>OY756420.1:12384749-13689124 GCA_963576905.1 Mystacides longicornis | reverse complement strand
ATAGAGACTTAAACTGGTTTATTTAAAAACTACGATCAACTGACAGTTGTTTCGAGTAAAAAAGAACGCTTTTTGTGATAAACACACTGTATTTAAGTTTTTTCCCCAAATTACATTTTGGTTTATCATTTTAATAATAGGAAATTTAAAAAAATAAAGAAAATATTTATTTATTTATTTATTTATTAAGTTTACGGTCTTAATAAGACCTATAACAATTTTAATATACAAAAATCAACTTACAGTTAGACATGATACTTTGCATAATATTTCAAATTTCGATGCAAGAAATTAATTTATAATCAAAATACAAAAATATATCATACAAAATGGCATAAAAAAAACATCATACACAACTTCAAGCAATGGCAACATTTATTGTACTTCAATATGCATTATCTTAATTATTCGAGGGCTGACAACCATGATGCACTAACTAAAATTATAAGAAATACAATGATGTTTTGAAGAAAATATTCAATGAATACTTTTTAAGTAGTTACAAGTATTAAAATTGAAGTTATCAAACGTCAATTAATTCATTTTGGCGGAAACATAAAGGTTTCTCATGATTTAATAAAGACTTTACTCAATATAAAATAAATCATTAAAACATAAGGTAACAACAAATCATTCAAATCTGACATAGCGCATCTTGGTTGTAAGCACTCGCGTTGCCCGGCTACTATTTTGTTTGTTTACAAAATTTTGAGTGAATTGTCATCTTCATACATAACAGACGCAGATCAAAATTTTTTCTATAGGTAAATGAAGTAAAAACTGATCGGTCAGTTATGCGTAATCATACGATTAACGATTTTTTTATAAATAAGACGGTAAGACTTTAAAATATGAGAATCTACCGATAGGTAGATATACTGAATAAGTAACAATATACATAAGTCACAATATTCCTATTCTGGTCGCAGTGACACAAAGGGTACCTTATTCCCTTAACCCTCTTTCAAAAAAAAAAAAAATACATATTAACCGAATTCAAAGAAATCTTAATTTTTGTACCCACATGCAAGAACGCGTATACTATAATAGGTACCTACTTCTTCTTTTATGAGCCATATTTCCCTGTTCTATTGAAGTTATTCTCGTCAAGTGGAATAATCATGCTTTTATTGGTCTTCCTCGAGAATGAGTATAATGAATTGGTTGTGCAGAACAATATAGAGAAGTCTGGTAGTTTCCATTCTCTAGACGTGGCTAAACCAGTCCATCATTCGCTGTCTGCTCCATTTGACTATCATCATCTATATTCTTCTTCTTTTTCTAGGTCTCTAAAGATCTAGGTCTATCATTATCCTCTCGATATTATTTTTCATATCACGCAGATAGGAGACGCTTCTGGCGCAACCATGTGGCTAGGATGCATAACATCAGATTCCCTTACGTGGTGGCAAACAACATCCCTTCGTCCAGTCTCTTTTTCTTCCATCTTTTTTTAGTTCTCCCAACCAGGAAGAACAAAAAAAATTAAAAGAAAGATTGGCCCCCCAGGAAACTTCTTAGTGAAAGAAACTGATCCTCGGATCTATTTCAAGAGTAAGAAGAAGAACTATATACATACATATAAAATAGTAACACAAAATAATACTTGCATGATCCAGAGATCCTTGGGATCTGTTGGTCTAGACATATTGCATTTGGCGATCGACTACAAACGAATTCTTCGACAATGTAGAGTAACAAGAAAATTAACCGTCCACTTTTTATATTTTTATGTAAGTGTCTTTGTTTGGTTTAAATATTTGTTCATATGTTCCAGTGGACAGTAAATTTTTTCGCACTATACATTGACGAAATCTTCGTTTGTAGTCGAACGCCAATTCGAATTTGTCTACGGGGGAAGAACTATCAGCCGATAAGATACAATATTTTACTAAACTCAAATTTATTTGTCATTAAAATGAGTTTTACTGTAAGATTGCAGAGCCATCTATGTTTAAGATCTAAAAACATTATCTTCGATAATTATCATTCTCTTGATTGATTGACGATTTTGTAGAAAATGTTTTTAAAGAATTTCCACAGACGCCAGGTTTTTTTTTTAAATATTGGCAATTCAACCCCTTTGTGCCGATTTAAGATATTTAAAAAAAATCCGATATGCCCGTTTGTAAAAACTATTAAATTATTAATTATTCATTTATTTTGTCACTCAATTTTTGGACATTAGATATTGATACTTTTCAATGTGTCTATTTGAATAATTCAAATAAAATAAAAATCCCATTACCATCAATTTGGCTCATTGAATAATAATTCCGTCACTGCGCAGAAAATAAGAGTGATGTGTAAATCTAAGTACACGCTCAATTAGACGTAAGTGAAAACGTATTGAGATAAACCAAATTATTGCTATAAAATGAATTTATGATGTTCATTGTTAACAAAATTGGTGGATCGCACTCAGTTTCGTTAAAATTTTTACATAATTATAATTTTACGTGAACCGAATACACATGCCTCATATTTTGTTCACAACGAGGATAATATCTTATTGTACCTACCTCCTCACAAAATTCACGGTATATTTAAATGATCATACAATTATTTGATTCCAATCTCCTTTGTTTCTCAAAACAAAGGAAATGATATTATCTTATTTGAGAGATCAAATGGAAAATACGGACCGACTATTTCTGTCTCCCCTCAATAAGGAATATTGATATAATAATATATATTATTAATAAGTTTAGTGTTAGTACAATTTAATTATATATTTTGATCTTCATGGGAAATTTATGGATTGTGGGGCGCACCTACTATCTTCAAAGTTAGTCAAGGACAGAAACACCTAATATATCATTCAAAAAGCAATGAGTAGGTTTCTAGATTGGTGGGTATATAAATAACTAGGACTCTTTTTATCAATAACTAGCTTTCCCGGCAGACGTTGTCCTGTGTTCCTAAATATGAATATTGAATTGGAATTTGTATTGTGAAGAATTAATTATCATTTGACCAATGTGATTCCGAACGATGCGTTTTTTTTAATCCATGTATATTTTCCATCCGCATTCTGTCAATCACACTAAATGATAATTTCTGTCAAAATTTCAAAATTGGAATAAAAATTATAAGGTAAAAAGTACCTTAAGGTTGTCTACGTACATTGTCCTCCAGTACCTGCCACTATTTTTCACTAACATGTGTGTAATTTATTCTGTTTATAAATACATCAATATTCTAGGCAAAAAATGGGCACATGGGATCCTGAAAATATGCGAAATGCCGTGAAAAAGGTACTGAGTAATAAAATGAGGGCGCGTCTGGCCGCAGATAGTTAGAAGAGACCACCACATTGTGTGTCTTCAATCTCATGAAGAGGATTGGGTTAAATGTGGAAAGACTTGGATAGACTTGGTTAGACTTGGATTCATAAGGCTTGTAGAAACGTATCAGAGCTATCAAATCCATATATTTGCGGATATTGCCTTGTACAAAGGTTGTAATTTTTGCTGGCCGGTACTGGAGGCCAATTTTTGAGAAGTTGATTTTTCTGTGTCTTGCAATTTTATTAATAGAGTTGAAATTTTCAAAGTATATCGATATTTTATTATTTTTATTTATAGTAAAACAGTTCCTCTGCACATATCACTAGGTATTTTGCATTTAACCGAGAGGATTTTTATTTTATTATGAATAAACCTTAAGGTGACGGTACTATAGGACTTCCCCTTATAGTAACTTATGTCAGCAATATTTTATTGATATCCGTCTTAAAAGGTTTTATCAATATTTTATTGATATCCAGCTAGTGATAAATAAATTAACCCATTTCTTCATAAGTGTGCCAGTAAAGACGGTTGAATTTATATTGTCAATACTTTTTCAAAATTTCTTCAGTATTAAAGGGTCTCATTAAAATATTATTCGATTCTAGTTAAGAGAAATGCTTGTACATATTGTATTTTTTTTTCAGGGAAATGTTTACTGCCTAGAGCACATATTCTAGGAAACCATTTAATCCAAGTTATAAATAACAATTTTGGGAATACAAATTTCACGAGATTTTTATACGAGTGAGTTATTTCACAATAAACTTTTTTTATAAAAATTCTAGAAATTAATTGCGTATAAACTCTACTTTTATTAAATTTTCCTCTTTTCATACCAATATACGCACAACCTCAGTAATTATTATTATTTAACATTTTATGCAAACGTGCCTTCGAGTATTTTTAACATAAATGTTGAATTATTTACGAATAATTGAAATCGGGCCACCATTTGTAATGTATATATTATTTAATTGATAATTGGAGAGTGTGTATTTAACTAAATATTTATTTTATTCACGAGCGTTCATGCTCAGACTCATGCGGTGATACACGACCAACGTTAATTGTATGCACAATATATGTAGTTATGCGGGAGATACCTGTTATTGGATCACTAGAGTTTTTTTTCTTTTATGATTTTTTGTGTTTGTGTTGTTCAGTGTCCTGTCGGTAAATAAGAAGTAACAGCATTTTGCTTCAATACTTTTTTAAGTATAACTATTCTAGCAAAACTTCATCGTAAAAATACAGTAGTTGCATTATACAACTTTACTTAATTCAATGCCGATAACTTAACGGTTGAAGAAGTAAGTTTATGAAAATAATTGAATATATTTTGGTACCTACCTATACCTATTGGTAATAAACCATTTATAAGAGTTCTATTGACTTATATTTCTTATATTAATTACCAGCATTTCTTAAAAATTAAAAAGGTATTATCTCGTCGCAGACATTTGCCTAGTGAATTAATAAATACCAAATTTAAAAAAAAAATTAAATTAGTTTTTAAGTAATATAGTATTAGTGCGTTATTGTAAAATTCTTAATTTTTTTTTAACGAATCTGAGATCACTCAAAGTGAACACAAATACACTCTTTGAGTCTTTCACAGTAAGCTACTTAAAAAGCTTGAGTCGTGAAAGAGGAAGATGGTCTGCACCTGGTATCGAACCCACGACCTCCGCACTAAACATTATATCAATTTGGGAAATAAATAAAATATTAAAAGGTAAAATTGATTCGTTTACCGCGCAACAGAGAGAAACGTTATCACTGTGTAAAAATATAGTAGGTATAAACCTTAGCGTGAAGTTTGCGAAAAAAACTCGATACCAATTTTTCAATCTCAGCAAACAAAGACATCCGTAAATTGTCATTATTTTTTTTACCCATCATTCCGTTTCCCGAAGGGGGTAGGCAGAGAGTACGGATTTCCATTTTTTCCTATCCAAACAAACCTCTTTCGCTTCTTCCAAACGCATAACATTCCGCATACATGCTCTCCTATTTCTTTTGCTCCTGACTTGGCCCTCCTCTAAGACTGAAACGATATGATCGGACCATGTCATTCGAGGTCGACCTCGTCTGCGTGCACCCATTCTTTCAGATTTATATAATATCCTTTTTGTCATTCTTTCCTCGTTCATTCTCTCTACATGCCCAAACCATCTTAATTTATTAACTTTCATTCTAGTCACTACGCTAACACTCCACATTCCTTTCTAATATTCTCATTCCTCACCTTATCAATTAGTCTCCTTCCTCATATCCTACGGAGTGATCTCATTTCCACAGCATTCATTCCAACTTCCAGATTTTTCGTCCATGTCCATGTTTCACTCCCATACATCATGGATGGTATCAGGATTGCATTGTGCATTAGCTGTTTGGATTTAAGAGACCCTTTCTTATTTCTCATTAGAGGTCTTAGAGCACCGCCAACCCTTCTACCAGCCAGTTTCCTTCTTTCAGTCTCCTTTTCACATCTTCCATCTCTGCTAAATAGACTACCTAAATAAACATACTCATCCACTTGTTCCAAGTTCTCATCATTCACATTCACACAACATTGCGTTCTTAAATCTTCTCTTTCAAAAACAAGCACCTTTGTTATGAAATTTCACCGGAAATTTAATGAGCTCAAAAAACTCCGTACAGTACATTGGTATATTTTTATAGCGACCAAAAAATATTGTTTATCGAAAGTAAGTATGTAACAAATAACCCTTACTTTATGAGTTTCGACTGTAAGAAAACACCCGATTAGGCTCTCGCTTCTCTCGTTATATTTTATACTGAGAAGTTTATACTCTACAAAATCCCCACATCCCCGATGTCTTATATTCTCCCTAGTAGACGTATCGTACCTACATTATTTCGTAGCGTAATTTATACTGTGCTTAGATTCAATAGGTTCATAAATTAATTTATGATATCGATTAGATTTTCATCGAGAGCACAGCATGTATCCTTGTAGTGTGTACCTAAGCAAGAAGCTTCCACCTACGCTCATAACTTCATCACGTAGTCCATAGAGACAGCGTTCATACAATTTCTTCCCGTTTAATTTTTATATTTTTCATAGAGTTTCTTGCTTATATTTCTGATGTATCTTCATTGCTTGGTAATTTAATCAAAAAAATACAGATGAAATCAATATGTTATAAAGGAACATAAACATATGGAAGCAAATTGTTGTAAAGAAGAAATTTTAAACTCTTCAGTAGGGAATCTTAAAAATATTTTGGAATTCAAACGATAGTCTATAAAAAAATAAATTGTTGTGTTCCATCAAGCCATCATAATATAGTCAATGAAGAGACCCGTAAAATGGATATGGCAATATCCTAGCACAATCTAGTGTCTGTGGTTAGGTACTGATCAAATGTTGGGTTGCTGAAAAGTTTAACAGATGTCTCATCATTTCACTAATTCATTACCTAGTTACGAGATATATCCAAATCAGAGTGGCGCCGTATATTGAGGGAAAGCAATCCAGACACTAAACAGCTTGTCGGAGACCCCACAATGAAACCTGCTGGTGGAAACATGCCTCGCTGCCTGTGGTGTAATATCAACAGAGCAAGAACTGGACATGAAAGATGTGGTCTTCTTATCTACAGATGGGGCAAGCGTGACCACCCTTACTGCGCTTGCGAAGAGATAACGTCTGTGAACCACACCGTTCAAGAATGCCAAATAATCAAGTTCGGAGGCACCATGCCATGATGGACATTCACAGCTTGTCACCTGAAGCGATTCAATACATGAGCTCTCGCGATCTTAACCTTTGACCATGGCTTTCTCAACAATCATACGATATCTATCTACTTTGCAGACTCATTTTTATATATCTAGCTTTAAGGGTCATAAGTTAAACTCTCATTCCCACTGAATTCTTCATCTAATCCTGTATGTCTGTGGGCTAGGAGTTTGAAATGACGGTGAACACATCCTTCTTGTTTTTGAAAAAAATCTAAACGCATAGTCGTTTGTATCTCAGAAGAAGATTTGTTATTATCAATAACTTTGGCAATAACTTCAATAATTAATGTATTGAACAATATGTATAAAGGGAATAAAATTGTTGATTTGCCATCCCAAGATAGGTACTTTCAGTTAATTACTAGTCAAAAGAGCAGATAATTACAAACTAACAATTTCTTCATCTTTTTCTGATGACCTAACTAGAAAACGTTCTGTCATTACTGGAATATGGATGTTCAGCTATAGCTGAATACGATATACCGCTGTTCAGAGCACGGATTATCCACGTGTAATAAAGAAAACCTTTTATATAATAATATTTTTAACTAATTGTTAATAATAATATCGTACTTCCTGTTTTAGTTCAAGATAGACCTAAAAATCCAAACTGCTTAATTTGGATTTCATTGTTAAGAAGCATTAACGAAACGATACTGAAATGAATTGCGTGTAGCTGTAAACAATAGCACAGGATTTATCGGCTATTTGACTTAGTATAATAATAAACCTTCGGAGAAGTTTCGCAAAATCTACACAGAAAGTTAAGAGGGATTAAGTTGATTTTCAAGGGTTCAAAGTCAAAGACAAATACAAAGTGTATAATATTCCCCATATTATCACAGTGGTTTTGGGCGCTCAATCGCTCATCTTTCATGCGACGAATAGGATCAGGGTGTGAAGTATATTAATCTTACAATAGAGAAGAAAGCACCTTAATACTTTCATTTTGATCACTCATTTGTGAGTGGAAATGCATAAAAAAAAGAAAAAAGAAGATGTATTTTATTTTAGACCCGATAACTTGGAAATGAATTTCACACAATGTAGGTAGCTACCTATATTTATGAGTAGGTAAAATAAATAAATAAATAAATAACACTCTTCTATACATAGGTGTCAGTATAGCCGGCGGAACTTAATGCTTGAAGCATTGTCTACCAGTCAACCGGTCCCGTCCAATCTGAGACAGGATTCCAACCCCGAGTAGAAATTTCAAGTGAAAAAACACATTGAAAATCTCTGACCCGACCGGGAATCGAACCCGGGACCTCTTGATCTGAAGTCGGAGCCTTTGCCACTAGGCTACCGAGGTAGAGAGTTTCAAGAAGCAGTGTTCCCTTTAATAAAGTTAAAATAATGTATATCTGATACATTATTTTAGTGTCAGTGTCTATAAGATGTAAGTTAATGGATATTGTTTGAGGTTCAATATTTTTATTGAAAGATTAAACCATTATTTTAAATCATCAAGTTTAAGTAATAATTTCAGATTATTTTAGATTTGTACCTATATAAGTTTTTTTTTGAGATTCATAGCAATAATATAACAATCGGTTTTTATCTAGGATGAAAGTTCTGTTATAGAAAAAAAATTTGGTGCATGAAAATGGTAGACTTTGTTTTAAACAAAACGATAGGTATCTGTTACTCATTTAAAATTAAAAATCTCACAACAAACCTGATCCTAAACCTGAAAAATGAGTGTCAACTAGGCAGAAAATCACCGCAGGAAATTAAATTTTTTAACCAATTCACTAATATTTTCCGTATATGGATTCCCACCTTATCGTTGATATATTTAATTTTATTTTTAAATAACACACATACATACATTCTCCCTTTAAGGCCCCCAGCACACCGCAAGCCAGCCCGGAGGAGACAAATCCGCACCAAACCCAACCCGCACGAAACCAACCATCTAGTTCGATCGAAGCAATCAAACCAAAAAGCCGATCCCACACAAATCAAGCCCGCCGCAGACCCCCCCCCCCCCAAACCAACCCCACTTAGGGGCATAGGGAGGCACCAAGAGCTCTCCATTGCGCTCAAAGGCGTCCGAGGCTTATGGTGCCTTTTCTGACCGGTTGAGGTTTAAGGACGTGAGGTGGTCAACCTCACGGTCCCGATCTGATTTTTCGATTTCCTGCCTCTTACAGGATGCTCGGAAAACCAGAAAAAGAGCAGAGGTGCTATTCTTAGCCGGCAACCCCACAGAATTTTTAAATAAAACACAATTAATTTCAATGATATTGTTTAATTAGCAAAGAGCTTTCGTCCATAAGACTCTCTTCAGTGCCATCAATTCTTGAGTATTGGTCGTTTGAGCGAAATTCCTTTACTAATTATAATAATAATTGAAATAAACAGATTTTTTTTTAATTAAATAAAATATAACAACACTGCGCATTATAAGTGTAGTTATTTTTTGTTTGGAATAAGCAAAATTGTATCCTTATCTAACGCGGAGATGAGGGTATAGAATAGAAAGTATCAAGTGTAAGTATATTAAAACACCAACTAAGCCCAAACATAGTTTTAGTAAAATTTTGGCGCTATTATTTACTTAATTTATAAAGGGATAACAGCTACATGGGTCTGGTGTACAAAGGTCAAACACCAAAATGATGAGCGTTGATGCAATAGTGTTTGTATTATGTAGGTACTTGGTAGGCTGCGCCCGCTAGCAAATAATAAGCGATATCTCGTTACAGGATGTGATGATAGGGAGTTTCCTCCAAACTGTTTCCTCCAAGTTTGCGGGGCTTCTGACATATCGATTACCCCCAGTTTGTGTTCCTCCACACATTTACTTAATAATGATTGATATGTCTTGTACGATTACCTACTAGGCAGGCAAACTTTCCCCAATTCACCAGACTATCGTTTACTTTTAACTTACTTTACTTTACCTCCGGCGCCCGTTGTATTGTGTTTCGTACCTTTAAGCAATTATATTTCACATGAATTGTTACGATAACCAATGTTTTTTATTATAATTCATTAACAAAAAAAAAATAACAGAAATTCATTTCGGTTGTTTAAGTACCCTGCATAACCCATCCGTTTATAGATAGTTGAAAATATATCTACAAAGTGCCTACTCTCCATTTTCAAAATTTAAAAGATACCTCCGTGCTCGGAGTCTTAGTTCTCACAGCATAAGTATCCTCGAAGCAGAAGAGGAGTAATGTTAACGTTGCTATCTTAATTATTTTTCAACGTGAAATATTTTCTTATGAACATAAAAAAAGAAACTATTGTGTTTTGGTGTGTTGTGACGCGCCAGCTGGGGCTTGTACGTTTGATATACAATGTATTTGATATTTTTGACACACCTTTGTGTTGTACCAGGGGCTTATTAATAGCTGACCAGGTGCTGCTACACAAAATTGTCAATTCATCAATTGACTGTCCATCGCTCAATGAACTAGTACAGTATAAAGTACCCAGAGTAGCAACACGGCATCCCCAAACATTCCATATTTCTAAATTTGACACGAGCTACGCCAGAAATAAATACATTAGACGATCCTGTGAGTGTTACAACAGTATGTTTCAGGCAGTTGACGTGTTTAATCTTAGTCTGTCGCAATTTAGGGCTGGGATCACATCAGTGGCAATGGGTTTATAGTGGGATATATGCATATCCTTACTTTCATTTCATTTTTCCTTCCTTTTGTCCTTCCTCATATGAGCCACCAATCATTTTAATTGTAATCATTTTGATTGTATTTGTGTATATATATATATTTGTATATATGTATGTATGTATATGTGTATAGGGACTCTACTGTTTACTTTTGTTGTTATTTGTTATATTTCACATTACATTTTTGGCTTCCTATCTTGCTGCAATACATATATGTTAATATTAGATAACAAATGTGCTATCTGTAAATGGGTTAATAATTTTAATTATTTATGTTTGCTTAAAAATTTATATATAACCTGTTGATATGCCGAAGAAATAAAATAAAAAATAAAAAAAAAATAAAAAATAGGTTTACATACAATATGTTTGGTATTTCAGACACACTTTTGTGTTGTATGTGTTGTGACTCTATGAAAATATATGCCTCTGACGCGCCACAACAGACAAGAATTCAATGTGTGACGATTAAAAAAGTTTTTCAGAAAATTTCGTATGAGGCTTTAGACACCACACGTATTTTGGGTTGGTCAAGCGAACAAAAATACATTTTCGACACGTTTCTATCTTGTGTTGTGAAAGAAGACGATTGTTGGCGCTGGTTATCGAACCCAGGACCTTCAGAATGGAAGTCTGCGCTCGAAATACTCTAAATACTACCATTGCTACCAATAGAAATACTTTCTATCTTCTGGTTGGTGGGCGTCTTTCCTCTTATAGGATCTTTACTGGGATAAAAATCCAGCCCTTATCTTTTTTCGTTAACAATGCTTTAAAGAAATATTTATTTATTTATAAGTGAATATACGGCAACACTTTGCCTTTATCAGAATTTAACAAAAAATACTATTAATTTACAATAAAAATATCAAATAAGTACATGAAACAATGACAACAGAATAATAAAATCAATGTTTAACAAAACAGTGTATAAGCAATTTAAAACAATAATAAAAACATACAAAATAGTCAGATTAATTCAATCATAAAAATCATACATTTATCAAAATTCAATTTAAAAATAAAAATAAATGCACATAATACTAATAATACAAGTCATTGTAGTCAGAATACTTAAAAAACAGCAACTACACATATTATACAACATTATGGGGCACACAAACCTGCAATAATTCAATACGTAATTGTTTTCATGATAATTAAAGTAACTAAAATAATATATAAGATAAGTAAAAGCAATAAATAGGTACACAAACATGCAATAATCCAGTAAACTAAATCTACCAAACTTGTCATACATTGTAGTGCGAACAAATAAAGTTTATCTCCGCACTGCGTCCTGATATAAGGATATCGCCTACATTTTATTACATGTAACGTCTGTGCGGTAGATGGTGTCCATGCACTAAGTACTCATGTGGCTGAATATTCTATGTTCGAGGGAACTCGAAAGCGCATTTATGACGCTCCCAGGGACGTTCAACATTTTACATTAATTGCATTTCCGAAGAAGATTTATGAATTTTCAAAATACTAATTTTTAACGTTTTAAACTTATTTGTAAAGAAGTTATTTTTACACAAGCCATGGCTTACTTTATATTTCATATTTTCTGTGAAAATCTTTATAAAATAAGATTTATAAGACTTGTACAAATATTTTTTGTATTTCAAATCAAACATCAATCCTTTATACACTTTCATCCGGATTGCGTTATGCACTAGTTTCTTTGATTGTAGTGAGACGTTGTTGTTTCTCATTATAGGGCTTAGTGCACCGCCCACCCTGCAACCAGCAACTTTCCTACGTTCGATTTCTTTTTCACACTTTCCATCACGACTAAACATGCTTCCTAAATACACATACTCATTCACTTGCTCAAGACATTCATTTTCTACGGTTACTTTGCAATTCGTTCTTGCTTCATCCCTTTCAAATACCAAAACCTTTGTTTTGCTTACATTTATTTTTAGACCATTTTTTGCACAATTTTGACACAAGTTTTTGCAAATCATTTCCACACTCAGCCATAAGTACTAAATCATCTGCATACATAAGCGCACATACCTTTATTCCATTTAATTCAACCCCCATATTTATATCTTTTAACCCACTGACGCAAAAATCAAAGAACAAATTGAACAACCAGGGTGACATGACGCACCCTTGCTTCACACCTTTCGTAAGATAGAACTCCGGTGAAAGGTGACTGTTCACCTTCACACACGCAATACTTTCCGAATATAGCGAAGCAATTTGTGTAGGTAACTTGAAAATTGCAGAAACAACATTCGCAGCATTGTATTTGGGGTTATTGGTTTTTCGAAGAAAAATAACTAAGTATGTAACTATTTTGCCCGAAGAAAAGTAGGAATATACAAATAAGTAACACTCTTCTATACATAAATGTAATTAAAGTCGGCGCCGGTGAAACTTAACGCTTGATGCATTCTCTTCCAGTCAACCGGTTTCGTCCAATCTTATTGCTAGGATTCCAATTCCGAGCAAAATATTTCATGTAAAAAGAAAACAGAAAATTTCTACCTAACTTCAAAATCAAACCCGGAACCTCGTGATCAGAAATCGGCGCCTATGACTCTAGATCACCGAGGTAGGTTTACTTGATCAGATGTTCCTACTTAAAACTCTCGCTACAGCAGTACCACTAGTATAAGTTTTCGATGATCGAATATCCAAACGATCATCGAAAGAGTTTCGAAAAATTTCCATACAAAAATGATCGAACGATTCGATCGTTTGATTTTCGAACACTATTTGCACGCTAATAAGCGCTTATTAGCGCGCAATTAGCTTTCGATAAAACTCGTACTAGCCCCACAGGAAATAATGTCAAATTGGAAGCTTTGTATTTTTTTCCCTTTTTCGTCTGACAGGCTAGCTGCTAGTTGGATTATCGTATGTTGCATTAATAATGTCCTTTAAGGATTCAGAATTTCTCGCAGGATATGATTGAAGAACTCTTACATTTTTATGATCTTGTTTGCTTGGTAGGCACTTTATATAAAAACTTAAAAATAAAAATATGAAATCATAATAGGTATAGCCGCAAACGGCTCTATAAGCAAGATTTTGCCTTCAATTCATATTAAAGTATGCCTACTAGTGTATTTGTGCTAAAATTGTGTTTTAATAAGTAATTAAGTTATTAGTAGGGTACGTAGGTCACGAGGTGCGCCACCCAGTACTGAGGCATTCCGTATAGATGGCTGTATGCATCTTTCATAAATGCAACGTAAACAAAGTTGAGCTCCGTCCGTTGTGAAATGTGAGGCATGTACCGGGCTTAAACCCTTTTGTTTGCTAGTTCCTGCCAGTACCTACCTAATAGGTGGCTCCATGTTACATATGGGTAACTGTTAATTATATTAGGATATGAGGAATAATTTAGTTTTCCTGCAGCATGCGCCTCGCTACAACATAAGCCGTGCTTATCAACATATTTCTTTGAAAGACTTACTATGCCATACGTCGTTTTTATTCAAATTTGAACTATTTCAGTTCAAACAAAGGAAAAACCTCCAAGCATACGTTTACATAATAATGTTAAAGAGCATATGTAAATACAGAAAAAAACAACGAATGGATTAGAGACAGGATAAAGGTGACAGATGTGATTAAAAAAATAGGAATGGAGCTGGACACGTGATCAGAACAACGGATGACCGGTCTACCAAAAGAACCTTGGAGTGGCGACCGAGAAGCAGTAGCAGAAATCCAGGCAGACCACAAATGAGATTGTCCGACAATATAGAGAAAGTGACCAGACACCAGTGGCACAGAATTGCTGTCAAGAGGGAGTAATGAACGTCTAGAATGGAGGCCTATATCCAACACTGGAATGAGAAAGCTTGATGATGATACATAGATACTTCTTATTCTTCTATCTGACCTGTTATTTTCACATAGAAGTTTCCTGGGATGTCGACTTCCGGTTATTTTTTTAGAGATCTACAAGTTGGAACGTTATTCGCCACCACGTTGGGGATTCTGGTGTTGTCCACCCTAGTCACGTGGTCGCGCCAGATGCGTATCCTTATCATGCAGCCTAATGTATTATCAGAATCGTCAGGATTTACAAAAACATTATTGGCAATGTCACATTAATAAATGCATTTTGACGATTTCTCCGAACAAATTTATAACCAAAGTAACATACGCGAGTATTACACGCCAACTAACAGATATATTCTATTAAAAATACTAAGAAACACTTTGTTGTGAAAAACTTTTCATATTTCTTAGTTTACTTTAGGTCATAAAATATTAATGACCGCATTTTTATTGTGGCCACTTAAGGGGTCAAGTAGAAGTGTTTCGCTTAGAGTGCCATATAAACTTTTCAAATAAACAACAGTCAAGAAAAGAAAGGAAATGGGTGTGCGATCGAAACGTCACTGACCATATTATGCTCTCTTTATCAATGTTATTAAAATACTATATCCTCGAAAGTTTCTAGCAAAATCTTTGACATACCTGCATTTTCTTTTTATCGTACTTAATAATGAAAACTGATAGTTTTATTTTAATTTTAACTTCATCATGTTTTAACGGAATTGGACGTTGACGTTTGAGGTATTTTATTTTTCAATATTGTTTGGGAATTTTATATATTGTGTATTCTTGTTTTGACTGTAATTGTAGGAACATAGTATTATAGCTATGCGAGTTTTGCTTTTTATTGGAGCGCTGAAGATTCTATTTTAATTTTATTTTATGAATCAGTGTTGTATTTGTGTTTATATAGGTATAACGAATATGTTTTAAAACTAATCACAGAGGCCCTGGACAATTTGAATATTGCGAACGACTACAAACTGGTTTTTTGACAATATAGAGAAGGTAGGTCCACTGTCCACTTTATATATTTTTATATTGTTTTGGACAGTTAATTTTTTTTGCACTCTATACATTGACGAAATATATTTTTATATAAATGCGAGAATGTATGTATGTAAGGGCGTGATTGTAAGTATGTAAGGCCGTGTGTGAATGTAAAAATAGTAGGTAAGTCTTTATATAAAATAATAGAAAAATAATAAATTTAAGCGTAATATTTTTGTTTTGCAAAACATCAAATATTTGAAACTGGCACAAATCGTCCCTCAAGGGATGGGATGCCATAAACATAATAATAATAATAATAATAAAATATAATTAAAATATGGTTTACTCGATTTTGAAGTACCTTATTATAGGTACACCCCAATTTCGGTAATGCAAAACAATAATACAAAGTTATATTGGGATATACCAATACAGACTGACCGAACGATTAACGCTAATCGTCCGGACATTGTATTGGTTGATCGTAGGAACGGGATAACGTATCTCGTGAATGTCACTGTACCGTATGACGAAAATTTGAAAAAAGCCGAGCAAGACAAGATAATTAAATATCTTGATCTTGCTCACGAAATCAAGGATATGTGGCATACACCAACAACACACATAATACCTAATAGTGATATCGACATACATAATAGTGATATCGACGAATGGAGTTATTCCTAAGTCTCTTAAAGACAATCTAGGGAAACTTGGCATCTGTTGTGGTCTCATATATGCCATCCAAAAGGCAGTTCTGTTGTCCTCATGTAGGATGTTAAGAAGGTTCCTTTCTCTGTAGTTCGAAGATCTCTCATGATTACATTACATCGTGATGTATCATGAGAGATAATAATAATAATAATAATAATTTTATTTTTCAACAAAAATGTACAGAGTATTGCAGAAATTCAAATATAGAGATACATCAAATACAATTATAATGGTTTTATAAAAAAAAAAAAAAATAGTTATGACAATTTTATGTATCTACAACTAAACTTACATGTATCTACAACCCTTTTTCCTTGATAAATACTTGTGCAGTGAACTAGTGAGAAGAAACTGTATCTCACTGCACATTTCTCCAATTTGCCTTAGCATCAACTCAAACCAACACTCCACAATCACACATATCATCCCCCACATCACACTCATCAACCACAGAGCATTTCCCAAACACATCAACTATATCCCAGTACACAACTCTACCGCTGTATCTCTAACATACACTCCACATTCTTTCTTCCTACATCCAGTAGCCAAACAGACAAAAGCTTCTTAAATAAACACTTATTTTTTATATTTCTAATACATGGAGTTATTTTGTTAAACAAAAATGGTGCCAGGAAGATTGGGAACCTTTGACCATGGGTTGTACACATTCTTGGAGGAACTCGCATTTTTTGAGCTCTCATTCTTGTATAAAAAGAATGCTGAACAGCAGCAGAGACATCCCTCTCAAACTGGTATCTGGTCAGGATACGAAGCACATACAACTGTCTAGGATATTTTTATATTTAGTAGGTATATAGCATTGTATTTAATTTTAATTTATTTTTATTAATTTTTTTTTTACAATGATGTATACTTCATATGATATATTGTGATTTAATGAATAAATGATTTGAAATAATAATAATAATACATTGACGAAATCGTAGTCGAACGGCAATTTCAAAATGTCTAGCGGAGGGGGGCTGAATTATTTATGTTAAACTTAATTCGTTAATTTTATGCTATTTTTTTTTAATTATACCTTTTAATATTTATTTTAAATTATTTTCTTACTTATTTTTCAGTTAAAAATATATACCTACTTCGGTACCTACATAAAAAAAAAAACATTCCCTGTTTGGAGAAATAAATTGCTGAGATTTTGCAAGGATGCGCCGATAGTATGTGTTGTGTTGTGGGTAAGAATTATTTTTATAATGCAGAGGGGTTAGGAGTGCGTGCAGTCTCATATGCTGGGATAGCGCATTGCGGCAATAATTGTCCGCAACTTCCACCACGGGGCTTCCCGTGCCAACAATGCCTCCCATGTCTGAATATTATATTCCTCACGTGTTGGACTACAAGTGTTTTCTGTATTTATTCAGGACATGGATATTCTTGCAGTTTGGAATTGGAAACATGTTTTCTGAACTATTTTTTTTATCGTTTGTGTATTCACCCAGTAAAAGTAGGTAGGTACATAGTTGCACTTTCACAGTCATTCTTTATTACATTGAACGTTTTTGACAAACTTTTAATGTAAATTTATATGTAATGACTCTTTAATAATGCGTACTTTATTCAATTTTTATTAAATCTAAAATATGTAATATTTAAAATTCAAGATATTATTATCTTAAACATATTTAAAAATGGATCGCTGTTCGTTTGTTTCGCTAAAATTCAAGAACGAGCTCGATTTGAATCAGGAAAGATTTGAACGGTGAGAAAAAACAATTTTGTTTTCATACAAAGTTTTACTCCTGTCAAATTAATCCCATTAAAGTATCTGTGTTGTGCTTGGTTGTAAGTTATTGACACAAAGTATATGGTCATCTTGTATTTTTATTAAAAACTAATGTTTTAAGAAAAAAATATATAAAAAAATGAATATGGGGTCATCCAAAGTGAACACAGATACACTTCTGATATCTTTAACACAAAACAAAGGTAGTGTTGCAAAGATTATTAACATAATCTTTCTCATTGTAGGTATATATACTCCCAAACACCATCTCAAAGATCATCAGCGTCGTACCATTTTTGACCATTAAGCAACGATACTGTCTGTCTGAGAATGTCTTATTCGAAGACTTAACCTATAAAATATATCTGATCTTCTTTAATAGAAATTAACGAAACCTTTTGAAATGATACAGAAATATATACATCCCAGCTTTGCGTGTTGTTCCGACGTTAGATCATGAACTAATTTAGAACATCTCCATCCTCGCTGTAATCGAATGCCGTCCTTACACGAGATCGAGAGTTTATTTCTCCCTGGAACGAAAGATTAACCTACTTTCTCTAAGCGAAATTAGATATGAAATAATATTTTTCAAATAAAGAAATGTATAGATCTGTCAGATAGCACAACACTATAATATATTATGTATACACATTTATTATGTTCCGTTTCTTAAAAACTAATTAAGACTCAATAGACTGCTATCCTGGTTTACTATACCTCGAATCAAATATTATTCTCTAAATATTTTTACACCCTGGAAGCTAATGTTTTTTACACCCTGGAGGTTAACGTTAATGTTGATGGCACACCTTGAGACACAGGCTTAAATCCTAGCGGTGTATAAGTTTTTTACATCAAGAAGTTCATCAGTGTAAAAAGGATCACTATAAAGCTTTTCTTCAAAACGGCAGAAATGACTTTTTTTCTACTGCTCTGCAACTTATGATGTATTTGGATTCCTGTAATACTTCAAATTTATAATTTTTACCGTGTTCATAGAGGGTTAAGTGTTTTCGAAAAAAAAACTATTAACGAATCGAACATAATTAATGTTCATTTCCATAAAATAGTTCAAATCGAATATTATGTTAAATAGTACTAGATATATAAATTACATTCCAAAAACCGTTGTATAATTTCCAAATTTTAATTCTCTGTCATTGTTTGAATAATACTCATTTGAAGTAGTGTCATATCCAAACCCAGACATTAATATGACAATATGATAAGGCTGGTGATACGCAATTAGCCAGAGGGAGGTTGTGACGGGATAGGCCGGGGGTGGGTCAGCATATCACTACAGCGGTTATTGACAGCCCGACCCCATAAGTGGTAGCGCCGATCATTACATATTCATATCAATAGTAATGGTAACAATCCTCGTATAAATAATAAGTAATAAACCTAGTTGATACTTTGATTATTATAATGTAGAAGAGAGACCCCTTGTTACCATGTGACGGATTTTATCAACCCTTTTCAGTTAAAAACCATTAAAATAAAATCTTCAGTCTATGCAAGACGTCATTAAATTAAATGACTTATTGTCCACTAGTGAAACAACCCCTAGTAATATATTTGAATAAGACTCTGCACACCATGCACCTTCGTAAGTATTACAGGAATTTGGAAATTCCTTAGCATTATATTAGGTATATTTTATTATTATTGGTCTTTTGTTAAGGGTGCCGAATGACAGTTGGCCGAGAATAGTGTAGCTTGTACCGTTTCATTAAGGCAGAGCTGAAGAAATTGTATATTATGATGTGGGGGAATATTATTGAAAAGCATTGAGGTGATATGTGAACATGATTCGCAAATCGAACATGAGCGGAACGCGTTCATCCTTATGAAATTATTGATGAAACGGTTCCCGCTCCCGGCTCAAGTGAGTACGCGGCTTTATTGATGAACAAAATAAAAAAAATCTACATATAATATCGGGCCGTGGGGCTGTCGGCTTAGAATAGCACCTCTGTTCTTTTTGCTGGTTTTTCGAGCATCCTGTAAGAGGCAGGTAATCGAAAAATCAGATCGGGGTCGTGGGGTTGACCACCTCACACCCTTAAACTCCAGCGGTCAGAAAAGGCAACAAAATTAAGCCTCGGACGCCTGGGCCCCACCAGGGGGGGGTCCAGGCAGCTAGTGTCCCCCCTGTGTTGACCAGGGCTCGGAACAAGAGCTTGAAAATCGGGACCCTGAATGTCCGCACTCTGAGGGCGGGCGGGGAGCTTGTTGCTGCCAAGTTGGCGGGAGATTATGGACTGGATATCCTGGGGCTGAGCGAGGCACGCATCCCAGGGACGGGGCAGAGTGACGCTGGCAACTATGTCATGCTGCACTCTGGTCACCGAACTGCACGGATGCGTGGCGTCGCTCTACTTTTAAGTAAATATGCCTTCTCTCGCGTTCTTGGTTGGGAACCTGTTTCTGACCGCCTGATGAGTGCGTCCTTCAAGATGACAGGCGAAACACTGACGGTCCTCCTATGCTATGCTCCCACTGAGGATGGGGATGCGGCTGCCAAGGACTGTTTTTATGACAGTCTGGATGCAGTTGTGTCCCATGTCCCAAGGCGCCACCGCTTAATTGTACTGGGGGATTTTAATGCCAAGGTTGGCAGTGACCCCCAGTATGGACCAGGCGTCATGGGTAGGCATGGCATGGGAGTGATAAATGATAATGGAAGCCGTCTGATTGGTTTCGCCACACTCCACGGACTCTTAATAGGGGGAACTCTGTTCCCCCACAAGGATATCCATAAATATACTTGGACCTCGCCTGACAGGAGAACAAAAAACCAGATTGACCATCTTCTGGTAAGGGCCAGCAACCGAACTGACCTGCGAGATGTCCGCACCTACCGAGGGGCAGACATGGATACTGATCACGAACTCCTTGTGGGTTCGTTGAAATTCAGATTTACCCATTTCCAGCAGGGACCGTCTGCCTCTCGCCCGCTGGACATACGCAAGTTAGAGAGTGCTCAGTGTCGTCATTCGTACGAGGCTGAGTTACGCACCAGGTTTGCCCCCTTGCAGGATTCACACGGAGCTGTTCCAATTGAGACAGCTTGGAATAGCTTCCGTGACGCCGTTATGGAATCCGCACGTTCTTCTGTCGGCTATAAGAGCAAAAAGAGGCCAATATGGATGTCCGATGGGTCCTGGAGCCTCATCGAAGATCGCCAGAAGGCTAAGACCCTCAGAGACAGCGAAAAAGACCCTCAAAAACTGGCTGCTTTGGTGTCTGAGTACAGGGAGCTGAGCCGCAAGGTGAAGCACTCTGTACGAACAGATAAAAGAAGACACCTGGACTCTCAGATACGGCGAGCGCAATCTGCTGCACTCGGAAATGACTCAAGGACACTTTTCGAAATCACCCGGGAGGTCGGGGGCAGGGGTCAAAAAAGACCCGTGACGGCAATACGAGACTCTCGTGGAGCCACTGTCACTGCCCCCGAACTGATTAAAGGGAGATGGAGGGAGTACTTTGAGTCAATATTAAACCGTCCCGAGCCCTCCTCACCTTACAACTTTGAGGAGGAGTTGGCTGGTCTGAATATACCTCAGGCAACTGGGATATGTGAGGAACCGCCGACATACAGTGAGATGGTGCTGGCCGTGATGAGACTTAAGAACAACAAAGCGCCAGGAGACGATGGAATTCACGCAGAGCTCCTCAAACAAGGCATAGACACCCTTGGCCAACCACTATTAGATATATTTAAAATGGCGTGGGAAGAGGAGAGGTGCCCAAAAGATTGGCGGAATGGATCCATCGTCGCAATATTTAAAAAGGGGGACCCCCTTGAATGCGGAAACTACCGTGGAATTACTCTACTGAGTGTTCCCGGTAAGGTATTATCTCAGATATTACTACACCGCATTCGGGGGCCTGTCATGGCTGTCCTGAGAGAGCAACAATGCGGCTTTGTACCTGGAAGGTCCTGCACGGACCCAATTTTCTGTGCCAGGTGCATCTTTCAGCAGTGCAAGGAGTTTAACTCTCCAGTCGCTTGTTGCTTTATAGATTTTGAAAAGGCCTTCGACAGCCCACATAGACCATCAATATGGAAAATACTTGCTCTGTATGGTATACCTCCGAAAATAGTTAAAATGGTGCAGTCCCTGTATGAAGACTCTGAGTGTAGCGTGAAAACGCCAGGTGGTCCTACTGAAGCTTTTAGGATCACCACGGGAGTCAGACAGGGCTGCGTACTAGCTCCCTTTATATTTATAATAGTCATGGATTTCCTGTTGAGAAAGTCCATGCAAGGAGCAAGAGGTATACCGATAACACAGAGAGATGGTCTAATGGGCGAACTGTGCGATCTGGAGTACGCGGACGACCTAGCGTTGTTCAGTACGACAGTGGAAGAATTACAGCGCAGTGTTTCAAGACTCTGCAACGAAACAGCACGCCTCGGCCTTCGAGTCAATGCCAGTAAGACGGAGCTCATGGCGAATAATGCCTGCCCCGATAAACAGCAACCGATAACCATCGATGGTCACCAGGTCTCCCGGGTGGATAAATTTAAGTACCTGGGAGCAACCATTACCACCGCTGGTGACCTCGGGGCTGAGCTCCCGATTCGTATCGGTATGGCAAGTGGCGCCTTCAACAACATGACCAAGATATGGAAAGCGTCGGCGTTTAGCGTCGAGACGAAATGTAAACTGTTTGATGCGTGTGTGTTGCCCATTCTCCTTTATGGGTGTGAGTCCTGGCACCTGACCAAGGCCCAGGCACAAAAAGTCTCAGCCTTTGAGATGAAGTGCCTAAGGAGAATTCTGGGCGTAAGATGGTACCACCGCATCACGAACGACGCTATACGCCGGCGCACCCAGCGTGAGCCCATCACCTCCACCATTGTGGGGAGGAGATGGACTTGGCTGGGACATGTGTTAAGGATGCCGAATGACAGTTGGCCGAGGAGAGCGCTGTTCTTCCTCCCATCAGGGTCCCGAAGACGAGGAAGACCCTCTCACACTGTGTTCCGCTCCTTCGAAGCAGAGCTGAGGGACATGGACATGGTGTGGGAGGAGGTCATCACCGTTGCGCAAGATCGAGCGCAATGGAGAGCTCTTGTTGCCTCCCTATGCCCCTAAGTGGGGTCTAAAGGGAGTTTGGATTTGGATTTGGATAATATCAGAATAGCCTTCTGTATAAGCTAGCAGACGTAACAAACCCGTTGACCCTATTTACGTTTCATTTATAAATTATACTGAAGTTGAATCTATATATTAAAAATTTTATGACGAGAAAATTGAGCCGATGGAGGAGTATGATATTTCGCACATTTATTGTTTATATAGAGAAGTGGTGGCGAATGCTAATATTTTTTTTTGAATTATGCATAAACATAGATTAAATCGATAAAGAAGCACTACGCAGACTACTGTAATGGTATGTATTTCATACTCACACAGATTTCGATGTATTTGACACAGATCTTTTGTTTATCTGTGGTCAAATTGAGAATAGATTAATATTTTTGTACTAAATAACCATAGAAAAAACTTTGATTATTTTTTCTCATTATTTTTTAAAGAAATACGTGAAATAGCACTCGCTCTGTTTTTGACAATGCAATCTTAATAATATTCAAACTTATAATCTATTATATTAGTTAAATCTAAATTAGTTATAGTCGAATTTCGAACACTGGCCGACCACTAGTCTTAATAAAGCAGAAAGTCTAATTCTTAAACTATTTGACTGTTGGTACTTTTATAGAAACAAGTTTACTACTGTCAACAAATTGATGGCGTGTTTACTGCGGAATATTCAGTTTATTTGTTGCTTGAACGTTTCCTAGCAGATAAAATAAAAGATTTGGTTTTATTATCCTTGCCATAAAACTAACAAAACCTACCAAACACTGCTGCATGTCCCCAAGTACCTTATTAAATATTTATCAACAAGCAACACCTGCTATGCACCCTACTGGGTGGCTTTAACCCATTCGCGTCCTATGTACACATTTGTGTACACCATTTTGACACTTATTTGTAATTGTAACTAGTTAATTATATTTTTGTGACCCCCAATATTGGTTATGAGAATGGATAACAGAAAAATAACATAAATTATCAAAAAATAAATTATGAACACACTCGTGCACGGTGACTGAGAGTGGGTTAAACTAATAAACGTGACATAAAGTGAACAAAAAAGTACGGGCGCGCCAAAAATGTAGCGAGCACATAAGGAATTCCATTGCAAAACACAATATTTTACAACACTGCAAAGCACAAACTGAAAACGCAATGCATATTTTAATAAAACTCGGCCAGTTTGAATATTTAAAAATGTTGGACATTCAGGCGGATAGGGCTGGGCGAAATATGTAAGAGTTGCATTGGAAGAAGAATTATTAATACCTGCTATACATACAGATAACTACCATACAACACATAATTTAGCAGAGTTTTAATGATTTTGTTATAGCAACGAGAATTTATTAAAAAAAGAGTGGTATTATATTCATATTTCAACTTTCTGGAAAATTTCTGTTTATAAAAGGTAATTGAAGAATCAACAGCAGAGAAGTGAAAGTTATATGAAAGAAAGTAGCTGAGGCTACGAGGTACGCGCTGAGGTATGATGGGAGAATCTAGTTGGTCTAACAATCACTTCAAAATCTTCTCCCATTTGGGAACAGACAACAGTTATGATAAAGTACAACATATGGACGTAAACAATATTCAGTCAACTGTCACCCAATTATTCATGCATCCTTGGAAGTCTTTACTTTTCGGCATTCACTAATATCCTTAATCATTCGACCTCAATCACCATATTACATACATGAGAGAGAAAAAGTATATACATATAAAACAAAGAAACAAGTAGAAATGAAAAGAAAGAAACTAATTTCAGTTACATAAAATTATATGTCACCATTCATACACACATCCACTCAGAACACACACACATCAGGCAAACAACAAAAAATACATAGAAATATAAAATATATAAAAGAGGAGTAGGGAGTGGCGGGAAACGAAAGGATGGGAGAAGGGACTGTCACATTATGTCGGAGTATGTATCGTCTGGAGTATCTGTAATGTAGTGGTCTTGAAATCAATCGATGTCTTTCGTACGTACAATGTTCTGAAGGTCGTGAGTTCGAATCCCGGTGCCGAAAATTTCCGCATTTATAACACAAGATTTGCTTTATGTGAAAGTGTTCAATTTTGTACGTGTATTTGTATCATAAAAAATAAGTAAAATAATTGAAATTTCTGTTATCAGACAAAATACGCAACAGAACCTCTTATAGGTTAGCGCTTAAGCTACAGTGAAAAAAAAAAGTTTATAATAGTGTATTTCTTCAAAACAAAGATTAATATGGATATTGTGTTATAGAGAAGATTAACGCGCAGGATCAAAAATGTACCTATATATATGATTCGATGAGTGGAAAGCTTTTGATTCATGTAAGTCGTAATAAAATTCATCGATAGATAATTTTCATTTTCAACCACAGGGATTATAGTGTTTTTTACAAGTTCAATATCTCATGACCAATGAAGAAGAAATACCTCAATATTTACAGTGCATTTTATGCAGTCAAACCTGATGGTATATCGGCGTACTTCGTTATGTGTAAATTACCGAAGCATTGATATTTGACGCGCTGACATAATATAGATGTCATTACAGACATGGGAAAGTCTTTGATGCTCTTTTGTCTTTAGAGACATGGTCGTTAGAGAACCTTTTAATATGTCTTCCCCAACTTAAAACATCTTCAACTTTTCACTTTCAAGGATTCTGCCGGGGTGTTTTGCAAATAAAGCTGTTAAGAAAGCCTACAGGCTTTTAACATCTCTGCAACACAATTTTTATTAACCTGACAGCCATTGAGTTTCAAAACACCGCGGCACCGGCACCTGTACGAAGATTATTGAAATAATTTGTTTCAAGTTATCAGAAATAAATTATTGACATTTTTTAAACGTTTTTTTGTATAAATTACAATTTCCAAATCAATATTTTATAGTAAGGACTACATGACAACGACTGTCGGGAAAGCTAGTAATTAAATAAAAATGTGGATGTGATCTTTTAAGGAAAAAATCACCAACAAAGCAACAATATCTTTTAAAATAATAGTTGTAAAACGGAGTCAGTTGGTAGTAGATACTGCAGTATTATTAATTAACAAAATCCATACGTTAATCGTTGATTGTTTACAGGAGTAAATGTGCGTACTAACAATCAGACAGGATATATTATTAATATTAAGTTATTAAAGCGTTCGAACAAACATTTTGATAAACACCTTTGAAGGACGAACTCGGCAGATACATAGGTACGCGTCCTTTTGTAGGTATACTGTCTCGCACAATACTGTAATATGTTGATGCCTGTGTGTTGACTTTAGCCCCACACAAACACTGAAATATAATAAGGAAGGAAAACAATGTGGATTACCTATTCATTTACATAATTTAACATATTAATTTATTCAAATAACAAAACATTTTAACTGAACAAACTTACATCCTTTCATCTCATGAAGCTATAGGTACATATATGTAACTTCACACGCATCACGAAATGTGAATCAACAACAGACATCAACGATTTATAAACAAACTTGCAAAGATTTCGAATAACATTCCATTTAATGAAGCGAAGAGATGAGTTCCCTTTATAATAAAATCTCTTCAAATCATAACAAAAAACTAAACTGATTTCAAAATATCAACTCAATCACGGTAACAGGCAGAACAGTGGGGCTAGTACGAGTTTTATCGAAAGACAATTGCACGCAAATAAGTGCTTATTAGCGTGCAAATAGTGTTCCGATCATTTTTGTATGAAAATTTTTCGAAACTCTTTCGATGATCGTTTCGATATTCGATCATCGAATACTTATACTAGGGCTACGACGGTATAAAAAATCATTAATAAACTTAATCAGAATACCTAGAAATAATATGAAAATAACTTTATTGGATAATAATAATATACGTACATAATTAAACAAATTGGCGGGGTAAGGGCAATTTCTTTCAACCAACGAAAGCTATATTTCGCTAATGTTTTGTTCTAATACTTGTGTGCGCCAATCAATAGGTACCTACTGTATTTTATTTTCATCTTTTTCTTTTAATTTTCACTGTAACCACAGTCTACGATAGCGATATGACAGTAAAAAAGTATATTTTGTTATCTTCAAATGATCAAAATTTTGAAAGAATACCGACCGTGTTCTCTTTTTAAATATTAACTAGCTAACCCGTGGAACTTTGTCCCGCCTTAGAATAAAATAAAATATTATAGGTATTATATTATTGTAACATAGCAGATTTTTGTTTAGCTAACATGAATAACCATTTAGTGTCATCACCAGAACCTCCATGCAATGATGTATTCATTCAATTCACTAATCAGTACCTATATCCGAACTTATTGATAAAAAATTGCGTAACTATCTTTTGAAACCTAATGGTTGCTGAATAATAAAAATTGCATTGTTATGGAAAATTTTCACAGATGGCGTTATCAGTAAATAGTTAATCCGTTCCATACTAACATTAATATTATATTTTATATTATTTGCTATCAATTTTTCGAATTTTTAATAATTAATCTGTTATCGGGAGCAAAGAAAAATGCAATAAAATAATAATGTTGAAATTTATTTCAAATGTTTTGTAAAAAATTAATTGATTAAATCATCATAAAAATCTGTTCAGCCGATCTCGAGTTATACATAAGTGTTCGCACTAACCCGAATTTCTTTTATGTTATAGATTTGAACCTATACGAACTCATGACGTCTTCTTTGATGTTTCGAAATCTTGCTAAGGATGTTCACTTTTGCTTAACAAGATTATCCGATGTTGGTAATTTCCATACCATCGTGAGTAGTTATCTTTTCCATGAAAAATATTTCGTAATATCCCATGCCCTCGGTAGGATTCAACACCCGATGGATGCAATTATAAGCTTTGTTTGTACCATACATGTTTTTATTATTGCACTGATTTACCTACTTTGGAGTCTTTTATTCATTTAGCTGATTCAATTTATTATTTTTATGAATAAAAAAATGCGGGCAAATTACCAAATATTCGTGTTTCTCCCTACTTTGGGAAAAATAACCCTCATACATACATATACAAGTACATATATAAAAGTTGAGAACATTTTTCCACGGGAATTATTCTACAGGAGTATTCGATGCTGCCATAATGGCGTGATGTTAGTTGGAAAAGCTTAAATTCTTAAACAGATTACACACGGTTAATGGTGGCGCAGTTCACTATGAAATAAACAACTCCTCGTTACACACACAATACGAGTCATGTGGAAATTTTAGTCTACTGAAAATAAGAATTAAGTGCCTATTTGAATAAAATGAGCTTGCAGTACCAAGTATTATTAAAGAAGTGTAGACATCAACAATCCTTAACCGTAACCAACAAGATCAACAGTTCGCCAAATCCAACGTCTTCACAGAGCGAGAACGTTGTATGTTTATAGGCCCGCTACGACTCGCACGCGTTGTTTTAATCGAGTGGATTAGTAGGCATTTTAGTCGAATCGAGGGACATCGATGGTCACTTGGTCACTTACTTGCCAAAAGTGAACCCAAAGTTCTAGTCGAGCACATTAGTTGCAACAAAATGTCGTTTCGTTATAGTGAAACTGTATTGTGTTGCAGGTTGTTCTTTTTTTAAACCCCTATCAAATGAAGTGTACTTGAACATTGCCGATCGAACTGTTTATCCTAGTTTCCACTCAATCGTAGTCACTACGTCGTAGTGGAAACTAGGCTTTACAGTTCCTATTTACTAGTAAGATGCTATGTGCCCCTAATATCGCCGTGACCAGAATAGATCTATTTTGACGACTTAGTTTACTATTGTTTTAGTTTACTTTTGCTATTTCCACTCATGTTTAATTTATTATGCCCTGAAATTTCCACATGAATCATATTTTTAGCGTGCACTGACTACCGCGTGGCATAGAGCGGTGCATGCGGCATAGCGCGCAGCATCACGTTACTCTTGCCGTAGAGGGCTTATATTGTTATATGCGCTGTCTGGTTGTAGTCGCATGACCCGTTATTATGTTTAATGCATTGGAGGCTGTCATATGGGGATGAAAACAATATCTAATCCATTATAAAACACCGCATTTGTTTGCATATCTTTTTTTTTACTTCTGCAACAAGAAACTCTCTGATACACCACATAAAAACATCATACTTAATGAAAAAATAACAACTAATGACTCTAAAAATTCAATACTAATGTTCGATTTTTAAATGGAACAAACCACTACGGGCTTACGACCGTCTTCTACTGTTATTTCGAAGGCTGGCTTAGTGTGATCACTTTACGTTAACAACGTTCGCCATTAGGTGGTAATGTTTGTCTCCGAAACTCCTAATCATGAGAATTCTCAACATGCTCAACATGTCGAAAAATCTCATGTATGCAACAAGTAGAAATTTAATAATAAAATGAAAAATAGAGATAAAAGTTGGAAATTATTGAGAACAAGAGAGCAACCAAATTTAAAGAATGCAACTGCTATCATGTATTTGGCGCCAGGATATGACTATATCCATTTTTGTTAATGTCTCATATTTATTGCCTATTGGCTTTGTTGGTGCACAACGTTCTAATTATGTTTAGATTCTTGTGACCTTTTCAGGACTAGATCTTAAAGAAAAAATAACAACTAATGACTCTAAAAATTCATTACTAATGTTCGATTTTTAAATGGAACAAACCACTACGGGCTTACGACCGTCTTCTACTGTTATTTCGAAGGCTGGCTTCGTGTGATCACTTTACGTTAACAACGTTCGCCATTAGGTGGTAATGTTTTTCTCCGAAACTCCTAATCATGAGAATTCTCAACATGCTCAACATGTCGAAAAATCTCATGTATGCAACAAGTAGTATCATACTTAATGACTCTACGAATCAGTATTTCTTTCTTTGTCACCCGTCAGATGTAGGCCTCTTCTAAAGTTTTCCACCTCTTTATGTTTTGTGCAGTTTTTGACCAGTTTTTCCCCGCGACAGGAAACATATCATCCACCCATCTCTTTTGAGGTCTCCCAATTGGTCTCTTATTTTCATAGGGGCGCCATTTTGCAATTCTGGGTACCCATCTTTCATTCCCTTGTCTCGCCACATTTCCTACCCATTGCCATTTCTGTCTTGCCACACGATCAACTATGTCTGCGACTTTTGTTCGTCGTCTTATCTCTTCGTTTCTTATTTTGTCTCTAAGACTTAATCAGTATTTAGGGTGGATTTAAAACAAAAGAACATAGAACTAGAGTTGGAAAGTAGAGTATATTTTCTTGATCGTTGATATCGTTACATTGGTCACCAAGCAAATAACAAGGAGAAAGAACTGTCATCGCCTACTTATTGATTAGTTCTTAATTGTTATTATTTCCATGGTGTCTAATATCAACTATAAAAGAAAGTATGGTCTATTTTGTAGTTTTGGCTTTATATTTGTTTGGTGTAAACGCACACTTAGAGGCAGATTGCAGTGGTTCAAATTTGAATTTGAACATTCAATTTCGTCATATTTTCAACAACAAAAATACTACATATTTTCAAAGTTTACTTTCTTTTGTTTTCGATTGTTATACAGCACATATCAATACTTGGTCTTCAGTAAAACTTCCAAATCTTCTGTCCCCTGCTTCAGCTTTTTGGCTGGAAATATTCATGATCCGTACAGAAAAAGTTCCAACCTTATCCTCTCACCGCAGTCTAGGCATGCCGACTCTTCTTCTCCCACCTGGCTGTCATTCAAGTATTATTTTTAGTGTGAATGTCGATGACATTCTATGAACATGTTCTGCTCATCTAAGCCAGTTTTATCTCACATTATATGCAGTGAATGTGGTAGCCTTTTAAATATTATGTAGATCTTCATTAAACCTTATTCTTCTATCGCTCACAGGTCCCAAAATTCTTCAAATAATTATTTTCAAATTCTACACATATATCATCACGTATATACGCATCACGCACATATATCAACCCCTACAAGTAAGTGTAGGTAATCATCCGTCAGCCTGTAATGTCATGACTGTTGCATAAAAGCAGGGGCAAAATACTTCTAAATATTTTTACCTCTTAAACATTGACTAACTTGGAAACATTGCAATAAAATCTTGTAGCAGCCTCGGTGAACAATTTTGACCCTTGGACTTACTTAAATGGGCATAGGTGGGGGTTGTAAGCCAATTACCACTTGCGTAGCTATACTATCTGAGGCTCGTAGCAATTTTTATAAATGGGGTCCTGCCAGTAAAAAGTCACTGTAATTTAATTTTAATAAACCACATAATAATATTGAACCTGAATAGGGTGAGTGCGGGAGCTGGGTAGCAAGAGATAGAGAAGCCTTCAAAGAAGTGATTACCAACGTCGGGGAGAACTGATAGGGCATAAAATACCTAAAATTAGGTGCACCTTTGTTAAAAATGTAATATTTTTTACAATAAAATTGAAATTATATAATATTTTATTTTCCGAGCGTTTTGTTCTGCAAATATTTCGTAAGTACACGAATGAGGTAGATTATTTTTTTTCTAGCTTACTTTTACCACGTTTGCTCTCTAAGCCATAAAATCTGGCCAAATATCTCCGTCCTGGGATAGAACCACCAGGACGTCATTTCAATCCATGTCGGCGCGGCGTCCTGAACGTCATATAATTATCTTATTTGGGATGTAAAGTGACTTTAAATTCCAGTTTGAAGTCAAGTAAAGTGACTTTATCATGAGGCATAGTTGTATGATAAAGTGTCGATTCATTTAACTCTTCAAATCCAAATGATCGGACAAAACCAGGTGCCGACCATCTTCCTCTTTCACTACACATACTTCAAGTAGCTTACTGTGAAAGAGTCAAAGAGTGTATTTGTGTTCACTTTGAGTGAGCACAGATTAAATTTATTAAAAAAAACATAATATCTACTGATGAAGTGCCGAATCGTTTAAACTCAAATGCTCGCACAAAATATATCTGCCGTAGATACGTTACATAGATTAGTGCATTTAAGCCCTAAAAGCGCCCGTTTAGCGGATAATTCAGGTTTACCGCTCCACACTCGCACTACTTTTATGTAAATTAAGAGTGAAATTCAAATCATTGGTGCATTGTTAATTTTATTACACATCTGGTTGCAGTGATATTAACATGCGGTAGAGAATAGTTTTGAAATAACACGAATTGCTTTACCGTATGTTCGCGTGAATCTCTCCGGTAATACATTTAGCAGGGAAACATCATATGCACTAATATGCAGTGATTGTAGTACAGTGATATCCTATTTAGTTGACATGCCTGTCCTGTGACGTGACAATATGGAGCGCACCTTCATGCTCGTACTCCCTGTTTCTTACTCAAAATCAGTGGCGTAACAGGGGGTAGGGTCCTTATCCAGCGGTATAAAAATACTTATATTTATAATATAAAAGAAAGTCGGTTTAGTGCGAACACTTATAGCTAGGGATCGACTGAACAGATATAGGTATATGATGCTTGGTTTATTGGATTCTTCTCCGTTCCGGATAACAGAATAATTATGAAAAGTTCGAAAAATTGATAGCTAATAGTAGGTAGGTACCTAGGAATAAAATATCATATTGAAGTTAGTATAGAATGGATTTACTGACAGCAACGCCATATGTGAACAATTTGATAACAACACAATTGACTACCATTGTGTTGTTATCAACTTGACTACCATTGAGTTTCAAAACACGTAAGTACGCAGATTTTGGATAGAATTACCCCTTACGGGACACGGCGTGATGGGTAAAAAAAAATTTTTTTTTCAAGCTTTCAGAAATAATTTTTAACATTCAAACATACATATTTTAAACGTATTTTTGTATAAATTACAAAATAAATTTGAAATCAATATTCATAGTGAGGACTACAGGACAACGTCTGTCGGGAATGCTAGTGTATAAATAAAATTTCACTTCGATTATAATAATATATTTTTTTCAAAATTAATCTCGTGTAGTCTCCATGGTGTGAATGCGGATTGGAGTCGATGGTCCATGTTTTTTTGGGTTGCCCTATTAGGGACGCATCACCTATATACTTTAATATCTCTGATGTCCAGGGCTTAAAAAAAAAAAAAAAATATCCGATAAATATTGCCCACCTTCTTAGTATTAATTGTCGAAATATTTGTAAAATCCTTTTAAATTTTGTAGAACAAAATATGATTTTAATCTGATTCTTTTTTTTGTCTTTCCTTAACTCTTGGAGATGAATATTGTCTATTCTTTTGCTAATACCTATATAATTTAAACCACGGCGCAATACGTTCCGAATAGAATGAGTCGCCGGTAATCTAGAATCAATCAATCAATCAATCAATTCTCCCTTTTACACCCCACTCAGGGGCATAGGGAGGCAACAAGAGCTCTCCATTGCGCTCGATCTTGCGCAATGTTTATGACCTCCTCCCACACCATGTCCATGTCCCTCAGCTCTGCTTCGAAGGAGCGGAACACAGTGTGAGAGGGTCTTCCTCGTCTTCGGGACCCTGATGGGAGGAAGAACAGCGCTCTCCTCGGCCAACTGTCATTCGGCATCCTTAACACATGTCCCAGCCAAGTCCATCTCCTCCCCACAATGGTAGAGGTGATGGGCTCACGCTGGGTGCGCCGGCGTATAGCGTCGTTCGTGATGCGGTGGTACCATCTTACACCCAGAATTCTCCTTAGGCACTTCATTTCAAAAGCTGAGACTTTTTGTGCCTGGGCTTTAGTCAGGTGCCAGGACTCACACCCATAGAGGAGAATGGGCAACACACACGCATCAAACAGTTTACATTTCGTCTCGACACTAAACGCCGACGCTTTCCAAATCTTGGTCATGTTGTTAAAGGCGCCACTTGCCATACCGATACGTATCGGGAGCTCAGCCCCGAGGTCACCAGAGGTGGTAATGGTTGCTCCCAGGTATTTAAATTTATCCACCCGGGAGACCTGGTGACCGTCGATGGTTATCGGTAGCTGTTTATCGGGGCAGGCATTACTCGCCATGAGCTCCGTCTTACTGGCATTGACTCGAAGGCCAAGGCGTGCCGTTTCGTCGCAGAGTCTTGAAACACTGCGCTGTAATTCCTCCACTGTCGTACTGAACAACGCTAGGTCGTCCGCGTACTCCAGATCGCACAGTTCGCCCATTAGACCATCTCTCTGTGTTATTGGTATACCTCTTGCTCCTTGCTCTCAAGAGGAAGTCCATGACAATAATAAATATAAATGGAGCCAGTACGCAGCCCTGTCTGACTCCCGTAGTGATCCTGAAAGCTTCAGTAGGACCACCTGGCGTTTTGACGGTACACTCGGAGTCTTCATACAGGGACTGCACCATTTTTACTATCTTCGGAGGTATACCGTACAGAGCTAAAATTTTCCATATCGATGGTCTATGTGGGCTGTCGAAGGCCTTTTCAAAATCTATGAAGCAACAAGCGACTGGAGAGTTAAACTCTTTGCACTGCTGAAAGATGCACCTGGCACAGAAAATTGGGTCCCTGCAGGACTTGCCAGGTACAAAGCCGCATTGTTGCTCTCTCAGGACAGCCATGATAGGCCCCCGAATGCGGTGTAGTAATATCTGAGATAATACCTTACCGGGAACACTCAGTAGAGTAATTCCACGGTAGTTTCCGCATTCAAGGGGGTCCCCCTTTTTAAATATTGCGACGATGGATCCATTCCGCCAATCTTTTGGGCACCTCTCCTCTTCCCACGCCATTTTAAATATATATCAAGAAGTGGTTGGCCAAGGGTGTCTATGCCTTGTTTGAGGAGCTCTGCGTGGATTCCATCGTCTCCTGGCGCTTTGTTGTTTTTCAATCTCATCACGGCCAGCACCATCTCGCTGTGGGTCGGCGGATCTACACATATCCCAGTCGCCTGAGGTATATTCAGACCCGCCAACTCCTCCTCAAAGTTGTAAGGTGAGGAGGGTTCGGGGCGGTTCAATATTGACTCAAAGTGCTCCCTCCATCTCCCTTTAATCAGTTCGGGGGCAGTGACAGTGGCTCCACGAGAGTCTCGTATTGCCGTCACGGGTCTTTTTTGACCCCTGCCCCCGACCTCCCGGGTGATTTCGAAGAGTGTCCTCGAGTCATTACCGAGTGCAGCAGACTGTGCTCGCCGTATCTGAGAGTCCAGGTGTCTTCTTTTATCTGTTCGTACAGAGTGCTTCACCTTGCGGCTCAGCTCCCTGTACTCAGACACCAAAGCGGCCAGTTTTTGAGGGTCTTTTTCGCTGTCTCTGAGGGTCTTAGCCTTCTGGCGATCTTCGATGAGACTCCAGGACCCATCGGACATCCATATTGGCCTCTTTTTATTCTTGTAGCCAACAGAAGAACGTGCGGATTCCATAACCGCGTCACGAAAGCTAGTCCAGGCTGACTCAATTGGGGCAGCTCCGGGTGAATCCTGCAAGGGGGCAAACCTTGTGCGTAACTCAGTCTCGTACGTGTGGCGACACTGAGCACTCTCTAACCTGCGTATGTCCAGCGGGCGAGGAGCAGACGATCTTGGCTGGAAATGGTGAAATTTGAATCTGAACGAACCCACAAGGAGTTCGTGATCCGTGTCCATGTCTGCTCCCCGGCAGGTGCGGACATCCCGCAGGTCAGTTCGGCTGCTAGCCCTTACCAGGAGATGGTCTATCTGGTTTTTCGTTCTTCTGTCGGGCGAGGTCCAGGTGTATTTATGGATATCTTTGTGGGGGAAGAGAGTTCCCCCTATTAAGAGTCCATGGAGCGTGGCGAAACCAATGAGACGGCTTCCGTTATCATTCATCACTCCTAAGCCATGCTTACCCATGACGCCTGGTCCATTCTGGGGGTCGTTGCCAACCTTGGCATTAAAGTCCCCCAGAACTATTAGGCGATGGCGCCTCGGAACATGGGACACAACTGCATCCAGACTGTCATAGAAACAGTCCTTAGCAGCCGCGTCCCCATCCTCAGTGGGAGCATAGCACAGAAGGACCGTCAGTGTTTCGCCACTCATCTTAAAGGACGCACTCATCAGGCGGTCAGAAACAGGTTCCCAACCAAGAAGGCGAGAGAAGGCAAATTTACTTAAAAGTAGAGCGACGCCACGCATCCGTGCAGTCCGGTGGCCAGAGTGAAGCATGACATAATTGCCAGCGTCACTCTGCCCCGAGCCTGGGATGCGTGCCTCACTCAGCCCCAGGATATCTAGTCCATAATCTCCCGCCAACTTGGCAGCAACAAGCTCCCCGCCCGCCCTCAGAGTGCGGACATTCAGAGTCCCGATTTTTAAGCTCTTGTTCCTTAATCGAGCCGTGGTCAATACAGGGGGGACACCAGCTGCCTGAACCCCCCCTGATGGGGTCCAGGCGTCCGAGGCTTAATTCTGTTGCCTTTTCTGACCGATTGTTTTAAGAACGTGAGGTGGTCAACCCCACGGTCCCGATCTGATTTTTCGATTTCCTGCCTCTTACAGGATGCTCGAAAAACCAGCAAAAAGAGCAGAGGTGCTATTCTAAGCTGGCAACCCCACGGCAATCTAGAAAAAAAATAATAATAATATATATTTTAATTATGACGTAGATATTGATCTGTTTTTCGTGTTGCCTATTTAAAACAAGCATTTTCCTTGTAGGTAATTTATTTTGTAATGTTGATTGTTGTAGCACGCAGATACAGTTATAATGTGATCTCAGAAGTAAATAAATAAATGAAATTTGTATAAAATTTACTTCACTTCATAACTTTGACGAATAATGACTTTTTCGATATTATTTTACTACTAGCTGACCCATCGAACTTCGTCTCGTCTTCAATCAAAAGTCAATAAAATATTGCTGGGTAACATAACATAGCTAACATACATGACTACTCTTTGTAAAAAAATCAAAAGTTGGTTATTATGAATCAGTTATTTCAAAAACACCAAAACTCCCCCTATCCATACTAACTGTAATATTATATTATTTCATACTATTTTCCATCAATTTTCGATTTTTTAATAGTTGTTATTCTGTTATCCGGAGCGATGAAGAATCTAATAAAATAAACACTATAAAAATCTGTTCAGCCGATCTCGAGTTATAAGTGTTCGCACTAACCAGACTTTCTTTTATAATTATTATAGATGTTAACAAATTATAAAAAATCTTGAAAAAGTACCATCAAAAACGATATTTTTTATTTCAATGATTATACCACCATCTGTAGAAAAATAGGGAAAACATTGCCCTATCTACCTATTTCCTCAACAGATGTCGGTGGTGGTACCGATGCTGAACCCGTTCCATACAAACTTTAATATTGTATTTTACATAACTTCTTATCGATTTATTCAACTTTTTATTAGTTATTCTGTTATCCGGAGCGGAGAAGAATCCAAAAAATCAAATATCGGAAGAATCTGTTGAGCCGATCTCGAGTTAGAAGTGTTCGCACTAACCCGACTTTAATTTATATTAGAGATGTCTGTGTAAATCTTGTGACGTGGGTTTTTAACCATCCTTCCATCTTTTGGGTGATCAGCCTGGAAGTCTACTAGATTAGGTAATGTCATATCCAGCCGCCGTTGCAGCTCTTGTGTTTGCCATTCTGGATACATGGTCGTTCCAGATGTTTTTTATTCAAATAATTTCACACAGCAAATTTACTTAAAGGAGCTTATATCTAGGGGAGACCTGATGTACTAAATGATCTCTTGAGGTAAAACGATCACCCGCGATTTTAAACGGACCACTAAAAAGTCTCAAAATAATGTGTATGACATCTTACAGCATGGCGGGCTGTTATGTAAAGTTTTAACGGCTGTGCGCAGAAAAAACGAATTTTCACCTATTTGATCTAAAGTAAGTCATTTTTAAACGTCATGTAATGTTATTAAAATGTGTTATATTTGTGTTGAATCATATTATATAAGCAATATTTTAATTAACTATTCCAGTGGCTATTTTGATAAAGTTCTTATTGCATTTTTTGGCTATGTTGTTTTTACAAAAGCTCTACGCATGGGGTGAAATAATGATCCCTCTATATTGGTACAAATTTTACCCAAGGTGATTTTATCTATATATTTTTTACTTAATTTTAAGCAATTCTATATACATTTTCTATTTGTTTTTTTATTCATAACAATATAACATCAGATGATTGATTAAAGATTTACTATTTTTTACCTTTTTTGAGCAATTTATATTATTTTTTAATTGTTATTTATTTTTAGATGCCTCGAAATAACGTTAGAAAAACATACCAATTGAAGTGGGACTAGCATGCTTTATCTGCAGTATTAGAAACAGAAAAGAGAGGGATGCCTTTTAAAACAGCGAGTGAAAAATTCAGTGTTCCATGTTTTTTTTTTAATATTTTTTTTTTCTTTTTCATTAGGTACATGTATTTTTTTTAAATAAATATGGTATTTTAGTGTAATTTTCTTTTTTTTTCTTTTATTCTTATATTTTCCTTCAGTCAGCAACGAGCTCGCTGGTATTAGAAGACACACAATTACAATCTCAGATTATTATTAAAACTCATTGGCTAGTAATATCCTCTTCATCTGCTTTCCGAAGCACTTCCCATTTGTCAGCCTCTTGATGTCATCGGGAACTCCATTATGAATATCAATCACCGAGTACAAGAATCCATCTCTATTTCTATTGGTTCTTGGATTGGCATTTCTCAGTTGAGAAGCGGCTCTCGTACCATAACTGTGGATATCTTTATTCAATTGGAGTTTTATATTTGTTTTGGTTTCCCCATTTATAATCTTGTGAATGTACTTCGCCTTTTCTAGTATTATCTTTTGTTCTAGGTTTAGTTCGTTAGTCATTTTGTTCATTACTTCCTTGTTTCATGAGTTAAATATATTATTTTCACCTTATTTGAGAATCATTAGGGGTATAATGATCCTCAGGGATCATATTGTACACACGGTGGGGTAAAACGATCCTTTGTCAGAGTTTTTCTAAAATCATTTTTTACAAAAATGGATAGTAAAAACACACATTTTTCAACTATGGTAGATAGCAAAATAGGTAGTTATACTATTGAATTAAATTTTGATCAATACAAGAAGATACTTTTGAGAATACTAAAATTCGATTCTCCCTTAGGGGGATCGTTTTGTACAGGTTTCCCCTACTACTAATTATGCTCGGTCACGTATATCAATATCTTAGTATTTGGGCTTACTGTATCGTCGTCTTTTTAAATTTTCGCAAAAAGACGGTAAGAATATTTTCCAAATCCTACAATAATTATTTATTTACATTAATCAATTTCTAAATAAACACAAAAATTGATTGATTTAATTAGTGGTTACGACGCTGACGTTTTTACTGTTTCATGCGGAGGTCGTGGGTTCGATCTCAGGTGCCGACCATCTTACTCTTTCACTACACAAGCTTTAAGTAAGTAACTGTGTTCACATTCATTTAAAAAAATTGGTGGAGAATTGGACATCTACCCGGGCAGCAAATGTTCTAGGAACGCCACTGCTCAACACCATTCAGTAGTTATATCCCTTTATTCCGTTTTGTATTTGCATTATGCAACTATTCTCTTTTTATTAGAATATTCACGCGAAATCATTGTGTTACTTACTTGGAATAAAATGGGTACTATAGAAGAAACTAGAGTGGAAATCAAGAAAAGTTCTGGCGAAAGAACCACAAAATAGAGAGCATTGGTGATCCAAGCCGGGGCTGATAGACTGCGATTTTATCCTTTGCATAATGACAGCCCCATATTAGTAAAGTAGCCACTTTCACCTCAAACTAAAAATATACCTTCTACTACCTTAACTGTTATTTGGTCAATGTTTTGCCTATTTAATAGCTAGTATTATACCTTTTTGAATAGCTCAAGAGACGTAAAAGTTATTAAAAATATTTTCAGAACAAGTTCCATAAATTTAAACAAAAAAAAAGCGCTTCAAAGTTAAAAACACTGAAACAGTGAAAATTCTTTAATCCTAACGGTTGTCGAGCTGTGTTTTTAAGCTGTTAGTAGTAGGTTCAGTTTTTGTTAATCATTTTTATTAATTTGACATGTCCTCTCACTAGATACATAAAAAACCGGACCCTAGGACCTCTAATCTGAAATAATCGATAAAAAGGCAAAAAATAAAGGATTATTTTTCAAAATCTTTAATGTTCAATATCTCCATAACTGTTAAGTTTCGGACACCATATTATGGAATCAAATCCATCAGAAATGACCTAAATAATAATGTCCTTTAATATTCAGTACGACTTTTCCTGTAACCATGTATAATGAATTTTATTTATGTATTATGAACTTGAGATTGTGTTTTTCATAAGGATTTTGATATAAAAATGTTTGAACATAAAAACCTAATATTAACGCGTGAACGGCTGGAACAATTTCGCCAATTATTGTTTTCGTGGTATTTGATATTGTTAAGGCTCTTACGAAAGAAAAGTAATAATAATAATACAAAGCCTTTATTGATAAAATACACAAATATAAAAAGAACATGCTTACAAATTATTATTAACAACTAAATATATACTTTAACAAGATACCTACCTCCCGAAAATGAGTTTATACTCGTGCTTCGGGAGGGAGAAAGTTGTTTAAGACATCAGAAAATTTAAGATATTTTAGTATTACAACCTTTTTTTAAATTTAACAGTATAAACTTCTCTATTTTTTAATTTAAATTGGCTTTTGACATAACTTGTAGTTTTTATGGTTCGGGTCAATCGTGACAGGATGTGCTTTGCGAACATTGTTTAAAACGGATGCATCGATCGGAATAGTATTGGTTAAAGGAGAACCAGAAAATAAATAAGCCTTGACGCCTGTACCCCATCAGGGGGTGTTCAGACAGCTTGTGTCCTCCCTGTGATGGCACAAGATCGAGCGCAAAGAGGATTTTGTTGCCTCCCTATGATCGGATTTGAAGGGAGAGTGAATATGTAATAGAAATTTGAACTCAATGTTCATATTAAAGACAGGAAATATCTATTGGGAAAGCCAGTGAAAGTATAAAAACCTTGAGCGGGTATGAAGGATATAATTTAAAACACCTAACAAAAAATATATATTCGTGCGTCATTTTCTTCTACAAGCTTAGTATGAAATAATGAGAAAAACAGGAAAATAAGTAGTAAATCTTTCTTAAGAGACGTGGCTCGGATATATTAAAGCCACGTGGTAAGGAGTCCGCCTACTAATACAATTTCCTCTTCATACTCTGTCTGAATTATAATTTTCCAATTCATTTCGTGATGTGAAATGTAAATCATGTTCCACTTTGTCGTACTGCGCGTGTTACTTCCTTGAAGCGGCCCTATTAAACCTCTGAATATTAGTTACCTACTTACAACTCTTTAGTCCCGTTCCAAACATTTCAATGCAGAAAAACTCACGGAACGAAGAAGATGTATATTGGTAGTACCTATGCTGTAAAACAAATAATATTTATTGCTACGAGTTTGAATAAAAATTAAAAAAAAAAACAAACTAGGTAGTTTGTGGTATTTTCATATCTACCAACAAATGCACATCGAAAATAAGGATTAATGGATTTTTTAAAATTGGGCATTCAATTATTGATAATTATTGTTTTTCAAAGGCACATGCGTGAGTTGTGCATTAATTAAACCGTTTGATTATGAATTAACAAACGAAAATGTTCATTAATTTTGTTAAGGTACCTACTTATCTTTTTATTATTTTCCCATTAAACTGCAACATTTATAGCTTTAAGTGTTGCAGCATATGAATGATTAAAAAATACTTGATCAATAATATTGAAAAAATATTCACAAAGGATAAAATGTTCGAAACCTATTCCAAATATTTGAAAAAAAAAACCCAGAGGTAATTCACCTTGTATTATACAAAGAAAAGATGGTCAATCGCGGATATCTTTCTTAACTCAATAGTTTGAATATGGTCTGGATAAGAACTTGTACTTGACAATCACTCGATGATATTGGTCTGGATAAGAACGTGTACTTGACAATCACCCGATGATATTGGTCTGGATAAGAACGTGTACTTGACAATCACCCGATGATATTGATCATCATTCAACAGTTTGTCTAAGCGCTATCTATGGGGCTAGAACGAGTTTAATCGAAAGCTAATTAAATTAAACCTACACGCTAATAAGCGCTTATTAGCTTGCAAAAATAGTGTTCTTACATCAAACGATCGAATCGTTCAATCATTATGTATGGAAATTTTTTCGAAACTCTTTCGATGATCGTTGATCGATCATAAGGGTAGGGCTATTCTCGTAATCAATCGCTTTTAAAAATCACTTAACGATAAGATTAAGACACAATCGCAAGCAGTCGTATTCACAAAACTATCGGAATCTAATCTTAATCCTATCTTGAACTGGATCATTTTCACACTGATATTTCAAACATAACGAATTTTTAAGATATCTACTAGATATCTTGTTTTGTGAATACCAATCCGCCATTTTATGATTGTCAATCAAGATAAGAGCGTATTAAGAACGCTACGAGAATAAGGGCACAGGACCTTCTACATGAGACCAGAAGGAAGTTGGAGCATAGGAAGACCAAAGCTACGATGGCTGGATGGCGTTGAGAGGGATCTGGGGCTTTTGGGGATTGGTGGCTGGCGCACAGTGGCGGCGGATACGATGGCTTGGAGAAGTTTGCTGAGTGAGGCCGAGACCCACTCAGGGTTGTAGCGCCGCAGATTTATGTATGTAGGTAAGTATTATTCATATCGTCGTATACAAAGCTACAAATCACGTGATCGAACTTTGTCACTACTAAAAGTCGATGCTGTAAATCCAAGATGCCAGACTCTTTTCTCCAGTTTGATGGTGCCAAAATGTATGGTTCATCAGGCTTACTCTGATTTTGATTATTTATTTATTTATTTATACATCATATACGGCGAAAATGCCATTAATATTTAAACAACAAGGAACAATTCACAACAACAAATAGAAAGAAATACAGTTTTCAATATCAATAAAATACACATATCAGAATCAAATTCATGTCGAACATTGCAACATATGAAACAGGTTTGAGTGCTATTTTTTATAATTATAAGAGTAGTTCAGTATAACTGAATGAAATTGATGGATATTTTTCAGGATCATCTATAATATAAAAGAAAGTCGGGTTAGTGCGCACATTTATAACTCGAGATCGGCTGAAAAGATACTTCCGAGATTTTTTTTTTAATAATAGCATTACATCCAAAAAGAATGATGAAGATTTTTTCGAGGTTTCAGAAATATTTTTTAACATCAAACGTATTTGTGTATAAATTACAAATTTAAATCAATATTCATAGTAAGGACTACAGGCAACGTCTGTCGAGAATGCTTGTTACCTATATAAATACACGACCTCTTTTTTATTTCGCTTTGCAAAAACCGAATGGCTGAAATAGACGTTTTTGCCGAAATGGTTTTAAGAAAAAAAAAGCAATTTCTCACATGTCTGGTGAAATGTTGATGGAACTTTGTGGTTTATGCTTCATATACGATACTGTTGCTGATGTTAAATAACATTTGACAGAAAAGTGTTCATATTAGTAAAATCTAATTTGTTACTAGGGATAGTCGGAATTAAAAAATAAAATACGGACATATTTATACTTTGTACGTATCACAGAGCACTTTAAAGATGAAATGCTATGAAGGAACATTGAGGTAAACAGCCATTTAACACTTGTTGCAAGTTCTGATGAAAATCGTACGCTTTCATCATTTTTAGAGCGAGTCATTTTAAAAGTTTTCATCTTGAATGAAATCGAAACTAAGTAAATCGAATAAGTTCTGGATATATGTACATAGTTGGTACAAGTCATTATGTGAAAGGACAGAACATCACGGGATGTCATACAAAGAGGCTCTCTAGTGCTTGATGTCAGTGGTAAGGAAACGAAAATCCCAACCCAACTATTTTTATAAAATATCTTGAGTTGATCTATCCAGATCGATCTATTTTGAGTTGAGAATAGTGAAAAACAGTTAAATATATCTAGCAATAACAGCTCAAACTCTAGGTCAAGAGACTTCCCTGTTGGACATTCCTGTACGCTTGTTAACATTAAAGGTAGCTCATTAATGGTGACTTTCACCAACGGTTCCTATCTTAAGGGTAGCTCTTAGCGTTCAACACACCACAATAATACCACCTAATGGCGAACGTTGTTAACGTAAATTGATCACACTAAGCCGGCCTTCGAAATAACAGTAAAAAAGCCCGTTGTGGTTTGTTCATACCATATAAAATTCGAACAGTATAAGTTAGTCATCAGTGGGGCTAGTACGAGTTTTATCCAAAGCTTTTTGCACGCTAATAGACGCTTATAAGCGTGAAAATAGTGTTCTAAAAACAAACGATCGAATCGTTCGATCATTTTATTATGGAAAATTTTCGAAACTCTTTCGATGATCGTTTCGATATTCGATCATCGAAAACTTATACTTGGGCTACAGTTGTTGATATTCGTTAAGATCTTGTCCAAAAATAGACACAAGAATCTACACAAACTTAGAACGTTGTATACCATTTATGTCATGTTTTTTCGTAAAGCTAGAACGGATACAAAATAGACCTGCGTTAATTTTAAAGGCCTGCATTCTGCCGCCTAAGCCCCACTTAGGGGCATAGGGAGGCACCAAGAGCTCTCCATTGCGCTCAATGGCGTCCGAGGATTATGGTGCCTTTTCTGACCGGTTGAGATTTAAGGACGTGAGGTGGTCAACCTCACGGTCCCGATCTGATTTTGCGTGTTGGTTTGGGGGGGATCTGCGGCGGGCTTGATTTGTGTGGTGCCGGCTTTTTTGTTTTTGATTGATTCGATTGAACTAGAGGGTTAGTTTCATGCGGGTCGGGTTTTCTGCAGGTTTGTCTCCTCCGGGCTGGCTTGCGGTGTGCGGGAGGTCTTAAAGGGAGAATGTATGTATGTATGTAATTTTTTTATGCATAGAAACCAAAATCTAAATGTAACAATGGCATCGTTATTAAGATTGAAATTAAATCAGAATTGCGATGTTAATCCAGAGTAGGGCCCCTAGAAAGTTGATGACCCATTGCTTTTTATACACCTGAAGAAGGCATATAAACAAAACCTTTTTCATGATAGGTACAATATTGTGTGAAATATACGAAACATGGATTGTTTTTGATAATTGTGGTCCAACCAACGGTCCAATTATGAGCAAAAAGAGACAAGATTTCATTGCGATTGATCAAGCACATGTTCAAACTCTTTAATCGATATTCACAGCATAAACTTATCCATTAACTCTGCATTATATGAGAGAATACAATATGAGAGGAGAAATAAGGCTTTGTGAAACTAAAAAAAATGATGTTCTTAAAACCTTTCATTGTTATTTAGTTTCGAAGATTCTCGTAATTTAAAATTATTCTAAATAGACAACTTGATGCAAAACAATGTCCTCAATAATTTGTGGAAATTTTAGAATAAGTACGTTAAACGAAATCTCATCTTAGACCGATGGTTGTCGACACATGTGCCAGATAGAGAAAGCCCCCAGTGATATCATGAAAAAGTTTAGTGATGTTATTATGTATCAGAAATGTACTAACTTTAGTTAACACATGTTCCCAATATTCTCTCTGTTTTCCTATCAGATGGGATTTGTTCTTTTTTCGAAATGAAACTTTTGAATCTTATGTAGGTACCTACAGCTCAACTTTGAGCTTGTACCAACGATTTACTTCACTACATCATACGAAGTAAGTACATAGGAACGTATGCTTTTATCCATCTCCCCGTATGTGCTTTACTTACATCATGTCATTAGTATTACCATCAACAAAGACCTTTTATTAGACCTCAAATTGACGGTACCTACCTTTTTTAACATCACTCCATATTATGAGCAGATCCATATTAAAATATTTGCTCTAAAAATTGAGAGGGTTTGTAGATTTATATGTTTTGTTTTTCTATTTTTAGCGAAATTTATGGTACTTATTTTTTTTTTAATTTATATTTACCTATTGATATTCTTTTGACATTAAGTATATTTGTATTAGATTGAGTTTTCTGTTTTACACCATCACGCTGATTCAAGTCTACGTTATTTCATATCAATCATGGTTCTTCTTCTTTTGGTCGTTTGAGATATTCGTTTTTGTCTTCTATGTAAACACAGTTTTTGTCTTCTATGTAAACACAGTTTTTGAACCCGATTGGGCCCTAGAAAAAGTTCGTGTGCGTAATATTGCGAGTATGTACGAATCGGTACGAATATTTCCGAAGGTCGATTCGATTTATTGACAGCTCGGTCTTGTTGCAAGTTTTCGTATGTTAAGTGTCTAAATATGAAGAGTGCAGTGGTAGCTTATCTCATTAAACGTCGCTATTAAGTGTCTTATTTATTCCTGGGGGAAGACAGGAATAAAATTGGGATGGAAAATATTCTTTGTTATAGCTTATTCCTTGTTTAATTAGTAGCACTTTTGCGTATATTCAAAGAATAAAGGACTATTAGTACAGCTGCAAATGTTTTTAATTATATCCACACGCAAAAATCGTCCTAACTATTTAGATCGTATTAAAAACATAGATTATAATTTTTTTTCATTGATGTGGTGTTTAATCATTTGGCAACCCCACCTGTCATATGTGGTGGGGCACCTACAAATTAATGTTGTATTTTTTATATGTATCATAATATTCGGTTCCAAATAAGACGTGTACTTGACCAGAAGCATCCCTGTTTTATTATCTTAATATAAATTCCAAACAGACGGCCATTTACAATACATATTACTATGGCAAAATAATTAAGTTGACATTTGTTTATTATTTTTAAATTAAACCAGAAAGATTTGACGTTTCATTGCCCTTTTCTCCGTTTTATTTCTTCAAGACTCTAAACTTTTTCAGTAGGCTTAAAACATAACAATTTTAAAAACTAAAATCAAGAAAGTTTTTTGGAATTACAATCCTGGGAGGCGACAGCGCTGGTGCGAGTTACCCTCCTTGAGTTGTATAATAGCGCCTTGGAGTGCAGGTGTTGAAAGGCAGCCGGAAAAGCCAACTTCGTTACAGTCCCACTCACCTTGTTGGCGGCGCGGCGTGATAATATGTTGAAATTTAAAAGCTTTCCGGCATCATTGAACCAGTTAAGCGCTTTACCAAGGCAAGCCTCGTCAAATGGTGGTGCTTCCATGTACCAACGTCCACTGGGAATATTTTTTTAAATTTTTTTTTTATACGTAATATGCTTGTGTAAGCCGTGTCAAAAATATATTCCGAAGTTTAAAACACGAGTATTTTATGATTTATTTGAAAAGACGAGAGGTTGGGCCTTGGTATCGTATGTAGAAACGTTTTTTTCGAAAATATTCCAAAGTCAAATATTTTTTCAGAATGCAGCGTCTCCTCCATGACACGAGTGTTGGCCAGTAACATGTTAAATCTTTTGACAGTTCCTGGTAGGTAACTCATTAATTTTTAATTATTTGATTTTAATATTTTTTATTTCTTCTCCTACACACAAGCATAGCTTTGGTGGGAGAACAATACAGATATACTTTAATGAATGTAGTTTTTTTAAGAGAATATTGTATACTTACTTAGTTTTAATTTTTCAAATAAATTTAATGGCGATATACTGAAAATAAACTGTAACTGCTAGTTTTTACTACATACACATACATACATACTCCCGTTAAGGTCTCCCACTCTACGAAACCCAGCCCGAAGGAGACCAACACGTAGCAAACCCGACCCGCAAGAAACCAACCCCCCAGCTCGATAAAAGCAATCAAATCGAAAAGCCGGCCCCACACAAATCAAGCCCGCCGCGGATCCCCCTCCCCTAAATACACATATGAATTGTTATGGTAATATTTGTAAATTAAAATAATCAAAAAAGTTTAATCAACCTTATTTTAGTCATTTTTTGCAAAAAAAATTCTCTGCTAACCTACCACTTCAAAGAACTCTTATTTGCTTTGTTCAGATTGCAACAATTAACCACAATTAATTTCTTTTTTTGTTCAATATTTTCTGAAACAACGAAGTAATTTATTATTATTTTTTAAATGAAATGTCTCCTTTGTTATTTATAAGTAAGTATATTAAAAATTGAATAGGAATGTTTCATAAATATTCTAATCATCTTTTCTCTTTAACCACGCTTGGCAAGGAAGTAATTTTCATCATTTAATAAAAATATGAAGCGCCCCTCTGCTACGACGTTCTATGAATACAAAATGAATAATGAGAACATCGTACTCTGTACCTACCCCCGTAAAGAGTGGTGGCGCGTGCTTATTGGATGCTTAAAGTGATGTTCAGGTGTCAAATTGAAAAGTACGTAGTTGGTTACACGGAAATTTCCTTATAAATCATTGAGCGTTAGCATTTATGTATATGAAAACTTCACACAATATATTAATTTTGGCTGTTTTGGTCGAATAAGAAGTCAAATGGAAAGTAATTTTAGCCCTTCTAACAGAAAATCGCAACCACAATCTCCTCTATTCTCAAAATTTTCTCAGAGTCCTTTAATTTGGCCGTAAGCCCATAAAAACATTTTCTTTGTCTGGTCCATTTCACTACATCTTCCATTTTCTGCTATCTTAAAACACATTTTTACGGATTTTTATAGGACAAAAAGCGGCCCTTGCTGTTTTATTTTCGTTATCCTTAATAAATATAATTAGAAACTCATATCATTCGGCCATTTAAACTCACCTCAGTAGCCTAGCGGTATAGGCTCTCACGTCTGATAAAGAGGACCCAGGTTAGATTCCCGGTCGGGTCAGCATTTTTGTATATTATGTTTTTCAATTGAAATTTCTACCTGAGGTTGGCCTATACCAGATAGGACGGAACCGGTTGACTGAAAATTGCCTCACGCAATAATTACCATTGAATATTTTGACACATTTGTATAGATAAGCGTAAATTTATTTATTTGCGTATCATTTTTGTTAGCAATGTAACCGCACGAGCTATACCGTTTGCATAATACCAGGAGTTTTCTCTCTGGAGAATAAGTTTTACAATGATAATTAATATGAGTATTCGACAATAATTATTTAATAAAGTATATTCCCATAACATTTGAAGGGTACAGGATATAAAGGTTGAATGTCAAAAATGTATGTTTTGAGATATTACGCTTTAAAGTTTTCAAACCTCTTGAACTTTAAATCAACAAATAAACTGTATGGAGCTTGCTCTACATAATGTTTTCCATAATGTATCCTATCATTACAAATAGATTTCATTATCCTTAAATTGTATTTTTGAAAAATATTAGGTATCATTTTTTTAAATCAAGACCCCATTATACAGAGCATAAAGGATGAATGTCAATACCAAACAGGAGATGAAGGATGGATGTCAATATTCGATATCCAATAAATGTTACATATATAGTTTTGTAAAGGTGTAAATAAAAACAAAAATTATCATCCTTAGTTGAATGCACTATAATAATGAATAATAGAAAATAAAAATACAAAAATACTACACTAATTATTATGAACAACTGAAAAAAAACCAAATCATGCTTTTTAAAATGGAAAGCTATTGTAATAATTAGCAGCTTTATCACCACAAAACTTTTGTTTTTTTACAATTGCAATATTATTAGAGGTAATTATTATATTATCCATGAACTAGACTATAGTATCCTACCGACCCCGGTAGCCTAGTTGTACTAGCGTGGACTTCAGATCCGAGGTCCCGGGTTCGATTCCCGGTCGGGTCAGAGTTTTTCCAAGTGTTTTTTCACTAGAAATTTCTAACCGGGGTTGGCCTGTCTGAGATTGGACGGGACCCGTTGACTGGAAAAAAATTGCCTCAGGCAATAAGTTCCGCCGGCTATACTTACACCTTTGTATAGAAAAGTGTTATATTATTATATTATCCTCGAAATAGATAGTCGGGGTAATAAAACTAATACAAAAGGCATAATCGACTGGAAATGTTTATATCCATTTAAAAGGGATTAGGATCTCATGGCCCCGGCTGCCAGTTCATTCCGAGGATACTATAGAGTGTTCTGATATCAACAGTCAAAAGCTTTGAAAAACATTCGCTAGGTGGATATAAGTGACATTCATCCTTTATTTCAAGTATTTAACTGACATCCATCCCCTGTATGCGTTTTTTTTTCCTTTTCAATTACTGTACGAAATACAGCCTCTATGTCAAGTTTTATTAGACTAAAATGTAGGTCCTGTAAACTTACACGAGATGACGTTATCAGTCTGAAAACTATAAAAATTCACATTCATCCCTAAAATCATGTACCCTTCATTTCTAGAATTGTTCTTTCTTTTATGTTAAAGAATTCTTAGTATTTTTTTCCAAGTATTTACAAGAACTTACCTACATAATATATGTACTCACTTTACATTAGAGATGCATCACAAAATAAATATCTGATGCACAAGTGTAGGTACGTATTCTCTTTTATAGAAACCAATTTGTGGTTTATATTTTATGACTTTATTAATGGTGCAATAATATATAAAGGTACCCATATAACCTGATGATGAGATGGTATCATTATCTACTGCATAACTTTTGCATTCAGTTGCTTACACGTAGAGATGGATAATATGCCATAAGGAGCTATAAAATATCTATGTGCGTAATTTAACGTATTATTGTAGCACTTGGTTGGTAGACTAGCGGTTTTGTACTGGAGGTCGTGGTTAGATTGCAGGTGCCAACCGTCTTCCTCTTTCACAAAACAATCTTTTAGTAGCTTACTGTGAAAGAGTCAGTTCACCTTGAGTGAACGCAGATTCATTAAAAAATAAACTTATTTAGACTAATACTTTGAATCGTGCAAAAAATACCAATACATACATAATATATACCTACATAGGTATTAAGAAAGTTATATAATTATTTATGTTAATTATTAAACTAAAACATTACGTTGAATAAAATAATTGGATGCATTGAATAAACACAGTTGCACTTTCACAAAATTTATATTGTATCTCGAGCGCTTTCATCCAACTCACGCAGAAATTGTCAACGAAAGCGCTCGAGATTCAATAAATTTTTTGTGAAAGTGCAGTGGCGCTTTAATTCATAATAATGAATTTTCACTGCGTAAATACACAAACCCTCCAAAAATTACATTAAATAATTGGATAATGTATGAAGCAATATTAAATTTAGTATAAATAGTTTTGTGTAAAATATAAAAAAAATAAAATGAAATGAATTTTTTTTTTTAAATACTTTTTTTTAATGATAACACTTTCCTACTTATTGTAGTAATGTGTATAAAACAACTTTAGAAAAACCCCATTAAGATAAATCACAGGAATAAAAATGAATAGTTAAAAAATGACGCAGTTGATATCAGATGTTATGAATGTTTCAGCAGGCAATATTAAGTTGCAAATCGGACCCCGGGGCGTCGTTTTCCTCACCTGACCTACTGGTTATCACAGTAACGAGAAAACTCAACTTCTCTTTATAAATAAGGTATTTTTAATTAATAAATGATTACACTATACAGTGTGAGTTATATGAAATATTACTCCTTAAATGTTTAATGCAACTACCTACCATACTTCATGGAATTCCCTGTCAGATTGAAGCTAATATAATAATAATTTAGCAATTTTAGGGCTAAATTGTGCGCGAGATTCTCATTCTGGCATCCGTGCAGGAAAATTTTGTATTGTGACTAAGCTGTGTAGTTGAAAATTGATCATAGATGTACAGTAGGGTGTCCCTTATATGACCGAAAAAATATTTTTTGAAGATATTAAAACGCATACCCCCTAAAAACGAAAATTTCAATTTAATTGACAATCAACTTAAATTAGAGAATATTGAAAAATTATCAAGGGCTCAAAGATTAGATGGTCATTTTTACACCCTTATTTGTAAATTTACCTCTTATAAAGTATAATTTTTAGTTCCATGTTTGCAATAAAAAGCCTTAGTCGTATTGAAATAAAAAATTATTTGGGGCTGTTTTAGGGTCAAACTAACAAAATAAGAACCTAAGTATGCGTTTTAAAATAAAAACTTTGAAAAATAAGCGACACCCTAATGTACATACATTTTTAGGTTGACCTGGGGCTAGTATGAGTTTTATCGAAAGCTATTTGCACGCTAATAAGCGCTTATAAACGTGCAAATAGTGTTCTAAAATCAAACGATCGAATCGTTCGATCATTTTTGTTGAAAATTTTCGAAACTCTTTCGATGATCGTTTCGATATTTGATCATCGAAAACTTATACTAGGGCTACAGTTGACCTACTTATAAAACAAAACACATAGTGAAGAGCAAAACCAGTCATATTTATTGCAAATATAATTATAAAGAACTTATAGCAGTTCTCACCACCTAATCCTATATCCGTCTTTTCTTTTCTTTGCCCCAGCAATTCAAGAGACATTTACGTGGGGTCGGCTTTTCTTGTCCTCGTCCTCAAAGGCCTTCTCCCAGCCCTATCCACCACACGATGCCTTACCTCTTTTTTGTTATTGTCCAGGTATTAATGGGTCTACTTGGTCCACTGGGACATTTTCCTGTGGCATTATCACGTATCGATACCATTTCAGTCTTTTCCTGCCCCCGGCCCCGTAGACAAATTCAAATTGGCGTTCGACTACAAACGAAGATTTCGTCAATGTATAGTACGAAAAAGTTAACTGTCCACTGGAACATTTAAAAATTATTTAAACCAAACAACCGTTTTATAAAACAATGTTCTTCAATTTGCGCCCTGAAAGTAAAAAAAAAACATGCAAAAATATTTTAAAACTAACATTCTTACAAGGGTCAGTATAAGAAAAAAATTATTTGAACAAAGCAGATACTTCCACTTTTCTTTGATGGCTAAATCTATTACCCACGATTGAATATCATGAAATTTCTAATAAAGATATTTTACGCTACCATTTGCGCAAAACAACGAGATCCAAGCCGTGCGAAATATATTTAACAGAGTATATAGAAGTATTTCAATACGTGCATCCTCCGCTATAAATAGTGGTAGAACAACCATCAGCTATTTGTTGCTTTGAGGTAAAATTATGATTCCAGATCTTTATGTGCAGAGACTAATCCTCTGGCGAGTGCTCTGAGGACGTGGCCAGGCGAGCAGGAGCCAGTGTATACCATTAGCCATGTTATATTGACCTCCGTATACGTAGAGCGAACACCTTGCATACATATTGTGGCAAACATCTGCCTTATACACCAGGATAATAATACACTTAAGACCTGTGATGTATGTGTAAGTATATATCATCCTTATACCACCGTGTTCAGGACACAACGTAGGTTGTGCATATAAAACAATGGACCACTGCAACACAACCTCCTAAAGCGCATTCACCTTGGATAATTCAAGAACAAAAGCCTCTCTAGGAGTTACAAACCATTCCTCAACAAAATGAAAAATGTTTTGATGTTATGAAAACGTTCCTAGGCAAATCGAGTGGTGTAATTTTGTCATTACGTAATCATCGTTAGAGGGGTTTGGGTGTTTATGTAAGCTTTTCCGCACGTTTTAATTCTGATTACGAATCTCTTTTCACGTCGGACGACTTATGTAAACACGTTGGAAATGTTCTGGATGAAATGAGAAAAAATATGATCTAAAGATCACGTGATTAAAATCACGCACGCAAAATACTAACTAGCCATGGTTCAGAGGAGTGTATGTAGGTACTTATCATTGACATTTTAAGGTTTTGGCGTGTGGTTGGTTGTATTATTTACAAGCCGTCCCGACAAACGTTGTCCTGTAGTTCTTACTATAAATATTGATTTCGAATTTGTAATTTATACAAAACTACGTTTAAAATATGTTTGAGTGTTAAAAAATATTTCTGAAAGCTTGAAAGAAATTCTAACAAAAATCTGCGTACCAATGTTTTGAAACTCAATGGTAGTCAAGTAAATAAAAATTGTGTTGTTATGGAATTTTTCACAGATGGCGTTGTTGTCAGTAAATAAGTTCCAAACTAACTTATTTTATATTATTCGCTATCCATTTTTCGAATTTTTAATAATTATTCTGTTATCCGGAGCGGAGAAGAATCCAATAAACCAAGTAACAGAAAAATCTGTTCAGCCGATCTCGAGTTAAAAGTGTTCGCACTAATCCGACATTCTTTTATATTATAGATTATTAAAAGGAATTCATTTTTGAATCAGGTGACAAGTAAATATTTAATAAAATATTCGAATATAAAACATACTTCTGTACAATGACATCGACAAATGGTTGGTAGTGTTGTCACGATTTGAATGCTTGTGTTATCTACAGGTAATTAAGTTCATGTCTCTTCAACAAAAACGTGCTTTACTGCTATATGTATGTATATTTGAATGAATACCAGCCTTTAGGCAGACTTTTTTGTTTTAGGCGACTCACTCATTATCTGAGTATCTACTCGGTTCTGGGTTCGAAAAAATTGTTCTCATTAATATCTTTGTATAGAAAAGAGTTGATGTTCAATTTTGCATTAAAATATACCCACCTTCATTTTTTTATTACTCTTAAAAAGATTTTTTTTAATAAAATACCTACAAGGAATACGGTATCAATATTTTTACAAAAACGAGGAACAGTATTTTGATAAAAATGACTCTGAATGAATTTTTTTTATAGATTTACTTATTGTCAAAAACATTTCAATGTTACACCAATGAATGGATTTTGAATAAACTAATTACATATTTTTGCAAAAAGACAATAATGTACTGTACAAACGATCTTTATAAATTACCTAATTCCTTTCCCCATAGTTGCTATTAAATATGTTGGTTCTTCAAAACCGATTAAGAATCGAGTACCTGTATGGTTTTATATTTTTTATAAACACTGTTTAGCGCAAAGGTTTTTACCGTCATGCTAAACAGTGGCATTTTTTAACAATAAATAAATAAAATAAAATGTCTAAAAAAAATACTCGTGAAGCTTTTGAATGGTTGCCAACACCTGCACTGCAAAAGAAGATTAATTTAGTATCTCGTCGGTCTATGGTGATTATTATCCATCTTGCTTACACAGTGGACTTAGTCTGGGACTAAAAGAGAGAGAAATAACATTTTTAAGCCTTGACTTTATAAACGCATATAACTCTCAAGAATGCCTGCATCTGTATCAGACGTGAAAATAACATGCAACTCCATATAAGCAGGGTATAAATAGGCGAGACATTATAGTATATAATATAATATATCTACCGTCTGAATGTTAGAGAATGGCAGACGGAAAAATATGTGGTTTTTTTTTTAGTTTTACTTTTGAGAAACTTTCCTGCATAACATCCTAACTTCATTTACATATATTTTTGTAAAGCTTTTATTTGATAACTTTTATTTTTATAAAAAAAAAACGGCACTTGGATGATCAGTTATAACCAAAGAATTTTAAAAACCGAGCCAGTGTTGTTAAATCTCTAATATAAATGAAAGTCGGGTTAGTACGTTCACTTATAACTCGAGATCGGCTCAAGAGATTCTTCCGATGTGTGATTTATTGAATTCTTCTCCGCTCCGGATAATAGAATAACTACTAAAAATTGAAAAAAAAAATGGGTCAGAAATAATATAAAATATAATATTAAAGTTAGTATGGAACGAATTTCATGCGAAGCCATCATTGGAAAAATCTAACAACAAAATTATTGTCTTCTGCACCTGCACCCTCTCATTCTCGCATACGTAATTGCCACTTTTACAGCAGCCCACTACACTTTCTTCACCGTTTCGGGCTTTTTAAAAAAAATTTCATAAAAAGTCAACCAAATTGCGCGCTAATTATTATATTCTCGAATTGATACCGTTTGAGCTTTGAATACGAAAGAAAATATGGATGTTTTAGTTTGAATGTTATTAGTTTATTTTTGTTTCGACACCATTGTGTTCCCGTTCATTAACGGGCTGCCTCTTGTTAGGACCACAGGGTCCACAGGACAACGTCTGTCGGGAAAGCTAGTAGTTTTATACAAATGTCGTTCTCTCAAAAACTAATGGAACGCCAAAAACATAGGCATTTAAAAAAAAATATCATTTTATTTTAAATATTTAAATAGCCCATCTTCCTCTTGTGACCGGTCACAATTATTTGACCTCCAGAGTCCGAAGTGATTGGATCGCAACATCCGTTAGTGCGTGCAAGTCCTGCAGTCCTTTGAATGGGGCACACGTTAGTCGTGTCATCCCATATAACCTATCAATATTATACTATTTTCTTTTTCAAAATTACACACTGATATTAAATTTATAACATACTTCATAATATGACACGTGATTTAAATTTATCTGCAATATAAAGTTTAATCCGTTTTATGTTTGCAGGCTAAGATCTAAGAAACCGATCATGAGATTTATAGAAATCTTTTTATAAATCATGATACGACTCTAAGAGACATTATTATTTGTTAAAAATCGGTCCAAGAAAGTTGCTTAACGTATGATTCCGACTTCGATGGTGCCACATCCAGCGTTTGAAAGGGAGAAATTCAAGGAAGACCTTTGACATCCCACCGGTGTAGAGACGAAGTTTTGAATTCAAATTGAGTTACTTGAGAATCTACATACATAGAGATTTATGAAGGATTATTCACATAGCTACGCTAGTCGTCAGAACAAATTAACAATCTAAATAAATATGTGTTATTTCATATTACGGTGTTTACTTTAGAACAATAAGTGAGGACAAAAATAATACGATAACACGAGCAAATTCGCCAGATAAGGAATCTATGTCGGATACACATCCGGCTGTCAGATATTTAGATGGAGTTTGTAATGTTTGCCTGAGTCTGATTTACACAATGCAATCAACTTTTTAAAGAGTATTTTTGTCTTTATAATAATTTTTTTTCTCAACAATAGTTAGATTGAAAAAAAAACATGTAATAAAATAATACCACAAAAATTTTCTTCCGAATTCAATTTCACAACGTACGAGTATGTACTGACTTTTTTTAATTCAATTTTTTTACCCATCACGCCGTGTCCCGTAAGGGGTAGGCAGAGAGAACGGACCTTCACTCTTTTCTATCCAAGCATAATTCTTTCGCTTCTTCCACCGACATAAAATTTCTTATACACCCTCTCCTATTTCTCTTACTTCTTACCTGGCCATCCTTGAGGACGAAATCGATGTGTTCAATCCACGTCATTCTCGGTCGGCCACGCTTTCTTACACCTTTCCTTTAAGCCTTCTGAATTCTCTTTGTCATTCTGTTCGCATCCATTCTTTCCACATGCCCAAACCATCTCAACTTATTAACTTTCATCTTTGTCACAACACTAACTTCCATACCACATTCCTTCCTAATATTTTCATTCCTTTCCACATCTCATAAAGTTTTTCCACATATTCTTCATAGAGATTTCATCTCTACTGCATTTATACTACATTCTTCTTTTTTCGTGCATGTCCACGTTTCACAACCATACATCATCGATGGTAACAGGATTGCGTTATGCACTAGTTTCTTTGCTTGTAGTATGACTGTTGTTTCTCATTATAGATCTTAGTGCACCGCCTAACCTGCAACCAGCAACTTTCCTATACGTTCGATTTCTTTTTCACACTTTCCATCCCGACTAAACATGCTTCCTAAATACACATACTCATTCGCTTGCTCAAGACATTAATTTTCTACGGTTATTTTACAATTTGTTCTTGCTTTATCCCTTTCAAATACCAAATTCTTTGTTTTGTTGACATTCATTTTAGACCGTTTTTTGCACAATTTTCAAACTAACTTGACACAAGTTCTTGCAAATCATTTTCACTCTCAGTCATAAGTACTAAATCATCTGCATATATAAGCGCACATACCTTATCCATTCAATTCAACCCCTATATTTATATCTTTTAACCCACTGCCGCGAAAATCAAAAAAAATAAGTAATTGAACAACCAGGATGACATAACGCCCCCTTGCTTCACACCTTTCGTAAGAGAACTCCGGTGAAAAGTGTTTGTTCACCTTTACACACGTAGTACTTTCCGAATATAGCGAAGCAATGCCACGAATCAGCCAGTTGTTCACTCCATGGATTGATATAACCTTTCATAATTTATCCCTATCTACCCTATCATATGCTAAACGCATACTGTACGGTTATTTTTTTTAAATACTACAAAATAATAAGAAAAATATTTATTTATCATTCAGTTAATGTCGAATGCTAGTCGATAATCGCGTTGCTTTTTCTGATGGATCTATTAAACAGACATTTTACTAGGAAATCCTTTCCTTAGGAAATCATTTTAGAAATTTACAAAATATTTTAAATAATGGATAAGTTTGGATCAAACATACCTACAGTTATAAATGCAAGGATCAGCGATGATTAAAACCGAGCGAAAAGTATGCGACATGTAGTGATGACATAGATATCTGAATTACTATGGAGATATCGAGTAGTATTGAAGGTGGACGAACTTATTTTAAATGCGAGGAATAAAGTAAAAACCGACCTCGGTAGCCTAGTTGTATAGGCTTGGACTTCAGATCAAGAGGTTCCGGGTTCAATTCCCGGTCGGGTGAGAGTTTTCAGTTCTTTTTTACTTGAAATTTCTTCCCGGGGTTGGCCTGTCTCAGATTGGACGGGACCGATTTACTGGAAAAAATATTCTCAGGTAATAAGTTCCGCCGGCTATACTAACACCTTTGTATAGGGAAGTGTAAATTTGATTTAAAGTTACAGGAGCATCTAAAATTATTTCTTCTTTTTTGATTGTGGAAATCCTCTCTCGAGAGCGAATGATGAAAATTATTTTTGAAGGAGATATTGCGAAAATACAATGATTTGTTGATTTTTTATGAAAATTATAATGGTCACATTGAAGACCACCCAACAGGTGAAAGGAAAGTCGGGTTTAACTTCACAAGAGAAATTAGCTTATCTTAAATAAACAGACCTATAAGGACAATTCAAGGATAAAGAAGAAGCATAGTTAAATGCTGTATCCTGAAATATGGTTTTTAACTGGAAACAGTAGAAATATAAAATGCAGGGTTTGAAATATGACAAAAATAAATAGAAGCGAAGGGCTTAGGCGAGACATTTATTTAAGAAAGTAACAAGAAACAGGTACATATGTACCTTAAAATACGGTAAAAAATAAAACACGAACTCTCTACTTGTCGATAAATTTATGTTCACATACCTTAAAGTTCAAAAGGGTATTGCTACAATAATGTATCTAAACTCTAAAGTCTATACAGTAACGAACCAAAAATCCGACCAAACCCAAACCGCCCGAATGAACAGAGGTACCTACCTATATTGTTAGATTAATTTAATAAGTTCTCTTTGTACTTCTTCAACAAAGAGATTTTAATGATGCCTTTGAAATATAAGATAATTTGTTTTAAGGTGACAATTATTTGATAAAAAGGCTGAGTCTATCTATCAACCATTTTAATTATTGCGTAACTCATTAGAGTACATTCTAAGACCCTTAAGGACTAGTTCAAATTAATATTTACCGCCTAGTATATAATAATTCTCTCCCGCCTCCCCTACGAAAACAGACAGGATTGGTATGTAGCGTCTCCCTCGCTCCTATGGCGTAGAACGAGACGCCGATACACGAGCGCCGTCCTTCGATAGAAGGCTGCGTAGACGGTATTCTACAATTTCACCGCGTCAGTTTTTAACGCGCCATTCTGCCGGGTGGTACTACGGCATACCTACTGAGGCGAACGTGCGAATCATCACAACAAAAACAAAAGAAATAAACGTGCCCAAGTTGAATTGATATCAAATTTTGAAAAGACTCAAGTTGTTGTATTTACTTGTTGAACTCAATTGTTATTGTTTGATTACTTTCTTGTTGATTGTGTTGTTATATTATACAAATATTTCTGTTTTCTCCTTTCGAAAAAGAAAGAAAAAACAAAACTTTTTTTCTTCTCGCTCAGTGTGTGTACTTAATATTTAAATTTAATCCATTCCAATTCCACCCACAACCTGGATTATTAGGGATGCGGTACGGATGACAAAAACGTAAGTGAATCTTCTTATTTTCATGGAGTTTATCAACGTATGTAGCGTGTTATTTGTTGACAAAATTGCCAGCAGATGTTTTGACTACCGGCCTGATAAACACAAATAATAATAATCTTAAATACTGCCCCTGTATTGATATAAAAACAAGATAAAAATATTGTCCTATTTAAATTTTATATGGGCTTATTATTGTAATGGTGATGCCGGCCGGTTACGTTTGAAAATGACATTTGAAGTCATTGTCTGGATGAACCGCCCGCCTATGTTCACATATGATCGGACCACGTGAATATTTTTTTATTGCGAAATGACCAGAATTATGTTGTCAAACCAAGCAGCTGTTTTTTATAAGTCGTAACAACTTATATCTGGTTTCACTTTTAGATATTCGAGTCAAGACCTTGGTATATAAAAATGTTCTTATCGTACGTGTGGGTAGACTTGTAATAATTGTTAAAAAAATATTCACTGACACAATATTGTTGTTTTATTTAAATTTTTTTCGATATATTAGTTTCATTTCGATATGTAGTTTTTACAAAAAATGTTGATTTTTAGCCTATGCCAATTTTTGCTTTGCAAAGTGAGTTTTAGATCACGTTGCTTAGTATTATCATGTAATTGAAAACAGAATCCAGTACCGCAATATATTTCCTATGCTGAAGTCAAAAGTACTTTCCCATAAGCCACAAATCTAAACAAAGGATGAAAGACAAAGATGGCGATAGTTTGATACTATTTTGTTTCTCTTTGTTCTATTTTGTGATATTTTGATAACATCTTCTTGGCGTGAAGTAAATGAAGGCTTCTCTACAATCTTAAATATAGCTGTTTGGACCATCCTTTCATTGGTTTGTTGAGGCTTCACGTGAATGACTGAAGCAACGTAAAAATGATCGTTTGTTCTTGTCTAGGAAGAAAAAGAAGAAGAGTGCCGTTAAAACCGGGTTCGATACCCGGTCGGGTCAGAATTTTTGTATTTATTTTTCATTTCAAATTTCTACTCGGTTTTGGTCTCTCAGATTGTACAGAACCGATTGACCAGATAAAATTGCCTCAGGAAATAAGTTCCGCCGGATATATTGACACCTTTGTATAAAATATGAACACAAATAAGTACACTTTTGTAATTTTTCGCAGAAAGGCTTGGGTTGTGATGAAGGAAGATGGTTGGCACTGGGGATCGAACCCACGACCTTCAGATTGCCGAAGATTGTCGACTGTACCGTTAGGCTACCAACCACTTCGAGTATTATGTATATATGTAAATCATACAGGTTCAACACCAACATTGAAACTTACATAATATACGTGATATTTATGGTCTCTAAGTTGGATGAAATAATGACAAAGATTTTTTTCTCGTAAATCACGAATGACGGAATATTTGATTATTTCACTACAGCGTTCCTCAGTATATGTATTAATAGGGATAACAGCTTTTTGTTTTATCAAAAATTTTGGCCTCAACTACTTAGAAACATTTCGATAAAATAAGGATAATAAAATGTGACATAAATTATTGATTTTCGTCCTGATGCGTCCCGACCCCATATGGCGTCTGTCACATCCACCGGGATGCCAGGTACGCCGGAGGGTCGGTACGGTGCCCTCGTATTGTCATTGGGTAATTTAATAGTTTTCTAATTCCTCTTTTAGTTTCTCTACAAATGATCAACTTCGTTCAACTTATTTAGAAAGGAATTTTCCCTAAAAACTTTAGACACGGAGCTTTTTAGACTTTGTGTTTGAAGGGGAAAGTTATGCGGATGACGTAAAATCCTTTGCAAAGAATGAACCTACCTAGGTGTACTTACGTGTGATATTTCAACAAAGTTTCCTATCGGTGATGAGTATGAGTAAGAAGGAGGGGATAAAAGTTTCAGAATTGAACTTCCATAACGATATTTTGTACAGCGGTACATAAGTGAGACGTTCTATGCCGCGCCAAGATTAGAAGCACATTAATCTTCTTTTATATTCTATGAAGAAACATTGTCACGACACTTCAATATAAACCTTATCCCAATGAAATATTCTATGCAACACTTTTGAATCAAAGCCAATCAATATTCAAATAAATAACAATCAATGTACACTATCTAATTGCCGATGAAACTTTGAACTATACATATACCAGTCAATCAATTGTGTCCAATCTGAAAAAGTAAATGAAGTAAAAAATAAATTGGCATAAATTTGAATCGGTATTAATTGTACCCTGGATCTTGGGTTCATAAGTCAGCGCTCAGATAACAAGACCGCTAACTTCGCCAACTACTGAAAGCTATGTACACATTAAAAATAAGGTTGCTTTATAAGGGAGAATCCTTAAATAACTAGAAGGTACCTATCATGTAACTTTTTTTCAAATTTCTGATTCATAACATTTTTTCAAACGTTCTTTAACTTTATCGTGTTTTGTATTATTGACGTTTGATTTGCTTGCCGTGTTTAATAGTGAAAACTACGCGGAGAACCGAAACAGGTGAAATGGCATAAATTAATTTGTATATCTTTTAATGATCCCACTACAAGCATGGAGATTGGCGAGCTATAGGATCAAAATCAGTTCACCAAATGGTTAGGTAGGTAGGAACTTTATTTCAACACTGAGTCTCTTTGAAATGCCCTGATTGAAGGGACAAAAAACGGCTTCTACCTTATGTAGTTTAACACTTAGTTCGTGACCGCCTACTTTTCTATAATCTGAAGGATGTTTTAAAGTTATGTTCTTTTCAAAGGCGAGAGAAACTCATAGTTTCTTGGACAAACATACATCAGTTTGAAACTGTAATGTAACAAATAAAATTAACATTACAACCATCAGGGTCGAGTATAATTATTTTTATAGGCGTCCTTCTTTATTATAACGAATGCAGGTATTTGGAAATATGATTTACAATTTTGCATTGAAATGTTCAGCAGAATGCCAAATACCTATATAATTAAAAATATTCCAGCAATATTATTAATTGTCACACCCACTTCTTCATCTTGAGTAGAAATATATTAACTTCTATAAAACCATTTAGGTATGTGTTTTTTTATGAAAACTCTACACATACATGAATTCCAATTTACTGCTATGTAGCTCCGTTTCGTTTTTAAAACTACCTTCTACATATCTTGCTATTATCGCTGGTCCATTCTTCGGCACACGGTCGATTTCAGCATTTTTTTCCTTACCCTCTCTCAGGCTTCATTAGTTCTCCAGATTTAAATGTTTTGAAGAATATGGTCCTTACTAATTTTACCTACTATTTTTTTATTGTGTATCAGGGTGGCTTCACACATATAGAAATATTTTCCATATTCATTTTCGCAAAACAAATGTCACAACGCATACTTTGATTAAATCATTTCAAACAACACCAATTTATTTTTTCAAAAAGTACCTATATATATATAAATAACAGTACCACGCACTTACATTCGTTCTCATTATTCGTTTATTTTTCACTCCAACTTCAAACTTTTATTATTATAAAGCATTCGTCTAATATTATGTAGTTTTTTTAACAATATTATTAAATAGGATATGGTTAAATTAGTTCTATCGTAGTTATTCTTCCTTGAGAGATCTTTGAGAGAAGCACTGTACATTCAAGTATGTAGTTTTATCTCTTTATATCTTATCATACCATACTTAGATTCCACCTCCTTTCTTACAATAGTGGGTATGTAAGTACGTTTCTACTCGGGTAGGATTCTCTTAACTTTTAGGTAGTGCTTTGCGTAGGTACCGTCCTAGGTGGTGTTATGAAGGCCAAATTTACGCTAAGAGCTATTTAAAAGTTATGAAACGTTGTTGAAATTCGCCATTAGTATTTAAGAATATCCCAGAAACCTGATTGGTTGAATGACTGCTTACGCCGCCTACCTAGCGATTCACTACATACCCCAAATACCTACAGGTGACGCGTCAGTTAGTTGTCAATTTTTCGTACGGATATTAGTGGCTGGTGGCCACCCTGTTAACGAGAGCAAACTCTATAAAACTAACTCTCCGGTGGTATAAAAGAGAATTAAAAGAGGACAGAGTTCTTTGAAATAAATTCTCATCATAATAAGTATATATGTACCGCCTCGGTAGCCCGGATTCGATTCCCAGTCGGGTCAGAATATTTGGAAGTGTTTTATTACTTAAACTTACTTACTTAAACTTACCCGGAGTTGGCCTGTTTCAGATTGGACGGGATCGGTCGACTGGAAAAAATGGTCTCATGCAATAAGTTCCGCTAGCTATACTGATACGTTTTTGTTAATTAATTTGTTTATTTATTTACCTATTGTCACAGCCCCCCCTAACGAGAGGCTTTCTACCTGAACTGACCTAAGCTGGATCTAAGCTAAACCTAAGCTTAACTATATCTAAACCTACGATGACACTATATGTCGCAACCCCATTATACCTAAACTATCGATTGCACCATATTTTGCAACTACCTAAGCCCTGCGAGCAAAGCAGACCATCTGCAAAGCTAGGGCTACTAAATCTAGCTATAGAATAATCCTAAGCTGAATATGACGTTGTCAGCTCTATTCTACTAGTATCTGGAAAGACTATCTAAAAAACCTAGAACATCAGTCTACGAAATGGCCATATCGTGATCGTCTAGAAACTAACCTAAGGACCCAAACGTTGTGGTTTTAATCTAATTGAGATTTATTATTCAACTGGATAATCCTGAAACATAAAATAGTCCAATTAGCACTGAAATAAAATATGATAAAACATCATACTTAAATAACGATTACTTAAATAATATTATTTCTTCCTTGATTTGTATTTAATTTGCAATAATAGCGACATAAAATAAATAGATAAATATTGCACAATTTCTCGTCACATCGTGATTATATTCATTCTGCAAATAATTTAGTAGTTTTCTAACAAATAATTATCTCTTTCTCGATTGCCCTTCGAATTTAAAGGACAATAATTCTGGTCAGCTGTGAATCCATTGTCTTGAGAGAAATTTGCCTGTCATTAGAAATAAAGATTCAAAATCTACTTATTTACCACAACCACAGTTTCAAATTCTACAATTCTATCTACAACACACCCCCCCCCTAATGGGGGAGGGGGAAATAGGCCCCCAACGGCCCGCCTATTTCGATTTCAGCCGGCCTAGACAAGTGCTGAATCTCTGTGCTTGTTAGACTAATTCGCGGATAAACACAATAGATTAAGGTATACATAAATACATAAGCATGCACCCAATACATAAAATAAAGGTTAGTAATTATTATAGAATATTTCATAATAGGGCCTTAACGAGCAATCGCTACGGTCGCTGACTGTACTCTTCCCTAGAAATATGACGAAAAATGGAACGATTACCGCTTCTCGTTTCTAGGTAGGGACTGAGTTTGTTAAGTTTATAAGTATTCGCTGCTACATCTACCCACATGAGTACACATATAGTAATATGCACGCATGCTTACATACATCCAGCAGAGACTAAAGATAAATTCCATGCAACTAAATAAAATAAGTATAAATACGAATATAAGAGTATTAGTCAATTCCCAATTTGTATTAGGGAAGAAAAGGATAGGACTATTGTTAGTATAAAATAAAATAATAATATATATATATATTCTACTATTTGCCACACACTAGCGCAACTAAAATTGTTAGAATACTACTCAAAGCGTATTATTAAAACACCAATCTACTATTTCAAATAATAAAGAATGATCTCTAACTACCCTCCACCAAGACACAAACACAAGCAAGCGAAAGCACATAAAATCTAATATAATATCTGAAATGCAAAAGTAGCGAAGCACAATCAAGTAGTTTATGGTTAATTATAAAATAATAATTTGAAATGAATCCTTTCTCTAGGATCCTTATCTGAAATGGAAGGGTTTGATTAGTATCATCATTATTTCATCATACTTACATCTAATGATGTAACACTTATGCAATACCTATCTGATTACGACATAATACGCAACACTTAATAACACAATAACGACCTAATTAAAATACCATTAAATTCATATCATAAATAAATCAATAAATTCATAATCCTAATCGACACAATTTAAAACTATAAAAGCTGAAGATAATCTAAAAGAAAATATAAAATTAAATTTATCACTCCAAATGGAAAACATAAATTAAGTAAAATATTATCGAAAAATATAATCCTAATGACCCTAATTAAACTACTATAAAATTAGTATTATTTACCAAATTTAAATTAAAAGGAAATATAATAATATTTATCGATGAAATAAATAATGCCATAAAGTTTAGATTATAAATAAATAAATACATTAGGCACAAAATGATGAGTTTATTATTAAAAGCTATAATAATTATTATTTATCAAGTTCAAAAATGAAAGGCAGAATAATATTCAAATGTTTTAAAAACAAATCATTATTTACACAAAAGGGAATATTCTTTATTTAATTTGTAGAAGACAAAATAATAAATATATTATTCAATGAAGTAATCAATTTGGAACCAATATAAAAATTAAAATATTTACTTATCAAATGTTTAAACAAATCGCTATAATTTACCCAACGAAACATTCATTTATTTTAAATTAGTAAAAATTAAAATCAAAATCTCTATGAAAATAAACAAATTGAATTAGAAAAAAATAAATTAATGAAACAAAATATAATTATCTGAATTGTCCTTGGGCCTGGTATAGATCTGTTCAGCACTGGAGACCTCCGTCCCCTTCCAGAATTAGAAAATAACTGACCCTGCTGTTTGTAAGAGATCTTCACTCTTCAAGAGATGAGATGAACTGCCCCAGAAAGCTGTGGGATGACCGCCTTAGTAGGAGATCCTCACCGCTCCAAGATTTGAAATGAACTGCCCCAGATAGGTATTTGCGACCCCTTTTATTAAAATAAGTTTCGCAATATTTCGAGATACCTGTGACGTGTTATAGAACAGTGGTGTATAACCCCATGGGCGTCTCCAAGTTATTATAATTTAAGAATAAATCTATAAATAAAATCTAAAATACTTTACTAAAATGTTAGTCCCGTCACACTATGTGTAAACAAAAACTTTAGGTCTTATAGAAATTAATCGCGTCACATGATGACTGGTGATTCTTAGTTACTTATATTCTAAAAATTCGGGTTTTAAGCTCGAATGTTAAAGCTCGTCTTTAATCATATAGAACATATTCATTCTACGTCCAATCCAAATTCTAACATTTTATAATACTTGAATAATAATTGATCTCGATTTTCCTATCAAACTTTAGATCTCATCTATAATATTTCTTTTAAAAAAAAAAAAAAAAAAAAAATACTATTAATATTCACAGTATTAATATTCAGTCTTCTAAGTGGAATGATTTCAGTGATGAATTATGGTTGATTTCGTTGTGGAAAGGTTTAAAAAGTTGTTTGCCAAGGATCGCTACCTGTTTAATATATTCTATCTATAAAATAAAGTGTAATTACTAGTTTTTATTTTAACCTGTAATTAAAAATATTGTTAAAAACAGAGTTGTATATATAAGTTTCCTCCCTTACGCAAGAGAACAACCACACACGCTGCTCCACTATTATAATATTATGTACTAGTGGTCGACCAGTGCTCGAAATTGGACCATAACTTATTTTAATTATAAGTTTGAACATTATTAAGCTTCCATTGTCAAAGACTGAGCGAGTGCTATTTCAAAAATTTCTTTCAATGGATTACACGGATACGTCAAGTTTGAAATGTTGATACCTTTATGTCCAAGGTTTTATTATTATGTATTATTAAAGACAAACAATATTAATTTATTCTCAATTTGACCACACATAAATAATAAAATAATATAATATGCGTCTGTGTCAATTTCAGATACATGGAAGTGTGTGCGAGTGTCAAACATTACGGTAGTGTTTGTAGGTTTTTTTTTTATTGATTTAATCTATTTTTATGCATAATTAAAAAAAATATTGGTATTCATAACTCCTTCTCTTTATAAATTATGTGTGCAACATTTCATACTCTTCCGTCCGCGCAATTTTCGTAAATATGTCCACAAAGTTTTTCCTTTACGTATTAATATATAGATTTTTAATAAAGGTAGGACTTTTCAGTGGCCCTATAAAATATTAACGATCAAGATGTGTGGGGGGTGGTTTTAATTATTACCTCAGTATAAACTCTCCCACTCACCTGGAGATGGTGGACAAATAATTCAGCGTTGAAAATACAGGACTAATTTTGTTAATAATTTCATATATCTCATACCTGCGAGGACAAGAATGTTCCGGTGCTTATTCGATTCCGCAAGTCCTAAACATACAAAACTGAAGTTTATGTTTTATTGTAGAATAAACTTAAATTAAATAGTTTAGCTAGTTTTAAGGATTCTTTTTCAGTAATTTTCTTTTTCTGAAACGTTTCTCAAATTTTTCTCGATACATAATTTTAGAAAATCCAATATTTTATAGTAGCGTAAGATGCGGTATAAAGTAAAGATTAACCTTAATTATAATTGGAAATTGTCTCATTTACGTAAACATGCTATTTTATTTATGTAAAGAGTAATAATGCCCATTAAAGTTCGAACTATCCAGTTCGTATGTGGTTCAAATTCAACGAATTTTTCGCACTGATTCATTAAAATAAAATTTAGAATAGTACGCTAATAATTTGAGATGTCTTATCATTGAACTTCATGATACCCCTACTCTAACTAATGCTTTTGAGTAGTTTTTTTAGCTTTTTTTCTTATGCATATGTGACTTTCGAACGAATCTTTTCATTGTTTGTATGCTTATGGCTTAAAATACCAATACGGTGTAAGTGATACAAGTAAAGCAGCCTGCAGAACTCAGTCTGATCAGTCAGGGAACCAATTCCGGGATTTATTGATTATGAATCTGACGCCTTAATATCTATGTAGACTATTATAATATTGTGGGTTATATTTTTTATCATTGATATATTTTTTAACGGCATCATGCATCACTATTTTATCTGCACACCCTAAGATGTATTATGTATGTCGTACCCGCATTATTTTTTTCAGTTCTTTCTTTGTAACATCGGCTTGCATAATAGTTGTTGTTTTTAAATATAAAAAATAATGATTCGTAAAGGAATACAGAATAAGAGTAGTGACATGCATCCGACCGAAATGAATAATTGAAAGCGCGACCCGCCTTGGTGAAATATGATATTATGTTAAGTGAAGTATAGGAACATAGAACACGGTGCACTCGGCCGGGCACAATATTTTTTCTTGTTATTCTGAAGCATCTCGTAGAGGAGCGGCACTCGAGTGTGCCGACGTAGCTCGCGCTAAACAAACTCCACTACTGCGCCTGCACTCGACACTTCTTATTATTGGAAGGAGTCCCTTTTCATTTCTGATAATGTTATAAAACTTCTCTCCGTACCCACACCCGCACTCGTCAACAAAAACTGTCTTCTCATCTCAGAAATAAAAACATCATGTCATTATAATTATTCAACAGAAATTGGCACACATCCCCAATGGGATTTCATTTCGTTCAACTCTTTTTGAAAAATAATGCTTTTATTGTAAAAACACAAGTCATGACCTCAATGGGATTTCATTTCGTTCAAATCCTTTTTGAAAAATAATACTTTTATTGTAAAAACACAAGTATTATTTACCCAGTTACCTTACTTATGTATGTGAAGCTTGTGGTCTCCAAAAATAGAAAAGTAGTCATCCCAGTTGAGGTAGTTAGTAATTATTAGTTACTCATGTACTTACTCTAATTCGACCCTTTACGAAACACGGATTGAGCTTTTGACGACGACATTGAAAAAAGTATGGCTGCATGTTGGGCATAATATGAAAGGATCATACTAGAATAATTGTGAACCCGACACAATACACATAACTGCAATTTTAGTATTTTTTGACATGAGTCCTTAATAAAGAGAATCGTGGCCATCTGTAGGAGAGGACGTTTTTGGACTAAAAATAAAAAGACTGGGATTGGCAGGATTTTAACAAAATTTTATTCCATTAGGTACCTACACTTGAGTGATTTAAAACAAATACTATTAAATGTTAAGTTCCACTGCCATAAATTTTGGTGAACGATAATAATAGTCATGAGTTGCTCCGGTCTTAAAATAGATGCTGGTGGTTTATCTTCTTGAATTATGTACTTGTTTGTTAATCAATTTATTCACAAGGGGATTTAAGAAAAAATCTTCATAATTTATTTCTATAAAAAAAGGAAAGAATATAAGTTCCCGCACCTATGTTAAGGAAGTTGTCAATGTTAGAAAGTTCGCTTTTCAGCTGACACGAGACAAAAAAATATTAGGGGGCTTTGAAAGGCTGTTCCAGAGAAATCACTTGACAAAAATATCTTTCATAGAACAGAGGATTGTCATGTCTTCGGTGTATGAAATATTAATAACCCATCACCATGCACTCAACGTAGCTCAGGGAGAACGCAATTGTTTTTCATATATTTCGGGTTCCCTCCAGGGACCACTGGGGCTTCACAAGAATAATAATAAAAGGAAGAAAGATAAGATGTAACCTATTCCTTTCTGCATGAAATATTAACTATGTACCTCCTTGACAGACTAACGTCGCCATATTTTATTCTGCAAATGTCAGAGAACTACGGGCTTACAGGACGTTGTCTGTATGCTGATGAATTTGTACATACATTTACAATTCTTACATAATTACATCTGTTGCAAACATATGAGAGTTACATTAAACGTATTTTCAAAATTATGTGTGTGACTTACGTTACACAGATTTTTATGAAATTTGAAAAACTGCTAGATTTTGATCACGCTACGTAAACAACGCAAATAATTTAAATTCCTCAACTCATCTCGAGTGTTCTAATCTTGCTGATCATTTCAGCTACGAGTATTTTGATACTAATTTGGAAAATATGCTTTAGTCCTTTTGCTTTATTTTGATATTTTCTGTATGGTTTAATTACAAAAATGCGGTAGGTGTAAGATCTCGTATTTAATATGAACTGATGAGTACATTACCTACTTATCACTTGTTTGAAATTGAGATAACTTTTTGAGACGAACTCTAATGTTATAAATAACAAATAAGTATATAAAACTCTTCTATAAAAATACATAGATGTCAGTATAGCCGGCGGAACTTAATGCTAGAGACATTGTCTACCAGTAAACCGTCAAATCTGTTACATGATTCCAACCCCGAGTAGAAATTTTATGTACCTGTGACTGAGAAAATTTCTGAACCAAACGGAATTCGATACGGGATCTCTTAATGAGAGGTCGGTGCCTTCGCAAATAGCCTTCCAAAGTTGCCATTTTATCAATGAACGATGTTATCATTTAAGTTATACATTTAAATATTTCTTGTAGATACACGAATTTTTTATCAAATTTGTAACAACTGCCGATGTTAATTTAAATGACCGTGAATGTTTAGGCGTTTGGCTAACGGCTCAATTTTGTTTAAGAATTTTGCGGCTTTCTTTTTTTAAGAAAATTCTTCTTTAACCGTATAACAGCCAAATATATTGTAAGTGGAAACGTTTCAGTAAAAGCGCCATACAAACTTTTACCTCTCTTTACACGCACTGCCTAAATTAACTTTTTATTTTAAGCGTCGTGTAGTTTGAACAAGTTTGTCAGAAGTTAACCACGAGTTTGACTTGCGTTTTATGAGCGGCTCTCTTAATTACAAAAAAATAAATTAAAAATACTTAAAGTTGTTAGATCCCATATTTTTTTTTTCTTTTAAATTTAAATTTTTTTTCTTCTTAATTTCTTCTTCTTCTGGTGTCGAATCTCTCCGAATTAATTCGGACCACCACTTGAGCAAAAGCCTCCGTCTTTAGCTGCCTAGAAATAAATCTCCCACAATTCTCAGTACGGTCAACTCGCGAAAGTTTTGGAGCTAGGAATGTTGCTTCCTCCTGGCTCCTCTGCGGCCTTCAATTTCCCATTCATTTCGAGTTGTAAAACCTTTTATTTTCACCTCTGAAAAATGTTCGAGTTCTTCTCTGGAAGTTTGAATTCCATTACAGTCACAAAACAATACATTAATATATAAGTTTTAATTTTTACGATTGCTGAAGAAAAAAGGAGACAAAATAATTTGTGAAATAAGAAATTCAACAAGAGTTGGGTAACCTTCGGTCCGTTTTGAAACGGTCCTATAATTATTGGTCGCTATATTTTAAAATGAACTCTCTCTGGTATATTATTTTGTTTAGATACCTATTTCAAAAGTCTCTAGAAATAAACATGGTGTATTTACTATCTCGCTTGTATCAATCCTTTTAAACTACTATAGATCAAAAGAGAAACATTTTTCACATACATAATTTATTTTGAAACCCATTTGTATACCGTCTTATTATATTTGCTATAAAAGAGCACTACTTGTCTAGCATATAGAGGTTTATCCTTTTTTTTTAATTTCTCAACGTCTCTTCACCGCGGCACCTCGGCACCGGTGTAAATCATTGACAATAACATAACATAAAATGTTGTAATTTTTGTCCGATATCGATTATTAAAGTGTAGTTATTTTCTTCTGTGTAGACTTGTTCTTCTGAATAGGTGGATCATTATTACTGTTACACTGTATTATTAGTGTTATAACTGTTATATGTACTGTAAAAGCAACTTAGTTGCGTAGAATAAATAAATAAAATAAAAAAATAAAATCATCAAGCATTTTTCGGGTGACCTTCTGGAATTGATCATACCAGTTTAGCCTTTGCTGATGTCTGTCTTTTTCTCTTCGGTATTTGGGAATTCCTCAATTCGAAAGGTGAAGTACAGGATTTAGACTAGTAAGAGGTTAAATTATGAGGAGGCTCATTCTGTCGTGTTTTTTGTATATTTTGTCTCATTATATCCGAATGACTAGGCGTCTATGCAAGTGGAGTATCATCTTAGAACAAGGTAGCAATAAGCACCAACAGTCCAAAAAGTGGCAATTCTACCACTTTCAAATGTTGTTAAATAGAATTAGATTAACAATAACCATATAATAAATTACAAACAAGCTTTTTGTAGTAGGTATTGTGTTGCGTATTGATCTACAACGCAATCCGTTAATAAGGGTGTGTCTAACTCTGGTGCTAGGCCCTACGTATTATTTGTGTTTGCCGACCAAACAGTTGACAATAATATGATACGAGCTGTCGTGCCGCCTCACAACATGATTCGTGTTTATAAATATTTTATTAGCTTGTTAATATGAACACAATACTTGTATAGTGACTGTCATATACGAATCAAGCCTATCCTTCAAGCAGTACGGTATCCAATTTTCAATACCTCCATGTAGATAATACGCGTTCAAATTTGTCGTCAAGCTCGCATGATGACGAACCAATAATTATAACCGTGGCGTTACAAGTGACGGACCACGTGGCGTTACATCCTAGATTTGTTGCTCGCAATAAAGAAAACAGAATGGAAAATTCATTCAGGGTGGTGAAAACTGGTTATTGTAATGAAAAAAAAAATACCGTTTCATTTTCTGAAAGAATAGAACATTGACCTCGTTAGCCTAGTGGTATATCGTGGACTTCAGATCACCGAGGTCCCGGGTTCGGTTCCCGGTCGGGTTAGAGTGTTTTAAGTGTCTTTTCTTTAGAAATTTCTACCCGGGGTTGGCCCGTCTCAGATTAGACGGGATCGATTGACTGGAAAAAATTGTCTCAGGCAATAATTTTCAAGTAACATGCTTTATAAGAAATTATTAATAATCATTATACACGAATTAATGAAAAAATATATGTATTTAAAACTCCAATCTTTGGTATCCAATTCAGAAAAAAATATCACTGTCGAGGGCACATCAAAGACCTCTCCAGTAAAATCAAGATTTTTTTCACCAGAGACATCAAATATCTACATATGTCTAGGGATATTGTTGCAACTGATCCCGCTGTAAGAATTAACTGAATGAGTGTAGGGCCGGCGTAATGTTGTGGAACGCCTTGCTCACAGCCGCCTTAGAACAACCATCACCTTTGTAATATTGTTTTGGAATTTGTAAATTCTTACAATCAAAATTAAATGCCAAACAACGGGTTCCAAGTTGTTATATTCGTGAAATATTTCTTATGATTCGGTTGGGGGAGGAATTCAAAAGAATTTCGTAACTTTATCAAAGGATGATTTAGAAAGAATGTAAGAAAATGTTTGGAGGGAATAGAACTTCCTTTTAATAAAGACTGATTTAGCTTTGAAAATGTGACCGATATTTCTTCACGAAATTTCGTTTTTAAATAAAAGAAATGGTTAGTAGTCTAGCGGCTACGACGCCGGCTTTCGTACTGTTTCGTGCGGAGGTCGTGGGTCCGATCCCAGGTGCCGACCATCTTCCTCTTTCACGACACAAGTTTTAAGTAGCTTACTGTGAAAGAGTGTATTTGTTTTAACTTTGAGTGAGCACAGATTCATATTTTATTAAAAAAAAATGAGTACTATGTTCTTTGTTTGCTTCGTGATTCTCGTGTCAAAGGATCCTGACCCAATGTCCTCTTCCTTGCAGCATCCTCGGCCGTTTGAAGTGCTTGGTAGTCTAGTGATTCCATCAGCGACTTTCGTACTGACGTACTGAGCGTCCTGGCTTCGATCTTAGGTGCTGACCATCTCCTTTCTTACACGAAACAAGCCTATTATTTTCTCACTGAGAAATATGTCAAGTTGTGCATTTTTGTGTTCGCTTTGAATGAAAACAGATTCATTTTCTAAAAAAAATATTTATGAAGGAAGCTAGGTGGGGAATGATTGATACTGTCCACGACCGAGCTCTATGGAAGACTCTGGTTGCATCCCCAATCTTCCATGTAAATGGAAACGTTAAGGGAGTAATGAATAATTATTGACAGACAATAATTAAGAACAAAATATATTCTAGATTGCTAAGTTTCAATAGACGTAAATTAAAAGAAGGTGTAGTCCTTGGAAAGTACCGGCGCACCTTTAGGTACAAACCAATTAATGATTCGCATAAAATTAATTGGAACTAAATCTTCTCAATAATTAATAGGCGTTTATTCATTTTCAGACAAAGGGACTAATTGATCGTATGTACATAGGTACCTACTTGTCTTATTACCAAACAACTTCAGGAACATCGCAATCTCCAACCTTCTATTTCTTTTGTGATTATAGCCTATTTGTATAGTCCTTGTACTAAGAACTGTGTAAATTCATAATGAGAATGAAAAAACACTTGTTTTATACTACACAAATTATTTTATTCGTTTCAGAGACGCGTTTCATTCAATTAGAACATTTTCGATCTCGGAAGTCTTTTTTCATTCTCGTTATGAATTACTTCACGGTAAACACCAATAATCAAATATATAACATTTTTAACTAGCAATAATGTAAAACGAATAAATAAAAAAGAAAACCCCTTCGAACACGGCGTCGCCGTTACGCAAACGCAACGTAAAAAGTCAAGTATAAGTATATCAAATTTGTTTTCATCAAAATAAAGAAATCGGTTCAAAATAAAAACGCGTCATTATTTTTTTTATATAAAACTGATTCCTGTCAATGAAGTTTGGACTCAAGCAATTAAAACGCAATTTTACTCTTATAACGATTTACGTCCGGTAGGTTTTTTTTTGGTTTTGTGATATACAGGGTGACTGGTAATTCGATACATTCCTTGGTAGGGATTATACTAGAGCAAATTTGCAATAATTTTGTTCCCATACCAGGGTTCAAAATGCCAGTGGTTTTCAAGTGATTTAACTTTTTAGAGTTTTTTTTTCATTTTCCACCTTTTGACCTAAACGTTTTCGGAAAGCTTAATTGGGGAAGTTTTTCCTGTGGTTTTTAGTTTCCAAAATGGAGTACTTTCGAGGTCCCGGGTTCGATTCCCGGTCGGGTCAGAAATTTTCAATGTGTTTTTTTTTTCACTCGAAATTTCTACTCGGGGTTGGCCTGTCTCAGATTGGATAGGACCGGTTGACTGGTAGAGACTTATTCAAGCATTAAGTTCCGCCGGCTATTCTGACATCTATATATAGAAGAGTGTTATGTATTTATTTTATTTTATTTACTTCAGTTTTAGGTCAAAAGGTGGAAAATTGAAAAGGAAACTTAAAAAAGTTAAATAACACGAAAATCACTGGCATTTGACCCCTGGTCAATGGGAACAAAATTGTTGCAAATTTGCACTAGTATATTATTTAACAAGGAATGTATCAAATTACCAGTCACCCTGTACATGTAAATGCAGTTTTGTTTTAATTAAACTTACAAAAAAACTAACTACATAACAATATTTCATTGCTGACAAAATTATTACTCGCACCTGTAAAATGAAAATTTCTCATAGCCTGTTTTATGCTGTGAATTCTTCATATCGAATATTTTTCGTCTAGTTGAAATACTTAATACGGGTAACTTGTTAACACTGATATTTTTTTTAATATGCTGCTTAGTCGATTCTGACTTCTATTTCGGGACTTTTCAGAAACCTCTGGAGAAAAATGTTTTTTTTTTTCAAGAAACTTTTCTACACTGGAAGTTTTTTTATCCGAACTGATTGCCTATTCGGACTGGACCGGTTAAAATAAAATTGACTAAATATTATGTTCCATCTTCTGAAATTTCGTATAGAAAATTTAATTTAATTAATCAAAACATTCTTCGTATAATTTCAATACGGATGATATGGAGGAGGTGTTGGTAGGCTTTCCAGCAATTGAGATATAACAATCAATATGGTCGTATGCCAGCCTACTTAAACGGATAAACATAATTTACAATCAATTGTGTAATTGTAGGTTAAGTAATAAATTTGAGTTACGCCATTTAGCCACGATAAGGTATAGCGTCAGACGGAGAGAGATAATACCTACGTATAGGTACCTACCTACCTATATCATACCTATATAACTGTACACACCGATCAATAACCCAGATTATTAGATTAGATAACCCGTATGTTATGATAATACGTACTTGATATTACTTATCAATAACAATCGATATACCAGAAAACTTCCAGCTACCAACGTAAAAAACCACTCGGTACTTGTGGCCACTCATGTCCTCAGATTATGAGCAACTCTTGTACTTAGGGGCAGTCATATCCTCAGTTTGTGAACAACAAACTCTTCCTAAGTAGGTACTTACGGCTATTATATTGAACTAAGTATACCTACTTATATTTTTTTTTTAATTTTATTTCCATATCTCTTGATCTTGCGAATATGTTTGTGCCAGCATAATATTATACACCTATGCCTTTTATTACGATGACTACCAACATTTTTCCATCGTTTTAGAGGTCTTGTTCCTGGTAAACAAAAATCCACGGATATATGGATTTTTGTTGCCACATCTTTTGCAAGTTCCATGATCTTCCGTGAAATGTTTACTTAATTATATTATTTACATCAGCCTTCTTCTTGTGTCCAGTATTGAACAAAGGCCCCCTTCTTGGACTTCCATACATCTTTGTCGGATGTGACTCTCTTAATTCCAGTGCAGGCCCGCTACTCTTTTAAAGTCGTCAGACCATCCATTCTGGGGCCTACCCGCGCTTCTGCGTCCTGTTCTAGCCCTCCAGTCCAGCACCCTCTTCTTTCACCTGCCATCAGACCTAAGAGCCACATGACCAGATGCCCAGTTCCAGTTCTGCTTCAAGATTCTTTGGGTCACATCTGTGACCTTGGTCTTTTCCCTTATCCAAACATTCGTTTTTCGGATCCTAAGCGAAATATTCAACATCCTTCTCTCCATTGCTCCCGAAGATTTTGAAATGTTAAGGTATTCTGAGATATTAATATAGTTTGAAAACATATATTTCGGCTTGAATACCTCTGCCAGGTATATCAAATAAGACAGAAAGATGTTCATCCCTACATCAGGGTTCAAAATTTGACAAAATTAGGTATTTAAATAAACTCGTTTCGTGAATGTAAGAATACCTAAAACAAGAAAATCAGACGCACCTCTTTCGCGGAACCTGTAGAGCATATTATTTGCTGTCAATGCGAATACAAAAGTAGGTACTTATGTTTGAAACAACGGTAGTATCATTTAACATTTCCAAGTTTGCACATTACATAGACTAAGAAAGGTTATTTTTTTATAATTAATTAGGCATTCAACCCATATTGGCTGATTTGTAAGACATTATATTGCCTTAGACAGAGCCTATTTGTATACTTTAGAGTCCTTTGTGCTTCATGAATGAAGGATTTTATTTATTTTAAGTTATTCTGGAACTTGACCTAATCAAAGCTTATTGTGATTTGTTATTTCCATTACCTATCAATTTTATAGGTACCTACCTTTTCTTTAATAACATCTCCATCAATTTCATATCATAGCTTGCCGCTGTACACACATTTTACATATGTTGCCTCTTTTACTTTGTTCAGTTATATATAAAGTAGTTTGAGGAACAAAAATTTCAGTAGGGAAATTATTGACTCTTTCCCTACCGTAGATACGAGTGTTTCATCAAACTTCAAAGTTGCAATTTTTAAGGTACCTACTTGGGGAAAAACGTTTATAGTTCATAATATTTGTAGCTCGGATATTGTTGTGTAATCGAATACATGAAACGAAATCTTGCTGTGGTCTCGAGACCAGTAAATAGCATTCAGACACAGGGCGTATGGCCTGAAACCGGTTTATGAAAGTGGTATGTATGTGGGCAGCGCGCCGGCTGAATGAGATATCGGGCCAACACAATACCCGCATAACTTAAGTTGGGATCGAGTATTGTATCAAAAGGTTGCGAATATTTTCAATTCGTTGGTGAATGGTTTTGAAATGGAAAGTTACTTTGCTGGATTGTGAGTGTATAGGCATGGTTTTCTTGTTCGTCCATTTAAACTATTGAGATAACTTCAAATTTTTATTTCGGTTTTACCTTGACAGACGTCTGTTATTGGAATACATGGAATTAAAAAAATCAGATCTGTACATATCCAGATACGTGATTTTACAGTTTTCAGTCATTTTCTACCCATATTCGCATAAAATCTTGGGTGTAAGATGGTATCACCGCATCACGAACGACCCCATACGCCGGCGCACCCAGCGCAGGCCCATCACTTTCACCATTACGGAGAGGAGATGGACATGACTGGGACATATTGTGTTGAGGATGTCGAATAACAGTTGGCCGAGGGGAGCGCTGTTTTTCTTCCCATCAGAGGGCCTAGACAAAATACAGGTGGCGATCGAATACAAACGAATTCTTCGACAATGTAGAGTAGGAAGAAAATTAGCTGTTCACTTTTTATATTTTTATATAAGTGTCATTGCTTGGTTTAAATAATTGTTTATACGTTCCAGTGGACAGATATTTTTTTCACACAATACATTGGCGAAATCTTCGTTTGTAAGTCGAACGCCAGTTTGAATTTGTCTACGGGGGCAGGGTCTCGAAGACGTGGAACGTGGAAGACCCTCTCATACCGTGTTTCGTTCCTTCGAGGCAGATCTGAGGGAGTTGGAAATGGTGTGGGAGGTGGTCATAAGCATTGCGCAAGATCGAGCGCAACGAAGAGCTCTTGTTGCCTCCCTATGCTCCTGAATGGAGTTTAAAGGGAGTTTTGATTGATTGATTTGATTCGCCTAAAATAAAGACATCGGAATAACAAATTTCAATGAAACCACATTTTAAATGTCCAAGTATTTTCTGTTCATTGTTTAATTTACAAAGAAATCTCATTTCATCAATCTAACTTATTATATAAACGTTACAAAAGGAAAAAATCATCATATTTTTGCCGAGTCGCCATAAATTATCCTCTCCATCTAATCGAAATGTTTTTCTTATTAGTTGTGTCGTAACCAAGTTAATGTCAACATCGAGAATTGTAAGGAGCTTACATACGTAAACAACTTGGACCTCATTTCTTCGCAATAAATAAATCTTTACTTATTATATTATTTGGACCTACATTTATCGGAAACGTTAATTTATAAAGTAAGATTTCATTTTGTCGATTGATCAAGTGGTTCAGTCTCCATCATAAGCTGCTGGAAATTCTCCTCTACGTTGAGAGGAAATTTCAAGTGAATAGAACGAGAGAATTTCTTGGAAAATGGGAATTTATTTATTTATTTTTATACAATCAAAAAATCATTACTCAGCATAACAGGTACAAACCCTTTGCGCTGAGCAATGAGAGACAAACACAATATCAAAAATAAAAAACATCTAATTAATACAACAATCTGAGCGGGTTGTGTCGACAAAATAGGTGCAATACATACAGGTGCTCGCCAATACTCAATTTGCGCAGGTTCAAAATAATATAACTATTATAGGTAGGCACGACAGTTCCATATAGGTACCCAAAAATAATACAGGCACACAGCGGACAATTAATACTACGCAATGACTGAATAAAACAACACCGCTCATATCAGAATATTATTATTTATTGGTAGGAAATATAATTTCAGAGAAGAATTATCACGTAAAATCTATTAGTTTTTCTTTCATTTTGATATATTTTAACAATGCAGTTGCGCTTCCACGAAAAATTGATTAGCTAGAACTTTATGCAGTTTTAAAAGTATTTCGCTTAGTCTCTTAAGACCGCTCTGGCGATGATGATTCGATACGATGCAAAATATTTAACGAAAATTCAACACAGGGACACGTCCGTACACCGCGAGAAGAAAAGACGACTGACAAGATCTTCTTGGTCGTCAGTGTTGCCAACGGATTTTGGTCGATGTCGCCGATTTTCATAAAAAAAAGTAGCCCAAGTCGCCCAACTGAAAATTTGGTATCCGGAAACATGAAATTTAGCTAAAAAAAGGTCATTCCGAAGAAAATTTTGGTATCCGGAGAGGTGAACGTTCCCTAAAAAAAGGTCATTTAGTATCCGAAATGCTGAAAAATCGCTAAAAGGGAAGTGGCCCAAATGGCGACCAGTCGCCATTTAGATTTTTTCCTCGCCGATTGTCATTCCGAGTAGCCCAAATGGCGATAAATCGCCCACGTTGGCAACACTGTTGGTCGTTCCTCAGTTCTGAGGGTCGTGCATGATTGTTTACTTTTTAGGGCAAAATATTGAAACAAATATTTTGCCCTAAAAAGTATAGCTACATTATTTTTTGTTAAAATCTAATTTATATTATAAAACAAAATATAGGAGGTATTTTTTTGAAATTAAACTTTTATTAAATAAATAAATATACACAAGCAAACAGAAAGATACAATAAGAAACTTATTTACACAATATATATATTCCACAGAAACAGTGCAACAAATCAGCATTTGTAAGCCATTATTGCATCATTATTTTATACGCATATAGAGAATTATAAACATACCACGCTCAAATCCCGGTAATTGAAACATACTATGTATATGAACCTATTAGCTTCATACCTGTCAAAAGTTTTAAAAATTTCGGTGAATTAGGGGAGAGGTGTGTCAATTGTTACAGGGTGTCAATTGTTACATCGCAACTATAGCGCCTACCAAACCTCAAATGGTATAACATAAATACTTAGATAATTGCCAAACAATTAACTGTTTTACCGACGTAGCCGCCGGTCAGGTTGGCCTGCTGTTATTTTGGCAATCGCAGTTTATATGGTTTTGGGATGTATTTGATTTTTGAGGCGTGCGTCAAATTTTTTTAATTACTCTAAATATAAATAACGCAGGAAAATGAGAGTGGTATCAAAAAGCTTATTAAGAATCAGGCTTCATATTAATGTAAGTATTTTGATAAATATTTTAGTAGTAGTTCATATAACCGTATTTGTGGAAAAAAAACTGGTGGTGGTACGATTGTTACAAAACTCAGGGTGTCAATTGTTACATGTAACAATTGACACCCCCTTTAAAAGGATATATTTTTTGAACTAGGATTTATTTGAATATGTATCTACATATTTTGTATTAATATTATAGATTCAGGAATATGGTTTACATAAGGGTTCGTAGAACAACTAGAGGTAACGTATCCGAGAGAGACATAGAAAGGAGGCAAAAAAAAAATACCAAAATGGCAAGTCTACATTCCAAAAAAGAAGAAGCAGAAGAAATCTGAAGAGAGCGATTGTTCTGGCAATTGGTCTGAAAATGGTGATACTTGCCTTGTGTGTTGTAAACCATACAATCAAAGTAAAGAAGATTGGTTACAGTGCACCGATTGCCACAAATGGGCTCATAGTACTTCTGCAAATAATGATCCGAATATTATTTGTCTTCATTGCTTATTCGAATAAAAAATGTATCATATATGTTCGGTTTATGCTTTTTCTTTAATTTAATAATAATATTATCAAATGTGTTGAGCGTTTTGTATTGTTTTTTATGTTAATTAATTTTTATATTTAGTAATATTTTTTTGATATTATTTTTTTCGTATTTTTTTAAACTCTTTGTATTATTTTATTTTTTTACTATTCCATTAAATACACAATTACTTGAGCTATCATCTGTCTTTAATTTTTATCTGTAAAAATTGCATCAATAGTCTGAAATACGATGAGTTGAAATTGTAACAATTGTTACAATCCGACCTGCATCACATAAGTGCAATTATCAGAAAGACCAATGCGTTTTTTAATATTTATAACATTTATAGTTATAGCCAAAGAATGTATCTAATAACTGTAAAAAATAATTTCATATTATTATCTTTAATAAAAAAGTTATGACGATGTAAACAAAAATTGTAACAATTGACACACCTCTCCCCTACATACAATAAAGGGCTTATTTCATTTTCTTTCATTTGCATTAGTCGATCATATATGATGAGAATATATTCTCTCTTATAGTTTGTTTTTGGATAATTAACTAAAACAAAATCAAAAGCTCAGTATTTTACCCAAACACTAAACAATATGAATTATGTTGTGTTTGATAAGGATGCGGTTACGTGTTTAATCAGCAATAAACCCATAAAGAGGTCAGACGACTGATGATACATACATACACACATTCTCCCTTTAAGGCTCTCCCCACACCAAGTCAGGTTTGCGGGTCAGGTTTGCTGGAGACCAATCTGCAGCAAACTTGACCCGCACGAATCCGACCCCCTAACTCAATCGAAGCAATCAGACCAAAAAGCCGGCCATATACAAATCAAGCCCGCCGCGGATCCCCCAAACCAACCCGCAATGCGGGAGGCTTAAGTCCCACTCAGATGCATATGGAGGCATCAAGAGCTCTCCATTGCGCTCGAAGGCGTCCGAAGTGTCCGAGGTTTAAGGAGGTGAGGTGGTCAACCTCACGGTCCCGATCTGATTTTTCGATTTCCTGTTTCTTACAGGATGCTCGAAAAACCAGCAAAAAGAGCATGTGAGCTATTCTTAGCTGGCAACCCCACGGCAAATACCTTTATTTTGAGACCTATAAACAAAAAATCCTGTTTGTCAAGTCTATTAGAGAAATTATTGGTTTATCTCCCGAACGAGAACATAGTAAGTAGGTATGCGATATATTACTTCTTATCAATTCAATAAACTCTTCTACTTACATACCTATATATAGTTAAAATATTGATCGAACAGGTAACCTAGTAAGTATTGTGCCGTGCGCTTCATAAATATGTAAATATTCCATCGAATATAATATATAACTTGATTGTGAAAATATGCTAAACTGCTCCTAGTTTTACCGAATTTGTAATGGAAATTCTCGTTGTTTCGTAGGGAGTTATGTATTAATGTAAATTTTCACACGTATCTTGATGTAAGTAATAGTGTTTTTGTTTGTTCAATCATCGGAACAAAGAGAAACAGCAACCGGGATAGGTTCTGTTCCTGTTCTGTACCAAGCAACTGTCAATTTTTAAAGTTATTTGTTTGATTTCTATTGTATAATTTTCAAATAAACAATTATTAATATTTATGAAAATTCGATTCATCACGCTACCGCCAATTTTGATCGATATCATAGGAAAAACCTGAAAAAAAATCATTCGCGTTTTGAATATTTTGAACAAATCGGTACAGGGTCGTCGAGAGTTAGAGACCAAGTCACGCAATGATGGTAAATATACTCATTAGACCCTTTGCAAGAATCGCTCGATTAATTCTTCCAATTAGATTGTCTCCACTTATTTTAACAACTTTTTACCCTTGACTTATCCATTCTGGATAAAAATTAATTTCTATTCTATTTTCGTAATTCAGACCATAAATAGTTTTTTTGTGTGTAACTAATTCCAATGAGTTTTTAGTATAGCTGATGCCCATTTTATGTCATTCAGGAGTCGTTTAATTATTATTATGTTATAGAGACGCTCTTAGTTATTTTATATTTTAATTAAAACTATCAACTGATAATTTTTTTTTTTTTTGTAGGTTTATTTGGGAAATGAGATTTTTTTTTTATTAATAAAAATACATTTAAATACAATAATCAAATTAACGACAACACAAGACACAGTATTCCTCCATAAGCAACTTAATGCTTGAGCGGAGGTATGTTTTTTTTACCAAAACAATAATGAACAAAAATCAGATAATATTTATAATGATTTTCAGATATTTTAATTTTAGTTTTTATATATTGTTAACTTTTGCAACATTACACGCAAGTACATTCGGTAGCCTAGTTGTACTAGCGTGGACTTCAGATCCGAGGTCCCGGGTTCGATTCCCGGTCGGGTCACCCGGGGTTGGCCTGTCTCAGATTGGACGGGACCGGTTGACTGGAAAAAATTGCCTCAGACAATGAGTTCCGCCGGCTATACTGACACCTTTGTATAGAAAAGTGTTATATTTTTATTATTAATTAATAAATCATTGTCATATATGTTTAAGTGGGACATTACATTGATCAATTCTTTTATATGTGTTTATATAGCCTAAATGTGATATATTTATGTGTGTGTGCGCGTATTGTCTGTTTGTTGTGCCATAAGGAATAAATAAATAACATATTCCTGTGAGCAGAATCTACAGGCTGTGGTGTCTGATGGTCCAATTCTGGACATATGCCTCCGCAGTCTGCAATGTACAATTTTTTTTAAATTAATCTGGGCTCACCCAAAGTGAACACAAACACACCTTCGACATCTTCGACACAAACACACCTTCGACACAAGCTTTCAGTAGCTTACTGTGAAAGAGTCAAAGAGTGTATTTGTGTTCACTTTGAGTGAGCACAGATTCATTTAAAAAAAAAAAAAAAAAATCTTTCACATAAAGCAAAGCTTGTGGTGTGAAAGTGGAAATGGTCGGCACCGGAATTCGAACCCACGACCTCCAATACGCCGTGCGTACGAAAGTCGTCGACTGATACAATCTCCTTGTAAGGATCCTTATTTGTCTTTTAGAAAGCTTGTGTGCGTTTTGGTGGGGAGTTTCTGCGAGTACCCTGTAATATGTAGCTTAGAAGATGAGCTAACGAAACGCCCTTGAGGTTACCTTATATTGGTTAAAATGATGTTTTTAGTTAGCTAAAATAATACATTTGAAACATAATATGGCATCGCTTTTAGAGTTCTGCCTGGTTGAAGCAATTCTTCTAAGTACTTCAACAAAATTAGGTTTAAAGGGGATTGATGACAGTTTTCGTCATATATGTTCATCACAACGAAGAATGTTCATCTCATCTGCTCGTTCCAATTCAGTTTTGTTTGCGTTTAAAAGTAAAAGTTCTGACACGATTCATACGCATGTGTTCAGGCCAGAATATTAGCAATGTAACATTTAATTATGATTGTAACAGTGATGAGAATCCGTATATCGGTCTGGTGGTTTTTACGTAATGTTGGCGGCATTAATAACATTATTATAGGTTCTGCCTACCTACTAACCTACGTACAATCGTTACGATGTTGTTGGTAATGGTATTATTACACTTATTGTATTTAATACCAATCTTATTGACGTGTAATTCAAGAGGTTTGCATGACGTTATTTCGCTTCTATGTGGAGCCACGATTTTCTAGCACGAAAATTCAAACATAAGGCCAACCATTTTTAAGATAGTTTTTTTTACTACTTTTCAAAACATGAAACATGCACAGGTTTACTGGTTTCCGCCCCTACAACATAATATAATTTAGATAATAATTAATGATCTTTATAGATCCCTAACATTATCAAAATATTCTATAGGCTATGTTAATCTGGAATAATGTAGCATTCTACTGGTCCCCTCCCGTCCGGCTCGTACCCCAGTGACGCCTATATATTTGTTATAATTTACCTATTATTTTTCTTACTGGCGTAGTCTATAGGCCATCCATTTGAAATTGCCCTAATTACATCCTTCCACTGTGTGTTGCCATCATCTTCTCTGTTCGCCAAAAGGATTTCTATTTTAAAGTACTACTGTCATTCATTTATGTATTTGTGGCTTATTTTAGTCATAGAAGATCTATCGCAGTTGCTTGGTTTTCTGTGTGGTCAGGTGTAGTTCTTTGAAATTGTCAAAAACGAACATTGTAATTAATAAAGGTCTTAACTTTGTATTTCGCCAGTCTATATACTCCCATTTCTGCTGTTCCTAATTTGATAAAGTGGGAGCTATACGTCATCCAGCGTTCAAATGATGGATTTGTTAATATTTAAAAAAAGCCGTATCTAAAAAAATAATTTAAAAAATGAATTAATTTCGTAGTAGGTAGCGGACAAACCGGATTAGATAGAAAAAACCCGAGATTTTTAAAAATTCTAAATTATTTTTTCCGAAGGTTGAACCTGAATATTTCATATTCACGTGATGTAATTACTGGATATTAATTAAAAAGCCTAGTGTTCTTAGTACGATGGATTATGTTTTGCAAAAAAAAACGGTTTTAATTATTTAGGAATGAAATCATCTCATACCAAGGTACGAGTTCAGAGAGAATATTTTCGTAATAATTAATACTTTTTGTTTAGTGTAAAATCCTTTCACTCCGAGTCGGGATAATTATTACACGTTTTAAGAAGCACACGACTTTATGATATTTACATTTCACAGCTTTTAATAATGTCAGCCTTTGATAAACTTAATTTTATTTTGTCGACTTTTCCATTATTATATAAATATTTGATCGCTTATTCCATTACGGAGTAAAAGCTTCGCACGATAAAACTAAGCCATAAAAGTCTTTTGGTAAAAAGGAAAATGCTGGAGGTATAATTAAGTTAGCGGTCCTAACGGCGGGTGATCACTAGCAGGCTGTTTAATCGACCGTTGGAAAAAACTTAATTAGGGCCTCTTTGTCTCTTTTTTGAATTCTGAATCTGTATTCTGAAGTCGTGATTCTTTTGTCATCTTTCTGTTTAACACTGCCTTCTTATCGTATACAAAATTTTATCGACTATAAAGTCCCTCCTAATATTAACTGTTCTTGCTCAGAACGAACCACTTCGTGTCCAATCTTCTTCTTTTTTGTCAGCCGCCCCTCTACTGCTGGATGTAGGTCTCTTCTAAAGTTTTCCACCTTTTTCAGTTTTGTGCAGTTTTTCCCCGCCACAGGAACCACACCGTGTCCCAATTGGTCTCTTATTTTCATAGGGGTGCCATTTTGCAATTATGGGTGCCCATCTTTCATTCCCCTGTCTCGCCACATGTCCTACTATTTATAAATAAAACAAACATTGCAATATTACTATAATATTATAATAGGTAAGCATTACAAATAATGTGTTTGAAAAATCAAAAATTTTATTGATAAATAAAAAAAAACACCTTGTATATTATACAATAAACAAAGTTATACTTTTTTTATATAAATTTTACCCCCTAAACTGAGCAGAGATCGTGCTGTGAGGGATTACTTATAGGGTTAATATTTACTTTCAATAAATTCGAATAACTTTCCTACTTGATTAATTTTTAACAAAAACACCAAAACTCATAAATTTTATGAATTTGACTTTTTTATAGACAGATATAGACAGTGAATATGCAATAGTAAACAAAAACAGCAGTAAAAAGTTAATTTCATGGCTTATATTTTTACATAATATATACTAATAGTAGATCTCATTTCCATTTCTGTTTTATCACACGGTCAACTATGTCTGAGACTTTTGTTTATGCCCAATAGAAATTATAATTAAAGTTACTTGAAACTTGGTTGTATGGAAAGACAATCAAAATTAAATTTTTACTAAAAAAACTGGAGATCTGCGTGGTTATTATAATATATGGACCGAGCTCGCATGATAGTTAAGCAGAAACGCGCCTTAAGAAGTCTTCACTTAAAAAAAGCGATACGTCTGCTGAAGTTGAATGTTGATTCTCACATGGTACAAGTTCTCATTATAATACATTGGAATATTATGCTTGTGTAGTTTCGTTGATAAGTTTGTTACGATATACATTTCGTATGATACTCCGTTTTGTATTGCGGTCAGCCATCCTTGTGCGTCATTTACTGATCCGCTTACATAAAGTCTACATATTTATGTACCTACCTACTAAATATTGTATATCTCCGGACAACAGCTGGTATAAGTACAGCTACTACACTTGCAACGAATTCATGTAGATCGCGGTAGTGGTGGAATTTGTCACATTGACGCATTGCGTAGTTATCAAATCAAGTTGACTAAATAATTATTATTATAGAAAATGTAGGATTATCACAACTTTGACAACGGATATTTGTTCAGAAAATGTACTTTATTAATGCACTGTATTTAGCTATTCTTCAATAACTAGGGATCATCCGTCACATGAGACGGAAGTATAATTTCGACTCGAGAAGTACCTAATTTAAGGTCTCTAAAGTTCTTGTCAACTCAAAGTTGAGAACTAATTGACGCAGTAATTATTGTATTTGTGTGTGATGATCCAACGCACCACTACATGAATGTGTTAAACACCTATGGGCCTACTTATCTCACTTCGGGTTGGCGCCGTTAGTCGATCAGTCGTTCATTCAGTTAGTGTTCTGGACTTTTCTACTATAAGTAGACACTGTTTTAAAATGACGTTCCCCTAAATATATAAAAATAGAGTTTTTAATTTAATATATTTTTTTTTCACAATATTTACCTGAGGAATTATTGAAGAGCTATATCGAAAATTAATTTCGTTAAAGGTAAAGTTATGTTATAAAAATAAGAACTTCATATATTGAATATATCGAAAATTAGAAAAAAATGCAATTATTATATTTCAAACTCTTGTATTGCTAGTTGTACCAGACTTTGGCTTCTTAAAGCATCGTACTCACTTGCGCCGCGAACGTGTGACATTGCATCAATTTAATCGAAAGGTTAAGTGTATACGTGATTCGAAAAGCGAACGCGAGCGGAACACATGCATCCTTTTGATAAAATTGATATTACGATACACGTTCGCGGCGCAAGTGAGTACCGAGCTTTAGACTTCTCAAAATAATTTATCAAAGACGTGCTCGCTGCATTGCCCACATCATTTGCCCCAAGGGCCCTTCCTTCTACATGACTATGATACTATTGACATTAATGAAGGGAATGGTTGACGGTAAAAAACACGGGGGCGCCCCCGATAGGAGAACCTGGATCAATTATTGTACGAGGACATAAACTGCACCATATGTTGGGCTTTATCTCAAGAACTGCCAGACAGAAAAATACAAAATGACCAGTTTCATTGATTTGATTATTTTTTCAAGATGATTTATTTATTTTACCTATAAAAATATAAAACATACAAATCTAAAATATTAGGTATATGTAAACCGTAACCGTAATTAGCATCTGGTGTCTTCCACATTAATGTGAATACCTACCTACACACAATACTAAAAAAAAATGAATTCCTATCCAAAATGTTGGAGCGACGGCTGTTCATTAAGGTTGCAATAGGTAGAAGAAACCATCAAGAAAAAGAATAAGGAATGCATTTTATATGCATACATAGGCCATTATAGGCCTTCAGTCCGGAGGAGACCAATCCGCAGCAAACCCGACCCTCATGAAACCAACCCCCTAGTTTGGTCGAAGCAATCAAACCAAAAAGTCGGCCCCACACTAATCAAGCCCACCGCGGACCCCCCCCCCCCCCAAACCAACCCCCAATATGGGGGGCCTTAACCCCACTAAGGAGCATAGGGAGGCACAAGAGCTCTCCATTACGCTGGAGCAAGCACCTTTACAGGGGAGACACCATCTGCCTGAGCCCCCCCTGATGGGACCCAGGCGTCCGAGGCTTATTTCTTGTGCCTTTGCAGGCCTTTTGGGGTTTAAGGACGTGAGGTGGTCAACCTCACGGTCCCGATCTGATTTTTCGATTTCCTGTCTCTTACAGGATGCTCGAAAAACCAGCAAAAAGAGCAGAGGAGCTATTCTTAGCCGGCAACCCCACGGCATTTTTATATAAAGAAAAATATTTTAGAAATTTATAAATTTTATCAGTAGGTATTTAAACATAAATTTTGCATAAACTTCAACTTTTTTAAGGTTAGTCTTAGAATTATAAAAATAAAATAAAAAATATCAGTTGTTAAAAGACTTTGTTGATTAACAGTCCAAAGAAGATCCGTGGCGTTATCTGTAGCCAGGGCGGGATCACAAGGATGTTCTTTGTCTCGGTGGAGAGCTGCTGTAGCGGGTGGCAGCCACGTACCTACCTCCTGTTTCTGAAAAATTATCTTTATCTAATTAAGTCCTCCAAAAGCCCTTCATTGTTAAATTAACAAGCCCTCTTATGCGGACTCCCTTGATCTAAGATTAAAACGAACCGTGGGAAAACATTCTTATGATCCGTGTATTTTGCGGCTTTGCTGCTTGCCATTTTATTTCTTTTCCTTATTTTAAATTCTTAAATGCGCCATACAAGAATATTATCAGAAAAGTGCAACTTCCAGACAGAAAACACTAAATAGAAACGCTAAATAAATTTCAGAACAGAAGTTCTTTATCCTTGAATTAGAATCTTCAGAACAAAAACTGGGGGTATGATATTTTAAGAGATCGCGCGACCTTGATGTTCTGTTTTTCGTAGTTCTTTTTCTCGTAATGTTGATTCCCACAATTGAAGAACAGTACCTAGTGGTCCTCTAGCACCTCCCGATCGCTATTTCAATGACGTCATCTGACATCATGTCAAAATCCTCAACATTGCTTCGAAGGAGCGGAATACGGTGTGAGATTGAGAGGGTCTTATTCGCCATCGGAATCCTGATGGACAGCGCTCTCTTAAGACAACAACTTTCATTCGGCTTCACGGCTTCATAACACAATATGTCCCAGCCATGTCCATCTCCTCTCTACATGTTATAGTGGTGCAAGGTATGAGACCTGCGATGTGTACACCGAGGTATAGTGTCGTTCGTGATGATTTATAATTCGAGGCAATTTACTTCGAAGGCGAATAATTTTTCATCTTAGGCATTAGAATGGGCAACATACACGCATCAAACAGCTTTTCGTCTCGACACTAAAAGCCGACGCTTTCCATACTTAAGTTGCTTTACTGAAGCTCAGACCTGAGGTCACTAGCGGTGGTATAATACAACCTTAGAAAAATCATAAAATAATATTGTCTCGAGTGAATCAATATTAAGTGAAACTTCCCTAACTTTTATGGTCCGTCTGCCATACCTCGGCGATAACAACGCGTAATAATACGAATAAACAATAATTAGAGGGAGAATAGGGTGGTGGTGGCGTCACATTTTGCAGTCATAATATTTAATGTTACCTGTAGGGTGTATTTTGGTCAGGCGTAATGATACGTTCCGTTCTTTTTATTATTTTTGTTATATACGATTTATAAAACAAACATATCTCCATCAAAACACCCAACATCAATTTCCGCAACCAAACGTGTCGTGTTTTGTTAAAATTGGGACACGTGACGATAGTCTCATAATATATTTTGATACTCAAAATTTCTCACGTGAAACATTACACAGCTAATCCTGTTTCCTGTAATGAAGAAAATGTTTTCATTGCGAAAAGAACCAATTATTGGATCATCATTATTTGATCATGAGTCTCTTTCAGCAGTCTTTGTCTTCCTATCTGATGGTTGTCAGCATTTTACTGTTGATGGAATGAATCCTACTTCTCTCTTCTCAAGCCATTCATCCACATTAACTTGAGTCTTCTCACACTTTCCATCTAGATACTTTTCTTTCGGTTTCAAAATTTTGAACATACAGGACATTGAAAAACCATAATACTTTTTTAGTGATACTTAGGTAATTGTAAATGTATTCTTATAACTGCAGATTTATTGTTGTGTATCGTATGTTATATTCATATTATTTACTCCACATGAATTCAATTAAAAAACTGTCAATAAAATAACCTATCTGTCATTCTATTCGAATAAATATAAAAATATGATGCCTGTGGATTTGTTTTAATTACTAACTTACATTTTTACTCAACAATAAGAAAGGTAGGTATCTTAAACTATCCAATACACTGCAAAGATTTTGTTAAACTAAAAAATACCATCAAGAATACTATAAAACTATAGAATTCCAACGAGAAAACTAAAAAGCTAGTTAATTACAGAGAAGGTATTTATAAAATTATTAGGTATCAATCAAATAAAATACGTGATATGTTTGTTGCAATGGTTTGCAAATTACATTCGCAGTATATTTTGTTATAAATTCTAACTAGGTACCTACCTTCCTCGAATTTCTCGAAGTACCAAGAGTATTATGGATATTTTGAGTTAATAATTCCAAGAATTATTTTAATAAATCTGTTAGGTAAGTAAATATTATTGTCTATAGACGAGGTTTTCTTATAAAACACTAGCTCAACCATCGAACTTCCTCTCGCCTTAGAACAAATAATCGTTGTGGTAACCTATTAGCTGAAGTAAGTGTAGGTGCCGCGAGTAAAATTCAATGTAATTACTGTACCTATCTTAAGTTTTACGACGACACCCTTGTTAAGAGTTTTTCTTGTTCCGGTTCGAAGGGAGAGATGAAAAAATAAGGGAGGCCCAAATCAAAACAAGCAATGGTGAGTGAGAAATGTTACGAGTATAATATTGCTTGATATTAATCTGTGTGCTTATCTTTATCAAGTATTGAGGATTTTATTCTACATTATTGTGAAAGTGCCAATTTATTCTTATTCAAGAACTTTAAATTTGTGTGAGAACTGTTATTTGTAATATATGTGTCAAGAGAAGATTTTTTCAAGAGCAGATAATTTATATCAAGAGAGAGCCAACGCGGACTGATATTTATTTTGATCATATTGAACGATATTTTTTATTGTTTTTGCTTAAACTTTATATAATATGATGCATGTTTTGTAAACTTACCAATAAAATTTCTTGAGTAGTGCATAATATATGCATTTTTGGTGTTGCGTTTTGGATGTTGTAACAAGCGCCATATTGAGTAGGTATTCCCGAAATTTTTATACAATATTAGTATAAAATTGATGTAGGTACATAGGAAACGCTGTTCAAACAAGCCAAAAAGCTTCAGCTATCTCGGTGGGGATATTTTTGAATCTCATTTCCATTGTATTATTATTTTAAAGAGCCTGCAACGAGAATTACGTTTTAGTGCAGTATCTTTTATCGCGAGGGTAATTAGGTGTTTAACTTCAAAAGACCACTATAAAATCAAGCCTTTGACACTGAAAAGCTCTAAACCACAAAGAGCTAGAATGTTTAATATACATTACCAACCTTTGTGTTATTTTTGAACTGCTTTATCCACACATAGAAGGCTTATGATAAATTGGTAAATAATATCAACAAAAAAATAGGTACTAAACATTTTACCCCATTTAGGAGGAGGAAATTCATCCATAAACTATATTATTATGTATGTGATAACAACTATTTTTTTCTTCTTCTTTCTGTGTCGTGTCAGGTCACCCCAACGTTGACTATCACTCTGGAGAATGCATCCCGGTCCTGTGCGGCACCAACAAGTTCCTCGACACTCGTAATTCCCGTCCACTCACAAATATTTCGGGGCCAGGATATCTGCCGTCGGTCCACCCCTCGTTGAACCTTTTTTTCCTTAGTAATTAACTGCAGCAAAAAGTGTTTTTCCCCTTGTATTTCCCCTTGTATGCAATACTCTATCAATCCTAGCCCTTTACATGTTTGATTGAACAAAAAGGAGGCATGCAATCAAACAAAACATACTTTGCGATAGAATTATGGTTTTCATTTTAAAATCTACTTTTTGATTGAATGAATTTTTAGATCAGTACATTTTTGTTAACTATAATAATTGTAAATTCTTTAACTTCTCCAAAAGTGATTTAATTTGTAAGTTGATGTGTATTTCTTTAAAACGAAATACTCGAAGAAGAAACTTGAAAATAAAAATTGTTCAAGTCGGAGAAAAATCCTGAGAGAAAGTATGTCAAAAACAGTCTTGCAATATAATTTATTGATTCGAAACTATGTAAAATAAACGGGCTTTTATTCAGCAATGTTCTCAATATAAAATTATCTCAAAACTTTAAAATTTATCCATGAACCGACAGGGTAGTACTATGTTTTTTTTTATATCGAATAAGACCACTTGACTATCCGGACGCACGCCCTCTTATATCCGTATCTAACGTTCTAGAGTAGAAGCTTAAGTCTCATAAGATGCCAACATCACGTATTGCCTCGGTAATAGGTTGTTGTACTCCTAGTGGATCTAAAATTCTTACTCGAAAAAGAATTCATAAAATTCCAATAAAGGTGACCATTCGTCCATCCAAGTACCTGCCCCATTTAGTTCCACAACTTCCCTCGATACGTGATCTTGTTTTATTTATTATTCCTAGATCTTTTTCAATAAAACGTCGTCTTTTGTGCTCCGCCTTCTCCCTTGACCACTCGTCTCTGCTCACCCTGTTTTTATAACTTCAAAGTTGAATTTTATTTTTATTTTATTGTTGCCTGTTCAATATTCTCCCACTTCTAGTTTACAAAACCATCAAAGTACCTCAATTTTGTTATCTTTTCTCAAGATCTTTAGAAAATAAACAATTTTGTTCGTTTCTGTATAATTTTAGATGTATTATCTATGTGTTAAAAAAAACAAACACGTAGTTATTTTATACAGTTTCAAAATGAAAACATTTTAAACAAACTTTATAAAATGTTCACGTATGTTACTCTCGGTATTTCAGTGAGTGCTCTAAAGTCTAAATAGTGTTAGGTTTTACCCTATATGCGGAAAATGCCAGCGGTTTCATGTTACATACTCTAAAATTCTTTCAGTGCGCCTGCAGGCATTCCCCAGCTTGGAAATAATATTCTCACTTCTATTAAAATGTAATTAATAATATTTTATATTATAAGCCAAAGGAAGTTTAAAAAAAAGCCTTTGAACTCACGTAAAATTTTTTACAGTAATTAAAAAGTATTTTTTTATTATCACGATCTTTCTAAAGAAAGTAGACTCAATAAAAAGTTACTCTTATTTCGTTCCCTTTGATAATTTTTATTGTTTCTTTCTTTTATTAAATGAATAAAGAATAATTCTTGACTCATAAAAAATATGGAGATAATTGAGATTATATTGATAAGAATATTTTTGTATATTTATCATAAAACTTTTCAACAAAGTTCAGACATTTTTTTAGGGGTAAAACTTTCAGGACTGAATGTCACTGTCTACCCTTCAGAAACATTCACCTGTCAACGAAATGATATATTTGTTTTAGTTCAATTAAAAAAAAATATTAGTTAGGGTAAAATCAAAACTATTGGACTTCGTTGAAGTTTAAGGGAATAATAATATTTGGAACAAGTCGTTTCAAATAATAATATTTGGATTAATCATATAATTGACCTGTTTTTGGAAACACATATAATAACCTTGTTATGTTAATTAATTATTTACATTTTACCAGGAGTAATTGGCAGTTTGGACACGGTTTCGTTACTCGTTAACAACAATAAAAAAATAAATGAATTGAAAACATGATAATGATTTGTGAATGAAAAAACACTTGTCTTATACTACACAAATTATTTATTGCAGAGACGCGTTTCGTCCTGTTAGAACATTTTCGATCTCTCACGATCAAAAATGTTCTAACAGGACGAAACGCGTCTTTGCAATAAATAATTTGTGTAGTATAAGACAAGTGTTTTTTCATTCACATTATGAATTACTACACGGTAAACACCAAAAATATTAATTAATGATAATGATTCAAAAGGCGGAATTATCCCGAAGAATATCTAAAAGCCAACCCGCACATTCATTTTGGGTTAGGGGTACCTACTAACTCCTTGAACTCCGCCTCCGTAACTAGATGAACGCCTTTAATCGAACGACGGTGCCGGTCCCAAGCCCGGATAAAGGAGGAGGGATCTCCTATTCCCTGTCCAATACATAAAACACCTCTTCCTATCCTTATCCCTTTTCCTTCCCCTCCTTTAGCGTAACAATCTGGACTCCTACTACTCGAGAGCTGATAAGGTCTACGGACGGTCCCTGTCGTCGCATTCCAAATGTGCCACAGGACAAACCTCCGAAGTTCCTTGGCTCAAACTGTGCCGGATGCGTGACCGGTTCAGTAAAACTAACGCAGCAGTACAAAAAGGATGGATCGATCAGACAGTCAAAATTTGTATTCCGGAGGTAAAATACCTCTCCAATCGGATCTCCGGGGAGGGGTGCCTGTTCGAGCGAATCATCAAAGTAAAAGTAAAAACAGACGGACAGATAGGAAGTTCGTGGTGGGAACCTGGAATGTCCGAACTTTATCAGATTCCAGAACCTCAGCCCACCCTGAAAGACGAACTGCTCTCATCGATAGAGAACTTAAGAGAGTTGACGCGGACATAGTGGCGTTGAGTGAGACCCGGTTCCCAGATGAGGGATGTCTTGCCGAGAAGAACTATACTTTCTATTGGAAGGGTTACCCTGCGATCGCGAAAAAGGGATTACATGGTGTCGGATTTGCCGTGAGAAATGAGATTTCAAAGAATTTGGAAGTGTTACCGATTGGTGTATCTGAACGACTTATGACCTTAAGATATCAAATAACGGAGAGCCAACATGTTTTCATTATCTCGGCATATGCACCCACACTCGACTCATTACCAGAGCAAAAAGAAGTGTTTTATGGACAACTCGAGGAGGTTCTGTCAAAGGTTCCAAAACAAGATCACATCTTATTACTGGGTGATTTTAATGCAAGAGTTGGTACCGACTACGACTTGTGGAGGGGAGTTATTGGTAGAAACGGAATGGGCAATATGAACGCAAATGGCGAACTGTTGCTTACAAAATGTGCGGAGCATAACTTAACCATCACAAATACATGCTTTCCTATGAACAATAAGTTTAAGGGTACTTGGAGACATCCGAGATCGGGACACTGGCATACATTGGACTACATAATAGTTAGAAGACAGGACCTAAAATATGTCACAAAAACAAAAGCCAGAATGGACATAGAATGCTGGACTGATCATCGACTTGTTCTAGCCAACCTCAATATAAAATTAAAACCTAAGGCTTTCCATAGAGTGGGAGCACGAAAGAAACGCTATCAAATAGAAAAGCTGCATGATCCAGAAGTAAGACACAATCTCTCATCTTTAGTGAGCCAGGGGCTACCCGCTATGGATGGAGACAAGAATGCAAATGACACATGGATCAGTATAAAAAATACGATAAATAAGGCTTGCGAATCTACTCTTGGAATAGCGAAAGGGAAAAGACAGGAGGACTGGTTCAATGACAGTTGTGATGTGATAGAACCCGCACTGGAACGTAAACATAATGCTTTTAAAAAGATGAGTTCTCCCAGTTCTACCAACGACAGAGCGAATTCTGAATACGGCGAAGCCAAGACGAACCTTAGACGTAAAATAAGATCGGCCAAGAACGCATGGTGGAAGAAAAAGGCAGAGGAAATCCAGAAATATGCAGATGCCCACGACCAAAGGAACTTTTATGAGACAATAAAGCAAATATATGGACCCAAAGTAAAGAGCACCAAACCTATCCTTGACGAAAACGGAGTTTTACTTAGAGTAGAGAGTAAAATAAAAGAAAGATGGAAGAATCACTACTCCACCGTTTTAAACTGCAGCTCGAACGTGGATTGGGAGGCAATTGATCTATTGCCTCAATACCCTATAAATCATGGTCTAGATGCTCCCATATCAAAGAGCGAAGTAAATACAGCTATAAGACAGCTTAGAAACAACAAAAGTGCGGGGTGCGATGATATCCCTGCTGAGGTCCTTAAAGCTGTTGCAGATGAAATAGCTGACCACCTTACGGCATGCTTCAACTCTCTATGGGAAACACATTTGGTACCTGAAGACTTCCGGAGAGCGATAATAGTAAATCTTTTCAAGAATAAAGGGAATATCTCCGACTGCAATAATTATAGAGGAATATCACTACTATCAGTGACAGGAAAGGTTCTCTCAAAAATTATGGTTAACCGACTGGTTCCAGTGCTGGAATTGTTGCTGCCTGACACACAATGCGGGTTCAGACCCGGAAGAGGAACAAGAGATCTTATTTTTACATTAAGGCAGCTCCAAGAAAAAGTAGTCGAACAACAGACTACGATGCATGTAGCATTTCTGGACCTCACTAAGGCCTTCGATACGGTGAATCGCACAGCACTATGGAAGATCATGGGAAAGCTTGGCATTCCCCCAAATTTTGTGGCGGTTTGTAGGGCAATACACACTGAAAATTATGCGCAAGTTGTCTGTAGCGACTCCATGACTGATCTCTTTCCCACAAACACTGGAGTTAGACAGGGGTGTGCAATGGCGCCAATATTGTTCAATGTTTTCGTGGTGGCTCTGTCTATGATTGTTGACAGAAAATTAGTTACAAGAGGTATGGTCATTAGATATAGATACGAGGGTGGCCTTTTTAACATAAGCCGACTTAAAGCTAAGTCCACTAAGGAGAGATGCGTTACTGACTTACAATATGCTGATGATTGTGCTCTTGTCTCGCATTCTGCAAAAGATTTACAGGAGATCCTGGATACCTATACATGGGCCTACACTGCTCTGGGCCTAAAGCTCAATGAAGCGAAAACTAAAATTCTGTCCATGCCCCCAGGGTCACCAAGTTACGATTTTAAAGCCAATGACAAAGATATCGAGCAGGTTAAACACTTCAATTACCTAGGCAGCATCGTAAATGATAAAGCAAACATGGATGAAGAGATTAAGAATAGGCTGAGTGCAGCATCTCGTGCATTCTGGAAACTCAGGGCGAGGGTCTTCAATAACCATAATCTCTCAATAAACACTAAGGTGGCAGTATATAGAGCGGTGATCATTCCAACACTTACATACGGTTGTGAAACTTGGGTGAACTATAGGCGCCACACAAAATCCTTGGAAAAGCTCCAGCAACGTCATCTACGTCAAATACTCCGTATACGCTGGTTCCATAGAGTATCAAATACAGAGGTCCTAAGAAGAACCAACTGCTGCACGATTGACACTCTGATGACGCGTGCTCTCTTGCGATGGTCCGGTCACGTGCTTCGAATGGATGACCGTAGACTTCCCAAAAATATCCTATACAGTGAACTGGAAATAGGAAAAAGAAAGCACGGAGGCCAACGTAAGAGGTATAAGGATAATCTACATATTGCGTTGAAGAGTGTTAGTAGGCAGTCAGACTGGGAACAAACAGCGACAAACAGGCCTGAGTGGAGGAAGATTGTTACCGCAAGTCAGGGAACCGAGATGCAGAGAAGGAGAGGTCCAGACGAGGGAGCAGAATACCCGTGCTCGGAATGCGGCAGGATTTGTCTTTCGAGAATAGGCCTCTACAGCCACACAAGGTGGCATAGAAGACAGAACTAGTCCTTTTTTGTGCTCCTTATGCTCGACTCACGGGCAATGGGCATTATTATTATTATTATTATTATTATTACCTATATTAAAAATAAATCTAATCGTAGAAGTACACAGTATTTAACCCATAATGTGATGTATTAACACTTGATCAAACGAAATATGTGAATAAATATACACAAAAATTACCGATAAAAATAAGTTCAAAAGTTTTGGTTAAATTTCTTTTATTTCTTCTATAGTGACACTTTTATGAAATTGAGAAGAGAAATACTTTATGTTTTTAATTATTTTCTCTTTAAGTTAGCGGATTTTTTTCTTTGAATTAATCTCATTTGAAGTTCTATGTATTCTTTCTTATTTCTAATGCTTACTTCGTAGGATAAATGTCTCAAAAACTCATTAAAGATGTGTAAAACAAAATTAACTATTTTATTTTTTAAATATTCGTGTTTACTCGCTATTACTTACTTAACGAATCCGATCACCCATCCACTAGACAACTCCATTCCAATACTCGGCAGATGCAACAGCATTGTCATTACCAATGATAAGGTCTTCCATACCACACCTCCGATACATATCTCGACAAGTGAGGAGATGTTCGTCACTTTGAGTCTCACCACAACTACAGGAGACATCCTCTTCCTCACTAAAACCCCACCTGTGCATGTTATTCTTACATCTGGTGACACCCAATCGCAATCTGTTGAGTGTCTTCCAGGTTGGGCAAGGTAGCTGATGTCCCAGTCCTAAGCTTTCCGACAGTTCTGGCTGGCTTCCATTGTATTGTGTGTGCCAGAGATCTTTCCTCGCCTTGTCCGGTGGTAGTTTTAGGGGAGAAAAGATTTTTCTTTTTTTTTAATCACTATTAAAATTAACGTTATCAAATAAAAGCACGTGCTCTTATTAAACAATGCACAAAGCGTCAAACTATTTATTTTGAAAACGGTTGTTGCATTTATATGCGAAGTTTAACAAAAACCCGTTTTGCATTCCCGAACAGCATTTGATTGTGTCGGGCGGATTTCGGATTTCAAAACAAAAGCTGTGAGTAATAATTATTAGAGAATAGAATCGAATCAAAAGATGTCTAAAGCACAAAATGTAGGTACGTGCCGGTACAAAAAGAAACTGTTAACCTGTATTCTGATTGCACTTTGTGTTTTCATCCCGTAGTGGATATGACGCGTTTTGCATTTATATTTGGTTCTGATTTTGCTAAAACAAAGACAAATTTTACAAACGATTTTTATGTCATCCTATCCAACCTTAAATACTAACACAGTATACTTGGCACCTTGTGATATTTTTATTTTATTTGCCTATTTATTTTTACAATTTTAAATAAGCTAGTAAACTTGAACTGAGTGAAGTGGTAGCCTGGCGGTTACGACGCCGGCTTTCATACTGTTTCGTGCGGAGGTCGTGGGTTCGATCCCAGGTGCCGACCATCTTCTTCTTTCACGACACAAGCTTTAAGTAGTTTACGTTGAAAGAGCCAATGAGTGTATTTGTGTTTACTTTGAGTGAGCACAGATTCATTTTCATAAAAATAACTGAAGTGAAAATTTTAAAATTTTATAGTTTGTTACGTAATAAGCATTATTTTTTCATTATGATACAACTGACAATCATTTCGTCCTCTATGATTGCTGCATTCGTGTATATATATAATGATAATTATTATTGATTAACCATTAAGCCCATTGATTGATTGATTGAGTGATTACGATCGATGTATCTGTTTTAAATGAAGTTTTCAAGCCACATCCTGATAATCGCACCAACTCTCAAACGAAAGCTTTGTAGAACGCCATTTTTTTAATAAAAAAAAAAATATAATCAATATTGTGACAAGCACCAAGAAAGTTACCTACGATAAGTTATCTTAAATTACAACATTTTTGTTCCGCGCACCTTTATTATTATTTTTTTATTTATAAAAACCCCTCTCCCGACAATAGCGAACACAGAAATTAGCGAAATTAGTCCAGTCGTTCATGCGTGATGCGATGATCAAGGGAAAATCGGCATCCATTTTTATATATACAGATAAAAATAATATCACTTCCATTGAACGGTATTTCTACGACACAAATACCTAGGCGAGACGAGGTATACCTATATATAAATAATATTTGGGCTACAATAATGAAAACGAAAGTAACAATGATAGTGCTTTATATATCTACAGCAGCTATCCACTCTTAGGAGCGCAGACTTGCGGTGCAGACCTGGTCATTTGCATAACGGGTTTACGTTTCGTGGTAGCAGCCAGCAGCGTGGTTCGGCGCCAGCAGACTCCAATGCAAGCCTTCTCGCTTTATAAATGGGCACGTTTGCTAATTTAGGAGTGTGATACACATTAACCTCCACTTTTATTTTTTGTATTCCGGTAATTTATACGCCGTTTTTTAAGTTATCTAGTGTTTTTTTGTTAAAACATAACTGCAATCAGCCTGAGTTATAGGGTACACACAATAGGTGTATTCGGAAAATTTATTCCGTAAAAGTACGTATCCAGGAAGAGTAATTTATTTTCATTTTTTTCGGTGTTTTTCCATTGTTGAATTTTCTACGACTTGTAGAGGGATGAATGAAAATTATTACAGGCTGTTTGTATGCAAGATGCAAGGCTTAAAGATTGTGATGAAGTATTAAAATAATTAATTTGTATCAAAACTAGTAGATATTATATATCATGCCAAAATATGATTTTTGCTTCGATACAAAGCAATTGAAGAAGGTGAAGACATAATAGTGTAATAATTATTATATAATGTTTATGTTATAACTGTTATGTTTCAATAAAATTTATTAATTTATTTATTTAATATTAAAAAAGTTTAAATTGTTCACCGCGCTTCTAAGTATATTTGCAAATCATGGAAGACAATGCATAATTATTTTTTATCGTTTGCACTGAATGCAATAAAAACAGGACTTCAGTTTCATAAAACAAGCTGTGAATAAAGCTCATCTAACTATAACGTAAGCGAATGTTCAATTTGATAAGGGCGTTAAGCATGAAATTTAAAATTTCAAAAAAAAAAGTAGTTTTGGATAAGTTAGAATCAATGAATTCCCTGAATTAATAGAATCTTTAACTCCTAAGCAAGGGCGTAGCTAGTGCTGTATCAAAATTTTGAGCCCCCAAGCTACAGAGGGCAGAAAGTAAGAAAAACAAAACAACCTGACACCGAAGAAAGGAATTAAAAGAGACAAAAAATTGTGTTAGGACTAAGAATTTGGCTGTAAAGCTAATTTAGGAGTTCTAAGTTTGAAAACTACGCCACTGCTCCAAGTTATTGAAAAATTCAATGTGGAAATACATATTTGATTCTTTATGCTCTATGATACCTGCTATATCTAATTAATTGTTACCAGACAAATATATTTGACTCTTTAGAAGCTCATCTTGTAGTCTGTCTAAAAAATATTCAAATACGTTCATTTCTCTCTATTAGTTAACTTGTAATAACTTACTTCAACACTAAGTTTTCCGAATAAATATAAAAAAACCCTCAAAGGTAAATGTCGTAACACCAGGAACCAAATAATACATCAGACAACTTTATTATGCAATGTTTTCTTATCCCCGGCTGTTTGATAAGATTTATCTAATTTTCCATAAGCCATGAAGCTTCCTGCTTGTCCGCGTACACCTATTATAATTCAGTACAAATCTCCGCTCTTAGTATCATTAATTTTAGTTACAGTCCCGCCTTTCTCTTTAGTTCCATTGTTCTTATAGGAAGGTGATCAATCTGAATAAACGTACCTTGTTACACCCACTTCAGCCAATATTATTTAACGAATTATGCAATGAAGGTAATTTCTATGTATATAAAAATAGCTCTTGACAGCCATTGGTAGTCGAATGAGTGTTTATGGGCCAGTTAAATTAGATCGCTATCTTAATGGATTTTATTCTCAATAAATTGTCAAACTTCCCCATCTTTTCTTATTATTAGGACTAATTTTCCCTAAAATAATTATTAACGTTACCGTTTGACGTCAGTATGTTATCATTTTGTATTGAGGTATCTTACATACATACAGTCGTGGGTTATGTCTTGAACTAACTAACTACTCCCATTTTGAGTTAAGGACATAAGAAGGCAACAAAAGAGCTCCAACATGCTTGATCTTGCACGGCTTCAATGACATCTTCCCTACTATGTGCAAATTTCTCAGCTCTGCTTCGAAGGAATGAAACACTGGGGGGGAGGGGTCGTCCTTCGGCTCCCTAATGGGAGAAAGAACAGCGCTCTCCTCGGCGGTCTGTCATTCGACATCCTTAACACAGTTCCTCAGAAGTGGTTGGTAGCCTAGATGTTAAGACGCTGGCTTTCGTACGGTTGTGCTGACCATCTTCCTCTTTGACGATACAAGCTTTCAGTAGCTTACTGTGAAAGAGTCGGGGAGTGTATTTGTGTTCACTTTGAGTGAGCACAGATTCATTTAAAAAAATGGAATAAGTGATGGGCCTCCTTGGGTGCGCCAGCGAATATTATCGTTTGTGATGCGGTGGTACCATCTCATACCCAAAATTCTCCTGAGTCACTTAGTTTTAAACGCAGAGACGTTTACATATCTTAAGATAGGTACGAATGACAAAACTAACGTCTTTGGTTACATTTGTATTTTGCTGTAGATTTAAAATAATGATTAGTCATAAAACATAGCTATCAGGGGTTGATTTACAAATATGAAAAAATGCACGTTTAATTTCACATTCGAAAGTTAAAAAAATGGATTCTTGCACGACAAAAAGTACCTAATTCAAAACATTATACACGTAAAGAAAATAATATTATCGAATATTGTTGTTATACAAAATTAAAAAAGTTGTTGAATTATTTTGTAGGTAGTTTTCACACATGTTCAAGCCCCTTTTGAGGCGGTATTTTAATATTTAGTCTCCTCCTGATTGTCAGCCTTTTTTTAAATTTGGCTGAAAAACTTTTTTCATTCGTCAACATTTTAAAGATGATAAAAATGATTTGTAAGGGCTGAAATCTTATCTGAAATAATCAAACGCAAGACGATCATAATATCAATGCTACAATTATTCTGTTTTATTTGAACCTGAAAAAAGACTTTATATTGATCGTGGTTAAAAGCTTTTCTGTATACCTATATTCCATTCTTTTCTCAGTTTTCTCAAAGACGTAACTCGAACAAAGAGACTGGAAAAGTAAATCATACATCTTTCCATTAATTCAAGACCTGTCCTTTTCGTATTAGATAATCCTTTTTATAGTTCTCGACGGGTGCACACAATGCAGCCTTGTCTTCCAAGTTGAGAAAGGATAATAATAATACATAATATATTGAATTCAAAGTCACTAAGGAAATTCTAGCGCATGTGAACTTTAAAAAGTAAAAGTGAAAATATGAGACCTGAATTTAGATTTGACCATCTGACAAGCAGGAAAATTTCCCCTGCGCCCCAATTCTTTTTATTATATTGACTATATACAAAAATTACTTATTAAATTGTATTGAATTATATGTACTGTGATGAACTGGCCATACGATAAATAAATAATAGAGACCTTAAATCAAGTATAAAATCTGTAAAGTTGAAATACTAACAAGACATCAATGATGACGTATATAAGGCATAAAATGATACATAAAAAAGTATATTCTCTTTAAATGTAAAGTTACAAACAAAATTAAAAGATTGCATTAAAAAAAATCGTTGGACACTTAAAGTGAATACGAATACATTAACGACATCACCTTTCATACTACATCAGAGCTTGTGTCGTGAAAGAGGAAGTATTTGAATCCGTACTTAAATTAATCTGACTTTCCAAAACATGACTTTCTGAACAGAAAATAACATAGTTATACCTATATATTTCTTGGTTTAGCAAACGAAATTAATAAAAACATACATTTGTTGACCACAATGGTATTATTTCTTAGTCTCTAGCATATTATAAAGCCAGAGTGAGAAAGTTTAGCGATTTTGGAAGTCTTAATAATCTATTCAAAAGCCTCCGCCATAATGTTGTGGGTAAAGTGAGCATTAAGCTGTTTCTGGATAACAAAAAGTTGTATTTTGTCATGTGAGAAAATACCAAAATATTTTACAAATAACATTATTGACAACGATTTCTTTACATTACTTATTAAATTGAATAATTCATTTAAATTTAAATAATTATTCTTGGGCTGTTTTATAAGATCAAGGAAGACTATTGCCCACCACTATTGCCAACTGCAGCCAAAAAAGAAGTTTTTGTATGTAATCGAACGGCTCTGTTGTAAATATTAGGCGCTTTACGGAAAGCAAAGCTTCTGTCTAGATGTCAAACTATAATTTTATTGGATAGAAAACAATTATTTCAAGTCTCAAAAAACATTTTTAGGATATTAAAAACATTTTACGATACTCAAAATATTTTTAGCGTATTCAATAAGATGAATCATGATCGAAAACTTGTTAAGTTGAATTTTTGTTTATAAAATAAGCTGATTTTAAAAGAATCTTTTCTTTTTATTTTTTATGTGAAACCATCGGTTTATATAGAATATCATATCGCTTTTATCGTATAAACGGTTTTCCTGTGTTAACATACCTAATATCGGTTTTCAAAAGGATAGGGAATTTCATATTGGTTTATTATAATAAAAATATCCATTGTTTGACGAAACTTGCGAAGGTTTTTGGAATGTATATTGTTGGAGAAAAAAACATCTAGGTACCTCTTATTAATAATATTTCTTCGTGTATAAATTTAGGTATATAGAATATAGACTCTTTAACTGTTGTATTTAACGAAGAGCTGCAAATTTCCCTTTCAATGCTCTTGAAGAACACCTGCCATAAATTCTATCAGATTTCAAGACTATAAATATCTGCTTTTAATGTGGTTTTATTCAGAAAAAGTGCCAGGTATCTCGATTTCCGGAAAGAGTAGGTATAATATCGAAGTAAGTAATTATTTTTTTATAAATTTAGTACCTACTATGGGAGTATTTTCGGAAACGATGTTCGATTCGTTAAACACGCCTTTAAACAGTTAGAAACCTCTGCGTTATTCTGAAATATAACGAGTTTAACAAAAAAGATAATAATTATTATTATTGCTTTACCATGAAATACATACCTACCTGTGGCGTTACTTTATTTTTTTTATACGTATCAACCACTCCGCGCTGTTAAAGACCCCTCTCATACTGTGTTCTGCTCCTTTGACGCTAAGCTGAGGGTTTGGACATGGTCGGATATATATAAACAAAAACATATAGAGGCATAGGAAGATTGTTGCCTTCCTATGCCCCTAACCGGGGTTTAAAGGGACAATGTATATATGTTTCTATCGAACACTAATTGTATAGACAAGCTGATATCAAATAAGTATTGTTAGGTCAACGTATCAAATAATTGATATCGGACATTTGAAATCGCGTGTCATTCGACATTTTTATAAGTCCTTTGTTGTCTGAGGCGGGCGCGATATAAAAATACCCGAGCTGTGTGAAGTAAAAACGCTTTGTGTTGGGCGACACCAATGATTTTATAAACACTAGTTGTCGACCAGCGCTCGAAATTCGACCATAATTAATTTTAATTATAAGTTTGAACATTATTAAGGTTCCATTGTCAAAGACTGAGCGAGCGCTAATTCACAATTTTCTTTCATAAACAATATACGTCTATACGTCAAATAGATATGTAATATTGATATGTACAAAGATTTTTTTCATTTTTATGAAAGACAAACAATATTAATCTATTCTCAATTTGATCACAGACCAACAAAAGAATATATGCGTCCACGTCAATATCAAATACATCGAAGTGTGTGTGATTATCAAAAATACATAACATTACGGTAGTATTTTTAATGTTTTTTTTTATTGATTTAATATATTTTTTAAAAATAATCGCATTCGCTACTCCTTTATTTAAAGCATAAGTGTGCGAAGTTTCATGCTCCTCCGTCCGCGATAATTTTCGTAAAAAAATGTATAAAGTTTTTGCTTCACGTATTAATATATAGATTAACCCTATCATTCTAAAAGAATTCTTCAAATACTTTCGAAGTTCGAAACAATAAAGCAAGTTGTGTCTCTGTTATTTAAGCATCTCATAGCATAGCACCTCATTAAAATTATACAACACGGTAGTTGGATTGCACTAGTCGAAGTGAATGATTGCTCTTTGTTGAATGGTCAAACAGAAAACGTTTGTGGTTAATCAAAACCTTCAGGCAAATTAGAAGATATTCAAGAGACAAAATATTAGTTAAGTAGGTATCACGTAAATATTAGGGGGTACCCGTCGCCCGTTTTTCCGATTTTACAGTGAAAGAAAACAATATCTATTTTTTGCAATTTGTCATTGACTAGCAGTCGTAAATTGATTGTGAAAATAGATACTGATAATTTGGAGGTGGCCGGTAGCCAAAGGGGTTCAGTCGACGGTAAGGGGTCGTGGGTCGGATCCTGGGGCCGAACATTTTCCTCTTTCACCACACCCAAGTCTTTGCTTAGTATCGAAAACGTATTTGTTTTCCAGATTAATTTAAAAAAAAGCTGCTAACCTAGGGTAGCCCAGAACTCATAGTATATTATAGCAGCCTTTTCCTGTAAAACATATCTTTGCATAAAAATTCATAATTTCACGATTAAAATGAATTTATCCTTGGAATTATTATAGAAACTTTAAAATGATATCGACTATTGGAGCTTTTTATTATCTGCTTTAGAACTACTCGGTAGAATTAATCGATACTTTAAGGGGGACCCACTGAAGTTACGGACCTCAAATTTTACGTGCTTGTATAGGAGCATAAGACCAACCCGTATACCAAATTTTATAAAAATCGAAGAAATTTTTTATTTCTTTTTTAGCCCTTTTTCTAGAACAAGTGAAATTTTCTTTGGATGCTTTAAGAGGGTTTCCCTGAATGTTCAGATCTCAACATTTTACTGACCCATCTACATTGAGGGGCTAACCGTTCTACCAAATTTCAATCAAATCGGATAAGAATTACTATGAGGGTGCGTACACATTTTTGGCGTACGTGTACGCGGAAATTAAAAAAAATATTTTTTTTTTGAAATCCGATCACAAGACTCATGTATATTCCATATACTATGAGTAATATATTCCATATACTATGAGGAAAATGGGATTCTGTGCGCGCTCAACAAAATTTAATGCTGTAGGTACTTAGGTCCAGAATCTGGAACGATCATACCAAGTGTTCTTAATTTATCCTGGCATTAATGCTTGCATATTTCGGGACGTCCTCTCTCTGTGCTCTTTTTGTTGAAACAAATATTCTCAAATATGTTATACGTCTCCAGAATATGGCGCTACAGTAGGTACGTCGCTGCTATGCAGTATGCAGAAATAAGGAAAACTGTGATTTCTCAATACATACATTACGTGCATTATTATTTTTATAGAAAAACTTCCACTTGTTGACGTAAAATATCAAGTTAAAGATGTCAAACTTTCTTGAAATACTATTTATTAAGATCTTAAAAAAATCAATTCTATAGGTACATTAATAATTAAAAAAATGTATATAAATAACCTAAAAACCTAAATGAAAAACTGTTTAAATTTGTTTTATGTAATATTTCGGTGTTCTTCTCGACAACCGAAATGTATTAAAGAAAACACAATGTCTCTCACTTGATAATTATATTATTACTTAAATAAAAAAGTACAAAATATTCACATGTCACAAAAAAAGCTCTTATCTCTCCAATCGATAGTCTCAGAATCAATCACTTTGATTTAACAATAATCACCTCCTAGTGATTATTGTTCCCATTTTAATAATTTAATTTTAATGTTTATTAAAATAATCGCCCTCTATAGAATATTCATACTATACAATGGTTTGCTCCCTAGCTATAATCACAATATATTACATTTTATGAAAGATGTTGATAAAAAATCCAGCCTTTGAGTTGAGCATTTTTCGGTTCATTTATTTGGACCATATATTTTTGAGTGGGCATATGATATCAACATAAATAAAGAAACATTATCTATCATACCATTTAGCCAAATAACTTGGCAATGGAATTGGACATATTGTGGTCTCTAATCAGATATCCTTTGCTATTTCATTTCTATTTTTTTTTATGTCTTGTATTTTTGAAGACTGAATCGACATTAAATTTCATAAACAAACAAATCCATACAGGAATAAATCAATAATGTTTGTTTATTTCACTAATAAATACTTAAATCAAAAGAGAGAATTATAACATAGGTATAAAACTAGATAAAACCTGAAATAAAATAAACGATAAAATATTGTGTTCAGTGACCATAAGAGAGTTATTTATTTAGATACGTTCTCCCCTTAGTAAGCGGTCGTATAACATTACTTGTTTATTAATAAAATCTTCTATAACGATAAAAATCTATCCGTCGTTTAAAATAAAAACTTAAATAAACAAGGAAAATGGAAAACGTAGCCTTTAAAACGTATTACGAGGAGTTTATTGGATTTCCTTCTTGTGTATTTTATTTGTATAATAACAGTCTAATGGCTTGAAAATTTTATATCGAGACCGCATTATTACCAGCCGCAACACGATATCTAGTCCGTGCTCTGCTGGAGTGAGGCGCAAGGCTTCTTCACAACTAGAGGGAGGAAGAAAATGTGCGGGTGGTTATATGGGCCAACAGACTGCGAAGTGGATATCTCCACCTATCGATTCGAATCCAAAGTAATATCGTCTATTTAAGCACCAGTTGAAATTATCTCTTTTCCGTTGTTTTTATCATGCCGCCCCTTTTAATTGCCGCTGATAAATAAAAAGTAAAGCATCCGCCCTTTCCACCCTAATTTCCTTTCAAGTGCTGAGTGAAATGTTATCCTACAAGGGGCCAATGTATTGTTTCCCAGCGCTCTCCGAGGAATGTTTTGTTTCCTTCTTAACGCTTCATTCCACCTCCTTACTCCTTGTTACGTGTGAGTTTTTCTCAAATTGAACTTATTTCTTTCACTTGTTTAACTCTACTTAATGAAGGCTCTAACAACTTAGGCAACTGCTGTCTCAGCCCTAACTGATAGATCTTGTCCACCAGAAACTACATAACTTTTCAAACTGGATGTAAAATATCCCATCTTCCATTATATTATAAAAATGGAGAGCTATTTTCCCATGGCTGGACGGAATTCGCTAATTCTTTTTTTGTCGTGTCGGCTTTTGTCAGGATAATGTTTTTATGAAAGAAAAAATAAGAAAGTTGCGTGGAAAATTAGAAAATTAAAGAAAACTCGAAGTAGGTACTTTTTAAAATATAATTTTTATTCCAATTTTGAAGTTTTGACAGGCACTGTCAGTTGATAGATAGTTGGTGCGGTTGACAGAATGCGGATGGTTTAAAACAGATGCATCGGTCAGATATACATTGGTCAAAAGATTTTTAATTAATCACCATACAAATTCGAATACAATATTCATAGTTAGGACCACAGGATAACGTCTGTCAGGAAACCTAGTATTATAATATAGTTATAGACTGGTATTCTCAAATTCACGTTCCAACTCAACGGAAGAAGCTCTTGCTTAGAACTTAATCGGTTGCCAGTAGTTACGCATTGGATAAAACATTTTCAGAATAGCGAAATGTCAAAAGTCTCAATAAAAATTGGATACGACGCAACTCAATCGTCTGTTTTTCATTCTAGAATAACCGTCATTAACTAATTGAAATTTACACAAATTCCACACTATGCTAACTTATTTATAGGCACTTATAAAATTGCTTAGTTGTCTTGTCTTTTGTTGATTCATTCATTTTCTCTACATTTTCTTATTCGAATATTGCTTACAATTATTATTTCAGTGCTGTTCAGTTATAGCTTTGGCAAACTCGAGCAATGTGATAAATTGATTATTTCGGATTAAGTCAACATAATTTGGATATCGGATGTTCATAATGCATGATCTTGTAAAAAAATTCTATGGGGGACAATTCGTTGGAAACCCACATACTTACATATTATTCTGTTATTTATATATGATTAAAAAATGCATCGTTTTATGATCTGTAACGTGTTTCGTTGAAATAATTAGTAAAAGATAATAAAAGGATATTCATAAAAAGTTTATCTGATATTGCGCATATCTTGTAGTGTTGTATTAAAGAGAGATTGGGAAACCCAGTTTATAGTGAAATACGAGATGAAGCATAGAAATTCTTCTTTTGTCATTGATTTTTGATAGTTTAAATAAAATTTAAACTTTTTTTTTTTATTTTTTTTGTTTATTTTCTCCGAACCATAGATTAAACTAAAAGACACACGGACACGATTCACGTGGGTGAGTGAACAGCAATCACCAACTAAACAGAAAGGATATAAAAAAAATATATAAACGGTTTTCATTAATATTCATAAGGCGGAATTACAATGTGATTCAAAATGCAAATCCGCGCTTTGCCTACTCGCTACATAGTCAGCTTCCTTTTTCCAAACAAATGTTTATCGCGAAGTACATCACTCTAATGTGATGCAAATTTTTCTCGGTAACAAAGTATATGTCTGTGGCCCGATTTACCATACAAGTCCTCCATACAAATAACGTTTTTTTTTTTAACAAAATGTATAATAATTTTAACTAAGTGTTTTTTTTTCTTTGTTTCAGGTAAGTGAATTTACTGCTTAAAAGGTTCACAACCCCTATGGATGTCTAAACATAATAATTGAGGTAGGTCATGTCTCAGAAGAGTTTTGCAGACAAACACTCTTTTTTTTCCTTGATCAGCCTTCTCACATACCGCAAATCTCTGTAAGTCGTTTATGTACTAGAGAGCTTATTGGCATATCTTGATAATTCATTATCATTCTTTTTATTTTCGATATCTGTTTAAAACATTTTCTGCCGTTTGGATTCTTTAAACTTAATAAATAAATGAAAAAAATTGGATGCAGAAATTTGATTTAAAAAAAAAAAAAAAAAAAATGAATCTGTGCTCACTCGAAGTGAACACAAATACACTTTTGACATCTTTCACACTAACTAAAGGGTTGTGTCGTGAAAGCAGAAATGGTCGGCACGGCCGGGATTCGAACCTACGACCTCCAATACGCTGTGCGCATGAAAGCCGGCGATTGATACCACTGGACTAACAACCACTTCTTATTATCCAAATAATTATTATATGCAAGAACTTTACTAGCAAATTTTGCTTAATTATAAAAAAGGTATGCACGGACTATTAATTATTTAGGTAGGTACAAACATTTTTGAGAAACTCTATTACATACGCATTGAGTTCTCGTGGTTTTAAAAAATATCCTATTAAAAAATGTGGAAAGTTATCCAGTTGAAAAGTCGTATTTCTATAGGACAATAATTCTGCTGAAAAATTTTCGAAGATCAATAATATAAGCTTTTTTCAGTCAACTAACAACTTCTTACACAATATTTTTAAGAGTTGTTAAATATTCATTTTTTGAAATGTATAGACGGCTTTAGTTTGTCGATTTTATGAATAATAATATGATGACGTTATGTATTATTTTTCCCCTCATCTATCTTGCAACCTGACGTAGGATATATTTTTATGAGAACGAATAGCGGGCGTCCAACCACTGTAAAAAAAACACACAGCCACACTGCAATTCTCAGAGTTGGATTATTTTTTATCCGACGGACGCCAAGTTACGAGTTGGATGTATTTTTTATTTGAGGAATTGTTTTTTCTTTCTGAAAGTATTCATTTTACTCTTGAAGTGTTCTTTTTCAATTCTAGAATCTCATTATAAAGAAAGACGCTTGTTTCTTATGGTTTAATTATTTTTCCTTTGATAATCGCTTTTTTTAAATTGGAATTATTTTATTCAAACATTTCATCATATTTGTAATCTTTGTTATAATGCTGATAATTCATTTGTCAGATCAGACCACGTATATACATACATAAGATACGAATCAAATCCTGAAAGAATCTCATATCAACAAGCAGGGTAGCCGATAAATTCATCGTCAGTACAATTCATCGCGAACAAGTCATCGCGACCCAAATCACTCGACAACGAGTGCAAAGGGTTTAAAAAAAAAAAAAAAAAGTCATCGCGAGTACAACGAGAAGTGGTTTGTAGTCTAGCTGTTACGACTCCGCGCGCCGGCTTTCATACTGTTCCGTATTGTAAAGACATTAATTTGCTGGAGACCCAGCGCATAGCTCCAATATTTGAAGTACCTGCCACCTACAATTTCAGTAGGAGTTCGGGTCATGGGGATGCGCGGGGAAGAAATCTGAACAGCGCGCGGGTGACAGACAGATCGGGGCAGACGGTTTTTGGCGATCGTTGGAGGGCGGCGCTAGAGCCCTAGGAGCCAGGAAAAACGCCTCACGGAATGGAGGAGGACTAAAGCAGACATAGCTACTTGTGCGTGCTATAACAATTATTGTGTATCGGACAAAAATATCTACTGAATTGTGAGATCAAATTAGTGTTGTAGGACAGTATACGAACAGAGCTCTGTTTTCTTGGTTTCTGCGTATTATTTCACGCCGACAAGTCTTCTGTCGAGACTTGGCGTGACACAATAGTGCAATTATATATTTATGATATTTTCTTTAATAAATAAAAAAAAAAGAATCTAAGATAAGTATAGAATTCATGTAAGTGGAAACAAATTAATATTATATGTTTTACTGATAAACCGCTTATTTGGTCATTTCAACAATCCCAAGGATATGCCTACCCATTATCAACCCCTAGATAAAGGAAGACCAGAAAATTAATGTTACAGTTGCGTACGGAGGTTGTGGGTTCGATCCCAGGTGCCGACCATCTTCTTCTTCACGACATAAGCTTTAAGTAGCTTGCTTTGAAAGAGTCAGAGAGTGTATTTGTGTTCACTTTGAGTGAGCACAGATTCATTTTATATAAAAAAAAATATAGGAGTGACTAAACTGAAGTTTTACCTTATTTTTAGGTCATAAACAATTTGACAGTTACATTGTAGATTGATGAGTTGTAATCGCGATGAATTGGGTCCACGACGAATTATTCGCGATGAATTGTACCTGCGATGAATTGTACTGACGATGAATTTTCGTAGACCCAACTATCACGATAGAAAGGCCATCAAGCACCCGGGCCTGCTCACTATATTTGAAAAAACCTCTAAAGAATAGTGAATACTGAGAACCTACTCTGTGGAACCTATGAGAAGATGAAAATAGTGCCCTGCAATATAAGAACGCATTGTATAGCGAGAGTGTGATGGGCTTACTCACATCCTAGTATAGACGTATCCAGAAGGTTGTAATTATGAAATTAACTTTTTGTAATACAGAAAAAATAAATGTACATTATACGAACGGAAGAGTAGGAATGTGACGGACTGAAGATGGAGCGACGACATTGAAAATTCGCTTAATAATCTGCTTTGCTTAAGCGAATTTCTGTCATGCAATTAAATTTTTTCACAATATTCTAATACAGCATTCCACATGTTGAATTTTATTGAAAAATTGTCCTTAAAAGCTGTAATGAACCGGTTTTTATGTTACATCTCTTTGAGTTTAGTAGAATATAAATTTCTTTAGTGGACACATTCTTTTTTTGTCTTGTTTTTGGATGCAAGAATACAAAAATAAATTAGAGTACCAACTAAGAATCATAACCAGGAAAGAAAAACTGAGTTTTTGAATATTTTTTTTGACTCGTTAAGGAATACACGGGAAATTTTAACGGTTCACCTTAAAATAATATATTCTCAACTGTAAAGGGTTCCAACATTGATGATGAAAGTCTCAGGTGCACCTTTCGTTTTGATAGCCCATGTAAACTCTGATACCTTTCACTTATACCCCGATACGGTGGAAGTTTTGCCCAAAAGGACATTTGCAATAAATAAATAAGTAAAGTTTTGTATATTATCATTTTGATAGCCCATGTAAACTCTGATACCTTTCACTTATACCCCGATACGGTGGAAGTTTTGCCCAAAAGGACATTTGCAATAAATAAATAAGTAAAGTTTTGTATATTATCATTTTGATAGCCCATGTAAACTCTGATACCTTTCACTTATACCCCGATACGGTGGAAGTTTTGCCCAAAAGGACATTTGCAATAAATAAATAAGTAAAGTTTTGTATATTATCATTTTGATAGCCCATGTAAACTCTGATACCTTTCACTTATACCCCGATACGGTGGAAGTTTTGCCCAAAAGGACATTTGCAATAAATAAATAAGTAAAGTTTTGTATATTATCATTTTGATAGCCCATGTAAACTCTGATACCTTTCACTTATACCCCGATACGGTGGAAGTTTTGCCCAAAAGGACATTTGCAATAAATAAATAAGTAAAGTTTTGTATATTATCATTTTGATAGCCCATGTAAACTCTGATACCTTTCACTTATACCCCGATACGGTGGAAGTTTTGCCCAAAAGGACATTTGCAATAAATAAATAAGTAAAGTTTTGTATATTATCGTTTTTAAATTGAAGGTTGGTGGGGGAACCTTTTTATTGCAACCATTTTTATGTATGATTCGCTTTTAAATTTTGCTTTTTTCCATTGTATTTTCGACCTTTTTTCGAGTACCTACCTACGTTAATAAAATTCACCCCAAGGGAGCAGTTTTTGAAGATTTTGTTTGCTGGTTTTTATTTAAGAAATTATTCGAAGTATTTGAATTTTCGAAGATATGACCCAACCATTTTTTTCTATGAAAAACAAGTGTGTATAAAAAAAAAACCTTGCTTTTTTATATGAAAAATCTTTATTCTGGCGATTGATTCCGTTATGTTTATATGACACGGCTCATACCTACTACTTCTAAAGGCGGCGATCCACCTATGTACTAGGTAGTTGCCTTGATAGTAGGTGGCATGTGCCAGGAGCTGGCATGAAAGCTTAATTTAAAAAAAAGGATAGGATTTCAAATAACTTTATTTTGTAAAGAAATGTATTTATTTATATATATGTATCGTTTTATACTATTAAATAATTAAAGGCTGGTTTAGTGTGAAAACCATACCCCATCCCAATTTTATCTTAATTTTTGGGTAAACGTAATTATGTATTGTTTTGGTTAGAAGTTTTTTGTTCAGGAGTTGTAAAATTGTGTTTTTGTGGTATCCGTTATTTGTGGCTATATTTAGAATTGTGTGGAGTTCGGTGTTGTAATTATTATTTGTGTACAACACCGAACTAATATATATCGAACCGATTTTTTTATTTCTTAAGTCTTTATTAGCGTATACCAAATAATATTATCATACCAATTAGTTTAATTTTGTCAACTTATACCAAATTTAATATTGTCAGTCAATATGTTTACATCTTTTGTTTTATCATTTTTAATTTATTAATGTATATCAATATATGTTCTTAAATTTTATTTTGGTTTTCTTCTTTGTATTAGTATATATCAAATAATGTCAATCAACATGTTTACATCTGTTGTCTATCGCTCTCCAATTTTCAATTTTTATTTGAGTAGGTATATCAAATGGGACCAGACAATAAGTTTATATCCATTGTTTATTAGTTTTTAAGGTCTATTAATGTATGTCAAATATTAGCAGTCAATATCTATATATCCTTTTTCTACCACCCTTCAAGGGTACCTACCTATATGAAACGTGCCAACTACTAATAATGTATTATGTTTACCTAAAATTCAAAAATCATTTTTATTTTTTTCTTCATGTTTTAAATATGGTCAGTTAACAATGTAGGTACCTACATACTTGTAATCTTTCGTACCCTTTGTATGTCCCTCGGCATTTTGTTTTTGTTTTATTCAATATTCTTCCTTTTTTTATTATTTATTTTTTATAAATTATGTCACCCTTAAAAAATTCAATTGTCTATAGACAGTTGTTCTGTTAAGTTGAACTCTGTTCAATTTTCTTTGTTCTATTAATTTGTTAGATTTAAAACATCAATTGTCAGTTTATAATAACTCTCCGCTGAAGATGGTCGCATAGTCGGCCGAAAATATATTTCGGATAAAAAAAAAAAAAAATATCGTAATACTGCAAAGTTTTATTTAACCCCTCAAATCGGTATAATGGCTAAGTATTACAAAGTTTCAAGTAACGTTTTTGAAGATTTAATAATATCTAACTACATCTTTTGAACACAAGATCGGTTTTTAAAAATTGTATACCTAACTCTATACAAATTTACCTCTGTATTTATCTGTTATATTATCGCACGAGTTGGTATATAACAGTGTTTTTTTAATACGTAGAATAAAAAGAATGTCAAAGTTTGAGTCAGCCCTATCAGGCATGTTTATCCCAGCGAAGGTTTTTATCTTATACATTTTTGTGATCGGAATTGGCTTTTTCGTCATCCTAATTTAAATTCATGAACTCTACGCCGCGTCAACTCATCCCTCCACTCCTTTATCATTGACTCTCCACAAAGGGCCCACATTATGCTTTGAGACATTTCCACCAGCGTAAGAAAATTGTTTTTAAATTGCTCAAACTATTGCCTCGACATTAGCATTTCAATATTGATTTTTGTCTTCGTTTTCAGCCTACGGTGTTTGTTTGTTGTTTGCATTATACATCTTGGTTATCTCGATGTGCTAAGTAGATTCCCGTTCACGCTTAAAAAGAATTGCCATCTTGTTTTCCACAATCGTACCTACAATTTTTATATTATTTCTTTCGTTTACAAATGTTTTGATATTTTGATAAAGAAACGAACTTTTTTTATTTTTTCCCGTCACAAATGATGATGCGTTTCTGCACGTCACAGGTTAATGCAAATCAGGCAAATAATCATGATAACCGTAGACTGGTTTTCACATGCTTCATTATTATAGATTCCTTCAATCCTTTCAGTATTAGTGTTAGGAAAATTGGAAACCTGTACTGCAACTCTCGCTGCAATGTTTCTCTCATATTTTGTTTCAATATTCCAGCTTCCGAGAACTGTAAATTGGAATCTGAATAGATAAATGTAGTTGAAAACTACGTATTTAGAAACAAAAGTTAATCAACTCTTCACCGTATAAAAATGTCAGCAGTATAGCTAGCAGTACATTAGAGAAAATAAACCCTTATAAAAAGAGTTAAGAGTGTAAAATGTCCTTGAGATTTACATATAAGTACTCATACTTACATAATATAAGTACCTATAATTTTGTTTAATCATATTATTATTAGTGTTTGATCTTTTGCTTTGAAACGTACGTTCCTTTGAATTACTGGAAGACTACCTTGAATCGAATAAACGTAAGGGTTGTTCTTTTGTTCCCTTGTATGTATTTAGAATATCACTCATTACATACTCCTTATATAACACGTAAGTACCAGGTACCTAATTGATTGTACTTGATCATGAAATAATATTACACTCGCATTGTCTTTTTTTAAATTTTATTATATAACATTTATTTTTTTAAAGTTCTTAATGCACGATTTTTTTATTGTGTTCTTAATACTCTGACAAATAGTAAGAAATTATTCGAATGCGGAATTCACATCATTTGACAGTATGGGAAAATAAATAGTTGTTTTTTTTTTGTATTTTCCTCGCAAATATTTCGTTTTAAAATAGATACCCTGAGCCTATCCGATGTATCAGAATTGTATTTTAGCAATACACAAGCAAATCTAATCGTTTTTATATATCTATTGTAAGATTTTGTATTCTTTGAGAGATATAAACAAATGGGCATCAACAAGTCATTATAATGAGCTAATAAGTCGGGTGACTCAAGTTTCTGATTGATAACAAAGTTGTATAGAGATTAACTATCCGTTCGGAGGAAATAAAATACAATGACCCAATATGAGTGGGCGGCTCTAGCGGCAACTTGTGTGACAAGTCTTCTCAATATTATATCCTACAACTGTTGACTACATAACGGACACACAAAATATGAGCGGAAAATATGATCCGTTTTAGAGCACTTCAAATAAGACTTTAGTGCCTAAACTTTTTGCCCATGCGTCATATTTTTGTGCAACGACTTTGAGTATGAGGAGTAATATTGGTACCTACCTACTGTTGAATGTTTAAGCGGTGATCTAAGCCAGATTTGCGGCTTGGTATAATATACTTGTATAGACAGATAACATTAATAGATAATCGGGATGTGTATATCTTATATTGGATCTAAGCGGATGGCTATTTTTTGTTTTATTTTTTTGGTAGTTTTTGGAAAAACACCGTTTGTTTTCTTGATTTTTCCATTTTGCTGAAATAATCAAATAACGAATGATAAAGTAAACTAATTATAAAATTAATTCTTGTGTTTTTAGATAAAAATCTAACTTTTTGGTAAAGCTTTTTTCACTCGTTTTATTTCGCTCACAGCTTTATTACAATGAACTTGTTTATATGCAGTTTATATGATTGAAGGATAGAACATAATTGCTCAAAATATGCAACGAAATCATCAAAGATCACCGAAATATGCAAAATAAAAAAACTTTCATCGTATCACCTAGTTCATCCTAAGTCATTGTTCATCCTAAGATTCCTAAGCTTATCTACTCCATAACGAGCCACTCAAAACAGCACAAAACGATAATTTGTTGTGATATACTTGATAGGTTTTCTTCGCAATTTTTTTATATTTTCCTCACTGTTTTAAATAACCCTGTAGTTATTCGAACATTTCAAAACGAAAAATTATCTTAATCGGTCCGGCCGTTCCCGGTTTAATGCGAGGCGCACTCAGCTTTTAAATACTCTTCTAAGGTACTTCTTTTGTTTTATAAAGGTGTCAGCTATATGGGCGTTTATATAAATATTAGCATATTATTATGCATATGAATATAAGAAACGATTTTATAATCCTGCCTATGTGTTGTGTATGATTACATTATCAGCTTATCACGACTGCTCTTACATTCGTGTTAACAATTTAATCATCTCTGTTAACAAAATGTCGGTTGTAAGTCGTGCGGGGTATGAGAGATCACCCATAGATCTCTTATGTAAGAAATCCCATAATCTACCGTGTTTTACTTTCACTCCGTATAGATAACGGATCCTTGTTGATAATCACGTATTGAGATGATATCTTATCATACTTGTTGGCTCTTTTATATACACAGCTATTTTTTTTATTCCTTTTATTTCTCTTTTACGGTTAAATTCGGTTCGAATTCGTTTTACGAACGCTATCGACAAAATATGAAAGGGTTATCCTGTTTCATAAAAAAATTGTTTTATATCAATTGTCGAAGCGATCGAAAACAAACCATTATATTGGAATAAATCCATATACGTGTGAGTAAGGCGTTAGTCTATTCACGGCCGTTAACCAAAAGATAAATTTATTAACAAATCAATCAATCTTTTATCTCTTTACACTCCAATCAGGGGTATAGAGAGGCAACAAGAGCTTTTTTATCTCCTTTGCAGACCGATTTGTTTTAATTAAGGGGTAGGAATTTGATTTTTCGATTAACTTCCCCTTACAGGATGCTCTAAAAACCTGATAAAGAGCGGAGGTGATATTCTAAAACCCGACGGAAAATTCATAATGAAATAATATTTTAAATGTGAAAAATAAAACAAATAAACATACCTAAATAAGAAAACAGTAAGTGCATCGATTTAAAATGCAAATGGGGAGAGGGGGGGGAGGCGGAAAATAAATTTAACGTTAAAAATGTGGATTAACACAAACCAATAAAATAATATGAGATAAATAGGTACCAAATGTACTTAAAAAAAACCTACCACCAAAAAGAAGAATAAAAAATATGGTTATTTAAATAAAACAATTTATTTGTTATTCCACAAATTACATAACCTGACTACTGACTAGTTTCGCAGGCACAGGTCCTGCATGGTCACAGTATGGTTAAATCCAATCCAATCCAAACTCTCTTAAGACCCCACATAGGGGCATAATAGGGAGGCAACAGGAGCTCTCCATTGCGCTCGATCTTGCGCAACGTTAATGACCTCCTCCCACACCATGTCCAGATTCCTCAGCTCTGCTTCGAAGGAGCGGAACACAGTATGAGAGGGTATTCCTCGTCCTCGGGACCCTGATGGGAGGAAGAACAGCGCTCTCCTCGGCCTACTGTCATTCGGCATCCTTAACACATGTCCCAGCTAAGTCCATCTCCTCCACATAATAGTAGAAGTGATGGGCTCTCGCTGGGTGCGCCGGCGTATAGCGTCGTTCGTGATGCGGTGGTACCATCTTATTTTATTTAAATAACCATATTTAAATAATTCCACCAAGAATGCACGTTCAGTTCGTTAATTTAAATATAAAAAATCTTTGAATCCTATTTAAAGAAGTTTTTTTGGAAGCCCATAAAATCTGAGAAGATGAGATATTGATTTTATTTTATCCTAATTAGCTATAGCTAATCTATAGATTTGTTTGTGAATTGCTATCTTAATTAAATTTTAAATTAAGTTTTTTTTAATTGCCCCATACACAAGTTTTTTAACTTCAAATGGGGCATATAAAATAATCACATTTTTGTTATATGTATTTGTATATATTTTTCATTAATAAAAAAAAAAAAAATTTAACTAAAAAATATAAATTATGAAAATTGAAAGCATTGAGATATTAAATGACATTCACTTAAAAATATCGTCCTAAATGTTGCCAACGAAAGTCTGCAAATAAAAATAACGGTTGTTTACGGTATTTTGTAAAGGCTCCTCGTGTAGTGCCCATTTAAGTGATATAATCTGTACAGAAGTGAGGAATTCAATTTCAATTTTCGGAACGAAATAATCCGAGAGATGTTGTTTTAAATAAAATCCAGTGTCGCTGGAAATAAAACGAGAAGATAATCACTTCCATCAGGGCTGATTTTCACATTAATTATTTATTAAATAAATATTCAATTGTTCACTCTGTTGAATCCGCTTGTACAACAGGGCTTGTTTAATTTTAATAACGCCGACGTCAACTTGATTTGTTTCGTTTCTTTCTAAAATTTGACCTTTTATGTTATTTATTTTTCCTTTTTTTTTTTGATTCGTTTGTTTATCTATTTTTCAACTCGTCCTTAGTAATTAAAGATTATAATGAATAATTAAAATTAACGATACTGAAAATCAGCCCTGAAGACTGAGTAAAGCGCTATCCAGTTTTCGGACAATTTCTTTAAAAAGCTTAACTATAAATTATTATAACCAAAATTTTAACATATTTCAAGTCTACAAACATCATATTTTGCTTTCACTATTATTATATCACTAAGTATTTATAAACATTAGTTAAAATCTCGAAAATTTCAATGCAGGTATACTTTCCAATGAAGTTCTTTAATGTTTTGTGTAAATGCCAAAACATTTTTTTTGTAATTTCATTCTATCATACTCAGCTATACCGACCTGACAGTTATCACTGTGATCGGTTATGATCTAAGGCTAGGAGTAACGGCGCATCATAAACTTTTATTTTTCTTATTTTGGTTGTATTGATTTTTGAACCTACTGTGTGCCATCACTGTGTGTAAAAGCATTTTGAAGTGGTTAATAGAATAGCTGTTTACTAACCAACTTTCTTACTTAATGAAGGGCGTGGGTTTGATCACAGGTTAATCTTTCTCTTTTACAATTTATAAGCTTTGTTTTCTGTGGATAATGTCAAAATTTTAGATGAGCTCAGAGAATTTTAATCTAAAAGGTTTTCGGAATAGGTAATTAATATTTTGAATGAATTGAAAAATATATTAAAAATCTATCATACTGCTTACATCGTCAACTAACAGCGTAAGAAGAAAACTTATGCTTTAATCGGGTCGTCATTTTATTCAATGTCTTCACTACAAACTATCGGAATTCTTTTATGTAAATATTATTAAGTTTTGAACGGTTATAAATGGTCGATATCAAAAAGTTCAAATAATTTAAATGGTTATCTAGAAACGCCAATTACCAACCTATTATTATCTTAGTACTGGCTGTGCATTTCGTCATTGTAATCATTATTATTATCGGTCGATTTATAAAAATTGTAACGTCAATACCATAAAGAAAGTCAAGGCCGTTGTTGACGTCTGGTATTTTGTTGAGAGTAATAATATTATTACAAGCTCTACCCAACGTGGGTGTGACACTAACAGAGTATCAACGTTTTTAATATATTTGAAAGAAAATATTGTTATATTTTAACCTTTAATAATTTCGGACTAAAAACAGGAAGGTCATGTTTGTAAGTAATAAATTTGTTTGATGATTGGTTGTTTTTATAAGAAATTGTCCTTAAAACTATCAGAAAAAAGCAAAACCTCATTAAATACTTACATTTATTTTATTAAGTATTTTTATATAGTAGGTATTTGTTTATTTTGTAGTTAAAAGTATAGAAACATAGTTGCACTATCACAAAACGTAATTAAATGTAGTATTTTGTCTTACTCACTTAGACATCGTAAAAACGCTGAGTTTCAACAAAATTTTATTAAACCCGTATTTCGAATGTTTTTTGTATGATAAATTTTAGGGATTAAATAGTCCATACGTATGTTTCATATGAAACTGTACACGCAACCTCCAACCTTTTCATGCGTCCAGAACCCAAAACTGAGCTGGCTTGGCCATATCCTATCTGACATAAATCCAAGGTTTTTTCACAATTAGGATGGGAGATGAACTTATGCCAGGTCAAAGCAATCAAACCATCATAGGGGGGATCTCTGCAGACCTTCATGTTGGTAAGAAGCCATGCGATTGGTGCAAGGTAGTGAGGCTTAAAACAGTTTCGTGGTGCCCATATTCTCCATACTGCGAGTGATCGTGGAAGTTAAAAGTAAGTACAATAAACAAATAAATGTTCTTTAAACTTATATGAAGACTATGGTGAAAAACTAGGACACAGTAGACATGAATTTATTTTAAATGGTTTGTTTAAAATATTGGGTAATGCAGATGACAATAAAGAAAGTATGTAGGTTTCCATAAGATAAGTCGAGAGAAAGATAGGAAAAAGTGAAAAACTTTGGAAGAAGCATATAATAAGAAGTAGATAGACGGCCAATAAAGCATAAATAAATAATAAAATAATGTTCATTAAACAAAAAATTTGATATTGAAACAAATTAATAAAATTTCTTCACCAACCTTGGGAGTGAAATAAACGACAATTCCACCGGAAGCAAACTGAAAGATTTTGGACTTGGAATAACCGCTAACGATTGGCAGAAAGAGCATGCTATGCGAGAAGCGATACGAGAATCCCAAAATATATTTACATACTTCCTTATTGGTGTTTGACTCCATTGAAAATGCTATCAGCATGACATTTCATTTTGTTTCATTAAATTAGAACGAACCTTCGCGCTCAAGAGAGCGAGCTTCATTCATTCATTCATCACAGTTGGCATTGAACCAATTTTTCTTCTTTCACTTTCAATACTTATTGCTCTACTCTATGCCTACACAGTACACACATACTCGTACATGTTGTGACGATGTGTCTCTACAGCTCTCAAAATAAGGTAGTGTTGTGTTCATGTTGCGCAAGTCTATTCGTGATTCATTAAAATCCGTTGGCCGACGGCATCTTGCAATTAATTCATAAGATTTTTTCTAACTCATTGTTATGATCCTGGCGCCAAATACATGACAGCAGTGGTAGTCTTTAAATTTCGTTGCTCTTCTTGTTCTTAACAATTTCCAACAGTTAGCTCCATGTCTCATAAATTATTTAAAATCTACTGGTTATGGATTTTTTACATGTTGATAATTTTTATAATTAGGAGTTTCGAAGATTTAAGCATTGCGAAAGTTGTTAACCCAAAGTGATCACACAAAGCCAGCCTTAGAAATAACAGAAGAAGATGGTCGATTTTACGGTCGTCGGAAGTTAAATTTTGACTGTTTAAGCGATGTAATTATTTAAGCAAGCTCACGTTTGACTTTAGCACCCTTTTTTCCTTAGTTTGATTGTTTGCGCAAACGAGGTTTAAGGCCCTCTTAGCCTTAGACTAATCTTATACACAAAATATGTTTTGCGTTATTAATAACTAGCTGACCCGTCGAACTTCGTATCGAAACAAATAATATGGGAACTCTAGATTTTATGCAACAGAGCTCAAATTCGTTTTTTAGTTATATAACACGAATAACTATTTATTGGCATTAGCAAAACCTGCATTCATTAGGTCTGAGTTTATTTTTTCATTTCAAAATTTTTAACCTATGTTAATATGGTGTGGGAGGAGGTCATCATTACGCAAGATCGAGTGCACTGGAGAGCTCTTATTGCTTCACTTTGCTCCTGAGTGGAGTTCAAAGGGAGTTTTAATTTTGATTGATTTGATGTTAATATGTAAAAAAGAGAATTTAGGTTTATCATTATATTCGATATTTTAATGGTTATGTAGCTCAGTTAAAATAATATTGATTGATTGATCAAAGTACGATAAGGAATATCTCCGTACCGATTCAAAATACGCATTGAGGTGTCAATACTTTTTTTTACCCATCACGCTGATTCCCGAAGGAGGTAGGCAGAGAGTATGGACTTCCATTCTTTCCAATCCAAACTCATTCGCTTCCTCCAAACGCATAACATTCCGGATACATGCTCTTATATTCCTCTTGCTTCGGACTTGGCCCTCCTGTAAGACGGCAACGATATGGTCGGTCTATGTCATTCGAGGTCGGCCTCGTCTACGTGCACCCATTCTTTCAGATTCATATATCATTTTAGTAATTCTCTCTTCGTTCATTTTATTTACATGCCCAAACCTCCCTTTATTCACTTTCATTCTAGTCACTGCACTAACATCTAATCCACATTCCTTTCTAATATTATCATTCCTCACCTTAGCTATCAGTCTCTTTCCGCATATCCTACGCAGTGATCTTAATTCCACAACATTTATTCCAACTTCCAAATTATTTGTCCACGTCTAAGTTTCACTCCCATAAATCAGGAATGGTATAAGGATTGTATTTTGCATCAACTGTGGTTTTAAGAGATACCTTCTTAGAGGTCTTAGTGCACCGCCAACCCTTCTCCCAGCCAATTTCCTTCTTTCAATCTCTTTTTCACACCTTCCATCTCTTCTTAATAAACTACCTCTATAGACATAGGTACTTCCAAGTTCTCAACAATCACTTTCACATAACATTGCGTTCTTAAATCTTCTCTTTCAAAACAGCAGAAATAATTAAAAAGCTCATTTAATGCAGTATTTGTGATTTTTTTTCTATCTTCTATTACAACATGGTGGAAGTGTAGCAATTTTTATTTTCAATTAAGAACAAAACGCTAGGTCATCAGCAAATAATCTCCATTTTTTTACATATTAACGATGCAGATTATATATTTTAAGTTATATGTATGTACTCATCCCCTGTAAAAATTAGCCGATAAAGGAAGAATTGATTTTCATCGTTCTTATTAATATTTTTCACCTATAAATAATGGAAGCATATAGTTCAAGTTGAAATGATATTGATTGATCTGAAACAGTGGGAATATATAAAAAGATTATTTAGTGCAGTAGGTACCTATAATTTTTTTTCATACATTTCTTCTATTTCAACCTTGTCGGACGTGTTTTAGTTTGTTTTTTTTTTCAATTAAGTTTATAATCAGTATTCCTTGTCAATCATGTAAACAATTCAGTTTTCTGGCGGTTTTATAAATCTCTGTAAGCAAACAAAAAAATATTCTGCTTGGTCTTCATTATAATCATGTATTCCTTGTGCTAAACTTACCAAAACTCCTTGTAAAATGAACTTCAATTAAGTATAACTCCTTAATAGCAATACGATACGAATTTGTTTGCTGGCGGTTTTAAAAATCTCTGTAAACAAAGAAAATTTTCGAAACTCAACGCTTCATTACAATAATGTATTCCTTGTTTTAAAACTTAGCAAAACTCCTTATAAAAATTACTTCAATGAATATAATATGACTTATCCTATAACAACAATCAATCCACTGACAGTTCTTTCAAATGTCAATTAATTAAAATTCAAAAGTAGACCAAATTATATTGCAAAAAGTACTAAAAAGATTACCTATTTCTGTGTTTTCTTTACTTTTCAAAATTTTCATGCACTTTTCTTATTTTTTTTCTTCTAAATCAACCTTCTCCTGATAAAACCTACACGACAAAAAAGAAATAAGCGAAATCGGTCCAGCCGTTTAGGCGTGATGCGATGATATCGGGAAATAAATCTCCATTTTTATAGTGTTCTTAAATTTTCTAATTTTCCACGCATTTTTCTTAATTTTTTTCTTCTAAATCAACCTTCTCCCGATAAAAACCTACACGACAAAAAAAGAATTAGCGAAATCGGTCCAGCCGTTTAGGCGTGATGCGATGATATAGGGAAATAAATCTCCATTTTTATAGTTTTCTTAAATTTTCTAATTTCCTATGCATTTTTCTTAATTTTTTTGTTCTAAAAGGACACTCTCCTGATAAAAGCCTACACGACAAAAAAAGAATTAGCGAAATCGGTCCAGTCGTTTAGGCGCCATCCGATGACAACGCGAAATAGCTCTCCATTTTTATATATAAGATTATATAACAAAAATGTATTAGGAGTGCTTCTTTTAATCCAATAGGAACTTATGCAACATGTTATAACAAGAATGGATGTAATTTGCGTGTTATAATAAATATTGTTGCCTTGAGTGACAGGCGAGTTGCATCGAAACAAAAAGATCTGATTGGTGGCACGGATGGTAGGCGCAGCGCACATTGTTCGCCGTGTTAAGTGCTAACGAATAAAGTAAGGTAATAATAATATAGCCATGCAGCAGAGCACGAGAACAGCGGAGGACCGCCACAAAATAACGAAAGTATAGCGAGTGCAGTTGGCGAAACGAAAGTCGACCTAAGAATTGGGACAAGGTTTTTGTTGAGCAAATAATTTTCATTGTAATACCACGGTGATTACATGAATAACAACAGCTTATTACAATTGTGGTCGTAATGGCTGTGCACGTCTAGCTCTCTGCTCGTGAGACGATCTCTTTCAAGGTGCTGATGTCTCACCACACCTCTGGGGACTTCTCTAAATCTCAGCAACAATACATCCTTTCCTCTCGTAAACATTTTGTAATTTTAAACTTTTTTATCGGAGTTAAATATCTTGGTTTTTTGATGGGATGTATTTGATTTTGATATAAAAATTTGAATACGGTCTACAAAACGGCAGCCAGACCAACTCATCTAAGTGCTGGGCCCTAAAAGCAATCACGCAAAAACTCTGCAGACCAACGAGATGAAAATGCTCAGATGGGCTGGTGTTGTTACAAGGTTGGATAGGGTCAAAAATGTCCATATCCGTGGCAGTTTTAAAGTCGATCCAATTGGAGAAAAAGTGACCGAGAACAGACTTAGATGGTACGGACACGTAATGATAATGGCTCAGGAAAATATGATAAGGAAGACAATGTGTGGACATGAAGTTGTTGGTAGACTAGCGGTTACGACGCCTGCTTTCGTACTGTGTCTTGCGGAGGTCGTGGGCTCGATCCCAGGTGCCGACTATCTTCCTCTTTCACGACACAAGCTTTATGTAGGTGTAGGTTATTATGAAAGAGTCATAGAGTGTATTTGTGTTCACTCAAAGTGTTGTCTTAGTTTTCCATCCTGGCGAAGAGCTTACCTGTATTTATCCTTTGGCTTATTTTTCTAACCTGGTCTTCAAAGGCAAGAAAATCTGTTTTTTAGAGGATTTAGAGGATAGGACCCAGAAGATCAGGTAGACCTCTGACTACGTGGATGTTCACAATAAAAAGGGACTTGAGAGAGGCAAGGCTTCGTGAGGAAGATGCGGGGGACAAAGGACTTGGAGAATTTGGACTAGGAGAGCCGACCCCACGTAAATCAGATAAAGGCTAGGGCAAAGAGAGGAGATTTGATTTTGAAATGGTTTAGAAAATCTTTCAATATGAGAATTTTGAAAAGTTTTCTTGTTACATGAATGAACATAGCGGATTATGTATGATCAAAATCGTAATCGTGCGTAACTTTAGTATTAAAATAAACCATAATGCATACTAAATTTTTAGCTAGATATTAGTTATTAATCTGTTGGGCTAGTAAGAGTTTCACCGAAAGCTAATTTAACGTTCAAAAATCAAAAGATCGAATCGTTGTGTATGGAATTTTTATCGAAACTCAATGATCGTTTCGATATTCGATCATCGAAAATATTTTGATCTAGTGTTTTCACAAGGTACATTACCTACTTTAGAATGCAACATATCAATGATGGATGTACAATGGGATTTATTCAATACAATATATACCTACTCATAGCCTCATTATTTTCAAAATATAATATTTTGACCTATTTCGGGGCTGCACGTTTTGTAAATGAAACATGGAGTAAATTTATTATTTATTAATAAATTTATTAATCACGTTGGATGTCACTCCTGGGTGCAATAAGTTCCATGCTTGAATAATGAATGTGTCCCGCTTCGCAGTGAGACGACGTGTTAGGGCACTATGTAAACTGCGAGGAGATACAAATCAAATACTACACTTTCAATACGTTTTTGAGGAAATATTGTGAAAATTTATGTAAATATTTCTACCGTTAATCTACCGTTTAAAACAAATCACATTTTGAAACATTCGACGTTTAAAGTCATGCCTTTTAATAATTATTAGATTTGATTTTTGATGGTCAAAGCACACAGAGTTTTCAAATCCAACATAATATCATGATTATTTTTTACATTTCTAAAACATAGTGTAAGACTTCGATTGACTGAAGTCAAAAATACATCCAGAAAAAAAAATATTTAGAAAATTTTGCCGATTAACTTTTAATAGGTGTCTTATTCTTCTTCTTCTTCCATGTCTACTCCCTGAATGGACCACATTATGGACTCCACAAGTCCTCGCCATGCTGCCCTATCCCTTGCTATCCCACTGCTTCATCCCAGTCGACATCCAAGAAAATGAAAACTGAAAATATTCTTACTTCACGTGTGTATATTATTACACCTACAAATTTCAAACAAGCACCATGTGCTGAAAACATCGATTATCAAATCGATATTTAGTATTTGAATGAAACGAACAGAATCTTTTTGAAAGGATGCTGCAAATATCATACGCGCGGTAATGTTTTATGCAGTTATCTATCTAATGCGTTATCTAGTGCGTTACTTGTTTCATTCGAGCAAGCATTGTGTGTAAATCCAGCAAATCGTGCTGCGATAGACAGCCAATTAATATCCTCGCAAAGTCACTTCTATGAAAGGCAGTAGTATTTGAAGTTGTTGCAAGGTATTTAGCCATGATGATTATTTACTGCCATTATTGATTTGACGAGTGTCTCCTTCTCGTGATGGGACAATCGTGACTTGTGGTGATGTCACCAGAATACCCACAATCGTGATAATACCCTGAAGGTGGTTGCAGCCAAGTACCTTCTAACCATTGGAAGAATCCAATATTTCAACTCGAGTACCTACCTACTGCTAGTAATTAAATAACATTTGGCAATAAAGTCAAGATGCTACACGATCGGAAAATGATTACAAATGGATATTCCGTAAGTGAATTATCATTTCCACTTAAGATATCTATTAAATTATTCAGGAAATTTTCAGAGAACCTTTTCGGGACCCCATAAATATCATAGAATAAGACATACCCATTCCATTGTTCTCTATTATTATTATTATTATGTTTGGAATCAATATTGAATGTATTTTGATAGAATTACTTTAATTTTGAATTGAAATATATTACATCTTCCATTAAAGTTTTTTTTAACAACTATTAATTTAATAAATAGGTATATAATAAATTATCTCATTTGAAAATTTTAATTCAGTTTCAATTTAAAAAAAAAAACAATAGTGAATGACATATTTTTAAAAAGTTGCAACATTATAAAAGCAATTTACATGAACTTTAGTAATATCATTCATACTAACAAACGGGTCAGTCTGAAAGCATATTTGTCAGACTTCCACGAGGGAAGTATTATTTTATCAATTTGAAACAGATTCCATATTATAAAGAGCTCTGCAGTGTTACAATGCGCTATACTAAACAATGTTTTCACGATTCCATTATTCAATTCAATATTTTACTCATAATAATGTATAATTTGCTACCTTTTGAAATGTCTAGTGTCTGTTGAAGTTCCTTTTTTCATAATGTTTAGTAAATATTTTAATTGCGCTAATACTTCAGAATGTTTAGAACCTAGAATTATAATAATATAACACTTTTCTGTACAAAGCTGACTGTATAGCCGGCGGAACTTATTGCCTGAGGTAATTCATTCAGTCAACCGGCCCCGTCCAATCTGAGACAGGCCAACCCCGGGTAGAAATTTCAAGTGAAAAAACACTTAGAAAAACTCTGACCCGACCGGGAATCAAACCCGGGACTTCGGATCTGAAGTCCACGCTAGTACAACTAGGCTACCGAGGTCGGTAATTATGAACCCCACCTCAGTAAATTCTTATACCTAGTAAGTAGAATTCCCCATTCGCCTATTGCATTGTCGCATACGTTCACAAAGCACATTCAGACAATCGTACCAACTATCAAACAACCCACAGTTTGTTTGATGATTTTGATTGTTTTGCAGAACTTTTTTTATTTTTTCTTTCATACGAACTTTTTAAATCAAAAGCAAACACAACAAAAAAAGTATTAGCGAAATTGGTCCAGCCTATCACGTGTGTAGCGATGACTAAGAGAATAGGGCTCCAAACATTGAAATTGTCTGTTGCTTGACAACCGAAATGCTATATTGTTTTGAAAGGAGATAGCAAAAAACGAGTTTTATAAGAACACTAGCTTTCCTGACAGAAGTTGTCCTGTGTGCCTAACTACGAATATTGAATTCGAATGTGTATGGTGTTGAATTAATTATCATTTGACCAATGTAATTCCGACCGATGCGTCAAGATTGTAATAAAAAATATAATATGGTAAAAAGTACTAAGGTTGCCTACGTAGAGTTTTCTTTAATTTTCTAACTTTCCATGCATTTTTCTTAATTTTTTTCTTCTAAAAGGACATTCTCCTGACAAAAGCCAACACGACAAAAAAAGAATTAGCGAAATCGGTCCAGCCGTTTAGGCGCCATCCAATGACAACGCGAAATAGCTCTCCATTTTTATATAAAAGAAAAATGTATCATTATACGCGTAATTCATGTGGAAAATGTAAGGTACGATTTTGTGACGTTTAACGTCAAACAGTGCCATGAACAATTTTTTTTTGTGTAAATGTCGTAATAAAAAATGTTTAAAAAATTCGGTGATGTATCAAGATGATCGACGGATATGTCGGTGGATAGGATGATTGTATGTTTCAGAAAAAAAACATCGTTGGTATACTTATATAAGGAACAAGGATATTATTAAAAGCTATTATATTGTATCCATCTGATTAAAAAACAATAATCTTTGCATTTGATATCCTGTTAATTGGAGAAGGCTTAAGCTAATTTACATCGCGACTCAAAGGCCCGATATTATAAACATCCGTTTGTCTAATTTCAGTTACATTTTACTGACGGAGCTAACTTCCACCTGAATATCAGTTTGCAATAATTAATACTTGAACTGTTATTTCTTTTGACAATTCCCTGTATTTTTTAGCAATTTTAACTTATTCAGCTATTTTTTCTTGTAGTGATAATATAGGTACATTTTTTTTAAATTTATTTACGTATCTTTCAATGAGTCGATTGAGTCGCGTCAATTGCAGAAATAAATAAACACTACTAGGTAGTTCCTCTCATACTGTGTTCCGCTCCTTCGAGGCAGAGCTGAGGATTCTGGACATGGTGTGGGAGGAGGTCATTAACGTTGCGCAAGATCGAGCGCAATGGAGAGCTCTTGTTGCCTCCCTATGCCCCCGGTCTAAAGGGAGTTTGGATTGGATTGGAGGTAGTTAAGTTCTTGACAAAATGTTGACGATGCAGTATGGAATATATCCGGAAAATTGGAAAAACATACAAAAAATAAATTTGAATGAATTTTTAGAGCTTTTACTCCAAAGTGTGGCGTGCTGTATAACAAGAACAAGTTACAATTTGGAATCATAGTAACCGACAATAAAATAATTTTCAACTAACGGTATTTGGTCTGTCGTTTACAAAATCGTTCCTGATAGACAATATTTGTGAATTCATTACGAAAAATAACCACACGACGCGCAAATCTATATTTTTTGTCACTGACGTTTATGGTCATGCAAAGATACTCGAAAGAAGAAATTTCATACACGTTATTATTGTAAAGGTCGGTATAGTGGATCCTATGGTAGATGTACATTTCCACACGTGGCATTAGTTTTTAATAAAAATAGCATGTAAACACGAAATTGAATATGTTTTTGTACCTTAAAAATAAACAAGGTTTTTTTTGTAAGTTTATTTCTAAACATAAGATTAAATTTTATTAGAGGTTTTATTGGCCAGGATGATGGTATTGCAGCCCGCACAGGAAATTACATGAAAAGTCTACCGCAAAGGGATTTTGGTGTCGAATAAAATATTTCCACAGTCACTAGATACTTGTAGGTAGGAGGAATATATTTCCATAATGGCCAGTTAACATTATTCACAGGGTTGTCCTCGTCCCAATAATAACGCCATGATGTAGGTTTTTATTGAAAAACAAAACTATCCAATAAAAACGCTATGAATTTCTGATATGGCAACATTCTTATGATTTAACGTTCATAAATATGCAGTACATAATTTCGCATGTCAATTTAAGGATAAAAAACATAGTTTTCAATATCTTTGAAAAAAAATAAAGTAGGTACATACTTACCTAAATTTATGTTATGAAGCAAAAAAGCTCTCGAATTCGGATTAATTCCGTTAAAGTGCAACTGTGTATATTAAAAAAAACTTTTTTTTTATTTTTTCACACCGATTTTCACGTCCTGCGTATTCATAGGTACTGAGGAGAGCTGTAGCCCTAGTATAAGTTTTCGATGATCGAATATCGAAAGGATCATCGAAAGAGTTTCGAAAAGTTTCCATATACAAAAATGATCAAATGATTCGATCGTTTGATTTTCGAACACTATATTTACACGCTAATAAGCGCTTATTAGCGTGCACTTAGCTTTCGATCAAACTCGTACTAGCCCCACTGATGTACTTAAAGAACATCAAGATTTGTAAAGTTTCTTCATCTAGGACAAAATGAAGGCACATTTTGCATTAAATTCTACAATTAATGATTTTTATGGGTTATATAGACGGATATAGTAAATCTGGTAGAATTCAGATCATCGCAATAGGGCGAGTACAAGAATGAGCTGTTCCAGAATCATAAGAAAAAGTGATACCTTTAAAGAAGTGTTTGCCAACGTTAGAACACGTGAGGAACATACGCAATAGATGGGACAATGAAGTTTTATAAAAATCTTAGCGTCATGTTATGTATGTACCTAAGTATAATTGATTTGATAAAAGAGTCTAAACATTTCCATAAAAAAAACTTAAATAAGTAAACAATATACTTTGTTTTTTCTCTCTTCTTATTGAAGCATTTAATTCAGACTTTTATTATTTTTGGTTAAACATTAAAGTTAAATTTGGAACTATAAGAGGCATCCTTGACTTACCCCCGGGGATTTAGCGTCGTTCGGTCTTTGGGCGGTTAAACAAAAATATAAATAAAAGGATTTTCATAGACGAAAAATAAAATAATAAAATGTAAAATAATGTACTTTTAAAGTTTCTGGCTTTTTGCCATTTATGTAATTTAAAGAAAGATGCTAATGATGACTCATCCCTGCGCTTCAAAAAACGGGCGTGTGAATATAACTGCATCAGCACCGCAGTCTTTACTTTTTTGAACGATTATGTTTTATCATTAGTGCAATGGAAAATAATTACGAAAATAAATATGGCATCTGCATAATTTTATTATATTATGAAGAATGTTGTATAATTTTGGTAAGTATAGTAGGCACAAATACCGGGGAAAAAATAAGTAGGTATATCTTCAAAATCTTTTTCTCGAAATTATAGGCACTAGGTGCCTACTCATAATATTTTAACTAAAAGAAGGGTCTACTCATTCTGATTATCTCTCCAGAAATCCAAAACCGCTTCGTGAAAATCTATTTTTACAGATTTTTGGAGAGAATACTTCTTCCCTCCTTATATTATGAAGAAACACCGCAGTATTTGGGTCTAGGAAAATTCATCGTCAGTACAATTCATCGTGGGTACAATTCATCGTGGGTACAATTCATCGCGATTACAATAACTCATCAATCTTTATTGTAAACTGTCAAAATGTTTATGACCTAAAAATAAGGTAAAGCTTCAGTTTAGTCACTCCTATAAATTAAATATGGCGGCGATTTTGACATACGCTCCAGCGTATGGAGTGTTACCGTGCATGTTCACTCGGGGAGGTGTCCAAAAAGGTATGGGGGGTTCCAACCCCGTATATAAAATAATAACCTCGAAATCATTAGGAGTGACTTAACTGAAGTTTTACCAAGAATAATTACAGAGTTATATACAAAAACCCAGAACCCGGAATCGAGTAACATTCTAAATCGAAGTCCAAATATATTTCAACATTTGAGAGTTTAGTTGCAAAAAAGGTTGTGCATTTCTCTCAAATATCTTCTAAATATTTATTTTCGATGAATTAATAATAATAATTCGTCATTCGATGAATTGATTTTCGATGAACTCGTCGGTTACCAATAAGAGCATAATAAGTATTAATTATTCGATCAACGAGAGATATTTTAACCAAAAAGTAATTTATGCACCCGCGATGAATTGTACCTACTGACAATGAATTTTTCGCGATAAATTTATCAGCTACCGCAGTATTTACCATCCTTGTGGTAAAGGCGTTAAGGGAGGAGGCCTGGATTAGATTCTAATTCAGGTCAGATTTTTCCAAGTCTTTTTTAACTTGTGAATTCTACCAGGGGCTGGTCTGTATCAGATTAGTCGGGGCCAGTTGGCTAGAAAAAAAATACCTACCATAAACAATAATTTCCACGGCTAAACTACTCAATACATTTGTATAGAAAAGTGTTTAATCTCTAATATAAATTAAAGTCGGGTTAGTGCGAACACTTATAACTCGAGATCGGCTCAACAGATTCTTCCGATGTGTAATTTATTGGATAACAGAATAACTTATAAAAAGTAGAAAAATGGATAAGAAATAATTTAAAATATAATATTAAAGTTAGTATGGAACGAATTTCATGCGACGCCATCTTTGAAAAATCTAACAACAAAATTATTGTCTTCCGCACCTGCACCCTCACATTCTCGCATACGTAATTGCCACTCTTACAGCAGCCCATTTCACTTACTCCACCGTTTCGGGCGTTTTAGAAATTTTTCATACAAAGTCAACTAAATTGCGCGCATATAATTATATTCTCGTGTTGATCCCGTCGAAGCTTTGAATACGAATGAAATATGGACGTTTTAGAATTATCTAATATTTTAGTGTTATTATTTTAATTGGTTTATTTTTGTTTCTGGAGGCGCAGTGCACATTATGCACATAATATGAACGGGCCGCCTCTGGTTAGGACCAAAGGGTCCACAGGGCAACGTCTGTCGGGAAAGCTAGTTTTTTATAAAAAAAATATTTGTCTTGAATGCCTTTGAAATTAATAAATAATTAAAAATACGTAGGTATACCTAAATAATTAATGTATTTAGATTAATTATACACCTCTGTCTATCAATTTATAAATAAGTGGAGCAATTAAAGTATCGATGGATAGGAATCTACTTTAATTAAATAAGTTTGACGCAGATCTTCAATATGATGTCATTTTCCCGTAGGTATATTCTAAAAAGTGAGGAGTTATTTGGTTGGTAAGTAGGTACATATCTACGTTTCATCGATGTATTTTTACATAAGGCCCGAGAAATAAAATTTTATACGGAGTACGTTTACACAATAAAGTGTCCCGGGACTTGTGCTTCGCTTTTTTATGATTTCATACGAGAATACGTCTTATCAAAATTTCATCTATCGAATACAGAAATTGGTAACGTTTTATTGTTCTTGCGACACAGTTATTTTATTAATTTTATTTGCATATTGTTGTTCTAGCATAAAAAAAAAACACTACGAAAAATATCTTTATATTTCTTTGATTTTTTGATTGTATGTATTATGATTTGCACAAATGTATAAAAATTTATAGACACTTGATATTTTTATAACTTACCATTTATGTAATAATATAAGTAGATACCACCATATAAATGTTTCAATTCTTCTCTCTTATCGTATTGAATGTCTTGTTTATGCCGAAATGCTGCTGTGGTCTTTGGACCAACCAACTGGTGTCAAGTCTTCCACGAGGAAACATCTTGGCCTTGAGCTGCTGGCAATCAGCGTTACCCCCAAAGAATAGGTACACGAAAAAGTCGGTAGCAAATGGTTGATTGGTCTTAATATCCAGTCAAATATCCTTATTACCATTGGCTTCATCATTTATTTATTTGACATATTTACACATTCACATAATCTTTCATACTCCGTTTAAAAGCTACACATTCAAGCAAACAGAGACAAAATCATTTTAAGTGTTTTCGACTTTTGTAATGTAAGCTTTTTTCTAGTTATTCTAATGCAATGGGTTCCTACCAAGTGGTCCGTCGTCTTACAAGAGAGCTGTCTTTAAAATTGCGACAGTATTTTTTGTCACTACGGTAACAACATCGACAAAATTCTACAGACTTCATTCACCGCTGTTTTTGTACGCTAAGTGGTACTAAGTACCGCATTCCTAGGAAATAAAAATGATATAAATTGCTCTAGCTTAATAATCTTATTTACTTGTTTTTTTTAGTTTGCACTCACACCAAATGAACATATAGCATACTTTCTTTTATCGTTGATATTGGACACTATGGAAGCAATAACTAATAATGAATGCGCGATGACAGATGATGCACGCTAGAGCTCTGTAGGCCTAGACAAATTGCACTTGGCGATCGACTACAAACGAATTCTTCGACAATGTAGAGTAGGAAGAAAATTAACTGTCCACTTTTTATAGTTTTATATAAGTATTATTGTATGGTTGTACGATTGTAATTGAATTGTTATAGATATACAAGTATTACTATCTACGTAAGTTACATACATTGCTACATGTTGTAAGTATTTGGTGACGAAACTGTCAAAAGTAACTTTTCAGTGCCGCGTTCCTATGGAACTTCTTCTTACACGTCAACATATGTTTGGTTTCACACGCTTTAATCTTGCTATATTCGAATTATTTTCAGAATTTTTCTCTTTTTTTCTATTAACCTACACAGTTGTATGATTATATGTAGATCGTATCTACGTGAACTTACAACGCTTGGAATATTGATTAAAAGTAACACGAACGAAGATATTATCAATAGAAATTTTTATTGAAAAACTATATATGTTTCATTTTCACCAATTTTAATCTACTTTTTGTTTTTTTTTTTTTAATTTTCTTTTTAATTACTATAAAAAAGGTTCATGTGGTGTGAATGGCCCGTGAAAAAAGGTTCCTGTATGTTAATTTAAAATAAATAATTTTCATTAACACAAGTATTCTTTTTTTTTTAAAGGAGGAAACTAATGTTTAAAAAATAAATACCTACAACAATAAAATAATATGACATTGTATGTTTTGTAAATTTTATAGGTACCTACCTACTTTGAAAAATTAAGAGTTGTCAGATTCAGTAATAATTGAAATAAAACTGTTATTTTTGAACTGTTGACAGTTACCGAGTAAATAAGGAATATCAAGTTCAAATTAAGACTAATTTTAATGTTGTCTGCAAATCAATCTGGATTTTTTTCGGTTTTTAATGAGACTAAGTATATAAGTGCTCATTTACAAGATCTGAACCAGGTTCTTATAGCATATTACCGAAGCTTATCAAAGTGGTTGGTAGACCAGTTGTATCAATCGTTCGTATATATATATATATATATATATATATATATATATATATATATATATAGAATACTAAAAGTCGTGGGTTCGAATCCCGGTGCCGACAAGCATTGATTTATGTGAAAGTTGTTTGAAGCGTTTTTGTGCTCACTTTGGATGAGCCCGAATTCATTAAAAAATAAAAATAAAAACGGGTCTTGGACAGAAACTATACATAGAAATCCTTAGCTTGTTTTCTATATATTTTCTTGATTCAATTTTAGGTCTGTGAAATGATAAAGACACCATGAATCTTTTAAACACACAAACCAAGGAGGTAGAATAAAATTTTGTGTTTAAAAAGAAAAATTTTCTATTTCAATTCTTAATTACGTTTATTAATGTCTATACTTAATTAAGTTTATTAGTCTATACTTAATTAAGTTTATTAGTCTATACTTAATTAAGTTTATTAGTCTATACTTAATTAAGTTTATTAGTCTATACTTAATTAAGTTTATTAGTCTATACTTAATTAAGTTTATTAGTCTACAGATATCTACCTTGAATATTTTGCTTTTTATTTTTGTACACACGGCATTACTCTCGTCAACTTGACATTTATTTATTTATTTATTTATTTATTTATTTCTTGCATCAACCCGTAGGTCCTTTGCAGGACACTTGGGATCATCATACATGTTACATCATATACATACAATACAAATAATAAACAAGAAAAAACGAAAACAAGAAAAATTATATCAAAGCACATATTATATTTTTGTTTTTCAGTACTAGAAAGATGTAAAAGGTCTTTCTAGTACCATGTCAAGAGTAAGAGGCAGATAGTAACAAGAACGCGTCAAGACTAACAGAACTACACGAACAGCTAGAATTATACTTGGTTATGTTTTAATATTTATTAGTTAATAAAAATAGAGGTCAGTTATGAGTTAGTTGAGTAGTCGGCCAATATTTCGTCAACAGAATAAAAAGCATTGCCAACTAGATACTTTTTCACCTCTCTCTTGAAGCACAGAGTATTAAGGGACCTGAGACTTGGTGGAAGGTGATTATATAATCTAATACTAGTGCAAATATAGCTTTTGGACACCTTTGCTAACCTGTGCTCAGGAGGGCGTATCAGTTCTCCCGCTCTGGTGTTGTAGTTGTGAAAGTCTGCATTTAATGGGGTTTTATGGATGTTTTTATGTGCATATAATAAACACTCAAGAGCATACGCACAAGGAACAGTTAATATACCCTCCTCCTTGAACACAGGCCTGCAGGAGTCCCTAGGACACATGCCGAGCAGTGTTCTGAGTGCTCTTTTTTGCAAAATGAATACTCTACCTGAATCAGATCCCATTCCCCAGAATAACACTCCATAACTCATGATGGAGTGGAAGTATGCATAATATACAGACTTTGCTGCGTCCTTTCCACAAATATCTTTGATTTTTTTTATTGCGTATACTGCAGAATTCAGTTTTTTGCACAGCTGATTTATGTGGCTATCCCATTTTAATCCTTTATCGAGTGTAACTCCCAGGAATTTACACTCCGCAACAGCACCCACACCTTCTCCCGAGAGAGCAGTGGAAAGCGGATCTGTGACATCCGGTCGACCAAGAGAGAAGCTCATAGTATTAGTTTTTGTCGTATTCAAAACTAAAGAGTTGTCGCTAAACCAGTTTTTTAATTGTTTCAATGTACCTAAGGCATTATTTATATAGTCATTATCGTTTTTATTACCTTTGAGAATCAGTGAGGTATCGTCAGCAAACATTACAATTTCTGAATTTTTGTTAGTACAATTTGGAAGGTCATTTATATAAATAAGAAATAAGAGAGGACCGAGCACCGATCCCTGGGGAACCCCACAGCCTATCCCTGCCATTTCGGATTTAGTGTCATTAACATCGACATACTGTTGGCGGTTGGTTAAGTAAGACTGAAAAAATCTGTTCTCCGTGCCCCTGATCCCATAGCACTTGAGTTTTTCAAGAAGAATTTCGTGATTGACACAGTCAAATGCCTTTGAAAGGTCGCAAAAGACACTACAAGCAGACTCTCTCTTGTCTAAGGACTCCAGCACAGTGCCAAGCAGTGAGGCAATCCCGTCAGAGGTGCTCTTACCCCTCTGGAATCCAAATTGATTAGAGTGTATGATTTTATTGTGTTCTAAGAAATGCATTAGCTGGTTAGTAGCAATTTTTTCAATAATCTTACTAATAGCTGGTAGGATTGATATTGGCCGATAATTATTGGCATCCATTTTGTCACCCTTTTTAAATATTGGTATAACCCTGGCAATCTTTTGACTGTCAGGGAAAATACCTCTCTGAAAGCAAATATTTATGATCTCTGTTAGAATGGGAGCTAGGCCTTGAATAATATTTTTGAGTAAATGTGTGGAGATATGCCACATATCATTAGAGGTCTTTGTTTTTATAAGGCTGCAAGCTTTTAAAACATCGTCAATTTTAATAATTTCAAATTTAAAAGTAATATCAGAATTTATGGGTACGTGTCTCAATGAATGTTCAATAGATTGTGTAAAGTTATTTGTTAGTGAGGACGCCACATTTACAAAGTAGTTATTTAAATAAGTCGCTGTATCTAAGTTAGTCTTGTTAGTGGTATCTCTAAGGGTTATTTGTTCGTTACAGTTATCATGTTCACTTATCGATCGTCCGGTTTCATTTTTTATTATTTCCCAGGTCATCTTGATAGGATTCCCTGAATTCATGATCTGGTTACTCATATATATTCTTTTAGCTTCGTTACATACTTTTTTAAAAATTGTACTATACTTATTTATATATTTTTTGGTGGCTTCTGAATTTGTATGTTTTTTTGTTTCATATAATTCAAACAATCTTATCCTAGAGATATTAATGCCCTTAGTAGTCCATGCATGAGACAACTGTTTACTTTTTATTTTTATCTTTTTCAATGGAAAATGATGTTCGATTTCTACCATGATTAGGTTGAATAGATTGTTAATTGATGCAGCCACGTCATCACTGTTTATATCAGCACGTAACGTAGATACTGAATCTATAAAACCTTTAATATGTTCTTTTGTATAAGTTCTTTTATTGATATATTTGTCTCTATTTGGGGTATGGTTTGACACAGTTCCATAGACAGTGATCATTTGACCATGATGGTCAGATCTGACAATATCTTTCTGCTTTGTTTGTTGAACTGTTAAGTCAGTAAAGACATTGTCTATGCATGTAGACGATTTTTGGGTAACTCGTGTAGCAGTGTATATGCTACGTGTCAATAAGAAGCTATTAAGTAAATCTAAAAGAATGTTAGTCTCGTTTGAGCTATTGTTAAAGTTAATATTAAAGTCACCACAAAGAATTATATATTTATGGTTCCTGTTACTAATCTTTGTCAGTACATTTTCAATTATTCCAGTAAACACATTAAAGTTGCCTGAAGGTGGCCTATAAACACATACAATAATAATATTTTTGATCTCAACACAGCTTAATTCACAATGATTTTCCACAGAAAAGTCTACAATATCTTGTCTATTTTTCGATATAATTTTGTTATTTATCATAATCAACGAGCCACCTCTAATAGATTTTTTCCGGCAGTAATAACTTGACAATTTAAAGTTAGGTACATTATAATGTTCAATTTCAGTATCTTTGATCCAGGATTCGGTGAAACACAGTATGTCAACTTCACGGAGGTCACAAGTTTGCAGTTCATGAAGTTTTCTTCCTAGACCCTGAGCATTCTGATGAATAATCACCACTGTGCTTCCCCTTCCCTCCTCGTCTCCCCCGTGCTTCTCTCTAAAAAAGTATTGCCATCCAAAGTTCTCTGTTCTTCCACTCTATTTTCTGGTGTCTCACCTTGCAGGACAATGTTAATTAGATTTCCCTTGGAATTCGCAGTGTATTTTAGGCCGAATAAGATCTTGTCCGTCAGTGATGTCGATCTGTCATTCAGTTCAATAATCCTGCCGTGCTCAAGATCTCTGATTGCATCATACAGTCTGCAGTTAGCTCTATATATACTTTCATTCTTTCTTTCATCTCTCACGTAACGAATGGTTGATGTATAAAAATGTATCCCTTTCTTCTTTGTACTCCTGATAATATTCCCTATGTCTTGCAATCTCTCATTCCATGAACCGCCATCTCCTCCCACCATCAGCAGAATAGCATCTCCTTTTTTCGCCTCTGTGACAGTTTGAATGATGTCCTTAAGTAGGTGTGTAAACTTTGCATATGGCTTACAATTACAAAAAATGTCGAACTTCGTTCTATCGTACAATTTTATGCCCAGTCCCTTGCTATATTTGGATGATTTCATCATAACTATATGAGGTCCAACACGAATGTTTTTTAATTTTACGAAGTTGGAATCCACGTCTCAAATAATGGCATTTCCTAAACGCCGGCCGTACGTGGAATAACGTGTCTGGGTAATTAAATCGTGTTTTACATTGACCCTAATTTACCAAACAATTATTATTATAACTAATCGATTTAATACAAGCCAAATCATATTATGATTGACATCAATGTTATATCATGTGTTGGAACATCAACGTTTAAGTACCTACAACATACCAACGATTTTAACGAAAATGATTACTTAAATGTAGATTTTTACATATCGAAACCGTTGTATGTCAAAGCTCTATCCAAACACGAAGGAACGATGCAACCCTTTATGACTAAGGATATCCTGAATCTTAGACTTGGTTTGATCATGTTCTTCGTAGACACTTCCCCCAACTCCCTTGACAGTGTGAAACTATTATATTCACTCTTCAAGAAGAAAAGGCATACCAATACTCAATAACAAAAGATCATTCGGAACAGACCTCTAGACTTTAGACTACTCTAGAGTCTAGAGTATGCCGGCTTCAAATGAAAGACTTGTGTCGTGAAAGCGGAAATGGTCGCCGAACGGATTCGAACCCACAACCTCCAATAATATGCTGTACGTACAAAAGCCGCCAATTGATACCACTGGAATACCAACCACCTCAATGTGTTCAGAGATGCTACTTTGTAAAATATACATCTAAAAACTTCTTCTTGTTGCAAGAAATTTTTTCACTGTAGAAAATTATGTAAAAAAATATAATAGGTAAGTGGTTGATGAATTACATCGAAACTTTTGTAACTGAGAACGTTTACGGTAGGTATTCAGACTTTATATATGAAGCAAGAAGAGAACTCAAAACATTCTCAAGCTTTAGCTGGAAGAGATCTTTCGGGATAAGTCCGCCCTTTGAATATTTAAAGTGTTTGTATAAAAATTGTTTTTAATTAATTATTTCACAATAAAGTTTTATTTATTTATTTATCAGGTCATCCATAAAAAGTTCTTTCCACCACAAACATCGAGGTAAAAATTCTAATAATTATCAGTACAGAGAAGGTCGAATATATAGATTATATAAAGCGGGGATTCAGCATTTACATTTACATAAAAAAGTAAAAAAAAACAAATAACGATTTTTTTTCTTTAACTTACTTACTATTATTGTAAAAGAGAATAAACTTCGGTCGATATAATATGCAGTACGCTCTATACTCTTAGAACTTTGGAATACTTGAACTTTTGCAGTATGAATATTTGACTTAAGACCTCCACTTCGTACAATATGCAACTTTAAACATCACTACGATGGAATGCAATTCTCCTTAGTAAACTTTAAATAATACATCAGCCGTTAGCGACAGCTTAAAATGCCAAATATCGTTTATATACGACCTTTTCGAATATTTATAAAGACACATTTAAACTAGCAAATAAAAAATATGTATCCGTGTTGGTTTCTTTTTATATGAATCTGGGCTCACCTGAAGACTGTTGACACTTGGCATGGACTTCAAATCACGAGGTTCCGGGTTCGATTCCCGGTCGGGTCAGAGTTTAATTAAGTATTTTTTCACTTGAAATTTCTACCCGGGGTTGACCTGTCTCAGAATGGACGGGACCGGTTGACTAGAATAAATTGTCTCAGGTAATAAGTTCCGTCGGCAATACTGACACCTTCGTATGGAAAAGTGTAAATTTATTTATTACAAATTAAGATTTTGACTTCATCCTTCCATGAAAGAATTCCATATTACATACATACCATATATTTTATGTTTTCATTAATTATATCTGCATATAAAATATAATATATCGTGTCTAATGGGTGACAAAACAAAATTCTTATATCTAATTTAAGTAGGTAGGTACCCTTATATATCTAAAACTGTAGGTACTCGGTAGATAATTAAATTAAAATGTCACGGGTTCAGTTCCACCCACATTTCTATTTTGTTATTTTTTTACGTAAATTTATTAAATATACACATTGGAAAGTTGTTGTGTAGAGTAGTATAGCTAAATTTTTATCAGGGTCGACATTTTTCAGCAAAAATAAAAATATTGAATAACATCAGCTGTACATACACATCCTAGTTTTATGTTCTCCTGAGCGACCGAAATCGTGCAATCAAAATATTCATTAGGCATAGTGACCATCCGAAGTTCAACCACTATATTTTGCTTGAGACTTGGTCTTCTTTATCCATGTCCGCTCCCTAGTTGGAGGATATGGACTCCATAAGTCCTCGCCATGCGGCCCTGTCTCCCCCGATCCTAGTATCCGCACCTCCGTCAACACCAACGCCCTGCAGGTCAGCTTCGTGGAGCCTTTCAATTGTTTGGAGGGAGCTACCGCACCTCCAATAGCCTTCTGGATGGTAGTAGAGGCTAAGACGGGTTCCTCCGTATATACTCCTGAGTACGTGACATAGCCAGGTCAATCAGCGGAACCTTATAGTAGCAGTGACCAGTGATTGGTCTGTTAGGTCTCTGATAACTGTGTTAAGACTGGATTGGGAATTTTCAAGCATATTCCAATATTATTAAGTCTTGACAATTTGATGCAATCATATAGCATGCTTTTGGCTATGACTGTCTATTACTATTAAAAAAAAATCGAATGTCCCATTAAAAAGGTTTGTAAAGATGAGTTGCCTTTTAAATATAATCCTTCCTCACAGGACACAAGAATATATAAACGCTTCTATCGTAGTTTTAGAGTCGTGTTCAAAATAACATTTTTATTGATTGAGGATTTCTTAGGGTTTCGGACTTCTGGTTGGGTTATCATTTGAAAATAATTACAAATCCATGTTCGTGCTAATATTTTTTCCACTTAGTAAGATTTCTGATTTGATTAAGATTTTACTTAAAATGAGAAGGATGAGCACATAGGACAGAGAAAACAATAAGATAAAAGCAGTCAATTGTTAGATCAAAAGGTAGGAACCTGTAACACTTCTGCAAAGGTGTAAAAAAGAGGGGGGGGGTTAGCCAGTATAGAAGTCTGACACTAACCCTACCCGGGTGTCACATAAGAATTACCAGTGTAAAAAGGAGATGTTTGATGTTATATTCCAGTTTTGAATAAAATAAAATGGTTTTGGGTTGGCTGGAAGAGATCCTCCGGGATAAGTCCGCCCTTTGACTTTAGTAAATGAATTGTATCAGGATTGCATTTTAATTTGTAACAATAAAGAATTATTTATCTATTATTTAAAATGTTTATAATCTTCCACTGACCAAGAGCTTAGCTGTTATCAGTTACAGAAAACATGTCTGCGGTTAGTGTGGTTTGATAAAAAAATACCGCACGGTGAATCAAGATCTGTTTTCCTTTCAAACCATAGTGAAACATATATTGCGATGTTGACAACTCAGAAACATACATTGTAATCACGAATGGTATTACAAATTTGCCAATTATTTCAAATTTTGCATTTTATTAAATAATAGGTATAATAGTATTTTGTCTAATTCTAAATTCCCAATTTGAATCACGTATCACCCACGTACAGCTTTTTCCCAGTCCCACGGGATACGTACAGTTAGCTTTTTCGGGTGAGTAACAAATGAAAAAACTACGGTTTTTTTATATTGATTAACTCCTCAGCTTGTTTTCTCTTTCCAAAATAATTAAATGCAGACAGAGCAAATCAATTTCAAATATTATATCAAAAGGTCGAGAATCTTGGTCGCAGCCACCAGAACTGACATTGATGATGAAAGTTCCCTAACTGTAGCGCCCAGCATCGGTTGATTTGGTAGATACATCTTTACTGTATACGGTTTTAAAATAGATTTTTTTCCTTTTTTGTAAAAAATTGGAGTCTTGCACGAAGTATCTTACTGTCTGCACATCCCGCAATCACGGTCACTCTTTTTTCTCAATTTTCTAAGCTCCATCAACGATAAGAATGATTGAAAAAAAAATCGAAGAGCTTCTATATTATATTTTCAATTCATTCGTCTAATTCTCTTACAAAGAAATGGTAATAAATATTAAAGCTTGTACGGTTGGCGTGTATAGGTACATAATCTATCTAATGGCTCGCAATAATCCGGAAGAATCGAAAAGCTTTTGACATCATTAATGCTGTACCTAAGCAGAAAATAGTGCAGATAGAAGCTCGTCATATTGAAGTGAATGGACAGTTAGCTTCTTAGTGGTCGTATTCAGAGTTGGAGACTTATACTATAAGCGGAGAGGATTAAATCTTCTATACAATAATCTTCAAAGAGAATCTCCTTAATTAATTATACGGTAGCTTTGTACATACAGAAGTTCTTGCATATTCCTCTTTTTAAAATCTCTAAGAGACTTAATAAGTTAACGAGTTTTATTTATATTAAGTTGAAATTCCATATTCATAATGAAAGCGTAAACATAAAGGCTTTTTTCTCTAGTTTCATGTTAATAGACTTTCAGGACAACCTCACCGTTAGTTTGTATCCGAATCGAATGTACTAGCTATAATAACGACTTTTAGGGCCGTAAGTAGCCGTTTAAATAGTAGGTACAAAAAATGTGTAAAGCAGAAGGTGTTATTCTATGTGTAGCTGTAGATATTGAAGGGTTTAACAGAACATTCAAAGAGACTAATAATGATTTGAGTAGAACGCAATCTATAACCAGCGACATAGAACAGCTCCTTAAAATTGGAAGAGTAACAAAAGCTGTAATCAATTTTACAAGAGAAGTTGCGATAAAAATAGACATGACAAACATGGATAACAAAAACCAAGAAATAAAAGTCTGTAGGTTGTACCTGGATACTAGTCTAGATAAAAGATGTCTCATATGAAAGATGCTTTCCAAGAATATGAACAATAAGGCCCTTCGCACACGGCTTCGCGGCGTAAGCGTATCGTGAAAACAAAATACGAGCACGTACCTACACCTTAAGAAAAGTCCGCAGACGAAACTTTTCGTTATACGATATTATGCTTACGTTTTGGAGTGATGTTTTACGCATATCCTTAAAAACAAATGAATTTGGATTCTCCCAAAGTAAAATTTTGACGATTTGCCAACAAGCAAATTTTGTGATTTGAAAGATGAAGATGGACACCATCGAGGATAGAATCGCTTTCCTAGTAACCACTTCGAAATTCGTTTATATAAAATGGTTTTGTGGGTTTGTTGTACTGTCAGTGTGTCTCACGTTATGTAAGATATCGATCTTGTCACATACCTTTATGAGAATTACTTAATGTTGACGAATTTTCGCTATAAATAGCATAAATTATATGAGGTGTGGTGATGGTTCGGCCACAATCTCGTTAGTATTCGGTTCGAACGCATTAGGACCGCCTCCCAGACCACCCTGCGGACAAAGAGACACTCCACTCCTCACCTTCTATTGGCGCGCCTCTGCCTCCTATTACAGCATTGTGTCTACGCAATAATGTACCATCTCATACGATAAGTACCTTACGCATTATGATATTATTACGTACGCTTTGGGTAATGGAATTATGTCAACGATGCGACCCACTAAATACATACGAACACACACTCAACAGTGTGTCGACTGATGTTAGAATGTATTTCTTATTCATTTCTAATGCGCTTATTCCTGCTATTAATGGAACATGACAATATTTCTTTCAACGTGAACTGCTAAGTAAAAACATTTATCAAATCAATAAACATTGATTTTCAAACCAAACCCTGCCGAAGAGAATATAAATACATAGGTAAGCAATCAAAGTCTACTTGAAAAATATCATGGATGAACTTTAGAAATAATAGTAATATTTGTGTCTACTAATAGATGGATATAAAGTAATCCTGGATTAACCTCGGTTACTTCCTGTTCTTTGGGAGTGCGATGCCTATTACTAGGCTCAAAATACTCACAGCGATCCACGGGAGACTTGAGATAAAAAAATTAGACATCAGACTCCTAACTATATCATTAATATTATGGGTCTCATTGTGAAATACAATAATCCCTTTGTGACCTTTCTAAGGGACATAGACAGACAACAAGAGCCATATTATCTAATTTTGCAAAACAAACGTGGCGATGTGTAGGTCATGTCGCGAGACGAAACGAATGCAGGTGGACCCCGAAGATAGTCGAAAAATGTTGGCAAATCCACGAGAAGACGGACGGACGACATCATAATAATTGTGGACCGGAAGTGGATGCAGAGTGCATAGGATAGAAAAAAGTGTAAACGTTTGAAAGGGATCTAAATCCAACAGTGAAAAGTAGCTATTGGTTGCAACTTCGCTCCGTCTACGGAATTGTTCAACATTATTACGATGCGTTATGTTTCCGTGTGCGAAGGATTTTAAGACGTTAAAAGAAACTAACTTATTGAATATTAAGTTATGTAGCTACTTTAAAAAATTGAAATATTATAAATCCGTTACACCGTTATCAAATCTACTAATGTATGTAAAAATAATGTATTGGGAAGCTTCATATTATTATAATAAAATGTACCTACGCAATAGGTGGGTAAAATATGATAATAGTATTACGACCTACTCTCATAGACCTTGGCACTGAACGAAGCCTTATTAGGTCTTATTAAGATCCCGTTTAATTAAATTTCTTACTTGGAATTAAGATTTATTACTTTTCGTCGCCCAGTGTGGCTCTTATAAAAATTATTTTTTATGAAGAAACACAAACAACTCCAAACAATTAATCATGGTTTGCCACCTACATACTCGTAGATAGGTAGTTAAAGTACAATACAAACCTTCATTAATATTTTTCACACTTTACACCCCGAAGTATTATTTTTTTCAATACATTTTTATTGAAAAAATAAAATGAAAATTAAAAAGAGTCTTCCACGGACATCCCACATGTTTAATTGCGTCATAAATGGAGGGCTATTCGCGAAACGCTCTAAATTAAAAAATTAAATCCAAATTCTAAAATTCAAACGTCAGTTCCATTCCAATTATAACAAAATTTAATTTATAGAATAACTTCAACTAAATCTATCAGTTGCGAAGTATTCCAAGTCAGTGCTTAAAGAAATATATTATCAAAATACTCCTTGTTAAAAAAAACACTAATCATTAAGCGACAAAATGTCATTCTAAGTAATTTATCTTATGACGGGTTTAGAGATAGGCCAGAAAAGATTTTCATAAAAAAAATTGGCATAATTAAATGATTTATGAAAGGACTAAGATTTGAATTTCATCGCAACTATCGAAGTTTTGATATTGAACCCTAGATTCTGAGCTTAACCAGCGTGCACGAAATAAGATAAATTTAAGATAATATCCTATTATGAAGTATTCATTTTGTTCTCTAATCTCAGTTTCATTTCATCTCATTGTTAACAACGACCTCCCCGCCCGAACTATTTGTAAAACATTAAACAAGTTCGGTATCATCTCCACAATAATGTTTCTCTCCATATTGTAATCCTAACCCTTTTCAACCATCATCTTTTACTGTCTTTTGCATTGATCTCATCACCATTATCACCCGCTGCTTTTTATGTGGAAAATGAATAGAAATGTCTACGTTTTGCCTTCTCCAAAGTTCTAACATTTCATTCTTGTGATGAAATTAAGCTCTGATTATTCTAGGGATTCCTGCTGTTTTTTGTTATATTATATTCATGCTTTCCTCAATTTATTATTGATGTGAATCTCTTTAGCTTCACAAAATAACTTAGAAGTCACTAATGTGCCTTGTGTTTGATCTTTTTTTTTTCTTTTAATTTGGGAATGATCCTCTTAGAGAAGTCTTAGTAATGTGTAGTTTAATAATATGAGAAAAAAGCTCGAGAAAATAATTTATTTCGTTACCTTGGAAATTTTTCGTCCTAATATTTTCATTCGTAATTGAATAAGTCTTAAGACCTTGTAGTATCCTGAGTGACTACCGATCAAACGGTGTATTTGGTATGTGCAGATGAAGATCACGTCGGGTAGTCAGTGTAGCAGGCTTTCTCTCTCGGTGTCCCGAGAGAGGCTACTTTAGATTCTCCAAGTATACTCTGCGGGCCCTCTAGTCGAGGTTCCCTTGGACCGTGTGTGTTACACGGTGGTGGCAAGGTGCCACGTCGAGGATTAGATATTCAGAAGGTATATTTAAATGCGAGATAAAATAAATACGTTGAAAACTGAACACTGAATTTATTACAGTAATTTACATATGACAATGAATCGACAAGTTAATATTTGAATTTAATAATAAGTACGAAATCGGCGGAGAGACCCGAGCGGCGGCGTGTTCAAAGTAGAAGTGAGTTGTCTTTGCTCCGCTGTTTGTTCGTCCCCGCTGCAGTGCTGCGATGCGGGCTTGTGTGACAATAAAAACTAGTTGCCACCGCCGCCCTGGGCTCCACACCAACCTCCCTCCTTGAAAGAAAAGAAAAATACATATAATTAGATTTATGACTAGTAAAGTTTGAACTAAGGTAGGGGGGTACCGGTTGTAGAAGAGTAAGAAGAAGACAATTCTTACAACCCGTACTCTGGAATGGTCACTATGCGGTACAGTCCGCATGGTCTAGTATGGTACAACCCTATGGGTGTGTTCCATATGATGTGTGGAGTGAGTGACCTTGCATACAGTGTTTTGATATGATTGTTAAGCATCCTTGGTGTGGATGTATGAAAAGGTATATACAAAAAAATATGAAAACAAAAGCATAATAGGTATGCGTGTACATGTGCTGTACCCTGTTACAAACAAAAAAATATGGAATTGAAATGTTTAGGTATATGTTATACCCATGTATTATGTACATAATGTTATGCGTCTAAGTTAAAGTTAAATTATGTACAAGTGAAATTATTAACACAGTTTTGCTTGTGTGTCACGAGCTAGGGTACATCCAAAAGAATATATTTACAAAATAATGGATGACCTAGGTGAAATATGAGAATGAGTGTGCATGTCGCACTGTTATATTATAATATGTTACTATGATACAGCTATGTATTTACATAAGTCCAATACCTATTGTCTAGTGTTAGACGAAAATGTTTACAAGTCTATCCTATGATTAACGTTAGCTCTGAAGGCTATGAATTATATTATTTATATTTTTATTTACAAAGGTTTGAGACATCGCTGTTGTCTTAGATTTAATACTAATGTAATAATAAAATTAAAAAGGTTTGTGACATCGCTATTGTCGTTTTATCAATATAATGATTGTAAGAGATATAACAATTTTGGGACATCGCTATTGTCCTATGTTGATTTGAGTTGCCATAGTTATTGGATAGATGGCGTTTGTTAACATCGTACTTATTGAAAAATAAAAGGTACATGTATAATAATGACACAAAATAATAAATGTGCGTATGTTAGTAATATAAAAAAAACATACGTACATTAATAGCAATCATTGTGTAAGTTATGTGTTTTTTTTTTGTATTTTGTTTACACGACCAAGTGTATAGCAATATAGCGTATTTGTTTACTGTTTTTCAGTGATTAGAACCGGAATCTGACGTGACGTTCGCTCCTTGTGATGTACGGGATCGTCGTCGCTGATGTCGGCTCCTCGTGCTTGATGTCTTCAGTGCTTTGCTCGTTGGTCGGTGTGCTGGTGTTTATGTTGTCCTTGGATGTCTTGTAATTTTTTTTATAGCCGTCTGTCCTGACAAACACAAAATCTGTTGTCTGTAGATTGTGATTGACGAGTATTTTTGGCTGTTTGTGGTGCGCTCTTGATGCGCGTCTATGATGGGCTGTGGTGTGGTTGTGCGTTCTGCTGCGCACAAGTTGTGTGGTTTGATGTGCACGAGCTGTGCGTTTTGATGCGCACGTGTGTTGTGCGGCTTTTAATGCGCACATGTTGTGCGTTTTTGCTGCGTATTTGTTGTACGTCTTTGTTGCGCCTTTGATGCGTACTTGTTGTACGTCTTTGGTGCGTACTTGTTGTACGTCTTTGTGCGCTGATTGCTTGACTTGGTGCGCCCCCCCATGGGCGTCTTGCTGCGCACTCGTTGTGCGACTTGCTGAAGCGGTAATGTACTTGAGACCTGCTTGAGTTTGGCAGTTAGCTGCTGGATCCATGAGCTAAAACGACTGCTGCGTAAGCTTGGAACTTCGTGGCTGCTACCAGGTTGGTACGCGGTAAAGTCCGTGTACTGCTTGTGTTGATGGTTGTTGTTGGAGTTTTCGACCGGTCCTCTTGCCTGCCGTTGATGTTTGCTGGGTGTAGAGGGCCGTTGTTTGTTTGTTGTATTAGTTGACCATGATGTGGTCCAGTTGATTTTGTTTTATTTAAGTTTTATCCCTTACCAGGACCGTATCTCTGGGGTCGGGAGTTTATGTGTGGTCACGTTGTTTTGGTTTATCCCTTACCAGGACCGTATCTCTGGGGTCGGGAGTTTACGATTATTTAAAATTACGATTATTTAAAATGTGGTTGGTTGTTATGTTTTGTTGGTTTGGGGCTGCCTGGTGGTTGTTGGGTTGGTTGAACACCCGTGGTCTTTCCATTTTCCTGTGAAAGATGCACGTAGTGTTGTGCTTGTTGGTGTAAGATCTCCCACCGGTTGAATGTCGGTGAGGTGGTTGGTTTCTTGGTGCCAGCTGTAGGTATTTGTATTGTAGTGCATTCCGGTAGTGATGATGTATCTGCATTCTTGAATTCGTTGATTGTGGGTACGACGCGTCAGATTCGAATAAAGTCGGAATAGATAAATTAAAAATTTTTTTTTTTTTTTTTTGTTAAATGTTAAATGAAAGGTATTCCGAAATGCTATTGTGTTGCGATTTACTTGGTTGTGTTGGTATTGCTTTGAGTGGATTGCCTTTGATGCGAAGAGAAGAAAAAGAAAAAAATGTTGAATTAAAATTGTGATGTTCAAAGAAAAACAATTATTGAAAGTAGTTGGTTATCGTTTTAGCTTTATGTCGGATTCAAACACTTTAATTTGCACGGTGTGCAAAGAAAAAAAAATATATATATTTAAAATGATAAAGGTTTAAATGCAAAGTTTTAAAAAAAAACTATTATTTAAATCGACGTTCACATCACTATCGGTGCGGCGTGTTTCTGTTCTGTGCGAACTGCCGACGGCTGTGTGCCGCCGTGGGCCGCAGCGCCGCTCCTGGCGTATGTGTGCTTCGCCCAGGGCCGCGCTGCGACACACCCCAACACCCGACAACAAGAATAATAATTATGACTTGGGTATGTATAGGCGTTCTATACTACGCCTCCGTCGATAAATGCGATAAATGCAATCAGAAGGTTGCGTGTTCAAATCACGTCGGGGTCACCAGTGTAGTATCCTGAGTGACTACCGATCAAACGGTGTATTTGGTATGTGCAGATGAAGATCACGTCGGGTAGTCAGTGTAGCAGGCTTTCTCTCTCGGTGTCAAGATGATATGTTTTATTTTTTTAAAGAGAAAATTCGTAACTTAGAATTCCTTAATTTCTAAAACCAGGTATACAATACCCTCGTTTACCTGTGATCGCGCATAGCTCAGAGTCAAGGACTTGCATCGTCTGCTGACATGAGACGGATTTTGAGACTTGAGGCTGAGAAGCACAGGGGAAGTGAAGGCGGGATGTCAGGTCCGTGGTAGAGTCCGTGGTCCGTGATGCTCACAAATAATCTTCTAGACAGTAAGCACATTGGTAGAAGACCAGTAGAAAATTCAAAACAGCGGCTGATGAACCCTGGGTTGGTGTATTCCTATTATTTGGCTTATTCTTATTTTTAATTAAAAATTTAACCATCCGAAAGACATAACAAATGCCCAAGATTTCTTAATTTAGTACTTTAAAATGTTAAAATGTATGCACGAGACACCGACTTAGATGCTGTTTTTTTTTAACATGCAAGAGAAACAAACTAATAAAATGTCACCACTAAAAATTAAGATCTCTTTTACGAAATAGAGAATTTATTTCGATAGGAATTAGCATGGTTTTGGTGTTATAAATCAAAATTTAATTGAAAAAAATGCTGAGTGTATTACAATAATGTTAAAAATTAACTTCTACTTTTTAAACAATTTCATTCGATTCTTTTCCACGTGTTCCTATTATTTGTTTCATGATTAATAATAAGTAGGTACCTTTAACTTGAAATTATAACGATAAGTAGTAAATTAATGGTTTTGGTACTCAAGATTCCACCTCATGAAGGCGACCGCATTACTACCTCTAAGGCGTTGTTTCGGCTTAATTTAAGGGTAAGATCTCCTTAACCCTTCGGCTGTGGAAAAGACATTGGAATAGAACGTGAAGGGTTCTGAGAAATACCTCATATCCGTCTAGGTACTACACTGGATTTCAAATTGAATTTTAAATTAGCATTTCAGAAACTCAGACAGTGAGTTATATCGTTGTATTTGTTTTAAGATAAAGGAACGAATGGTAGGATTCTGAAGAAGACATTAATTTTTATTGTTTAGTTAAACAAATATTATCTAAATTTTTTTTTTCCAAACAAAAAGGTACAAAACATTGAAAATTCACCAATTTTCCAATAAGAGGTGTCCACCATACACAAACACTTCGTACAATAATTAGGCGGATGATCGATACCCACCATAATGTTATCAATCTACTGAAGTAATTTAAGTGCAACATTTTATTTATTATCTAACAACTAATGACTCTAAAAATTCATTACTGATGTTCGATTTTTGATTGTAACAAACCACCACGGGCTTACGACCGTCTTCTACTGTTGTTTCGAATGCTGGCTTAATGTGATCACTTTACGTTAACAACGTTCGCCATTAGGTGGTAATGTTTGAGTCTCTTTATTTATTATTCCACAAACTATTTAATGCCCTGACGAGCTTCGCAGGAACAGGTCCTGCTTCCTCACATTTGAAAAAAGTTTCTGTAGGACCATGCAGGACCGGTGCCTGCGAAACTAGCAGGATATTAAATATGTAGGTGTGAAATACATAACATATTAATTTTTTCACTAAAATTACCCGATTTAAATAATTGCACCAGGAATTCACGTTTAATTCGTAATCACTTTTTTCTCAAATCATAAAAAGCCATCAATATAATGACTTTGTTGTGAACTAGTCTTACTCATATTTAAGGGCTAGGTTGAAAGTTTTAAAGCATTGTATAAGAAAGACAAAAAACAGAGTTTTTTGTCACCTTCAACAATTAATTATTTTATTTGTCGTGGTAAGAGTTTCTGTTCAAGGTGTTGTCTATTTAATACTTGTGTATCTTGATGATGGATCACAGAAACTTGAAGATAAAATAATATAAACTTGTGTTTTGTGAATCCCCCTCCAAGGATACCTCCAAAGATACTATCTACAATTTATTTTTCAAGCCGAGGAAAGTCGGTTATGTTCCAAACATTGATTTTTATGTTTATACCTTCTACTTACTAGATGCGGCATTTGGAACAATATTTTCAAAATATTTTGTGACCTTGCATTCCTGTGTTTCAAGAAGTAAGGAGATGTAGAGACGTCAAGGGGAGGGAAAAGTGGTGACTACGTCAAAGAATCATCGCGGATAATCTTAATTAGAAATAATGACAGTTTAAGGCAAGTGCGCTTTCGTTGCAAATACGAGTATATTTTTATTTGAGGCGGAGCCAAATTGATTTAAGAATATTTATGTTTAAACTAGCTTTCCCGACAGACGTTGTCCTGTGTTCCTGACAAACTATGAATATAGAATTCGAATTTGTATGGTGATGAATTAATTATCATTTGACCAATGTAATTCCGACCGATGCGTCTGTTTTAAACCATGTATATTCCATCTGCATTCTGTCAATCGCACCAATTATCTAACAATTGACAGTTTCTGTCACAATTTCAAAATTGGAATAAAAATTATAAGGTAAAAAGTACTTATAAGGTTGTTTACGTTGAGTTTTCATTAATTTTCTAATTTTCCATGCATTTTTCCTATTTTTTTCTTCTAAAAGGACATTCTCCTGATAAAAGCCTAAACGACAAAAAAAAGAATTAGCGAAATCGGTCGAGTCGTTTAGGCGTGATGCGATGACATCTGGAAATTGCTCTCCATTTTTATATATAAGATGTAATTTATGCATTTCCAAATTTAATTGAACGGTTTCTTGATGTTTCGTGTTTCTCTTTCCACTACTACCTTTTATGGACCATTGCAAGAATGACGGCTGGACAACTCTTTTTCATTTCCCTATATTACGAGGAGATGCCGCTTCTAGAACATACGTCGTACATAATATTTCAATGCTTCTTAACCCGAAATGGCCCACTGCGGTTTCCACAGTCCGACCATTGTCACAATATCCACGCTGTCATTACGGCCACCCCGCTCTTCCGAGTGCCATTATTCTTGTCTGAAAAACTTTCTTTTAAACCATTTTCGTATTATCATTTTATCATTGTCTCGCTATTGAAGATAATACTCGTTATCAGAGAGTTTATCACTTAAGGGCCCGCGCCTTGTTGTTATTTATTTCGTGGAAATGGTTTTTGTATCTAACTGTGACGTTTTTATTATAGTCATAAAGAAAATCTTGTATTACCCAAAGATATATGTGTGAGGTTCATGATAAAACTTGAAATGGCGCTTTGTATAGCCTCGCGAGATTACATTGCGTTGCATGCGGCAAAAAATCTACAATAGGGGTACATACGTTTCCAGTCTTTGTGTGATTTGTTTATGTGTTTCTTTTTTCAAAGAACCTTAATATATTTTTTTGATATAAATGCTCAAAATTGCCATTATACGAAATTACTGCACAAATTTTCAATGAAAAAACTAATTATTTTGAAAAATATCATCTATCTAAACTGTCGATTTTACCATAATCCATTTAACATTATTATATATATTATATTGCTTCTAATTGTCAGGCAAATAATATTGTTGCAATTTGCGAACATTTATTAAATAACAAATATAGTATTATCTTTTTACTTTACATCATACATTTACATCAAGTAAAATCCGTAATTGAAGTAGGTAAGGTTTTTAATAAAAGGTACATAGAGGATACTATCTCAGGTATTATATTGTGAACATTGAGCAAGTTAGAAGGTTTTGTTTCTATTGTCAGATAGCACAGCATTATCAGTTCCTGGTAGCATTCTTTTATTGACTTTACCGTACCAAATGACTACGCTAGTTAATATGAGAGACGGGAAAAAGTCATTGCCTATTTGGATAAAATGGATGATACAGCAAAATCAGAATAAGAATAATAATTATCACCCTTTGACTTGGGTAAGTAATTTAAGCATACATTACCCCTATTCGCTATCATATCCGCTAAAATTAAGAACCCGCCAAAAAAGCGTATGAAAAAAGTAACTTTTAACTGACTGTTCCACTTTCCAATTCGCAATGCACAATTCAGTTCACAATTCCTCTAAAATGACCCGCTATTCGATCAATTTAAGCGGCACCGTAGAAAGACCCGCTAAAATTTTAGAGGTACCGCTTCTATTATGTCAAAATCGTGTCTTTATTTTCAGTCACCTCTCTTAAAAACAACAATCAAAACAAAAAAAGTTACTGTTTTCAGTAAATATATCATTTTGCTCTTGTTTTCATCACAAAAGATACGGTAATTGTGTTATATTTCTTGATCAAGATGAAATTGTTTGAGAAAAAGGAAATTTGGCGGCCATGATGATAATTTTGACATGGGGAAATTATTTGTTTGAAATCACTATACTATAGCAGCTATACTCACTTCGATCGATTTCTTAAGGAATATCGCTTGGATTGGTTGAAATCACATGGAATTGCTGTGAAATTCAAAATTTTAGTTGATGCTAAATTTTAGCGTATCTGATAGGGAATAGGGGTAATAATATCAGATAATGCGACTCCCTCTTAACATAGCGTATAGAGAATTATGTTCTCAGAGGCTCCGGATGAAAGAATTCAAAAGTCCGAACATCGGAGTCATGTGCTGTACGTTCCTTCCGACAAAATTAAATGGGGCAATGGTTGGTAATTAAAGGTTGGTTGGAAATGGGAAATATTCGTATATGAGGCTACATACAGTAGACATATTTCACCTACATACAAAATTTACCTTTATATTATTTCAAAGAGGAAATTTTCTCTTTATATCTTGGGAACAATTAGTGTAATTAATTCCCGGTTTTATATCGATGCAATGTTAAACCGGAAGTATCTTAGAAAGAGGTTCGAAGTAGGTTTGGGACGGAAGGTTTGTGTTTAACGAGGCAGATAGGTTTTATTATGTTACTAACATCTGTATTCATGTGAAATTCAGTCAGACACTTTGACAAGTTTGATAGGATTTTATCTGCCGTCTTAGACTTTTTTTAGTAACATTATTTTGTACATTGTTTTAAGATATAGGTGTCCAATATATAATTAATACATTACACGATAAATGGAAGGATTTGTTGGTATTTTAACACATTTCATTTAAATTAGGTTAACAAAGTCATTGTCCCATGTCAGCCCATAGGTCAACATTATCCATCGATATTGATGAAGTGGTTGTCAGACTAGCGCTTACAACGCCGGCTTTCGTACTGTGGGGCTAGTACAAGTTTTACCGAAAGCTTATTTCACGCAAATAAGCGCTCATTACCGTGCAATTAGTGTTCTTAAATCAAACGATCGAATCATTCGATCATTTTAGTATGAAAATTTTTCGAAAGTTTCGATGATTGTTTCGATATTCGACGATCGAAAACTAATACTAGGGCTACTGTTTCGTGTGGAGGTCGTGATTTCGATCCCAGGTGCCGACCATCTTCCTCTTTCACGACACAAGCTTTAAGTAGCTTCGATATATTTGTCTATACGGTGATAAAAGCGTGTTAAATCTATGTACAGTATGCAGCAATGCAGACCAATATGATGTGTGTGAAACACAGACTTTCAACAACATGCGCTGAGGTAATTCTCCGATTTTTTGTCCATACCCCAAGGCGTGAATAAAATTCGCTGGTAATAAAGCCCGTAATGTGTGAAAAAGTATGTTATTACTCAATATTAGCTTTCTTATATTTCTCCCTAATAATCTTTCTCTTTCTTGGAGTTGCTTAAAAAATGTAGCAAATTAATATTGTGCCTATAGATATTTCTCGCGGGGTAATAATATAATGTAGAACACGGCTACGAAATGAATGTGTAACAAATTAATTGGTTCAAACTGTCGGATAGAACAATAATGGTGAGGTTCATTAAAAGTGAGCACATCTGGGCCCGATCGTTGGTAAAACTGCGGACGATAATTGAAGGCCATCTTGCGACCTTTGCCTAATAACAATGGCTGTTGAGAACAAACTTGATAACGTTAAATAATTACCTACGTTTAATTATTCTTGTTAAGTAATGTCGACTTAGTTTAAAAATTACATCCCTCGGCGCTGGATCATTATAAATTTAACTTAACTAAACACTGGTACCGCTTGTTTAAGATTATTATAAAACAATCTAAAGTTTGTAAAAGGAAATTATTATCTTTTGGAAAAGTTTGGCGATTTTAACAATATGGTCGCAATCACATTATCTCTAGAGAAAACGTTATTCCCCATTTTATCTTTCCCTTTTAGCGCTTACTTGTGTGAATTTTTTAAACATTCTACCACAAGAGTATGTAAGACTTTAAATACGAAATAATTAATAATTTAAATTGACTGTGAAGGCCGCTGTATTCATTTTGTTTTGTTTGTAATAATAATTATTGTTATTCTCGCCAGAACAAATCGATTCTTAATAACTGTGCTAGATTGTTCATTCTATATTGTATTTTTATTTCCTTGTTTATTTCAAAAGGCAATTATAATGTTATATATATTCAAAGCTAATCAAATTATAACAATCATTTCTGCATTAATGGACTTACCTTTCCTGATTGGCATATCGAAAAACTATAATGGAATTTATGCAAGAAACAAGCTAAAGAAAGCTTAGAAGTACCTACAAAAAAAACATAAAATCCTCACATTATAGAAATAACTTTGGGTTCGAATGGGGAGATTCGAATGGTTCCGGTGCCGATCATTTCCGATTCCACTACTTCTTGGGTCGTTCTTTGGTTAGTGTGAAATATGTCAAAAGTGTATTTGTTGTGTACACTTGAAGAGCCCAGATTCATTTCATTAAGTACACTAGCTAATACCCGTCTGGCTTTACGTTTTTGATTCCGATTGTCAGGCTTGATCGGTAGGTAATCAAACAGGTTCTAGTCTAGCTTCTCAACAGACCTCTATAACTGATATAAAAACAAGAAAGACACTTTCACAATTCTTAAAAAGAGAGAAGAATGACACTTTTAATGTTTATAAAAAAGAATGAAGAAAACTTATAGTCTGCCACTCACATGAAAAAAAAAGGCATGTAACATAATATGTCACATTTGATGCAATTTCATTGTTCAATCGAAGGGTAAAAAAATACTTAAATAATAATATTATACGAACCTACCTACATAATATGCAAGTTTTACTCTCACTATGGTTTGAGTCTTAACTACATTCCCTACACCCTCTAAAAATCTATGGGATGCAGAGGTTTTCGAAGTATTCTGAAGGGACGATATACATGTTTTCAATTCTGTTACTTTTCGCCAGTGTTAATGTCACGGAAATTCGGAATAGGTGTACAGTTTGACAAAATCTAATCTATGGTTAATCTTACACCCTCACCCTTTATTAAGCTTAGAGGTATCACGTGATAATACGAGTAAAAAATATCGGAGCTTTACACCGGGAGTTAACTAATACATTTATCACTCTGTTCGAAGCGTAAATGTTGTTTTAGGTTTAGCTGTATGTATAAGAAAACGTTGGTTCATTAACGTTGCTCAAGATCGAGCGCAATGGAAAGCTCTTGTTGCCTCCCTATGCCCCTGAGTGGGGTCTAAAGGGAGTTTGGATTTGGTATGTATAAGGTTTATATTTTTAATTGATATGTTTTTTTTTAATTACATAGAATTCAACCTGGAATATTTTTATATTCTGGAATATATATATTTTTTAAACATATCTCATCATGCTAGTTGTTTATGGCTGTCATAAGTAGCCGAGTTCAGAATTAGAATGGATATGTACGAAGTGTGTAAATTCTATTTTAAACGTGAGCAGCGCAAGAAATATTCGGTGCGTAAATCACCATAAATGCGTACACTCGAGTGGCGTAAATAATAAGTAGTACAGAGCGTTGTTCTAAAATAACACCAAATTTCCATATTAAATCCTAAGGTGCTTTGTGTTTGAAATATTTTCGTGTTACACCTTAATATTCCCATTTCCCTTTAATTTATCGCCTCGATCGTTTCGTATCGCTCATAATAAATATGAGTTTAATTCCTTATTACTAGAACGGTTTGACCTCTGATAAAGAACTAACTCACAGACCACCACGAATTATATTGTTAACCCCAAATTACCTGTTTCCATTTCACTCAAAACAAATTAAGGACTAGTGATAAAATCATTCGACAAACTTTTCTGGGTGGAAATTTCAATAAACTTTAATTTTGAGTCTATGTATAGCCTAAGTGTACGCAGCAGATTTATTCTCGTTAACAAAAAGCTTTTCTGTGTTTCAATATTCTACTTGGCTGACTAATAACTATGAAATTAGACAATTTCATACAATAAAACGTCCTGTATCCTCGTGCAAAGTATGTAGCTTTCTCGACATTATGTTTTGGTTATTGCCCTCACGTGAGAAATTCTACAGAATATTTAGTTCCAACTGCTTTTGGTTTTTGTATTAAAAAATACTTTTTGCCCCGCGTTAAGTTTCAGTTATAAATTTACAATGTTCCGAGCCTGACTTACACTAATAATTATTAAGAACTTTGTTTCGTTTTGTATATGAAACTTTAACCAGTATGAATTCCTTTGATTGTAACTTAGGGAGTGCCTTCTAGTAAAAGAATAATGGTCCTCTACTATTATTATAGTTGCCTTCTCTATTTTACATAAATACTATAAAATATGAAATAATGGTAAATCGGTTGATGTTGCTTCGCCAACCGGTGATTGCGACAAAAGTAAAAAAGTCATGATACGATGTAGTTCGCAAAATTGAAGACAAGTAATAGTAATTACCCTTACTCAATGAACATTTAAAACTTTTGAACAATCGCAATGAATTTCAAAGAATGCACAACATTTCTGAAGTTTTTTGTAACAATGGGTTGCGAATATATTTTTGAATACAAAGCATTAAAATAATATACAAAATTAGCTTTAAATTGCAAGAGAGAAGTAGTAATGTTGTTTGTTTAAAATTTAACTGCAGTGCAATTTTATTATAAATGCATCATATGCAATTACTTGTATTGTTTTCTTTTTTGATATAATATGTTGTTTCAATTATAAACATTTATGAAACTCTTTGAATCAACAAACAACTAACGGGGGGCGTACGTTGATTGTTTTCTTTGTAATATGGTTGTTGTATATTATTTCTTTATATTGCATAAAGAAATACTTTACTGTAAATACCATTTCCTATATCACAATTATTGCTAAATGATGAACATATTATGTAGACATAGGTAATGATCAAGAGGTTATAAACGTTTTTTTTAAACTATTTTAAATTAATTAGTTCTACACAAAAAGGTTTGCGTGAGCGATATATTTTATCCTTAATATTGTTTTTTTTAAACATATATTTTGGTGTCCATATTATTATCCAATGACAATAAGGCGTACCTTTGTCTGCAGAATCCATATACGTACGTATGTAAATGTCATTAAAAATTCATCGACTTCACTAATCTGTTCTTTGAATGTTGTCTGCACGAAACCCAAACACACACACAAGCACATAACCGTTTAAGATTGCATACGACCATACAAGTAGTATAATAGAATGTGTTGCTCCCTGTGTGTTATGATTCAATATTCAGCTATTTAAATAAACTACTGCACACATCTCTATAAGTGAATAATAATCTTTAGAGTTGTATGTGTCTGGTTGTTTACTATATAGATGCACACTTGCTTAGTTTCTTCGAAGAACCCGTACAACTAATGTGACATTGTCCTAGGTCTAGGTCACGAAGGCGGGATTGCTAAAATGAATTGGATAAAAAGGATGTTTTTTTGGTGTGTTCTCAAAAGGATTGTTATCGCCAAAACTCTTATCTAAGCTTCGCGTTAAATTATCTTCAAATTAATTTTATTGCATCTTGATAAGATTAGTATAAAGTCACATTGAAAGAAAATGCGCGGTGTTTAATGAATTTTTATGGTATTCAGACACATTAATCAATGGAGAACCAATATTTTATTTATATCTATTGGACGTTTGGAATCTTAATGATTTCATTGTCATATTGTTGCTGAGTTTAGTATAATGTCGTTGCGCCATCTAGTATCAGCCTGTTTAACTGTATTTCTTTCGTTTCCTTTCGGTGTCTTATTAACAATTTTTGTATTTAAAACCATTAATTGAAATACACGTACCTACCAAAGGAAAACATGCAAATCCTTCAGAATTCCAATATTATCCCTTCCGTACCCCTATTCTAAGTTTTATCGGAAGGTAGTCACGGAAGTAAAGTGAGTATCACGATACATTTTGTATTGAAAACGTGTATACGTATCGTATACGAGAATCGCTTTTGTTTCGAGAAATTCCTTGTGGCGGCGTATACACGTTTTCCATATAAAATGTATCGTGATACATTTTATATGGAAAACGTGTATACGCCGCCATACGGTTACGGTACGGTTCAAGTTAAATTAATAGAATAAGTGAAGTAGGTACAAATACTTGCCCCTTTCAAAAAAGATATTATTAATAGTTTTCAACAGACGGCTCTCACTTTTGAATCAATAGAATCAAACATTTTAATGTAATATGATTCTTAACCATCCTTGAAAAACCATCATTGTAGTAACAACCAATCGGCAGATAAGAAATATTATATAGATGAAGATTTTGCAAAACTTATAATTTTAATCGTAAACGAAGACCATCAACCATTAAAGTGAGGTCACCTATGTCCTATACCCACATGATTAGTTGTGCGTTCATAACAATCAGCTATATTATGTTGGGTGTGTGTGGCTGTCTGTGAAGATAATCTGAGCCATTCATGCCATGAATTTCTGAGAACATGACCCCACACGACCGTCACTGTTATTCGGTGCATATGTTAATTCAGTCGAATGGCAATTAAGTGTAGGTTACATACTAAACCATCCTAATAAAAATTAATCTCCATAATAATAAAATATCAATAGCACTTTTCAAACATAATAGTTTTAAACTTTGCATTTTTGAATAATTCTTCTATTTTAACCCCTAAAACTTTATTTTTAGAACACACATCGACTCTTTCACGAAGATGCTGAAAACCCTATCACACGGCGATCATTGAGCAACTAGTATTTATATTTTACTATAAAACTGTTTTTTATAAAGTAAACATCACACAGTTCAACCAAATTCAAACAACAAAAGTGAAGAAAAATAAACAGTACCTACCTTTAGACGCGGACGTCACGAAGTTCAATGTCTTCTAACAGCGATTTGTTGTCCAACGTAATGTGTACCCGTATTGTTACATTATTGTATGCAGAGATATCGTACACAGTGGAACCTCTGTATTCTGCAACATCCATTTTCAAATTTTTTAACTGAAAGTAATCTGAAACCTGAATATAAATTTTAAAACTTCAAGTAATTGGTTATTACGGGAAGATTTTAGAAGACGAACCAATACGCTGATAGTTCTGTTTAAATAAGAAAGTGCAGAAAAACGTTGACAAAATGGATTTTATTGGGCAATGGGTTTTCAGTATATTGATTCAGTTTCGTTTTCACTTTCAAATTTCGTTTTCTTCATTAAATTTTCGAAAAAAAGCCTCGTGTCATTTTAAATATGCAACGACGACATTATACATTACTATTCCATAAGTTTCCGTGACATTTATGCTGGAGTGATGTAACAAAATTTTGAATGGAAACGTGTATAGCGACCCTACAGAATACTTTGGAAAGCTCCGCAGCCCATACAAAATTCCCGTGAGTGTCTCACTTACGTTAGTGAGTAATATTCAGAATAGGGATTACGAACAATACTTATGGGTTGTTTTCATAGAGATACGCCGCTACTTTTAATAGCGGTGAATATGTCAGTTGAGAACGTTGTCAATATTGTTTCCGTAGTAACGAAAAACATTGTCATATAATTTTGAAAGACGCCGTCTTGGCAGACGATAGACCGTTCCCTAGGAACCCACTGCATAACAGGCATTTTTAGATTAAAAAAAAACTCAATCTGGTATCCATTTTTAGCCCTATTTATTGACCGACTTTGGTAGTCTGTAGTGTTGTAAGCGCTTACTTCTGAATCCCGAGATCCCGGTTTCGATTTCCGGTCGAATTAGAAATTTCAACTCGGGGATGGTTTGACTCTGATTGGATTCGACCGGTTGATTAGAAAAATCGCCTCACCCAATAAGTTTCACCGGCTTTACTGACACCTTTGTATATAGAAATGCATAAATTAATTAATATTTAACTAACATATTTCTATACATGGCCAAATCATCCCCCCTGTGGATGAAATGCCAAAAAGGAGAAAATAAAATATTTCTATACAAATATGTATTATCATCAGTCCCAACCAATAAGAAACAACATGCTTACTCCGGGTAAAAAAAATTCTACGAAATATTATTGTCCACGCGGAAATAGAACACTGGATAGCTTGATAATAAGTCGCTGACTAGACTAACAAGGTCGATAGATAAGTTTTTACACTACCAAGAATGGATCACTGATGAGGCTACGCTATACGGTTATTTGTGCCTTAAAACGTTTAATAAGCATACAAATTAAGTACACAACCTTTGGGTGAATAGAGTTTATTATTACTTGATGAGCCGGTTGTAGGTGTTGTATTGTGAAAGAGTTCTTTATTTTCAATTTAATAATGTTAGCCCACCCCCACCTGGTGAGGCACCATTGTGTTGAGGTCTGTGTGGGATGGATGTTGGGCCGGGTCGTTTCTCTCTTATTGGAACATTCGTTTTATTAATCCAACATGCATTTCTAACTTTATACGGAAAATACGAAGTTGTTTAAGTATCTGATACTGTATAAAATATGAAAATATAATTGGTAATAGGTACTATTAGAAATCAAATCCATACCATAACGGTATATTGAAGGGAAGGAGAAAAGGTAACAGGGGCGCGATACCTTATATATGGCGGAAGATACCTAAGTTATAGTTTATTCTCCTATCTCATTGTACCTTGAATATATGAATATAAGCCCCTTTGCCCGTAGATACGGGCTTTAGGTGCACAAAAAGTAAAGATTTATCATCGTCTTCTTCTATACCACATGGCTATATAGTCCTATCCTTAACAGTCATCCCCTGTCGCACTCCGGGCAGGGATACTCCGATCCAACCGCCCGGCCGCGCTTCGTCACCATGTCAGTCCCCTGACACTCAGCAACCACACCCCGCCAGCGCGGTCTATCCTTAACCAGATTCTCCCAATCCGACTGTCTGCCGACACTTTTCAGCGCCGTATCCAGATTATCTTTGAATCTCCTGCGCTGTCCCCCATGCTTTCGTCTCCCATTTGCTAGGTCGCCGAACAGTAAATTTTTCGGGAGTCTATTCTCGTTCATGCGAACCACATGGATAAGTATAGGCAACAAGAGCTCTCCATTGCACTCGATTTTACGCAATTGCCCAAATCATGTCCACATCCTTCAGCTCTGCTTCAAAAAAACAATAAACAGTATGGGAGTCTTTCATTTTTGGGACCATCAGTACGACAAGCAGCCGCGAAAATATTTTTTTTTTTTTGATTTTACCTATATTCATAGAAAACTTTTTATTTACACAAGAACATACATTTTAACTTGGTCTGAGCAACTCCCTTTAAGACCCTTCGCGCGGTAACGTAAACAATGTCACGTTGCATGTGTACAGGCCCTAAGCAGGGAACAAGATTCCACCATTCCGTTTTTGATCTGATAGGAAAACATCATAATTTTTTGGTCCCAATACAGAAAGTTTTTCCCTACTCTTTCAATTTAGATCAGCTTTCATTCGACTTATTAACCTTGATGTTTTTAAACTAATAACTGAAGCATAGAATGTATCACCTTTAATATTGATTTAACTCAGTTTAGGAGAAAGCTTCGCCTGTTATCCCAAATGAAATCCGTTTATTTAATGTAGACGTTTTCATTTTATATAAATTCCCTTTCCTAACTCGAAATTAATATTCATTGTTTTATTTGGTATGTTTATTCCCCGGTGTGGCATTAAAAGAAAATCCGGATCTTTTGTGGGAAGAGGACGCAAACCTATGAATAATAAATTAAGGATACAATTCTAACTTTAAATTGCAAACTAAAGTTTTAAAATGGAAACTAGTAAATTGCTGAAATAGAAAATAAAACTTATTCTATTACGCTATAGGATAGGCTCCTATCTACTTACTTATATATCTGCGTAGATTCTTAAGATGAATACGTAAAACCTTTCTCAATAATTCATATTATGTATCTATGACAGGTTTTTCTCAATGCTGCTAAAAAATACAAGTAGAACAAGCAAAAGCTTATTTCTTTATATCACCTATGTCGAATTTACAGATGGAAGTGAATACAAAAAAAAACAAAAAAAATTAATAAAAAAAACTTCAGCAAGTGTTTTTGGTGCAAAATTACAAGGCACAATTTCCCGAGCTCATTTTCATAGGCAACACCTATATATGTATAGAAGAGTGATGTTTGGACAGTCGGACACGTTTTAAGAAGAAAACTCTTAAAAAATTAATTAATTAAAAAAATTAATACTGTAATACCGAAAGTGCTAGTCTAGTATTCAAAGGCACCTGACTCATTATAGAGTGGTCCCGGTTTCGATTCCCGTTCGGGAATCGAAAATTCCCGTTCGGTTTAGATTTTTTTTCGATATGGTTTTCAATTGAGATTTATTACATGTCTCCTATTGGACGGGGCCGTTTGAATAGAAAATATGGCAATAAAATCAAACAGATCCACCGAGACCGTTGAAGAGACAGGAGTTCAACTATTTACCTATGTATTTATTAATCTCCTATGAAATTACTCCATACCTTAAGAGCTATCCCATTACATAAATATTGCCTAGGATTATCATGATGCTTTTCTTACAAACGTATCTATACTCTAGTTCTGAAGAGAATTACCAAAAAATAGGTAAACGTATTTAAAACTATTTTGCGCATGAAAGCCACCCATCATTGAGATCTGACTAGCAAGCATTTGTTTTGGACAAAAGTGCAAAGAACTGCCTTTAATTACCCAAAAAAGTTTCAAATCGTGTACTTTTTTGGTCCTCCAGAAATTGAGACTATGTGATAATAATAATATCTAATAAATTTTCCTATAAAGAGTGAGTAAATCTAAACAAAAAAAAAACACTGACTGTTCCAAAATATAGTTCTTATTAAACGTACGAACGAATCATTGATTTTGTGATGAACAACTAGTCATAGTCCCTGATGTGACTGACTTCTTGGAATACTAATTTGTATTTTAGATCATTTCCCACCGACCCGCCAGTTTGCCGAGCGCGCTATGAGGAAAATGTTAGGATATTTAATTATTTGACTATTATTATTCTACGTATCGGAAATGGTTGAAAACTTCTCGGGACGGGTCACTGTCATGATAATGGGCCACAGCATATTGTGTACACAGAGGATATACCTAAAAGAGCTTTGCACTTGTACAAGTTCAAGGCTGTTCACTATTATTCATCACTACAATCAAGATCTTTATACACATTTTATAGATTGAAAAGGTTATACCTTTTTTCAAGCCTTATCCTACACGTGTGTTTTTCGGTTTCTAAAATAGGTTAAACTGGTGACACGTTGGGTATAGTTCGACAACTGGGCTTGGGATTCAGCGAGTTTTGAACGGTATAATGTGGATCGTGAAGAAGTAGCGTTAAGGTCTTTTTTTTTGAAAGAGGGTTAAGGGACCGAGGTACCCTTTGTGTCACTGCGACCAGAATAGGTACCTATATTGTGACTTCCCTCAATTATCCAGGCCTATGTGAGTAAGGTCTCATTACACAAGCGCTTTCCCGAGCAATTACATTGATTTGGATAAATAAATAAATTTTTCGCCTTTTAAAAATATTATGAAGCAGCAGTAAGCAAAATATAACTAAAATGTATTTATACTTTCACAACAACCCTGTCCAAAAGTCTTTCTCGCCCAAGGTGTGGCGGCGAACTGATTTGAAAATTAATGGGTATACCGTATTGGCTGTCTCGGATCACATCCCTTCTACCCCCTCTTCATCCTACCATTCAAAACTCGCAAAACCCTGTTTTCAGTTGTCGACCTATCTATACCGTCTATACGACAATTCCATTAACACATTGGGTTTATTTAGGTGGTTCATTTTATTTTTCTGCTAAAATCTTCCGTTACCTACTTCAATGTGTTTCATTTTAATCCTATGCTCCAAATAAATTCAATTGTAAGGATATTGTTATGTCATGCGGATCATCAGTTAATGCAATATAGTGGGACCAAATAGGAAAGGATATTTCCAGCAGGTAACACACACCCTGCCGTTGAGCCCCTTAGTGTTCAAGGGTGGGTGGTTGAGTAATAATATAAAATGTAATGGCCCTGCCTACATGAGATCTTTTTCACAGTACACAGTCGAGAAACTTAATGTTGGAAGTTGATAGTTTCTCAGGGACACTGCCGGAACATTGTCTTCACTCGAATTATCCTATTCCTGTGTGTTCAGGATCATGTTAATAGCTCTATGTAATGAGGATACGCGAACAACTTTAAAAGCACACGTCTCCTCTATAACTTCACACCAGTTAAATTCCTTTTATACGCCTAATTTTAACGGCGATATATGAGTATGTGAGATCAGAGATAAGGCGGATTTTCTCAAAATACACGATTTTTTTCACCTTAACAAAAAAAAAACTTGAAGGTCGAAGCATACGAAATTCAAGTATGATTTTCATCTTAGTCTGAATCTCAGTTTAAGCTGATAGTATTTGTTTCAAAATTACAAGACAATTCAATTAACTCGGCGGATTTTACTAAGTGCTTTTACATAAATAAACATAATAAAGGTATATTTTTACTTTTGCTTCCGTCTTCATTTCATAAGGATATACGAATATATGTATAGACAAACGTATGTGCCTCTGTTTTCTATCCCTGAGATTTCGGCCACGAACTTGAAGGGGTTCATAGGAACATTGTAAAGCCAAGAATGGGATTTCGTTCAATTTGAACTGTCATTTTTACCATACTGTGTCCCTGTGGACGTATTTTAAAACTATGGAATTTATTTATCTACGCTTAGCTTCTCACCACAACTCACGACTGGACACCTGAATAGTCATAGTAAAAATTTCAGGGATTATGATCGAGGTTCAATCCAATTCAAATTTAAAACCTCTTTCATGTACAAACTTGGGTAGGTATACAATAAACAATGATAATTATTACTGGTTTTAAGCTGAATAGGAAGAGTTTGAGACCAGCTTCGTCCAAACAACTTGGATCAGTCCTTCAGTTGGTGAAAACAATCTTAATCTTATGTCACTATCACCATGAAGTTCCGTCAATGAAACTCGACTATGAAGTGGGGAGAACCTTAGACGACGATTACGACAAGTTCTTTCCTCTAATGCGTTGGGTTCCTAGGGAGCGGTCTGTCTGAAAAGACGGCAGTCTTTCAAAATATATGACTGTGATGTTTTCTGTTACTACGGTAACAATGACAACGTTCAAAACTAACAAACTCACCGCTGTTTATAGTAGCCCCATATTCATAGGAAAACAGACGATAAACGATGTTTGCAGAAGTAGAAATTATGCATTGAGTACGCATGATCATTTGTCTGCCTGCATCTACCTGTTAGATAGGAAGAGGCGCCGTAGGTTGAACCTTCCGAGTAAAATGCCGTGATACGATATCATATAAGCACTAAGCAGCCCACGGATATGCCGTCCACCTCGCCTACCCGTGACCGCGGGGAGATTGTTCAAAACACTGTGACCTCACCGGAATCGGATCGCATTCCGCCAAGGTAAATCGCCGGGGTTATTTTTATAACCGAACACCTTACTTTGCCTATAATATATTTAATGATCGAGTGTGTAGTATTGTTAGAACACTTGGAGTGTAATCAGCAACGTGTATCTTCCTGCCATTGTCTCTTGACAGGGGCTATGACCTTTTATGTGGACTCTGGCAATTTTTTTTACCTGCTTTCAAATAAATTTAGATTTGACTTCAGAGATTCGTTTCGAATAAGACCGAAATATTCCACCATGAAAGCAAACATGGTGTTGTGATATTATTGCGTATCAATATTCTTCAAACGTTTTATTTCTGATTCTGAGTATCGAATGATATAAGAATTAGAAATGCTTGAAGTTAAAAGGGTCTTTGTATTTTACTTAATATTCTAAGGATAATCACTTCTCACGTATAGAAGACATGTTCTGTAAACATTCATTGTTTAACTATGAATAAAATACTATTGCGATACTGTTTCTTTGTGAGACGAAATCATGGAAAAGCGGTAAGGATCTAAGTAGTGTACGTTGACCGGATTATTTTCACAGATCCTGTCACCACGTAAGTGTCATACGCCTATGGGAAGAATTATGCTTCTGCAAGAAACATCATCAAGCAGGCACAGACAAAAGACAGATACCTGGAGTAGACAGAAATAACTCGCAGTTTCCAAATGATTGTTTTCACATACACCTGGTTAATTCCAAGGTCAGGTCGCTGACTCCTTGCCGGTGCGTGACGTCACTGGCCGGCGTGAGAGAGTGCTGGTACAGTGCGATGATTAGCTGGTCGCTGCCCAGCAAGCCATACGTAACGCGTGGAATCTGACAGCTTTATGAATATATTGATGACTGTCGGTTTCAATGATATTCACTGACAGGACATGCGCAGGATTTGAACCACGCGCTAACAAATCGTTCAGATCATTTTTACTGGAAGGACTTATTGTGTTGTCAACTATTTTTCTACCGACTATTTTTTTTAACATGTAGATGCTTTTGAGTGTAGAAAAATATCAAATACATACAATACATATGGATCTGTGCATCTGGACAAGTTGAATTTTGCAAACGAATTCTACGTCAATGTAGTAGAATAGGAAGAAAATTAAATGTCCATTTTTTATATTTTTATAAAAGTGTCTTTGTTTGGTTTAAATAATTTTTATATTATGTTCCAGTGGACAGTTCCCTTTTGCGCACTCCACATTGACGAAAATTCGTTTTCAAAATTCAAATTGTCTACGGGGGTATGTTTTAACAGAAATTTGTCTATGTCTCTCCTTGCATCTCTTGGTAGCCTACGTCTCTGTGGTAATGTGATCACTACAATAAAAATAAAATGTGAATATATTTTATCCGAGTTTGTTATGTATGTATGAAGATGACATTTCATGCAAAATTTTGTAAACAAACAAAATAGTAGCCCGGCAACGCGAATGCCGAGATGCGCTATGACGGATTTGAATGATTTCGAGTAGGTGCAGAATAGGTGCCAGAGCTTATTTTTTAATTTTATATTATCAAAATATTGATAAGTCCTTATAAAATCACACTAAACCTTCATGTTTTGGCCAAAATGAACTAATTTATGTTTTATCACTTCAATTTTAATATTTGTACCTACCTACTTTAAAATTACCAACTCTTTGAATATTTTCTTCAAAACGTAATTATATATATATACTCGACGGCGACGGCTTGATCGCAAATTTTCTACCGCTGAACTCTTTTTTTCCACTGGTCAGAGTTTTTAAATAAAGCAGTTTGTGTTTGAATTATGTGGATTTTCGGAATTGAACTAAAGCTTTGAAGTTAAAAATTCCATCAATCGTAAAAAAAATTGAACTGGAAACACCACAGACTAAAAGTTTAAACAAGTTGAATTTTTTAAAAGTTCCATCTCTGTATCAGCTCCATTCTCTACCATTTCACGGTCTGCTCGTTCATTTAAGATGTTGACATGGTAAGTAATCTTACTTAGCAATGGGAAATTTCTGAATGGTTTGCCTCAAGTATAATTACATATTCCATACTTATCATGTAGATGCACTCCCAGTCGTGAACGCATTCTCTTCCCATGAATTGATAACCTGAACAAGAAATAGAGCGAGGAAATAAAAATGTTTCTTCCTCAACATATTATTTTTTATCAACAATCTCTTGCTGATTTTCGCTTCGCATTAGCATGCAAGTACAGGCAAAGGACACCTTGCGTTGACCTGGGCACGAGACAGCCGCGCACCTGTTTCCTTTAGTATTTGGATCACTGGACGAACGCACCAATCATCTGTTTATGGCGTCTTCCATCTGCCATCTGTTTGCAACCTGACGAGACGACCGGTTGCTTCTTACAAAAATTAGCAAAGTGGAAACATCGCTTTGTTGCCAATCAAGACATTTTACAACCATTGCCTTGAATTAAAAATTTGTAGTTCTTTAACAGGCATTTGAAGACGTATTTGATGAAACTTAAAAGTTATTAATGTCAACCTTTGACCCGTTTTATGGGCTCATATTGTGTTCACTGTTTTCCATACCATAATACGATCTTCTTATCAGCCTGGAACCCTCCACTCCTGCTCGTACGCCTCTTCCATGTTCTTTCACTCCTGCATATCTTGCGCCTTCTGCATCCATGCCTCACCGAAAACCTAACCAGATTATCCATCCATCAGAGTTGGTGTCGTCCGGAGGTGGCTGTTCATATTCTAGTGCGTCTGCACAATAAGCGCTTTGTTCATTTATTCACGATATATTTCTGTATCAACATAAAAACAGAGAATAAAAATGATTTGATACACGATTCGATAGCAGGAAGTTGACAAGCTGAACATACACAAGTTCTGTCATACAGTAATTCTAAGGCTATTTCAAATTAACTGGACCTTGCTTTCGACTATCCAATTTTGATACCTTTTATGTTTGTCAAAAAGAAGGATGCTAAGGAAATGTAGGCCTCAAACTGCAAAACGACTTTCGGTAATAAAAATAGGGTTCTTGTAAACAATTTATATATTTTGATTTCCTCATAGTTTAGCCAAAAACGGTTCGATATGATTTCTCTTCTTTATCACGATAAAAATGGAAAGGACTATGAGCCAGCACTATAATCGAGTTTCGTTATAATCACATAATAATTATTAAGACGGATTCTGGATAAAGAGCTCAAAATTATATTCCACTATTTAAATATTGGATTAAATCTCCCTTGTTTATCAACTCAAAACAATTTTCATTTTGCAGTTTAGTCTAATAAAACATTATTAATAAATTATAATTACGGTTATAAATACATTATCTAAGAGAACATCGGATTATCTATGGGAGTTCTTGACAACTAAGCAGGCTTATTCAGGTCCTTGGTTTTATGACAATACCTACACTTATTTCCCTAAAGGATTCTTCGGTGGATACTACAAAATTTCCTCACGTTAGTTAGCAAGATAAGATTATTAATACATTGAACCCACTCAATATTCTGGTTGTACTGTTTTATTGACCTTAATAACTTGTAAAAACATCTGTCGATTGGTTTTTTTTAAATATCGGGCGTTAGTCCAAAGCGCTTCGTGCGTAAACAAAAATTCACAAAAGGGTTTTATGGGAAACTTTTTTAGGCATCGACCTTTTGTTTAATGTTTATTTTATCATGAGATGCAGTTTTGTTTGATCTTCATATTATGATTGGGAAGCACGGTTTTCCTTTATTTTTATTGAAGACACACAGTTTGTATGTGAGTTCCTAATCGAAATCTAAATACTTTTAATCATATTTTCACAGGTTAATTATTGTACGCCTTTACATATCATGTGATATTAAATTAATGAAACATGTCAAGGAAAAAGACTGGTAGAAAAATTAAAATACTTTTTTAAAATTAGGTAGGTACATTCCATTTTAGAAAAATTGCATTTAAAAAAAATTTAATGCTTTTTTAATTTTGCTCAAATTAGTTGTTATTGGGACACAGAATCGTGCAGTGTGGCATAGTTTTGTTTTGATAATTTTACGAATATGTTGTTGAAAATTTGACTTTTCAAGAATATCTTTAAATCAAGGTTACGTAAATCATTCACGCAAGTGTTGCATAAAGAATAACAATTATTATAAAATGCCTGTTCCTTAGGCCCTGCGCACACGTGTCCTTGCGTCGTTCGTGCTTCGTTTCCATGGACGACGCGAGGACACGGTGTGCGGAGGGCCTCATTCCGTAATATCATTTTTTTGCCTCACAGACAATTCTATTAAATATTATGTATTCACTTCTATGTACATTCAAAGAAATATCTGCAATGAGAGCACCTATTTGGGACCGCCCACCCGAAAAATTCGGCTGGAGCATTTACATAACGAAATACCTACAGCTACACGTTAGGATGATCGAGTACCCGTGTCACCGACATACGCTTAAGAATATTCTTCACAATTTATCTCGCAGATACTAACTCTGGAGTGAGTAATGGAATATTCAGTAATAAACGATTTTATAGCCTCACAGGAATAGGTTAATCATCGGCTTCTATGGGAGAAACCTTCGCACGAGTTATGTCAATATGATGAGTTTGTTGGGCGCTTGGAAGGTTTGAATAATCGTAAAAAGTAAGCTAACAACGGAATATCCTGGCATTTGATATACCTTATATGTATATTCTGGCCCTGGCATATACTCATGCATCAAAACAGAATTATTAGGAGTTGATAATAACAGAGATATTCATGAAACTGTCTTTAAAAGATCTATTGGTTTGTTTTCCTAGCAATACGGTACTGCTGTAAACAGCGGTGTCGAACATTGTCAATGTGGTTACCTTGGTGACAAAAACTTTGTCGTGCTTTTCGATGACAGACGTCTTGTCAGACGACGCACCGCTCCCTAGGAACTTAGAGCATAACTGCGATTTTATCCAATTGAAATATATGAACCCATTGCTACATTATTTAATTTTAACAAGATATCTTTTCAACTAAACCAGACATTATTAAAACGATACAACATATAATCAACTCTTTTTTTATTTTTGATTAGATATATAAGTAGTTCTTTAAAAAAAGTTTTTGAAAAATCTACCTAGTACCTACTATACACAATACGCATCCGATATAGATTTAGTGAAGTGATTATTCGAATAATTAAAAAAAATTGTCAAGATTAGGTAAATGGTGTTGGAATGGGCAAAAATTTCATGGAAATCAGTATGTATTCTTGTGACAGCCTTTGGGTGATCCCATAACATATCAAAAAAAAATGTAGCGTAACAGATATTTTATCTCAGTCATCAAACTCTGCAAATAGAGCTGAATATTTGCCATGTAGGTATGTACGTACTCCGTATGCAAGAATCTGATGCGAAGGCATTGCAGGCCAAAAAATCCATCAAGATAGCCCTGGAATGAAAGTGCGCTTTTGGAGTAGGAAATATAAGTTTTCTCATTGGGAGAAAAAATAAGTAAGTATGTGCTTCACCCAAAGACTACAAATCTCCCTCAATCTCGAGGTAACTATTATTAAAGTGATCTGGAGTGAAGGACTGTTGAATATTTCATTAGGTTAAGTGAACAGATAAGCTCTTTTGTAAAAAAAGCGGGAGTAATGACTGAGGATTCAGGATTGCACTCCAAAGCACCCGTCCATTAAGTGGTTTGGATAATTAGAATGGGCTCAGATCTCTCATTTGTTACAGACAACCTCTTCATCTTGTTGTTCCAACTATTTTTTAAATTAATCTAATTAAGTAAAATATTTTCACGTTCATTTTATCCCTATTTTTTTATGATGTCGAATTTGAACATACTTTCATGTTCTTCTTCTTTCTTTTTTGTCCTAGCCTTTATCCCATTTACGTGGGGTCGGCTCTCCTAGTCCTCATCCTCCAACTCCCTCTGTCCCCCGCGTCCTCCTCGCGAAGCCTTGCCTCTCTCAAGTCCCTTTTTATTGTGGACATCCACGTAGTCAGGGGTCTACCTGGTCTTCTGGGTCCTACTTCTATGTCCATTATCTTCCTTATCATATTTTCCTGTGGCATTCTCATTACGTGTCCGTACCATCTAAGTTGTTCTCGGTCACTTTTTCTCCAATGGGAGCGACTTTGAAACTACCACGGATATGGTCATTTTTGACCCTATCCAACCTTGTAACACCACCAGCCCTTCTGAGCATTTTCATCTCGTTGGTATGCAGAGTTTGGGCGTGATTGCTTTTTAGGGCCCAGCACTCAGATGAGTAGGTCATGGTTGGTCTGACCACCGTTTTGTAGACCTGACCCTTTATTTTTATGGGCATTTTGTTGTCTCACAGCATTTTATGTACGTTATACTTTTCTAAAATTATTTTACAAGGATTGGTTCCTCAGAAACATTTTTACTGTTAATTTTTTGACCGTTACTGCTTGGAGGAACATAGGTAGGTACCTGCCGAAGATTACTAATATGTTTCCCCACAATAATTTTGTCAAACTACACTAGATAAAACCTCCAAACACACACTATTAATACGTAGAGTCAAAACTGGGATACATCACACTGTATGTAATATTATGTTACCTACGTAAGATTGGCATTCTTCCGTGAATCGCATTTTACATAATATGTAGGTACATTGTACATACCTACCTACTTACTAACTTTGTTTTTTCTTCTATTTTGTTTCAGGTGAGTGTAACTACCAACTTAACTTCTACTTAAAAAAATGAGAACTTATATTATTTTCTGAAGATCTGAAGTTTGTTAAGTAAGTAGCATATTGTAAGTTATCCGAATATATTGGTAGGTAATTCTACTTTAAAATATAAGACCTAAAACTATTTTACAGTGCTTATTTAGCCTTATTAAGTAAGAAGCAATTTGGATACTAAATTATCCGAATATATTGGTAGGTAATTCTACTTTAAAATATAGGACCTAAAACTATTTTACAATGCTTATTTAGTCTTATTTAGCTGGCTTAGGCCAGCCTTCGAAATAACAGTAGAAGACGGTCGCATTGGTTTGTTCCATTTAAAAATCAGTAATGAATTGTTAAAGTCATTAGTTGTTACATACCTATTCGTTGTAAATTAGTTCCTTTGTGAATTATACCTTCAATTTTCTAGAGTTTGTGTAACTGTATTGATTTTTTAGAAGAATAAAATCACCGAGGTTTTTAATCCATTTGTACACCTTACGTAAGAATACCTACCTACTGATGGCTATGCAACCACTTTCTTGCAGCGGCAGAAGATGTCTCATGGGAAATGTCAACAAAATACCCCGCGCTTCTCACAGCGACGCAAAAAGCTTCTATTTTGTCTCATGCTTACCATTTTATCAATTTCTGAACACTCGCCATTTTCTCGGAAAAATATTTTTATTTTGTGAAACATAAATGAAAAAATCGCCAACAACACTGTTGTCTTTTACAAAATACTATATTATACCTCAATCAATCAACTATCAAAGCTATCTACTTAATTTTTACTCTCTAACCAAAAAAATATCTATCCTTTGTTAAAATTGTTAGTTTTTTTCAGTTTTCCTCGCAACCCTTAAAACAACCCTGAAACTATATAAATATTTTAATACCAGAATTATCCAAATCGGTCCATGATATACTAAGACGGCACGGCTTGTGGTGCGGGAGGCATGGGATTTTTTTATGTGATTATCATGTCGACGATTCAAATGATTTTGAATTTCGGTAATTATGACAAATTTTTGCACCAAAATAGCGAAGTTGTTAACGTAAAGTGATCACACTAATGCAGTGGGTTCCTACGCCTGACAAGACGGTTGGCTTTGAAAATTGAAACAATGTTATTTTCGCTCTTCTTTATCTGTGCACTAACGCTGACTATCACTCTGAAAAATGCATCCCGGTCCTGTTCGGCAAGAAATAGTTCCTCAACACTCCTGATCCCCGACCACTCACGAATATTTCGGAGCCAGGATATCTGCCGTCGAACCTCTATTTTTTCCTTAATTATTAGGTTCATCAAAATAGTATTTTTCCCTCTTAGTACGTGACCCAAGTAGGACACTTTCCGGACTTTGATATTTGTCAACAATTATTGTCTATCAACCCTAGACCTTTGCAAGGCTCTTGTTTTTCTGACCATATTTTCCCTCCTTCTCTGAAATCAAAATCATAAACAAATGAAATATTTATATAGCAGAGCAACGTTAGCCGAATCAGTATGTAATAATAATGTTAAAAATCTACGATAATCGAATAATGTCAAAAATTTTGAAAAAATATGATTTTCCAATCTATTCTTACTTTTATTAATCAATTATATCCGACTTTCCTTCCCTTTTGTGAAAGAAATAAATTAAATCATTCAAACATCGTTTTGATTTATCAACTTCTTCTCTCTGTAGATAAATCTTTCTATCGAAAGTTCCACAGTAGGCAGATGATATTTTTATTATATAGAACCTACGTTGAAAGTCGATAGAGAACCCTTTGATTTATCGTAATGGAAAAATTGAAAGGAGGAATGAAGCCATATAACTTAAAATATATCCTTGGAAAGTAATTCGGAGAAAATGATGCAGTATTTCTAAAAGATTTCCAATGACAGATTTTATTGTTTTCTCTCTTGGGTGTGAGAAGGCTTAGAGAGTGCCTGGAATCCTATTCCATGACTCCTTTGGGTACCTGCTCGGCTCAGACAGCGCTTTTTCGTTTTGTTATGTTGTCAACGAACGTCGCACAATGAAAGCCAATTATAGCCAAATAACTCCAAAGCGGAACTATTTGTCTAAATAAATAGTTTCCTCACGCGAGAGATTTTGATGAAAAGCGGGAAATGCTTTACCGAACACACGAACACCTTTTCAAAGGATTTCCAGTAAGCTTTACAACTCAAAGCAGCGCACACAAAAGCTCTTACCTTAAATTTGTTATAAATAAAATCAATTAGTGAACTCTTTTTTTTTTAATTTTGAGTATAATTAGCTAACAGTTTATTTTAAATGTGTATTTTTCCATTTGAATAATTGAAAGTTTAGGTTTTGCCATTAGTGTAAAGACTTTCATAATAGCATTCTGATGTATGTTAACTTCACAGATAGTTGAACATAAGATATACGAACGGAGATATTTGTTGAGCATATTATTATTATGACCTTATAGAGTTAAGTAGAGTTACACTGTCACTCTCATGATGTTATTTCAGGTCTTTTTTATTCACACACAAAGATCCTTGACCTCCGAAGGTTGTCTTAAGATTTATACAGCATACAGTGCTACCCTTATCACACGAGAAGTGTACATAATACGTTGGGGAGTCAATATGGTAACGTATGTATGTATTGTATAGGTGCTGGTATAGGGTAGAAAGATTGCTCTCTAAGATATATCCTTCCCTCTCGGTCTACTCCATTTGATCTGCAGCCAATAAAAGATGTTATCAGGAAAATGTGAAAATGAATGATCTTTCTTTTCTTACATTTTCGTTCAATTTTTTTTTTCAACAAACAAAATGACTCACACAAAATATCCACCCGGAGATAACAGATAACCACGTTTCCCTTTAGCGCAATATTTTCAAATATTTGCGGTGTGATTGAATTTTATACTCGTATAAATTGTTGCCAGAGCTCGCCTTAAACACCCGTCGCATTGTTTCAGTTTTATAGATAGCTCTTCTCTTCAATCTCTTAATAATCCGACTGATAGGAACGTAATGTAGAGCCGCGATGGGTCCCGATATACATGAATTATAGAGCGTTTGGTAGCGCCATAAGTCACGGGATATGTGTGTAAGTAGGTAGGTATGGGGAGATATGGCTGCTATAAAAATATTGTTAACCTCTCCCTTTACCTTCACTAAATAGATTTGGAAGGGCGGAGTATTATTTACAATGTGCACATGGCTTGGTAAGTTATCCCAAACAATCTATTATCCTTGCAAAGCAGCTTGAAGATATCTTAACATAAATCCGAGCAGATCTTCTGTATTCTCAGAGCTCATAAATTACACTCCATTTTTATGTATTTTTCTTTCTTCACGAGCAATTTGTCATGACGTTTCATAATCTTTAAATATTTTTTATCCTTTTTTATCTTTATACCTTGCGCCGCTAACTTCGGTAGTCCGTTTCGCTTCGTCATAATATTTTCATAATTTATCAAATATCATAATGGCTTCATAAAAGATATTTTCAATTTAGATACTTCCAAAGCTTTTAGTAGAAAAAGCGTATTAAAATTTTCCGCGTGTAGTTGCGTCGGGTGGAGCGATTCCCTTTCATTATTACCAGATATTTACTGCCAACTGCCACGATAATATTTTGCTCTTTGCGAACTCCTTCTCTTGTCGGTGCTGCTACACGGCTACACCCCATTCAAATGATTCTTTTTCTGCGTTATAAAGAATTGAAAGAGCTTCTCTTTTGTAGTTACTCACCTTCAAAAGCATCGCGCAATATAATTTACACTCATTTAAATCCTTTTTGCTTTATTAGCAGGAAGATAAATTTGAACTACGGTTTTCTATTATAAAGCATAGTACCTACACAAACGAAGAGAAACGAAATACCTCACTCGCTTTAGAGCTATTCAACTTTTGAAACAATAAACCTTTTTCGGAGTTATTTTGTAATGTTTGCAATAACCCAATACAAGGTTAGAGTTATATTTAAAATATTTGTAAATTTATTAGAGACACCAACAGAATACTTAACAATGACAAAATAAATCATGAAACAACAACATAGAATCTCCAATGCTCCAATTACATATCTCCCGCATGTGGCTATTGTGCATAGTTAGTAAGGTACAATCAAAGTCGTCTGATTAAAAAAAAATAAAATTAAAAAAATACGAATATACCTACGTATATATTATTATACAGTGCTTATATAGAACAAAAATAGAACTTAAAAGATAGGTATAGCATAAAAATGCAGGAATATTTGAACTGAAACATAAAATAGAAGTTTAAAATCTAAAGTTGTAATAAAACGATTTATTTGCTATTCACATGTTTTATTATCTTGGCTAGTTTTGAAAGTATGTACCTACACATTCTACCATGGTCATTAGAATCTTAGAAATTGAGTTTCTTAATCTTATGTGCCATTTGAAACTCTTTTATATTTATTTTATTAGTATAAGATATTTTGCATAGGTAAGTGTCTCGTGCACTGAACGACTATCCCAGCGCTCCACGAACACACCGATACGATATCTACGAGCTTGGTGTGGAACAGAGAATAATACAACAAAGATGCAACTAGATGCACGGAGGTTGTTTGTAGTAGCTGCACCAGCCAGGATCCCTCACAAACACATTGAAATTAATTCCAGTGCATTGCACATCCTCAAAACCTGTTCCTCGCTGTTGAAAGTAGTGATCATTCGTTTGTTCCCGTCCGATCTGTAGCAGCCGGAGAGGAGCATTTGTACAATCCTACCTACCTGAGTATAAATCATTCGTTATACAATACAACACGGCCCCACATATGTAGTGGTGAGCATCCTCAGTGTTATTGAACTGATGAGGTAAATTTTGTTACGTTTTCATCAGGTCACCTTAGGACGTATCTATGTAACAAAGAAACAATAACAACATCTAGACGGGCAGGTACCGACACCTACATACATACAGCGTAGCTTATACCAACTTGTGGTTTGCTATATGATTTATTCGTTCGAAACGGACCAATAACGCTCCAGCATACGTAGATATACGGATATCGTGTGGTAGATAGATCATTCCTAGGTAAATATTTTTATTATTATTACGTTGAGAACCTTCCAGGCCTCGGGTTATCTCGAGTCATTTCTTCTTTTAAACATCTCGGCCTCACATTATGATATTGTTCTCCAACTTATAACCTGAGGAGTTAAAACCAACACAGCTCCCTGCCCACCACTCTCAGCTTGCACAACGCTGCTGTAGTGAACTAATTGTATTACCTGATAAGATTAGTCGGTATTAGAAAAATAATTATTAGATAATAATAGGTATGTGGACATACAAACATCCACCGGTGGTGAAAAGGATCGAATAAAGGAAAATGCATGGTTGCTTTCACTGTTCCTATATAATATTATTTGATGCATAAGTGTGAGTTCTGGCTTTCGATCCAGAGAAAGAAAGCCCAGACAAAAAGTTTCCGCTCTCCGAAGTGCCAATTCCATATGGCCTGGGCTATTTAGAAGAGTTCTACCACCCACTTCCATCAGTCCATTGCCTGATGTTTCTTAGCCAGGACATCTGCCCACAACTCGACTTCCATCCATCACTTCTACCATAATGAAAAATGGCCGACATGAATTAGTTAGCAGAAGAGAGCGATATGTTTTCGACCATTATTACTTATAATAAATTCGAGAAAACTCTTTTATGCTGTATTTTGTTCTTTTGAAGCAAAGCTTAAGGTTATTTGTCAAGTTGTGTAAGGAGCTCTTGATATAGTGCGAAATTGCGGGCTTGTGTTGCGTTGTTTTATTTTCGTTTTTTTTTAAATATGAAGAAGTGGTAATATCTGCTTCTTACAAGGTGATTAAATGAATTGCTACACCAAATTGAACAAACTATTTCAGATCAATCAATTTGTTTAGAAACTGTTAAATTATGTTAAATGATCGTTTAAAATCAGCCGTTAAATTTCAACACTCCCGATCTCAATAAATCGTGCATCGTACAAATATTTGATTAAATTTTGTAATGATGAGGAGTTGTGTATGTAATCAGAGTAAGAACGTCTCAGACAATCACTGTTGCGTTGAATGTCAGTCAGATATGCGAGACTGTGCATCTCGCCATGTGTTATTCAACGTTTGAGGCTTGAAGAAGATCGTGTGTTGCATCGCAGCCTTCCTCTTGCGTTACGTGGGTGCAGAAGAATAGAACACACCTCGTTTTAGAAAGGCAACAAATCTCCGCACCTAGAGCAGTTACATCACGTCTTACATCTTGTCCGATGATTAGAATATTGGCCATACCAACAAAATCGTAATCAATTTCAAAATAACAAAAAAACATTATTAAAAACACCCTGGTTCATTAAAATGATCATAAAATCTCCAACTGAATAATTGAAATGGTTCTCAAGTAATATTTTTTGTTAGCTCTGCACTCGTTTTCGAGTGATTCGGCCAAGTAATATTTGAGATAACAGAATTGTCTCTGTGGTGATTTGTATTATATTCAGATAAAGTTAGAACAATATCTTTCTCTTATTGAATCAAACTCTGGCCCCACTCGAAGAGGACATTATAAATGGGCAACGTCCTATAAGCACGGCACAGTACACATGGTTGGCGTGTGGTATATTCCCACGGAATCACTGAACGTCGCGTCGTATGATTCATTGGAACATTACATTGCGAACGCCGACCGTTTCAGATTCTTCAACGCAAATAACATTGTTATGTTTACATTATCTGAAATGATTTAACATCACATCTCCCACTATTTGTCAAATAATGCCACCATTTTACATACCTACCCTCAAATTTCACATTATCGTTTCCTCGCTTTTAAAATATCAATAAGTAGCTTTCCCGACAGACGTTGTCCTGTGGTTCTAGCCCGAAGTGGCCTGTTAATATGTACATAATGTGCAATGCGCCCCCATAAAATAATTCGATTGAGGCTAATAAAATAATAACATTAAAATATTTCTGAAACATCCATATTTCATTCGTATTCCAAGCTCTGGCGGAAACAACGTTGCAATAATGCGCTCTCGCACACACCCCACCTCGCCTATGAAGTAAGTGCTAATACGAATGTGCCCGATAATATTGTTGACTTTGTATGATAATTTTGCGGAGGAGTAAGTGAGATGGGCTACTGTACTACAATCACGTATGCGAAAATGAGAGGGAAGGCGTAGGCGCGTCGCAGGTTACCGCTCTATACAAACTTATTGTAATTTACATAATTTCTTATCCATTTTTTTTTCAATTTTTTATTAGTTATTCTCTTATCCGAAGCGGAGGAGAATCCAATAAATCAAACATCAGAAGAATCTGTCGAGCCGATCTCGAGTTATATGTAAGTGTTCGCACTAACCCGACTTTAATTTATATTAGAGATAATTGTGCATGTATTTAATATTTACCATGAAAGGATTTACTACGACCCCACAGTAATGTAGAAATTGCCAAAAGTAATAAGCCCGTCAATTGATTAAATATAATATCAACGCCCTTTCAAGTACCTACCTCTGAGGCGTATTTAAAATAGGAGTAATGTTATCATGAGAGCCAAGGTATAGAGAAAAGAACTTTCTACATGAAGGAAAAAATATTAGTTTTGAATGGCATAACTCTTTTAAAAAGGTTATTTAAAGCAGGCTTACAGATAATAATTTTCGTGGATAGTTCTTATCCTCGCCCACCATATCAGTAGTTGGTTAAAAAGAACCGAACCCATCATGGCAGGTCTTTGAATCTACAAATTCCCAATTAATGAGTAGCGTTTTCCTTTGTTAACTGTAATTTGGCGTACTCAACACTCGTTCTAGCGATTTTCTCCTTCTCGACGGGCGGGAGATATCAAACGCTGAAGGTTTTTTGAGCCAGAACAAACTAGCCTTTTTCCTCTACAATTAACCCATACTCATTTTCTTTCAAGATTTACCTAAAACTGATGATCGCATGTGGTACAGGAAACATAATGCACGGTTTTCGCAAATAACGTGCACACACCGCAGTCGTCAACTTTTTCAGACTCCATGTTCTTAATAAAATATATTTACAATATGTATTTTTGAGATATGAATATTGCCTAAAACGGAGGGGAAGTCTTTCACAATAGAGAAATATTAAAAATTATTCATAAATAATTTAATCATGTGGTCATTTTACATTCCTGAGTTCCTAATGTAACGATAACATTACGGGCCGTCCTACAAGTTGCCCGACACCTAATTTAAACCACGTAATTACCCTCTCACTTTGTATTTTATTTTATGAAATGGTTTACATAAACACACGTCGTGTCACGGTGATTGATTGGAACGTTTTTTCAAATTTGATACACATTACGTTGCGGTTAACAAAATTATTTCAATCATATTATTTTCTTGATGGACTCTTGTTACCATTAAATCCTGTTCGTGAACGACAAATAATATAAAAACGTCTTCAACTAACTAGAATATTTTTGAAATACAATCAATCGAAGATTTTTGAACGCATAGACTCACTTTCCGAGTCTGGATCGTCAGACCAAGAATCTCTATCGGTTTGCCACATGTCATCGGCTCCTCGGTCTCTCTGGTGGAGTCAACCGGTCCCGTCCAATCTGAGACAGGCCAACCCCGGGTAGAAATTTCAAGTGAAAAACACTTAGAAAAACTCTGACCCGACCGGGAATCGAACCCGGGACCCCGGATCGGAAGTCCGCGCTAGAACAACTAGGCTACCGAGGTCCGTTAATGATTGCTTATTTTAATGAAAAACATCTTCCGTTTTTTTCTAGTTCTTCTCATTGTTGTACCAATTTGTTTATTCTCCCAACTATCTTAATCTATGTATCTATTTTATGATTTCATTATCACCTGATCAAAATCGTAAGAAAAAGGGTTTTAAAAGAAGATTGAGGGATATTAGTCGGTAAAAATCCAGCACTACCATTAAAAAGTCAGTCAAGATGTATGAATTTTTAAATTTAACTTTTTAGAGTTACCAAATTTTTCCAGATTATTCAAATCTTCTCTGATGAACAACCACGTTCTTACTTTGCGAGTCCGGATCATCAGATGAAAAAGCCTCCAGTAGTTGGCCACATGTATGGCCCTGTCCTTGGCATCAGCACAGCTCTCCCGCGTGCACCCCTCTCCAATATTTGGGCAATCTAGAAGGTTATTATGGTCCAACGACCACTCCCTCTACGACACACGCGGATTGTCCGTCTCTAATATTGAAACTTTATCATAGGGAATACCTAATTATTAAATTGTGATACCTTAAAATAGGTATTCTTTTATGTAATTAGAAAACAATCGTATCTTCCTTACATTCAATCAAACTGACATTGATGATTTTTTTTATCCTAATGATAAATTCAAATACTCCTTAAATGAACCGTTCATTGTAATCTTTTTAAGCCCATATTTGAAATTTTGACAAGCACGTCACTTTATTGTGGAATTCCCCCAGCTCCACAATATTAATTAAATTCATTGTAAATTGTAACTCTTTCTCTCGTCTTCTCTCAATCCATTCCATTCCATTACTAATCTTATCGACGTTGTATTGTTACCAGGTGGGCGTCGTCATTAGTGATGGCTCGAACCCGTGACGATTTGACGTAAATAGATTATTAACAATCATATTTTATATTCATGGTATTTTTGTATAAAATTAATTATACCTTGTGATCATTGAGCGATATCGTCAATCAGTAAACGCTTTTTACAAACCCTTTATAAAGGTCATAGTAAAAAATAAATCCTTTATCAATCAGATTTTCAAGGCTTCGAACTATATGTCCAAAAATTTTAATGTGTTCGAGACTGAGATACGCAACGGGATTCAGAGTTCTGGAAAAAATATGTTCATTCATCTTGCTTTCCGGCGAGTTTCCAGTTTATTCTCTATTATCTATTTATTCTTTATTCTGTCTGTCTGTAGCTCGAAGAATCCATGATTCACACAAGGATGTGCATTCATTGGATGTTCCTGCCATTTCATATTTTATCATACTGGTCACCGCACTTCTACCCAATCTAATTGTGACAAAAATAAAACACAAATAAAATTCCTACAGCAATTTAGAATTGATTAAGAAAATTCAGGGCTGAACGATGATTATTCGTGGTATGGGTACAATAGGATAAGACTATTAGAAGTATATAGCCAATACTTAGTTGAGATCGTGATATAATATTTTGAGACTGGAGCCTATGGCCTAATGAATGCAGAGAACAGTGACGTGGGTACATTTACACCTTGTCCCCCTGTGCTGTTGTCATTTCGTTATTAATTACTTTTGTTTGCTCCAATTGTCCCACTTTGACGAGCATCCCAAAGATTAATGGATACTTCCATTCTCCCAACAATTTATCATCATTTTATATTCCAGCCGATCACTGAGATGGAAACTTACAGCGCTTTATCCCAACATTTACATACAACAGATGTATCGGGTTTTATTAATATCAGATCCCTTAATTTTAACACTATTTTTGTAATTATAATAATCCTATAAACAATCAATAATTCCGATATGAATTTACTAAGAAACCTCCAGATTATGTATGATTCAGTCTTGAGAACTCAGTTCGTTATGAAAATCTTAAATACAAAATTACCTGATTAAGTTGCCTTACCTAGCTTTTCCGCAATTTCTTTCTGTCGTACGGGCCATACAAATCGCATACATGCCAAACAAGTAGCCGAAGGAAAAAAAATACATGTTTCTATACAAATATAGCCGGCTGAACTTATTGGCTCAGGCAATTTTTCCCAGTCAACCGGTACCGTCTAATCTGAGACAGGCCAACCCCGGGTAGAAATTTCAAGTGGAAAAAACCTTTAAAAACTCTGACCCGACCGGGAATCGAACCCGGGACCTGTGATCTGAAGTCCACGCCTATACCTTAAGGCAAATAAATTCATAGATCTTTTCTCTTCTTCTTTTTTTACGTCTTTTGCGTTTTTTATTGAAGCTGCTTTTGTGAGATGTCTCTCCACCTTTTGGGCGGTCTTCTTAAAGGAAAACATACCTATATGAATATTCGACTTCGTGTAAGATGATATCGGAAACCCTGGACCATAGGACGAGTATAAAAAATCAAAGATATATCCAATTGCGTTCCTGAATAAACTTAGGATTTTGAAAATTGATAATTTTAGGTCCGATCGGTAACTAAACCTATTATCTCACATATTATGTAGCCTGGCATTTTGACACTACGCTACTAAGATTGACTATAGTTTGAGGTAATATTTTTGAAAATACCTAATGCATAACAATGGTATTTTTTTTTTATCATCGCTGATAAAAAAAAACTTATCCCATCTACGTGTTTAAAGATTCGCGATGGAGATGACTATAGCGAACTGATAACATGTTTGATAATTCCAAACAAGGCAAGCACCTATTCACAGCCAATAATGGTTTGTTAACCTTTGCAAGAATCACCTTTCATTGCCACTCAGCCAATGTCCTTGAATGTCAAACAAAAAAACATTACAATCGAATCTATTTTTTGCTCATTACAAATCTGCTCAATAAAAATGTATGCTTCCATAGTAACTGGCCAGGCGGATATTTTATATATTTCACGTACGTAGGTATATTATGAGTTAATAAAATTGTTTTGTACATATCTAATAATTGTATTTAAATAAGTTGGTTTTAGGAAAATGTTTAATCAATTCATATTTTTTCTCTTCTTGTTTATTTATTCTTGTATTTATCGTCACTTTTGACTGAGGTTCTCATTGTCTCGCTTGCTTTGAAAGGCTTCTTATGGAGCCTTCTTCAAACTAGCCTTTGAAAAGTATCAGATTTCACGGAGGCAAAATTTATGTACAATATGGTCTTACAAATTCTGAATGATATGAAGAGAGAAAATTGATGAAAATAACTGTCAAAAGAAAAATCCTCAAAATTCAACTACACGTTCGGCATTGAAAATATCTCCTTATTTTTAGCCAACTTCATCCACTGCTGAACAAAGGCCTCCCCCTTATTTGAATTTCTGGAGGTAGTTGGACTCACCGAAAATGTGAAAATGTCATCACTTCACGCTGTCCTGGTAGGTTAGTATGGTTTTGTTAGAGGTTTATTTCCTTCCTGCAAAATACAGGTTCCTATTCTCGTCTAGCATTGCTCAATTTAGATTTACAAAATTTAATTTTCTTGATCAACCTTTTTCGTAGTTATACGAGTAGTACAAGAGATCAAAATCAGGTCCTTAACTTTGGTCCATCATCTTTTACTTTGGTTCTCTAACTGATTTTTTTTTATCTATAAATTAATAGAGTATCTATGCTTTTTTCCATTTTTGTATTTTTTATACTATTCGTGAAAAATCTAAACAAAATACATACTATATAATATGAGGAATGTACTTCTTTAATACCATTTTTTCGCATCAAAGCAATACGGGATTCATAAAAGACCAATCGTGTAACTCTTTTCGTGCTTAGCAACCAAATTCTAAATCTTATAATGACACCGTTAATGAAATTGCAATTGAATCGCATTAAAAAAAATATTATGTACCTAGGTAATATATCTTCGTCCCAGAGATAGTTTATCAATTTTCCAAGATACTTGGTGACATTGACTATGACCTGAATAACAACGACACCAAACTAGGCTACAGACATTTACAAACTAAGATTTTCCAAATTCCCTTCGTAAAAAGACTTTTTCTTTTTGAAATTGAGTTATCTTAAACAGTGAGGCTCTTTAGAAGGTGGAGCGCGCTCTCATAAAATGTGTGTTAGCGCGACTCGGGGAACTACTCGCAGTCCATATTGAAAGTTCATATTTAATGTTCCGCCCACCCACAGAGAAGCTACCCCTTTCTTTCAGAACTTCATATTTCACCCCAATTTTTATAAAAATAATAATAATATATTCCTCCATGAAACCTGCTTTTATTTTATACATATCCCGTAATGTAAAGGGAATGTATCATCTCACTCACACCTCGTCACCAGGCATATCGCTCTCCTTGTCTCCTGCTCGGTATACGTGCTTCGCTTTAAAATTACTTACTTAATTCTCTTTTATTCTTGCATACTACGTAGGTACTTTTCGTGCGTATATTAATTTGAAATTCGTTTTTTTCTGTTTACTTTATGACTCCCTACGTCCACGACGTGTCCTTTTTCAACCAACAAAGGGTTTCTAATACCACCGCACTATGGAGTATTTGCCACCTAAGACCGGTGAAAAGTCAAAATTAAAAACAAGGCTAAAACAGTTTCAAATGTACCATTCTTAGAGATGAATGATTAGCTGCATACACACATAACGATTTTTCTTTAGGATTTGACCTATTATCGCTTATTTTTCAAATCTTACCGAAGAAAACAATTGAAAAATGAGGGATTATCAGTCAAATCGTAAAAATAAATCGTTACGCGTGTATGCAGCTAATGCAGCTATTGTTCCATCTATCAGAATTCAAAACTCTCTCCTCTAGTCATGCATTTTGTTACACTTCCAGCCGGAATCCAGACATTAGTCTGAATTGTTTGTTTTTAATCCAATTAGTTTTTAGTTGTGATAGAAATCAGATTTTTTTGTTGTTGTAACGAAAGTAGACGGTATGTTATGTTTTTCTTTATTGAATTAGTTTGTTTTTCGGGTGTTTGTGCTATGCTATCTATAAAACAATAATAATTTTCGCTTTTATATTTTTTATTGATTCAAAGTTCAGCTATATCGAGTTGTTTGAGGCACACGCTGTTTAGCTCTGTGTAAATAAAAATGCGAATGACATGATGACAATGACGACGAGAACAATAATTTAAAACCAAAATGGTACGAATATTTGATAGATATTTCGTTAATCACAGGTGAGCCGTTTCTAGAATCAAGGTAACAAAAATTTTAAGGAAAAAAACGACAAACTGTTACATAAAAGCTTAATATACTCAAAACATTGTTTTTTTTTATTTGATGAAATTACGAAAACATGTATAAATTAACTATTTTTCACCGATTTTTAGAGCAACTACTCCATAGTGCGCCATGTATAATAAATCTCCGAGTAACAACAGTTCTTACTAACCTTATCTAATAGCAGTTTGTTTGCTCGAATTCCTCGGACAAAAGTGTTAACTCATCAATGAAATCTGTCAGATTGCTGGATGTGTATTAAGGAAGGGACTACAAAGACCAACCTTCAAGTGTTCGCGTGTTTCGAGGTGCCATTGAAAAAGAAATGCATAGAAATACAATCCGTGCCGCTGTGTACCTACTGACATTTTGTTCCATAGAAAACATCTCCACGGACACGGCTACTAAATATCTTTCATACTTCTTTAGATGTATTTTTCTTCAGTTTAATTAATACTTATTTACGAACGATTTTTCCAATCATAGTTATTTCTTTGATACTTAATCAATTTGTTTTAAAACAATCCAAAATATCAGTATTCTTCATTGCTAACCTTACCTATGAATTATTCTAGAATCTAGATAAAATTTTCGGATCCTAGTAATTTCTTTTAGTCGGTGCTTCTTTTTGGGACCGAAACGTGAATGCCTGAAGTAAATACGATGAAAAAATAGAAGATATGAATAATTCATTGTAGAATGTTGCGTATTCCTTGGACGGATATGTTCAGCAATTCGGAGTTCCTGAATAGGGAAAATATTGATAGAGAAAACATCGAGATTCGTATGATTCTTTGCCACTTTATCACTCGCTTCTGCACTGAACGTGGACCAGAATCCAAGCCGTTAAATAACTAATTCATGCACCTAAAGACAGAGAGGCATTTGCCCAAATGAGAGCCAACGTCAGGGAAACTGACTAGGCATTTCAAGAAGAAGAATTTCTTCTAATTTTTATAAGACTTTATAAATCACTAAATACACCATTATTATTTTTTAGTCATTGAATAAAATATTTATTATTTTGTTCTGGCTCTATTTCCTCCCTTAGTTCCAGATTAGTTACATAAACTTATATTCAAAGCTAATACATAATATTTAAAGACATTTTTTCGTTACTGAAAATGTACTTAATGCTCGTGTAATTCTATCGGAACATTCCTTTGGGAAAATAAAGATTAACCGTGCGATCAGCCGGAACAAAGCTAAAAGTCTACTGCCATAAAATAAAATAAAAAGGTTTCCGACTGGGTATTAGAATCGGTAAAAAAAGGAAAGGTTTCCCCGTGGTGCATAATTTATGTAAATCGATTGTAAGTGCTAATGGAACAGGCAGAGTAGTTAAGCCATTTACTATTAAAATAAGTAGGTATATCTACATTATATGTTAGTGATAAAGATTCTTTCTTAAACAATGTCGCTATTATTTCGAAATATTAACTTATCTGTAAAGGAAATTCCTGAAATCTTTTACGACCTAATGGGCTGGTTTTTTTATTAACAGGAAATTTCATAAAGCACCATATTTTATTTTTTCAAGAAAAATAATTTATTTTTTTTTTAAATAATAGATATATTTTAGATGATTGTATTATACGACTTTAGTGTTTTGATAATCTTCTTTAATTTTTTTCACCTAATACTATCCTATATTGTTTAGATTCCTTTCAAGAACTTTGTATACATAGTTTTGTCGGATGTTTGTGATTCTTAAGTTGTAGAGTCTTACCTATATCGACACTAACTTATAAAAACTATCAAATTAAATACACCTCTTCCAAGGAATACTCAGAATTCACGTGCCCTGTCAGGTCAGTGATCATTCTGGACTAGGCCTCTTTGTTTAGCCCTGTATGATGTAACATTTCTTCTACGGTTGGATTCCGGTCCACTCTTCCATATTTCTCAGCTAGGAGATTTGTCTTCTTCCGACCTTATATGCCCCTATATTTCGTCCTTCAAAATTGGTTGCAGGAGGCGATACCCCAACAAAATATGACCTAGATAAGAAATCTTGCGAACTTTAATTACAGCTATTCACTCTTTCGCAATCAAAGACTTCTTGTTTGTTACTCTGTCCATCCACAGGACTCGAAATATCCTTCAGTGAAGCGACATTTCAAAGGCCATACAAATGTTTAGAAACTAACCATAGCAGTGTAACCACCGGAAGGTTTTTGATTTTCTGGACAAAGTAGATTATATTTTTTCCAAGAAGTTTTTTATATTTTCACAATTGCCCATATCAATTCAGCTGTGTATATAACAGTTTCTGATATATTATTATTTTAATTGAATAAAGAAACTCTATTTTCGTAGTTAAATATCGCACCGTACTTAGAAGTTTTATTAAACTTTGTCCTAATAAACCCAAATAGCTTTGAATAACAAAAAAAAAAATCAAATAAAAGAAACATTAAAGGTTTATGAATTTGAAAGTCAGCAGAAAACTTAAAATATTTACAAAATTTACATTCTATCGGTACTATTTTTTAAGACTAACTACATACATCGTCATAAATTGCCATTTCTCTCAAAGTAATTCGTTTCATGAGACTTAAATAATAATATTATAATATTCAACTTGTCTAGGATGTCACATTATTAATTTAGCACAGAGGATTTCATGTTCAGATAATATATAGCAGAATACCTAACAGGAGAATGTATGAATACACGAGTAGCACAAAATCGTATTTCCTTAATTTCAAAATCACCCAACTATTATATTTCACGATAAAAGAGGATTTACATAGAGCCGAGGGTTCTCAGTGATTACTTCACACTATATTTCATAGTTAATTGGCCCGATTTAAATTTAATATCCGTGGAAAATTGCTGAAAATATCAAATCTCCGGACGGTCTTCTATGGATAGGAAACAATTAGATTTTTGAGGTGTAAATTTTTTGAATAATGCCTAATGAAAAAACAGGCCTACGAATATAAAATGAATCCAAGCGGAACATTTGATTTGGGGAACGGTAATAAGTATTTTATTAATGGATATTTCCTGATTTAATATTATTTGGGTAGAAATTATTTGAAACATTTCTCATTTTACTTCTTTGGAGAACAAATCACGTGTATGATTTTCGGTAAAATTATTTTATTTCGAGGTAATTTATTTTTAAAAACCTTACAATATTGATTGTTGGCTTCTTTTAAAGAGCTGCGCATTACATAGGTACACCTTTTTGTTGAAATGCTCCGATTTTTTTGTTATCTTATACATGGTAAACTAACATTATTTATTAAATAGAACTTATATTGTGGGGCTAGTACGAGTTACCTTTATACTAAGTTACCTTTGAAGAATTGTTTTTTTTTTGTATGTACGAAAATATTAAAGGTAATTTCCCGTGTTGTATCGAAATGTAAAGAATAAAATTATTTTAAGAACAAAAACTACAAATTCGATATTAAAACATTCGGAGAACGTTAGGAATTCAATGCAAACATATTTTGAAAATACAACGTCTATGATTGCTAAGTTGAGGGTATCATAAACTCGCTTTAAAAAACAAAATTGCGTTTTAGTTCAATGGGGTTTTGCTGAAATATTTTGACAAATACTTAAGCAATATTTTTATAAGAAAAAAATGTAAAATATAAGCAAGTTTGTCGTTTTTGTAATAATAAGGATGATGGAATATTCTTAGACGATAGACACGCACCGCCGTAGAATCAGGATTACTCACGGCAACTGAAAGTCTACTGGGAATTAGTAAAGGTTCATTGACTTAAGCCCCTTCAGGAGAAATCGTTTTTCCACACACAAACTTCTCCTTTCCTCACACACACCTCAGTATAAATTATTTAATCCTAAACCACTTTTGCCGGCTTGATAATTGTTGATGTGTTGAAACATTTATTTCAAACGATTGATTTTTTTATTCATCTAAATTGTTTCTCGTGTAAATATTTATAGTTGAAATGGATTTGATTTTAGTTCCACGAATTATTTCCAGAGATTTCATAATCAAAATACTAAATAATCTCATTTCAATCTTTACATTTAAGATTAGTTTTGAAGAGCTGTTGGAAAACCATTTCCGCTTGAGATTTAAATTTAATGTAAAGCTGAAAGCCCTAGAAATATTGATTTAAATACTTATTTTAACAAACTTTAGTTATCTTTACCTACTAAATATTAGGCAGCTAATGATCAAAATTGATTTGTGTGATGAACAAGCCGTGGACTGAGATATTTAGTACTGATTCTTCACGATGTTTGATTTATTGGATTCTTCTCCGCTCCGGATAACAGAATAACTAATAAAATGTTGAAAAATGGATAAGAAATAATATAAAATATAATTAATATTAAAGTTAGTTCGGAACGGATTTCCTGCGACACCATAACAACAAAATTATTGTTTACTGCATCTGATCGTAGTTCTCTCATTCTCGCAAACGATTGCTGCTCTTACAGTAGCCCATACCACTTACTCCATCGTTTCGAGCGTTTTAGAAATTTTCATACAAAGTCAACAAAATTATCGGGCACTCGCAAATAATGTTCACACGCAGCATCGGTACTTCATAGGCGAGGTAGAATGATGCGCGCGCATATATTCTCGCGTTCTTCCCGCCTGAGCTTTGATACGAATAAAATATTGATGTTTTAGAAATATGTTAATGATTATAGGTATTATTTCATTAGTGTAACTCAATTGATTTTTTGTTTCTGGAGGAGCAGTGAACATTATGGATACCTACATGAACGGGCCTCCTCTGGTTAGGACCACAGGACAGGACACCGTCTTTCGGGAAATCTAGTTGTTTATAAAGTTGTGAATAATTATAAATTTCTGTTGGAGGCATTTCACAACTAGAGCTGTCAGAAATAAATCCCTATTTTATGTTCCCCACAGCTGGACTAACTATGACAAAAATTCTTTCATAAACAGAGTATGCATAGGATATAATGGAATGTGCATGAAGGCAAACATTGATTTGTTCTCTACATATTCCCGCAAATTTAGGTCTTCTCTGAGAGAACTGGAACCCTGGTAAACTGTGGCACTTGTTTGGGCACTTGTTTAGTTTTTTATTCACTTGTTTTTGACTATTTTCTTTTCCCACTTTTTCCTTTATTGTTCCCAAACTCTCCTTTCCCGCTCCTATTCCTTTCCTTCTTCCCTTTTTTAATTTTAATTCGATCATTTAGTAATAGATAAATAAATAAAAATACAATATAGATAAATAAAAAAATATTATCATCATAATAAAATGTTAAATACTATCATTGGCGCTATGAAATTTGAATTAAATGTATATCAAATATCTACATAATATTTTAGTCCGTTTATTTATATATATATTTTATTTATTTATTTATTTATTTATTTATTTAAATCACAATTTATTAAACTTAAATTATAATATATATCAGTACAAATAAATACAAATAAGGTTATTCCATTCCCCAAACAGCAATTGAAATTATGCTGGTATTAGGGGTAATGATTTTGACATAACGAACAATATATACAAAACTTCGATACAATTCAAACAATCAAACAACAAAAAAGAAAACCACAGATATCATAATAATAACTTATATTCTACATGACTTGGTGTGTTATTGTATTGTATTGTATTGTGAGTAGTTATGTTACGAGTCTTTATATGGGTTTTTAGTTTTGATTTGAATGTAGTTGTATTTTTTATTTTTCGTAAAACGTCAGGTAGGTACGTCTAATTATATTTTTGTAAGAGCATCAATCATAGAAAACAAACGTAAAGGTCAGATATTAATATGCGAAAAGCCGTGCAAAATTCCAGAGAGCGTTCTTAAATACTCTTTGATAAATTAACTTTAATATATTTAGAGCTATTTAAAATTTTTTATTTTTTTAAGATCTTCATACAAATTTTTCACAAAAGACAGTAAGCCATCTTTTGGAAACAAAATTACTCATGTAAACGTAGAATGGAATCTTGGTATTACTGTATGAAAATGTAATAAAATAATTGGAGATTGATTTGTTATACATATAAATGTTATTCAAATCTTATTATTCTCAATAAATAAAGATTTAAAGAAAGATTTTGGAAAAATATTTCCTCCATTTTGTTATTTGACACATTTTAAAAAATTTATGGCCACATTTTGTGTCAAACTGTCGTAGCCAGATAGATGAGTAATTATGTAGCTACATACCTGATAAAATCATATTAAATGTTGGTAAAAAATAATAAAGATACATTAAATTAAATTCATAATACATTTCAATCTAAAAATTGTTCTTTCATAAAGATTTTAGAGAAAAAATGATATTTGAAAATTGAAATGAGTATGAATATTCTTTAGTAGATTTGGTCGGTAAAACAGAACGCTGAAAGAAAGCCAATCTGACAGGAAGTGATGACGTTCCTATTTTACAAGATTATAATGGATTTGTCAGGTATGTGTGTATGTTTATAGTCAAAAAATATATTTGGTTTTACACACATCATAATAATTAAGTAATACTTCCTGTTTATTTTGGAAAAGAATCAGATATGTAGGTATTTTGGTAAAGTAAAATTCACTTGATTTATCCACAATATGTATTCACAAAACTGTATCGAACTCAAATTTCTTATGTAGATAAATGCAAACTTATGTTCTCTTACCTTTAATTTATTTTATTTAATGTTATATTCATCACAAAACAAGGTGGGTAATATTTTAAAAAACACAGCATGTTGTTGTATGTTGAAGCATTCGGTAAGTTTGGCAGCATTTCTTGATATATCCAAAATCCCTGCAAGGTTCTGAGTGTTCTGACCTAAAAAAAAACAATTCTATTAATATATGAAAGCAAAATACAGTGATTACATGGCCATGGTTGCAAATATATAAGACGACATTAGAAAATTTTGCTTTTTCAGGGATTTGTTTTAAAAATACATGTTATGAGAATTTGATTAGAATCAATATTAAGGATTTAGAAAGTATATCAAACTACTTATGAACTTCAAATTAGAATAAAACAATCAACTGCTAGATACATATTTGATATGATATGCTCTGCATAAAACGTTCATTTGGAATCTTTCATAGTATTATTTGTTTAAAAGTGTAGCTTTTATACCTTTTTAAGATCTTCATTAAATCCATTTAGACTGCATAATGTATCAGGTATTATTATTTCAGATAGACTGCAACTCCATGCCTAGAAAACAATATTACAAAACAAACATCAAAATCTGTCTAAAGTTTAGTTACAGGAGGGACAGCAATTTCAAAGTATCATATTTTATATACCCATATTTTTACAATTCACAACTAAAAACTTCATGATAGGTAAAAATCTTAATAATTAAATATAGCTTAGGTACCTACTTACAAAAATATTTCAATATATTAAAAAACTTACAAAATTTTTGAAAATAGAATTCCTGTTGTTTTTGTTTGGCTGTCAGAATAACAATAATTGACAGTAGGTTACCATAGACAAACTTTTTAATATGTAATTTTTTGTCTTAGCTTCATAATATGAAAACAAAATAAGAATGATTTTTTTAATAATTCTTCTTCACATTTAAAGTGGTTTTTTGTGTGAAAAAATTTTTTTTTAATAAGTCTAAATATTTTAAGAGACCATTAAATAAGTAAATCAAAAATATACATCATAAAATAATTTAATAGTACCTAACTGTGTTGAATTATATTATTATCTTTGGTTATCCATGGATGGTTAATACTTCACTATACGTCATATTTTGTTGTCAAACAAAAGGTTCGGATTGATATCGTCGATTATGAAAAATATAATTACCTTATTTTCAATTGAGTTTAATGAAAATAAAACTGGTAAGTCAAATTGATTAACATATCTGTAAGCCTATGCCGTAACTTAAAACATTTATGCGTTGCTAAAACAATTGCAACGTTGTGTGTTACCGAAATCACAAAATTAATTTATTTTTTTCAGGTTCCTGAGGCAAACGTGTTTTCAACGAGACTAATTGCTTTCATCCCACCTTTTTGACATAGCAATTAAGTACATACTTCTAAGGATCAAATTGATTGATAAAAGTGCATTTCTAACAAAGAAATTCAAAGGTTTAATTTTTGCAAGACAATATAATAATATTGTACAATATAATAATATTGTAAATATACCAAAATGGTAAGCTACCTATGTAAGAATTTCATTAATTATGTTTCTTGGATTTCTTTATGTGTATTTTAAAATCAGAAACTTTATATTGCAGATCCATGTTAGAGAGCTCATTTAAATTTCCCATTTGAGAAGGGAAACAATTATATTGAAAAAATATTCAATGGCTGCTTATGGGATGTAAAGAAGATTGACCATAATCAATAATAGTGTCTTGCGGATGCCAGCGATTTTATCAATTTTACCACATATCACTATAAATAAGTTCTCAACCCGTTAGAAGCATATCAGCTTCATATAGAGCCTAAATGTATCTTAAACCATATTATTAACCACTATTACCACAAAGGATTACTCTGTAATGGTGAGCAATGCTTAATTTTGACAGAAAATAAATAAATAAATATAAAAACGATAATGCTTCTGGCTCGACACAACACAAGCTGACACAATAGTGTGTTTCTAGCACATAGATTTTCATATATTCTTCGTAGTAAAAAAGTGAAGCCGATTTGGCCGGCAATTTTGACAGTACATTTATAAAGAAACTTAAAAATGATCTAATTTCACTTATTTCAATGTAAAAATATGTTTTATTGTAAAAAACACGAGAAAACTACTGAATAAATATACGCTGTACCACATTCTTTTGGGAACCAAACTGTCAAAAGTTGCAATATTTAGGCTTCACTTTTGAACGCGAGTCGGGATTCTAGGTTATTGTATGGATTTCTGTGTTCTAGCATCAGATTTAATTAAACTTTAAATTTTTTATTTCGGTTATGGAATAAAAATGATATACCTAATACTTTTGGGTTAAGAAGTGAATAACTAATAGTTTTTTTTATAACGGTGGGTCGGAATATCTTTTCTGGTTTCCATTTGTTTAAGAGAATATTTTTTTACTCTGCTAGATCTAACAAAAAACTTTGAGATTATACATATTACGTTTCAATTGTTGATTTTATGTTTTATGAATTAAATAATGATTGGACAAAAAATAAACAAAAATTCTTTCATTCATTTATTCATACCCATAAATAATATTACTATTTAAATGGTTCTACGTTGAACAACTTGACATTTTTCAGAAGGCAATAACTTACATTTGAATTTCTTTCCTATGTACATTTTGGTTAAATTTTTTTTAAATTTTAATAGAGAATGGCATTTATTTATCAATAAGGATAAGAAGAAATACCTAGATTTGATATTGATATACCCGCATTGATCCATTGAAAATTTCCTTATAGGTAACTTAATATATTTTTTAAAATTATATTGTAGTGGTGTAGTTTTGTTTTGATTCCAATGCCTTTCTCAAAATGACACTAAATAGTTTTGCCTAATTGCCACATAATTTTTCACCATAAATAACATAATAATAATACAACGTCTATTGACGTCAAGTGAGTATCTCAGTAGGTTTCGAATCCTACTATGGGCTAAGTTGAACCACCAAAATAGAGAGTATTGTTAAACTATGAAGGTGAGTTTATTTGCATAATCAAGTTGATTTTTATCCGCTCTGTAATAATCTACTAGATGTTGTTACTTGCAACTTGACGTTATAACACACCAACCATTGATGTCAAGTTAGATGCAGAACTCTTCAACAATTTGCGGCGATTATTTTGAGTTTGATATATCCAGATATGGAAATGAAATAAGTACCTGTAGTCAATATTTCATATACAGGATATTTTATTATTTCAATTATGCACCTACTTGAATAGTTTTTTTTAAATATAAGGAATCTATAGATATAGCTGGAGAGAAAGAGTGGTAAACATTGCTGCCAACTATTCCTAGGATTATGACCAGAGAAAAGACGTTGCGTTACAGTTTTTACTTTTGTTGTTGCAAAGCATAAGGGCAGTATTGTTATTATTATTATTATGTTTATGACATCCCATCCCTAGAGGGACGATTTGTGCCAGACGCAGCATTGTATTATGAGCTTATAGTTCACTACAAGTATTTCAAGCATTCTATTAAATGTCAATTGTGGGGTAGGTGTAGAGAATATATCACCACACTACGAATTTGACTCACATGTCTTTCACAGTTATTCTATTTTTCATAGATACAAGCCGGTTTTATGAGTAACTCACCAATTAAAATAGTGATTCATGACAAACGTTACGTAGATTATCTATATAATAATTCAGAAATGTTTTTTTATTTGCCTTTTGTCGTTGCTTTACCGTATATGTGAGCATCACGCCTAAACGGCTAAACCGATTTCACTAATTCTTTATTTTGTCGTGTTGGCTTTTATCAGTAGAAGGTTCTTATGAAAGAAAAAATTAAGAAAGTTGCGTGGTAAATTGGGAAATTAAATAAAACTCGCATTAGTCCCTCCTCTATCTACATAATAATTCAGAAATGTTTTTTTATTTATTTTGCTTTTTACCGTATGTCATAGCATCACGCTCAAAATACAAATGCTACATCAGATATGAATCTGCACAGAGCCGTGCAAAATGCCGGAGAAAGTTCTTTAATACAATTTGCTGCATAAACTTTAATATATTTAGAGCTATTTAAAAACCCTATTTTTTAGGATCTTCATACAAAATTTTAATAAACATTAAAAGTGTCATTCTTCTTTTTCTGTGCTTATGTCAGTTATAGAGGTCTACAAAGCAATGGGAAGCTAGACTAGAACCTGTTTAATTGCCTTTAACCGATCAAGCCTGACAATCGGAATCAAAAACGTAAAGCAAGACGGGTATAAGCTAGTAAATAATAATTGTAAAAGCTTCAAAAATTCACAATAATGAAAAAAAAAAACTTTATAATTAGTAGTGATTGAGTATGAGCTTGCGGTGTGGTGAGACTTGTAAATAAATACAATTTATGTTTAAAAATTAATGCTTTATTTTTAACTTTTTAGGATTGAATAACAAAAAACGACTCATAAAATTGAATTGACAAGTTGTCCCAATATGTCTTTCCTATGAACATTTGACGAATCACTCCTTACCTGCTTCTCACACCAGTACCTACAATGGGAGAATATCTAAAATACGTCTGGAATTTACGACCTAGACGCTGTAAGGGCCTAGTAGGTCCTATAATAGTCTCTTCCATAGGTATTGAGTTGGTCCATAGAAATACCAATTGGACACAACCACTCTGTAGAGCGTGGGTACATTATTATATCATTATTTCATATCATTAGTGTACAAATGGCCGTAGTGTAAGAGGGATTTCTCATAATAGCCAACAACCTTTTGTGATGGTTCTTCTATTGATGTACTCTCTCCCTCTAGAAAATAAATTTTTATTACATACCTACATATTCACTTAAATAACATTGGATTCTCTGCACTATTTTGAATTAAATTTTTGAAGTAGTATTTTCAGTTCTTTTTGAATAGAGAACAACTGTGGTTCGAAAGTTGGGTCGGTAACGCTGAATCATTCTAGTTTTGCTCATTTGGGTCGGTGGTTATAGTAAAATACAACATAATTATCTAGATCATAGGTATAATAGTTTTTATTTGAAATTTGAATGGTTAGGACTGTATAATGAGGAAGCAGTGACCTAGAAGAAGTAAGAATCAAGAGAAAAAAATATCCTACCTGCGATAAACACTTCGCAACACAAAATAGAAATTACTTCATCTGACAATGAAGGGAAAAATTGATAGAAGTGGAGGTGTGGCTAGATGGCATATTTCCTGACTAAGAAATATTACGCAATGGATCGGAATACAGCGAGTGGAAGAACTCTTCAGAGGTAAGTCCAGGACAGAGAAGCCTACGCCATTGTATCGACGTGAGAGGACATGATATGGCACATGAAGAAAACTTCAATTCATTTTTTTTACATATCGTGCAATTTTATGTTCCAGACCAATCTTGTATGAAACGTATGTAATCGGATGTTTATATGACGCGCACACCGCACAGTTACAATAATCTATATTTTATCAAAATGAATCATAAACTGGATTTCCCCTTTTACGAAGCATTCAAATCCTTGTTTTTGGGCAAAATAACACGTCTATCAGCTCTCTTGGAATTCAATATTGGGGACGTTCATTTTGTTTTTTTTTTAATCTTCGTGTATTTTTTTAATGAATCTGAGTATACCCAAAGACTAAAATATACTTACTTTTGACATCTCTCATGGAAAGCAAAGGTTGTATTCTGAAAACGGAAATAGTAAGAGAGAATGTCTGAAGGTTATTTTTTATAAAAAGAATTCCTCACCAAGTAGTAGACCGACCTCGGTATAGCTCATAAGTGTTTTTTCACTTGAAATTTCTACCCGTGGTCGGCCTGTCTCAGATTGGACGGGACCGGTTGACTGGAAAAAATGGCCTCAGGCAATAAGTTCCGCCGGCTATACCTACTGACACCTTTGTATAGAAAAGTGTTATATTATTATTATTAGTCATGTCATCGAATTTATTTAAACACAAATAATACAAAAACTAGTAACAATTATTATAAGTATGTCACGCAGCGGTCGTAAATTCTGAGTGTTGTATATTATAATGTTTTATACCCAAAGATAAAAGTCTATTGTATAAATCAAAAGGGCAAGAATAGAAAGAAATGAACGTTTCAACGTAGCTCTTAAATAAAATCGGATGATAACTCATTCAGAAAAAAAACACAAAGTCCCACAAAGCTTCCCGCAGATCCACATTTCCAAAATTAGCAGAAACTCATCCCTTTTCATCATAGGTCAAATTTAATTCAAACAAAAACTCAATCTTTCATCAAAACAAAATAGCATCAGATTTATGTGAAAATATAGAAAAACAAATGGTTTTTTGAAGCATAATAAAAAAAATCACATTCAGTTTGAAAAAAAGGTCTGTACTCTGTAAAGGATAAATACTGGTATAAAATCAGCAAGAGATTGATTGCGCTCTCTACTTGACCATCGAACTATTCGGTCCATTTTTAATCTGCACTAAATTACTTTTCTTTTGACCTCGCACGTTTAGGTTCAGCTGCGCTACCACAATGTCGATGAATGATATTTTTTATAGATACAATGTTGTACATAACGATGGCTTGGGATTATACTAGAGTAACTCAATTTTTGGCCAAAATGAGTTAATGATGCAAAAATATAAAACAAAACCTGATTTACCACATAACCAAAAATTATATTTATAGGTTTTATAATTTTATTTTTATAGCTAAAAATATTTTATAATTTTGAGGCAAAATCCAAAGTTTTTAAAATTATAAAATGATAACTGTGTTACTCTTGTTTGATTGGCATATTTTGTTTCGCTTTGAAGAAGATAATTCAATTTAGTCTAGTCTAGCGTGAATTCGAACTCAAGGTAAGTGATTGCATGTTGAGTTACTCTTCTATAGTGCGGAGAATAGTTCATCGCGTCACCGACTAACTCCATATACACTCTTATAAAAGGAAAAAAAAATCAACTTCACGCAGCCAACTCGACATACACTTTTTTAAATTGAAACATTTGAACAATTGTATAGAGTATCTCGTGTTGCATTTTTTTGTTTCGTAAATAATTTTAAAACTTTAAAGATTATGTCAAGTTACTCTTATTTGGTGTGTAAAATGTTCGAATTGTTTTAGATAATCTTCCGAAGATCGATACCGTTTCTTATTACCTGCGGGCTTATAATTCGTAGCTCTGCGGGTTTTTACCTGGGTTTTACACGTTAATCTATGGTGTATTGTTTACGAAGCGTTCCTATACCTGCCCGTGCGCACTCGCCATTCGGCAGCCATTCTTTTTCTAGAAGCGTCGAGTGTTGACGGTTTTTTGAGTGTGCTGTGTTTTAGAAGTTTTTTATCGGTTTCTTCCAAATTATTTTACATATTTCAGTAAAAACATTTATTTCTAACATTATTATGTAATATAAACATACGGATAATATTTTGTTTGTTTTGTTAAGTGCGTTATAAGAATTTTACGAGTACCTACTCTATAACTTTTGTGTTCATTGACTTTTAGACATTACTTGTGTCAATTTTTGGTAAAAACTGTTTAGCATTTAAGTGTTATATTGTTTATAAGTTGTAAGTGTCTATAATAATAATCGATATGTATAATAAAAGACAATCACGTGCCAGTTTGATGTTGAAGATGGCTTTGAAAAGCAAAGATCACGAGGTCACAACTTCTTGTAAGTATTTTACTACTAAGCATTACAAATTATACAAAAAATACTCATAAAAATATGATACTGTTGTAAAGATTTATATTTTAATAATATCTTGTTTGTATTTCAGTTGTGGGAGATTTAAATAATAGTAGTAGATCAGAGTATAAGGCTAGAAGTGGCATCAGCAACTCGTCATCCTCTGGTAATCTTCCAATAAACAAAACTAGCACCCACGAAAAAGTAAATAATTGGTTAAATAAGGTGATTATTTTATTTCATGCATTTTTTAAATACCTATAAGATATTCTTGATCCATATAGAAAAGTCCTTTGTTTCTCACACTGAATCTCAGAAGTCCAATCGTTATGTCTTACAGGTGCAGCCATTCAATGTGCAAGCTTCTCAACAATCATTTATCGAATATGAGATTCAACCTTCTATGGACTCGAGCCAGACATTACAGCCTAACCCTGAAATGAATCATTCGGAGGTGCTGTCTTCTTTCCAAGTTTCATCATTGCCTGTTGTGTTGGTAGGAGGGCAATCTGCCGAACAGCTAAATAATTCATTGGATGAACATTTGGAGGTAATTATGAAATTGATACTTAAGATTTTGTAAACACTAACATGTGAAAGAGTCTTTTGTGTCTCACACCGATACTCAGAAGTCCAATCGTTATGTCTTACAGGTGCAGCCATGCAATGAGCAAGCTTCTCAACAACCATTTATCGAATTCGAGATTCAACCTTCTATGGACTCGAGCCAGACATTACAGCCTAACACTGAAATGAATCATTCGGAGGTGCTGTCTTCTTTCCAAGTTTCATCATTGCCTGTTGTGTTGGTAGGAGGGCAATCTGCCGAACAGCTAAATAATTCATTGGATGAACATTTGGAGGTAATTATGAAATTGATACTTAAGATTTTGTAAACACTAACATGTGAAAGAGTCTTTTGTGTCTCACACCGATACTCAGAAGTCCAATCGTTATGTCTTACAGGTGCAGCCATGCAATGAGCAAGCTTCTCAACAACCATTTATCGAATTCGAGATTCAACCTTCTATGGACTCGAGCCAGACATTACAGCCTAACACTGAAATGAATCATTCGGAGGTGCTGTCTTCTTTCCAAGTTTCATCATTGCCTGTTGTGTTGGTAGGAGGGCAATCTGCCGAACAGCTAAATAATTCATTGGATGAACATTTGGAGGTAATTATGAAATTGATACTTAAGATTTTGTAAACACTAACATGTGAAAAAGTCTTTTGTGTCTCACACCGATACTCAGAAGTCCAATCGTTATGTCTTACAGGTGCAGCCATGCAATGAGCAAGCTTCTCAACAACCATTTATCGAATTCGAGATTCAACCTTCTATGGACTCGAGCCAGACATTACAGCCTAACACTGAAATGAATCATTCGGAGGTGCTGTCTTCTTTCCAAGTTTCATCATTGCCTGTTGTGTTGGTAGGAGGGCAATCTGCCGAACAGCTAAATAATTCATTGGATGAACATTTTGAGGTAATTATGAAATTAATACTTAAATTAAGATTTTGTAAACACTGTAACATATGAATGAGTCCTTTGTTTCTCACACCGATATTCAGAAGTCCAATCGTTATGTCTTACAGGTGCAGCCATGCAATGAGCAAGCTTCTCAACAACCATTTATCGAATTCGAGATTCAACCTTCTATGGACTCGAGCCAGACATTACAGCCTAACCCTGAAATGAATCATTCGGAGGTGCTGTCTTCTTTCCAAGTTTCATCATTGCCTGTTGTGTTGGTAGGAGGGCAATCTGCCGAACAGCTAAATAATTCATTGGATGAACATTTGGAGGTAATTATGAAATTGATACTTATAATAAGATTTTGTAAACACTGTAACATATGAAAGAGTCCTTTGTGTCTCACAACGATACTCAGAAGTCCAATCTTTGAATAGATAATAATGAAATCATATTTTTCAGTGCTCAGCTAGCCGTTACAACTGTACGTTTACCAGTGTTGAGCCTGCTACTGAAGAAATTGGACCTGAAGAGAGTTTTATTTCGGAACAAACACATACTATTTCACTAAATCAAAGTGTAAGTTGGAAGATTGAATCATAAAATTTATCTTATTATATTGTGCGCTTACAGGAACCCCTCATAATATTTCACAATAGGTATGCAAAAGTGTTTTGTTTTTTGTTAAAACAAACACAACTTCAAAAAGCTTAAGAATGCCTACTTGCCATCAAACTGTGTCTCGAGTTTGATTATCTTGAAATTATTATAACACTACCTGTTTTGTATTTCAGATGACTCTTAGTACAATGAGTGAAACATCAATATCTCAGCAAGGTTCAAGAAAGCGAAAACGAAATGAAACAAACTGGGTCAGTATGAAACGGAAGCTTGGCTGTAATTCTGGGCAAGAGTATTTGAGTGTTAATGGTGTTTTAAAAGCAAAAAAAGAGATGGGTCCAGGCTGCACATTAAACTGCAGAGAAAAATGTCATACAAGGATAAATATTGAAAGACGTACTGTAATTTTCAATGAATTTTGGAAAATAGGTGACCACACTAGACAGTGGGAGTTCATTGCGCGTCACATTAGTATACTCCCCAAAAAACAAATAATGGCATCAACTATAGAAACCAGCAAGAGGACTTGTTCCCGTAAATATTATTTTTCTGTTGACGGGGATAAAATAACGGTATGCAAAACGATGTTCCTCAGTACATTAGCAATATCGCATATTTGGGTCGAGACGGCCCTCAAGAAGGTAAATGAAGTGGGGATTTTAGTGTCAGATCATCGGGGCAAGCACGACTCCAACAGTAGAGCACTGGATGCGTCTGTCCAACAGTGTATTGTAGACCATATAAATTCATATCCACGAGTAGAGTCTCATTACACTAGAAAAGACTCAAAGCGGCAATATCTTGATGGCGATTTAAATATTGCTAAAATGTACAGGATGTTTTTGTCAAGTTTTCCAGGAACTGTAACTGAACGGCAGTACCGACAAATATTTGTAGAAAAATTTAATCTTTCATTTCATCTGCCAAAAAAAGATTTATGCGATACATGCTCGAAGTTTGAGCTATCGTCACCCAGCCAAAAAATTGATTTAGTGACTTCATACAATCTGCATATCAGCAATAAGGATATCGCCAGAGCAAAAAAAGAAGCAGACAAAATTATGGCTGTTGGGCGAAGTGATGTGTCTGTAGTATGTTTCGACCTCCAGAAAGTTCTGCAGACACCTCAAAGCAATGTTAGTCAGTTTTACTATAAGCGAAAATTGGCAACGTATAACCTGACGATGTTTGATATAAACTTAAAGGAAGGATACTGCTACATGTGGCATGAGGGCATTGGCAAAAGAGGAGCCAATGATATTGCAAGTTGTTTGCGGCAGTATATTATGACGAAAGCCCATTGTGGAGTAAAAGAGTTTGTGTTTTGGTCCGATAACTGTGGCGGACAGAATAGAAATCGGTTTGTGTTTGCTTTGTTTCTCCTTCTAGCAAAACAGTTCAACGTCAAAATCATACATAGATTTATGGAGAAAGGTCACACTCAAAATGAATGTGACAGTGTCCATGCATTAATTGAGAGGTCGAGAAAAAATAAAGAGATATATACACCAGAACAATGGTATACACTGGTTCGCTGTGCCAAAGTCAAAGGAAAGCCATATAATGTGATTGAAATGGGCAGCCATCAATTTATTGATTTAAAAGGAATCGTGGAATCTCAAAATTGGACCAAAGGAGAAAATGAAGATAAGGTGGCATGGAGCAAAGTGAAAGAAGTGATGGTGGATGGTTCTAATAAGTTATTCTATAAGTATGAGCTCAATGAAAACCCAAAAACAATTAATATAATAAAACGGAGGGGTAGACAGGAACTGCAAACTTTGCCTCAAGCGTATAATGGACCAATACCAATATCAGAGGCAAAGTTTACAGACTTAATAACCTTATGTAAAAATAATTTGGTTCCTTCTATTTATCATAGTTTTTACCATTCTCTGATGCATGCTCAAATTGATGATTGATTACAATTATGTATTATATAATGATGTTCATATTTTATTCTCATTGTATTTATTTTATTTTACTAAATAAAAAACACCCTGATTGCATTTTTATTCCTGCTATTTATTCTGTTCCTGTAGAAGTTGGAAACATTGAAAAACATTATTTATATGTCAACAACAGACATAAATGTTGGTATGTAAGAAAATACAGATAAGCTGTTTATAAGTCTGCCTCATTGCATAAAATTTTATAGTTCAAATTGAATCTAATTGAGATAACCTATTACAAGGTTCAAAGAATGTCCTGTGGAACTAGACCATAATATTGAGATATACATAAGTCACTGTCAATTTAGTTTTTTTTATCTACAAAACGTAGAAGAATATGTTGAGATAAACTAGAGCTGCTGTGTATGAAGTTATTTCATCTCCAAAACATAGAAGAGTATGTTGAGATAAACTTGAATTACTGAGGATGAAGCTATTTTATCTCCAAAACATAAGAGAGTGTCTTGAGATAAACTAGAGCTGCTGTGTATGAAGTTATTTCATCTCCAAAACATAGAAGAGTATGTTGAGATAAACTTGAATTACTGAGGATGAAGCTATTTTATCTCCAAAACATAAGAGAGTACGTCGAGATAATACCCTGCGTGTTCTTATAATGTACCGATTATACTAGTGTAAGTCAACTTGACACATCGGTACGTCAAAAATTCCGGCGTTATACTAGTGTAAATCCATTATTTCCTAGATTTCTTAAGTTTTTTTGCTTTTTTACTCTTTTATATTGAATTTTATGCCAACTTTCTTATATAGAGGCAAAAAAAATATCAAAATTAGAATAGATTAATTTGTTATACTCCAATGAATCTTCAAATGCCTCCCCTGTAAAGTTGGCATATTTGAGTTACTCTAGTATAATCCCAAGCCATCGATAAGTAACACAACAGACTGTTGTGCATTGTTTACTCTGCATAAACATCATAGATCGTGAAACAATCACCGGATATTTACTCGATAGTCCGCATATTGTTCAACATGGGGTACACGCAGATGCACTGCTCTGTTGTTATCTCCCTACCGGCCATAATAATCATTTAAATAATTGTGAAAATCAAACATTTCGAGTTATTTATTGCCGTTGCGAGATTAATGTCGCGTGGTCAGGAATAATAATTGTCATGAATCGTGGAATTTAACATTTCGGAGATGAGATTTTGCAATTAATGCTACAACGCGTTAAATTATTCAATTATTCATGAATGAATGCATGTTTTATCTAAATTTATAACTAAAAAGGAGTAATCTTTTGTATATTGTCTATAACTAGTTTTGCTGTCTCTTCCTCGTAAGATTAGGAATGAAGTCTGAATGTAGAAATGCCAGATTTGTAAAACGAGGTTACTTTTTCTGCATCTTTATTATGAATGGCTTCAATTGTTTCATCAGGTCCAAATTTCAATGATTTTTTCCCTTTCAATTACGTATGTTCTCATCTTGTATTTATACCAATGAAGATTACCGTTAGATTTATGCTCATTGATTAAGTTATCTGTGATATACTGTATAGTGTGATACTTTTTTTTAATGAATCAGCGCTCACTCTATGTGAACTCACTCTTTCTTAATAAGTTATATAAAGCTTGTGACGTGAAAGAGGAAGATGGTCGGCACCTAGGACGATCCACGACCTCCTCACGAAACAGTTCAAAAGCGGGCGTCGTAACCGCTAGCCTATACTAACCACTTCATATTCCTAATAGTAATAGCTCAACCTAACATCTAAAAGCTATACCTCTCTTCCTCCCCATCCACCTCCCTTTCCTTTTTCCTTTTTTTGTTTGAGTTTGTTTTCTTTTTTTGTATTCTTTGATTTGTTCTTCTTTTTTCTTTATATTTGGGTTAGTTGTTAGAGACCACAACTTCGTTGTGGTAAGCTCGCCCTCTGTATGTTGATTCTGTGATGTCTTTGTTATGTTAAGTTTTTATGTGTTACTCTACCAATGTACCTACAGTAAATTATGAATAAATAAATAAATGACATACTCTCAAAATATAACAATCAATAAAAATAAACATATTTTCTTTAGAAACTGAGATATAAGAAGCTGCAGTTACTAAAGATATGAGGTTATGAAAAACCTTTATGACTAATGCTTCATATAAAAGTTTCATAATTCAGCCGAATCGTGTTGGTATGATTTTTATTACTGCGTTTTTTTATCTCTGTTGAACGTCCAATAGCTACGACAAAAAAATGCTTCAGAATTCATCATTTTAATACTAATACAAATTAGATAGACTTCTAATGCTAATTCTCAAATAGTTTGGCTGGTTCTATTTTGTATGTACCTAATGACGATTATCTCAGCACAATAATTAAACACAGTCGGCGAACACTTGTTCCCCCCTGAAGTGTACGGAGAGGCGGACAGGCAGGTGTCTTACTCTTATCTATATCGGAATGTCCGTTGAAACGTCCTTGGTGACGCACTCATGTACCCAGCGCGCTGAGGAGCTTTATGGTGAGCCAGTCAACACTTTGATTGATGATGAGATATTATTACTTATGTTCACGACACTCCAGCTCTTTAAGACTTGGAGTAATTTGTGAAGATTATTCCGTATCTCATTGAACAGCGCCGTAATGGCACCGAAGGTATCGGGTTGGGTTTCTTTGTAAGTATATTCGCTTACCCTGATTCTCTACCGATATGGAAAGGTACGCGCAAACAAAATATGTACCTATTCATATTGATTTATCCGAAGTACGATATTTTTATACAGATGATATTCTTATATATTACCAAAATGTAAAAATGAAACTAGCAGCAAAGTTTGTCGGACGACTTCACAAAGCTTCATACAGAAATACAAAGAGGGAATCAAAGTAAGTACCTACTCTATATTACTGAGGTTAAAGATAAATGTAACATTACCAGGTTTTTTTGCTATATGAAGCCAATCTCGAAGAACTCGTTGTCATTAATAATTATTGTTTACCTAAGATTTTCTGACGCATGTCACAAGGATGAAAAACAATAATCTATGCCAAAGATTTTTTATGAGATTAGCTTTTCCGATAGACCTAGTCCTGTCTTCATTATGAATTTGAATTTGTGTAATGATAATATAAGTAACTATTTCAACAATATAACTCGTATCACCACGTTTTAAACGACGTTTACAGGGCACATTCTGACAATCGCACCGACTATCAACATTTCACAGATGTGAAACGCCAATTAAAATGCAAACATAAAAGTTTGTTTTGGAAAAAAAAACACTATGAAAGTTACCTAGATGTTATTATTCCTTAAGTTTTTCTAATGTTCCGCGAAACCTTCTTATTTTTTTCCATAAGAACATTCCCCTGATAATAGCAAACATAAAAAAAGTATTAGCGAAATTCATACAGTGCCATGGCCAAAAGAAATAGGGCTAGAGTTAAAAGTGTAACATAGTATGGAGAGTGTGATGTCACAATAACGTTATTCGTTGATAACGCATTGATACAACAATGTGATCTAAGAGTTTGTAAACTCAAGGTCTACGTAGGCATTTGTAATCGTGGTATTTGTAACACTCATTGTAATATTGTTTTGTATTAAATTAATACAAAATATTCAAGGTCTTTTATGTATATTGACGGTGAGCCACCGCAGCTCATCGTCATCCATTACTACTCTACCATCGAGGCACATCCACGAAATGACTTATTAGGTAACAAAAATCTTATAAAAAATGGCAAAACAGGTATGAGTATGCCCACACACTTCTTACAAGAAATTTATCATCAGCTAGTGGAGCTATTTTGTAAAATTTGGATATTCGCGGGTAATGAACAATGAACATAGCTGCAAGTCAAGTGATTTCAACAAAAATAAAAATAAGTGTATACTACTGGAAATAAAATACGCACTAAGTAAGTGCCAAAAAGTTCATTTTGAGATAATCTAATAAAACTGATTTTCCCCCCATATAGACATAGTATTATGATGGTTTTTGGATCTGTTTTTTTTACACCTTTAGATCATCGATATGGACTAAGGGCAATATTAAATTTAGGCTATTGGCAATGGTTTATAGAACATTTCCTCAAACTCAACTCATTTTTTTCATTTTTGGCGCTTTCACTTCATTTATTTCCAGTATACAAAGGTAAGGCGTAACTTTTTTTATAAGAAATAGATCGATGTGAATATAGCTACATGTTGCACAATGATACAAAATAACCTAACGATTTTCTAAGGTCCAAATGTCAAAGTTCTCGAAAAACCGCATAAATATTCTTTCCAAAAACAAATGTATTTGTGTGTAGAAAAAATATAATTTTTTTATTGTTTTGTTTACGATGAAAATATAAAAAGATGAAACTGCGTTTACATTAATTCTTGATAAAATGTTAATTTATTATTTAAAATATCTTCTCCGCTAAAATGTATCCAATAGCGAACGACTTTAACGAATTCAAGGAATTTTACAAAAACTGCCACATTTTTTAGATGACTATGTTTTTTGACGTGGATTCCATAAAATAAAACTAAAACTGAAACTGAAATATCTGGACATGAATTTCTTTGACCAAATAGCTATTTGGTCTGCTCTATACTGTCTAGATTTTTCTACCACGAACACACAGCCGCCTGTCTGATTGCATGGGAGAAAATACCAAGAAAACTGAGATACGGTGGAAGCGCCACCTCGGGTGTGGAATTTATAGCAACTGTTCTACATAGAATTAAGATGTTCTGCACTCACTGGATCTAGAAATGATTCACTTTAAAGATGCACAGCTGAGACATAAAGTACTATGTACAACATATTATTTGTTAAAACAACATAAGGAAATTTCATTCTTAAATTGTTTTATGGATTTTGGATATGTCTGATTCATTCATAATCAAAATCTAATGCATCTTTATGATATTCTTTTCTGATTAGAAGCGTAGCATCAAATTCATGAGGCTCGCTGGACTATAAATATGTTATAAACAATCCTGGAGAATTTGCACTTCATTTTTCAAGGTAAAACACATCATTTACAGACGTTTGTCCAACAATGTCGCTCTTCTCCTTAGAACAATACCGTTGTTTTGCTAGAAAGTTGGTTCCAAATGTAAAGGTAAAGAGAGGTATATGTTCTGCGAAAGATGTTAAAAAATAGGGAGCGTACCTACTTCCCCACTGTTATTACAACTCCAACCTCACTTGCCTATAGATATTAACGCGCCTAGTTCTATTATGTTTCGGTGATTTCATTTCTTTTTCTTCCTCTCTATCTAGATCTAAGAAATGTTTTTTTTCTGGGATGCCGATGACCAACTATCCCTCCATCTCATTGATAGTCTCTCCTGTGATATACGTCCCTCTGGTAGATCTTCCGTTACCGTTTTCGAAAGTCTCTCTGGAGTCTGGACCCATTCAGCCAATGTGGTCTCTTGTGTTTTGCCCAGGTTTTTCCCGTCCTCCAAAACAAAAAAATAAAAAAATAAAAATAAGACATACCTACCTAAATATTTTTATTTTTTAGATAATGAATTTGTGCTCACTCAAAGTGAACACAAATACACCCTTTGACTCTTTCACAGTAAGCTACTTAAAGCTTGTGTCGTGAAAGAGGAAGATGCTCGGCACCTGGGATCGAACCCACGACCTCCGAACGTAACAGTACGAAAGCCGACGTCGTAACCGCTAGTCTACCAACCGCTTCGATTACTGATTACCTATTTACTGATGTATAAGTAAAACGAGTCTTTACTCTGTGCTACTACAAATTATATTATTACCATCATATTAAAATAATTTCTAGTAGCACAAAGTGAAGACTCGTTTTACTTTAACATCAGTGAAAAAGTACTACTACCAAGCACCCTCGACCGAAACTATCAACAGAAGACAATATAATATATTATTCAGCTCCAAAACATACGAGATAACAAAGTGATCAAAATAGTATTAAAAGCTGCTGAAAGTTGACAAGCATTTATGAAGATGAAGATGGATATTTCATAGTAATCTTCCATTGTAAACGCATTAAAAGCAAGAAAGGTATTATTAAATCGACAACTCCATAAAACTTCGGTATTTCTTATTGCCCGTTCATGAAATCTAAAAATATTAATCGTAAAAGTTACGTGCACACATTGGAGTGAGTCGAGAAGTAGGTGTGGAGCTAAAGTATACAAGCTATATGGTTGGGTTCCTATACTCAGAAGTAATAAACAGAACATCTCCATATGCGGCACAGCCATACCACGTGTGTTATTTCCGACTTATTTTTAGATGAGATAAATCTCGACTCCCCTTCGATCTTCTCGAATAAGAATTCAATACCAATCATTGTTGTGTTTCATTATAAAGATGAACGTAGCTAGTCATCTCATTATTTATATACAGGGAGTGATCGCTTTACGAACCTAATTCGTTGATTTACCATCCTTGATTTTTTATAGACTTTTATGGGATTTGGATAAGTTCGTTCCAAAGGTCCAAAAATCTTCGTAAATCATCGTATTAGCCCGTGATCATCCACTGCAGGACATATGTAGGCCTCCTCATGCTCACGCCACTCTTCTCTGACTCTGGTCATCCCCATCCACTCTGTCACAACGCACGATGACGTCGCTCCACCTCATCGACTGTCTTCCTACACTTCTTCTGCCAGTCTCTGGTCTCCAGTCCGTCATCCCTGTGGGATATATGACCAGCCCACCTCCATTTGAGCTAAGCAATTTTATCTCCCACGTCTGTGACTCGCAAATATTATGATGCAACTTTTTTCAGTGCCTACGTAATTGTTCGTAATCCGATCAGTTCGTTAATCGATCACATCGGATCATTCCGAATTTCTAGTATGTATCCATCATCTAAGATGCTACACCGATCGTATGCCTATATCACAAATAGGGATTGCAATCCCGCAATGCGGGATCCGTAATCCCGCTGGATCCGCTTAATTTATGGCCTGCGGGATCCCGTAACAGCGCAAGTGCGGATCCGCAAGCATCGAATTGCGTAAATTCATTAAAAGAAATGAAAAACAATTAACATTGAGTCTTAAAGAAGAAAACACGAGCTCTGCTCAAATGGGGAGGTAATTATTTACATTGTATTATAAGTTGATCTGTATTTTCATTTTTTTTGTATATATGTATTTTTATTGAATAAAGATTATTATTATTATTTCAAATAATTTATTCATTAAATCACAATATATCATATGAAGTATACATCATTGTAAAAAAAATTAATAAAAAAAATAAATTAAAATTAAATACAATGCTATATACTAAATATAAAAATATCGGTATTATCTCTCATGATACATCACGATGTAATGTAATCATGAGAGATCTTCGAACTACAGAGAAAGGAACGTTCTTAACATCCTACATGAGGACAACAGAACTGCCTTTTGGATGGCATATCTGAGACCACAACAGATGCCAAGTTTCCCTAGATTGTCTTTAAGAGACTTAGGAATAACTCCATTCGTCGATATCACTATAGGTATTATGTGGGTGGTTGGTGTATGCCACATATCCTTGATTTCGTGAGCAAGATCAAGATATTTAATTATCTTGTCTTGTTCGGCTTTTTTCAAATTTTCGTCATACGGTACAGTGATATCCACGAGATACGTTATCCCGTTCATACGATCAACCAATACAATGTCCGGACGATTTGCGTTAATCGTTCGGTCAGTTTGTATTGGTATATCCCAATATAACTTTGTATTATTGTTTTGCATTACCGAAATTGGGGTGTACCTATAATAAGGTACTTCAAAATCGAGTAAATCATATTTCAAGGCAAGTTTTTGATGAACTATTTTAGCCACATCGTTATGTCTGTGCAGATACTCAGAACCACAAAGGAGAGGACACCCAGACAAAATATGTCTGAGTGTTTCTCCCGTTTGGCCACATGCACGACATTTGTCAATTATATTTGGTGTTTTAATTATATACTTTTTATAATTATTAGTGACTATGACCTGGTCTTGTATTGCTCAGACAAAACCTTCTGTTTCGCTAAATAGTTCACCAAACCTCAACCATCCAGTCGAATCTTCAAGACTTACATTGGATGAATTTAAAGTTTCGAAGAATCGACCGTGGAGAGACTTGCCTTTCCATATTTCAACCCGATCTTGTACCCCAATTATCGGTGGCGAAACAGGATTTGATAAATTTAAGCGTGTGTACTTCAAATCACACGCAATGAGGTCTTCATAACCCAATTTATTCCTTGATGAGATAAAGTAAGACTGGAGGAGGTTTATTTCTTTGTTATTCATGTTTTTGATGTTTAACATGTCTCTACCACCTATCTTCCTTGGTAAATATAGTCTCATCAAGGAGCATCTTGGGTGATGCATCCTGTATTGCGTGAGCAAACCACGCACCCTTAAATCTATCCTGTCCAATTCCGTTTGGTTCCACTTAATGATTCCAAAAGAATACAATATTTTCGGTATAATAATAATAAAGGTTCCTTTCTCTGTAGTTCGAAGATCTCTCATGATTACATTACATCGTGATGTATCATGAGAGATAATACCGATATTTTTATATTTAGTATATAGCATTGTATTTAATTTTAATTTTTTTTTATTATTTTTTTTTACAATGATGTATACTTCATATGATATATTGTGATTTAATGAATAAATGATTTGAAATAATAATAATAATAATATAACACTTTATCGGGTAAAAATATACATAATTAACCAAAATTGCCGGGCTTATTGCCTAGGGCAATTTCTTCCAACCAACCGGTATAACCCATAAATTAATGGCCATAATTTTATTTCTCCCTGAAAGAAAACTTTTCAAAACTTTTTATTATTATTATTATTATGTACAGTGTGGTGTTTTATAATTATTAAATTTTTGCATTATTTAATAAATATTCGATTATTACATACCATAGAAAAAGTTTTTTTTATTTGTTTAAACGGTGCGGGATCCCGCGGGATTGGTGTCAATCCCGCAATATTCCCGCGGGATTGAAAATGGTGCGGGATTGCAATCCCTAATCACACATTTTAAAGTGCCCCATTTACCACTAGAGTAAAAGTCTTAGAAAACTAGAAAAAGAGATTGTTACAATTTTCTGTTATGATCATGTATTTTCTGAGAATTTATATATTAGTTCAACAATAAAAGTTAGAAGGTCAACTGGAATTTTAGTTCCCAAAAGAAGGGCAATCGTAAAGTATTATCTATGATCTAAGGCAAGAGGAAGAATTACAAGTTCTCGTTATGTCACAGTTTGGAAACACTTTAGCTAGTTTTAAGGCTGACAACTTTTATCGGACTTTTAAAACTTTTATATAACCCATTGAGATCTTCCAGCAACGTCTTCATTTAACTTAAATAACTTGTTTCTTTTCCTTATGAAGAAAAAAAAGTACCAAATTATTACTGAAGTTTATGGACGCCTAGCGATCTCATCGCCGACTTTCATATTCACTTGGATTTGAACCCTGGAGACGACCATTTTTTTTTTCAAAGTTCTATGAGATTCAATTAAAAAAAGTTTTTTTTCTTCGTAAATATGACAGTACCCCTATTCTAAGTTTCCACAACATTTTCCCTGGCGTGAAGTAACAAAATTTTGTATGGAAACGTATATAACGCCCCTACAGAATACTTCGGAAAGCTCTGCATCCCATACGAAATTCCCGTGAGCTAGTAATATTTGGAATAATAAGGGTACTCAGCAAGGCATTATGCCTTTTATACATGTACATACAGGGGTCCCAGTCGAAGAAAATGGAAACCAAAACCTTTGTCCAAAAATTGACGTAAGAAGACAAGATTTCCCACTTTTTGACTAACTTTCTTTGAACTTATCTTAATTCTGATATGATTCAATCTTCAATTGTCTATTTCAGCCTAACGATTTTGTGTTCGCCAATTTTTTAATCATTAATTTGACAAATTAAAAAGAAATAAAGCAGGTTCGTTAAATAATTTGCATATCCGCTTTGTCGCTGACGTATGACGTAACCCAACATCCGTCGCAAGACCTTTCTCAACAAAGGTTTAGCCGGCTTCGATTTCATAACGACTCTCATCGAACTCATGTCTGTCTGTACACGCACAGTGGGCTACTTTATGGCGGTATTCAGTGGCGTGCGCTGATATTCAGTTCTTCAACAAAAAATAATAGAAATAAAAAATAAAAAAAAGTAATCCATTATTTAGCGTTGTTCAGTACGACAGTGGAGGAATTACAGCGCAGTGTTTCAAGACTCTGCGATGAAACAGCACGCCTTCGAGTCAATGCCAGTAAGACGGAGCTCATGGCATAATGCCTGCCCCGATAAACAGCTGCCGATAACCATCGATGGTCACCAGGTCTCCCGGGTGGATAAGTTTAAGTACCTGGGAGCAACCATTACCACCACTGGTGACCTCGGGGCTGAGCTCCCGATACGTATCGGTATGGCAAGTGGCGCCTTCAACAACATGACCAAAATATGGAAGGCGTCGGCGTTTAGTGTCGAGACGAAATGTAAACTGTTTGATGCGTGTGTGTTGCGCATTCTCCTCTTTGGGTGTGAGTCCTGGCACCTGACCAAAGCCCAGGCGCAAAAAGTATCTGCATTCGAAACATAGTGCCTCAGGAGAATTTTGGGTATAAGATGGTACCACCGCATCACGAACGACGCTATACGCCGGCGCACCTAGCGTGAGCTCATCACTTCTACTATTATTACTATTATGTGGAGGAGATGGACTTGGCTGGGACATGTGTTAAGGATACCGAATGACAGTTGGCCGAGGAGAGCGCTGTTCTTCCTCCCATCAGGGTCCCGAGGACGAGGAAGACCCTCTCATACTGTGTTTCGCTCCTTCGAAGCTGAGCTGAGGAATCTGGACATGGTATGGGAGGAGGTCATAAACAATGGAGAGCTCTTGTTGCCTCCCTATGCCTCTAAGTGGGGTCTTAATGGAGTTTGGATTTTGGATTTGGAATCCATTATTTAAAGATTAATTGATGCAATAGAATTAAACTAAATATAATACTAAAGTATAATGACTATTCTATTGAGTATTTAAAATTTAATTAAACACAATTCAAAATAGTTAGGTATTTCCCCATGATGTTCTTTAATAGTATTATAAAAGCATATAAAAGATCATGTGACTTCATCGCAGGTCCGGTAGCACATCTGACAAACTTAAGTATAGCTGGTTCAACGTTTCCGGATCGATGCAAGGAGGCCGTAATAATTCCTATTTTCAAAAATGGTGACAGAAGCGACGCATCAAACTATAGACCCATTTCCATATTGAATGTTCTTTCGAAGATTATTGAAACTATCATAAAAATCCGTTTGACTAGATACATGAAAGCTAACTCTATATTATCTTGTTCTCAATATGGGTTTAGAGAGGGGCTGAGCACAGTCGATGCCATACTGGATCTGACTCAACACGTCTCGGGGGGTTTTGAAGATAAAAAGAAAACCTTGGGAATATTCTTGGACCTTAAGAAGGCTTTTGACACCGTGTCACATCGTTTCTTGTTGGACAAGCTTACTAGGGTGGGAATTGTGGGCCCTGCACATCGATGGTTCTCGAGCTACCTCACCAATAGAAAACAGGCGACTAGTGTGAGTATTCATTTATATCACAAAGTTGTCAATAGAACCTTTATAAGGCAATGTTCATATCTTACATATTATTATATATAAAAAGCTCTTCTTTATCACATAAAATCAACGGTGAGTTTAATTAATCTTATTTTTTTAGTTACAATCCTGTGGTTGGGTTTCCAGCAAAATCCTCGTCCTCCATTCCTCCCTTTTTCCCATTCACCTTAATTAATATACATAAAATGACAATTCTTGATTTGTCGTAAATTTAACGACTAGATTGGTTTACAGTGGCCCGTGCCGTCACTGGTGTACACACTATGGTGTAAGTGAATAGATAGGCGCACTATAAACCCACATAATACTAGACTGTTGTTAATATAGCAGCACCAACATAACTTGAGAAAAGCTTGAGAGTCTCTGGTTGCGTAACTCACAGCTCCCCACCGCGTTGCCATTATCACTCGCTTACATATCGCTGTTTTACATTCACTTCTTCTTTACTTTTGCCATGTATTGTGCCTCTGTATGGAGGGTCGATGCCGCGATTCAGTGCTGCATTAACTAAATATTTGACTAGGGAATTGGGGAGGTCACGATAAGAGAAACATTATTCTAAGTTTTCGGAATGGAAAATATATAGTGTTATTACGAAGTTTGAATGACAAGAGGAGGGATGATGACTAAACAGTTGATAATGATATAGAAGGATGCTTTGAAACAGCATACGGGGAACAGGGTTGTATGACATATCACTAAGAAAGCAGATGGAAGACGCGTTCATTAAAATTGTGGGATATAGATTTGAAAAATAAGTATTTTGGGTCTAAAGTTTTTATCGGCAATAATCAGCAGATAAATAAATAAATTAACACTTTTCTATACAAATGTGTCTGAAACCTGAGTCAAGCAAACCCCGGGTAGAATTTCAAATGAAAAAAACTATAATCGAACCCAGGAACTTGTGATCAGAAGCCTATTCCACTAGACTACCGAGACCGATAGAAAGGATCCTTTGAAACAGCATCCTGCGATCCGGTTTGCGTGACAGATCACTAAGAAGGATTAAGACTTGACAAAGTATCTATGTCAGACAAAAAATTTATACTGAAATAATCAGCAGACAGGAGACGCTTACGATCAGATTCTTGCCGATGGAGAGTTGTGTGTATGAAGTTGCGATCGCTACGATGGTGGTACATGGTGCGTACAGGGGCACAGTGGGCCACGTTGCGTACTCCGGCACTCCCCCACACCATCGCCATTATTGTATCAGTGTTCTTGTAACGCCGGATGACTTTGAACACCATTTTTCTAGGTCGTACCATTTATTTCTCTCATATAAACTATTAACCGATATAAGAAAATGCCGATAATCCAGTGTAATTAGGTGCTACTTATCCTAATGGTATTTTTAAAAAGTGAAGGCTGTCAACACGTAGATAGTTCGGACTTTTTCCAGTATAACATTCGGATAGCCCATCGTAAAAATGTTCATGTTTTATTTAACTTACTATAGTGGCATTTTCTTTAAGAGAAGGTGTAAACTCTTTGCCAGGTTGACTACAAGCTGTTTCCTTATGATCTATGTACTTAGTCTTAAAGTCATCTCCCATTGAGTTATATACGTGTAAAATATTAAACAATGGAAGAAAGTTTTATGAGTCTCTTCATTTAACCTTAGTAGCATCATATTATGCTTTCCCGATCTCACTAGGTATATCTGAAACCTCCTATTATATTTTATACTATTAATTTTTATGAAATACCTATATGTTTTTTTTAAAATTTCTTGACGAATAACAAGAATGATATTCCTTTACGGAATTGTCGTAATGTATCCAGACAACATAAATCTTGTATACCGCAGCTTACGTTCTTAAACTCCATTGTATCCACGTACCTAAGTAAAACGTAATCAAACCAACTATCAAACAACTGACAGTTCATGTCAAAATTCAAAAGTAGAACAAAATTATATTGTAAAAAGTACAATAAAGATTGCTTACTTAGAGTTTTCTTTAATTTTCTAATTATCCACGCAATTTTCATATTTTTTTTTGTTCCCACACAACCTTCTCCTGATAAAAGCCTACACGAAGAAAAACTAATTAGCACAATCGGTCCAGCCGTTTAGGCTTCAACCGATGACCACGCGAAATAGCTCTCCATTTTTATATAATAGATAAGAAGGTACTTATTTCTATTTAAAATTCATGTTTTATGAAGACATATTTCCAAAAGATACATTGTTTAATAATATAGAGAAGAGGTTGAAATAATTGAAGCACAATTCAGCACCTTCTGTCCAAAAATTCGATGGTCTTCAAAAATAATATTGCATTGACTTTGAAACGTCTTGACATTTGACGTCCAGTTTAATTATTGAGGTTAAGTCTGTAGCGATATAATTTTAGCAGCAAGAATGATTCGTGGAAATGTTTTAACATTGAGAAAATAAACAATAATAATCTCAACCGACGAAGAAAATCATAATTCTGAAATATGACTATCGGAATGCATCCGCGTGTGTAAGTATGGGTAGGTACACGGCTCATGGCTGACTCAGCGCGAACTTCAAATCTTATCCTGAGAGACTCGTTCGTTCAAGCAATGAATGTCCATAATACGAGTAAGTAGGCAGACATGTACCTTGGTACGTTCCTTTTTCTCACAGCACTCCACGGTTTGAATCAGTCCACTCCGAGTTAGTCGTTATTTGATTGCGCGCGAGTTGGTCGTGTGGCGTTGCGCACTCGCTCTTATGCTAACGTCGTGTTTATGTTGTCATAAATATTTTTGTTACCGATACCAAACAATAACAGAAATCGGTAGCAGTTGTTTTAATAATTTGGTATACGTTGTATGTGTTATAATTTCTTTAAAAAACATCGTTGTGATTAATCAACAGTTGAGTGATTCGATAGTGTTTACACTCGTATAAATTATTATTAAAATTCAACGGATCCTCTTGAAAAAATAGTTCTTTGTTTATGTATTTATCATTTATAGCCACTCCTGTTGTTTCCGTTTGAATATTTCTCTAATAACGTGCTTGCCCAAGTCGTATTATTTCTTATTGTTGTGTTGGTTTTTTTGAATTTTGATTTTCGCAAATGTGCGAGTGACCTAGAAGTGACTGAATCATTGTTTTCACGTGAAATCCGCGTGCCAGATCTTAGCTGTCAATAGCATTGTTTCAATGTTAATAAAACACTCCACAACACAAGTGACAACAAGTATTCTATGAAAGAAATCAGTTTAAGTGCATTCAATCATTGTATAGACGTGACCTGTTGTTCCTTGGATATATCTCCCAACAAAATCATTGACGTTTCCACAATAAACGGTAAGTCTTGCTAACGCTCTTTCAATATGACAGCCTATAACAACTATTCTTTGTACAATATTCTACCGATCTAGCTGAATGATCCAACACTTACATCATAGTTACAGCGTGGGAATTGTCTTAACATTGTCGTATAGGTCAATTCAAAAGTATCGACTTGCTCACACATTTAAAACACGACACATTCATAATTGTTATTTTATCTAAAAATTTGAGATTCCATACAGCTTAGTCTGCCATATCAGTGTTCAGTTATGTAGTATTGAATGTCCTTTATGACACAACCATCTGTTAAAAAATAATCGAAGAATACTTTCATGACATTCTATTTTTTGCGTCTTATTTCTGCAAACGATAAGACTATTTCTTTTAGATAATTCTGAAAATATGATAAAAATTATATAAAATCATCCAAATAATACAGAGCAACTAATAAATTTAAGATTACCTTCTCTTATCCTTTTGAAGTCGTTGGTAGGTAGCCCGGTTGTTGATTTGAACACTGGCGCCGATTATTTTCCTCTTTCACGTCACAAACTATCCTTACTGTGAAAGATGTAGAAAGTGCATGTTTATTTTACTTAATGTGATCCTAGATTAATAAATAAATAACCTAGATAATAAAATAAAGGAATATTGTACTTCTTAAGTTATTAAGACATTTTTGCTTTAAATTTGGGGTTACCCAAAGTGAAAACAAATTCGATTTTAATTGTAAGCTTAAATCAAAACGAATATATAACAACAAATGACTAATAATTATTAATTACTGATGTTCGATTTTTAAATGGAACAAACCACTACGGGCTTACTAACTTCTTCTACTGTTATTTCGATGGCTGGATTAGTGTTCTATACCTCATTTATTTAATAGATAAATACATGAGGTATAGAACCAACTATTGGAAATTATTGAGAACAAGTAGAGCAACTAAATTTAAAGAATGTGACTGCTCTCATGTATTTGGCGCCAAGATATGAATATATCCATTTTTGCAACAAAACTCCTAGATGTTTGATTGAATTCCATATAGTTTGTAGGAATACCCCATTGTAGACTTTGGGGTTCAAATGCATGGTTTAATTCCAAGTTGAAGAAACATGGCATCCTAGTTAGTAAATTCCAAGTAGCGCGCCCGTCATTGTTGTGCTAGGTTGTGTTACGTCGGATGACATAAGCCATGGTAATCTTGTGAGAGAGAAATGGTAGTGGCTCTGCAATGCGAGGTTGTCGTGGGACGGGCCGCCATTGCAGACACAGAAGCCCGGTTCACACTAAGTCGAGTAACGAGTAATCTATAATAGCTAAATTACTCGTTGCTCGACCAAAAATCGATAAATCCAGATTGTCATTTTTGTTGAAACTATTACGTAATGACTGGATTCTCAAATTCACGTTCCAACTCAACGCAAGAAGCTCTTGCTTAGAACTTAATCGGTTGCCAGTAGTTACGTAATGGATAAAACATTTTCAGAATACAGAAATGTCAAAAGTCTCAATAAAAATTGGATACGACACAACTCAATCGTCTGTTTTTCATTTCAGAATAGCCGTCATTAAGTATATGAAAATCTATGGCCTTATTATAAGTATTATCTCTGGTTTCAGCTAATGAAGATAGGTTCACACTGTAGATTTTAATATGTAACTGCCTATCCATATCTTTTTATAGAATAAAAGTGAAGCCTCTTTGACTGTCACTTTCGACTGATTGATTGGCAAAAAGGAATGTAAAAAATAATGAAAAAATTTACGAGAAATTGAAAATTAACCCATTGCACTTATTTCAAAGTAAAAATTACCATTATTTAAAAAAAAATTGACTGAAAAATTATAATGAATTGTTAGTCATTAGTCGTTACATATTATTTTAAATTATTCGTCACTCGGCCAGTGTGAACTAGGCTTGAGAGTGTCTTGTTGGGAGGCTGGCACACTCTCTACATACCAGTGGTTACGTCGCCACTCGCCAGTCTGCAAAGCGCCTCAGTCATGGTGGCACAGATACAGGAAGTTAAATATTTATAACATAAGATCATTATTACGTATGCGATTTTAACAAAATTGTGTAAACTATTATGTCACGGTGCGCTGATTTTGCGCATACAACCGCCCAAATGTCACGCATTATTTTCTTTTTCTTTGTGTGATGATTAAACCGATATAATAAAACGATTTCTCACGAAAGAATTGAAGATGATATCTAGTTTTTTGTAGGCACATATTAAGTTTCCCTATTTAAACATTCGAAAGAGCGGAACACAGTGTGAGAGGGTCTTCCTCGTCTTCGGGACCCTGATGGGAGGAAGAACAGCGCTCTCCTCGGCCAACTGTCATTCGGCATCCTTAACACATGTCCCAGCCAAGTCCATCTCCTCCCCACAATGGTAGAGGTGACGGGCTCACGCTGGGTGACATGGTGACAGAGCTGAGGGACATGGACATGGTGTGGGAGGAGGTCATAAACATTGCGCAAGATCGAGCACAATGGAGAGCTCTTGTTGCCTCCCTATGCCCCTGAGTGGGGTGGAAAAGAAGAATTGATTGATTGATTGATTGATTTAAACATTATTTTTCTAAACATATATTCTAGATACAGTATTTCGCTCAGACACCTAATTATTATTGTCCTAGCAACGAATATCGCTTAACAAACGAAATTAACCTATTATAACATAGGATAGCAACTAATGATCTTGGTAAGTTTTCATGAATTTGGATTCCTGACATACTTAAATAGGCATAATTTAGTACAGGATATAAATAAATCAAAGTGATCACATAAATACTCTGACACTTTCACAGTAAAGCTTGTGTCGTGAAAGTGGAAGATGGTCGGTACTTGGGATCGAACCCACGACCTTCGCATGAAACAGTTTGAAAGCCGGCGTCGTAACCGCCAGCCTTCCAACTACTTCAAACAAACCTAAGCTTTTTAGCTCCCGTGAAATAAATATTGCGTGTATTGGTAGAACAATAACACCAATCTCGCGAGGCTATAATATCACACAATGATCAAACAGTGTAATATATATAACCGCACCCAGATGAACCATCGCCTTAGTTTCGGACATGTCGAAACATGTCATCTTGAAATTGTTAACATCTAGAACACAATAAGTACTATAAAAAAATATGTTTTTGAGTCACTCTTATCTAAACCTGTCTTGAAGTTTTGCACACGAGAAAACATTATTGAGTTTTGTAAAACGCATTTTAGTGATTTTTTAAAGTAAAGAACTTCAGACTTCTTTTCAATTCCTACTCACTTGATTTGTGCTTAATCCAAAACTGTAAAGGTAGCTGATACATAAGTGAAAAAATCGTAAGTAACGAAGTAGGTAGGTACCTACCAATTCACTAAGAGCTGGCATTAATGATCGCATTGGTAAGGTAGCACTTGGTTGCGTACTTAAGAAGTGTCTCCCTTGAATCACACGAAGAATGTTGTGTAGTCGACTGCCACTCGGTATGAATTATTTCCAAACTTTTTGAAAAGTTAAAAAGCTTCCCGGGAACAAAGAAATGAGCGCTGCCGCCTTATTAATCTCTGGCGAGAGCAGGACGGGCCACCCCCATTGGCCCACTCGGCTGCGGTCCACGAGGTAAATGCTATCAGCTACGAACGATTAGTCTTTATGATTAATGTGACATTTCTTTGCGCCTATTTGTCTTCCGTGTCATCATTCCCCAACTCTTTTTTGTTCTCAACATCGCACTGGTTCCCACATTCAAATAAATCCCACCAAAGGAACAATATCCTTCTACCCGATCTATCGTCTGGTTGTTCCTAAGGCCGATTCAGACTACTTTAACGCAGGAATTTTTTGAATGCAGGGAACGAATTCTACGCATTTTATTGTTTTTAATTTGAATGCTCAGACGTTGATTGTACCTACCAATCTATGTATCATAGATATTCTGGAGATATGTTTTTATTGGAACCCTGGAAATTCTGTGTTTATGACATGATTTCCTTGTTCGTTTTGTTTCACTATTCTGTTGGTGTCGCTGTATGAAAAATATACCTAGGCAATTACATTATATATTATTTCAAATAAGTAGGTGTTTCCTATGTTCATCAGCAAATTTCTTCACAATTCGTTTGGGGTATGTCGGTAAACCTAACATGTGACTTTGAAGGCTGCTTTTTAAGCTTAACATTAAACTGAATATTTGGATGGTGTGAACAAGGCTTTAAGGATGCGAGCGTTGTTTTATTATATTAGAAAAACAATTATTATATGTTTTTATCATCATCAGATTAATCGACTTTGCGCTATCTTCTAATTCGCAATATCTTTGTTTATTTATCTAATTAATTGTGGTCGTCATTTTATCATTTCTCAGAATAATTAGTAATAAATGGTTTCATTTTGCATTGAAATTAATTTCGCAGAAAGCATTCTTCTTTTGTGCATTAAATACGCGAAAACCATAGGTATTGACATTATGAAAACTCTGTCAGCATATTAAAAACAATCGTCAATTAGAACCGGCCATCGGCAAATAATCCCTTAAGGGGATCATAGATATTCAAACGAGCTGGTATAGCAGCTCTGTTTAGAGATGATTAAGAATTTACGATATGACAATATCCTAGTATCCACAATAGGATATACCCCCGAGAGCCGAGTGTGCTGTGTTGCCTTGGCTATATTATCATTTCCGGGAGATGATTCCTCTGTGAATCGCTTTACCAGCGTGCAATACAAATTGTATGCAGATTTGCAAGAGATAATTTCCCCGTCCAATTGTATTTCGTTTCACCGTAGCCATCGGACAAATATCTTTGGTTACGAATGAATTCTACCTAATTGAGATTAATTTTATGGTTCTTTGAGGAGGTAAAAATAAAAAGTAAAAATTGACAAAACAGTAGATAATGCTCTTTGGATAATAAATTAATTGGATATAATAAAATTCTTATTAAAATTATTGTTCAATAGATGCGATGACACTTTATTATCTCATACTAAAAACTTATCACGATTGCAGAGAGAAAGAATTCAAAGGAACCCATTCCATAAAGTTTATGTGAAATGTATAGAGTCATTGTTAGTTTTTTTCTTATTATCCTCAATTTAAGATAATGTTTAGTGGTTCTACGATTATCCCGAGTCGGCCCGTTTTATTATTCGCTATGAACCTATAGTAGAGGAATTACGAATATCCTACGGAAAGGTTTTATTTTCGGAGTTTATAGAGATCTAAGGTCTGCCACTATCCCGCTAAAAACACAATAAAGTAGGTTTTTGGATTGAAGAGATGAAAGGACGTATCTTCAGCCGGCACCCCTTTCACTCAGAGCCGTAACAATACAATGAGACGAGAAGAATTGAAGTGATAAGAAAGGAACGAAACGATAATTATTTTCTTTCATCGCATTAGAGCATTAGACAAAGTAAGAACTTATTAAGATCTCCTGTTTCCAACCCTCTATCAATGTCGAGGCCCGCCCCAGTATTTATCTGTGTTGTTCCCCCGTAAATGAGGAATATTATATTACAAACCCATCTTTCTGTTGTCTTATTGATTGCGTGGGTACCTGCAAGGGGGTAGATTTGTACCTACCCAATCTCTTCCTTTGAAATTATAATTACGACTTTCAAATGGTTTATTTGAATATTATATGTCTACGGGAAGAAAATGGTCAATTTTGTAGAAAAGATTTAAAAAGAGAAGTTGCACTTTCACTATAGTCTATGCTCGTTGATTTTATAAAGAAACTTTAATCCATAAGGGTGCATTAACACCAAATAACATACTTAGAGCCAAAGCTAGAAAAATAGAGCATTTTTTCTTAACCATTCATATTGTCACCAAGCAAACAACAACGTCTTGCTGTTAATTCTTGCTCTTTGTTGTTAGTTTTCAGTACCTAAATACACAAACCCTTTATTCTTCTTCTTCTTTCCAATGTGGCAATCCACTCTGGAGAGAGTGATCTATGGAAAACCTTTATTTTTAAGATAGTATTTTTTCATTTAGAATAAGAACCGCTAATATACTTTTATACGGACTCGCAACTAATAGAATAACGTTTTTTTTTAGATACGGGATTCTTTTTAATATCTATGTAAAATAATTATAAATTGTAAGCAACAAACTGGAGGCAAGCCTCTTTGTTAATATTATGACGAATCATCAAATATTAAGCAATTATTTGAGAAACGAGTCGTATTGAAAAGCAATTTGGGCTGCGGAGGGGAGTTAATCCTATTAGATCGAACCAATTTCCTTTTGAGGTGGATTTGAACAAACAAGTACCAAACATACTTTGATAGGATTCTTTCTTCAATCTAACCTCACCTCGCCTAATGCTCTTCAGATTTTCTTTCATAAACTTTCCGGGCTGATGTATATCATATCATGATAGCCCAAGTCATTCCGTAACGCTTGTGCTACACTTTTACTCATAGTACCTATATGGAATATACATGAGTCTTTCCGGGCTGATGTATATCATATCATGATAGCCCAAGTCACTCCGTAACGCCTGTGCTACACTTTTACTCATAGTATATGGAATATACATGAGTCTTTCCGGGCTGATGTATATCATATCATGATAGCCCAAGTCACTCCGTAACGCCTGTGCTACACTTTTACTCATAGTATATGGAATATACATGAGTCTTTCCGGGCTGATGTATATCATATCATGATAGCCCAAGTCACTCCGTAACGCCTGTGCTACACTTTTACTCATAGTATATGGAATATACATGAGTCTTTCCGGGCTGATGTATATCATATCATGATAGCCCAAGTCACTCCGTAACGCCTGTGCTACACTTTTACTCATAGTATATGGAATATACATGAGTCTTTCCGGGCTGATGTATATCATATCATGATAGCCCAAGTCACTCCGTAACGCCTGTGCTACACTTTTACTCATAGTATATGGAATATACATGAGTCTTTCCGGGCTGATGTATATCATATCATGATAGCCCAAGTCACTCCGTAACGCCTGTGCTACACTTTTACTCATAGTATATGGAATATACATGAGTCTTTCCGGGCTGATGTATATCATATCATGATAGCCCAAGTCACTCCGTAACGCCTGTGCTACACTTTTACTCATAGTATATGGAATATACATGAGTCTTTCCGGGCTGATGTATATCATATCATGATAGCCCAAGTCACTCCGTAACGCCTGTGCTACACTTTTACTCATAGTATATGGAATATACATGAGTCTTGTGATCGGATTTCAAAAAAAACAAAAATAGATTTCGCTGAAATTAATTTTCTCGACGTTTTCGAGGGTGTAGATTCCAAAAATGCATATATTTTTTTTAATTTCTGTTGTCTATGTCCCAAATAGACAAAAAAATTATCCGTACTAAAAAAAATATAATAGTGCAATGTTCATTTTTTTAAATTTAAATTTGTATAATATACCTACTTTGTCCAGATTCTGACCGTACATAATAATTATTGCGGATTTGGCAATTGTTTGATACTCAATTTTCTGAAATTAATGTTGATTATTGTTTTATTTATGATAATGATTGACATATTGACCATCTTTTGCCCTAGCACAGGCTTAGTCTATTTGGGCAATATTGTTATTCTTAATTTCGAATTTTTTGAAATAAATAAATTAAATAAATAAATTTAAAAAAAATCTTATACGTCGATAAATAAGGTCGGGCTTCGTGTTAAAATACAGTTAAGTATCACAACAATTCTAGAGAATTCCAAGTAGTTAACGAGAGTATGAATAACTCACTCGGAAGGAAACAAATAACAGAGGCGACAAAATAAACCACCAGAAAAAATCACCTCTACCATTGTGGGGAGGAGATGGACTTGGCTGGGACATGTGTTAAGGATGCCGAATGACAGTTGGCCGACGAGAGCGCTGTTCTTCCTCCCATCAGGGTCCCGAAGACGAGGAAGACCTTCTCACATGGACATGGTGTGGGAGGAGGTCATAAACATTGCGCAAGATCGAGCGCAATGGAGAGCTCTTGTTGCCTCCCTATGCCCCTGAGTGGGGTGTAAAAGGAAGAATTGATTGATTGATTGAATGATTGACATCCAATTTATGAAAATTTAATTTGTAGTAGGTACTTAGAACTTAGTAGCGACTCGTTTTTTTACATCAGTGAAAACGGACTACTATACCAAGCACCCTCGGCCGAAACTATCAACAGTTTTATGAAAATTGTCACTTGATGACGGGGGATCCCTACTTTTTGTAACCATATACGTATATGTAGATACAAATAACATTTTTATACGGCGAGTATATAATGTACCTACCTATATGTAAGTAGGCTCTGCGTAATTATTCTCATCGTCATCTCTTATTCGAGGCGTTACAAATTTAATAATATTGTTATTCGATGAATTTCTTATTTGGTTATTTAGTCATTTCCGAAAAATTAGAGTTCGAGACATTTCATTTGAAGAAAACTAACAATATTTTCGTCATCGGTAAGGAGAAAACATTAACAATCGAACGTTATATTCTCATACTTCGACCGACAATAACATTAATATCTTTCGATATAATAATGTGACATGGGTTCTATTATTTGTCATTTTATATTAAATTCTACTCGTCAAATCGACTTAAACGATGGCAGAATTATTACGAGAAAAAAAAACCTTTTATACATTTTCGATAATAGCCTTGGAGTAAGAGTCCTTTTTATAATGTATACTTAACTAGCCGATACCCGCCTTGATTTACTTTGTTGATTTGGATAGTTTTCTAATATTCATATTACTAACATTCAACATAGCATTTACTTTATTAATTTTATCGAATAGGTGGTATTTTTTCACTGAAAATTTACTATGGAGATCGTCTATCTTTTAATATAAATGAATAAACAAAATTTTCTCTCTCTATACGGAGCTAGAACATCTGCAGCTGATGGTAGAACTTATTGCTCGAGTAATTTTTCTCTCCGGTCAACCACTACCCTCCAATCCGAGACAAGCCAACCACTAATAGAAATATCAAGTGAAAAAACTTAAAAATTCTAACTCAATCTGGATTCTAAATAAGGACCTTTTGACTAGAATTAAGTGCCTACAACACTAGGCTACCTACCGAGATTAGTCGATGAAAATATTCTCGTGAGAATGGAATTGTGCCCAATATTACCACAGATAGTACGTTTGCGAGGATCTGCGACGTTTAAAATCGAAAGTAAAATTTGGGTTATAAGCGTGATGTGATAACAAAAGAAAATACATTGATAACAGAATGATTACGTATTATATGATAAATGTCAATATTTTACGTCTTTTTCTCGTACTGTCACCTTCTAAAAATACCTAGATTCGATGCATGAATCAATACGTTAATAATTGTTATTGTTCTTACGTAACTCGTTTGGAAACTAGTTCCGTTGAAATTAGATTTAGGCTAACATTATTACCGTGTAGACTCAAACAGGTTAGCCCACATACTTAGTTTAGAAGTGAATACAAGTAAGTGTCTTGTATGAACACGAATAATCAATTTTGTGAGCACACGACCGACACGATGCGGGGTGTAATATGGACGTGTTCTATGTATGATTTACAACGCTGATGGATTCAAAATGGAGAAAGAACTTTGCCGCAGTTTCGCAATTAGCTCTCTGCCTGACGTGCGCCAAAAGAAACACTCAACAACCCGATTTATTTTCAGGAAGTGACACGGTGTCTTTGAAGACGACTCCAATTAATTGGAATTCGTTACAGCTTCTAAGTATTTCAGCGCGACAAAGGTGATTTTAAAGAAATTTTTCATTTGCAAAACATGCGTGCGTAGTCGTATTTATATAACCGTTTACTTTTTAAATTTGGTATGTAAATCTTAAAAAATGAATGATTTTGGTATAGGTAATTTCTTCTTAAACGTTTGTGTTTTTTTTTCTACGTTTCTACTGACTGCAATTTGTACGGATTTAAAAAAAAGAGGATGTATAATATTGAATCAAAAAATTAGGGATTAACTATATAATATGTTTCTTTTTTTATTTTTTATATTCTTCATATCCATCAAAGTTATAAAGCTTATGTTTTCTTAATACCTTTTCTTCAAAGGCAAGAAGCTTTGTTTTTTAGAGGACTCGCTCGGATACATATTTTTTAGTAATTCTTGACGTAATCACTTATTTTTGTTCGAATGAAGGTCAAAAAAATATATATAAAATTGACTTCAAAGTAAATTTGGTTTCTCTCCATAAGCAATACTGCTGAAAGCTGTAAGGTTTAATTCGTACCAGCGTGGAAACCCAGTTTATATAACTTTAAATTGATAGTCTGATCTACTTTGCTGCAAAACAATACCAGTATTATACGAACACCGGTCTGGTATTGGATTATTACGTACAACCATACAGATCAACCACGTATGTTAGTCAGTCTGTCGGTTCTCAGTAACCAAGTCCATCGCCCACATCTTATTCAGAGAACTACGCTACATTACTTTTACATAATCATTGTTGCAGTGCAAACTGCTGCGTGGTGCTGAACTACAAATGTTTATTCATTTTGAGGAGTGAACCCAGTTTCCTTAAATATTGTTAAGTAGTCTTTCAACAATGTCTTGAAGCGAATTGATGAGTTATTAATAATTGAAAGAAGTAGAATTAAAAGCAAACACAGGTTCCATCTCCATACATTTATTTCGGACCATTCACCGTACGACAATAATAATTAATGAGAAAGAAATCATTCCCAATATTTTTAAACTTGACATGATTTTAATTCTCAAGTGTTGCCAGACATTAAAACATATTTTATTATAAACTAGCTTTCCCGACAGACGTTGGCGTGTAGTCCTTAAATATTGATTTCAAATTTGTTATTTATACAAAAACACGTTTAAAATATGCTTCAATGTTAAAAAAAAATTTCTGAAAGCTCGAATGAAACTCTATCAAAAATCTGAGTTTCAATATTTTTAATGTCAATGGTTGTCAGGTAAACAATAATTTTGTTGTTATAGAACTTTTCATAGATGGCGTTGGCGTCGGAGGGAATCCGTTCCGTACTAAATTTAATATTACTTCTTATGCATTTTTTTTCAACTTTTTAATAGTAATTCTGTTATCCGGAACGGAGAAGAATCCAATAAACCAAGCATCATAAAAATCTGTTCAGTCGATCTCGAGTTAAAAGTGTCCACACTAACCCGACTTTATTTTATATCATTAGAGATAATATATCTTATGTTGCGAAAATGTCTTTAACAACATTCTATACCATTATTAAAACATCTGCCTTTTGCTGTCCTTTGAAAAGCCATAAGATATATCAATATCTGATTATATAATCAATGATTAGTTTTTAGGTTAGATACTGACTTTCATGCCGCGGACTATTGTTGAAACCCTGTGCTGACCACCTGCCTCTTTCAAATTTTTTGTTTTCTTATCTTTTAATGGACCTTAATTCGTTAAATCTTTAACTGCGATTGATAAATATATCAAATCCAGAACATGTTAATATTTCATTAATGTAACATTACCATTTTTTTCTTAGTAGGTTTATATTTTAATTATGACGTAGATATTGATCTGTTTTTCGTGCTGCCTATTTAAACAGAAATAATGCACTCATCTCTTGTTTATTACCCGAAGTCGAGAATTTGCTAACCAACCACTGATGATAAATTTGAACCAGAATATCAAAATAAATTCCTCAATTCAATGAGACCATGATTCAACCTACATCCTTATTATAATTATTATCAAAAAGAATTTTATCTTTATCAAAAAATGTTTATCTAAAAAACTTCAACAATGGTTTTGATTGTCTGACATTTTGATTTTAATAATCAGTTTATTTTTGATATGACCTCATATCAGATTCTTGGTTTTTATTTAAAACTGCAACCAAAGTATGTAAATTGTACTGTCATAGATAAAAAAAGTAGACAAAGAAAAATATTAAAGCTGTGTCATTCCATAACTAACTTTCAGTGTCATTCATAACATTTATTATTTTTAAACAAGGCAACTATTTTTAGATGTCTTTTATAATAAACCCTTTCACAGTTACTGGTTTCGTACAGCAATTAAACATTGGTGCATTTATCGGTATAAAATTGCGAGTAATTATTACTTAGCACTGGAAATAATATTATGGTATCATAATACGGAGTACTTTACATAATTGAACAGAACGCTATCCTATGTGAAGCGAATGTCTTTGGCTCTCCGGCCGGTATTGTGTTGTGTTGTGGGTAGAATAGTACCTACGTAATCTCAATCACGACCAGGTAGAAGTGTGTATCCACCTTAGGTACGGACCGAGTACAAAACTGGTCATGCAAGTCTTTCTACCCACTCTCGGTGTTATTGGTCGAATCACTTCTCCTTTCATTCGATTTCTTTGTGTGCCGAGTCAACTTCCATATTACGTTATGCCGTCGAGATTCTACGTGTTCAATCGTAACGTTTATTTATTACTACAACTTTTAAGCTCTCCTTCACTCCAATGCCTTTTACTTATGTTGTATCTTCGTCTCTTGTATTTTTGTCATGTGAAATCCCTGTGCTTTTGGAGTATCGCAAATGGATTTTATTGTTAGTTCCTACCTGGCAGACTCCCGTTTTTGTCTCGAAACTATTTGAACATCGAATATTTATTTGTAGAGCAGTTAGTATACTACTTTTAAGAAAATAATGCACCTCATATTATATATGTACCTATACCCACTCACCTACATACATTTTTGTTTGTATATCCTGTGTATGACGTCACAACATACCACTGCGGAACCAAAGACTACATATATGTCGATAAAATGATTAGGTACCTACTTAAAAAAAACTTAGGTGTATTGCTAAAGTCGTTACCATTATTCAAACGGTTTTTTTCTAGTTGTATGTCTTTATTTCTGTAATTTGAAGCTTAAGGTTAGACTTAAGAATAAGAATCAAAATTCAAAAAAGTATAAAAAGCTATTTTCACCAATTCTTTTCCTTTTTCTTTACGTTACATGCTTCTTACTAAAAAGAGAGCAGAAGGAAATATTTCGGTAAAATATTTTCGTTTTAAATGATTTTTACTATTCTCTTCACCTACCTACTGTTTGAAAATTAATCTACTTTGTGAGTTTTTATTGTTTTTGACTTCAAAGTGAGGGTAGACATGAAAAGAAATAGGATTAAACTGGGAATATGTAGGGATGAAAGGTGCTCCTCTGTGTACCTACTAACTCCTCTTAAATGCTTGAATTTAACGTAGCGTGGAATGGGATCGAGAGTTCCGAAAAGCTCTATTCAAAACCACCGACAATCCTTGTCAGGATCAACTAACCACTCGAGCTTCATACATTAGTCATAATACCTACATTACTATGTACATACAGACGTCCGTCTTAGGAGAGAGCTTTTTGTAGAATAATATGGGATATTTTCCTAAATAAAACCACTCTGGTATCATTGAAGCAAGACCCTGTTCAACATTGGTTGGAGCTTTTCAAGCGTGCTTAATGAAAAAAGTGTATCTTGCCTCTAAACTCAAAACATATTGGTGCCAAGTTTATTAAAGCTATAGATATGTCCATACATGTATAAAAAAGGCTTCTAATAAATACGACAAATGCCTTTAACAACAGTGAAAACATGGGAAAATGAAACAGATAGAGTGCGACTGCAGACACTTTCAAGGTATGCCCATGTTGAGCCTTATTCGCAGTTACACGTTTTTTCAGTTTAGATGCAATTTAATTGAACAGTAATTATGTCCAAAAGCTTAAAATTATTTATCCTACACCAATCACAAGGGAAAATGATCTCATGTCCTTAAGTTAAGTTAAAACATAAAAAAACGATAAAATAGCATTAAAAGATACAGAAAAAAAATCTACGCAGTAAAAATAGCCAAGTTTTATTGCAACTGTTGATCGCGGCATAACTGCCTAAGTCGTTTGTTTTTCAAACTGCAGTGAGATGCAACCATTTTTCAATTCTAAATAATCAATTTATACAAATATTTTATTTGAATCGTTCTTCTTAACGTCCAATCAGCAACCGTGAAAGAGTTGAAGTCGTGACATAGGAACTCACTTACTTGGTTCTGGTATATAATCTACGATTTAGTATCCGATGTATTGCAATGTTTTAAATCCATAATACAAACGTGACCTGACATGATCTTTATAATATGGTATTCATACAGTATTGTGCGAATTAATGTGAACATCGGGCAACTTTGAATCGTAGGGATTAAAAAAAAAGGACAGATCCCACAACCTTCTGATGCCAAGCGATACGTTAATCTTTGTTTCTCATCAAATAAAGCTCATGTAATAATTTTTTGCTCGAAAAATATGACTTAAATGAAAGTTTACACAAATAGGAAGTTCATTATGAACATTTTGGTGTTCAGAATCACTTAGTTTTGTTAAAAATTCCACTTAAGTTTATTTTCGTGTGCACTTAATAGATTTACACATACCTATTTCGTATTAGCGTCAGCGTTAATTCCCAATCTTAGATCCCGTAGTTTTCCTTTAACCTAAACTATTCCTTGTTAATAAATCACGAGTTTCGATCACAGTTTTGTTTCGTTATAATAACTTAAGTAATATTATGGTGTTTGTTTAATTGAGGTTATGCTGCAACATAAAATGTTTCATTTAATAATGATCTCTTTTATTTCTATTGTTTCAGGTAAGTTCACACGAGATTCTCTCATCCGTGGTCGCACCCAGCAGTGGAACGTCCGACTGCAGTCCGCACTTCACACTACATACCTACATATCGCCTGCTGAGAACAAAAATGACTGAACTCCAAATCATATGCTCGTTTGTACATTTGGCAATCTGAATTGTAAATTGAATTTATTCTACGCTTTAAGATCAATCATATAAAAAATTCCAGTTGAACCCGTTCATTTTTTTACATAGTTCATCCTTGCACCATTATAAACCTATTATTATAGTTTACTTTTGAGTTGTCTATTTACCTTTTTGCAAAAAGGCGGAACTCCTTTTTTTTTCTCAGGAGATGTTTAGCGCTCCGACCTATAGTGGTCTATTGTGCTTCCCCTATTGCTCATGGTGTTACCCAATTAGAGCTTCCACACTTATCCCAAACGCTTCAGAAAGTCCAGCATTAGGAGGGGATCCAAGGTGGCGAGGTCCTCCACCTCTATCCTGTGTTTACCAAAACTTCTTGCTCTCGCATAAACTACTGCATCGCAGTCTGTAAGTAGTAGAGAACTCCCTTTTTAGTCAATATTGTTATTTTTGTACTGGAATGCAAGTATGCTGAATTTTGCTAAAACTACCTATCACCTATTAAGACAGTAATGACGAGAGATTTACCTCTACCATGCAGACGTTGGTCAGTGTTGCGTTTTGGTTTTGAATAAATTTTGAACTTCCACTCCAAAGGAAACAAATTGAACTAGCGTTTAGTACACAATGATATTGGTAAAAAGTAGACACTTTAACAAGCTTATGTATATTATTTTCAATGATTTCGGAGTTAGGTCACTGTTACTCACAGCGGATGAATTATATACTGCCATCCATTTTATTAATTATTATGTAAGTACAAAGACAAGGCTTTTGAACTCTCCATCTAAGGGTTTAAAAGAGCATATTATTGTTTTCCGAAAGATTTAAAAAAAAAACTTTATTTTTCCCTATTATCAAGTACCTACTTAAATAAATTTAAGCTTGACACGGAATGAATCTATCTGATCTTTAAGAGCTGGTGTATGAGCTGACAACATTTTTGCTTCGTTGACTCATCGAGATTTTTTACCATAGGTAGGTACTTACAGTCAAGATTTTTTTTCCCAATAGATACTTAGTTTCTAGAAATAGTTTTTCTTCATTCACTCATTTTATTATCCTAACTTTAGGCGTCTTATGCCTACAGTTTTTGAACATTGACTTCCATTTTTGAATGTGGACCACACCGTCTCTTCTGAGTTTTTTTCTTATTATTTGCTTTGCAATTTTTTTCCGTATTTCTGAAAAAAAAAACTGTCTAAATCCACTCTTTGGTTAAATTCTGTTCATTATGGTCCTTTCGGTTTGAATTCTATAAACTAAATACTTACCCACTTTCAGTGTCCGGAATATGTAATACCCAGTGTTTAATCACTCTAACACCTTAATCTTTTGCCATTATTGTGTCCTTTTGCTTTGAAATTTGTCTTCATTTCCATAACCTATTTTCTTGAGTTAACTATAGCATCTTGTGCCACCTGTAGTCGTTGAGTGTCATTCAAATTGAAAAAAAAATAGAATAAAATCAATTCATTTCTCTTAAATTCACCCACTCTATAGAATTTCGCTTGTATGTATAGATCTTTGCAACAGTTCTGATCAGGCTAAAATAAACATATGTTGACAATTATATCATACGACATCTGGCTGGGATCCCGTGCGCTGCTGCCATCCGAATTTCCTGTCGTCGAAGAGGAGACGTGTAGATGCTTCCTAATGTCATTTTAATACGAGTGTTTCAGGCAGCGATCGTACCGTGAACTTATCAGCATACTGTATTGGGGGCTCACGTTTACCAAACTACAATATCCTAATCATATAATGTAGCTATATGATATTTATATAGCAGTCCAAAATATAGGCTCTATCACGCTTCCAAAAACTCCTAAGGCCCTGTTAGAAGCAATCATACCATGTTCTCAATTTGAACGATCCGTCCGCGTTTGATTATAATATGAAACTCGACGCGCGAACGCTTTTCAATTAGGACATACCTACACTAAGTGCTATTCAATGCGAGCGAACATAGAACTTTTACAGGCTTTGGTAAAGTTGCCTTATTTTCGGATATTCTGGTACGAACTTATTAGGGGTTGTTTGACCACCACCTTAAGAGGGAGACAAATATTACTTCTTATACGGGTGCTTGTATAATATATGTACGATCTGAAAACTGCTGATGAAGTCCATCAGACGGAAACGGGGGATTTCTAGTCGTTTATGATATTTTGATTTTCCTGACCGGAGGCTCTGTAACACTTCAGTCATTCATTCTAATGACCTGGAATGTAAATAGTAAAGTACCTACTCATCAAATTTTAATTTAGATAGGTATTTCTCATTATAAAAATCAGTTGAGCTTAACATGTTGAATGAAGATGTTCTGGGATAAAATGGAGCTAGCTAGCCGTTGTGCGACGAATTCCGTCACATTGCGACAGGTTAACTTTACTTGTATATACATATATTATAGTAGGCATCTATCTGCCAGTAATATTATAATAATATGTAGAGGAGGATATTAAATATGTACACATCTAAGTACTTCCTCGGTTGATAATCCTTTACCGTGACTTAGTTTCGAGTGATGCGAGCGTGCCTACATGTGTATGTACAGAATACATAGAATAAGTCGACAGTGTATTTACCCGCCATAATACTCGGCGTTCGTCTTTTAATATCTCTCCAGTATTATAATTCAGGTCACGATTGGCTGCTTAGGGTAAAGTAATAAATAAATTATTACGTCATTTTGTACAAAGCGTTTTGGTAGAGTCGAGCGTCTGATGGTACCTACGCACTCACCTCTTCTCTACTCTCAGTTGACATCGTCTTAGTTATCTCTGCCATTCCTCTAATAATAATTTTATCATTAAACAATATCATATTGTTAGAGTACAGTACAAGGCATTTCCACGTCGTTAGGGAATTAATGTGTTTCCTCGTTAATTCCGAAATGAAATTTACATCATTAAATTATTTGCTAAGAAATGTTGATCAAACTTAACCTAATTTTATTTGACTGGTAACAAAACAAATCTTTACAACATTGGTTTTTAAACAATGGCAAGATCGATCGTGGTGGAGGGATCTTGTTGCCTCTCTATGCCCCTAAGTGGGGTCAGGCAGGAAGTATTGATTGATTGACCTAATAATATTATTGTCAGAAACATATGCATAAAACACACATAAGTAAACACAATACAATAGCTATACCTAATTAATAAGACTTTTCGACGGCATTCTTATATGAAATAGGTAAATGTATGATTATGTGAGAAAAGTCATACTTATGTCAAATTTACAGAACAGACCAAACTTCAGATGTGAAATAATTTAAAAAATGTGAATAAAAAATACATGTTATGTTTTCAAGTAATGAGTCTAAAAAAGGATGCGATAGACGTCATAGGTGCATGCTCAGAACAAACAAATACCTATGCCTTTTTTTAAATATTTTAATGGTTCTTTTTACGAACAGTTATAAACTGACCTCTAGAAGCCATTGGATAACGTCATTCACAATCGTGCAATCCCTCTTGAAATACAAACAGGGGGAGGTAAATCATTCGATGGGTAGTTTTTAGCCGTTCAAACCGTTTTTTTTTTTGTTATAAGAACTTTCCTCCGAGTTTTGGGCTTTGGACAAGTCCCAATGATTTTTCGTGGACAATAATTTATATTTGATACAATATCGTAACCTCCTTGAACCCAAAGACCTCCAGATATCCGCACTACAAGTTGTGGCATATATAGCAATAATGACTTATACATCTCGTCGATTGTAATGAGTTCATCGTCCTGTGCCATTATATATTGTATTATCTTCATATCTATAATCACAACACACGCTTATACAAACGTGCGTACATATCGTTGTATACAGCATACATTTATAATGAGTAATGTACCACACACACATTGTCTACCTATATCCTTTTATGTACCTATATATTTTCAATAATGGTCCGAGACAAGATACCCAACGTTTTCTTGTGGTTTATCTGCAACCATAGGTTTCTCTGATGAGATCATCGGTTAGCTGTTCAACATTGTCTTGATTCATAATAAATCCTGATAAGTTGACTGTTTTTTTTTTATGTTTGAGGGTCGTGCCCTTTCCCATCTTCTTTTTTTCTACATTTTGCGGACCATTGTCAAATTTTTAAGGTTTTCTTCATGTTCTCTTAAATGCTTTGTTGATTTCAAAATTTATTTATTTTCAACACATAAAATTATCTGTGACATATTTTGTATTAACATATTTTGTATTATGATTAGCAGGTCATCCACATTTAAATTTATTCTTGTGACATTGCGTTATCAACTACACTAATAACGTAACAAGTTAAAAATAATATCAAAATTTGTATTGGCATCATCATGACCTCGATTGAAAGTAAACGAACCCACGACAAAACTGCTTTCTTTGATGTATTGCCGAAATTTATCTCATCTAAGAAATTCATTGCAACGTGTAAAATGACGAGTAACTTGAGCCATCGAAAATGTCACAACCAGTGCACGTCTTCAATAATCAATTACAATAATTGTGTACAGCTAAATTGTTTATATTTTATTTGTGTCTAAAATTCTTTGTAAGCATTACTCTCCGGAGTATACTCGGTGGTATTTTTTCATTAGACGTGAAGTGTACGCATTTAGCGTTTATAGTCGCTGTCAACACCACTAATCGACATGGCTTTGATCTTTTCAACTTATTATGGCGCCTGAAATTATTTGTATATTTTTTTTTTTTTCAAATGAAGTAAACAGTGTAAAAATGGTCCTTGGAGAAGTGCATTTTAATTTCTCTGTACTTGATCTTTGCACGAAGTACGTGTATGCTCAAAGAACAAAGCTGCCTAACAAGTTAGCAAATCACTCGCAGCAAACGCACATTCAACCTTCGATGGTAACGTTTACCCTTAGCGAAGGCTATAACCCTTTCTCCTTGTCTGCGTGATATTCCTATCCACCCGCGTAGGCCCCACATCGGACGCGCCGAGTACATTCACACCGGCCGGTGTCAACGGATTGCGACAAGGCCGACTGGGCAAATGTAAAATTCCAGTGAACTTTTGCGACTTGTTATTTTTATTGACGATGATAAATTTACACACGTATCCTGTTCATTTGTCGGGATAGTTCACGTGGTCTCCACTTCCACTCCACCAAGAGATCGCCTCCGACACAATATTAATTATTCATGCATCAATGACAGCGATATTTCTGATTCCTTCACCATATCTGCATAATTATAATATGTTAAGTCAATTGGTGTGGGAAAATATTAGATACCTACCTATTTTTTTGTATAAAAATGACAACATCTTTCACATAAAGCAAACCTTGTGTTGTGAAAGTGGAAATAGTCGGAACTGGGATTCGAACCAACGACCTTCAGTACGCTGTACGTACGAAATCTGTGGACTGAAACCGCTGGTCTACCAACCACTTCAATAGCTCTTATATAATATGCCTACTTTGGCGAAACATGATTCTATGCTAGAGGTACTAGGGGTGTTCTCTGCATTTAGATCGCAATCCCGATCCAATTGCAATCTTTAACGATTCATAATGACATTTTGATTTCGGTTGCTAAGCATAAAAATAATTTGTCTTAGTCCTTTTTCGAATACGGTATTCGTTTACAAAAAAGGTATAAGTAAGGATTTTATCCAATTTTTTTAGTAGGTATAGATGATCGACATGAGAACCCCCTGTTGTATTTCTCGTCATCAGTCATCGCGTAATATCTTTTAAGTCATCGTGCAGTCACACTTCTACCTACCTTCTATAGTCACTGGCTTCTGGAATAATTAAAATTACTCTTCTGTTATATTCTGCCTTTATTCTCGATTTGAGTAACTCGTGTGAGTGGGTACCTACCTCTACATCCGCACAGCGCAGCGGACAGCAGATGTTAGAATAATAACTAGGCGTACGCACACATACAGTATGTTGCTAGTCGAATAGTAATTGGCGATGATATTGTAATGCTTTAGACTCCCGACATTATTGTTGGTATCAAACACCTTCCTTGCGTACAGCTTGGAACTTTACAACGGTCACTGCCAAGGTTACCCTCATAGAGCGAGCGGCAATAGATGTTGCGATAGAAAAAAAATATCCATACACTTTTTAACTACATAATATTATATCCAATGTGTGGAGGGGATAAATATTTGGGCTAGCAAAAAATATGAGGAAAACTCTTCAACGAAACCAACGGCCATCGGCCCTATATAAAAAATAATTTGGGATGTTTTTGACCTCAGTTTATTCTACCTGCCTGACACGGTTAGAAACAAACTAAATCCTCCAAAACAACAAAATGAAAGTCCTATATATAACGTGTTGCCGAATAAGAAACAATGAATCTGAAGAATATGTCAGGTAAGCGATTAGATTGTTAAGGAATACCTTTAGTAAATCTATATAATAATTCTCGAATGAATCAATCTCGAAGCAGCCAATATGGAATCCCTCAGGGAACAGTCTTAGGACCACTCCTCTTTGCAATTTATGTCAACGAAGTGTTTGCATTGCCCTTGAATGGAAAGCTTATTTCATACGCCGATGACACTGTTCTCGTGGCTAGGGAAGACATGGGCTGATTTAACTCATCATAATATGATGGAGAAAAATTCGTGGTGTAACAAAATACATGGAACGTAAAGGAACAAGAAAATCTATTTCAAATAAACAGAATTGTAAAATACGATATGCGCACAAACTGTATGAAATATCTGATAAAATTATATAAGGAATACATACAATAAAGGAAAGTCAACAAAGATATGGAATGTAAACATTCGGCTGGCATTCGCTATAATCTAGGATAACAAATCGTGTGTACCGCGTACGCACGGCTAATCAAGTCAGCGATTGTTTGAACACTTTGTATCTGTGGATGTGGGCGAAGCAGGTGCGATAAACGTTTTTATATCTCGCTCTAATTAAGTTTATGGCTACCACTAATTCCAACTCACTTCATTACCAATAATCGTGCCTCAAATAGGCGAATTTTAACGTTTTATTAAACAAAGGATTATCGAGTTTATAAAATTTCTATTAAAAAAATGCTCGAAATTCTGGTAATAAAGGAAGATGCCCTAGTTTGGGCAAAAAAAAAAAGAATAAGACCACAGTACTCTCAGAGTAAGCCAAGTAACAGCAATTAATCTTCCTCATCAGATTATTACGTAGATGCTTTGCACTAAGTAATGAATGTATGGAAAAACGCAAGTGGATGCTGAATGTAAATGAATTGGATAAAATACACTATACGAGAAGGGCTGACTCAGGCAGGATGGAGTAGGCAAGTCTAAGTTCTAGGATCACATCATGATTTTTGAGCAGCTCAAACGGATCTAATCATTGGCCAGACTGATCTCCAATGAGGAGAGAACAATGAAGAGAAGAGTACAAAATCGTCCGCAATACCTACGCATTAAATGGAAATACAATATACCTAATTCATATTTTTTCTCCATATTTTTATGTGTCTCTCGTCAAAACCCGAACTTACTGGTGGGTTGTATGTTTCCTGTGTATTGACATGTGATACACGTTTATCTCGACACCGTAGCCTCGGGTAGTGTATTGCCGTGTCTATGACCTTCACATTATCAACCATTACAATTTTTTATTCTATACTAGTCTTGCTTTTCACCATTTCATATTTCTGTAAAATTTTATATGAGAATCGACCTCAATAGCCTAGTTGTCAAAGAAGCCAGACTCATTTCCGAGAGTTTTTGTGATGCATTAATGATGGATCATTGGTGTAATTGTTGAGATAGTATTTTCTTTATGAATCACTGGCTTTCCAGACAGACGTTGTCCTGTATATCTTACTATGAATATTGATTTCGAAATTTATAGAAAAATATGTTTGAATGTTAAAATATTATTTCTGAAAGCTTGAAATAAATTCTATCAAAAATCTGCGTACCAATAAGTAAAAATTGTGTTGTTATGGATTTTTTCACAGATGGCGTTGTTGTCAGTAAATCCGTTCCATTATATTTTATATTATTTGCTGTCCATATTTCGTTATTATTCTGTTATCCGGAGCGTAAAAGAATCCAATTAACAAAGCATCATAAAAATCTGTTCAGCCGATCTTGAGTTATCGCCGACTACATATATAGCCGACTTTCTTTTATATTATAGATTATTATTATTTTAAACTAAAACCATATTACTTATATACCTAGATAATATTTGTGTGTAGGTATGTATGTAAAGTATTGAATCTGCAGGAAACGAGTGAGTCGGTATTTTAATAACATTATCTGCAGTCAACAGTCCGATATGATATGATATTACTATGCAGTGCAGACTAATGAATGGTGTTTATTTATACTTAACATGCACGGCCACATGTGATATGAATAAGACACGTACTGTCAGCTGCCACCAAGGGCATCCACTGTTCTGTGTGTATCTCCAGTGGCCAGTCCTCATAGGGAAGTGTTGCGAGTGAACTTGCATCTCTCTGATCATATCCTCAGGATATACTGCTTGCGCAAAACCTGTAGGCGAACCTTTGGATTGATCAAGGTCGGCAAAGAGGTGAGCATTGAAAACCACTTCGTAAAAGTGCAGACAATGTCAAAGAGTACGTATATATGTTATCTCGTGCAGCGAATTAGCAGATCTTTTCTTGTATTCATTACCAATGTGATTGATATATATAGTACATGTACATAATTCGTAGTACATACGGAACATATACCTAAGTGAATGCAGTTTATCGTATAAATAGACAAAACCTGTTATTTACTAGATTAATTTTATTCAAAGACATAATAAAATTAAATTAAAAATTACTTTATCAAAAATAATCTAAATTTGCCGATTCATAACAATAATTTGAGTCATCTGCTGATTTTATAAAATGCAATTGTGATGTTTAGAACTCTTGGTGTGAAACGAATTGTCTAAAAGTGAACTTGATTCGGCTACAAGGTATTAGATGAGTGCATGCATTGTCATCGTCTTATTTATCATTCTCAATGTTCAAATTGTCTAGCTTGTCAAGAATCTGGTTACATAAATGTCGATTTTTTTAATTTTTACCATAGAAACAGGTAAAAATATGAGTTAGTAAAAACTTAGAAAAGAAAATGTAAATATTTTACAGCATTTTCCAAACCTCGTTTAAGATAAAGACATATGAAGTGATTCTCTTTGTGAGGGCATGCCATCAGCTATAGCTTTATTTCCCATCGAACTTATATTCATATTAGCCCGTAATTATCCACTGCAGGACATAGGCCTCCTCACGCTCACGCCACTCCTCTCTGTCCCTGGTCATCCCCATCCACTCTGTCCCAACGGCACGCACGATGTCGTCGCTCCACCTCATCGGCTTATATTATGAACTTATATTATGTTCGTGTTAATTTGGTTAAACCATGAGTAAATGGTTGTAAATAACAAAATTAACAATATGTACAGGGTCCATTACTCTATTGTCAGTTATCTACGTGGGTGTATACTATGGAGTAAGTCGTATGTGTACTTCTAAACTGAGTGAGATAAATGGTCTCGAATAAAATAACAGTTAACAAATTAATAAGAGAACAATAAACCTAATAAAGGAGACAGTCGTCACCAACTGTTGGTTTTCAGTACCGAATGGACGTAGCTTTTCATTAGGCAACGCTCTCTTTGAGCTTTGAAGGACATTTCAACTTTTTTGATCGACTAGACTAGACATCGCAGTCGAACTTCGATCCGCTCGGAAACGAAATATTTTTTTTTAGTTTATATACCTTTTAGCTGAATTAATTTTCAATTACTACACATGACTAATAGATATTGGGGGCTGCTGAACGAATAACTAACCTACTTTTTGTTTCTAACATTACAATAATTAGGTAGGTAGGTACGTGTTTTTTCTACGTCATAAATAAATTACCAAAACTCTCTTTGAGAGTGATTGACAGACTTCTGACTTCCTAAAGATGAAGACATATTATTATTGCAATACTTCATAAAGATGACTACATAATATTATTACAATCCCATATTTTTAAGTTATTTTTGTTAAAAATTGACAGAAACACTTTTTTATGGTTTTTACACTTATTTTCCTCTTAAAATTCCATACTCTCTCACCGTTTACAACTACCCTGAACTTGAACAAATATTTTAAAGCCAAAATTAGCCAAATTATAGCGAGACACAAGCACAGGTGATAATTATATAGGAAGATTAGAAACCCTAACATTTTAAATGAGTTTTTATGGGAGCTTTTTATCGTGTCAAAAGAAGCACAGTGTAATGCCCTTCTTTTAATTATAACTAGCTTTCCCGACAGACGTTGTCCTGTGGTTCTAGCCCGAAGTGGCCCGTTAATGTGTACATGATTTGCACTGCGCCCCCGTAAAACAATACAAAATTAATTCGATTGAGATAAGCTAATAAAATAATAACATTAAACTATTTCTGAAACAACTTGAGAAAAATGCACTCGCGCACACACCCTACCTCGCCTATTACCAACACGAATGTGCCAGATAATATTGTTGACTTTGTATGAAAATTTTCTAAAACTATCGAAACGGTGCGGTGGAGTAAGTGGGATGGGCTACTGTAAGAGCGTATGCGAGAATGAGAGGGAACTACCCGCGATGTCGTGGGCGCGTCGTAACCTTTCCATACAAACTTAATTATTGTATTTTTACATCATTTGTTATCCATTTTTTAACTTTTTATTAGTTATTCTGTTATCCGGAGCGGAGAAGACTCCAATAAATCAAACATCAGAAGAATCTGTTGAGCCAATCTCGAGTTATAAGTGTTCGCACTAACCCGACTTTAATTTATATAGTAGATACTGACATCATCGTCCAGTAGCGCTGACTCGTTCAGATCCGACTCACTAGCAGTGTACCCGTAGATAGTGGCAGCTAACATACTCTATACGGCTCGGTGACAGAAGAGGAAATACGCTGATTGATCAATTAATCTTTGTTCTGGTGTTGGAGAGCTGCGGACTAGGGGTGCGCACATCCCAATGAACGAAAGAACCCGACCTATACATTCATAAATATGTATAATATGCTGTCGTTTAGTTCATATTGAAACATTGTTATGTTTTTTTTACTGCTTTCAACATTTCGGATCTTCACCAAGATCAAGGAACTTCTTTTTCTAGGTCTTATTCATTTCTTTTTCATGAACATAGCACTGGTACTGGGATGACGAGATCCAGCAGCCCGATTCACGGAAAAGTTTAAGTCTAAGTTTAGTTCGAAGTTCGAACGAAGTTCGATTCAAACCCTCCGTGAATAGGTACATAGACTGTAGATAGTCGCCGCCTACAATTATTATTACCAGCAGCCCTATTCACGGAAAAGTTTGAATCGAACTTCGAATAAACTTAGACTTAAACTTTTCCGTGAATCGGGCTGCAGCTCTCTGTCCATCCTTGACCACATGGTATAAATCCTCTCAATCTTGCGTTTCCTGAAACTCATCTCCAACACTTCTTAATCCAGTCCATTTTGGTATAATTTGAAGCCAAGGCAACAAACTTTCTCCTTGTGAATTTTTTAAATCTCTATTCGTGACTTTTTTTATCCTCGATGAAACGAATCATTTTCAATTAAAATATCACATTGTTTTATGTATGTAGCGTAGAAAAATATTCGATGAATAAGTGAGGTTAAATAATATATAACCATAATTTTCAAATAGGTAAGTTTTTAAAAACAAACAGTAAAAACAATAATAACATTGTTTGTGTTTGACAAAATGTAGAATTATTTCGTCCCATTTGTTTGTTGATGTTTCGACAAGTCGCCGTTTGCAAGGAAAACATCATACCTAGTCGTGTTGGTAGTGGGTGCTTGTCATGGAATAGGAGCGTTGTACGTAGGTATGGAGTGTGTAAGCGTAGAGTGTACGTACAGGCCAATGAAGGACACAATGGAACAGCTGACAGTCTATTGCGAGTGTTTTCACAGGCGAGTGGAGCTGAAGATCGAGATATCATTGAGGAAATATTCATCATAAAATGTCACACATTTTATTTCACCAACGCCGCTGTACAATGCTATCCTATCGTATAAAAATGAATCACTTTTTTATGAACTAAATAATCTATATTTTTTAACTGTTCTTTATTTGCAGCATAATTAATTGGTTTTATTTATAATTGACTGAAATCGAAATTGATTTAATAACTCATCGAATAAGGATTCCAGGAATTGGACAAAGGTACCTAAAAGAAAGACCAACTTTTGTATGGTAACTATTTTAATTGTTTCTTTCACGTACTTTTTAGTCCTTCTTCACCAAGAATCTCTGTCGAGCGCTAGCTCTGCTTCAACTTCGCTTTCCTTGAAGTACCTCGTGATGCCCGACAACCATGTGGCGGGTGGTCTGCCTGGTGTCCTGAAGGGAATTTCGATGTCCATAGTTGTCTAGATCATGTTGTTCTGTAATAACAATATGCCCATGCCATCTTAGACTGATATTATCATCATTACCTCTTTGGTATATATATTTTTTTATTTTTTTTCAATGCACTTTTTGATATCATAAATACTAGTGGTCGACCAGTGCTCGAAATACGACCATAAGTAATTTAAGTTGTAAGTTTGAACATCGTTAAGGTTTCATTGTCACAAATTGATCGAGAGCTATTTCACAATTTTCTTTCCAAAACAATGACATGGATAGGTACGTCAAATTTGATAATTGATATGTACAAAGTTTTTTTCTATTATTATTAAAGACAAACAATATTAATCTTTTCTCAATATGACCACAGATAAACAAAAGAATATATGCGTCTCTGTCAATGTCAAATACATCGAAGTGTGTGTGTATCAAATACATATCATTAGAGTAGTGTGTAAAATAAAAAAAATATTAGCATTCGCCACTCCTTCTCCATATAAACTATAAGTGTGCGAAATGTCATTCTCCTCCGGCCGCGCATATTTCGTAAAAAAGGTCACAAAGTTTTTCTTCACGTATATATCGTCGGCGCACCCAGCGTGAGCCCATCACTTCTATCATTATGTGGAGGAGATGGACTTGGCTAAGACATGTGTTAAGGATGCCGAATGACAGTTGGCCGAGGAGAGCGCTGTTCTTCCTCCCATCAGGGTTCCAAAGACGAGGAAGACCCTCTCATACTGTGTTCCGCTCCTTCGAAGCAGAGCTGAGGAATTTGGACATGGTGTGGAGGAGGTCATAAACGTTGCGCAAGATCGAGCGCAATGGAGAGCTCTTGTTGCCTCCCTATGCCCCTAAGTGGGGCCATAAGGGAGTTTGTATTAATTCATATATCTATATTGTTTAAAATATGAAAAATGCCCTTTGATAATAATTCCAATGCTCGAAATGTGCGCTTCTCAATTCATTCGTATATAAGTCTTCCAGCAGTGGACCAAGCCAATGATAAACCAAGCCAAAGTAGGTGTGTGCACATAAGTATTTCAGATAATTTTTCTCTCCTCTACATGCGTAGGTAGGCGTCAGTGCGATGTTAGTTTTGCCTTTGGTAGTCAATGACCCCGCCAAACGTACGCTGAAGTCACATTCATAATAAACAAACATCTCGGGCTACGCTGTTTTATCTGCGTCTAGAAAATACCAAATATTTATCAGCGATATTATAATATGCGGGTAATTACCCACGATAATTGATTATGGCAATAATTGTAAACACATTGTTTTACTCTTTTTTTTGGTATTACTCATCGACTTAATTTAATACGCATTCGATTTTTTTATTTTACCTTTCCTATTGGTTTTCTTATTTAAAAAATAATTAATTTACCCCTTTCTTAAAAAAAATACGGGCTTAAAAGATTCTTGTTCTAGTAGATATAGGTATCAGGTTCAAATTCTAACTCGCTGAACATTGTATGAAAATAATGTCTTTGTCTTCTACTCGTCCTCAAGTCACTGGATCTCATTACCTACAGCTACCGCTAATCGATAAACTTTGGCGGCTTTGAAAAGATCTTAAAGGATACCACTTTTTATCAAAACTTTTCGTGTAAACATTTTTTCTTAGATAACAACAATAAAAACAAAGTAATCTATTATCTTCATTAATTTAAATAATAGAAGATTATTGTGATCATATTTTTATAAAACAATTGTTTTATTTAAATAATTCCACCAAGAATGCATGTTCAATTCGTTAATTTTATCATATTTTTATCTTAAACTCTAGCTTAAATTTGTATATTTCTTGATCAGGATGAATTATGTTTGAGAAAACCAAATTTGGCAGACATGACGAAAATTTGGTTTAAATCTTGTAGCTATTTTCACCTTTAAATTGCTTAAGGAATACCGCTCTGTTTATGTTATTTTGGTTAAAGTCAATACCCGCGAATTTTAAAATTTTAGTTGATGCTAAATTTGAGGCGAATCATAAAGGTATTTATTTTGTCTTTCTACGGTTGTCCCACTTATATCCGACTCGTACGAGACATCTGTCTTGGAGATAATTTCGTACCTACTTCTTCTTTTAAATGAACCACTTTAAAAGCCCCACTAAACGAATCATTCTGCCTAATATGATTATTATTGATGTAAACAAATGGTAGTACGAGAGGGGTTATTTTAAGATCAACACCACCCACGATTTCTTCCAAGTGTCGCCGTATCCGAACACACGTACAGAGTGTACTAGTGTGGCGATGCATCTGTTGGCAGATGAACCGGCGCTATCATTCTTTCGCTCCTTGTCTAAACGGGTCTAGGCGCTCACTTAAGCCTAGTTCATACTAGGTCGGGTAACGAGTAATTAAGTAGCTTAATTACATGCTACTCAACCAAGAATTGTTCACATTATATTCGGGTACAAATCATTGGTGAGGAGGGTATTTAAAACAAAAAAATCTCAACACGTATATGTACCTACGCTTGCCGAAATTTGCACCTGAAGGCTTGTATGTGGTTTCCCCGCTTTGTCTCATTGTTTTTATGCTTTAAACCTTTCATTTTTTATTAGTTTAACCTTTTATACCTTGACTTTATCTATTTGTTTTTTTTTATGAAGATAATTGAAAATAAAATATAAGACCCTTTTTGTGCTGATGTAATAACCATTCTTCATTCTACAGTAAAGTACGAAATAATATTCATAACACAAGTTATTGATGTTTTCGGCGGTAACTTTGTGAAATCCCATATTGTATAGGTGCTTATAATAAAACTTTTATTATTTTAAATATTAATTTTAATAACAAGCTTTACTTCCCATGAAATATGTCAAAAACGGATTTGTGTTCACTTTACATAGGTGTTCCCAAATTCATTAAATAATAATAGTACCGAGGGTAGTCTCTCGGACTTCGCCATACTGACCGACAGAGCTAAAGACTACATTCGAGAGCTGGATTTGACCATCTGACAAGCAGGAAAATATCCCCTGCGCCCTAATCCTTTTTATTATATCGACTATTTAACAAGAAAAACAAAAATGTACTTATTAATTGTATTAAAAATTATATATGAATTGTGATGAAATGGCCATACGCTAAATAAATAAATTAAAGAATAAATTTATAATAATAGGTAAATTGACTCAAGCGAAACGCTATTTTGGTAGACTCGTTTTGTCTCTACTAAAACTATACATTATCACTCATGTTTAGCAAAAGAGCCACAAAAAACAATATGGATCGACTCGACTAATCTACTCTATTTTAAGTGTTCAGACTCATTGAGGTAATAAATTATTTGTATTCGACCAGTGTGAACAAGGCTTTACAGGCACAACTGGAATTGTCACTATACGGCCATTACCAACCGTAATACGTCCCGTGTTGGACCTCACCACGGAATCAAACTACGGAGCATAGGAAATTGTTCTCTGGTCCTCATAACGACCCTCCCGTTTGTATTTTGATCGTCAATAATTTGAGTAGACGCTTAACGAAAGTTAATTCAATTAAGTTGTGAGTCAAATGGGCCTTATAAAATGACTGTAATACATATACAGATGGTTCCGTTAGGGTGAAATAATTTTTAAATTATTACATAAAAGAAAGACCACCACATTTTTTTAAATATTTTGTATACAATACTTACCACCTTACTGATTCCTCAGATTAACTAATTTTGAATGAAAAATATTTTATTGTTTTTTTTTCAAAAGTCTGGTTGTGATTATTTAATTCGTTTGTTTTTAAATTCTGGATTTTTTTCCATATTTTAATATAATGTATGAATATAATATAAAACTATCTTCCATATAAAAATGGAGCAATTTAAATGCTGTTTCCTGCGTGGTAAATGAGTCAGACTTGATATTTTATTTAAAGACATCCTTCGTCTGTTATTCTCGTTAAATAAAGTAAATCTATTCAAATGTAATATTTTTACTCTTAATTAATGATATTGTGATAATCTGAACATTTCTTATAATGCAAAAAGCAAATGACGTTTATTGAAAAAAAAAATACCTACTATGTATTTCAATATGTGATTAAAATTTTACACATTCTTCGAGTTGAAATTGAGTTTCAGTATAATGTATGTATAGAAACTGGATTGTATGCACTATAACATGATTGAAGTTTGCATAATAATAAATGTATTGAATACCTATGCATATCGTTCCAAAATATACCTAGGTACATCGAAAACATATGTTTCATAAATTCAGAGGTAAAATTGTATATTTTGCTAAATCTTAATTATGCTTAGAAGGGCATGAAATCAGAGGGCAATACTTTAATTTTGGTGGAATGTTTACAAAAATACTGTGATTTTTTTCAGTACTTATCGATAAAATTATTAAATTGGCATCGGAACACTTTATATACATATACATACCTACATTGGATTGCTTACTTCAGGTGCATTAGGGATGTTAGAATAGGTGACGCGATATACATCTATAAAATATTCTCCAATATGCGCAATAGCTAGTTTTTCAAACTCATGCAATGTCTCGGAAAAAAAGCCAAAATATGCATTTGCATATGCAAATTATAAATAATATCATACCCTCATATTGCACTTTAGTTCTGATTTTATGTACACTGAAATTTCCACATTACTCAAATTTTGTATGCAGCGACGATATTATTAACTATAGAGTCCCTATATTATGTTGGTTTGGTACCCAGTTCGTGTAGTTGAGTTCCGACAGCAAATTCATTCGAGTTTAATAACCACATCCTGCATATAATATGATGTGTGTTTTATTTCAGTGCATTCGTGAGCCAAGGTAGACTGGAACTGATTTCACATTCGACAAAATGTACCCAAGTAATATTTATTATGGCCTTTCTTATTCCCGAGGATCTTTGTGTGCGGCTGCTTATTTTGTACGATTTGATCTTCCCATTGGTTGTTTTGTTTAGTTTTGTCTGGTCGGCCCGACGAAAACGACCCGAGTCGTCTGGTGTTCAGGGACACGCCGTATAATAAAGTACACTCGCATTATAATAAATACGCGTATTGAAATCATAATGATATGCGTGCCCGGATGCCTGACTGAGGCCAATCGAACAACAAACTAAGGATTGAAACTCTACAACGATTGGACACCCCTCTATTTAAGTGGAGTGTCCCACAAGGTCACATGCCTGGGACTACTCTAGACATGGATCGCCCGATAAGGTTGCTGACATCATAATATGTATAAGTAGAAAAAGCTCTTCACGCGAAAACATTGTGTAGCAGTGACGCTCATGTAATGATAAGGAAGGATTATAGAATGTGTAATCCCGCTGGTGTCATTATTTGTGATTGTATTCTTGACTACAATAAACGTGCTATTGTATCTCTTCGTTTATATAAATAAAAATTATATTCCCAGTCTACAAAAGTGCAGAAGTTATATAAATAATGTCATGGTGTTCGCATGTTTATTCTCCAAGTGTTGAAAAGTTTGAGGATAACTTGTAAAGTTGAACATAGCTTGCATTATTCCATACGAAAGAATTCATAGCGGGTAAAAATAAAATGTGTTGATGTTTAAATGAACTTGGCACAATGGCGTACCAGCAGTCTATTCAAATGCAGCGGCAGTAAGTTAGCAGATAGGAATCTGCGCCAGTTATAACTTATTGCCTTCAAATAAAAAATAAACGCCATTTCCAGGCGATTTGCGACACATGGTCGGGTGTGCCGCGTATTCCATATATGTTTTATGACATCCGCACCTTTGTGTAGTCGCACCGTGCTCTGACAAAGAAATTAACTACTTAGTAATACCAAACTTGCTACTTCATTTACTTCAGATTCCTTCTCTATGTTCTGCATAATTATTTCTTATAAAATATACTTTAAGAATCTGAGTTTGATAAATTGCCAATGTTTTTCTAAGTAGACTATTAAAGTGAAATGTATGCATTTGAAATCTCGTTGAGGGAACAATATCCGGTCTTTCATCTCACGAACTCTTGTATAAATATGAAGGTACTTTCATCCCTGGAACTTGACAGGATAATTGTCTGTCCTCTGGCGGAATATTTGAGGGATTGGAATACATTTTTCCAGGAAGTATCTAACTTTTGACATCCCCCACGTCTTTACGCTTTATGTGTCCGTAACGTTTTGACAAATGCGGGCTATTAGCCTTTGTTTTCCCTCATTTATTGAAACCAAAAATTCTGTACCAAAAAAATAAACAATTCGCGTGACAAATTTGACTACGTTGTGGTCAATTGTTTTTTCAAGGAAAACACCACAACATATTATATTATCTGCGGGGACATTTTGTGTGTATTTACACTTCTATGTTTTTTTACATTTTAGACTGAAGTGTGCTCTGTGGGTTTAACGTTTATTTGTTTTACTTTGACGAATGCTGAACATCCGAACATAACAGGTCGAGTTTTAAGTTTTAACTTATTATTAAATGTATTTTTAAAAGGAAATCTAGGATAACTGTTTTTGGTGTGGAGAGTAATGTATTAAATAAATTTATTTATATTGATTTTCACGAACTTTTGGTAGATTATGTGTTGTGCAGATTTACTCAGGCTATTTGGTTTATTATATTAGCTTTTTAAAATAGTTCACTAACCTTTTGTACTTGAAATAAAATAAGATGCTAACTGAAGAAAAAGACTGGCACAAGGCTCCTCTGGCAAAGGAGCCTCTGAAAGAATAATGGAGTGGTAGGCACGCTGAACAGCACATCTCACGACCGGCGCCGTGTGGGTGGCTGCGTGAGACTACGGCCGCACTATTTATAGACTCGTCTTCTTAACAACATTACTCTCATTGTTGCTAAAGTTCGCCGTCCCTAGATGACCCGAACTGGAGACCACTGAAGGTCAATATCATCTGCCAGGTAGGTAAGTACTGTAGGCGGTATCTCTCTCAGTAGGCATGCTTCGGCGTCTACAACCAGCACAGCCCTACACACACACACACACACACACACACACACACCTTGGTGTGCTGTACTGCCGTATTATGTACCGGGGACTGATCAATGCCGAGATTATAGGCAAACTTTATTGCATACTTCGCAGTGGTCGTGATGCGCTGATTGCAGGCTGCGTCCTTTGTTTTTGTTTTCTTGGGAGTTGTAGAGCCTTTGGCGCAATCAAGATTTTTACAGTTCATTGTCCTTAGTATCGCTGTTAACTTCAAACACTTTATAACACAAACTTCCAATCTGCTCTTGTATCGAGTTGGCTCGTTCAGTGGGGAGAGAAAAGAACTGCTGGCAATGACGATTTATTTATTCTACTTACATACACGAGTATTGGTTTATCAGCCGTTAAGTACCTAGTGCAGAAGTAGTGTACTTCGTGGTTCTTTTGTTTGATAACACACACCCGTACAACATTATATTCTGCGACACATTAATTAGTACCTACACGTTTTCTTTCATGTGATGGGGTTTATTGCTACAATTCTTATATAATTCGTTTACTGTTAGTAAAAATCTTGGGTTCACTTTGAACCACATAAGCATCCCTGAAGTCCTTTATTCATCCCCTGACGAATGCTATATGGCCCTTTACACCATGCATGATCTGATCTCTCTCTTTTACACTTTTATTTAACTTCTATGGATTATGTTCTGAGACCCTATGTACGTACATGCTTGTTTTGCTTTGTTACATTTCATTATTGTTAATGTTGTTTGCATTTTACTGTATTTTTATATTTTTGACTATTCCGAGTGCCCGTAAGGGTCTATGGAAATATTTTAGGAATAAAGAATAAAGTACAATTTTCTCAACCACTCGATGTCAACGATCGTTGAAAAATCGGCTTTTTGGTTAATCTTTGGTCTATCCTTGCAATCACAAAAACTTGCACTGGATCGTATTAACCGCATATCCAGCCCCTTTCAGCCCTAACTCTATTGACTCTGCCTTTACCCGTTTTATTTTTATGTAATCTTTCTGTTTTCCATATCACTCCATGGTTTTCCCTTCCTAAATTTAAGTCAGTGCTGGATACCTTTTTTGGCATCCGTGTGAAATAATAAGGGGGGTTTTTGAACGATTTCTTACTATTTTCAAATGCAGAAGGTTGTCTTCATATTTATCCTATTTATGTTTTCTATTTAGGTCATTAACGTTGCGCAAGATCGAGCGCAATGGAGAGCTCTTGTTGCCTCCCTATGCCCCTAAGTGGGGTCTTAAGGGAGTTTGGATTTGGATTGGATGTTTTCTAATGTTCTCATGCTTTATAATCCCATTTGAATTAAATAATAACTCGAATGGGATTGTTTTGGAATATATATATAGACCTTGATTATTCAATACAATTTAATGACAAAAATTACTACATATGTTTTGGGTAGCTACTTAAAAGGTAGTTGTAAAACATATCACCTAGAAGCCGTTGCAACATAAGCTGCGCATATGAATGTAGATATCATCATAATGTTGATAATATAACAATAATATTATTAACAGTTGAGCCTACATATTATATTATTTGTTACATAAATGTATCTGTTATCACTCGTATAACATTGTGAAATAAACGAATGAATATTGAGCATGCTTATCTGTTTCTACAGGATGAATGCTTATTCACTCCTCTAATCGGTTGAGATTTCTAAGCCTAGTGAATTCTTTAAAAAAAGTTTTGAAAGTTTCCCTGGTTTCGGCACCAAAAATGTTTGAGGTTAATAAAATAATGTCTACTAAAAAAAGACTTTCATCTTATTATTTCAAAATAATGCGTTTTTTTTTAATTACAAGCTGCCATCAAGCCATCGCCGTTTTCTTTTGACCAGTTGTCGTCGTGGTCTTCGAGGCTTTGGAATTCTGCTTTAGATCAATGAAATTGTGAGGAAACTTGGAATTTTACAGCTTCATTTCACATAAAGTTTGTCCCACTTATCAGTAATCTGTCGATTAAACATGATATTAAAATTTCATTAAAGAACAGCTGTCCTTTCACAATACCAAGTGAGTAATGATGAATATCCAATCACTCTGTGTACAGTTGTAAGTACGTACTTGTCTCGTAACTCACCCACGTCCCTACCTACATGCGTCTGTCCGATCGACGTCCATATATACATGTTATGTACGATTTGTATTATTTTTACTTTGGTATTATCCAGACATCCAGACCAGACCGTCGCACAAACAGAATGACGAACAGTTCCATTTAATTTTTATCCGTCGCCCAATTCATTTTCTCCCATCCGAGAGATAAGTACGTGTATTCAATAAAGTCTTTTAATTACCATTTAAGGTACCTACGTACTATTCGTGCATCGTGGTAACATGTGTTATATCAATAAAAATATGAAGTGTGGTCATGTGTTATGAAGGAGTCATGTATTTTGCCCCTGTATCAATAAACTCTGTTTTCGACTCTAGACACTACCAACTATTATTGTAATTTGTTTTCAGGCATCCTGGGTTGTCCGCATTTTATGTTGACGGGCTTAGGATTTATGATTGTCAGCTCTTTTATCTCGTTTTTTGGTACCTATTGGTAAATTAGCTACTACGTTACAGAAAAAAAATGTAAATATTAACCTCTAAAATCCATCCAAATTTCAATTCGTCTCTCTCGAAATAGCTGACATATTATTATATTACGTCAATATGGGCAAAAATAAAATAGCATACACTCACATTTTTTTTGCCTTAATTTAAGGTTTACAATTGTATGTTTTGTAACCCTAATTCGTGGGATCTACATCTCATATTGTAATTAGACGAATCCTGTGAATCATTATGTGCAATCATTGTAATAATATAATATGTCGATCGCTCTTGACTTGAAACAATCCCCAAGCTTTAATTGAAAAAAGGTTCGTCTGATGTTTAAATAAATGAAACACTGTCACGCTGTAATTGTTTACATCCGTTCTCTCTCTCTCGGCCACGCCCGTGCATTGTACCCACATATGTACATTATTACGTACTGCCTAACAATAAACAGCTTATCTCTCGCCATCGCATGCACACAATTGTAAGTACTACTTGACGGTCTTTTATTAGTACCTAACTGAAACGGTGATCATTCGGGTAGATTGGGACGGGTAGGTACCCGCGATACCCAGCCCTCTCGCAGTGCGACGAACCGATGTTTGTATCCGCCACTCTGTTACGCCCGTCCGACTGGAATCTTCCATTGAACCATTCATAACACAAATCTTCCTCTGTTTCCAATGCACACACAATGGATCACATTTGAGTTTTTTTTTGTATGAATCCTTTACGACTCTGGAATATAAATTATTTAAAACGTTTAGTATTCTTATTGAAAGGATAGTATTGGCATACCGAAGGTCGACGATTCGAACCTTGGTGACAAACATCTGTCTCTTTTACATCCAATGTTATAAGCGCTTAAAAATATAAGTACGTTTAATTCACTATATTGGTGGGCGCAACTCATGTTTACATCTAGATGTGTCAGTAGTTGTTTGGAAAAAGAGTAAATTTCCATTCGACATGGCACGACGAATAACAGCAGACAAAGCTAACGATGAACCGCCGATAGAAAAGTGAAATATTTTTATAATACAATAATCTCTCTCTTCAATATTTATCTGAATAAATATTTTCTTTGAGCTTCGTAGTATATATAGTACCTATAGATGTATTCGCGGCAGATGTCGCCCGAAGGAGCCATCCAACAAAATTACTCAAATACAAGCTCGAGTTAAATAAACCGTAATACAATCTCTCACACCAAATTTATTTACATTATTTTCATTCTTATAAACATCGAAAAAACACGATAATTTTTTGGAATTTAGCTCATTGATATAGATCATTAACATTCTTAAAATACAAAGATTGTAAAGATGCTGGAGGCTCTGCCTCTCTCAGATTGGTCTGGAGTACAAAAGTAGTTTCTTTGTACGTCCGTTCAACATGGTACATATTATATGCATATGGGTTGATTTGATTTGAACGTTAAATCGATTCTCTATTGTGGAAAGTATTCACCACATTTTCTCCTTCTTCTTTATCTTAGTAGGCCTGTTGGCTTGTTTTTTATGTTCCTGCTGTGTTGTTTGCCTCTTGTGACGTGGACTCCCAACAATCCATTCATCTTTTAGTTGGTCGTCCTGGAAGCCTGCATTATTGTGGAATGCCATCCCTAGCTACATACCTTTACAGATCTTGCGTCCGCCATCTTGGCCACATGCTCGTTCCAGAACTTTCTTCTCTGTCGTCCCTCTCTGACAATATCTTTAACATCGCATGTCCTTCGGATTTACGTATTCCGTACTCTGTCTAGAATGGTTTTGCCAGTGATATTACTGAGTACTTTCATTTCGCACCATATCCTCAGGCAAAAGATTGAAATTCTTCGTTGACCGATTGTTTTCAGTAAGTCCATCAACCTTTTCAAACCTCACGTTCTAAATAGGAATAGTTAAAGATACTTTTCAAAGACGATAATTTCAACATAATATTATGGGCAATTTCATTACAAATCATATAAAAAGCCTTTTTGCTGAGTGAAGGAATCTTGGTGTGTTACGAGGAGGGAGTGTATTGATATTCAAGCCCAATTTAGACACACAATGGTATTTGGCCTTTGTAAAGCTAATGTTCTTACCTTCAGACGTGAGCAGTTCTTCCTTTGTGTATTAGTGTTAGTAAAACCATAAGAACGTTCACCATACCGCCGTCTGCGGACTATTTCTGGTGCATCAATGGCCCCTCAAGGTCTAGTTTGTGTTTCATTCTAACATGCATATCAACGGGCGGAGTGAAGGGGACAAAGGCATTGACTTTATTTCGCGGAAAGTGCACTCCGTTTGCCTCCACTGCACACGATATTTATAAAATAACATCCTTCGTCTGATTTCGTTCAAATATCCAAATGAGCCCAAAACGGATTGTTGTAAAAAGAATCAAAATACTGTATCTCGATCATTTACAACATGCTTAAAATACTCAAACATTTTCGTTCGGGCTACTTAATTTAATAATAATCAGTTTTACTTTCAATCAATTATTATTAATCAAATAAAAAGATGATTGGTCAAAAGGATAAAATGATGGTGAACTATGGTGTATTGAATGGTGGAGAATTTTGATGAGGTGCCGCTGATAATGAAGTACATTGACACAAAGAGGGAGACGCGCCGGAGTGCACATCCGTTGAAAGATTAATGGTTTCCCGGTATTTTCTTTTAAGTTATTAGTCACCCTAATTAATTGACACGGAGAGGGACAGTGTCTGCAGCACCACCTAAATTATTTCACTACATAAATCCTTCGCTAGACACAGCACATGGCGTCTATTGGACAAAATAATTAACTGTTCACACCAGAGAGTTTACTTTACAGCGAATACTCTTACACGGTACACATTCGTTTCTGGTCCTCTTCGTTTAAGAATAAAAATTTCAGCAAATTTATTAAAATAAAAAAAAATGCAGTTATAAAAAGCTTTTTTGAAACATGTCACCAGTAGAAGCTCGAGGAAGGCGATCGAACCCCGCTAGAAGCATAAATATAAAGGACAGAGACGAAGACATTGAGGTCGGCCAAGCTTTAAGGCAATAAGTTAGGAATATGAGAGTATGAGATATGTTCATACATAGTTTGTCTCATGGTGTCGAATATAGGGAGAGAATGGTAAAGGCCTGCCTAAAGAATGGACAATATCGCATTCCCTTACATGGCAATACAGTCATCCACATGAATCTCAACCTCGCGGAAGACCTCCGGAAGGAAAGTTGGGTATTGGGATCACAACAGGCAAAACTCTTTTGCAAATAAACGTAATCTTGACACTAAATGCGACTATCAGTTTTATCTTCTACTTTTTGTAATGGTCACATCTTAAATTTTCTTCATTTTCTTTGCTCACTGTACTGTCCACGCCAAAACCATAAGGTTCCAAATTCGTACTATTGTAGGTATTAGTATATTATGTCATCATAAAAACGTCAGTGAAGTAAAGAGATTTTGTAACGCAAAATAAAACACAAGTATAATTTTGACAGCTGTGAATTTCATCACCGCATTATTTGTAACTGCCTTTTGATGTCAGTTTATTGTGCAACCGCCTTCGCATATCATTCTTCCTGTGCACCACTGAGGCTTTAGGAAATTTAACTCGACCATACTTCCTCTCTGTGCCCATTATTGTACGGCTCGTCTAACCTAGAGGCGGCACTCCCAGCAATGGTATCCATTGACCGCGACAAACCGACCGACATTATCACAGAATAACGCCACGGTACATTTCATTACGTAAGACAGTCACTAGTAAACACAGACTAAACTTTTTATAATAAGTTCTTTCACTATTAACCTTGACCTTAAATCTAACGAAATGTCACGGCTCAGAGTCTATCATTCTTCTTTTGTACTGTGTTTTCTTTAAACTAGTTACAATTAAATTTTTTTTTTCACTTTCAATTAGCAAAACAAGGTCTTTTGCTGGCTTATCTTTCCTTACAAGTTGCCTTAAGTTAGCTAAGATCGAGGACATTTGAGTGCTCTTATTGCCTCCCATTAAATTTTCAAAATGTTTATCTATCCAAGTAAACATGGATAGATAAACATTATGAAAACTCATCCGACATAATTGGAAAATTTTAACCTGAAAAGTATCGAAATTACGTTTTTTTTTTAATCGTGGACTCAATAATTTGTTAATTTAAGAAGTAATTCCCGTATTCAAGAATTTAATTATTGTATTGATCGTAAATAATGTGTGTATGTGCTGGTACATATATAAACTAGGCGGGTATCAACATGTTTATAGCTTTTCCGCATTTGATTCTCCCACAGGGTGGGGGTGGGGGATGTTTTATTTTATTCGCAGTTTAATTCCATCGTCACGTCATTCTTTATGAATTTCCCACGGGGTTGTTTGTCCCGGTCGGTTCTCCAGCCCAATTCCAACTCCTATCACTATTTCAAAACTTTTAACTGAAAACCAGCATTCAGGTGCTTCGGTGTTAAGCACACCACCTACCTACAAACATACATCGCCATTGCTCACAAAATAGGAGTCATGTGTAAATTTGAGCGTACGTAAAATAAAACTTAAGTGCAAATAAAAAAAATATTAACTTTGATACACTAAAATATTCAGAATTGCATTGCAAATATCATATTCCGAAAATGATGACTAAAAATCTCAATTTAAAAATAATGTTCACATGTACCTATGTAACGAGACACTTTCTTGAATCAAGCAGTGGCGAGTTTAACTCGACATACGTAGTAGGGTTAGAAAGGGAGAGCGTTATACGCGAGAAAGAGAGGGGTACCGGTGGGGTTAAGTATCGTTTGAACACGAGAGTTTGTTCTGCAACACGGGGGAACGGTCACACTATTGTGTTACCTCCATAGTTTTATTTTTTATATGTTATAATGGTGAATTAAAACGAGTAATCCATCATGGATTAACCGTGTAAATCATTTATTGTTCTGTTATTTGTAAAATAACCAAATTCCGGATTCTTTCGAACCGCAATTAAATAAGGTATGTGAACTCTCATTTTATTTCGACGAGTTACAGAGAATGTGACATATTGTACTAGAGACAATTTTTTGTTCACAAGAAATTGTTAAGAGTTATTAATTTTATTCAAATGTATTGAAAGTATTTCTGAAATTTAAATTTTAGAAATGCGGTCCTAGTACCGGGGAGATGCTAGACCCTTAGACAAGGAGACTATGTTTAATTCAATATGTCGAGAGATACCACTTCAATTAATATTGGGGAATACAAGGACGTTTATAGTTGCGGCGAAATATAAGGTACTTGTTATCCATAAGTGAGGGGGGAGACGGTATGCAGTCCTCTGAACAATTCTATCTTCACTCTATGTGTCGATTGTTATATTGAAGCCTAGATGATCCTCACTTATCAACTTCTTCTGCAGAAAAGGATTCCTAGACGGCAGCAATCGAGTCTTTTAAGCTGAGTAAATTTTTATAACTTTATTTTTGCCAATTTTTAACATTTGGTGCGCTCATGTTGATTAGTTGGGGTGATAATGAAAAATTAATTTAGATTTAAAGGAAAGAATTTATTCTACCAAGTTGTATAGTCACTTTCGTGTGAAAAATTGTTTATGTGAAACGATTTTATATTGAGATATAAAATTTGAGAAACTAAAGAATATTAGTTCGGTAGGTGAAGATTATGAAAAATCTTCAATCTTTGTATTTTGTTACAATGATAGGTATATAATATGTAATAGCATAAATTTGGGAATTTATATCCCTGTGTTTTCTTTCTTTTAATTATTAATGTAACTTGCTTGGAGAAATTGTATGGGAAGTTTTTATGTTAATGAAAGATCTTTATTAAATTTTTGATAAGTCAATTAATCTTTGAATTTTAAATTGTTTTCCCATTTATATAGAAGGAACCTTGCTCAGTTAATTTATAACCCCCCTGAAGAGAGTCTCAAAAGCTGTGGCACACTTATAGAAATAAATTAGAATTTTATCTTGAGTCTTTCTGATGGCCAGAAAAGGAGTCTCCCAACTTATTAGAGAGTCTGGGAGGACTCAATGATACTCTCTCTCTTTCTCCAGAGGAGCACTCATTACAAAATGGCGTCCAACTTAAGGGGCTGTCAGAAAGGCACAAATCTCACTTGTTATAAATAAATCTTTTGGGGTAATTAACTGGAGCAAGTTTGTTAATTTTTATTTGAATTTTTGTGAGGGAATTTTTGAAGTTAACAAAGTTTTAGTGTCGATTGTGCCATTGTTCTGCGGAACAGATTCTCCATTAGTTATTAAGTTACTTTTAAATTATAATTTTATTGGGCAATTTTATATGGTGTATATTTTTACATAGTACTATGCTATGGGCATAAATCAAAATTAGGTATACTTTATTTGGTAACTTTTAATTTTTTCTGCAGAGTCATCAAGAATTTTGACAATAATTTTTGTGGGTAGAATTTTTCTGTTGAATTCGTATATGCATGTGGGTATGAATTAACTTTACTGAAGCCTGGGAGGCAACAAAATTTTTATGAAACTAATTGTTGTATTGAAGAATTTATTACTTGCGAAAATTTTTATGATGCCCAGACTTGTATTTTTATTTAATTTTTTGATTAGGTATGAAATTGCATGTTGGAACCTAAACTAATGCTAGTTTTGTATTTTTATATGTTCTAGTTTTCGGATAAAGAGTTATCATCTGATGTTTATGAATTTTTCTGCTGAATTACTGCTGAACTCTGACCGGGTGGAGCGGCGAGGCACGCATTTTAGTCAACACACAGCAATAATTTTAAAACACGAAGATATTTTTTCATTCAGAAGAATTCATAGTATACAACTCAAACGCAGGTCAACTTTGTTTGTTAATTTAATTTTTTATTTTATTTTTTTATTTGGTTCCTTTTATCAACTTTATTTTTGAGTATTACGAGTAGCACTTCTCGGATTAATGAGTTTATGTTTGTAAGATTGGCAAAAACATAGTTGTGTTTGGAAGACTAATTTGAAGTATGTATATGATTGAAAGAAAATATACCTAGATTGGATTTTAAAGGTAGTAAATGTTAAGACGAGATATTGAAGGTTGATGTATTATTACGTTATTATTATTATTAAATTTTTAAAAAAATCTTTGGTATTTCTGGGTGAGTTAGCAACTTTAACCAATACCTATTGTACTTATATATTATCTAGTTAGGCGGGCTATCGGCTGTTACAGATTTTGGTTGATTTTATAATAGTAGGTCATTGTAAGAGAACTTAAGTAAAACGTGTTCAAATATATTGAGGTGACATTTTCGTAAAATTCTGTTATAATTTAGATTAGAAATTAATTATATTTACGGGAAGCGAATTTTTAGACTTGTTTTAAAGTTATAGTAAATCAATACTCAATTTAATTTTTCGGGTAGATTGAAGGTTGAGTTATTTAGTCAAAATGGAACAAGAAACGTTGCTTAAACTGGGAGTACCGAAAGATGATGTAGAACATACTTCGACATTATCAGACGACGGCACTAAATATCAAGATTTAGGGTTTGAGGTTCCAGAAAGCATAACTGTCAAACAACACACTAGGAAATTACCTACGCAAAAGAGAAAAGATAAACAACCGATTAGCAATTACAATAAGACGGGGGTTACCAATACACATACGGCTCGCGCTAAAGAAATAGATGTAAGAAAGTGGAACTTGAACTTCGCTGGCAAATCAGATCCACGAGATTTCTTAATACGTTTGGAAGAACTAGCAGGGGTTTATGACGTAGAACTAGATTCTCTCGTTAGGTTTATGCCTATATTACTGTCTGGTTTCGCACTTATATGGTTTAGGGCAACCGATTTTAATTTTGAATGGGAAGACTTCAAAGCAAAATTCCTAATCCAATTTGAAAATGCTAACAAACAAAAAGAACTCAAGTTGGAAATTCTTTCGGCGAGTCAAGACAATAACATGTCCGCAAGCGAATTTATTCTGGGGTTGAAAGCTAAGAATAAGTTACTCGATAGTCCAGTTGAAGATACAGAATTTTTAGATGTTGTAATAAACGGGTTATCTGAAGATTACGCGGGTCTTTTGGCTACTACGAAGGTGACAAATACTCAAGAACTTATGTTTTTATGCGCGAAATTCGATGCACTGGTTAGCAAAAGATCGTCCAAACGAAATCGTTCGGGAGGTAAAATCGCGGAGTTATCAGAAGTAAACGAAATGGCAACACAGTCGGAGCAAATCAATAGAGCGAGCAACGATCTCGTACATAAGGGTTATACAAGGGCCGAAAAAGACGACGCAAATTACGTACGCCGTGAATCATATCCAACGAAAAGTAACAGTACTCATAATATTAATTCACACGTAGTAAGGAGAACGCAGGGTCGCTACGAACAGAATAAAAATATAGTATGTTATTTTTGTAATAAGCCGGGACATCGTCAGTCTGTATGTTGCAGTAGGTTGAATCGAGTAGGTGAGTCTAGTCCAACACATCGAGGTTATAACAACGTTAACAAGCGTGAATTTAGGAATATAAGGGAAAAGCGATTTAATAATATTATTAAAAACAAAAAGATTAGGATAGTCAGTCGGCCAGCTCCCGAAGAAAGGGAGAAAGAATGGAGTGACTGGCTAAAATATGTTAAAATTTTCTTCGATACGCATAAACTGGCACCGTTAATATGCGCTAAGCGAGGAGATAATAGGCCATACCTTCAGTTAAAAATAGAAAACGAAAATTTTACCGGATTACTTGACTCGGGCGCTTCCATAAGTGCGTTGAGTCAAAATATTGGGGAGTTTTTCGTAAATAAAGGGGCGATTGTAGGCTCATCGAGAGAGTGCGTTACCTTAGCTGATGGCAACAAAGTTAAGACGTGGGGATATTTAGACCTACAAGTAAAATATAACGAAACGGTAAAAATTCAGCGTTTTCATATATTAGATAAGTTAAATCAGGGGGTAATTTTGGGGGTAGACTTTTGGAGAAAGTTCGAAATTGCACCGAACCTATTCGCAGATATAAAATATGGAGACTTCAAATGTATCGACGAATTAGGGAAAATAGAAGATAGGAACAGTCTTGACTTGCACCAAAGGAGGCAGTTAGAAGAGATCGAGAAAGAATTCCGCGAAATATCTTTCGAAGAGAATGGGTTGGGATGCACTAACCTGATCGAACACAAAATTGAAACTACGGGCGAACCTATCAGACAAAGATACTACCCATTGTCTCCTGCGAAACAGGAGCAAGTGGAGAAGGAGTTGGATGAAATGTTAGGTTTAGGCGTCGTAACTCCATCGAATTCTGCGTGGACTAGCCCGACGCTAATCGTCGAAAAAAAAGACGGGACCGGTAGATTCTGCTTGGACTCTAGAAAATTAAATGCCGTAACCAAGCGAGACAACTACCCTTTACCTAACTTGAACAGAACTCTGTCAAATTTAAGGAACGCTAAATATATCTCTTCCATAGACTTATCTAAGGCCTTCTGGCAAATACCGTTAGAAAAATCATCGCGCGAGAAAACGGCATTCGTGGTACCGCGAAGAGGGTTGTTCGAATTTACGAAGATGCCTTTCGGATTAGTCAACGCCGCTAGCGAACTGCAAAGATTAGCAGACCGATTGTTCGGTCCGAAATTTGATGAAAATGTCTTTTGCTATATAGACGATCTCATTTTAATCAGCGAAGACTTCGATGCACACGTCGAATTATTAAAAAAGGTGAGGAATAGATTGAAAGAAGCCGGTTTGACAGTAAAATTGTCAAAGTGTGAATTTTGTAAGAGCAAATTGAAATACTTAGGTTTCCTGATTGACGGGAATGGGTTAAGGCCGGACCCAGACAAAGTAAAATGCATAGCGGAATACCCGGAACCAAGATCGTTAAAACATTTGAGGATGTTCCTGGGAATGGTAGGATTTTACCGCAGATCGATCAAAGATTGTAGTAAACTTTCAGAGCCACTCAACAAACTTTTAAGGGTAAAAAGGGGTGACTCTACATTTAGTTGGAACGCAGAAGCGGCGCAAGCGTTCAAAAGTTTAAAGGAGGCCTTGATCACCGCGCCCGTGTTGACCTGCCCGGACTTTTCAAGACCTTTTATTCTCCACGCGGATGCTAGTCAACACCAAATCGGTGCAGCCCTACATCAAATGTTTGGAGAGGAGGAAAAACCAATAGCGTTTTTTTCCAGGTCCTTGTCCAAATCAGAAGTTAATTACTCGGTCACCGAAAAGGAATTATTAGCCATACTAAACGGAATAGAGTTTTTCAGACCGTACATAGAAGGAATGCAATTTAAAGTGATAACGGATCATGCGGCACTCCGGTTCCTTACTAAATTGTCTAACCCTTCGGGACGATTGGCCAGATGGAGTACTCGCTTGTCTCAGTTTAAGTTTGACGTAGAGCATCGTAAGGGCAGTGCGCATAGGGTACCTGATGCCTTGTCTAGATTGCCAAGTTCTATCAATGAAATAAATGTACATGTCGAGGATGAAGAAGAGGATCTATGGTATAAAAAGATATTCGACGGCTGTACCGCGAATCCGACGAGTTTTATGAATTACCAAGTGGAAAATAACCGCCTTTATAGATTGACTAAGGACGATAATCCACTGCTGAAGGAATTCGCTTGGAAGGAAGTGCCAAAGAAAGGTCAGCGTTTTGGGATCGTAGAGCGAGCTCATAACGTTGGACATACCGGAACTTTTAAAACATTTAAAGCCGTAGAAAGAGATTACTATTGGCCAAATATGTATCGCGAGGTGAAGAAGTTTGTTTCGGCGTGCAAAACTTGTAAACAATACAAGCCATCTAACGTAGCACCCGGGGGTCTTATGACAAATAGAAAAAGGGTAGATCGTCCAATGAAGATGTTAAGTTGTGATCTCTTTGGCCCCCTCCCTAAGGCCAGAGGGGGGTACATGAATATTTTGAGTGTCGTGGACGTGTTCAGTAAATATACTTGGTTCTTCCCATTACGTAAGGCCACGGCTAAAGCCGTCGTGGACTGCTTGGAAAAAGGGATTTTTTTGCATGAAGGCGTTCCCCAAACGATAATTTCAGACAACGGCCGACAGTTCTTGTCTCATGAATTCAAAAATCTGTTGGAAAATTATGGTGTCCAGAACATTTTCTACAATGCTCTATATTTCCCACAAAATAATTGCGTCGAAAGGTATCACCAGGGCTTGCAGTATACTTTAGGAATGCTGGTTAAAGACGAACACAGAAGCTGGGCTGATCATTTGGACCACGTACAATCAGCCATGAATTGCTCTGTAAATATGACGACAGGGTACAGCCCGAATTTATTGGCAAAAGGAAGGGAAGTCATCTTGAACGGATCTATTTACGGCGAAGTGGACGTACAAGAAATTTCTCGAACAGATACGTTGAAACAGGATAGGTATATCTATAATCAGAGAATGGAAAGTCTGTCTACCACGTTTAAAATAGTGGCCGAAAATACATGGCAAGCATATGAGAAATACGCTAAGAACTATAACTTGAGGAGGGTAAAAAGGGTGTTCAAAGAGGGTGACTCCGTGTGGCGCAAGAACTTCGTTCAGTCCAAGGCGGGAGAGTATTTTACAAAGAAATTAGCCCCTAGATTCGTGAATAGTCGAATAGTTAGAAAAATATCGGACGTAATTTATGAATTAGAAGACGTAGAAAGTAAAAATAGAAATAGGTATCACGTCAGAGATATTTTGAAAGTAGATTCATCGTAAGAAATAGAAATTATTCCACTACCAGTAGTCATAGCCATCCAGTAGCTAAGTCGAAAGAGAAGTACGATCGGTAACGTAAGAACGAGGTAATGTAGGAGTGATTTATGTAAGGCATGATGTCCGGGTTACTACTGAGGTTGATGTATGAAAGAGAGTTTGTAAGATAGTCCATACCGGACAGAATAGATTTGATGTATGAAAGAGGATATAAAATTGTGTTAAAATATATAGTCTGAAGCTGCTTTGTCTGTGTTCGTCCTGTAACCTAGAGTGCGGTAATGGTGAAAGTCCGAATGATATAAGTATGTATAAAACATAACACAATAGGCGAGTGTTATAGTAAAGAAGTGCAGTTATTGATAGATTGATGTGATGAAAGAACGGAAAGTGGTGCAAACTTGTTGGTCCCGTTTGAAGATGTATTGGGAAAAGAATAATTTGAGTCAATGTAATTTGGCTGATAGAACAGTGTTGACTGAAGGGCAGTGTCGTCTCGCAAGTCCTATTCGCTCAGCTGTTCTGTAGTGAGCAGCACATATAATTTTTCTTTAATAGAAGAACAAAAGTTTTTGATTTTGTAAATATAAATTAAAGTATAAATAATAATGTAGTATATATCTAGCATAGTAGAGTGACGTCAGTGTTACTTCATCTGAGTCATTAGTAGAGTTGTCTGACACTCACTTACAGATTATTACATCTGATATTGTTAAACTAAAGTTTGTAACTCGGTTTGTAAAACTTGAGTTACTTTAAATAATGTTAATAAAATCGCGTAAAGATTTAATTTGGACTCCTGAAACACTGACGGTACTTCCAAAACCTAAGTTGTGATATGAGTATCATGTATTGTTTACATAAGAAATAATTTTAAGATTGATTTATTATTTGCGATGTATAACTGAATTTGATGGTGTTGAATGTTGGGTATCTCAGGCAAGTAGAGGTAAAAATGATACTACCTCGAGAGTACGATAAGTTTGTTTTGGTCCATGGAAATGAGTTTGTTTCTTTTCGTATTTCACTTAGTCATCACACTGAATTAATCAAAAGCTCCATGGTGGCGCCCGGGATATGGCAAATTAGGATATGCCATTGAGTTAGTCGAAGAGGTACCCAAGATTAAACGCAATCTGTCTATTACGAAGTTAAATGTATATGATTCTTTTTCCTAAGCTAAGTTTGTCATTTTATCATCAGTTAAAAGCTGTGAGATGCTTTGTTTATTGAAATGTATTTAGGACCTAGGTGTAAAACAGGGTAAAGGTTAGATATGAGCGTACCAATTAGGTAGATTAAGCGTGCTAGAGAGTAAAAGAAATTTTTGTGTAAAAGATTGCACAAAAATTTAGAGGGGAAAGGGGGTATTTGTAACGAGACACTTTCTTGAATCAAGCAGTGGCGAGTTTAACTCGACATACGTAGTAGGGTTAGAAAGGGAGAGCGTTATACGCGAGAAAGAGAGGGGTACCGGTGGGGTTAAGTATCGTTTGAACACGAGAGTTTGTTCTGCAACACGGGGGAACGGTCACACTATTGTGTTACCTCCATAGTTTTATTTTTTATATGTTATAATGGTGAATTAAAACGAGTAATCCATCATGGATTAACCGTGTAAATCATTTATTGTTCTGTTATTTGTAAAATAACCAAATTCCGGATTCTTTCGAACCGCAATTAAATAAGGTATGTGAACTCTCATTTTATTTCGACGAGTTACAGAGAATGTGACATATTGTACTAGAGACAATTTTTTGTTCACAAGAAATTGTTAAGAGTTATTAATTTTATTCAAATGTATTGAAAGTATTTCTGAAATTTAAATTTTAGAAATGCGGTCCTAGTACCGGGGAGATGCTAGACCCTTAGACAAGGAGACTATGTTTAATTCAATATGTCGAGAGATACCACTTCAATTAATATTGGGGAATACAAGGACGTTTATAGTTGCGGCGAAATATAAGGTACTTGTTATCCATAAGTGAGGGGGGAGACGGTATGCAGTCCTCTGAACAATTCTATCTTCACTCTATGTGTCGATTGTTATATTGAAGCCTAGATGATCCTCACTTATCAACTTCTTCTGCAGAAAAGGATTCCTAGACGGCAGCAATCGAGTCTTTTAAGCTGAGTAAATTTTTATAACTTTATTTTTGCCAATTTTTAACATTTGGTGCGCTCATGTTGATTAGTTGGGGTGATAATGAAAAATTAATTTAGATTTAAAGGAAAGAATTTATTCTACCAAGTTGTATAGTCACTTTCGTGTGAAAAATTGTTTATGTGAAACGATTTTATATTGAGATATAAAATTTGAGAAACTAAAGAATATTAGTTCGGTAGGTGAAGATTATGAAAAATCTTCAATCTTTGTATTTTGTTACAATGATAGGTATATAATATGTAATAGCATAAATTTGGGAATTTATATCCCTGTGTTTTCTTTCTTTTAATTATTAATGTAACTTGCTTGGAGAAATTGTATGGGAAGTTTTTATGTTAATGAAAGATCTTTATTAAATTTTTGATAAGTCAATTAATCTTTGAATTTTAAATTGTTTTCCCATTTATATAGAAGGAACCTTGCTCAGTTAATTTATAACCCCCCTGAAGAGAGTCTCAAAAGCTGTGGCACACTTATAGAAATAAATTAGAATTTTATCTTGAGTCTTTCTGATGGCCAGAAAAGGAGTCTCCCAACTTATTAGAGAGTCTGGGAGGACTCAATGATACTCTCTCTCTTTCTCCAGAGGAGCACTCATTACACCTACATTAAAAAACTTTTAGTTTGAGAATGGAGAATCCTCTATTAAAGGGCTTTTACTGCTGCCTCAGCTCAATTCTAATTCTAACTCCACTTTATTTCTAACTTTGCGTGTACTTAAATTTGCACATGACTCTTATTTGGTGTGAAACGGCTATATGCTAGTACCATGCCACGATCGCCTTGATCGATGTCTCCCCTCGGATTACACCATGTATTTTTTACATCCAGACTAAGATATACTGAATATTTGATACACATACCTATACAATCTTAGATTTTTCAACGTATTAACAGAAAGATATACATACTCGAACTAAATCTACTGTCTGATCTCTACTAACAAAAATCAATATCGAAAGATTATATTTTATGCTATAGAAGAAGTAGCTTTCTTGGCTCTGAAAAGTTCTGTAAACGAAGCAGAAAGTGAACGCACGGGGCAAATATTTTTAAAACATTTAGTTATTAATATAATGGTTTTTGATAATATAAGAGCTATGGTCAGGAACTCAGGTATATCTGGAAGATAACCTTACCTTGCCTTCGTCATCTACATATCTGAAGGTCGTGTCATCATGCCTGGTGGACTCCGTCGTAGACCATTGTTCTCCAAGTTTGTCTGTTCGCAGCCAGATGTACGGCGCGATGGATTGTTGGAGCGATGTTCTGCTTTATGTGTTCGAACCAACGCATTGGCAATTTGCCTCTGAGTCTTATTACCGGTGCTCACCCGACCAATATCAGCCTTTCTAAGCTTTCCTTTGAGATAGAAGCCTGAATTTTAACACCCACAAAACAAATAATTTTTCATATTCGCATATTTTCATATGAAACGTATATATGATATTTAAACACATTCTTATCACAATGTGCTAAAAATGCTCTACGGATTTAGATAATTAGTTGAATTTCGTTTATTTCCAAGAGCTCACACTCAACTGTTAAAAATTCTTTGAAAATCATCTGACTAAATACCATGCGTTATTTTTTGGTGACGAATGTTCGTCGTACCTATAATATGTTGATTCATCGCGTCTGTCCCCCCATAATGTATCTGTGTACATACCTACCAAATATGTTCAGATAAACGGATACTCTAGCTAGACTGGAGTGACTAGAGGTAGATAAACAGCTGATGGGGAATTCTTCTCACGTAGCCCCGACATCCTCTCTACGAGAAACGAAATACTCTCGATATGTTACGGCTGAGAAACCTTATCAACAATTTTATTCTAAACAGCGTACAGTTGATCGGGCCACGTGACTGTTTCCGAACATAAAAACTTGGATTGTGTCGAGTCTTTGTAAACAATATGGAATCGCAACGCGACAATGGAATTCAATAAGGTTTATCAACAATTCTTTCTAGATATTGGCATCAAATGAATTCTTTTAGAAGTCTTTCTTTCGTTGCGGAGTTTGTAATCAAAAAAGCTTTCAATCTAAAAATTTCATCATGTCAAATATCAGATTCCTGTCGCATAATCTCTAATATGAATTAAAATCGGGTTAGTGCGAATACTTATATCTCAAGATCGGCTGAACAGATTATTTCAATGTTTGATTTATTGGATTCTTCTCCGCTCCGGATAACAGAATAACTAATATAAAGTTGAAAAATGGATAGGAAATAATATAACATATAATATTAAAGTCAGTATGGAACGAATTTCTCTAACAACAAAATTATTGTCTTCTGCACCTGCACCCTCTCATTCTCGCATACGTGTAATTGCCACTCTTACAGTAGCCCATTTCACTTACTCCACCGTTCCGGGCGTTTTAGAAAATTTTCATACAAAGTCAACCAAATTGCGCGCATATAATTATATTCCCGCGTTGATCCCGTCTGAGCTTTGAATACTAATTAAATATGGACGTTTAAGAATTAATATTTTAATGTTATTATGTAATTAGCTTATTTTTGTTTCTGGAGGCGCAGTGCACAATGAACTGGTTAGGACCAAAGGGGGGTCCACAGGACAACGTCTGTCGGGAAAGCTAGTATGAAATACATTAATTGTTCAAGTTCTTCTGTACTCGGTTTTTTCTTTGAACACTTTAACCCCACGTGAAAAAGTTGACTTTTTATTTCATACAATCAATCTAACAACGGGAAATATATTTTTCACAACAGATGTCCCCCGGTAATATGATATCTTTATGGTACTGATGCTACGGAAATAAATGTCTAAGTTGTCCGCAGTCTCAACTTGATATACTTAAATTTGTTTTTTTTTTAATAAATCTGGGCTCACCCAAAGTGAACACCAAAACACTTTCGACATGAAGCAAAGCTTGTGAAAGTGGAAAATGGTCGGCACGCGGGAAATCGAACCCACGACCTCGAATGCTGTACGGACGAAATGCGTCGACTGACACCACTCATCAGTCTACCACTTCAACATTGGTACCATTCAATGGACGATGCAGGTAACCGAATAGACGAATTTTTTTCTAAATCTGTCGTCCGACAGGTTTTGCTGATTGTCTAGTTATAATGCAGAATTAGGTTGGTGTAATTACTGCACCAAATGTTGCAATGAACTATGTGAGTAATTATTTTTTTAACACGACATATTTTCTTACCCTTAGAGCGAAACAAAAAGTAGGTACTGTTTCAAATTTTTTAAAGTAGGTGGGATTGTTTTGTTATACAAGCCCATTAATTTAAGAAAAGGATTAATTTTTCTTTGATTCCTTTCATATAAATATTTTAATGATATTTCACTAAAGCGAATTTCCAGGAGAACTCGTTATTTTCATTATAATTTTGCTTATTACCTTGAAAAGTCCTTGTGGTAGGTACCCAGTTCAAACAAAGAAACGTCGAATAGTATTACTTGTTCAGTGAAGGTCATATCATTATTTTAAAGGGATGGTTTATTGATTTCTATTTTATTGAAGAAGATTCTCTAACAGGCAGATTGTTGTTTCTCGGAAGAAATTTGAAGAGATCGTTTCTCGGGATTTACATCACTTCTATAATCTCAAATTATTTAAGAGTGAATGTCTGATTCCCTAATCTACGCGTCTTCGTTATTTCGATATCAAGAAGTTTACATTTTTTCGAGTACGATGGAAAGTAAATCAAGTTTAAGACTGGTTTTTTAAAAGATCCGCACTTGAGAACTTTTTTTTATTTGCTAAAAGCTTTTGTGCTTGGATGAAAAACATTAATGATCATAAAAAATACAGGTATTGGCGTAGATTTTATTCATCACATCAAACGGCGCATTAGTGAATGCTGTAATGCCGACTGATAAAATAATAAATCGAAAATAAATAAATTAATTTATATACAAATTAATACATATATAATAAATAATCAAAAATAGAATAAAAATGTCAACTAAAATAAAATCAACTGAACAGATACAAAACAAGATTATTAACTAGAAATTATACAAAACAAATCACAATCAAAATAGATAATCAATGAAAAAAAACTAGAATGACGTAATATGTACCTAATAGGTGGACATTATATTAATACAAAAAAATAACAATGTCGGTAAAACAAGTTTGAATTCGCTCATAATAAACTAAAATCCACGTGCGCTGTTGTAGTTAAGAAGACAAAAATATGTTTGATTTTATTCAAACTATCTCTCTTCAGATTTTTCGTTATTTTTAACGTAAAATGTTTGGTTCATTTTATGAAATTTATAAAAAAGCTTGTATGTTAGTTAACATCCCCTATCCATGGCACACTTTCAAATAACCATGTTTGAAAATTGGGTAAAAAAAACACTTTCCAGTAAACCCAACTTTCCTATACGTCCCTCGCAAAAAGCCGGGTAGGTTCAATGTTTAGCATTCATTTTAATTATACACCATGTACCTATGTATTATTATTTTATATGTTTAGGATCAATTTGTTCACGAAGTCAGGATATTTCGTAGGGTGCAACTACCTCCACGGATAGAAGGCTTGTAACTGTGTGTGTGTGAGGGTGTGTGTGTGTGTGCGTGTACTAATTATTTTATCATTGTTGACTTCTACTGGAACCTTTCATTAATTATTTTAGGTTTTTGCTCGGACTAAACATTACTGCCGGTCTGTTTACATTTCATTATTTGGGAGAGGTGTGGCCTTTGCTTGGGTGAAGACATCAATTTTTATGTCGGCCATTGTGTACGGTTAGGTTATGCTTTAACAAGACCGCGTCAAACTATCGGAAAAATTAGGAGGGATATTTTGTTACCATATTCAAATTTAATCTCTGCTAATGGCTTTTATCAAATAAAAACTTTACACTCGTTACCCTGTGTCCTAACTGGAAAGTTTAATATACTTAAACGTGGACGGATCGTTCAAATTGAGAACATTGTATGATCGCTCATCGCATGGTCGCGCGATCACTTTTCAGTTAGGACAGGGCCTTATTGTAATGATGCCGAAGCCTTTCAATCACGATGTCAATGGATCACCTTAACCTTAAACTCAATATGCGCGAAACATGGAAACATAGAGATTTGCCCAAATGATCTACAGGTGGCACGTGCGGGGTTTTCTTTCTTGGACCGTACTCAATACTGGAACTCACCCTCAATGCTCTTGAACGACTGGGGGTTTCTTTTGTATAGGTCTTGTGTTTAGTAGATAGGAAATTTACTTGTCTGTCTTCTAAAATTGAAATCTTTCCCCAAACCACCACCTGCAATATAAAATTTGAAGAGCTCTAAGACTGGTTACCAATCACTTCCACAAACTTATATAATCAATCAATATATTTTATTAATTAATAAAAATTTGATTATTATCAGACTAAATAATAAGTAATTAAACTGAACCTTTTATCAGCTCATTGTCAACTGTGACCGACGTAACTTTTCAGATTGGTGTCAAAACTCAACAAGAAGACCTTGGAAGTGTCGACAGGGTAAACACACGTACCACAGAACGGGCGTATCATTTTAAATAATTTATCAGCATTCACGATTACTTCCAAGTATAACGACCTTTTTATTAATACCAAATACTAAAATATTTTCCTGTTTCCTTTGTTTCTCAGTAAATCACACAAACGTGACATCCAAACGGACACAGTGACAGCGTGCTTAGGTACCTACTATCTAAGTATATAAAGTGAGTGGGTGGTCTGCTGTGTTTATTTATCTATACATCTTATCGTATTTTATTGTTCCAATTATTATCTTTCGTAATATCTGACTTTTCATCATTGCCACGTACACGTTCAATTAACTTAATTTTGATGAAAAAAATAATTATTTCCAGAGGCTTTTTATGTAATAAAATTCTGCCTCGGACATGGAAATTTTCGTCAAAGTAGGCGATAGAAATTTGCATTGCTAATCGGGTTGGGAGGTGCCAACAGTCAGTGCCAAACATTGTTCGAGTGTAAATTAATAATTGTTCTATCTCCCGTCCTGGTTCATTAAATCTATAATATCTTGTTTAATATTTTTGTATTGAAATGAACATGAAACTTCGTATATGAATTCAAACTGATACTTTTCAATTTGGAGTAGTCCTTCACAACATCTAGATCAGCCTTCGAAACAGCAGTGCGTATGACTGTTGTAATCATATAAAAAATAGATTAAAATCAAACATCCGTTGTTTTAATCTAAAGATATAAAAGAAAGTCGGGCTAATGTGAAAACTAACTCGAGATCGGGTGAACAGATTTTATAATTTTAGGTTTATAGGATTTTTCCCTGCTACGGATAACAGAATAACTAATAAAAATCGATAAATGTAGATAAATAACATAAAATCAAAGTTAGTATGTAACGAATTTCGAAACAACAACGCCATCCGTGAAAAAATGATATAGAAACACAATTTTTATTTTCCTCACAACTATTGACATTAAAAATATTTTCACGCAGATTTTTTATTGGTCTATTAGCTTTTTTCTTATTTGTTAGTGTGAATAAATCTAATTTTGAAATCAAATTGTCGTTTGACATAAACTATCAGTTGTTTAATAGTAAGTGCGATTGACAGATTCGGATGGAAAATATGTGGTTTTAAACAGATGCATAGGTCGGAGTGAGATTGGTTAAAAGTCATTTTTATCTTTATTTTATTTCGAATTCAATAGGTTTAGACCACGGGACAACGTCTGTCAGGAAAGCTAGTGATAACATATAAATATGTAGTTGATTCTACAACATCACTAAAATAAAGCATTAAAAATCTAAGGCCACTCGGTATATCCAAATTTAGGCGCAACTATTCAGGATAGATATAATATCATTGTCTTTCAGTCTATTCTATTCTACTCTTTTCACTGTTAAATATTTTTATTTATCTTTCTTTTTATTATCTGTTACGATGTTCTTTTACTTAAGTATGTATTGTATCGTTTTCCTTTTGTGGCTTTTCAAGAAGAAGGCATTTTCTATGGACACTACTCGACACAGGATATGCTTAGTGAGGGTGTCCGAGATTGCACTTGAATGTGTCTATTTATCTTAAATGATTTTGATTTTGTTTGTATCATATTTGTTTGTAATAAAGTTATATTATATTATACCAATAATAAGAATCATCATTAAAGTATGTACGACTCATGTTAGATTTGTTAACATAATATTATGAATAATATTTTTTTTTTTGAAGAATAATGAATCTGTGCTCACTCTAAGTAAACACAAATACACTCCTTGACTCTTTCACAGTAAGCTACTTAAAGCTTGTGTCGTGAAAGAGGAAGATGGCCGGCACCTGGGATCGAACCACGACGCACAGTGGTCCCACAGAGAAATTTAGGGCGCCAAAATTTGAAAAACGAAATGTACCAGATAGACAAACTAGCTATGATCTGATGTACTGTGACCTTGAAGGCTTCTAGTACCGCATATGACAACTCGCTCGAGGTACGTCTCGTTGCTATGGAGACGCTATAAGATGGTGGTTATCTACAGCAACTGGTATTGTCAATTTGTGTGTCTTTTTCAAGCGCGTTTTACAGTGACTTTTCCGGTATTTTAAAATTAATAAACATGGTGTTTTATTTTATTTTTCTCGCTGAATACGAATCTGTGCTCGTTCATTACTGTAATTTTATCGGTAGTCTGTAAATTTGCATTCGAAGAAAGTACTTTTTAGTCACTTTTAACTGGCTATATGTAGTGTTACAAAATTTTCCCATCCTTTCCCATAAAAACTTTTCAAATAAAAGTTTTTCCTTAAAGCCAGTACTATCACCTACATCATGTACATTTTCCCCGTTTTCCCCCTAAATCCTTAAAATGTGATTTACATATACCACTAAGTTAGTGATTACTATTTTTAGTTCTTCAAGCAATCATGTTTTTTATTAATAAAATTTAATTTGAATGCTCAGGAGACGTTGGTTGTACCTACCTCACTATGCACAATAGCCATGCGGGAGATACCTGTTATTGGAGCACTGGAGATTATATGTTTTTGATTCATGATTTCTTTTTTTGTGTTGTTCAGTGCTCTGTTGTGTGTCTCTTATATAAATAAATAAATTCAGTTGCTAAAAGAATAATTTGATCCTTTTTTTGTATTTTGATTTTACCTCTCAGGAAAACTGTCAATCATAAATAGGGGTGCTATCCTTTCAAATTTGTCACCTGATAACAGAATACAACAGTTTACTCTCCATCTCTTTTACTTCCATGTGTCTTATACTATTTGTTTTGTCTCTTCCACTTAGGAATAACATGAACAATAGAATAGTCTAACTGTATCTTTCACCCCAAAAACAATAATACGTATGCATTTATTAGATAAATCAATACTACTCAAAGATCTTATTTCTACACGGACGAAATTAAATGACCCTTTTTAGTAGTGGACTTCATTTAACAAATTTTGTCCCGTAAAGTCTTGATGTTATGGTAGGGCAAAACCGACAACAACGAAGGTTCGTCATAATATTTCGCCATAGACTACATAACGTAATACAGAGACCTACCCGCTAGTCCAAAAATGGACTCGGCAGCGATTCAAAAAATGGATACCCCACACGAAAAAATTTTAATTTGCCACCCTCCCCCTGTCACCCCATTTGGTTTTTTCGCAAAAATAAGTCCAAAAATTGACTCAGCGACACAAAAAACATATATTTTGATACCCCACACGAAAAATTCCAAAATATAAAGATTTGCCCCCCTCCCCCTGGCACCCCATTTGGTTTTTTCGCAAAAATAAGTCCAAAAATGGACTCAGCGCCTCGAAAAACCCCCCATACACCAAAAATCAGAATTTTGGCGCCCTAAATTTCTTTGTGGGACCACTGTGCGACGTCCGCACCAAACAGTACGAAAGCCGGCGTTGTAACCGCCCGTCTACCAACCATTCACCACACATTATTATATATTTATAGTTCAAGCATGAATACAGCAGTTAATTAGTCCAAGGCACTCCTTCGTGCCTTAATTAGATTAATTTTTTTTTATAATATCACATAAATCAGTTTACAATTAGAATTTTTAGCAAGCGCGGAGACGAACAAGTATGAAAGATCCTATGTAATGTCATGGAAATATGCAGAAGAATATTTTTGTCATATACTATGAGAAGCTGTGAAACAATCAATTGCAACGTAAATAAATTCAATTTAGTAAGAGTACGAGTATGTATGTAAAATATACGTCATAAAATTCGTAACACGTCATGTTAGTACGCGGCCATGTAAATAAAGAAATCCTCATAATCTCAAACGTGATAGAGTTTAAATATGTTGTCAAAACATGGCAATTGGCCTAAGTTTATGTTCCCCTAACATAAAATACGAGTGAAGCGGAATATGTGGCCAGCAGCACCACCGCTCAATTAATGTCGTCATTTTGAAATAACGCCGTCGAAATCACCGCCCGCATTGTTTGTTAAACAGTTTGTAATTTTCCGTGGTTTTCAGTGAAGTCGTGTTGACGTACCGTGCGGAGATCTCTATCGTGATTCGAATTAATTTATCTTGGCATGAAACTACGGGCATGACGGTGCTCTGCTAGTTAGCTCAGGGGAGTTTCTTCAAAACAACATTTTATGGACGAGTATTATTAATATGGAATATTTTGTACGACGCGCTCTATCATGGATGCGCAAACAGTATTGAAATTATGTTTTAATAATTATTATAATATTGTATCGGTTTAAACTCAAACAATGTTTTCCTAGCACACGGCCACATCCTGCAAAGATACGGATCTACTTTGTAATCTCTGTATAAATATTCATAGCGTGGAATTCTCAATGAAAACCTCTCGTTATAATATTAATTAATATGTTGCTTCATTTATCAATATTAAAATATGTAATCTTATTTCCTCCCTATCGACAATTTGATTCTGGAGAAATGGTTAGTAGCTTAGCGGTTGAAAAATTGAAATTGCTCCTGACTTACTGAGAGTCGTTAATTAAAAGCGCGTTCAAGCCAAGAACAAATTTTGGAAATAATTTAATACCATATATTTTGATACATTACTAACTATTAAAAGCAAACCATTCTATTAAATTATAGACACTTAGTAAATTTGAATCTCTACGGGCTTACAACATCTACTGATCATTAAAATGCTGCCTTAAAAACAATCTATATTGGCGGTTATATTTCAAATCCCAACTCCTTACTGAAGAAATCTTCAATATTAAAAAAAAAATAAGTATTATGAACCTATTGGTGTTTTTTGAGGTTTTCCTAATACCTATTTCAAAATATCTATAATTGGTACATTGCGACTAGAACAAACGAGAATTAACTTGAAGAAATGTTGAAATATTCTTCCAATATTATTTAGATATTTGTCGCCGAAATGGAGGGCTATTTCGTGTAAAATACAGTTTATAAAGCGTTTGTCGTTTTTATTCTTTGTTAGCCCTGTTTCTCCAAAGCAGGTGCTTTGATCTTTTTGGACCGAATCCAATTCTTGGGATGTACTTGTAATATTATTAGCCATACCTGAGCAGCCGGCAGTTAGTATTGAAGAGTCTTATCACAATGATAAACAATCCAGGCTTGTTTGTAAAGTTTTATTTATTAAATTAACCTGGTAGAGGGCCCATTGAGTTCGCGAACTTTCCGCCAAATTGGCTCTTGTGAATTTCAATCTTTGTTATTCTAATTCCTTCGTTACTTTAATTTTGTTTTTAATTTTCGTACAAATATTCTACTCATATCTCACAATCAAAGCGTTTCATTTACTTTTAAAATATTTGACTACAGTGTGCCATGAATAGGTACATTAAATTATTATGTACTAGATATCTCCACATAAAATGGGGCAGGTAATGAAAAAAAGTTGACTGGCCGAGTCACCCTTCCAAAGGTCTTCTTTTGATAACAGGTTGTAATTCTTTCAAATGTTCCTTCTCTTTCTTGTATATTGAATTTAGATACACTTTTCATATTTTATTTGTGTTATTGCTATCTCGTCTCGAATAATCATTCAAAACAGCAACATGGAAAGAGACAGACGTAAGATAAAGAAACCATTTAAATATATTTGGTTCTGCACCGAATAACTCTTATTAGATAGTTTTCGCCTTTGAAAGAAAGACATATACTTAAGAAAAATTATGAACAAAAGGTTGTACCACTTCATCACGGGCTCATCTATCTATATATGCCGAAGCACTTGTCGCCGGTCGTACCACCGGTGGGGCTGTCGGCAAAGAATAGAACCTCTGCTCTTTTTGCTGTTCTTTCGAGCGTCCTGTAAGAGACAGAAGTTCCTTCAGGGACCGTCAGGTTGACCAGTGACCACCCCACGTCCTTTTACATCGCTCAAATCAGATAAGGCAAAGGCAAGTTCATTGATGTTATGTGTATGACGTGCCCAAGTGCCCGTAATGGGTCTAGGGTGCAAGTGATTACATAAATGAATAAAAATCACTGAGTTCACATGAATTTCAAACTCCAATATTTTAAACAGCTGACCCGCCCGTCGAACTTCGACCTAACCCAGAATAAGAAAAATAATTTTGACTTATTACATGAATTAAAATATACAGTTTACAAAATAAAAAATGAATTAAATTTAGTAATTTATTGCATTATGTAATAATTATCGTTGATTCGGATACGGGATAAATTCCGACGGGTCATAAGTTTGTAATAAAAACAATTCCTCTATAGTTGTGTAACTTTAAAAAAAACAAGAGATGGCGGTGTTTTAGGAAATAAGTCGCATATGAAAAACGTTACGTTATTGTATATATTGTTGAAAGAATAGACTAGACTCCATTGAAACCGAATTTTACCGTATAATTATGGTAAGATATATACCTAAAACCAATACTAAATCATATCTGAACCTTCTACAGTGAAACAATTATAAAATAGAAAATATGCTTAATCTAACATCAATATAAACATTTCATGAGACCACATTGTGACATTTCTCTCCTAAGCTTGATTGCGTGATTGGCAAGAATAGATGTGGGGAACATTCGAAAAACACATAACAATAATAATAATAACAAGTCGGATACAAAAGTAAACACAAAGAGATGGAAAATGCGAGAAAAGCGACGCCGCTAGCGTGAAACAACAATAGTCAGCAATAAAAGAAAAACAATCAATCAAAAATACAAAGTTACCTTTGGAGCCTCCAACCGTTCTTACTTCACTTATTCAATAAGGACCAACAAATTGAGTTAAGGAGAAAAACTGGAGATTTATTCTCTCCCACGCGTTACAAAATAACAATAACCTCCTACAAAATACTTTCCTTGAATATCATTATTCGGCATTACCACCTGGCGCTTTTTGATTGATTGATCTTCGATTTTAGGAAATCAAATATTCCAGTTGTTATATTATTTAAATGTATCGTAAGAAAGTTAAGCCGATTCAAATGTACTGATCAAGATTTCTTAAAAAAAAAGTGTTTTTAGAAAAAAGGAACTCAATTTACCCATATTGTTTAGAATCTGTGCCTATGTTCAAACCATTATCATCTACTATTCAATGTGTTTTATCAAACTAAATGTGCAAATAATAGGCAAAAAAATTAGAATTGAAGAAAGAAAGCATCTTAATTGAGGAAAAATCCAGTCTTCAATCCGCGAGGATATAAACAAGATAAGCTTACACTTGTCTCCAGACTCATCAATAACAATTTATAGAAAAAAGATACATATTTATTTTACTTCTAACGGACGAGAGACGGTGCAGTTTATGTGTATTTGATCAATAATACGTTCAAGAATCTTTATACATATATAGATTGTCAAAAAAGGTGATTTTAGACAAAACAAACGTCCCTTGAGAAACTTAAATTATAGGTAGGTAGATACAAAAAAATCATTTATAATTTCGTCAGAAGATGGTGTTTTCTTAGAACGATCTTGAGATATATGTGAAAACCATGACGATGTGGGAAAAAGAAGCCTTAAGGGTCATTGAGGTTATACTCCCATCAATAAAAGGATTATACAGTTTTTAGCCATTTCATTAATGGCTCTTCTATGTTCCCGGGATATTTTCGGTAATGAATCACCCAAACAAATTCCTCTGGTGAGGCATTAATCGGTTTGCCCACAGATGTTCTTTCATAAACATTTTTTTTTCTTAAGAGGGTGAATCCATTTTCCATTATTCCTTAAATTAATTATCATTGTATTTGTTTTCCAGTTATTGCGTTTATCTTTGAACGGCCGTTGTGGCACCTCCACCCGCCTCCCTCTCCCACGACCCCTACATAAATATCTCATCGTAAAATCAGAGATTGTTTAATTAAACTTTTTATTATTTATTTCACATTCTGTTTAAAGTTTGTTTTGTCTAACGGATCTCGTGAAAACGTCGGATTAAACATGAAAAAAATCCAACTCATAATAATTATTGTTACAAGTATACATGCACCCTTGAAACTTGAGACTCCTTTTCTCATTTAAAAATCTATCTCATGAGCATCGTCTTCTGCGATACTAAACTCCTATATTAGGAGACTATTTTGTCGCTTCTCTCAGCCAATCATCCACCTTTGACAACTCAACCTCTCTTTCCGCTTGCTCCCAATTTTCTTCAAGCGAATTTTTATCACAATCTTTTTCCAATAACTTGCTTTTCATCTGATATCTGGTATTGCCCAGAAAACATTAGACCAGACACTTTTAATATCTAAAATTTATATGTTTTGAATTGAAACAGACCCTTCTACTCTAATAGAATAATCTATTATTTACATTTTTTTATCTAAATAATGCTTTAATGAATATGAGACAGGAAAGTTTAAGTTTCCACTGAGTCTGAGAAAGCTGGCTTTGCCCAGTTGCTTTTACGTTGAAAACGTTCTCCTTTGGTTAGGTAGGTTATTTGTCAAATCTTTAATCCCTAGTTCAGTTGGATGAAAATAATTATTTATATGTATATCGTGAAACAGTTTTTGTAATTGATAACTAATGGTTAACACAAAATTTATTATATTTATTAAATGAATAGTTATAAGTGACATTTATTATGTAATCAACAGAGATTGAGACACAAAGAGTTCTTACATAATGTTATTGTTGTTCAATAAGTACATCTGTGTTTTTAAGAAAATTTCCCATGCTTTTACTTTGAAAAAATCATTGTGTTTTTAAAGTACATGCCAAATAATTAATAACAAAACAATTAAGTCCCACATTTCTGTGGAAACATTTCGTTTATAGTATGTAGGTACTCACTAAATATTATCACACGCGTGAGCTTGGCTGCTGATAATGGATGAGGCATAAGCCATATAATAAATGGCATAGAGGCGTCAGGCCATGTCGACTGATTGGCCAATTTGCCGATATCGACTGAGTGTATACCTTCCTATATTATGGTGAGTTGTTCATACGTAGACACCTCAGTCTACAGAGCTAACGAACTACGTCTGCCATACACACCGCCCCAACATGATTGCTTTTTCACACGAACCTCTATGTACGTGGTGGTTAAATGTTTGTATTTTCTTATGTAGATTCCATACCGACGCAACCTCTCTACGAACGAGTTCAGACTTTACTTATGAGATTTCATAATATAAATAAGAAAATCAATCAACACAGAAAATATTTTCGATCCGATTTTCATGGACTCTTTCAACTCATTCTGTCAATATTACCTACCGTATTACATTAGGGAGGAATATTACCCGTCCACTTGACATCAAGTGGGTTAGAAACGCTTTTTGATTTTGAGATTTCTTTAAAGATTTATTTTCACCCGTCACACCGTGTACGATAAGAGGGAGCAATAATAATTATTATTTTCTGTCTATCAAGGGACAAACTAACCTTCCCTCTTCCAGTGAAATAAGATTTGGAACACAACTTCCCATACATAGCTCCCTCTGACCCACTCTTGTCCCGGGCGTTATCAATAATCCCATCCACTTCATTCTTGGTCAGTTTTTTTTTTTAGAAAAATGAATCAGTGTTCATTTCAGATAGTGTTCAAATATATTTCAGCCTTATATTTTAATAACCATGCATTTTGCATTTTTGTTAGTACGGTTTCTTCATATCACATACTTAAAATACTGTATAACCACGTTCCGCTTATCCATGCCCTTTGTGTTTGTGTGCTTCATCTTAGTCTGAATCCATCAACCCCTTAGCATAGGGTTCTTCCATATTTATATACGCTTGCCTGCACTCCATCCGCAAAACTGATTTTGCCTTCTTTTTGGCCGAGTCTTTATGGAGAAGGATGTTGAATATTTCACTTAGGGTCTGAAAAATGAATGTTTGGATAAGGGATTAACACCAAGGTAACAGATTCGACCCAAAGAATCGCAGAGCAGAAGTGGAGCTGGGCAGGTCATGTGGCGCGTATGTCTTATGGCAGGTAGACGAAGAGAGTGCTGGACTAGAAGAGGCCTAGAACAGGACGCAGAAGCGTGGGTAGGCCCCAGATAAGATGGTCCGACGACGTTAAAAGAGTAGCGGGCCTGCACTGGAAGAGGGTGGCGTCCGACAGAGATGTATGGAAGTCAAGAAGGAGGCCTTTGTTCAATACTATATAATATTTAAACACTAATATTTTATTTTCTGTTGTACTATGTTTCTTTGATTATTGTTTTTGTGAGGTTTTTGTTGTTTTTTTTTTATCACTTTTCTTTTGTACATGTTTATAATGTTAATGGCACATAGCCGTGAATAAATAAATAATAATACTGGACGCAAGAAGAAGGCTGAAAGTGATTGTCTTCTTCATTTCTCTGTTATGTTCTTCAGTAAAATTTTATCCTATCAACTCTTTGGACTTTATTCAAGAAAAATTATTCGTTTCCTTTACCTCTGATTTAACAATAGAGCAGCATATAACACTACCCTTATGCCGTGCTGAAGTAGCGACACTACTAATAACAATGCAGACAGGCAGACAGCTACGCTGGCTCCACGTGACGTGCCGATCACACCGCTGCTGGTGTGCAAACGGATCAATCTTCATTATGAGGAACGCAAGCAAATATTGAATGTTGTGGTTGTGAAAAGTGAATGAAGCTATTAAAGCTTATTGTACCGGACGGCATGATGTTACGGACAATATGTGATTTGTGTAAATACTTTGTAAATATGACTGAAATAAGAACATTGCCTGCGACGTTGATTTATACCTATTAAGGGTGGGTGCACGGGGTCTTCTAGCTTATGACGACCGCGGAGTGTGTATGTCAGTCCGCTGAGACTGACGTATTTTCACTACCGCGGCCGCCGAGTATTATGGTTTACTCATGAATGCGACCTCGTGCCCCCAGCCCGATGATTGATTATTATACGTAGATTAAGTGACCTTGATTATGTATATATATTTTGTGATTTGGTTGTGCATCCCGCCTCGGACAAGCTAATAAAGGACTGGTTTGTCCCTGTAGAGCCGAGGCGGGGGCCAACATATTGTAAATAAAATCCCTTTGTGTAATGTTATATGAATGTGCATACTTCGGGGATATTACAAGTGCATGCCAGATGATTACTCTGGCATGGCACAGCATGCTGCGTCGGTGGCTCGGCTAGGAGAGGCCGAGTAACACGGCAGATGCGATAGAAAGGGTGTGTGATCACGCCGCTTGAAGGCCCACCAGTGATGAGACACTGGTGCGGTCAATACTGATATGACGGCAGGCTCGCTAGAGGCGCAGCCTGTCGCTTGTAAACTGGGGTCCTGCTAGATGAATCTAGCGGACCCAGCATAGTGTCCGCATGCTGACCCGAGGTCTGGCAGAGCGGCCTATGCATATGGGGACATCGTAAGTGCATGCCAGATGCTCACTCTGGCAGGGCACAGCATGTTGCGTCGGTGGCTCGGCTATGAGAGGCCGGGCAACACGGCACATGCAGATGAAAGGCGTATGTGTACGCTGATTGGAGGCACCCCAGTGCCGAGCAAGGGCCCACGGCAATTTGAGGTGGGTTTATTGGGCGTGATCGCCACCCACCACCCCTCACACGCCAGAAGGCGTAAGAAGAAGATGAGGGGAGGACCTCCAGAGACGATGAAAGTCAAAACACGGAGGACCAGGCCAATAGGTTGGCCGAGAATTGACGGCTGGATGCCGACATTGAAAGCTGTGTGGCCCGCTGCAGCCTTACAACCTGCGCGGGCAACCGGTGAATCAGAACGGGCGAGGAGACGCTACGTTCACGGCGCGAGAGCCTCCCGACCCTCAGAGGTCGAGGCAAAGCGCCAGCTGACAGAAATCAGCATGAAGTCTTTGGGCGTGATCGCCACCCATCACCCCTCACACGCCGGAAGGCGTAGGAACAAAATGAGGGGAGAAACTCCCGGTACCAGGCCAATAGGTTGGCCGAGAATTGACGGCTGGTTGCCGAAACGGAAAGCTGGGCGGCCCGCTGCAGCATTACAACCTGCGCGGGCGGCCAGCGAAACGGAACAAGCGAGGAGACGCTTCGTTCACGGCGCGAGAGCCTTCCGACCCTCAGAGATCGGGGCAAAGCGCCAGCTGACAGAAGTCAGCGCGAAAATATTGGGCGTGATCGCCACCCACCACCCCTCAGACGCCAGAAGGCGTGTGAACCAGACGAGGGGAGTACCTTCCGACATGACTGAGGTCAGAAAACGGAAGGTCAGGTCATCGATGAAGAGATGGCCATTGTACAACAGCGGCCTACCAAGCGTGCAAGCTGAGAAAAGGCCAGTGCGGAAGCTGCAGCCACGATTTCTAGGTGTGAATCAAGTGAGGTGCAGTACAATGAAAGTACGTGACACTGACGAGGTGATGGACGATACCACCCACCTGCAGAAGCTCACGACCGAAGCCGAGGAGGTGCCGGGTAGCTACCTGGGCCCGCGGCTCATTGAAGCGGCGTCCACGGCATCAAGTGTTGACGCCACCCACCACCCCCCGTCAAACCCCAGTGGGCGTGTGCTACACACGGGGGGAGAACCCTCCTGCTCCACTATCTGTGAGAGCTGGGAGGTCAGGCCACCGGCGAAACAATCGGTGGCCAAGAAGACATCACAGTCACTAGTGTGGCATATCAACATATGGGCGGTGAGAACAGGGGGCGTGACCGCCACCCACCGCTCAACAGACAGCAGCAAGGCGGCGGAATCCCGAGGGGAGGAGCCAGCCACCTGCCAAGAAACGACGCCAAGTTTAGGCCGTCGTTCAGACGCGAGGCGTCACTACAATAGGATGCGGGTCTGGGTATCGGCCAGGGGGTACCAGTCTAGTGACTGGACGGCTCACCCACCTGTGCCGGCCGCCGCATCCACTAAGGAGAGGGCGAAGTCCCTCAAGTCAACGGCAATGCAGTGGCGCCGGGCACGCAAAAAGGCCTGGCCCACGAACACAGCATGCTCCAGCGACATCGAATGGTACGAGCGACGACAGCACCCTGAAGGGAGGACTGGCGCGGAACATCACGATGACGTGGAGGTGCCGACCCAAGATCCACAGCGTAGCAGCCATGGGATCGTCCGGTGGATGAAATTAAAACCCCTCCGGAATTTTAGAGGGGAGTGTACCGGACGGCATGATGTTACGGACAATATGTGATTTGTGTAAATACTTTGTAAATATGACTGAAATAAGAACATTGCCTGCGACGTTGATTTATACCTATTAAGGGTGGGTGCACGGGGTCTTCTAGCTTATGACGACCGCGGAGTGTGTATGTCAGTCCGCTGAGACTGACGTATTTTCACTACCGCGGCCGCCGAGTATTATGGTTTACTCATGAATGCGACCTCGTGCCCCCAGCCCGATGATTGATTATTATACGTAGATTAAGTGACCTTGATTATGTATATATATTTTGTGATTTGGTTGTGCATCCCGCCTCGGACAAGCTAATAAAGGACTGGTTTGTCCCTGTAGAGCCGAGGCGGGGGCCAACATATTGTAAATAAAATCCCTTTGTGTAATGTTATATGAATGTGCATACTTCGGGGATATTACAAGTGCATGCCAGATGATTACTCTGGCATGGCACAGCATGCTGCGTCGGTGGCTCGGCTAGGAGAGGCCGAGTAACACGGCAGATGCGATAGAAAGGGTGTGTGATCACGCCGCTTGAAGGCCCACCAGTGATGAGACACTGGTGCGGTCAATACTGATATGACGGCAGGCTCGCTAGAGGCGCAGCCTGTCGCTTGTAAACTGGGGTCCTGCTAGATGAATCTAGCGGACCCAGCATAGTGTCCGCATGCTGACCCGAGGTCTGGCAGAGCGGCCTATGCATATGGGGACATCGTAAGTGCATGCCAGATGCTCACTCTGGCAGGGCACAGCATGTTGCGTCGGTGGCTCGGCTATGAGAGGCCGGGCAACACGGCACATGCAGATGAAAGGCGTATGTGTACGCTGATTGGAGGCACCCCAGTGCTGAGACACTGGTGCGGCCAGTCATGGAGCGAAGCTCATGACAATACCTTTTGGTGGTATGACGGCAGGCTCGCTAGAGGCGCAGCCTGTCGTATGTAATCTTGGGGTCTCGCTAGGGAATCTAGCGGGCCCAGCATAGTGTCCGCATGCTGACTAGCCGTCTGGCAGAGCGGCCTATGCATGGGAAATGATATGGGGCTTAACTGACGGGTGCTTGCTGGGCACGACGATGTTCAGCAAGGCCCGGCATTGCGTGTAGGCCTGCCAGCCGTGGGGTTTGCGCGGCTGGACAGAGCAGCACAATGTGCAATATTGTATAATTAACTAGGTTGTTAATTTGATAAGCACACCTCGGTGTATCATGGTGAGACGAACTCATCGATACCAAATACACCGAGGTGGGCATTTGAATATGTGTGTATATTCGCCTCTTCGCGGAAATCTTATTATTTAGTATGGTAAATTACTAACTCCCGCTATTTTGAAGATAGCGGGTTCTGGTGAGCACGTCCCGGTCGGAAATCGCGTGGCGATTCCGATGATACCAGATAAGCCGGGATGTGCCCCAGATTCGCGATGATAATCCGCGGAGAGGCGAAATTATGATTAATTATTTCCCCTGCCACTCAGCACTGCGATGCGTGAGATGGTGGGGAGCGCTTGCGCGCGCATCATGTGTCCGCGCCGTTCGCCACAGCCTGCGAGCTACGGGCGGCGGTGCGAATTTGAATAAAAGCCCATACATTTCAATAAATTATCATTCTATCTTCGTTTACACTTGGTGTTTGACTTGACTACCCTGCCTGCTCTCTACTGGACTTCTCTACCTGGATCTCGCTGACTACCTTGGACTTCTCTCTGGACTGTTTGGACCCTTTCTGGCTGGCACATTGGACCGTGGACTCGACCCATGCAATTGGACCCTGACTACGGCTGATACCACTGGAGCGAGACTTCCCTCGAACGCGCGTTGAGACCCGAACTGAGTACGGTCTTACGTGTTTATTAGGGGATTTACTCGTCGAGGGCGCAGGGCGCAGAAGAAGACGTCGGAGCTGCAACTCTCTCGAAAGCACGTCGGCCCGAAATCAAGTACGGCCCGCGTAGTTATTAGGAGAGCTCCGCCATCCAAGGAAGCGGCCGGGCGTGTCCTCACTGCGGTGCCTCACGAAAGCGACGCTCAGACCCGAAGCTAGTACGGTCTGCGTCGTTATTAGGGGGCTCCTTCGAAGACGCCAGCGGACGACGATCGACGTGTGCACGTACCCCTCGGCGGCTGACTGACCCTTAGAGCCTGCGCCTGCAGTCCCTTGTGCCGCGCGCGTGCCGTGTGGTACACTTATTGTCTTCCTGTCACTCAAGATAATAGGAGCATTAGACATATCCTTCCGACTTCGCAGCTGATGAATGATTGTATCTTCCGCCGTTAACCGAGATACCATTGTTCGCCATCTTATACTAACAACCTACCTGCCTCTACGTTCCCAAATTTATTCTGTTCATTATTTTAAAAGCAATATTACGTTACTTTGATAGTTTGTTGTCCTTTTTTCTCTTCAATTATGCATAAATATGTATGATTGGTTAGTCTGCCCTTTGACAAACTTGCTTCCTGTTTATTGCACAAGATTTAAATTGTAAAAATAATGGAACTGTGAAAGAATTTGGAAATTTCTGTTGTAAGTGAGCTGTCAAACGATTATTTTACGTCAACTTTTTTAATATTGTAACCTAAGTATTTGTTTTTCCATCTTCTAGTAGTACGATAGTTGCAACAAACCATGTCTGTTCAATATTCTTAATAATCCTTGTTTTGTTTTAGTAGCTATACATTCAGCCTGAAACAGTTTTATTGTCTCATTAGGTTGTATGAAGAAGTGTCAGCGTGTATTACTGGGTGCGGTGTCCCGTCTAGTGGCACACTATAACTTGATATAGCGCTGTTGTCGTTATATTTTGGTGGTTGTTGCGTCGCGTCGGTGGAAGAGTGTGTCGTCAGGCCGTGCTATCGTGGGAACCAATCGGCGGAACCTCGTTATTGAAAGTGACAGGTCATAGAGATAAAAGCTTTCCAGTTGTTGGCTCCCAACGCGAGAATTCATCCCATTATTCTGACGAATACCTACGTATAATTCTGTCTTGAATGAGGCTTTTTCCATCATATCGGATCACTTTTCATTCCTTGAAATTGAGCTCCGAAACGACATTGTACCAATTCGGATTATTGTATTATCTCTGTTCGGGTTGTAAATTCATTTGTTTATCTGTTGTTTTTTGGTAGATAATTTTAAACTACTCTATTTTAATGACTTTTGTACTAATATTTATTTCAAAATATTGTATAAACACGTATTATCTTACCGTCTTAAACCCAGTATATTCCTTGACGTAGTTACTAAATTCTCGTTTAGGCTCAATTTATGAAAATAGGGTGGCAATAAGAATAGAACAATCTCCCACCCGAAGCACGAGTTTAGCTAATTTTCGGGGGGTAACTTGTATGTATATCATGGTTATAATCCTTTCAACGATGTTTGTCTATATTTTATACTAGCTGACCCGTCAAACTTCGTTCAACGTCATCGTACGATAATTCTTTCCAAAATATCTGCTTACTTAAATATCTGAAACATGATGGTAAATAAAAATTTGCTTATAAAAAAAAATGATATTTCCGATGACAGACGTCAAAACCTCACAACATATTAATCAAACTAAACTCTCCTCTTTTTATTCACTTACAGCGTTCCAATTTTTAATCAAATTAAAATCATCTAGAATTCATAAGGCTGAAAGGAAAGGTGTAAGAAAACGTGGCCGATCGAGAATGATATGAATCGAACACATCGATTCCTTCCTCAAGGAAGGCCAGGTAAGAAGACGTAAGAGAAATATGATAGAAAAGAGTGGAGGTCCGTTCTCTCTGCCTACCCCTTACGGGACACGGCATGATAGGTAAAAAAAATCTTTATTCACTTTCTGCGTTTTAATTTATACAAAAATAAGCTTACCTAATATGTTTGAATGTTAAAAAAATATTTCTGAAAGCTTAAAAGAAATTCTATCAATAATCTTCGTACCGGTGTTTTGAAATTCAATGGTTGTCAGGTAAATAAACATTGTGTTGTTATTGAATTTCACAGATGGCGTTGTTGTTAGGAAGTCCATTCCATGTTTTCTATTCAATTAAAGTATTTTATCATTATTATTGTAAGAGACCACATTTTTCGCTAGATCCTGCGTAATTTCAGTGTCCTCTGCACAACTTGCAATTTTTTTCGGCTCTTCTTCAAATAAACGGAAGAGTTAAAAGTGTTCTGTGACTTCGAATCATTAGAGCTCGCCTTCAGACTTATATAACTAGGATCCTTAACACATTTCCCAGTCACGTCAATCTCGTTTATTGGTCATAGAATTTTGCCGACATTCTGAATTTGAAAATCAAACGTTCACGTACTTTGTAAGTTGGTATAGCATTTTAGATTTGTGAAAATTGTTGAGTATTTTATAATTTACAGTTGGATGTCACGATACGCGAATTATTTCAGCTCTACGTCTGAATTAGAATAGGTATGTAATTTGAAACGCCATTTTTTGGACGACATAAAATGGTGGCACAAACTATTAAAAAAATACTCCTGACGTTTTATTTCCACTGTGTCCTTGTATTCATTTCAGTTTCGTGCCTTTGTATTAAAAATGAACATTCACCAAATATGTAAGTTGTTTCTTATCGGAATGTGTAGCAATTATCTGGGTGTATTAAATAATAGGTAGGTACCAGTTAACGTGGAATTATCACAACTCACCCCATCCCTTCATCCCTTAGCGGTTTGTGTGTGCTCACATCAAAAACGTTGATAAAGTTATTTAAGTCAAAGGTTACCTTCACTTGTATATTATTATTATTACTACATTAGTATTGAATTGTACTACAGTCCTATATTTCTGAGAGTTTGCGCGTAGGGAGCGAGTATGTTATACAAATTGAGTGCGAGGTGTGTTAGGCGCCATTATATGGTGGCAAATTATTGGAACTCGACTACTTCTGCAAGTAATTGAAATCGTCAAAATATTAATTCGTATTCAATTAATGTTCAGATCAATCAATAGCTCTTATACAAAATGTCACCTTTTGCAAGGGTTTAGAGTATATTTAATATAAACACCGAACACCTAATATTTGTTAACTACTTTTGTGTTAAATAAAAGTTTATTGATTGATTACAATACTCAAATACTCATGCTCTTTACAAATGGAATACAAATACTCTCGATCAATTTTTCTAGAAACAGCCCTTCACAGAAAATAGACGTTTAAGTTCCAAAAACCTTTAAGGCTACATCAACTATCAGGATTATAAAGCTTTGTTGTTTGATCCATGAATATTGAAGAATTTTGTAAACTATTTAGATTTTTTTCCAACTTTTGAACATTAAGTGTCATTAAATGCGCAATTATGTGTCAAATAATCGTTTAAGGGTGCATTTAAACCAAACGAACGAAGAGCCAGAACTGGAAAATAGAGTATTGATCGCTGAACAACGAGAAAAAAACCATCGTCGCCTACTAATTAGTTAAATTGCTTGTTATTGTTTCCATGGTGTCCAGTATCAACTATAAAAGAAAATATGCTCTGTTTCTAGATTCGGCTGTATGTATGTTCTTACACTTAGGAGATAAAACTTTTAATGAAAAATGTCGCAATTAAAACATTCGTCAGTTCTGGTTGTACTTCATGTTTCATCTAACACCAAGAGAGCTTCAACGGTTCATCGAAAATGATCTCGTGGTCTGACTTAATCGCGCAGATAGCAGATGTGTTAACAAAACAGCGTCGGTTGTAAACAGAAGCTGCCGAGCATGAGCGTTCTCGAGAATCTTTTTTGTAATCAACACTTCGCGCTAATGACCGCTGGCATCTTCCCTCCAACACGAAATACTCGCATCACTCGTCGAACACTTTGGAGTGTTTGTCTAAACGTTAATATTGATTGATATTACAGATGTTGCTCGATGAATTATTGTGGCCGCGTTCAACCCATTAACTTTCCTTCCCCATCAATTAAGAATCCCGCTTTAAAAATACTCGCGATATTATTTGTATGTTTTATATCAAACTCACATCCGAGCTACGGTTCTGGGAGGGATCGAGGGGAGGTATTCTTGACATGGTCTAAATACGATCTTATTAATTCCTCTTCTTCTTCATGGCACTTGTCCCAGCTTTCTGCCTCTGGAGGCCGCTAGGGTGGGCTCTTCTCGTTCTCAGATTATACTCTTCTATTCCTTATGACACTCTCGTCTAGGCCGTTTCTCTGCAGGATCTTGTCGCACTGTTGCATCCATGTATTTTTGGGTGTTCCTCTTGATGGAGGTCGAGGGAGATTTCATAGTCATCGCCTTGTTAGCCGTGTGTTCTGGTGGTCTCCGTCTAATATGCCCGTACCATCTCAGTTGCCTCTCTTCCAATTTACTATTAATGTCAGTGACAGCCATGCTTCTTCGTATACGAGTACTTCTTATCCGGTCCTTTAATTATACTTTTTCATTCCGATACCATTTAATAGTAGCAATTTTTTTTTACTACTAGTATCACTACTGCGAATTGTTTGGCGGTTCAGCACATGATTTAAAAAATACCAAATTCTGCAAAGAATATGTATGTATAATTATCCCAAAAATATAAAAATAACACGTTATTCTATGTTATATGCCAGGTTATACTTTTTTATTGTATGCCATCTTCTCTAAAGATTTTATGGTAAAATTTAATGGTGGCGGAATGGACTTAGATTTGAATAAGATCGTATTTATACCGTTTCGTGAATACTCCTCCTGTTTTATTTTCCAAGAAGTTTTTCTTTTTCTTTTTCCGCAACTTTTTTGTTTAATGAAATAATTAAAACTAAACTAACAACTTGCACCGCAGGTAGATATTATGAGGTAGTCAACTGGTTGTCGCACGAAGGTTTCTAATCCTACTCTACATCATCGTGTGCATAATTACAGTTATTATGGTTTAGTTTCATATAGTTAATTTTCACCTGATTTTCGTGTTGTAGTATTTTTTTCACTCTGCCATTGTGTGAAGCGATTATTTGTATGCCGTGTTTGGTATGCAGTATGCATGTGATCCTGTATAGCCACTGCACCATTCGCTGGTGAGTGTGATCGATCGTAAGGGAACACCGTCCATTCGCACGTCCTTACTCCACATGCAACGTGATCAATGCAGAGTGACACCCGATATTGTGCCACAAGGGGGTCCAAACGCTATCAAATGGCATTTATCGACCTTTTACACAATAACCGTAATTTACATACCTACTTAAATGCAGACAGTTTTGCACACTGTATATTTACAACTGTAAGATATTTGGTGTCTTTATCATAATTAAAATGTATATTTTGATTATTTTGCGTAGGCGTAAACTCAACCCAATCATAATCTATTATCTACTTCAACAAATCAAACAAAACGGCGTGATGGGTAAAACAAACAAAAAATACTTCAACAAATTATCTTTGCAGCCAATTACATACTATTACATCGTATAATGAAAATTTGAAAAAAAAACAGAGCAATAGACTTGACATGAGCCTTATGCCTACCACCCACATAGTGCCTATTGATATCGACGAATGATGTTTTTCTAATGTCCCTTAAAGAAAATCTTGCGAAAACTGGACATTTTTAGAGGTCTCAAATATGCATTCAATAGGAAATCGCATGTTTTCGTCGTTTGAGATACTGAAAAGATTCCACTTTATAGAACCTACGAAGAAATGTCATGATTATTACATCGTATTGTACCATGAGTGATTAAACCGATATTTTATATATATATCATTGTATTCAATTATAACTATTTCTATTTCTTCTTTATAATTATTTTTTATTCAGATGTAGTCTTCAAATAACCCATTTCTAAATACAAATGCCATAACATTGTTTTAACGTTAAGTGGAAGCAAACATTGTAACAAATAGAGCACTTTTATAGGACTGAAACATTGTAGGTAGGTTGTTTTTCGTGTTCCATCGACCATCACAAGTGTATAGCTCCCAGGAAATGAAACGTCTGGTCTCTGCTTCTCCCGTCCGGATAACTTCCGTCCAGTTTAAATAAAATCCGCCCGAGTGTACTTCAACTGAAAAAATATTAATAACTGGTTTATTGCAACAGTTGTTCGATGCAGTTTAGAGTACATCCGGTATGAACGCCGCTGCTCTATATACACATTATAAATTAATGTTAATTGAAAGGGCATAAGACTGGAAACCTCAATTTACCTCATATTGTCTTATTACGGATTCGTATGTTAAAAAGCTCTTTATAAGCAAGATCGAGCGCAATGGAGAGCTCTTGTTGCCTCCCTAAGTGAAGTTCAAAGGGAGATTTGATTTGGTTGATTTGATAAGCCACTAATAAATAAATTAATTAATTAACACTTTTCTATACAAAGGAGTCAGTATAGCCGTCGGAACTTATTGCCTGAGACAATTTTGCAGTCAACCGGTCCCGTCCAATCTGAGACAGGCCAATCCCGGATAGAAATAATTTCAAGTTAAAAAACACTTAGAAAAACTCTGACCTGACCGGGAATCAGTTCTAAGTCACTAATCTTATAAGAAAGGTTAAAAAAGTATGTATAGTATATAAACGATATACTGCCAACTATGAACAAAAATATATTTTTGTAATATGTATTATGAAATAACTAGGTGATATCCATCTCGCTTTAACACCTCTGTGTCCAATCAATCCAACAATAAAAAATGTAGATAGGTATATAGTCCAGAAAATAGAATAATAAATTATGTCTTACATTACTAAAATCATAATTTCAAGGATCACCGATGATTAAAACAAACACAATCTTTACGGTTATGCATGATGCGATGACATATAAAAATAAGTATGTACATAGGTACATAACTCAATTACTTATTATGTTTGAACAACTTCAAGCTTAAGATTAACAAAAGAAAATCAATAAGGACGGAGTAATAAATGTAATTTAACGTTTTACTATTATTATTATTATTATTTCAAATCATTTATTCATTAAATCACAATATATCATATGAAGACATCATTGTAAAAAAAATTAATAAAAAAAAATTAAAATTAAATACAATGCTATATCCTACTAAATATAAAAATATCGGTATTATCTCTCATGATACATCACGATGTAATGTAATCATGAGAGATCTTCGAACTACAGAGAAAGGAACCTTCTTAACATCCTACATGAGGACAACAGAACTGCCTTTTGGATGGCATATCTGAGACCACAACAGATGCCAAGTTTCCCTAGATTGTCTTTAAGAGACTTAGGAATAACTCCATTCGTCGATATCACTATAGGTATTATGTGGGTGGTTGGTGTATGCCACATATCCTTGATTTCGTGAGCAAGATCAAGATATTTACCTAATTATCTTATCCTGCTCGGCTTTTTTTTCAAATTTTCGTCATACGGTATAGTGATATCCACGAGATACGTTATCCCGTTCCTACGATCAACCAATACAATGTCCGGACGGTTTGCGTTAATCGTTCGGTCAGTTTGTATTGGTATATCTTAATACAACTTTGTATTACTGTTTTGCATTACCGAAATTGGGGTGTACCTATAATAAGGTGCTTCAAGATCGAGCAAACCATATTTCAAGGCAAGTTTTTGATGAACTATTTTAGCCACATCGTTATGTCTGTGCAGATACTCAGAACCACACAGGAGAGAACACCCAGACAAAATATGTCTGAGTGTTTCTCCTGTTTGGCCACATGCACGACATTTATCAATTATATCAGGTGTTTTAATAATATATTTTTTATAATTATTAGTGACGATGATCTGGTCTTGTATTGCACAGACAAAACCTTCTGTTTCGCTAAATAGTTCACCAAACCTCAACCATCCAGTCGAATCTTCAAGACTTACATGTGATGAATTTAAAGTTTCGAAGAATCGACCGTGGAGAGACTTGCCTTTCCATATATCAACCCGATCTTGTACCCCAATTATCGGTGGTGAAACAGGTTTGATAAATTTAAGGACGTGTACTTCAAATCACACGCAATGAGGTCTTCATAACCCAATTTATTCCTTGATGAGATAAAGTAAGATTGGAGGAGGTTTATCTCTTTGTTATTCATGTTTTTGATGTTTAACATGCCTCTACCACCAATCTTCCTTGGTAAATATAATCTCATCAAGGAACATCTTGGATGATGCATCCTATATTGTGTGAGCAAACTACGTACCTTTAAATCCATCTTGTCTAGTTCCGTTTGGTTCCACTTACCTAATGATTCCAAAAGAATACAAAATTTTCGGTACAACCCATGAATTAATGGCCATAATTTTATTTCTCCCGGAGAGAAAACTTTTCAAAACTTTTTTTAATCGTTTAATAAATTCATTTTTAATGTTATTTTTAATAATTTTGTGGTCAAAAACTAGATTTTGTTGAAAGCTAAGATATTTGTAATTAATTAATTAATTATTATTATTATAATCGTATGGCATCTAAAAATGTTAAAAACAATAAATTAGAGTCAAGATATAAAAAGGATAAAAAAGTTATAAAAGGTTCACATTACTGCTCCAGGAGGTCACAAAACAATATCCAATTCGTTGAGCCATTGCAGAGCCCGTGGGGTAGCATTGTGAATGTCCATAAATGAGCCATTAAAAGCTCTTTGATGGCACTCCTACACAATATGTGCGACAGTCAGTCGCATGCAGGAGACTCACGAATTTGCCATCTATAAAACATTTGAGCACAGCGTCCATGACCGGTTTGAATACGGTTAAGCTGAACCCATTGATTTCTCGGCAGGTTGAAACCGGGCATCTGAGAACCCACCTCTTGTACCAAACCCCGAGAATCTCCACCAAAACTACTCCACTCCTCCTCCCACTGAGAGAAGCCACTGAAACCAGTCTCCGCCAAGTGGAAGGCCGTAGCGTGAACCGGTTTTCTGGAGTGGAGTCGAGAATTAAAGGGTGTAGGCACGTCCTGGTGCAGAGGGAGTGAAAAATTGACTCTGTATTTCTCCCATTCTCTATTAGTTGTCTCGAGGCGTCGAATGGGTGGTGGCATTATATTACTTAGTACAGGCAGCCATTCAGTCGGGGTAGATTTAACTGTTCCAGTAATCCGCATCGTATTGTTGAGCTCTGCATCCAGCTTATATGTATGGGAGCTATTCACCCAGACAGGAGCGGCATGCTGCAGAGTAGACATGGACCAATGCAGAAGTTCTCAGTGTGGACGCTGTTGCCCCACAAGTTTTACTGAATTTTTGAGCAAAAGTATCAACTTTCATAAGGTTTTTTTGTTTTTTGCTGCTGGCCTTCCTATAATATTTTGGCAACTCGCGTTTTCAAGGCATAAAAAATGGTTGGGATAAGTATTTTCTGCCTACAAATGATCAACACGTAAGTAAGTAATTTTTGCGTTGAATTAATTTTAAATATATTCAGATGCATCAAGGAATCTAGGATTATTTTTTAGAACTTTTAGTTACTCTACTATATTTTATTACATTTAAAACAAATCGTATCATCTACATAAGAATAATATTATGTAGATAACTAATATAATTCTGTCCACCCATTTTGTATTTCAATTTATTATTTCAATACGTGAAAATAATAATACCATCAAAGGTGTTAATTTTTATCGCCTGAAAATATGTAAAACAACGGCAAGGAGTTATGGTATATTCCTTCTTATCTGGTTTAAGAGTTTCTTTACGATAAACAAGTAGGTGTAGAACCAGAGACCCGTACTTCGCCTTACTTACGGTTCAACTGTGATTATATTGTATTACTTAATATATTTTCCGAGTTAATGCCTCTTACAAGATGTAACGACGGATGACAGATGTCGCACCTAGCTAAGTAGGCAGACAGAAGTCAACTTCACCACAACGTCCAATGGAGTATGGAGTGTAACAAGGAAGAACCTTGGCTCTAGAAGCCGTATTGAAAGTGTCGAGTCCATTATCAACTCAAATGTGAACGTGTTTACTAAATATCTAAGTCTCACTGTTGTGATTTACCTTCACAAAATGTTATTATTGAATATTACCAATGGAATGGAATAATATTGTTGTATATAGGTATTATTATTTAATCAGTTTGCGAAACATGAACGTTCGTACGTAATACGAGTAGGCTGCGGTTGTCAGTAGTGGCGCAGCAGCTGGCATTGCATCGGGAGGGGATATGACTAAGCGTGCACAACGTTATGTGATAACCTCTTTTAAAATGTTGTACATTTTATTATGAAATCCTACAACTTCTTTATGCAAACTTCCTTATTAACTCAACAGTTCCTTCCGATTGTCTTCTGCCTCTGTTCGAAACTCGCTTCGTGTCTTGTTTGGAATTTGTCAACACAACGTTCATATTTGTAAGACGACGATAAGAGAGTATCTCGTTGGAAAATCCTTTTACTCTGTAAGACGACATCCTTAATGAGACTCATTCAGAAGGGATGTCAGAATCTCAAATGAATATTTTTATTATCTGTACATTTTTAAAACTATCATTTTCAGCCTCGCCTATTAATTTTTCTTGATTGATGATTCTATTAAATTAATTTAAATAATGTTTTTGTTGATGATCTTTATATTGTTCACACGAAAGCGTTTGTTATTTCTACTGACTTTTTTTTTCATAAAATTCAAACTTTGTTATTACAAAGTATAAACATTATTACGTTCATACTTCATTGACGACTCCAAGTGCTTGAATGATGTGGGGACGAGAGCTAATGAATAAAATTAGAATAAAATCAGAATCTTCCATACATTATTCTTTGCCCATCAGCTCCCTTTGGTTTTTCACTTGCTTGGAAGATTCTGGAGATTACCACCTTTTATATATACATCAATTTGTAATTCACCATAACGATATTTTTAGCTTGATTGAAAAAAAATTCCCTTAACTCTAGAGCCATTGTCAAGCCATCTATGAATTCAATGAAGGCGTTTGATAAGGACAAATTTAACACTGTGTTTGTCATTTTTCTTTTACTTATAAATCATATTAAAATGCTGTGTGATTATTTATGCAAGAAATGTTGTGTTTATCATCCTTTGTGTATCAGCACGAACAATCATTGCGACATACAAATTATGCTGGTACACTCAATAATGAATCAAGAACAATTACGCATTGAAAAGTCCGTATTTGTATGGTCTAGAGGCGCTATATAAGGATCTGGCAATGAAATGTCTCATGTCAGCATACCAGGTGACATTTATATTCCAGAAGAAGGCTTTTCATTACCTTCTTACGCTTCCTCGCGATGTATGTAGATTTTATAATGATCTGAATATGGGCGCAATACTGGACAAAGGAAGAAGTTTAGGTACTTTGTTGATTGTGCATGAATTTTTAGGGAAGTTCTTTCTTCATTGATCACTGTGTCTAATTATTTGCTAGACTACTACATAATTACACTTTATATTCCTCGTATTTAAAGCCAGCCAATCTCTGACATTCAAAGGATATGTAACAACTGACGACTCTATAAGGCCCATCGCGCACTAGGCAGCCTGGCTGCGCAGCCAGAAAATTCGTGGGAGATCGTGGCTGCCTAGTGCGCGGGCTCCCATACAACGTCATACTATGTTTTACTGGCTGCCACAGCCATGGCTGCTCAGCCAGGCTGCCTGGTGCGCGAGGGGCCTTACAATTTATTACTGACGTTCGATTTTTAAATGGAACAAACTACTACGGGCCTACGACCGTCTTCTACTCTTATTTCGAAAGCTGGCTTAGTGTCATTACTTTACGTTCACAACGTTCGCCATTAGGTGGTAATGTTTGTCTCCGAAACACCTAATCATGAGAATTCTTAACATGTTCAACATGTCGAAAAATCGGGGGGGGTGGGGGGGGCAACCAAGCAACAAACAAAATACAACATAAAAATATATCTCTGTGCCCTATCATCGTCCTGGGGGTAGCTGCCAGCGACGAAACAAAAACACTCTAATAAAATCTCGTATGCAACAAGTAGAAATTTAACAATAAATGAAATATAGAGAAAAAGGTTGGAAATTATTGAGAACAAGAGAGCAACCAAATTTAAAGACTGCGACTGATGTCATGTATTTGGCGCCAAAATATCAATATATCCATTTTAGTAGTTATGTCTCATCATATTGCCTATTGGCTTTGTTGGTGCAGAATGTTCTAATTATGTCTAGATTCTTGTATTTTGATATCCAATATAAAATAATTTTTACAAAATTTTCATTTCAAATTTGGTACAGGAAAATAAATGGTAGATGGTATAGGTATAAAAAACAAAACTAAATGTATCATACCTACTCTTTGGAGGCCCGGTATGGCTAAGTCACGTTTTGCGTAAGTGCCTCGGGAATTCTGACTTTTTGTAGATACCTTTTTACCAAACCCGAAAACTCATACTATGGAATAGTATTCCCAACGGACACATATGGACATCGTGAGGACCGCCTATAAAAACTAATAATAGAATCCTGGTTTAACAAAGTGAACAAAACTACTTAGAATATATAAGCAATAAGGAAGAATATGGTGGGCGTTACTTCAATATACATATAGCATGCACATATATATGTATCAACAAACATTATAACGAAAATAGCATAAATTTGAAAATATTTTATAATTCATCCGTCCCTTTTGCTGTGTCAAAAATCACTTGTTCATGACAAAACAATAGCGAACAGATATTAGTTGTTTGACTTAACAGATTGTACCATTACTTTACAAACAGGGTAGCAAAAAAGGCAAGAATCTAGAAAATGTAAACGAAAAACAACCTTAAACATTATTAATTAATGTGTGGAAATTGGTTGAAATTTTTTATTCTCTCCTCCATATTTTCTCCTTGTACCTACTTTATTGATGTCTATTCTGAAATAGGAACAGTGGATAATAAAGTATTAGAGATAGCTTGTTAGGGATTTTTATCCAGTCAACATTTACGCCAAGTACTGAACGAAGCGAAGTTTGTCTCCGGAGCCACGCTGGTCTATAGAATCAATTACTATGTTTCTGAAGTTATTAAAAGTTTTACTCTAACTGTTCGACGAGTAAGCGACGAAAATACTCTCCATACTTTTGAATAAAATTGACTCACGGTATCTTTAATGAATAATGTATCTAGCTTTTTTGGTACTACCTACTAACACCTACTTTTTGATTTTTGATTTATGTTTTTATTTTCAATTTCCCTTCGGCTAGCGATTATTAATGAATGCTCACGTTTCTCTTACTTATTGAAAAAAAGGTAAATACGTACTGTTTGGAATTTCGAATTACCGACTTGTTTATTTATTACCTGAAGTCCTCCATTTGAATATCCCAAAAAACATTCAGGCTATGTCTTTTGGTGAGTTCAATATCATCGTTGTAGGTTGTAAACATGTATTAATTTATAAGACCTGCACCAATCAATATTTTTTTTATATCGAATCAAAGGCTGGTTCCTCAAGGAAAAACCGATGTAAACAATAATATCTGATGCGACGAAAAATATTTCATGCGTTCAAACACCGGAAGACGTTTCTGGAATCCATTTTTGGGAGATATTTTGGACGCTGGGTTAAAAAAAAAAGCATTTGATTTGATACCAGCATGCAGATCACTAAACTTATGACGGAGATGTTTCTGCACAATCACGTATCTTAATATGTCCAACCAATGCAAAGAATACCTACTCGTGATACGCAAGTTTATGCCCAAACTTTTTTATTTGCATTTTTTGCACTTTTCATGTTTATAAACACCCACTTACTCTTCATGGGCTGATGCCGTCACGATGTGGACGGATGAAGGATTATTGCCCTGCGATTGTTTGCTTTAGATTTCCCACCCTATATGTACTCAAATGGGAAAGGTCCTGATGGTTTATACTTGACGAGTCCTGCCTTGCATAATTACTTCCGTCCGTCCCATTGTTCTCAATATCCTTCGTCTCGCTTCACTCCTTTGATTTGGTTCTTGTGATTACCTCTATATTGTCCCTCTGTACAATAAATTGGTGTATTTTAGTCTTAGGGTACTTTCCATTGAGTGAAGGATTGACAAACATAAATGATGAGGAGTATATTTAGTACAAACAATGCTGTTTTACATGAAAGCAGTCGCAGTATTTATATTTGGTTGCTCTCTTGTTCTCAGTAATGTCCAACTTTTATCTCTATATTTCATTAATTATTGAATATCAGCTACTGTGTTGTATACATTGGATTTTTCGACATGTTTAAGAGTTTCGGAGACTTAAACATTACCACCTAATGGTGAAAGTTGTTAACGTAAAGTGATCACACTAAGCCGGCCTTCGAAATAACAGTAGAAGACGGTCGTAAGCCCGTAGTAGTTTGTTCCATTTAGAAATCGAACATCAGTAATGAATTGTTAGTCATTAGTTGTCTACATATTCTTTAATGCTATTTTAATCGGTTCTAACATCAATACTTGGTTATGTTTCCTTTTTTATAACCTTACGCCTTGTGTACACATTATACACAAAATACTTGAAAGACAAAATGTCATTTAAATTAAAATTTGTTTTTAATTTTATTTCCATTGAACAAGTAATAGACAGGTTCGCTTTGAAGGGATAACAGGATCCCTAAGGTATTTACTGAGTGATTTAGGTACTCTACCAAATTAAATAAAAAAGAAATCGAAAACGATCTTCATATATAGGTACTCGGTAACTCAATTCACAATAGTTCTCATTTATATTATTTTATATCTTTTACTTAAAGTATATATTTTTCTTTTTAGAAATTCGTATCTTCTTAGAGAAGATTTACGAATTTATTACATAAGAGCATAGGAAAACACAAACTCGACTCAACTTCCCGTTTATAGGGATAATTGAGATGTATTATAAAAATGATGATCTATTTTGCGTTGTCATCAAATCACGCCTAAACGGCTGAATCAATCTCTCTTATTCTTTTTTGGTGTGTTTGCTTTTGCCAGGTTCTTATGAAAGAAAAAATTAAAAAAAGTTGCGTGTATAAATAGAAAATCAAAAGTAGGTAACCTTCTTAGTATTTTAAAAATATAATTATTATTCCAAATTTAAAAAATTGAAATTAAATTAATCTTTGACGGGAACTGTCAGTTGTTTGATAGTTAGTGCGAAAAATATACGGTATGAAACAGATGCATCGATCTAAATTACATTGGTTAAGAGGTAATAAGCTTGTCATTATTCAAATTCAATATTCATAGTTATGTTTACTATACTTATTCGTGACGTAAAACACATAAATACGACTTATAATAAATGAAGATCTTAAGTTCTTTCGAAACACACCCTTGATGCACATTCACCATGAGGATTCTAGAAGCTTAAGTATGGATATCACTGTGTTTATAGTTTTTGAGAATATAGTTTTTTTTTAATTTATTCCCCATTGCCAGCAGTAGTCCCCTACGTCTGAGAGTCGCTCAAAGTTTACGTCTGTGGTATTAGGTACAGCCTCTTCACCCCGCGCCGATCCAAAATATCGGTTTGTTACATCGTAAATCACCCTTCGTCCGCCCTTTCTGTTCTCTTCGTCGCAGTGGTAGGCCCAGCCCGCCCGCTCTCCACCCGCACACGCTTACATAACCTGAAACCAACAAAAGGGATGTTTGGTATAATTGATTAATGCCTGATTTGCCTTTATTGAGTTTGTTCATTTTGTTTTGTGGTAATTTTTTTCTGAACGTGCTTCGAACAATCCGCTCGTTCCACTCACCGCGAAATTTAATTTTAATCAACAAAATGGTGTGCGATATTCGAAACACGGTGGATTTATTACTGTTATTATTCAATCTATTTATCACATTAAAGAAAATTGTAAGAATTTGACCTTTCAGTCTCAAAATCAATTATTCTTTTAACTACGAATCTTATGATAGTTTGCAACGTGTAATAACTCTCGTACAAATAGCCATACGGTTCTTGAAAAGATTTATTATTTAAATAACATTTTTTTTTTATAAACTAGGAATTAAAGTTATCCTTCTTGCGCTCATGATTGACCACTCTGGGATGGACTTCAATCCTAGAACATTGAAGACGACATTTTATTGCTGGAATTTTAATTTCATTCACTTCTCTCTAATTGCAAGCGTCACTGTTTGGGACGTCTAGGAATGCCGATGTCATTTGTGCCGGTTCCCATGATTGTAAAATTTGCGGGCTTAAGCATGACCAAGTAATAAGAATCTTTTTTAACATCAAGTGATCACACAAAGCCACCATCAGTAAAAAATGGTCTTAAATGGTTCGGAAGTAAAGTGGTTCGTTTAAGGGCCGAAATTATAAAAACTGGATCATATTTTCGTCAGTAAAATGTCAAAGTTACCACCGAACGGCGACTCGTTAGTAAAATTTTCCAACGACCATATTATTTTATAAACCAAAATTAACTATCCGTATATTTGTTTATGGTTTTCGAAAGCTTCTATGGAATTTTACCGACTCTTATGTCAAAACCATGTCAAAAAACGCGCAAAAGCGTTGTAATTTGGTGTGCGTAATTTGTGTTATTTATCTTTTATAATATTTTGTGAGTGAAATCAACTTTGTGAGACAGGACTCTTTATTTTAATCATTAGTGAAATTAACTTTGCGAGACAGGATTGATTATTTTGTTTTAGCGAAATAGGGACATTGTATTATTTTCATTTTTTTATAACTATTCTCTTAGTGTTGAAATAGTTGATCCAAACTTTAAAAACACCCCTTCTTCATCAGAAGAAGTGAATGAAACTCTGTTACTAAAGGCATCACTATCACTGCTGGAAAACATTTTAAAATAACAAAACAACGCGCAACAAAAACACCACAAAATACGCACAACGAATTTAAAAGAATGAAATGACAGCCTGACAGCCACGGCCTATTATAATAATAATAATATAATAATAAGTTTATTCATTTCTATAACATTTACAATGAAACAAAATAAAAGCGTACAAAGAATATACAAAAGTGGTTTTGTTTTGCCACCTCACTAGGCATAGCCTGTATCGAGGTTGGCAATTAAATAAACTAATGAAAAACATTAAAACATAAAATATAAAATTCTAGGCAAGGTCTGGTTCATTGTGGCCAATGACATTTGGTTTGCATGTTGCGCAGTTGAGATGATGCATACTGCATCCAGCCGTTATGATCTTGATAGATATGATATAATGTTATTGCTATTTCTTTCTCTCTTAAGTGAAAGAGTGAGACGGCAATGAAGTTACTGTCGCTTAATCGGTGGTCAGGCCGTCAGTTAAAGCCGATGGTAACATTTTACCGAAATATTACTAACGGATGTTTATAATTCTGAAAAACGAGTAGTTATATCAAATTTTTCGGCCAATTTTTTGTAACTTAAACTAACGGACTTTTATAATTTCGGCCCTAAGTGTATGTTTACTTTTTTCAAACCGAACAATCAATTGTTAGTATATTCGCATACGGAATTGATTGTCTGAGTCCTAAACTTGTGTTCTTTCACTCATACTGCATGCGCATTGGTTTTTTAAGGGTATGTCCTATATGTACAAGTGCATTGTGCCCTATATATAAGTATTATAGAAACATCCCAATATTTAAAGGAGTGGACTTTCACATTGATTGATTATCTATTTCGAATCTATCCCAGTATTATTTGGTCATGTAGGATGGTATGAGGCGGTGCCCGGTCGAATGCGTCATTTATTCTCGTAATGAGAAGTGGCTGGCGACTGTGACGACCTACATATAAAACAAATTAAGCGGCGGGAGCATACAAGAGCACGGTAAAGGAGTTAATGCGATCCAATGTTTCACGTCATTAGCAAAATCACTAAGAATGTTATTATAGTAAATTGCGGTAACATTATATTTAATGTCGCGTTTAAACACTCCGCCATAAACTTAGACAACGTAATAAACCGCGTTCAAGCCTCCAAATTAAATCATAGTTCCACACCGCGGCGTGTTGTGTGTTTTGCGTCGGCGGTGTATAGGTAATGACAAAAATGGAAATGAGAAATTAGAGCGATCATTTTTATTTTGGTTTCGCCTTTCCACTTCTATTCGGGAGTATTCCCTATACTTGATCCGTATGGAGAGATTAAGCCTGTCCCATACAAACGATATGAGCTGTAAAAGATATTCGCAAAATGTCAGAACCGTCTGCTTATTTTGTTACTCATTGTACGGGATATGGAATATCTCAGTCAGAATCTTCAATATGTCTCTCAACTTTTTTTCGTTCGCCTTTCAGCAAAGTATTTTATGGCATTGCGATACGACATATTTTTAAACGTATAACAATAAAATATCTTACGAGTATTTTCATTCTTTGTTGCCGCATACGGCAATCGGTTCTTTAGTACCCACATACTTTCTTGCCCGGGATTTTCTTCTCGATAAACCAAATAATATTTCACATTTTAGTAGGAAAGTTCTTACTCACATAATATTATCAGAGAAAATTGCTTAATATGTGTTATTGATATTGAAATCCCACGGATTTTTTTCCACGTTTCCTTAAGATATCCCCCGAATACTTCGCTTAACTTCCTATGTTTGTAACAAGATGAAATAATAATAGGTATGTCTATTGTTTTCAGCATCTTATCCGTTTTCTGAGAGTAGGAATGTGTGATTCCAGCATTCATATTATGTTCCCTGAAAATGTTTGATATTAATATGACCTTATCTCGATCTTTATCTTTTTGTATTTATTGTAACTTATACTTTTTGAACTTTTATCACAATAAAGAGAGAGAGAAAAATGTGACGCATCCACGAGATATTTTATTGAATGATATTAGATGTCTATTTTATAAATGAGCATTTCCAAACTGTAATATTTTTCATTTTCGTTTCAGGTAAGTTACAAGTTATAATCATTAATCGGCCAAGAATTAATATGGGATAAAAAGTAGTGTAGGTAAGTGACAATATTTTTTTTTTAATACTTTTGTGAATAATACAACGGCACCATGTAGACACGTTGAAATTAATTAATTTCCATAAGTGAGGTTTCAAAATATACTAGTGGTCGGCCAGTGCTCGAACCGACCATAACTAATTTAGATTGAACATTATTAAGATAGCTTTGTTAAAAACTGAGCGAACGCTATTTCACAATTTTCTTTAAAAAATAATGACGTGGTTACGTCATATTTGAAATGTTGATAATAATAATATGTTTTTTTATGGTTATTTAATTCAAAAAAATCTATTCTCAATTTGACCACAGATAAACAAAAGGTGTGTGTCAAATAATGTCAAACACATCGAAATGTGTGTGAGTATAAAATACATAATATTACAGTAGTGTGCGTAGTGTTTACTTTATTGATTTAATAATTATTTTTATGCATAATTTTAAAAAAATATTAGCAATCGCCACCCTTTCTCTATATAAACTAGAAGTGTGCGAAATTTCATCCTCAAATTTCAACTCAATTTTCGTAAAAATGGTCACAAAGTTTTCCTTCACGTATTAATTTATAGATTATATCCTGACCTTCTTCAATGAATGAAAATTATGATTTTAATTTAACCAGCAAAGTGTTTTGTTAATGCTTTCTCTTTCAAATGGTACGCCTACATATTTTGAGATAATAAGAATCTTCAACAAATCAAATTTCAATTAAATTTTTTCTGTATTAAAATATGATAACTTCATAACAATATATTTGTGAAAGAAATTTCATAAAAAAGCAACATAATTTAATTCAATAAGTAGGTAGTTACGAAAAAAAAAAGAAATACAAATTCATTCTGGTCTTTATTTGCGTAATCCTCGCTGACTTTTACGGATCTCGGTAGATATAAAAAATATAAAGAAAATAATAATGATATTTAGAAGGTAGAGAAAAAACTTTGGATGCTACAGCTTTCTCCTTCCTGTGGTTTAAAAGTTGTTTTATTATTAATTCTTATTTTCTTTGCGTTGCTTATAAAGAATTATTACAATTTTCTTTTCACTTTTGTCATTAAGATTAATATTTGTTTTGTTTTGCGTTCTACTCCATAAGAGGGATTACCCAATTTGTTGGGGAAGTTTTTTTTTCTTTTCTTTTCTTCCAAGAGATATATTTTTTACAACATCGTCAAATTATAAAATCGAAATTATCCTTATAAATTTGTTTTTATTGTCGTATACATTCATTCATATCCTGTCTTTAATAATCAGATATTAGTAAACTTTTCAACAATAAATAACACCAAATCCGAATGTTAATATTACAAAAAATATTAATTAAGTGTAAATAAATTCAATTGGCGACATTTAATAAAGAAATAATTCTTAATAACGGACATTGTTTTAGTGTACTTGTTCAGAATTAAATGCAAGTTACAAGTCTTTATCTTTGGTGGTAATAATATATTCATCGAATTTTTTTCTATTATGTACCGGAACCAATCCTTTTTACTCCAAATCGGTTTTGTTTTACTGTTGCTTCGACTGCATAAATTATGTCATTGAACAGGATCCGAACAGGGCATGGCAGATGTGCCGATTTTCTCCACAAGTGTGGATGGCTGGATTCCCCTGGTTGCGACTGTGGAGCGGAAAAGCAAACCATGCAACATGTCACAACCGAATGCGACCTCAGATCATACGCGGGGAATTTCAGGGATTTCCTCTTGCTGACTGACACAGCAACTGAATACATTTTAAATATTGACCTTAACTTTTGACAATCAGATATCTGTGCTATTATTACTGTTTTATGTCTAGATTATAAGATGTGTTGTAAAAGAGAAGCCATACGATAAATAAATAAATTATGTCATTATGCATATTGTGACATTACTTTTTAATACTATTTGTAGTGAGTACGAGCTTAATTTTGGGATCATATTCAAAAACAAAATTAAAATAAATCGTATTCGGCTGATATTGCATACTTCTTTATTATTATTTCATTAAAATTAGAAAAAAAAATACAAGAAAAATACAAAAATACACTCGCTAAAGAACATTTAAAATACCCGACCAGTGAAAACAAAAAAGTCTTGTGTCTGTTCGGGAAGCACACACCATACCCGCGCACCCCATCCCTAAAAGTAGATAGGGGCCGCGCAAATATAGTGTTTTACATAGGTACATATTTTTATCAATATTACTATCAAATAAATACTATCATACAACAACAACAAAAAAAATGGTAGGTATATAAATAATAGCAAAAAATAATAACATCCGAAAAAAAGCAAAATAAAATAGGTACTTACTTATAATGTACCACATTTCAAATAATGGATTCTGTCATCTATCTGTCCATAACCATATACTAAGAGTCAAAAAATGCAACAATAACAATGAATAAAACTTACATAGTGCACTTAGGTACTTAAAGTGTTTTTTTTTTGTTAATATCTGATTTTGTTAATATTTGGGGTTGGTTGTTAGCTCGCCCTTTGTATGTTGATTATGTGATGTCTTTGTTATGTTAAGGTTTTATATGTACCAATGTACAGTAAAGTATCAATCAATCAAAATCAAATCTCTCTTTGAACTCCACTTAGGAGCATAGGGCGGCAACAAGAGCTCTCCATTGCGCTCGATCTTGCGCAGTGCTTATGACCTCTTCCCACACCAAGTCCATTTCCCTCAGCTCTGCCTCGAAGGAACAGTAAAGTATGACTAAAATAAATAAAAATAACCTATCATTTTTGTCGAGATTATTGTACTCTTATGTAATTGTTATCATATAAAACCCAATAAAACGCACGATACTATATAATATTATGTAGCACAATTTTAATCCTTGATTTACAGCGACTACTTTTACTCCTTGAGGTGCCATTTATTAATGCTGGGATCTGTATTTTTTGTCCATTTGTATTCTTACAGATTGTTAAGGAATTGATATTCAGTGTTGATGTAGAATATACCTAGATAAAATAATACAAACAGAGCGAAATGAATCACATTTTGGGTGCTCCAGGGCGACAAATGGAAAATTCCGACCCTTTGTCTGTACCTACATCAATTTCCATTCTTTAAACTGAATTCTGTAAAATTATAATTATTTCTCACTTTTGGGCTTTTTTCTCATGACTGCACTGGTTGGCGACAATCTTTAAAATTCCTTCTCTGGTTCACATAATAATAATATAATTTAATAATAATAATATAACACTTTTCTATACAAAGGTGTAAGTATAGCCGGCGGAACTTATTGCCTGAGGCAATTTTTTCCAGTCAACCGGTCCCGTCCAATCTGAGACAGGCAAACCCCGGGTAGAAATTTCTAGTGAAAAAACACTTAGAAAAACTCTGACCCGACCGGGAATCGAACCCGGGACCCCGGATCTGAAGTCCACACTAGTACAACTAGGCTACCGAGGGCACATAGAGATTATGGACAGAACAAATTTTGTTAGGTGCTGTCCGCACTGCGATTTTTCACCGCACGAATTTTATTCTTGCGGATTATATTCCGTGATCGATATTTTACCTAGTACACACTGCGAATAAAATTTCGTACGGTTTTTTAATATCTTATCCAAAGTACTACCAGCGCACGACTGAGAGAAATTTGCAAATTTTATTTCGCAGTGGGGTCATACCTACTGCATACTGTACAAAATTTTCGCACGGAAATAATCCGCACCGCGTTCAATTTGAAAAAAAACACAGAATTTTTTTCCGCACGATTACTTACCGCAAGTGTGAATACTCCCATAAGATGCAATGTGTTACAGAATTGCGAAAAAATAAATATCAATGCGGTGTAATTTCGCAGTGCGGACGGGGCCTAAGTCGTTACCCGCGGGCCCTAAGTTCGTCACACGATATTTCTTATTGCAAATCTTCTCAAATATGTAAAAAAAAAATGCAAATTCACTTTTAATTCAATTACACGCACTGCGCCCTCAAATACAACAAGATCAGAAACGTGAAAAGCTACAATTTATAAAGTAAGTGTATCTATAGAGTTTTTCTCTGAGACTTCAAATAATTGGGATGAAAATCAAATCAAACAGTCTTAAAACGAAATTAAGCCATGAAAGGACATCCTGACCACTAGAACAAAAAACTATGTGACATTTGAGACTTCATGTCGCTAGAATATCAAATTATTATGAGTAAGAATTAATCGGGGCGAGACATTGAACAGCCTTCAGCCGCGTTATATCGGGTAAACACGACAACCAGCAGTCAAAACTTATCCTATCCCACGATCTGTAATGTTCGCATAGTGACATACGATACTGTATCGAGGTGTTCTATTTCAGAACGGCCTTAAGACAGGACGTCAGGTGGTTTAGAAATGTTATTCTTGTAGAATATGTCAATAGGGCTCATATTCTATTAACAAAAATGCTTATTTTTGCTTTAAATTTCGAGAACTTTTCTCAATTTTTTACTCAGTCTGTGATGATAGTTATTCCATTCACCTATATAATAATAATTAGCCCGTAATGATCTATTACAGGGCATGGGCCTCTTCATGTTCACTCTTCGTGTCTCTGGTCATCCTATAGTTTAGAAGGTTTAAAAGTAAATAGAAACTTTAGAAAACTGATAAAATTTTATGTTCCTACATTTTTGATACTTGAAACCAAAACTTTAGCCAGGTGACGACGAATCAATGATTTATTTTTCGTTTGATCAGCTTTCTCTTAAAACAGAAAAAAATATTGTATTAGTAAGGGCGTTGGAATAAAAATTTAAGAGGATACGTTAGTCAAGTTTTATCTATTTTACGCCATAAAATGAGAGTGTGTGATGAGAGTAAAATGTCCAAGAGTCTTATGAAAGTACTGGACAAGATTTGAAAATTTTCAACCGCAACTTTCTTACATTTTGAAATGAAATGAGTTTTGCGTGTTGGCCCGAGTTAAAGGAAAAAAACGGACCCAATAATGACTTGCTCGTATTTTATACCTTAGCAGTTTAAAAAAGTAAGCCATCGCCTTTCAAATATTTTTTTTTATATATCAAAGAAACCATTTTTAATGAAAACATCAAAAGAAAATATCGAATTAAACTTCAAATCAATGGGGCTAATTAGCAGAAAATCTTTGTATCTTTGTTTGCCATTGTCTACAGATACACAAATCTGTTTTAAATTTTAAAGTAAATTGAAATTAGATACCTACCTACTTTATAAGGTTATGCAGGTCGCTGTTATATTATTATTTGTGACGTATCTGAAAGCCAACGTGGAAAAGCACGTTGTTTAAATTATTTTTAAAGTATCGATTGATTATCGAAATGCTATGCGGGCATGCTTGGTGGAAGTCAGCAATCCGCTTAGAATCATGCAAGTGTAAATCCATTGTTAATCTTATTCAACACACATTGGTTGATTGTTAGATGGGACATAGACACATCCATGTCTATCCTGATACAGATGTAGCGTTTAATTTGAATATCCAGTGCGCCACAAGATGCAAATGAAGCTGGAAGTATACCGAACATTCAATTCTAAATTGGATTTGCCAAGAAATTTATGTAAAATCCTTTCTTACCGTCTCCCGTATCCTTGTAGCTAACATCAATATAGATTTATGTTAATGTGTACGACTTTTGCTTCGATAAGATTTTTTTTCTGGAATCTTCATAAATGTAGAATGTGTTTTATATACCTATGCCTTATCTAGCTCTAAGTTTGCCTTCCCTATCATGGGAATGTTCATTGGAAAATTGAAGAGGGTCATTTTTTTTTGCAAAATTGTCCGGTATTAATAACTCTCTTCGTAAATAGTAATTTTTTTTAATGTCACAAAAAACTGGTTTACTGAAAACTTTTAATAAATAAATTATTATTCAAAACTTTCCTGGTATTGTTGTTTAATCTATATAATAATTCAGTTATTTATTTATTTATTTTTTTATGTGTCAATTTCTTAGAACATAAAAATTTGATAATACTACATAATTCGTAATATAATTACTTTTTTCTCCCTCTCTCATAAAACTCAGAAGGTTTGTGTTGGATGAGGATGTGCCATGCTTTATACAAGTAGAAATAATAACATGCATAAGTTTACGAAGAATGATTGTTTACTGTAAGAATATTAATATATTAATGTAATTACAAGTTATTTTATGAACATATTACAACGTTATTAAAAAATAAATTAAAAAAATAAGTATATTCATATGTGAGAACGATTATTCATTTATCAATGCAATTTTAGTAAGTCATCACATCTGATTTTATGTTCGATTTTAATTGTCGTCGATCTTGGCAGATATACTTCATTGTAGTAATTTTAGATAAAAACTACAAGATCTTTGTCGTGAAATTTTCTTAAAAGAGAAAGCCTGTATTTGAAAAAATATATGCCTTTCTAAAAATATAAAGCAATGTAGGTATGGGTGAGTTATAAATATTTTATTTTTAAAGCTCATATTTTCATAAAACTTCTTGTATTTACGCTCTTCACAAACAAACTATTATTCCTCAGGGGCATTTGTGAGCCGAAAATCTTTGGTTTCTCTCCCGAAAATTTGTGGTTCATCCGGAGATCAGAAAATAAGAAGACAAAGTCATCCGAATAATCAAACAAGCCAAGTTGTAAATTTTTTAGGTGATACCGACTGTTCCTTTCAGCTCGACACTTTTTGTTGTCCGATTTTTTATATTTTTCAACCCGGTGTTCTTATTCAAAAAAAAAAAAACTTTTTTTCTTACGTTCTCTCCTTTATTTCTATTTTTGAATTTCATTTCTTACCGACTGATCTTCTCTTGTACAAAGAGATATTTTCTTTATGGAATTTTTTCCCTAATATATGAAGTCTCAAACGGATGTCTTATTTGAAAAGTTTATTTACAGGGGTAAAATCATAATTCAGAAACAAATTAACTGAATTTTATTAAGGGTGCCAACTTGGGATAGAATTTTTAGAAACCTTAAGTATAATCCTTTATTGATAAGTTCTTTTCTTTTAATTTGAATCTACATATATAGGAATGTTTACGTGTAAAAGATCTTGGTATCTGTGCAGTGCTAAAAAATACTTAGGCCGTAAGTTCAATAGGAATAAAATATAATGCGAGGGTTCCGTAGGATATCAGACAAGAACAATCCTTCCCATTTTTTAAAATGATATATCGTGTGTGCTTTGAGGCATGCTATCGAAATCCTTGGAAACCCAACACGAAACAAAAAATTAGTCAAGGCAACTTTCTCTAGAAATTCGTGGTCATGAGAATGGATATAATCCAGGTAGGTACCTTACCAAAAGTATTATTCTCGGCAGTTTTTTTAACGGTTTTCGCTCGCCCCGTATGCTTGTTTCAGGAGTTGATTAAAGTACCTGCTGATATAAGTGTTAAATATTAATAATTGTTATATATTGAAAAAACTTGAAATGTTACCCGAAATTTTCAAAAAATCATGTCTGTCGTTTCTATTTTTTTTTGTGTGTGTTTATTTCAACCAACTGTGTTTGTTTTGTATTGAAAATAAACGGGAAGGAAATAATGCTGTTTGTTTCAGTTCCCGGTAATAGGTTGTGGGGCATCAAAACCAAAAGGTCGGGTGTTGTAAAAGATCCCTTGAGGTGAATCGTAAAGACTCTGAAAAAAAAAGTGACTCCGTAGAAATGGAAAAGTTTGTACGATCACCTCTTGTGTTTATTTTCTTTGCAGCGAACATACAGTACACACGAGTATGTTATATAAATTATATACTTCCATAATAATGTTATATAGGTGTGTACGATATAATACGTATTGGGGTATTCCATTATAATATAAACCTTCTATTTCTATATATACTTAGAATTTCGCACACTCGTGTAGGTACCTATGTATAGTAAATAGGAGTCCGTGGTCTTTCGGTCTTCTTTGTTACAAATTTGTTTGTGGTTGTCAGCCACGACCCGATCATTTTTAAAAGGGTGCGCTCTAATTTATGCCCTCGTGTGTGTGTGTGTGTGTGTGTGTGTGTGTGTGTGTTGTACTCTACATAGCTACCCTTACAAATTGTATGGAGCCTCTTCCAGGTTTCTATTGCTGAACATTACAATTGAAATCTTACAACCATTTCAGTATTCGTAAAAGAAAAATCTGTTTCAATAATACTATTCAAGTTTTTTTCTCTGTCGAGTAAAATCATCTGGTTAATTAATTCTCGGCGAAATATGTACTTAACCTTCGTGGTTTTTTGTTGTGTTTTTTGGCTCTCGTTTTTAGTTTTTCTTCAAGTCTTCAGTGAATCGTTCTTTTAAAATCACTAAATATCTTTTATTTTGTCCGCAAAGATGACATTATTATTTTAGTCATCACAAACACCTAACATCCGAAATTCGGAAAATTTATTACGTCGTGATTTTTTTCGACGAAGCAATCATGTGATGTGATCAAAAAACTGTACGAGCGTCTATAAAACAGGTGTTGTCCTAGAGTAAGCAAAAAGAGATTATAAATTAAACGATTCCTCGATCCAATCCTTAAAAATATCAGCCGTTTCAGTTGATTGAAAATTTTGCTATTTTTATTGATCCTTTTGACGCATGTGTAAGAAGATTTCGAAGGCTTTAGTTAGTTCTATGTAATTGTAAAATCCTTATTCGGAATTTTTAAGAAAAGTTGATAAATACGTATTACTGTACGTCATTATCGGTTCATAGTTATAATTGTATGAAATATGGTAAAATATCTGAAATGCATTTAGACAATTGTATTGTTTCTTTTATAACCTTATTTACGAAAATTATTTTTACGGATATTATATTGTTTCAGGGTCCTGAAGTAATGTTGCCGTTATGTCCATTCCTGTCTGTTAAAGATTATTATTACTTAATATGCTTTTAAATCTCTGGTCGACTTATAAAATTTCGCAGTATTTCTGCTCAACAGCGCATGAATTTCATTAAATATCTACTTCTTTGTCATTATTACACGGCATCTCATCTAGAAAATTCGTTTTAATCCCTACCAAACAAGTTCGTAATATTTTCATAATTCACGATTCTTATACAAGTTTTTCGTCCCGAAATTTATTCATCCTTTTATTCAGAGTATCCCATAGTTTACATACATATGGTATAATATCTTTTGAAATATTCTATGGATAAAACAATATACTAGTTTCAGAGCCCTATATGAAATGAACATATATCCCGCTCGATCGACGAAACATTTTCACACGTTTGCGGTTCCATTCGGTTCGATTTCATCTCGAAATGAAACGGTTTTTCTTTATCCTTTCAATCCAAACGAAAACGGAACAAACGTTCCATATAGTCAGCGACTGAAAGTGAAATCGTACCGAATAGAATCGTGCGTGTGGAAGATGCCTTAACCATGGAATATTTTCGTTTCCACTGAGAATATTGCGCAAATGTTTTAATAATATTCGCGATATTTTCTTTCGTCTTGTTCGTAGCCCCCTTTAATTCCCGGATGCGGGAGATTCGCTGGGAGGTGGAACTTTTAATTTAACAGAGCCTTCAACTCTTTGAGTGGCAATTTAGCCGTCTCTTTCGCGCCTTCCCCTCTCCATACTTTTCGATTTCGTTACCAACTAGTCCTTTGACGATTCCGTCAATCTCATCTCGCCGAGTAGGATTTACTAAATTCCATCACGCTATGAAATTCCACTTACGAATACACGCTTTAATCTTTGATTAATAATAGCAATAATTAACGAAACGAAGTTCCTCAGGAGAATTTTGGGTATGAGATGGTACCAACGCATCACAAACGACGCTATACGTCGGCGCACCCAGCGTGAGTCCATCACTTCTACGATTATGTGGAGGAGATAGAGTTGGCTGGGACATGTGTTAAGGATGCCGAATGACAGTTGGCCGAGGAGAGCGCTGTTCTTCCTCCCATCAGGGTCCCGAAGACGAGGAAGACCCTCTCATACTGTGTTACGCTCCTTCGAAACAGAGCTGAGGAATCTTGACATGGTGTGGGAGGAGGTCATAAACGTTGCGCAAGATCGAGCGCAATGAAGAGCTCTTGTTGCCTCCCTATGCCCCTAAGTGGGGCCTTAAGGGAGTTTGGATTGGATTGTTCATGGTTGATAGTGAATTTTTTTTTGTAGAATCTTGTCATCTCTTATAACTGACTTCATATTAGTGCAGCACGGATACTTTATAATTATAAAATGGGTAGAAGATAGCGCGCCTTTATTTGATTGAAGGCGTTGTTCGTTAAGGGATGGTTGTGACACCAATAAAAATTCGGCGTTTATAGTGGACACGGCTACGCTACGTATATGTTGGTGTCACATTACTAAATCAATAGGAGTTTATTAGACAACGGACGTGCGAGAGAAGTCAATATAAGTGACTTGAGTGTCTAATAAATTAAAGTGTATCGAGTGAACCTCGTATATCACAGCCGTGCCAGTATAGTGAGCATTCGGTGGTGGCGATTTCGTGCTATAGTGTATACTAGCTGATCTGGCGAACGTTGTTCTGACGACATTAATTTTATGTTTGTGTATAATAATTCTTGTTTTTATCTCTAATTCAATGACAAGATATCCGATTAAAATATATAAAACAAAAATAATAAAATATTTCTAAGTATCTTTCCCTTTCAACTTCTTTCTCAATTCTCCAAAATATGCAGTACTTATTCTGTATATTTCTGTCAACAGTACTTAGATTTGATTTTCTATAGATCGGGTAGATATTTTTTAAATTCAATAATTCGGTAGCATAATTGCCATAATAATAATGCAGGTTTGCCATTTCCGAATGTTCAACGTCGACTGATCAAGTGCGGCTGGCGCGGCATGAACTGAAGACGGAACTCCCAACCACACGCTCCGTCTCACCTGCACATGCCAGGCTTGCGCAGGTATAATTTTAAACATGTCGAAAAGCCGTCAAGCCGCGCCACCGAGTTTGCGCGGTGTACAGTTTTACCAACCACACGCTCTGTCTTACCTGCGCAAGCCGGCTTGCGTGGTAAGACCACAGGTAAGACGGAGCGTGTGGTAGGGGCATAAGAGTCTTTACAAATCCGTCAATACCAAATCCGTCTTTAATATAATATTATGTATTTTTTCTAATTTTTTACAATATTATGTAATGTTTAACAAGTAAAGGCCTAGGCCGTATACATTATCATAAATAAAAATAAAATAAAAAATAAAAATCAGATGATAGGATAGTTTATAAGATCAAAGCGTTCAAATATAAAATAGTTTCAGCTTCACAATACACTATGGGAAATCGCCAACCGGGAAGACCCTCCAAGAGGTGACGAGACAGTTGGAGTTCGCTGTCCCAGGAAAGCTCTCAACAATAAAAACAGGTCTACCTCTATCAGGTCGATTAAAAGACAAAGAAGAAGAATGTACTAGATGACTCGGGAAATTTCGAATCACCTACATTCTTAGCCAATTATTCTCTTCATTTTGAATCACTTACTAATAAAAAAGCGACACATCTCACAGGCAGGAAACTTTGTACGGGAAAATCAAATTGTTCTTTTCCTCGCAATTTTTCAATATTTACTCACCGTTACATAATAGAAATATGTTAAAACCAAAATTCACGTGCATCTAATCATTTTTATATAAAAGACTAGATGTATAGATGCGAAAGTTTTCGTGTTGGTGGTGTAATCGGGGACCGTATTATGTTGGGCGTCCTACGTGATGGAAATACGGTATTAAGAGACATGTCCGGCGTCCGGGAAGAGAGGCGAAATCATATTCCTTGCGTTACAGTTAGTTGTAATCAATAACGATAATTACTCGTCCACCGGGGAATCCAAAAGGTTTATGTCACGGATTTAAATAATGTTGCGTCGGACATTGTCCCTCTCTTGTGTTACGTAGGTACTTGTGACAGTTAATTTGACAAACCCTTTAAAATATTTTATTGGGTAATCCTCTTGCAAACTTTTAATATGTCTAGTAAATGAGAACATTAATAATTCTGTCTGGAAGTATTTTTATAACAACGCCTTGCTGTCGTAATAATCTTTTTCTCCTACTTTATTTATTTATTTACTGTCCATATACGGTCCAAAGGCGTATAAAGGCCAAACAATAATATACTTTAATTCACAATAGGTATAATCTCAACAGTTAATAAAAATAAAAGAAATTTGAAATAGTGATCCAATCAATTCAGTAAAAGATCTTAAAACACCATGTATGTAATATCCAACAAAATATCAAAACAAAATAAATAAATATATTTATATAGCTACTTTGTACTCTATTTATTGACTATTGTACTTATTTATCTACTCTATTGTACTTTGTACTCATGTTATTGATATGGGAAATAAAAAAAATAAAAAATAAATAATAATAATCAAATTTGGTAGAATTATAGCTAATTAAAAAAAATCTAAATAAAATATTACTTAAATAAGTATTAAAGTTGGTTCTATATCCAAATATTTAATGCCAATCATTAAATAAATAAATAAATGAAATCGTTATTTTTTCTCGCTATTAATTAAAAATTAGTGTTCGATTATTACAAATATTTTTTTGTACAAATTTAAACCACTGCCGGCTTACGACCGTCTTCTACTGCTGTTTCGAAGGCTGGCTTAGTGTGATCACTTTATGTTAACAACAGTCGCCATTTAGGTGGTCAAATTCGTTCCACCATTCGAATCGCGGTATTTCTTTTATTATAAAAACAAATCTGTGCTCACTCAAAGTGATCACAAAAACACTATTTGACTCATTCGCAGTAATCAAATAAGCTTGTGTTGTGAAGGCAGCAGGTTTTCGGCACTTGCGACTATCAACCATTTCGAATTCTTTTAAAGCAAGTATAAAAAAAACGATATAGGTACCTACTTAGATGAAATAAAAGTCAAAAGACAGAATTAAATCACATCGTGTAAATGGCTAGAATGGATGTACGTAATCTCTCGCCAAGAAATCATAAAGAGTGTAGTTCAAGTGTGCAATTTACATATGTTTATATATTGTACGTGCTTGAATTTTAATATCTTGAAATATTGGCTTTCAAACATACTAACGCCGTGTATACTAGAAATAAAGTCGTTGTTTCACACGAAATATGACCCAGGTGTGCTCAAAATTTGAAATAATTGTAGGTAGACTAATTACGTTAATTCGTACACTTACAACCATAATTGAGTACTTTTAGTATTTGAAAGTATCGACGGTTGACATTAAAATCTGGATTGAATTTCAAGAGTAACAGATCACACACCATCACTGTCAACATGTATCCAGATACAATTTAAACAACTGAAGAGATATGAAGTGGTTGGTGACCCAGCGGTTACAACGCCGGCTTTCGTACTGCGGACGTCGTGGTTCGATCCCTGGTGCCGACCATCTTCCTCTTTCACGACACAAGCTTTCAGTAGCTTACTGTGAAAGAGTCAAAGAGTGTATTTGTGTTCACTTTGAGTGAGCACAGATTCATTTATAAAAAAAAAAAAAACATGATTGGTTTTTAGCCCAGCAGTCGACGGCTTTTGTAAGTACATCGTACTGACGGTCATGCGTTCGAATCCCAGTGCCGACCTTTTGCACCTACACCACACAAGTATTTGCTTAATTTGAAATATGTATACACTGAGCCTAGATTCATTTTAAGAAAAGTTAGTATCTTACAATATTAGCGCATGTTATCAACTTTGACCACATATTGTGGACGCGATATTATGAATACACGTTCAATACAATGTAACAGGTATCACTCAAAGTTCCTAATGGTGGTTGTTGTATACGTAAAAGTGATCACAGCTAAACCAGCCATCAATGATGAAGGTCGCAAGCCGTAATAGTACAATTAACATTAAAACAGAACTCATGATATGATTGTGATATCTTCTACATTGTATTGAAAGTGTAAAAATGTATATGTTGCGGACATAAAGTTGTCAAGATATTTTGACCAGTGTGAACATAACATAATAAAGACTACAAGTCACAATCAAAATTAGTAAAAATTTGCACTAAAGTCGAAATTATTGTGTAAATAAAAATGTGCCCAACATAATTCTTATTTTGTGTGCAATCCCGACATGGTAATTAGATTATGAATGAATTCTCGTAAAATAAAGAATAAAAAAGTTATCATCCCTGTGGAACTGGGAGCTGTAAGGTATGTGAAATGCTTAACCGCCTTTTGTTTGTTTCTTCCAAACAATTCGGAGTGAATTAGCGATGATGTTGTGTTTAATAATAAAAATAATGTAATGTAGGGTGTGACCGAAATTACGTACCCCGTGTAGGGCCGCTACCTTCAATATGTCCGCAATGAAATTACCCTCAGGTGTGTCCAGAATTATGAAAAATAAAATAAAAAACACACAAAAACATAAAATGGACGAGATAGGGTGGACACAATAAAGAACCAAGCCTTGTAATCATTGAGAATAAAACATTATAAACGGCCAACGGTTTTTATGTAGAAAATTTTATGTCTCGTTGTTTTTTTTTTGTTTTTTTTTTAATTTTATTTTTTTAGAAATATCACGGCGAATTTATTTTTATGCCGCAATAATAAAATTGTTTTTATTTAGCAAGTTCCAATTTATCCAGGAAATTCAATAAAAGCCTTCGATTATCGAGGCTTTGCTTCGTTGTTCAACAATTATTGTTCGCTGGCAGACATCCATTATCCTGTATAACAAATTTCATAGATGGGGCAGGTATTCTGTACTACTTATTTTTATTACTCTTTGTATTATTTTATACAGTTTGAAAGCCTTCTATAGTTTTTATAAAGTTGGTTAATTTTTATACTTCGTACAAACGTTTTTCTGGTATCACTTTAACACTACTATTATCTACAACTTTAAAACTTAAAGATCAAATCAATAGCTTGATATAAACTAAGATGATTTTGCTTGAATTGAATATTTATCTATTTATTTAGTTTCAATATATCAGTACCTAATATGGTGAATCTACCCTCTAGATCAAGCTTGTCTTGTGTTGACTTAAATATATATGAAAAATAGAAAGTATAAACATAAAAAGACACAAAAGACCAATAAAAAATGCAAATAGCTTGTATACAATTATTAAGGAAAAGAGTTCAGAGAAGTTACCATGGTATTCATATAATCTTTATCATTATGTTGATTTAATGTCCTTAGTGGTAACTTTAAGCGAGCTTTAGACAGCTAACACTAGTATACAATATGTATACATATCCCAACAATATCTTCCTTTTTCTCATGTTATTTTTTTAATATTTTTGAACTCAAGACTCGCGTATTATTATTAAATGTGATTTCAAGAGTGAATGATATAAGAAATATGTCATATTCCTTTTTCTCTCGGAATTTTTTTATTGTCATCCACAAATAATAAAGCTGTACACTTATATATACGAATAATATAGTAGAACATATCGTCCCTCTCTCCTTCACAATAGATTGTTAAATGAATATCTTTTCCCTTTTGATATCGACAACAAGAACAAATTTCCTCATGGAAAACGGAAATAGAAAATGCGACATCCTGGAGCTCAGTGGGTGTAATGTCAGATACATGTCGGTACACCAAAATATATTTCAACCTTTTATCGGAAATTTGTACCTATGTACACATACGTGGTCCTTTCTGATTCTGTTTTGAAAAATGGAACCGCACCACTGATAATAATACTTTTTTACTTACATTGACCAAATAAAACGATCCTATCAAAGGTCATTCAGATAACTCTTGTTAGACACATCATCTGTGTTATCAGTGAGAATAATTCAAACACTTTTTTCTGGTGATTATTGGGACAAATCTTGTGTCTCATCAGTGATGATTCTTCCACATCGGTGGTAATTTGGACTCTTCAGCGTTGAAGAGTATAGGTAGACCGGTAGAGTGTTGCGACCAACAGACCGGAGTGACGGGTGTCGTTATGGAGTGTACCAATAAAATAAGAAGACGCGATCCAACTGTCTAGGGTGCAGATCCGTTTCCGAACTGTCGCAAATTTGTATTTCCTATATTGGACTCCATAGCCACGTCAGGTGATAGGTACAATGTTTTGTGTATCAAACGTCCGTACTACGAGCAATAGGCGTTGATTATATGGTGATAATCAACACATTGTATGTCAAATCAGTAATGATTCGGACATATTTTATGTCTTATTAGTAATATTTTTAAACACATCGTATGTACCATCAGTGAAAATTCGAACACATTGTATTTCTTATACGAGAAAAATTCTAAAACATTGCATATCATAATAATGACTCTAACACATTGTATGTCATATCAGTAATGATTCGGACACATTTTATGTCTTATCAGAATAATTCAAACACATTGTACGTCTTATAAGTAAGAATTCTAATGCATTTTATGTCTTATCAGTGATAATTCCTATATCCGTTTACTCGTTAATATATTACAAAAAACCATGACAGTTGTTCTGAAAGTTTTGTTTTGGTGGATGAGCATTTCAGCTATCGCTTTACTCTTAATCTAAACACATTTTTGTTCGTTTCCTCCATTACATATTTCCTCCTTCGCATGTTTATACACTCATACTATTATCATTTCCTTTTCAATTCGAGAATCCCAGCTTCATTGTGAGGGCTTTATCGCGCAAAAAATTCAATGTTTTTCTTTCTTTGCAGAATGTGTAATACAAGAATTCCCATTGAATTTATTGCGCGTACGACGTATTATTCTTCCTTCTTTCCCATCTCTTTGTTGACTATATCATTATTCTTATTGTCACCGAACCCGTATTTTGAAGTTGTTTGATATTGAGAACGACAAATTCATATTTTATTGGTGATTTGCCATCTGAAGCCCAGCAATACGTTACACCATTATCGACATCGATAATCTTAAAGCAACATTACCTTGTTCCTATTTACTAAACATCTCCAATTGCAGTGATAAAATTTTAAATCGTGTTGAAATCTAGCCACAACTGACTCGGATGTTCAGTAATGGTAGACCAGGATACTTCCGAACACACCGTGCCATTAGGCATTCATTAGAATGATGTGCCTATTGATGTAAAAATTCACTACCTGTAACTAAACTCAAATTGTGCGATATTTTTTAACCGAGCTTTATCCACGATATCCAGGATAATCCATTGAAAATACGGTCTTCTCCAGGTTGTTCTTACCTTGATACCCTCGCTGAGTTTCATCTTCGGTCTCGTAGGCAGATCATCTTGGCACAGCTCTTCTTTCAGATTTTTTTTAATGGCTTTCACCTTGCTGGTGTTCCTGGCCAGTTTCAAGTAACTTTTTCTTTCAGAATTATTAATCTGATGTCTATATCCGTTTTCTTTGCCATGTTAATACTCACGTTCTATGCAACCGATAACTCAATACTTTTAACAGGCGTAGTTTAGCTTTTCATCTTTGACAAGTACTTGTTTACTATTTCAACTCCGAGATAATTCCTAAAGCCCTTGGGCCCCCATCATGATTGTACTAGTGGAAATTCAATGAAGATCTTATCTTGTATATCTCTTTGATGAATACGTTTTTCTTCGCTCAGTCTTTCATTTTTCTCCACGGCTCCCTCTCGCCAGGAGAGCCCCCATATAAATGATTGATTTGACTTAACGTAATATTAGGTTCAATCTTTTATACCCCGGTCCCTGGTATCTGTCTACCCACGCACACCCTTTCTCAGGTTTATTACATTCGGTGAAAAGGGCCATTATATTTGACAGGTAGTTTTTTTAATAAAACATCAAAGTAGGTGCGCTATTATTTCGGGAACAAATAATCATCGCCTCGAATCATTAATCTACTTTCTCACAAAAACATGTGTCATCTCACCCGACCAACAACCCCACCGGTATCATCCTGGGGAAATGTTTTTTTTTTTTTACTATTAAGATCGCGACCTCACTTATGAAAGTAAATTCTTTTTATATCACGCCGTGTCCCCAAAAAGGACCGGCAGTGAGAACCGGCCTTCATTAGCTTTTTATCCAGAATTATTTTCTACTTTATATCGCTTCTTTTTTAAAAATACTTTTTTTTCTGACTTGCTTTTCTTTGACGACAGAATTGATATGATAGATCTATTTCATTCATGGTCGACCCTGCGTTTCATACCTTTGGTCTCATAATTTAACATTTTTAATTTCTTCGTTTCGTTAGTGTTCCTTTTTCAGCACGCTGGAACTAAGCAACCGTTTAGTTACAATACTTACGTATGTTTTACATTCGGTACATTTCACATGTCCAGCCGATTCTTTTGGAAAATTTTAAACGTTTCTATAATTTATTGAGCAACTATTACTAGGATACATTTCCAGACAGATTTTTGCCTAGTGGTAAGGTTTCAAGTCATTGTGGCATTTGAATAATTTTTTTTTTTTTTTTATTATTAATTAGGCATTCCACCCTCAAAGAGTGATTTGTGCCAATATTTCACTTTTGTTTGGGTATTTATATAACTTCATTTTTGATTGAAAATTTTTATGCAGTTATAAACACTAACTGCCAATCTGAAAGCACAATGGATCTGTCACATTTCTGGGCGCTGGCAGCCTCTATAAGTCTATAAGCTCAGGTTTAAAGGATCTTTTAACATTACATTTGCAATAAACCTTTCAAATTCATGCTAACACTCTCATATCTACACTCTTCATACTATAATATCCCTCTTTTATTACCCATGTTTCATAACAGAAGGACAAAAAGCCACATGCTTGAATTTATACTCGATCAGATCATAGTACATAACATAAAGTGTTATTATTTTAAGTAGGTATGTATATACGCAGTTATCGTTGCTAAAAAAATATAATCCACTTGTGATCGCCCTCTATCGAACAATGTATCAATACGAGGTGTAACTCTGGAATTCCAGACTATTTCACGCGCCGAATCTCTCAGGTCTTGGCACATCTCAGAGGTCACCCACAACACGTTATAGCAACACATCATCGCATTATGGCCGGATATCTTAACGTCTTCCATCTATTAACGTCGTTGCTGCTATTTTTAATTTGAGGGCAGGGAACTGCGCTGATCTCAATATTCGTTTTTCGATTCTCAATCTATCAACTCTCATTTATTAAGCGGTACGTTAGTTCATCCGCTTTGTCTGTCGTGCAATGTCCAGGGGCTGACCAGTGACTGTATTGTTTCAAGCCAATTCACCTCTACCTACTGCAGTATTGTTCAATAAATGACAAGGCATGTTAAATGCTTGTATTTTCCTACCTGGCGCTATAGTGTTGTTTAGATGCTCGCTCGAAACAATGATAATAATAAAGAGAAAACATCGTTTAATTAACTTTTATATTTTAACTATAACGACATGATTTTTCTCAAGTATATGTGAACAAATCGAAGAGTCCCATGATTGGAATGGAATTTTGGAGATTTGAGTTGAGCACTAAGAATGATCATACAAAGGCCGCGTACGCACTTGAGCCGGGAGCCGTTGCTCCCTAGCATCAAAGGTGAGGTATTCGAACGCGAGCGTCCTTTTGGGATGTACCCTGCGAACATCGTTTAAAATAGATTCATCGGTCAGAATTGTATTGGTTAAATAGGTAATTAATTTGAACTCTATATACATAGTAAAAGAGAACACAACCTCTGTCGGGAAAGCTAGTCGTCGATAAATAAATAAACAATATGTGCCTATATTGTTTTACAATAATGCTTAACGATTTGATACACATACCTATTATTCCATTTAAATACGTTTTATTTAAAGCTGTTACCTTCCAAAATGCATTATTTTGTACCTCTATCGTATGTTAATAAACTCTCTTTGTGCAAGCGATGCAGAATATCAACGAATTCTTGTAAAACATGTATGGAGGGAAATTTTCGATAAGTCCCAAATGGGCGGAGAAGCATCAAACATTCTCACAGAAGCTCAGATGCAATCACCAAATTTTAAGATATTAGATTTTTATCCTATTTGATTTGTCTCTGTAGAATATATTGCTTCGTTTTTTCTTCTGGAATCATATCCGAAACATATTTCAAATCAACCAATATTATCATAAAAAGAAAATATATATTCAAGTTTTCATCCTCAATTTCAACGTAAAATTCTTTGACTCGATACGGAATTGTAGCTCCCACCTAAATTATGTAGAAGTAGAAACTTGGATAGGTCATAAGTCTACTTTTATGGATGAGTCCTTTTTTATCACTTCTCTCTTATTGACTTTTTAGAGTTTTTATGTATTTAGAGACTATCCAACTCAAATGAAGACTACCTTGTATTAAATATTTAAATATCTTGTTTCCTAAATCCTCTACCATAAGGTCCCGCCGACTGACCTGGCTGGGACACGTCTTGAGGAAGCCTACGGATGACATCACGCGCCTGAGCCTCGACTACCACCCTGAAGGTAACAGAAGACGCGGTAGGCCCCTCCAAATAATCAGGAGACTGTACGAGGCTGATCTCCGGGGTGCTGGAATCGGCTGGGACGAGACGGTGAGGACAGCAGGGGACAGGGTGGCGTGGCGAGGACTTGTGGAGTCCATATGCTCCAACTAGGGAGCGGACATGGTCGAAGAAGAAGAAGACGTTTCCTAAATAGTATGCAGTTAATGACCCTACAAGATTTGCAGTAGCTGGTGCGCACCTTTCAGCATCCATTTACTTAGAGGGCAACAAAAAATACGGTAGACCCCCCAAACGATACGAGACGAGAAGGTTGTTGCTGTTAGTCTTAAGACTGCAGAGGAGAAGGGGGCGTGGCGAGCACTTGTAGGTTCCCCATTTCGGGAGCTGACATAGAAAAAGAAGAAAATTTACTTTTTAATAATCTCGTTCAAAAAAGTTGTTCCCGAACAAAAGCCCCACAAACTTTTTAATTTGAAGGTAAACATAAACAACGATTGAGAAAATAATTAAAAAGTTTTGATAAATTTTCATCAGATATATTTTGAAAGGACCTACTTGTCTGCTGAGGCTTCTACTCCTGGTAATTATCGTACAAGTTCGGAATAAACCGAACCCACCTGAAATATTAAATTAGCTTTGGGAGCGGCACACACGGGTCTGTCTACTCTTTTGGTACTTTTCTTCTTGTTTGCCACTTGCACCCGAATAACAAATACTGCTTTCACCGTCATCAGTGGAAAATACAATGAACTTTATGGCACTGTCTTCTTCGATCAAGAGTTTTTAAGAATCACAGCTACCTTTTAATAAATCTCGAATTAGGCCCATTTAAATTCAACATTTTTTTAAATATGTATTGTATTGTTAAAGACAAGTTCATCTTCTTTTGATGAAACAAAAATAAATATTCGAAACCTTACTCGTACGAAAAGCTTGAAGGTTTAAACAGGAAATTTAATAAGCTCCGGGGTTCGAATCCATGGCCGAAAGGTTTAATGAAAGTTGGCGATGGAAAAGCATGGCTACCATCTTCCATAATGTCGAGTTCGAATTTTTAAATAATTTAAATACCCATCCATTCTGAAGTTCTTAAGTCCGAAAAAATCTTACTTTACATAGTCACCCTTCTGTCAGCGTGACAGGGCCGACGAGTTTGACTCTAATAATTATAAAATTAACGAATTGAACGTGCATTCTTGGTGGAATTATTTAAATAAAATAATTTAAATGAAACAATTGATTTGTTATTCCACAATATTTATTTACCTGACTAGTTTCGCAGGAACAGGTCCTGCATGGTCACAGGTGACTTAGAAACTTCTATATTCTACTTCTGTGACCATGCAGGACCTGTTCCTGCGAAACTAGTCAGGTAAATAAATATTGTGGAATAACAAATCAATTGTTTCATTTAAATTATTTTATCTAATAATTATTTCCCCCATTTTTCTAATATAATAATAATAATTATGTTCTCATTAGTTGTCATTGTGAAACGTAAAATAAGCACAATAGTTTGCAATCTAACTATAAATATTAAATTGGTAACATTGTTATGTAAAGATATTCGACGCAAAACCATCTCTCTTGTGGATGAAATGTCAAAAAAGAAAAAAAAATAAAGCTATTCGACAGAGAATCTTCAATTTGTTGTACTTAATTCAAAACAAATTTAACCTTTTTTAGTAGTAGGTACATTGCTTAGATAGCACTCTTCCTAAATGGTCCAAAACAGTAATTTTCAACTTAATAGGCATTTCGAACCAAGTATAGTGTCCACAGCCAATTAAAACTGATGTATACTAAACTAATAAATCGTGAAAATATACGCGACGTCTGAATAGAGACGTAGTGCAGTTCCTTCATTCCATCGGGTTCAACTGAATTATCAGGAATTTAATTTTGTTTAGATTCCATTCGAAAGCCAGCTCGCAAACTAAATATGTAGGTACCTACCGCTTCCATTCCTCTCGACTCCAGACAGGCGTTGGTTCCTGGACGTATCAGGTTACCAATGACTCTGGCGTCGTTTCCAATGCTTCAACACTTCAGAATCTAATAAAACGAACGCTGAAAGCAATGCTTTGTGTAGTTGATCAGCTAGTAGGTACCATTGCAGCCAATTGTTTTCTTACGTATAGCCTTTCTCTTGATGTTTTAAATTTCATTACGAAATGCGTTTGTTGAAAATATTTTTCAAACCTTTTTTGTTATTGGGGAAGCTAACGTAAGTGTTATGTTATAAGCAATCAACATATTGAGAATCTCTTTTTTTACATTAAATCAACATATCCTTTGTCCCTTGTGGACAAAGGATATGTTGATTTTACTTTGTGGGTAAAAATTATTCCTTGTATTTTGTGTCCTTTATTTATGTAGTTCTTTATGCATATATTACAAATTAGTGTATGAAAATAACAGTGTATAAAAAAAGTGGGCAATGGCGAGATTATTGCCGAAGCAATCTCTAACATCCAACCTCATCCTTTACAATTTACATCAACAATCCGGAAATATTTTTTATAGAACAGAAATTGGGTAGGAATACGTATCTTAGACTAATTTTCATGCAAATACGTGTACGACCATCGTTCATTTTCCAAAAAGATTTTACAAGAAGAATAATTTTCAGAACATGTTTGAGGATTGTACAAAACCATAAAATCTTTTATTGATCCGTTGATCAACAATCAAAATAAAAGGTAGGTAATAATATCCCATGACTCAAACCACTTTGGCGTTTTCTCTAACCTTGAAAAGATGGCGTTTTGTCTTAAAAAAAACCTGTAAGTGCCGACTGTCTTTCGTTTTCGTAATCGTCGGAACATGAACCTCCTATGGTTAGTTAGTCGGGTGTATGCCCTTGTCAGTCATATTATTAAGGTCTTCCTACGAGCAAACCTCCAAATACTCGTACAGCTCTCCCTATGCCTCTCAGTGTGGTCTCAAAGGGAGAATTGATTGATTGATAGAAATATGAAAGTTCAAATCAATCGATAATAGGTGCAATTACCACTTAAAGTCTTGTTTTGATATTACATATATGTACCTCGATTTTTTTTTAATTTCTTTAATATAACGATCAATAAAAACTCCCTTCGAGGCCCCTACGGGACAAAGGGAGGAAATAAGAGGTCTCCACTGAGCTCGGTTTGCGCAGATGCAATTTGAACTGTTTGGCACAGCATCTTAATGCTCCTTTGTTCACTTAGGTACTTACATCTTTCTCTTTATTGTTTTGTAAGTAGGTACTTACGGGTTTAAGAGTTGGTTCGTGTTACTTGAAACAACTAGGTTTGTAAAATGAAGCTAAATGATATAATATCACTGAAAGGTACTTACATAATAATGTACTCATTCCACAAGTGAAAGCAACACAAAGACTAATGCTCCTAGCGGTGTCAACACATTATCCTTCTAAAAGGGTAAAATATGCAAGTAGTCAAATACGAAGCACATAGAGTCGAAACATGTTCACCAATTTAAACACATCATTCATTTAGTCGGTCACAAGAAAAAATGTATAGATACCCTATATTAGGAAAACGTATCTTAAAATAAATCCTATAGAATGCCTATAAAATGTAAAGGTGGGAATAATCGGCTTAAATTCAAAAACGTTATATCAGTTTCATTAATTGAAAATAACGTTATTTTTAAAAGCTTAAAGCATTTTTATTTTACAAACCTAAATGAAGATCATTCCGAAAATTTGGTAGATAGCCGTAGAGTTAAAAAATTTCTAAAAAAAATTTAATTTCCAAAATTTGGTATCTGGATAGCCGGGGTCGTAACCGCTAGCTGGTCTACCAACCACTTCAAATGAAGATCATTCCGAAAATTTGACAGTAGATAATATTTACAAATATCGTTTAATATGAATAAAGTTAGAGACGTTATCTATCTAATACGGGCTTTCCCGCCAGACGTTGTCCTGTAGTCCTTAGTATCAATTTTGATTTCGAATTAGTAGGTAATTTATACAAAAATACGTTCAAAATAATTTTTAATGTTGAAAAATTATTTCTGAAAGCTTGAAAGAAATTCTATTTTATAATCTGCGTGCCAGTGTTTTGAAACTCTGGTTGTCAGGTAAGTAAAAATTGTGTTATTAAGGAAATTTTATAGATGGCGCTGGCGTCGCAAGAAATCCGTTCCGTAGTAACTTTATTATAATTTATTTTATAATTTCTAATCCATTTTCATTAGTTATTCTGTTATCCGGAGCGGAGAAGAATCCAACAAATCAAACATCGGAAGAATCAGTTCAGCCGATCTCGAATTATAAGTGTTCGCACTAACCCAACTTTCATTTATACTATAAGATTTTTATCAGCCATCGTTAACACGCCCACCTCTATTAAAATGACGAAAAATAGTCGTCGGTCTAGAACAAACTGTTTGTTTTCTGTAATAAGATTTTTATAACCAAAAAAAATCGAATAAACCCTATTGGATAATAATGAAAACAAATGAATGTATGTAGATTGAACCAGATGAAAACTCATCGTGTCATTAATAAAAGATAATTCATAGTTAACAAATCATTACTGATTTGTATGTATTTAACGTTGATTTATTGTTTACGCCTGAAATAATATACATAAATACAAGCTGCGAAATGTTAATTCTCATTAGAAGAGCTCTTGTTGCGGAGAGACTGAAGGCTCTGTGGAATAATTAAGTAGAATTATTATTTCTGTAATAAAACCGGAATAGATTCAAATGATTCTTTAAGCACACCATTCAATCTGAACATATTCATATTTTCTTTTGGAGGAATTTAAAAGTCTTTGGTCATATCGGACTTGTTCCAATAAATTTGGAAATGTGTTTTTTGCAAGATACCTACAACGGTTTTATTCTAGCAAAGTTTGCAAAGAGTATTTTTATGATTTCAATGTACATACACTACTCAAAACTTCAAAGATTAAGAAGAAAGATGGACATTATAGAGAGGAATTATTGGTAAAAAACGGAGAGAAAGGGAAAAAGGGACACATCAATATATGCATTCTCTTTAATCTTTTTTATTCTTCATACTTTTTGATGATCATTCAATAATTTAAAAGAATATTTTTCATTCTTTCAAAGATTATAATAATTAGAGTTGCCACGATTCGGCCACACAGTCGGCCAGATACCGAATATTAAAAAAGTGGCCGAATACCGAATAATAGCAGAATATTCGTGGCATCTCTAATAATTATAATGACCTCATCCTATACCTACCATATTATAAACAATCAAGAACCTAAAAATAGTAGGTATACACTTATGCCCTATATTAGCATTCATAATGTTTTTCCTGTCTTCATACAAATTCGTATGTTAGCATTCCCATTAGATTTTGTACAAAATTATAAGTGTTTATTTTGGAACAAGTGAACAAATATGAAAACGAGGACCTTAATATCTCGATTTCCAGCCGCGCACGCCCGCGCTGAATTTAATTCAATAACGTTAGACAGATGTAGGTACATAGGTGTGTACTGTAGAGCTGCCTTCTACTATTATGCCCTATACATATTTAAGAGCAACTTTGTTTAATGAGACATGAAAGAGAAATTTCCTTCAGCATTGAGCAGAGTGTATATATCGCACCACCCACCTACTATCTGCTCTTGTACTGTTATTAAATTTGTCAATTTATAATCCGACCGCTTTAATTTGTTATTTTGTATGTAGCGCAAAGGTGGGAGTTGCACGGGAACACGAGCCTTCCCAATGCTGTATTTAGGGTGGGTTTTAGGATAAATGTTACATCTTACAATCGTATTTACTTGTGGACATCTGAACGATGTTTAACTCTTATCGGTTTGTCCTTTAAGAATTTCTTGTTCGTGTTTTGTCATGTTAGTTCCCGGGACATTTTTGAGAAAATTTTCCCTACTATGACATATTTACTGGAAAAATTTACGAAATTTAGAAATGTATATTTATCGGCTTCTTTCAGGTATATACATACATAACTTACACATTCAAAATGGTGAGTCGTTTACGTAATATCGGCTAAACACACAAAAATGAGATGATTCAGGGTACCCATCCCACATTATTATTGGTAAATTCGTCCATAACTCGTTATTTTCGTTGAAACACTCTAACTCTACGCAAATTTTGTTTTATAAACATTAAAAGGTAAAAATACATAATAATTAAACGAAATTGGCGGGCTCATTGCCTAGGGTATATTTTTCAATCAACCTGTTAATATACAACCTATAATAATATATATCTACTTACTCAACTACTGAAAATATTTTTCATTCTTATATTCGTCTTTTATTCTTAAACTAGCTTTCCCGACAGACGTTGTCCTGTGGTTCTAACCCGAGGCGGCCCGTTCATATGCACATTGCATTGCGCCCCAACATGTTTAATTCGATTGAGTTAAACTAATAAAATAATAACATTAAAATATTTCCAGAACATCCATATTTCATTCGTATTCTCAGGCGGGAACAACGCGAGAATATATCATGCGGGCGCAGACATTCTATCTCGCCTATGAAGTGCCAATGCTGCGTGTGAACATATTATGAAAATGATCGAAAAATTTTGTTGACTGTATGAAAATTGGAGTAGGTAGCTAAGTGCATGGGGTTGGCTACTGTAAGAGCGGCAGTTACGTTTGCGATAATGGGAAGGAACTACCATCATGTGCAATCAACAATAATTTTGTTTTTATGGCGTCGCAGGAAATCCGTTCCATACTAATTTCAATATTATATTTTATATTATTTCTTAGCCATTTTTCAACTTTTTATTAGTTATTCTGTTATCCGGAGCGGAGAAGAATCTAATAAATCAAACATTGAAAGAATCTGTTCAGCCGATCTCGAGTTATAAGTGTTCGCACTAACCCGACTTTCATTTATATTATAAGATAGTGTCCCCGGGTAATATTATATCGGCGAAATATGTGAAGTTTGCTACGGGAAGAAGTGTCAAATTTTTCAACGTGGTGTTGAGAATGTTTCGAGGTCATAACGTTATGCCCCTATGTGGACGTAAAGGGAGTTTGGATTGCATTGGTATAAATAAAATTGAGACAACTGGACGATATAACTGATTTCCTATGTTTGTCATCCGACAGGTTTGCTGCTAGTTAAAATATGTTTTTCCATTAAAAAAAACGAAAGACTTAAGAAAAACAACAGATTTGTGTTCTTAATGTCGTCCCATCATTCCAAACAATAAACGGTCAAATGAGTTTTCTTAAACAGAGCCGTGTTTTAGTAAATATTGAAATTGTTTCAGCGCCGCGCCGCTTTGGCAATTTGCATGGAGTTATCTCGGCTCCGTGCCTCTACCCAACACGTCCCCTAATAAATCGCACCAGCATTGAAAGTCTGGGTGTTTTGTCCTAAATTTTCTAACACTATGAACCTGTCGATTTAACCCTTTATAGGGCAAAATATAAAGGATTTAATAAAAGGGTATTTTTTAATTTTTTTTCGTACAATCAAGGGTAGAAAATATTATGGTAACTTATTTTTCATTTTTTTCCCTCTTCTTCTTCATCTTTTTGGGTGGTACATTATTGTACCACTGCCCTATAACGTAAACTGCAAACACGCCGTGTTCACTGGTACACATTTGTACCACTTTTGAAATAGTACTATAAAATATTGAAAAGTGTGTTTCATGTTTAATATTATTTTATTTTAAAAACCAATAAACTAAATAACTGATGAAAAAACACCAAAATAATTAAAATAAATCCTAGAAATTAAAAAAATACATATATATTATAAGAATAAACAGACGTAAGATTTTTCATCTCAAGTAAGCCGATGAAAGCCTTCAGTTCTTCAATATTTGTGTCCAGGGTTTGTCCGTTTTGGGATGCATATAAATTACTCTGATTGACTAGATGTTCCCAAATGTCAGCCATAAAAAGGAGGAAAAATATTTGAGAAATTCAGAGGGTGCTCAAATTTTCTTGACATACATATGGCTGATTGAATTTAAAATCCAGGCTCACTTGGTCCATTTGTAAGCAGACGGCATACTATTGTCTCCTTCAGATAATAATATGACCACTCGTCGCCTGCCTTTTTGTAAAAGGATTGTAGTCTGGATCAACTATCCGATGAAAAATCTCAAATAGAAACTTATAATGTAGATTAGCGAAGATTAGCCTTGCTACAACCTCTTGGTTTACAAGTTGTATCATCTTCGGCATCCTCATCACCACCAATATCAGAATCATGAGCTGGGCCTCTAATATCATCGCCAAATATTCCATAATATCATCATTACATGGATTAGCCTACCTACCTACCTACTTAAAATCAAAATTTCATGTTTCAGCTGTTATATCATCTTTTGGCTAATGTTTAATTCATTGTTTTATGTGAGATAATAATATTTAGTATTTTCTTTATAAATTTAAACGTTTAAAAATATTGATAATATGTATATTGGTAGTTTTTAGAGAAAAGTTAAAATGCAATCAATCGGAGGTTAAATGACTTTTCAAACTTTATTTGAAACTATCTTAGTACTGTATACATATATGTACAAAATAATTGAAAAATATTATCAACTATAGTCCTATAAACATGTTATTTATCGTTTTTTAAATTTAAATTCACACATTTTTACAAAATTTCCATAATCATCTTCACTTTCGTAAAACCGGGCAAAAAACGTGTCCGGAGTGGCCGGTGGTACAAATATGTACCACAAAATTTTTGACCTTCTATTATTCTTCCAACAAAACTTTTGAAGATTTACAAGAGATGTCAGTGCTTGTAGCATTTTTTTACGAATTCATTTATTAAATGCGGTACATCGATAAACCATAATATTTCAGAGCTATGTAGATTTTTTCAAAGTGGTACAATAGTGTACCAGTGCCCTATAAAGGGTTAAATGAGTTCAGACCTATACAATTAATAATTTTTATTAAACGTCTTTGGGCCAAAGTTTTGTAGACTTGCTTAGTGTGATCATTTTCGCGTTTACAACGTTCACCAGTTAAGTAAAAATATAGCTACATGAATACTATTCCTCAAACAACGATGAGGAAATTCCAAATTCTAAAAATATGAGGTTTTAAAACAACCTCCTTTTTTTAAATTTTCACGTATTTTGTATAAATGTGCATATTGTTTTTGTATGATTTATTTGATTAAACATGATTTTGTTTCTTTTCAGGTGAAGCGTTCTTATCCAGCAACCACCAAACATTCAATGTAAGTTTTTACCCCTTTTTTACATTTTTCCCTTATTCTATATTTCTTAACCGATGCGCAATTCTTTGTAGAAACGAAATCGATGTTGACTCAAAACATGAATTTCGATTTGAATATCTCATTCCTTAGATAGCTTATTTAAATGCATTATCGATTTGCTAAGCTACAATCTCACGTATCATTTCTTTGGCATTCACATAACCTTGATGTGTACTCGGTACGTCCTGAATTTGACGCTTCCAAGCCATATCAGCTCTCTTATCCTTTTCATTATTCTCTTCGCTTCAGGGACGAGCGTTCTCTTAACTTCAGCTTCGTGATGGACGAAGTGTTGTAGATATTCCTAACGAAATTATTATCTCTCAACTCTGACGGTCCCGTGGGGAACAAATCACCGACCTGTGTCTTCATATGAAACCGGTGTCATCCTTCGACCTTAAAGCTAACTATTTATCAAGCAAACATCATTGCAATATCTTTATGGACTCGTTGTATTCTCAGATGCGTCGTATTTTCTCTTCAAGCCGTTTATTTCAAATAAACCCTCCATTATTAAATCGAAGCATCAAGTTAAAATCAGTTACAGAAAATTGTAAAGAACGTGTAAAAGTATATCATTTAACATAACGGCGAATTCCCCCCTCGCCACAGATAGACAATAACGTTACTTTAACATCCACAAATACCGTGGGTAGTTAGCTGTGGTTTTGAAACATTTAGCACAAAATGACGCTATAAGCAAACACCATTTATAATGGGGTGACGTTAACATATTGGAGTTTTAGACTTAACAGAATGCCTCAAAATTATTTTAATTAAAACCGTTAAATTAGTATCGGGCGATTCTGAAGAGGAGAAGTCAATATGTTGCCTCATCTTTTGGGTAAACAAAATTTTAGATAAAGCCAACGGCTTGATATTGATGACATTATTAAGAGCGTTTTAATAAACGAGAACCTTTTTCCGACGGATTCGGCTAATAAATCTCTCCGGCCAACAGAGTGCTCTGTATGCACAAGATACTAAAAGCAATTAAAACAGGGTCGCATCTATTGTTCTTCGCGACAGTGGGCAGGATTAATGTAAAATTACTTTTCATAGTACCTAAGTTATGTTCCGGGTCGTGACCTGACTCTAACATCATCGGTTGGTTTGTAATTAACCCCCCAGCATCCCTTACTAATTTGTGAAGGACGTTTAGTCTGATTGATTGATGAAGCCGTTATACCAAATTGTGCGTAATTCTACGATAGAATAATAATAACTAGCTTCGAACCGTTTTGAGGTCATCCGTTTGAATCTGAAGCTCCTCTGCTTACGCGTGCCTGAGATACTGGAAATGCCTTCCTTGTTTTGCGACGAATTTCTAATCTTCAACAAAACATAATTTCTCTTGTATATCAGCATAATCGCTTCCATTTATAACTCCTTTCGAACTTGTCAATATTCTCAACTAGCTCACTTACATTCTGAAAACATTGACTTACTTTAGGCTTGACAAAAGTACCTTTAAAAGATGCATGTATAAAGTCTTACATTTGATAATGGAGACGCTAGTCTCCGAAAACTTGTAAATGTGTTAAGTAAAAATTTGTGATAGAACAATTTTTTTTTTTTTAAATGAATCAATTATTGATGTAGGGAGTAGGAGATAGTTTTTGATATCTACAAAATCTAACCTACGGAAAATACGCACATGCGATAAAAACTCTTTAATTTTTTTTAGTAAAAATTGTTCTGTGCTCACTCAAAGTGAACACAAATACACTCCTTGACTCTATCACAGTAAGCCACTTAAAGCTTGTGTCGTGAAAGAGGAAGATGGTCGGCACCTGGGATAGAACCACGACCTCCGCACGAAACATTGCGAAAGCCGGCGTCGTAACCGCTAGACCACCAACCACTTCATTATAAGACTCGTTTCTTTTTATCATGTATAAATTGTCTTGAAACAATCTTAAATTGTATTAATGTGTTTCTGAAAGGCTCGGTAGGTATGTGTTCGTATTCTAGTAGATCGTTAATAAATATTCGTAATATTGTTGTTTGTAATGTGGTAAAGTCATTGATGGTGAATAACTACCACTTAGGCAGAGTAATAATCCCTTAAGCAGTTGACAGTATGAATATATCCTCCATTATAATAACTTTATACGCCGTATATTATGTGGCTAAGACATAACTATTCATATATCGCCTTAATATTGATTATCCCCACATTAATATCAGCATTATCCTCTACTATCGGGAACGATCCCACGCTATTCTCTGTTAAATTTGATTGAAGGTGAGAAATAATTATCACACTATATCCAAATAACTTATCTCTAAGATCATTTATTTACCTACTTGCATATCCGTTCATTGTAACGAAACTCAACTTATCTCTAAAAATACTTTGTAAAAAATGTCCTAAAAAATATTTCAAATAGGTGATAAAGAGTCCTTTTTTATGGCTGTGAAATCTGGAACCCACATGTGCTCAAATCACTCGTATAGTCGTATAGCAGAGTTCGAGAGCAAGTATCCCCGAAGAACGCTGGACATCCGTTGGAACGATTTTGTTCCGAAAGCAGCTACCAGAGACCCAACTGGCTAACCGCAGGTCACCACCGCTATAAGTTTCCTTTTTCTCAGGATACGTACCGATGAAGCTTACGGAAGCATAACCCATCTAAGCCTCAACTACCATTCAGAAGGAAATTGGAGACGCGGTAGGCTCCCTGAAATGATAAAATTGTTCGATGACTGCTGATTTTCAGGGTGTCGGTGTTGACTGGATTGCGGAGGACAGGGCCGCATGTCGATGACTTGTGGAGTCCACATGTTTGAATGAGTTCAATTCTTTTTTTTTTCAGATAATATTTCGTAGGATATAAAAATATGCATTATTACCCTTTTAGACCTTTTCAAGGAGCTAAGAAATCAGTCGTATTCATTTTCAATACGACGAAAAGTTAAAGGTTGTTGGTCTCTGGAATATTCATATACTGGGATTTGGCCGGTATAATGTTTGATGGCAGATCATTCTTCCAAGTTCTCCGAGATGGTCGGCATGTATAAGACTATCAGCACAATCAGCAAGTCGTTTTAAATGCCCTCATTAAGTGTCTTGATTTCAGAGTCGGTCGTCTGTTTGTCGAAAGGTCGATGTACTCTGCACATGCGATGAGTCATCATAGCTGCCGATGACGGAGACGCCATGGCTTCTGTACACATTTGCCTCTTCTTAATAATTCACGACGATGCGCCATTCGTTGGCATTATTTAAACGATACAACAGCCAATTATATTGTAATTTATGAAGTTTTTATGGCAGTGCTTGTGTATAGATTCATTTTAATATTGGTTTAAAGGAGACAACTATAAAAGTTTATGTCTGATAAGCAGAAGAATAACAACACAACTACTCGCCACATGAAAACTAAACATTTCACCCCGCTGTATACAATTCACATCGCTCGCACGTCATATTGTAAACCATCACTTTAAAATGAAACAAACCATATGACTGGGCTCTGCGGTGGAAGAATTCATATCAACAAACTCCTAAAATAGTTGAACGACACACTTCAAAAGACTTTATGAGTCGTTGATCTTTTTTTGTAATTGAATTGTTTTTCTTTTGAACCATTTTGAATGAATCAATTTTTAATTCTTTCTGAAAGCCATCTTTAGAATAACTGGACAGGCTAAGTACCTATTTGAATTTACATATTCAAGAGTGCACCATAATTATTATTTTTTTTTTAATACAAGTTATTGTTTACCGAATACGTTAATGGTGATTTCATTGGCTCATCATTGTGACTTTAGAGATATTTTCGTAATAACCGAGATGGTGAGGGTAAATTAATGCAAAGATATTTGCAAGATGGATTTGAAATTTTCGGCGTAGTTATAGTGAAGATAAACTGGATAAATTTATGCATAGAGTTAATTGCGCTTGAAATGTGTTCTATTACTTTTCGTTGAAAAGATTTCGCAACCATGAATTTTACGCAACAATTAAAATTTTTGTTACGGTTATATAAATCTTTTACGACCAGCGAGTACTGGAAACAACCACCATCTCCCCTTTAAAGTCGTAATTTTTCAAAAAAAAAAATGTTTTACATCATATTTTACGTAACATTATCATTTTTCAATTTAATTTTTTATCTTAACGACACTAGTTGTTAAAAGATGTTTAAAGAAAGTATCCAAAGAATATTATTAAAAGAGAGTATCAAAAGGATATTTAAGGAGAATATCAAATCAAAAAATTTAATTCAATATTTGTCAGGTAGGGCAGATATTATGACACAACAATATGGGCGTAAAGTGTGACGTCATTTGACACAATCGTAGTCCAATTTTCTAACATTTAATGCATGGAATTGGTTCCACAAAATTTATGCTAGTGGGAAAAACACATGGAAAAAAAATATAAAACAAACAACGCAATTTCAAACACTAGTAAATTTGTATGGAACTTAAAATGTCAGATAGCTTTGTGGACCGCAACGGCAGAGGTCTCTAAACATTAACTTTACACCCGTATAATATTGAAATATCAACTCAAGTTTGTGAAAGAATTAGAAGTACCTACATGTGATTTGCTAAAATACGAGTAGGTACTAAGACTAAGTTGAAATAATGTAAGGTTCCCGTCCCACATTAAATAGAATTTATATATATTCATAGAGTTTTGTTGGTCCATCCATCCTCAAAGAACAGCAATCGTCAATAGATAACGAAGATGGTATGTGGTTGGGTGCTAGAATAAACTGGAATGGTAGAACGGAAATATGTGTGTTGTATGTAGAAGTTTGAGATCATATTTCCGGAAAACCCTAGAGGCTTCCGCTCGGAAAGTATTTGAAACAGACATTTACAAGAGATAAAGTCGTGTAACTTGTTCATTCAGTGAGTGACGCAGGGAGCTTGTTTACCAACCAGATATTGTTATTAAGCCATTTTATGTCATGAAATAACGATTTATATTACGACAAATTTCATACACAGACGATTATCTAATGCTTTCTGAATTATACTAGAAAATCCTGGAGTTGCGTCATATCATCAAAGGTACCATATGTTATAGATTCCGTTATGTAAACATTATTGTTTATCCCACTTCGACGTACATCGGTACTTACTTCTCAGGGAAACACGTGTTTTCTTATACTAGCGGTCGACCAGTGCTCGAAATTCGACCGTAACAAATTTAAATTATGAGTTTGAACATTAATAAGGATCCATTGTCAAAGACTGAGCGAGGGCTATTTTACAATTTTCTTTCCAAAACAATGACATGGATACGTCAAATTTTAAATGTTGATATTACATATGTATAAAGTTTTTTTTCTATTATTATTATTATTTAAAAAAAAACAATATCAATCTATTCTCAATTTGACGCAATGAGTTTGAATATCCCGCAATTTCCAGCACCACCTTCCAACCTGGGGTAGAAATATTTCATGTGAAAACCACCAGAAAATACATACACTACCTACCGACAAGGGTGATCTGCTTGTGTAAGGCACAATGCTTATTATCGAAGGTTTGAATCCCGGTTGGGTCAGAAATTTTATGTCATTTGGAATTTCTACCCCGAGTTGGTCTTCCTTGGAATGGCTAGGAGTGGATGACATGAAAAAATTTCTGCAAGCTTTTTCGACGTCTATGTATATGTAACTAGGTTTGTTTATTATGTGTCTGTAGTACTAAATCACATTTTTTTTTAATAAATAAAATACATAATGTTTAGTCCAATTTGTTTTTTATAGGTCCGATTATATTTGATAAATTTTCCGTTTGAATTACGATCTATTTATTTGAAAATATCCCATTTTGGTTTAAAAATGTACAAGTTGGAGTTAAAAAACCAGTACAAACGGAAAATTCGCAATGAGTGGTAACTTATCTTTTAACGAATATGTTATTACTAGATATTCTTTAAATTTGATGTCAAATCTACTTTTACGCCATTTAGCAACGTTTTCTTTCAATTTGATGTCAAATCTACTTTTACGCCATTTAGCAACGTTTTTGATACGAAGTAAAAATTGTAGAGCAGATAAGACTTTACACTAGCAACGCTTTCCTAATGAATAATATTATCTGATGAAATCAGATGTGCCATTTTATTAAACAAATTCTCAAAACTAAAAAATATTTTCCCTAAGTCCTCGACGTTTTAGTTTTAATAAGTTCGTCAGCATTTTTCTAGATTACAATCTTTTTAAATAAAATATTTATAAGGCGAATCTGTTTGGCGAGTTTGTGTCAAACATTGCATGAAAACCTTACAGAAAATATTATGAAGTCAAATTAATTGATAAGATTTTTGGATGGAGTAGACTCATCACAAAACCAAGGATAAAGAGGTTGTCGGACCTCTAAGGTTCAATTAAATACATATAATGGTTTTTCCTCTGAAAACTGTTACCAAATATCATATTATATGCAAATATCGTCATTTAATTGGATAGATTTTTCTAATGGCTTGGGTACAATTTTTTGTTGAAAATAATATCTGAAATAACATTAACAAGATGTAAAAAGAGAAGAACCGTTCTAATAAATATAGCACCGCCATTATATTTTCACTAAAAAAGTCCCCTTGACTTGCCTTGATAATTATTACTAATTAAAATTTGTTGTGTTTTTACACTACTTCTCCTCCATCCCTCCGTATCTCATAAACCAAAACGTGACATATTTTTTACGATTTGTTCAAAATGTCGTTTCTATTACGTAGAAAAAATATTTACCTACATTTTGAATCATTCTTCGATATGAATTCCTGGAACAAAGATCGGAGTGACGGTTGGATTCTCTTATTTCAATTTGTTTGATGTTGTATCTAGCAGTGACACGTGAAACAACTCAAAAGACGGAACAATGCCGTAGCCGGCAGCTAACATGCTCCACACGGCACACCATTATCTTCTCCCCGTCATAAAACCCTAAAGCCTCGCGTATAAACCGATATCATTCCTGACTAAACCCTCATCCCATAATGCAGTAATCACCAACATTCACTTTCCTATCAGTGTAACAATATTTCAACTCCATCATAAACACTTACACGCGTATTCGTTCTAAGGTATATTCTATTCTATCTCTTTGAAATTTATGCAAAATCTGGTGTTAACTCAACCAATTTCCTTACCTTTATACAGATGAATACACAAAGGCAATAGATAGTAAAGTTGATGAAGGAATAACCTGTATTTCACGATTTATTTGTGTATTTTTTTAGTTTTGTATGACATGTTTCAAATAAGTTATTGCTTTATAGCAGATTTTTTCAACATGTTATTTCATGATTGTCTTTATACTAAGTAGTATTATTATGTTTATGGCATCCCATCCATTGACGGACGACTTGTGCCAGTTTCAAATATACCAAGTATTATGCCTATCTGTTAAGTGTTTGTGTATCTGAAGTAAATAAATTAACAGGTTTCTTATAGAAAAACGTATTACGTTTGTTTTCAAGGCGATTCCATTTTTTGAATACTGGAAAAAAGCTTTCCTGCAAATTCTAGTGCAATATTGCAACAGGAAATTCTGAATAAAGAACTATTTTGCAGTAAGTTGAATTGCACGGTTTGCAAGTAATGAGAGATTTAGAAATTTATGATCTTCACTTGTAATTATGTTTTTTATCCGTATTCTACATTGGTTTTGCGTGGATTTCATTACTTTCAATGGATTGCATTCGTTGTGTTAAAAATAACAAATACTTTTTTGCAAGGCACATTTATATTTAATAATAACTAGCTTTCCTGATAGACGTTGTCCTCTAGTAGTCCTTACTATGAATATTGACGAATTTGTAATTTATACAAAAATACCTTTAAAATATGTTTTTAAAATTATTTCTGAATGCTGGAAAAAAATCCATCAATAATCTACGTACCAATATTAATGTCAATGGTTGCCAGGTATCTAAGATCTAAGAACCAATATTTTGAAACTCAATGGTTTCAACTATTTACAAATTGTTTTGTTATGGAATTTTTCACAGATGGCGTTGTTGTCACTAAATCTGTTCCATACTTACTTTAATATAATATTATATTTTATATTATTTTTTATTCCTTTTTCGATGTTTTATTAGGTATTTTGTTATCCGGAGCGGAGAAGAATCTAATAAACCAAAAATGATAAAAATCAATTCAGCCGATCTCGAGTAATAAGTGTTCGCACTGACCCAAATTTCTTTTATATTATAAGATATATTTAATGTTCTTTTTCCTATTTTTTTTACTTTTGTTGCACTCTTTGGCAATCCAGCATTACAACATTTTAGAGGTAGGTAGTTATAAATAAAAATCCATTTCCTAATATTATCGACAAACAACTTTAAAAAATGCACAATAAAGTTTAGTTTTAAAACAACTGTATATCGAGCATGTTTAATAATCAACCAAGCACGTTTCATAGTGCATTTTATTCTAACACAAACAGTATATTCAGAGTACGTTTATTGTTTTAAGTATTAATCTTGTGGAAAAGTTTCAACTCGATGGTATGGTGGCGACGTGAAGAATCGCTTGAACGGGAGAAAAGGCCGTGTACGTCATTATCAGTCTTAGGGGCGATAAACAAATTGTGACAAACTTGGTAATCCTTTGTAATTGAATAGAGCCTCGGCTCTTCACGTGCTACGGCGAAATAATGAGAAGAACATCTCCTCACAAGGCGGGATTACCTGCTTTTCACTCAAATGCTTATTATTATTGTACACGAATTGTGACTGTGATGTGCAAAGAAGAATTAAGTATATTTTTTTTTTTTTCACAAAAATTGAACATAAATTTTGACAGTTGAACATAGGTATTAGAGAGTCATAAGCAGAAATCATAAGGATTTTTTTATTATTTATTTTATTGGTGAGTAAAAGTTAGTCACGAATAAAATTTAAAGATTTGATTATGATAGGAGAGGCTTCACTGCTATATAAATAAAATACATAATTTGTAAATTCGTGGATCACGTGAAGTTGGCTCAAAATACAGTCACAAATAGCTAGTTCTTTTTCTATATAATATCGTCGTTGACAACGTAATATGACTAATGTGAATCATAATAAAATCTAGGTTAAGTACACTAGACTCTCGTGTAAATTTTGAGGAAATTGAGTGTGTTAACAATTGGTGTAACGTGATGAAATTGATTTTATTCGCGACAGTTCATCAGGTATCACACCCTCAATTATTTTGTTCCAAACTCACTCACGATCACTCATATTTTGAGTGCAAAGACGGTATTATTTTGTTGTTCTTAGTAATAATATCTCTAGGTTGGTAGGTACCTTCTTATTTAGATGACAAACTCAAATTTGCCTCAATAGGCTGGGGGGATCGGAATTATTCAAATCAACACAGTGTTTGATTCTAATTATTATCATTGCGTACTACTAACAATCCAACCGCCTACATTTGCATAATATTCATGTAGTGCTACGATTAATCATCCAGGATTATTATTATAGGTACACGCGTACTTACATAGGTACTCACATAATATCATATCTCGGTTTTCATTGGCGTGACAGCTTGAAACTATTTACACAAAGAGCTCGGAGAAAGCTGATTTTTTTACGTAGGTATCAAATTAATTTAATAATGCGCAGTTGATTTTTTTACCCACACCACTTCACAGCAACATTGATTGTAAAATTAATCGGGCACTCTCTTTATTTATATTTTAAAATTTCAATGAAAAGAATCTTGTCTGATAGTTCATAAGAATCTTGTCTGATAGTTCATAAGAATCTTGTCTGATAGTTCATAAGAATCTTGTCTGATAGGTCATAAGAATGTTGTCTGATAGTTCATAAGAATCTTGTCTGATAGTTCATAAGAATCTTGTCTGATAGTTCATAAGAATCTTGTCTGATAGTTCATAAGAATCTTGTCTGATAGTTCATAAGAATCTTGTCTGATAGTTCATAAGAATCTTGTCTGATAGTTCATAAGAATTCAAAAGGCTGAACGATGCTCGTTAGTCTTGAGAATTTCTTCATCGACTGGGTTGTTATGAATTTGAAATATTCGTGAATGCTCAGGGATGTTTGTAACGGTAAGAATATCTGGGATAATGAAAAAAAAAATACAACAAATTTTATGTGTAGGTACAATGTTTTGCAGGGCTACTCCTGAAATTCAATATCGACCGATCGTGCTTCAAATAATAATGGTCGTGCTTTCAGTATGTTCTTCCATTTTAAGAGTATTTTTAAAATACCTATTCGTAATTCATGAAAAACACTGATATAGGAAAACTATAAACTTGTGACAATCGATATCAAATTCAAAATAAACCAATCGTGGAAATATTATCATGTTCACTAAACAAAATCTTAATCTAATAAAAACAAAGTCTTAATCTTATAATGATATATTACTAATGCCCCTACCACACGCTCCGTCTTACCTGTGGCCTTGCCTGCGCAAGCCTGGCTTGTCAGGTAAGACGGAGCGTGTGGTTGGTATAAAACAGTACACCGCACGCTCCGTCTTACCTGACAAGCCAGGCTTGCGCAGGCAAGACCACAGGTAAGACGGAGCGTGTGGTAGGGGCATAAGGAATTGGATCGACATTGCTATCTAAATGCAAATTATGACCCCTGTTCATTATTTTGATGTTGTGACTTACTGTACGTTTATGGCTTATGATGATGTGACGTTGTCGGAGGCATCTAGTATTTAAAAAAAATATTGCTTCTCCGATGATCGTTATCTTTTTTAAATAACAGGAGACGAAATCAGTCAGGCTGCTTCCATATCCTTTGTGGCGGTGTAAATTATATTTCAAGGATATTTTCATGTTGTTTTTCTCTTTATTTCGCAGGTAAGTGCCTCATTCGTATTTCGCATCACGTCCCTCGGTGAGGGTTTGTACCGGTTATTATATACCCCGAGCTTTAAAAAAAAGATTCTCCTAACATGAATTTATTAGTCTTTATTATCATAAATCACAATTTGGTAAGGTCGTGTCGCCCATAACGCCTTACCACATATTTGATAATAAATATCACTCGCCATCTATCGAGTTAATCTTTAATTAAATCAAAATATATGAAAGTATTACGAGTATTAATACATAGTATGATCATATCCTTCTCAATGATCAAATGCGTGACATTTTCCAGGCAAAAGCAAAATTTCTATACGAAATTGAGGACTGGAAGAGTTTACAGAGTTTCGATACCTCGCCAATGTATTTCGAAGCTGTGGTGACCTCACTAGAGAGGTGAGACCACAAATATGAATCGTACGAACAAAGATATGAAAACTAAAATCAAGGTCCGCATTTATAAAACCTGCGTTAGATACATGCGCCATCAAAGCAAGGCCAAACATGCTGAGAAGAGAACGCTCTGAGGAATTGCTGAAATGACTGCCGGACCCAGTGCGTAACACGTTGATGACGTGGTCTGATATTGGTAACACCATGTCTAACTATGAATAACTAATAATGCCATATTGTATAGTGTTCCGAGTGGACAGCGACATCCCGAACGCCCTCGAAAAGATGGCGGAAGAGCTGAGGTCAGCACCCCAAGAAGCTATCTCCTTAAATGAACATTCTATTGTGTCTATACGTAAAGAAAATATGGAAAAAGGTTTTTCACTTTTCACTCTTTATTTATTGTATCCTAGTCGAGCAGCAAATTGATTGCTAAGTAGCTTCAAAAAACTGTATTTACTACGCGGAACTTTACTAGAATTTAATTATTGTTTGTAAAGTATGAATATGATATTCATGTACCCATTTAAATTATTACATATCGAAGCTTATTGTCAAACTTTCTGTATGTTTATAATTTATATCTACATTTAAGTTTGTTATTTCTATTCAATAAAATTCTTACGAAATTGTTTTATACTTCTACACGGTTTTTCTCTCCCAATTAAAATTTTCACTTCAATGAATCTCGTGAAGGTTAAGTCTTGTTATAATGATAACTAGCTTTCCCGACAGATGTTTTTCTGTAGTCCTTATGAATATTGATTTCGAATTTCTAATTTATACAAAAATACGGTTTATGTTTTGTTTGAATATTAAAAAATTATTTCTGAAAGCTTGAAAGAAATAATATCAAAAATCTAAGTACTTACTATATTTTGAAACTCAATAGCTGCATACACTCGTAACGATTTATCTTTAAGATTTGACCGATAATCGCTCATTTTTCAATTGTTTTCTTCGCTAAGATTTGAAAAATGAGCGATTATCGGTCAAATCTTAAAGATAAATCGTTACGTGTGTATGCAGCTAATGGTTTCAAGTAATTACAAATTGTGTTATGGAATTTTCATAGATATCTTTGGCGTCGCAAGAAATCCGTTCCATACTAACTTTTATAGCATATTTTATATTATTTCTTATCCATATTTCAAATTTTCATTACTTTTTCTGTTATCCAGAGCGGAGAAGAATCCAATAAATGAAAGATTGGAAGAATATGTTCAGCCGATCTCGAGTTATAAGTGTTCGCACTAACCCGACTTTCATTTAAGATAATATAGATAATCCATTTCAGATCGAAATCATAGATAAATATTTTTCTTCGAGTGCCTTCTTCTTTCTGTCAACGCGGCAATCCACTCTCGAGAGAGTGATCTATGGCACTATTCGAGTGCCTTACTAGAAAAAAAAAAAGATCCTTTTTACGAGTTTACTACAAAAAATGCATGCTTGAGCTCACAAAGGCCCTTCAATTAGATATTTTTTTTGAAAATTTCAGGGATGAATCAATTTTTACCCCTTTCATAATTTAATATCGTAAGGGTCATATTTTCTACGTCTTAATATTTTGACTAGTATTTTTTTTTAGCAATATATTTGTATAAGTGAATTTCAAACCTGTTAAATAACATAACATTGTAACCCCAACTGTATCAAATATTAATCAAGAAAAATATAGATCTATCAAACATTCCTAGGTCAATCCACTATCTCGCCTCCATTAACATTTGCCTTAACAAGTCCTGTCCTCTTCGAATAATATTATTATTATAATAAAATATATCGTTGATGTACACAAATCAGACAAATTGAAAAAAATGTGTTGTCAATTTTTTGTAATAAAATTTTTGTGGTACACCTTTCAAATTGAAATTATTATGGTATGGTAATTTTTCCATTAAAACAATCTTCACAATTAAGGAAACGAGGAATATTATTTACTCTTGACTTATGTATGTTTTTCAAAATGAACTTTAAATGAAATCATTTTCTATGTTTTTAACGTACTAAGTATAACTTTTTGTTGTTACTAAACAATAATTGGAAGGGTCCTTCGACGAAGTCTAGACAAAACCTCTATAATACCAGCTGTCAACTGTGAACGAGAATTCCTTGAAAAACAAAATCATTTTACCTACATTCTATATAAATACATCCACTTTTCTACCCTTTCAACGCTTATAATGTTCCTTTCAAATCTTTTCAATTAAACGTTGAAGGTTTTTTTGATGTTGTTGTTGTTATAAGTAGTAATACTGATACATGAACCTGTCCAAAGGGTTGCTTAGGGGTCGTCAGGCAAAGAACTTACATATTATTAATATTATCCGGGATGTATGGCCGTCAGGAAAGAACTTACAATTGACCTTTTATTTATACGTGCCTTAAAAATTCACTGACAATTCTTTCCAAAATATTTAAATTTGGTTCTCTACAGAGGCGACAATCAACTTTATATAGTTTATATTGCCATCGGGGATTAAATTTTTAAAAAGGCGTAAACAAATTTATTTTGATCAATCTAAGATTCTAAGACTAAAACACTCGCAAACGAGTGAAGGCTTAAAAAAAAAAATCTAAGATTCATTTAAAAAAATACACTCAATTCATTTAAAAAAAATACACTCTTTAACTCTTTCACAGGAAAGTACTTACTGCTTTATTAAAAAAAAACTCTGATTTGTGGAAAATAAGAGTTCAGCGGCAGAAAATTTGCGATCAAGCCATCGTCGAGGTAGTTTAACCCATATCGATTGATTGCGAGCTGATTTCTGTAGATTTTAGCCCGCCATGTTGGATTTTATGTCAACTGACAATGGTTTCGAGTGTACAACAACGCTTTCTGTAATCAATATACCTACTGTTTTTTAGTTTTTTTTCCCCGTCCAATTAGGTGCTCCCTTCATATTTTGGTCCATTTTGTTTTGGTTTATCATTTTGATAATAGAAATTTTAAACAAATAAAGCAAATATTGCATTCCCGTAATCATCGAGGTCTTACAACCATGATGCACCAACTAAATTTATGATAAATATAATGACGTTTTGAAGAAAATATTCAAAGAGTACTTTTAAAGTAGGTACAAATATTAAAATTAGCATAAATTAGTTTATTTTGGCCAAAACATAAAGGTTTCGTGTGAGGACTTAACAATATTTTGATAATATAAAATAAAAAATTAAAAAATAAGGTCTGGCACTTATTGTGCACCTACTCGAAATCATTCAAATCTGACTTAGCGCATCTCGGCTGTAAGCACTCCCATTGCCGGGCTACTATTTTGTTTGTTTACAAAATTTCGTGTGAAATGTCATCTTCATGCATCACAAACGCAAATATTTTTTTTACAATAAAGTAAAAACTGATCAGTGAATTATATGTAATCTAACGATTAACGATTTTTTTTATAAATCAGACGGTAAGAATTTTTCAAATAGTTGAAATAAATTCTAATTTGATACTGCTACTTCTTTATTTTTTAATAAAATCTCTCCAATTGCCGATAATAATTACTTACTAAAATAAAAAATAACTCAATTAGTTGTGTAAATGTATACGTACGTAGAAATTATTCTAAGATTCCGATCATTCTCGCTTGCGTGACCTTTCCCATAGAAACACAATTTCTCGCAAACTTATTTTGCTTTTCTCTAATTAATTTTCACGAAAAATTGTCACGCACTTTGTAAAATTGATTCATTCTTTTCGCTGTTTCTCGAAAATCGTTTTCGTTTAATTAAATTAAAGTTGTTTTAAATCTTTTGTTGTTTCTTCGTTGCTACCTGGGAAAAAAATATTTAAAACCCCAACCTTGGACGTGATCGTTTTAGCAAATGATATTTTGTTATTCTTAATTTCTTACAGGAATATAATAAAGTAATTGTTTTTTTTTTTATAATTCCCGAAAGATTGTTGTTTTTTTTAAATATCCTCTATGATGAACCTACGTCCTACGTAAATATAGTATCTGTTAATTCTAGTACTTAAACTTTAAATTAAATGAATCCGTCAGAAAACATTAAAAATATCTACTTTCTCACCCTAGTGTGCGTCGGTTGAATTGGAAAATAAAAATATTGAATTTGTTAAACTAGTGTTTTTACAAAAACCCATAAAAATAAATTACCGCATTATACTATATTCCGCATTATGATAGTGGTATAGTTAAGTAGTTCTAAACTTATTGCTTATATGTATCGAGAAATCCAACTCTTCAGATACGAAACTAAAAAAAAATTGTAAGATCAAGCAAAACATCACCAACAATAATTAACTAAGTTTCAATGAGAGGCATTTTTAATCATTTTTGATTTAAGGGCATGTCCGATCATCCTTTTGTAAACTAAATTATTTATTTATTTATTAAGTTTACGGTCTTAATAAGACCTATAACAATTTTAAGATACAAAAATCAACTTACAGCTAGACATGATACTTTGCATAATATTTCAAATTTCGATGCAAGAAATTAATTTATAATCAAAATACAAAAATATTTCATACAAAATGGCATAAAAAAAACATCATACATAACTTCAAGCAATGGCAACATCTATTGCACTTCAATGATGGCACCACTGACAAGACGATGAAAACATTTAGAATGATTATAAAGCTAAGGTTTTTCAGAAATATTAAATCCTTATACACGTCCTTAAAAGCAGTTTTTAATTTATTCATCAATATTATATCATATGTACTTACTACGTTCTTATTGAATGCTTACATGAAAGTGAACAGCGTGAATAGATAATAATATGATGTATTTGTATAGAACTACTCGACTATTGAATACGATAATATTAATTGATAATTAAAATTTCGTGAAATTTATGAAAATCAAATACTACTTTATAACGTATACAATAACCTAGAAATATTCTTCGTACTATTATGTTAGAATACAATGGTCTTTATTAGTACAATGAGTGTTTTATAGCGAAAATGAAATATGACTCTATTAAGTTTGAATAATTGATCGTTTTATTCATTGATTCAAAAATCATTATTCATTTCCAACAGAATTATTGATGGGTTTATAATTTATGTGAACTATTCTCTCAGGAAACTATATTACAGCGGTGTAATTCTAATTAATACTTTGAACAGTCTTTTTGATCCTAATAATATACATTGTTGCCCTTTTATTGGTGAATAGACTAGTATAACTTTGGGCAGAATTGCGAATTAAATATTGACTGGACTAAGGACTTAAAGTAAAAAAAAAATTTTTTTCGTAGAATTGCATACCACTTGAAGAGATGAAAATGTAAACTAACAATTGTTTCACGAAATTTGTAAAAAAATATAATAGGCTTTTTAGAAATTAAGTTTTCTTATTGTTGTTTTAAGATGGTTTTATTAAATCATAATAAGAATACTTAATATCTTGACTGAGTAGGAGTTTCATCAGTACCTACCCTATTGCGGTGTTCACACGAGGCGAATATCGCCAGGACACCAAAATGTCGCCAGCCAATTGAACCGTGTGAACAGATTGTCGATAAATCTGAAGCGATCAAAATGATTGAAAACGATATCGCCTCAAGTTGACTACCTTTCAACTTTTGTTTCTGGTGGAAGGATGCACGCATGCGCAGATATGCCCGGCGTCAGTATGTTTCTTGACAGATGACAGCAGTGCTCCAAATTTATTTCTCCTTAGAATCCAATTCCGCACCCAATTTCTGCGTTTTTTATTTTATTTTTCCTTAATTTAGGAGTGTCCTTAAATTGTCTAAAACATAATTTTCAACTAATCCCAAACACCCCGTGTCTTCTACCTCGACGTCCGCCATTTTTAAAACTACGTCAAAATCAAATCAGCGCACTTGACAGATTGAATGTATGTCGGTGGACTCGTGTGAACACATCACACGATCAATGGGCGACCGAGCGATAATTTTTTTAATGCAAGCGAAATCGTCTGGCCTTATATCGCCTCGTATGAACACCGCACATGATGGCTATGAATTAAGTGTGCCATAGAAACTTTGCAGCATCTACATAATATTTTAGTCCGTTTATATTTTTGAATGCGCATCAATCGTAGAAAACAGTCGTTAAGGTCAGATATTAATATGCCCAGAGCCGTACAAAATGCTGTAGAAGGTTCTTAAATACAATTTGCTGCATTAACTTTAATATATTTAGAGCTATTTAAAAAAATCCATTTTTTTAGGAACTTCATACAAATTTCTCAAAAAAGACAGTAAGCCATCTTTTGGAAACAAAATTACTCATGTAAAAGTTGAATGGAATCTTGGTGCTATGGTATGAAAATGTAATAAAATAATTGTAGATTGATTTGTTATACATATAAATGTTATTCAAATCTTATTATTCTCAATAAATAAAGATTTAATGAAAAAAAAATGCAAAATAGTTCCTCCATTTTGAAGTTTGACAGCTGCATTTATCACACATAACACAAATCACCCTCTATGGGTGGAATGCCTAATTAATTATCACAGGGTGTAGGGAATGTAGCTAAGATTCAAACCACAGAGCTCTCTCTCTATGAAAACTTGCAAATTATGTCGGTAGGCTCGTATAATATTATGAGGTCGGTAAAACAGCTACAATATAGAGGTCTGTTAAGCAATGGGAAGCTAGACTAGAACCTGTTTAATTACCTACCGATCAAGCCTGACAATCGGAATCAAAAACGTAAAGCAAGACGGGTATAAGCTAGTAGTAAAATAATGTGGAAAAAATAATTTTGGCTTTAAAACACTTTAATCTCTCTTTGAGATTAGTTTAAATTTTTCGGTAATGTAGGTATTTTTATAACATGACATTATCCCGGTACATATGACACGTAAAATGATATTTTAACGGCCCCCTTCGTTTATTCCTTAGTCATTCGTTTGAGAAACAATTTAAAATTAATTGAAATTTCAAGAGCATTAAGGACGCACCCCCTTCCGCTCTCTTAAAATACAACCATAATAAAAATATTTTCATACGAAACTCTTTATGATGGTTGTTGTTTGAAATTTTAAGGTTTGCAGGCGGCTTTTAAAATTTAATTAATTTACTCGGTAATTAAAATAATGCGAATATCCTTTGAGATTTCAGATCCTGCCGTGACGGAATCGTTAACATTTATTTATCCAACGCAACTTTCATTTTAATTTCGGGAGGTATTTTTATTTGCTTAGATGCTGACCTAGATAAGCGTCTCGTCTATTTACACTTAAAACTTTTAAAGTGTCTAAACACGAGTCAAAAATCGAAATTTTTAGCAGATTACCTTAAATACTAAATTTAAAAAGGGCCAACATCCTCTATCACAAAAAAAGTTTGTATCAGATTATTTAATAATTATAATATTATTTTTTTATATCGGGACAGTTTATTATAAGAATTATCCAATTATAATGTAGGTATCTGTTTTACATAAGCGTGTAAGCGCTCAAGAAACTGGGTCTTAAATGCTCTAAATAAATAAAATAATTTTATAAAAACATTTACACCGAGAAGAGGATTTTGTTTTTAATGAATCTATGCTCATCCAAAGTGAGTCTCGTCATTTTTCTCACAAAGCAAAACTTTTGTTGTGAAAGTGGAAATATTCGGTGTATACCGGAGCATGATATACTGAATCCGTCGACAGAACCGCTGGGTTCACAACCAACCATTTTTTAAATGAATCTGTGCTCACTCAAAGTGAACACAAATACACTCATAGTCATAATGTTTTAATTTTTGAAAATTTAGGACTTAACACACCTCACCTCTGACATGCAGAATTTTGGAACGTTCTTATTTTAGTTCGAACTAAAGTCAGAATAGGGGATATCATAAATCACCGTTTCAAGATAAATTTTCAAGTATAAATTCATGAGAAAATATTTTCAATAATGAAATAAAATTGTCCATATTTGTACTATATCAAATTTGAATAAGTCATATACAGTTTTTTTTTTAATATAATGAATCTGGCTCCACCCGTAGTTTACAAAATAGACATTAAGCAAAGCTCCAACTCCAATACGTGATAGGTAAGGAATGTCGGCAACTGAATCGCTTATACCATACCACATTGCAAACTCATAGATGACGTCTGATCTAATCTAGATTAAAAGCGAATGTGAAGTTTTCAACGTGGATAAAAGCTCTTTTTTTCGAATTAAAACGTATTAGAGTATCAAGAGTACCTACGCGCCGTTTCAGGCTATTCTTAGGTATTGCTACTTCTTGGTATCCTAAAAACTTGTTGTAAGACTAATAAAATTAGGTAGCGAGTGTTCCTAACTCGATTACGTCCTCTGCAAACAAAACGTTGCGATATATCGCTTTATCGGCCAGGTGTACCTACATACTTTTTTTTTAAATTTAGTTTCTATACTTAGGTACGAAGGTGAATTGGCCCAGTCGAGTTAATAAAGCCAAAGTCGTTTATCTTAACTAAGAGAAACGAAACCCACGTTTTATTCCTGTTTTATTATCCAGACCGTAAATTATTTCGCGTAAAAATTTTAAAGCCCTTTCCCCATTCGGTTACGGCCTTAAAATGTCAACAGCGAAAAGACTCGAACTAGTGGAAGCGGAATACAATTCTTCGTTGAACACAAAATAATATGGCACGTGTGTTCATTAAAAACACGCAGAATTAGAAATAAGTGCAAATTTTAATAAAAATGAGTGTGGTGCCCTAATTCTTCATTGTTTCATTTTTAACAATGCGGGGTACAAAAGTTGCTTATCTATAAGTCAACTTTTGGTACACTTACATTTACACATTAGTGGTATTTTATGTGCAAATGTGATATTCACCAATACCTGGAGATGTTTCACGCTACTGTTTTGAGTAAAAATGCGCGTTTTAAGGATGACGTAACATACTCTCTTTGTGACCCCATTTAGGGGCTTACACCACCACCACGCATGATCACACGCGGTTTCCATGACCTTCTCCCACACCATATCGAAATCTCTCAACTCTGCTTGAAGGAACGCAACAAGGTGTGAGAGGATCTCCATCGTCTAAGGGAAGCTTTATAGAAAAAAAAATGAAGAACAACCAGCCATGTAACACTTATTATACCCCACAATGACAAGGCTTTTGTACGTTTTTTTTTTCAGTGTATCATCTTTAATATGTCTGCTTGTTTACGCACTTTCTTCTAATGAAAACGCTTGTCAGTAAGATGTCAATGAAGGGCGTGGCCTACCTTTGATTGCGTAAAAAGTTTCAAATTCGTTTATTTTTTCCAGAAAAAAACTTGTTGAAATTTATTCACCAAAATTTTAACCTCTATTCAATAATAATATTATGATTCCCAACATCCCAGATTCCGATAATCCGGAGTAAGTTTCTAAACAATATTTCTTCCAATGGATAAGATTCTAACGACTTTTTCTTTTATGAACTTAAAATCTTTTTTTTTAACTCGGAGGTGTTTCCCGCTAAATAATCGTAAATGAAAAAAGTTAGATGGAGCCGACACCGACACCAAAATCCATACTGGAAACCAACTGAACTGAAAAGGTTGCGGATTATGAACATTAAAATACTTTTTTATCGCCTATAAATCACGGCAAAAATAGTGGAAAGTTTGGTTTTATGTGGTTGTCAAAACTTTTTCATAAAAAAACAAGAAACAAAGCAGTTTTTCTAAAACGTTTTAGGTTCATTATTTTGAGGAAGAAAATAGATTACAGCCTTTTGCTATTTACTAAATAGGGGTCCGGATTTAAAAATGGGTTCGTAAGAGGGTGACGTAAATCCGACCATACATAATACAGTGTATTTATAAAATAATAGTAGCAAGTGTAATATTCTTGCAAAACTTGGAACAGTTACGTTACGACCTCATAAAAGCTATATTAAAAATCCAACTGCTGGTTTCGAATGCGCTATAAGGTCGCGGTACCTATTATGTGAAGGATTCTGCATTCCCCAGCTGTAGAGGAACAAAGCATTAGTGAAATTATTACCATCTCAGGCTATCGTTTCGTTTTCATCGCGTCGTAACATTACGGGGAAGGAGATCCGTTCGATATATCATTTAGCTGCTATGAAACGGCGTATTATCATCTTTTTATGACTTCTATATAACTAAACTTCAATCTCGTGATTATGGTCTAGTTCGAGGCTAACTTATTGTATGTATAAAAAGTAGTACAACACGGAGATTCTTTTAAGTACCATACCAAAATCTTTACTTGAAAAACATTCTTGATAGTTGACACACTACATACGATATTATTATTGGTGTATTAACAGTGATGAAGTTTACAATAACCAAGTTTTTAGTGTAAATTACTCAATAATGCATAAAATTTAACTTTGGTCCCTTTTCCTTGATTCCTAAATAAAATAGCGTCCTTTGATTATGAATAATAGTCGACCACGAGGAAATGCATTTAGTGATTCTGATCCTGGCAGACTCTCAACTTTTCACCCGAAATTTATTATTGTGGTCAGCATTTTTTATGCGCATGACTTTTATTTTACAGTTACGGTATTTGACAATGTATGCTTTCACCAGAATTCAAATTATTGAAATATCCATATATACTGAAAAAGCCTTTTCTTGTTCATTTATAGACATTTTCCTGATCTTCTGAACATAATGGATAAGTTAAGGCGTTAAGTTTCACAGTTAGTATATTTTGACTGAATGTTATACTAAACGAGGATACCAACATTACAATTGTTCAGTTTCTGAAAAGTTTTTTTCCTATGGAGCTGACCTTTTTGCTCTGTTAGCAAATAAAAACTCAAGTATGAAGCGATGATTCAGGCCTAGTGACGCCCGCCTCCTGAAACTAACGCCACCTCCGAACGGATCACTGATTTTTAGCTTGGTAACACGCTGTGGGCCGAATTAATTTACTTCAAAATTCCGTATTAATTTGTGGGCATTTTGTAGTAATTAATAGAACCTTCTCCAAATGGGGATACCGTGTTTGGCCTAACCTTATTTTAATATCACAAACAAAGTATCCAATAGCGAACAATGACTGGCGAGAAACAGCACGTTATGCTAAGATGAATTGCTAGTTTTAAAGTTTCCACGATGTACCGAATAGTGCTTGAACCTGGCTAAAATGGTTTCGCCTCACTTAAATATGAGTTTTCAATTTGCAAACCCACCATAATTATGGATATTTATAAATATGTACCTACCAACTTCCAAAACACGTGTGTTGCGAAGTAAGCTAAATGGTACGTATTCAATTGTTCGAAGGTGCTTGGTGGTATTTATTCGTAGAAATGAAAAAACGAGTCAAAATTTGGAATACCACGATTTATTTTTAACTATTGTATTGTATTCGTACTGTTTGGTGCGGACGTCGTGTTTGAAAAATGTTTTTTCCCGAACATTGTGATACTTCTCCATATTTTTAGAAGGTATTTTAATAAAAGAACTTTGCTAATGTCACTTAAATTAAGTGATATTAGCAAAGTTCTTTTATTAAAATACCTTCTAAAAATATTTTTAACTAGCTTTCCCGACATACGTCGTCCTAGCCGTTGCAATGAATATTGTTTCAAATTTATAATTTAATATACGTTTAAAGTATTATGTTTGAATGTTAAAAAAATATTTCGGAAAGCTTAAAAAAATTCTATCAATAATCTGCTTGCCAGTGTTTTGAAACTCTACAGTTGATCACCAATGAAAATTTATTTGTTGAATCGAGAAACGGTCAATCGATCATCTTGACAGTGTTTCATACTTCTTTTATTTTCATGAATCTTCGCTCACCCAAAGCAAACACAACAGTTGACATATTTCGAAGAAACCAAAGCTTGTGTTGTGAAAAATGAAAACAGTCGGCACTGGGGAACGAGCCCACGACCTGACGACAACGAATGTCGGCTACTGAACCACATTTCAGTTTCTACGGCTAAAACATACAGACGATTATAGGATATATGGAAAGAATGTGGTGAGAAAGGTGTTATGTCAAAATTTTCTTCTTCTTCTTCTTTACAATGTGGCAATTCACTCTCTCGAGAGTGATCTATGTTGTCAAAATGTTAAGTACAGGAAATAATCTGTGCTCTATGCCTAGCCCGTCTGTTCTCTCTGCCTAGCCCTTTAAACTATGTAAAGAATAATGTGTCCATGTAGGTATTTTGAGTTTGTCATATGTTACTTATGCTCATACTATATTTTTTGTTCTTTCAAATTATATGAAATTGAATATATTGCCTAAATCGACTACATAATACTGCGCTTATTTGATGTGATGTAACATACTCGTAACCTTCCATGCGGCCGACGGAAAATAATATTTGGAAGCCATTGGTGTTATTACTGTATCTAAAGAATTCAGTTCTGTTTTTAAAAACGATTTCCAGATCGCGTGAGAAATTCAATAAAAATATTTATTTCGTACCTACCTACCTGAATGGTGCGCTTTGTTACAAACTTTTTTTAAATTCGAAAATCTATAGGTAGCTGTAGATTTTTGTAAGAAATATTCATTATTTCATTTTATATTTGTAGGTAGGTTTCTATAATTATCTTTGATAGAAATGATTATTCAGACATTAAATATTTTGTTGAAGATAATTATCCAAATTTTCCATTTTTTACGTTCCGTTCCGTTCTAATGTGAATAATAGCAGATATACTCTTAAAGAGGGTGAACTGCGAATTTGCGGCAGTTCGAAACCAGGGCCCACCGAAAGAGCAAACCACTGTTTTTCTTTTTCTTTCCAAGGCTAGGTTATAACCTGGGGCGAAATCTGACCTCTGTTGTGACTTTCACCACCGTTGCGTCGAGTCTACATAGGTATTTTGCGATCTTTCATGCAAGAGATGCGTTAACCGAAAGTACCTACGCATAAAACAACCCAACTTTTTTATTTACCAATCAATGTATTTTTTTAGAAACAGTAGTACCTAAAAAAAGAAGGTAACAGAAGACGCGGTAGGCCCCTCCAAACAATCAGGAGGCTGTACGAGGCTGATCTCCGGGTGCTGGAATCGGCTGGGACGAGACGGTGAGGACAGCAGGGGACAGGGTGGCCTGGCGAGGACTTCTGGAGTCCATATGCTCCAACTATAGGGAGCGGACATGGTCGAAGAAGAAGTACCTACCTAGTGTGGTTCGTTTTATTGTACGGATGTGAAACTTGAAAGTTAACTCAACGAACAGACTGGAAGAATTTGAAATGTGGCTTCATCGTCGAATGCTCAAAATTCCCTGGACAGATATAGTAACCAATAATGAAGTCCTGAGGTTGATAAGCATGATCGAGGTCTACGGGAGGAATTAGCCACCGAAAGAGGGCCTTCCATGTCAAACGAACCTTCTTGCCAAAATTCAGGCAAAAAAAAAAGCTCCGAAGGTCCGAGACTGGCCCAATTCGATGCGACCTCACGCCTCGAACAGGTACCAAAAAGGGGGCCGAAATTCGGCTATCAGATATAGTGTATATAGACAAACGGAAAAGGTTCCTGATGGTGTACAGACTACAGGGGCTGAAAGCTATATTTTAACTATCTAACTCTTGACTCTAAAAACCTAAACGTACTTCCGGCAAAGACTCAAAATAGGACAGGATTTTACTACGCGAAAATTATGCCACGACTAGCTACAGTCAAACAACGCGAGCCTGCCTATTAACAATTGTACTGACTATCTCGCATACATAATATATTTACTGATTATCGATCTCTCTATCAAAATAACCGTTCGATCACTTTACCGGCGCACTAATTAACCTTCTAGTCGAATTACCGCGGGCTGTACATCAGACCGCAAGTTTTCCTCATTAGGTTTCCGAGTGGCTCACCATCTTGGGCTTGTGCACTGCTTTTTCGAAGAGAACTTCCTGAGCTGAGCTGAAGAGCGTCCAATTCAGTCAACCCATTCTCCCGGAGAGTCATGTGAGGTATATCTTCAGTCCACAGCCCTCCTACACATACCGGTTTTATAACTTTACATTTATCACGGCGGCGAAAACTAAAATATAAACTCTACTATCTGTGCGCGGACAGACGCGAACTTTAGTAAACTCATTCATAGCTCGACTGAATAAAATTACTCTCACGGGGAACAAACACACCAATGTACCTACTTTTACAAATGAAAATTCTACACTAAGCTTACTAGAAGGTTCTAAATATGAAATTCTTAACCGGATTCAAAAATAAACATTAAAGATAGGTCACACCACTGGTATCGGAAAATGGGGTAACCCGCGAATGACAGATAACAATTCGCGACGTGTGCTTGACATGTGACGTGTGAAAACAATACAGGGAGGTACATGCTGCAATACAATAAGCCCAATGGCACACAGAGATCACAAATATTCAAAACAATGCCGTAACGCATCGGCCATATATCTCTCAGCTAAAACCAATCGAGCAACTTGCTCATAAGCATGCTTGGCGGGGCAACCAAGCAACAAACAAAATACCACACAAAAAAACATCTCTCTGTGTCCATACAAATTCTAATATCAAAACCATCTGGTCACTCACCCAAAATTCAGCATACCTTCAAAAAAATAAAAGCACAAAGCACCAATGAAAATAAAGCACGTCACATTCATAGTTGGAAGTTGAATTATCACGGGGGCTGTCCAATCTAACGAACCGCCACACGTCCTCCCCTATTGGCCAGCCCCAATTGAACAGTCAATATATTATAATAATTAAACAGAAGGCTTAATCCAACACCGAAGACTCTAAGTTTTATCAAACGCGAATTTATCAAATGTGATATTTCAACCTCCAAAGATACACATCAATCAAGTCGCACGCAAATCCCGTATTAATAACAACACACTCGGACACACCCCGGTAGGTACATAATATGTACAATTGAAAGATGCGAAGGATATTAAAAATTACTCAAACACTTCAACACAAAATTTAAGAACGTCTCCCATCGGAGCGTGGATCTAGACTAAACTTCAAAAAAACCATTTGTCCTATCGAGGGCCAAATATACTATCTCAAAACAAAGAAGCCTTGCCTTCTCTACTAATCCCTTTAAACAACATTTTTTTCTAAAAATGGTTTCGCCGTATTCAATATGTAAAAATACCCAAAATTCTAATCTGTCATAAACAAAGAAGCAACTGGTTTTCAAACTCTTTACAAATTTTCAAATAATGACTTAACAATATTTTGAATAACACATCTGAATAAATCCCTCACATCAAGGTGAGCTAGGGTTGACAGAGAGCAGTTATCAATTATCAAGGTTCGGAAAATATCATATCTGGGCCATGTATTGCGAGGAGAAAAGTACCACCTTCTTCATCTAATACTGAAAGGAAAAATAGAGGGACGCCGGGGGCCTGGCAGGAGACAGATGTCCTGGCGCAATATAAGGGAGTGGACAGGCATCCGAACTGTGAAGGAACTGTTCCAGGCAGCACAGGACAGGACAAGTTCGCCGAAGTGATCGCCAACGTTGGGGAGACCCGATAGGGCACATAAAGAAGAAGAAGTACCTACTAATTAAAAAAAAATGAAGATCGTGGTTGTCAACAAATGAATGTACAGATTTTGGCCTCAAAGTACAAAAGAGTCCATTTAAACCAAAGGAACACAGAGCAAAATCTGGAAGTAGAGTAAATTATTATTTTCTTGACCCTTGATATGGACACTAATCTGTCATCGCCCATGAATAAGTTCTTGCTTGTTGTTGTTCCCATGGTGTCCATATACCCTGTTTCTAGATTCGGCTTCTAGTTCGTTTGATGTAAACGCACACTAATATATTATTATACTTGTGTAAGTAGGTATACGGGCATTTTCTGTTCTCTCATTCCCATTGTCGAATACAAAGAACTTAATACTTTCAGTCATTAAATTTCATTATAATCTATTAAAACACCCATTTATTATTTTGATTTAAAATATACAGCTCATTTTTCATGATAAATATTACGTTTTCTATGAAAAACAAATTTGTCTGCTTGGTGTTTACTCTCTTCTAGTAAAGAACTAGTTCCTCCGATATAATTTACCGGCGTTAATTTAAAAAATATCTCAGAGAACTACTTTCTTGAATAAACATTCGTTTCTTCCCGAGAGGAGATTTGTTTTCATTTTTATCGTTAAAGTGGATGTTGTGTAATTGAAATTTTCCTAAGCATACAAAGGTGTGCCGAAGGAATATTCTGAAGTGCTCCACCGTGCATAATCTAAATGCTCGCTTCCTTCCTACTTTATTGGATACATAACACGTATGCTCTAACGACTGTATGCAAAGAATATCAGCTTTAAGGCAAACTAGAACGCGGAGATAAGACACATGCACACTTTGCGGGGTGGGCCGAGAAGACTGAACGCTATAATGAGAGTGAATTAAAAAACAAAATGATGATGATAACAATTTCAAAATAATGAGAATATTAAAAAAAAGAATGCAAGTGACACCCCGTGATATTATTATCATCGTCTTCTTGAGCGAAACATTTCAATAGAGGCCCGGGGCCCGCTTCAATTAAGCTCGCGTGTCTCGCGGTCATTTCTGGTCACTTTTAACGCGGAATTTCTGTGAAAACCGATTGCCTGTTATGAGCCTATAATTTCACAAATATGTTCGTCATTCTTCACACACGAGTTAACGGGTCGCAGGCAGACACGCCGGATTTTCTTCCATTTCCTTCGCGCACGTTAAGTAATAAGCGGAATGACTGAGACGCGATTAATCTTTTTGTTTATTCTTTCACCCTTCTACAAACTACTCCATTTCACCGATATTTTTTCCTCTAACGTCACACTTCCGCTCGACAGATTTTTCCCTCCTTTTATTTTCCGACGCTATCTACCCGCCGCGCCGCGCCGCCCCGTATACACGTTACAACAATCCGCTGAAAATACTATTTTTAGTCAAAGGAGATAATATTTCGTATCTGCGTTGTTCTCAAAGAAAATATATTTTCTCTATTGGTATGTATTGATTTATTCACCCACTAAAAGGATAGTGTTCCTTTCATGTTACTTTTCAACCAAAAAAATAAACTTATAAGATTTCCCCTTGAAGATCACCTTTTATATTATTATGTTTTTCTTTATTTGAAAGCCTCCAACGCCTTTTGCTTTTGACTCCATTAGTCAGCTTTACAGATTTAAGTCATTCGAAAATCCTCCAGCAATATTTTGTTTCAAATGACAAGAACCGTTCGAATTAATTTAGCTCCACCTAATTATTTTATTGCATGAAATTTTGTAATTTTTATTGCTCTGAATCGCTTATAGTACACATTACAATTTAAGCCACAAACAAATCCATATGAATTGATTTGATGCTTCGTTCAAATTAAGTTAGAATTTTTCCCGTATTTAATGTTCCCAGACAGTTCATAAATATGTAATTCCCATCTTTACCCGCCGTGTACTGTTGTGGGGAGTGGTACATATATCGGAGTGTTACATTATCCTACAGATTTACAATGATATCCTTAAGTGCATAGGTACCTACATACATATTATGCTCTCGAGAACACTCCCAGTATACATATATTGAGGAAACTCCTTCTTTTATTCATTTATGGAAATCAAAAATATATGTGAGGCGTACTCTTTGTTTATTTTTTAAAGGATCTTCCTTTGCAGAAAATATCACAATACGGTATGTAGGTACGTAGTGTTTATTCAGAGGTCACCTCTTACATAAGACCCTTTATTTAGAAGAGCTTTATTCATATCCATTTTTAGAATCATATAGAAATCAAAAACAAATCGCATACTTATACGTGGCGGAGTATATTATGGAATCACTATTTATACCTCTCTCTGATTCTGATATAGTTTTTCAAAATTGAAAATTATAGTAATAGAACTTTTTGTGCATTCAGATTTAAAAAAAAGACTTAGAAAAGGGCGGCATTTGTTTTTTTTACTGGTTTTATGAGCTCAAACATCGCTTTCATGGTATCAAAACACAAACTTATGTTTTGAAAATATCATATTGGCGAAAATACTCGAGCTGATCAAATATAGTTTCGTATAGAAATTATAAATGTAGCGAGTTGCAGCTATACTCTTCGTAGATCTTCCTCGAACTATACATACTTACTCCATTTATGGCCCCCCGCACAACGCAAGCCAGTCCGGTGGAGATCAATCCAACCATAGCCTCGAACTATATAGCCAATAATAATACAAAAATGTTCACGTTTGCTTCTAAGAGTGCGTTTAGAGAGCCAAAGTTGAGTTGCAGTATATTTCCTTGATTGTTGATGTGGACACCAAGGATACAACAACGAAAAAGAACCAGAACTAGAGTTCTGGTTCTTTCTGACAAAACACGCGCGCTAGAGCGCGCGTGTTTTGTCATCGCCCATTATTTAATTCCTTGGTGTCCAATATCAACGATTAAAGAAAGAATCTCCAGCTCAATGTTCGTTTGGTGAAAACGCACACTAACTTAAATCAAGAACAATTGTCATGATGTACTGCGAGCGAAAAGAAGGAATCATATGAATCCCCAAACCTCGGAAGTGCTCGGTCCGTGAAGTGAAGTGAAGTGAAGTATAATAAGTAATTGACTAAATTAAAATATAATTACTTGTCGCTTCCCACAACGAAACAGGTTTCCTATTGTCAAGAGGCCTGGGTAGTACCGGCGAGTGGTTGATCTAATCCATCCAGATACACAAAAGAATAATAACGATTTGTCGGTCGCTAGTTATTTACCCGGAGAGGTTTATCACCTCCGCCACACCGTGACCTTCAACACAACAAAGAATCGTAAGTTTCGGTTCAAAACACTTCTTTTATGATTCCATCTCTCGGTCATTATACCCGCTATTACGCTACGCTCCTATGTATATCATTACCTGCCTGGGTACCTGCCTGCCTGCTATTATTAGTGGCTCTCCTGCCACCTCTAAATGGATTGATGCCTCTCTTAATTCTTACCTCCACTTAGCCTCGGACATCCCCTATCGTTCCCGTAATAATTATACCTATAGAGCGAGAATTTCAATTTACTTTTATTCTTTTTCGCCATCATTCCTTGACCTTTTCCAACTAAAATGTTCGATTCCTGGTTGAAGGGCTTTTTTGGTTTTCATACAAATGTGCGGCTGTTTTCTAAAATCCAGAAGAACCGAGAACAATATTCACGGATAGATAGTATCACTGCAGAAGGGTTTTTTTGTTGGAAGGTCTGCCTTTGTTCCAGAAGTCCGGCATAACTTTCTATGAGGATTTCCTTTCCTCCAAAGAAAAAAAAAAGAGTATCGAGAAGACGTGTAATATATACTTACGGCTATAAAAAGGCTGGATGAGAGACTTGATAGATGCTCTATAAATTTGGCTCTTAAAATTTATCTGTTGATTTATTGCATTGAATACATATTTTTGGCTACAAATTTGTCGTTCACTGCGTTGTTAAACTGATTTAGTGCCTGCTGACAATGAGGCCTCATAACAAACTATCCTTCCTTTTTTTGTCCTCGATGTCTTCTTATTTCAAAACTATTCTCGCTAGCTTTTCCTCTGGTTTATTTTTTTATGACCCATTGGTAAACTGTATTATTGTAATTTATCCTGGATTCGCTACAAGATAACAAAAAAAACTTGATTTCCTTCACATTAAACAACTTTCACATCACAAACTAGAATTTAGTCACCACCGAGATACGAACCCATATAGACTGCAAACCATTTGATGCGTTAATTTTTAAGTGAATCTGGGCTCTCCGAAAGCGAACACAAATACAATTTGATATTATGTTTCATAGTAATTGATTAATATCGAGTAAAATGACGGTGGTCGGCACCTGGAATCGATTCCAAAATTCGGTGTCTGAACCGCTAGACCTCAACCATCGTTTTTATTAATTTATTTATTTATACAGCATACACGGCGAAAATGCCATATAGGTACATATTGATGGTGAAAGCCTTCTCGTTTCTTCCTGTACTTAAGGTAGCAGTAAAGTAAAGTATAGACCACTCTAAACTCCAGTAGACTTTTTGTTAATTCCATTCAAAACTGGCCCTCCACACCGTTTTTCTCTTTTTAACAATTTTAGTAATAATATGAACTAGTCGTAGTCCGGTGCTCGAAATTCGACCATAACTTATTTTTTAAATTATAAGTTTGAACATTACCTATTGAGGTTCCATTTTCAAAGACTGAGCGAGCGCTATTCACAATTTTCTTTACAAAATAATGAAATGGATACGTCATATTTGAAATTTTGATATTTTGTATAAATTTTTTTCTATTATTATTAAAGAAAACAATATTAATCTATTCTCAATTTTAGGCAAAGTGTTTGAATATCCCGCTATTTCCAGCTCCACCTTCCATTTGAATATACCGCCTTCAAGAAGCTTTCTGCGCCCATTATGAGGCACTTTTCATTTTACTTGTTTCTATGAAGTTGATGATCTATATAAGTAGTCTGTGGAAGTGTGTGTAAGTAGCAAATGCATAACATTACAGAAGTGTTTGTAATGTTTTTTTTTATTGATTTAATCTCTTTTTAAGTATATTTTTTTAGAAAATATCCGCATTCGACAGTCCTCTATATAAACTATAAGTGTGCGAAATTTCATACTCCTCCGTTCCCGCAATTTTCGTAAAAATAGTCACAAAGATTTTCCTTCACAATGTATAGAATATGAATATAAAAACCGAATTTCAAAATGTCTAAAGATCTGTAACACAGTAATGAATGTAAAGGTTGTGCGCATTTGAATTCCATACAGTAAAGGGATGCAGTCAAAGAATAATACCAACATATGATGAGATGGTATTTTTAATCAATTTTCTTTGTAAAAACCCTCTAGTAGATTGCGCAACTGCATAGTGTTCACTTTTCTTTATGTGTCTGAAAGTAAATAAGCGAAAGCTGCTTTAGCTACTGCGTGCAGCTCATGCCATATTGTTCCCTATTGTTCTCCGCATAAAATGCATTGTATCTTACAAGTAGCCAAGAAATAAAAGGTAATTTAGCATCAGAATGAGGAATGCAGATGAGAACGTTAGGGTAATGAAGGGTACTGAATGCAAACTGTAAAATGATTGTATACTCGCACAATCCAACATTCTCTGCATTCATTTTTATTAGAATGTAAGGTGAACGGGTTGACTGGTAGAGTGATCTTGTCTATACTTTTTATTATTTAACGAACATTTTGAGCAAAGTGAGGTGGGAAACACCCGCATATCACAGAATAGGTGACCCCGATAAAAATAAAAAAATAAAATAAATGAGAATAAAAAAATATATTTTGACTTTTATATGAATAAAATGTGATTTACGACATGAAAAAACTTAATTAAATTTAGCTAATAATTTATTGCATTATGTAATAGTTATCGTTTATTCGGGATAAAGTTCGATGGGTCATAAGTTTGAAAACAAAACAATTCCTCTACAATTGATTTTTTTTTTTTTAATTCTAAGAGATGGCGGTGTAGTAGGAAAAAAATTACATGTGAAGCCTATTAACATAGTGTTTATATTGTTCCAAGAATAGACTCCATTTAAACCAAATTTTACTGTATTATTATGGTAAGATTTATCATTATAAGAACAAGTTGACAAGCACAAGCATTTTTATTGGACGAAAGTACAACGACAAGCCTTTAATTCAGTTTCAATTTTGTACATTTTTTCGGTCATTCTCTCCAGTAATAGATGGAAGTGTTTTACCCGATATCTTATCTGTACAAATATATCACGGCTGATAATATTAAATGTCTAGAATTCTTTTCATGGGTTGATTTCTTCAGAAACCTCCGTCAAGTCTAACGAGTTGGTAGGTGGTGGTGTGTACCCACGTTAGGTCGTGACACTTGATAAAAAGCCATCACACTTCTCAAGGACAATAGCCACTGCCTTTACTATATACATACATATACACACGCACTATACGTAATCATAATATATTATTATAATACAGCATTCAAACGCGCAAATTAATGTTGGATAGTGTTCAGGAAAAATTCAATAGACTGTTTTTGAAATCTTACAATTCACCATTCGAATGACTCACTTTATTCTTCCTCTTTTATTAGAATTTTCTACCATTTATCCCTCCAACTCTAATATGATCCTCCTGAAAGTCTATGCGGCTCTTTCATCTTCCATTTGTCAAACGTAGTCTCTCATTTCTGTATTAACACACCTTACATAGTCTACAAATTTTGATATATATAAAAAAATATTCATGTTTTTCTTTTAAACAAAACAATACTAAAGTTACTCTCAGTAAACGAAAAAAAAATCTTTTTGGTAACCATTTTGTGTGGATTGCCGCTTTTTTAAATTTAATATTGTTTACCAAATTTATTTTCAGGTGATTTAAAAAATATTAATATATGTGTTCTCTATAATAAAAACCGGAATAAATAACATGGTTCTGTACTGCAGTTTCGTCGTTAATTGCAATCAAATCGCAACGATTAATTCTAACTTACGCTTTTATAATACATTTCAATGGGATCGATAGCTTTTTCAATGATGCGGGATTATACAAAGCCTATAGGCTTATTATTATGAGCCGTTTAATTACGATAAAATAAATATTATGGTTTAAAATTTAAATACTTGCTAAACACCATAGGCCCTATGGCATAGGGCATTTTAAATGTTTATTAAAAATAACTTTAAATCTAAACATGGAAAAAAGGAAAAGCTGAATATGAAGAAACCTTAAGGTTTTTTAGCTTCATCCCTTGAGACAGTGTACGCTCCACCATCAATCATCCCCCATTTATTATTAATAATAATGTTTTATGATATTTTTATTTTCATCACATTCTTTGACTTTCCAGTTAACCGAGACGATGGTTTTAATAATATTCTGATATTGCGGATGTACCCCAAGCCCATACATCACAGGGGGTGGAATACCAACTCTTCTTTCATAACTTATGTAGGTACCTATTATATTTCAAATTATTTCATTAAACTTAATTTTTCCGTTTTTTTCGGCTCATCTATTTCAAATCCGTCCCGTTTCAGCACGATGAGCTTTCATACCATCCCCACCTTGATGATTAACATTAGGGAGATTATACATTATTCAATGCTCGCATTCGTGTCAAGCTTTGGTAGGTACCCCGTTCTACTACAACATTCATAAATTGCTACAGTTTTTTGGCATTGTTTCAACTTTAACGGACACTAAATGTGCTTGGTTCCGGCCCGAAAGAAGGGACTACAATTAGTCCTTCTCGTATTATTTATCTTCTATTCTCTGTCTCTTTCTGTTGTATATTTTACATTTTATTATGTTTGTAGGTAAAGGTCGCACACAACATTTCATTTGATATTATATTTTGTTTCAAACGCAATTTTAATAAAGTTGTAAGGACAAATTGTAATCAAATTTTATTACGCAACCATTTTGTTTTGATTAAACTAACACGTGAGAAGGGTTTTATCGATGTAAACAAACAAAATTTGTTCAATTTTGATCTACGTTTTGACGTATTTTTTTAAACTTTTATTAAACTTTTTCGAGTTTTTTTTATATAATTTTCGACCGATCGTACTTCTGTAGATTTCGCTTGTAAATATTTGCGGCACGCAGCGAGTGTTGTATTGTTTATCGCAGTCGGGGTTCAAGGCCGATGGACGATATGAATTACAGAAACAACCCCATTCTTTATATTCAGCACTGATTGCTTGTCTTAGCACAGTTATCCAGCTACAGTACAACATTTTTTTTCAAACGAAAAAAAAAGAGCAAACCAATAGTTAGATACAATACTCTGATGCAGTTGTGAATGATGAATTGAATTAATTGTGTTCTAATCATTAGTTGAAATCATTAATCCTAGCTGTATTGTTTTAATTAACTTTATTTAGATATTCTTGCTAGAATTCTTACATACACATATATTTATATGATTAGTATATAAAAATGTATTTTGTAATATAAAAGATCAATAAAAATAAAATAAAAAAATAGTTTTTTTAGAAACACTTCTGGCTAATCCTATTCTTGACTTAAAATTAAGATGAAGCAACTTAGAATGACATGTCTTTTTTATTTGTTGGCTTAATTATTATTTGTAGTTTTGTACAAGAAGTTTTTGAAGAACGTGATACCTACTTTTTATAGGACTGGCGTGTGCAAAACCGCCCAGCAATTCGCAATCGATATTGATAAACTTATTTGAAGTTCTTCTCTAGAAAATATTGTTTCAAAATTAAATCTACTTAAGCAAATAGATCGTACTTAAACTGTTTCGTAAATACTCCACGTATTTCAGTCTAGGGAACGTATAAAGTAGCTAAGACTCTCATATTTTACAAAACAATAAATTTGTTTATGTTTGATGAAAATATTAATTAACAATTCATCTCTTTCCTTTTGAAAAAGCTAAAAATATACTTTCTTAAAACATGAGAATTCTGAGAAAACTTTACCTATATAAAGTAAGTAACAAATAAGTAATAATATTATTATCTGCTTAGAGAAGTAAGTACCTACGTATATTGAATTTCCAATCACTTTGTATAAGAGCCGCCCTATTGCTTCAAGATAATACCACTTATCTGTATACTTTATCGTAAATATTATTTTATTTCTATTTTCTTTAATATTACCTTTCTTTTTTCATATCTGAACTTGTTTTACCTATGAATATTAAAATGTCAAATATTTGAGAAAAATAAGCAATCGAATTCCGATATTATATATATTTAGGATATTTTATTGCAAAATTTGGGGGATTTTTTAATGGTTTTTGTTTTTCATATTTGAACCACTGCGCGCTTTCGACCGTCTTTCACCGTTGTATCGAAGGCTGACTTAGCGTGTTCACATTAAAAATAAAAACAGCGTTCTCCAATAATTAGGGAGTCAAATTCATAGAATCACCAAAAGATCGAAAAATTCCATGCTCTCTACAATACTCCAACACGCATCCCTAGACGTCCCAAGCAGAGATGCTAGCAACTGGACTGCCCGAACAGACGCAAATACGTTCATAATACGTGTATTACTTTATTTTGTAGGTATTAGGTATAAAATTTCTTGATCAGAGATCTGTAGTTGGCTAGTGGTAAGAACATTCAGCTATAAAATTTTATTATAGTATTGAATGTGATTCGGGATTTGAACGGGAATCAGACAGGGCTGCGTACTAGCTCCCTTTATATTTATAATAGTTATGGATTTCCTGTTGAGAAAGTCCATGCAAGGAGCAAGAGGTATACCGATAACACAGAGAGATGGTCTAATGGGCGAACTGTGCGATCTGGAGTACGCGGACGACCTAGCGTTGTTCAGTACGACAGTGGAGGAATTACAGCGCAGTGTTTCAAGACTCTGCAACGAAACAGCACGCCTCGGCCTTCGAGTCAATGCCAGTAAGACGGAGCTCATGGCGAATAATGCCTGCCCCGATAAACAGCAACCGATAACCATCGATGGTCACCAGGTCTCCCGGGTGGATAAATTTAAGTACCTGGGAGCAACCATTACCACCGCTGGTGACCTCGGGGCTGAGCTCCCGATTCGTATCGGTATGGCAAGTGGCGCCTTCAACAACATGACCAAGATATGGAAAGCGTCGGCGTTTAGCGTCGAGACGAAATGTAAACTGTTTGATGCGTGTGTGTTGCCCATTCTCCTTTATGGGTGTGAGTCCTGGCACCTGACTCTGGCCCAGGCACAAAAAGTCTCAGCCTTTGAGATGAAGTGCCTAAGGAGAATTCTGGGCGTAAGATGGTACCACCGCATCACGAACGACGCTATACGCCGGCGCACCCAGCGTGAGCCCATCACCTCCACCATTGTGGGGAGGAGATGGACTTGGCTGGGACATGTGTTAAGGATGCCGAATGACAGTTGGCCGAGGAGAGCGCTGTTCTTCCTCCCATCAGGGTCCCGAAGACGAGGAAGACCCTCTCACACTGTGTTCCGCTCCTTCGAAGCAGAGCTGAGGGACATGGACATGGTGTGGGAGGAGGTCATCACCGTTGCGCAAGATCGAGCGCAATGGAGAGCTCTTGTTGCCTCCCTATGCCCCTAAGTGGGGTCTAAAGGGAGTTTGGATTGGATTGATTGGATTGAATGTGATGATGGACTTGCGCTAATGCTTTCTCGTTCCCTTAACCCCATATTTGTGCACATAGCAATAATATCCGGGGTACATCACAATAAGTGGCGGATGAGGTAGACGTTGGCTAATCCATTATTATTATTTATTATGAATAGTAACTAATTCAAGTGGAATTAAGGGCTGAAGCGTCTTCCCCCTCAGCCAGCAGGCACTGCGCCGCGCCGCCACACGAACCTCCAAACAAACTTTCCGTAAACAAGTCATCTGCTCTCCAACTCGCTTTTGAAACCAAATTACTAATATCATGTTAACCTACCGTCCTCACACACACACACACAAACCGTACAAACATTAATTCCGAACTAAAACATGACATATTATTAATATCCTTGGATAATCCAACTTACTCACCGCCGCGGTGCAGTCATTAATATTACTTGCTTTTTACGTAGATTCGGTATCCTTAATTACATATTAATATTTTTTCTGGATGAGTATGTTTTTTCATTACGAAATACGCATCGGTAAATAACATTTCCACACTAAATTCATAGAAAAGTATTTCTAGTTTCAAAATCGTGCGCTTTTATTTTTAGTGATTATTCGACGTTCTGACATTGCAACTACATTTTTTTTACCTTTCAATTCGATTTATTTGCTTATTGCTATTTTTAAATAAATTAGAGTGAAATTATAAATTTAATCCACAGATAGTAACTACTAGACAATATTCCCCAAAGAGGCCGAGCCTATGCTATGGCTAAAGCTCGGTACTCACTTGCGCCGCGAACGTGTATCGTAATATCAATTTTATCAAAAGGATGCATGTGTTCCGCTCGCGTTCGCTTTTTCGAATCACGTATACACTTAACCTTTCGATTAAATTGATGCAATGTCACACGTTCGCGGCGCAAGTGAGTACGATGCTTATCATATTGAATAAAGCATACAAAATATGCATATACTTGCTCTTTGATTTTCAAACTTCAATTGCATGCGAGCCTTTGGAGCATAGAATTTCAATCTTAAGCGTAGTTTAGGCTTTAGGAGTATTTGTAGTCTTAGGGTAGAAACACGTAGAATGCCGATTCCGTCCAAAGAATGTTACTATGCATTTGAATGAAGATACACACAGCAAAAGCAGGAACCCGCATTCCGGCATGCCCATTTAAATGCATTGAAACCATAGACAACATTCTTTGCGCCGGTCGGCGCGGGTCGGAATCGGCGTTCTACGTGTCTCCACCCTTAAACAACATAACCGACCCGACACCATTTGAGCATAACACTACCCTGCTTTATTTACTACTCATTTATCTTTTGCTATAGTTAAGATAGTGATTCATCTACGGTGATCTTAGCCTAAATATTGATTATATTGTAGTGTCTGGTATTTCTTATATACTGTCATAAAACTTAAGCCATTGTTCTTACCATTATCAAAGAAAAATCATGACCGTATCATTTTCTGCTTCACCTATAAGTATTCAAAAAGCCTCCTTTGCTTGTCGTCTGTAGGTAATGGTTTTAATAAGGTTGTGCTTTCATAATAATTTATTTGTTCTTATTAATAGCATTGTCAACATAAATAACGTCACAATTATTAATTTTGTTTTATGAGAGTATAATAATAAATATTTCTGTATAGTCGGCAATAATAATTAATATTGTTCTCAATAGTATACATAGCTTTTAGTATTTAGTGCCTACAGCTTATCATTTGCCTATTTCTATTGTTTCAATACACCAAAAATTCAAAGGCCATTGTGGCTGGAACGCCCTTCTTCACGCTCTGTACATTTTGCTGTCTACTCTTTACCATGCTCGAATAGATAAATTCTAATGTCCTTCCTGCTTAAACTCACAAACTAAGAACCAATCAAAACCATATTTATAATATAGGTACCTAACAGATTCTTTATTTGAACTCTCTTTCTATTTTACAAGTATTTGCCGTGTTAAATCAAAAGATATTTTTAGACTTTTGTAAATATTTCCTATTATAAAATCATATACTTCAAATTTATAAGGTATTATTTTGTATTATTACTTACTTATTTCAAGAAGCCATATTACGCTTGATAATTTTCTACCCTGTTTTAAGATTTCTCAGCTACTTTAGTGCCTCCATTGAATTTTATTTCTTTTATTTCTTATTCCTTTTAATAATTTTATTAACTGCCCACATTAAAATACTTTATTCTTTTTTTTTCAGGTAAGTGAGAAGGCTTCCATTCGCCAGATTTACTACTAATAGCCTAAGCAAGCTGAATAAGTGTTGGTAAGCGCGCTTTTATAGGTTTATAATTAGAACAATTTCGAACTAAAGCCTTTTTTAAAATAACCTCATAGATATGAGCATTATTTTAATCAATAACTAAAGGTAAAACCGCTTAAAATAGAGATCCACAGTAAATATTAAGTCACCAAATTCATAAAGATCAATATTCGTATTATAATACCCCACACAAGACCCGAAAAGAGATCTATAACGAACCTGATGTATTACCTTAACCGCTTGTATTACCTGAAAACGGTGCGACCTACATGAAAAGATCTTCCGAGAGAGATCGTGACCGAGCCCCATATAGATAATAATCAGAATCATTATTAACGTTACACTAAACATCTGATAATTCCTTATTAATTATTTTGCATTATGAGTTCATTTTGTCTCGTCAAACCGACACCTGAAATGATGTTATCACAATGATAATTTTCATCTATGGAATAACTCGTTTTAAATAAGTCTCTTGATTCAAGTACTTCATTAATATTTCCACTCTATCTTGATGTTCTTCACAAGGTCCATATATTTTTAAAAAAAATCGTCCAAAATCGAAATAAGCATGCAACTGATGTTGTACTTACAAGGATGAGTTTGCGAACGGTAGAAATGTGAAATCTCTCTTGATATTTTTCTTCTCTAAATATATCAAAGTAGCAGTTACAGCAACGACCTTCGTCTAAGACTGTTATTTGATGTGAAACAAAACTTCCACTTTGATTCTCAGATACAATCAAGTTATCAAATTACTTGACATCTTGTTGTGTTGACTTTACTTTGAATTTAGACTGGGATTAGGTTCACCTTTATTGTTCTCCGTCTTCCTTCCAGATAACTCACTGTTTATTCGGGACATATTGCGGCCGTGGTTCTATTTTTTTAGGATCTTATTGACATAATATTTTGTTTCGACCATACATTTATTTCACCGTATTATTTCGCACGTTTTGATTCTATCTTGTTATTATGAAATTGCCTTTTAAGATTACTTGTAACCTGATGAACCAACACAAGAAACTTCTTTATTTTTTTTTAAAACATCGCTCACTCAAATCAAATCTTTTACACAAATACAGTCTTTGACTCTTTCATAGGAAGTTACTTAGAGCTAGTATCGTAAAGGAGGAAGATAGTCACCACCTGGGACCAAACCCACGACCTCCAGTACGAAAGCCGGCGTCGTAACTTGTAACCGCCAGGCTGCCAACCACTTTTTATGGTTTTTCTTCCATATCACTTTTTATGGTTCATAGGTCTCCAAATGCTCAAAACATAATTACTCTAGAGAAGGTCTAATCGTCAAACAAATTTGTAATATAAAAAGAATAACGATCCCCTCAGAGTCCCGAAGACGAGGAAGACCCTATCATACCATGCTCCGCTTTTTCAAAGTAGAACTGAGAGATTTAGACACGGTGTAGTGTAGGAGGAGGTCATAAACATCGAGCGGAATGGAGAGCTCTTGTTGCCTCTCTATGCTTCTGAGTGGGGTGTGAAGGGAGTTTTGATTGATATTTTATTATTGATAACGTGTTTTCTTTTCACATCCTTGATAGAAGTATGGTCCAGTGTCATCGTCTCATAATATTTCAAGCATCTAATACAGATCGCACAAAGTATACTACAAAAAAACAAAGAGTTTTTCATACCAAAATATATATATATACCTACGTGTTGCTATCCCGTCAAGTTTAAGATACCTAATAAGGGTCCTAACTTGAAGTTTAATAAATTTGTAAGATAAATAATTTGGTAATAATTACGCAACATAGGCTGTTTACATATATCATGAACACATTATTACCCGCGTGTACTAACTTATTGAAAATCAATACGTATTGAGTTGATTTAAATTTTATTGATTTTACCAATTCTGAAGTAGGTTAAGTTTCCACTGTTGAGAAAATTAATAGGTTTTTATTATCAAATTACGAAATTCTTAATCAAATATTTGACCCTTTTCTCCTGAGCGAAATTTATAATCTAGTTTAAGACATTCAGAATTATGCTAGAAAATCTTGTATGATTGATAACCTCATATCAGATTGAATTGATAAATCGGAAGATTTGTGCATACACTTTTGTTACATAATATGTCAATTTTATTAAAGTTTCAACATTATCTACACACTGCATATTCACTAAAACTCTAAACCTGACTGATTTTACATCATCAAATATTTTATATAGTTTTCTACTCGTAATTATCAATTCTGCGACTATAAAATGTAACTAGTAGGTATATTTCTTCAGGAAAAAACTTTTTAGCGCTTTTCCTGATATATTTCGTATGATGGGTGTGTGCCTTAGAAACTTCACAAAAAATATAGGTACCTACCTCTAAACCTGTGAAATGTGCTAAAGTTGTTTGTATGGTCAAATTATTACCAAAATAAGATAAAATGTTGAAGTATAATATTTTAGGTTTATTTTCATTAATTATAAAATGCATGTTTATCGAACATCCTGAGAATTCTCATGATTAGGAATTTCGGAGACTTAAATATTACCACCCAATGGCGAATGTTGTTAACGTAAAGTAATCACACTAAGCCAGCCTTAGAAATAACAGTAGAAGACGGTCGTAAGCCTGTAGTGGTTTGTTCCATTTAAAAATCGAACATCAGTAATGATTTGTTAGTCATTAGTTGTTACATAGGTATTCTTTAAAAAGTTTCTTAGTAGGTATTTGTTGTATAAATAACCGTCATTGAAGTTTGTATGAATTGATTAAGTTTCCAATATAATGTTAAGCGATTTTCAATGTGTTTTCTCAAGAATCTCGCAAGTGGTGCGTATCGCATGCGAAACGGATCTCCGTGTCATTGATTCAGTCCGCGTCCAGGATATGTATCATCAGTCGTGATAAGGACAGCAGAACAATTATTATTATTACCATAGAGGGCCGGGTGCAGTGAGCTGTGAAGCCAATTCGTGGCATAGTAGATAAATACCTCACATAGGAGCCACTTGCAACATTATACATATTCAAATAATCGTTATTGTTTAAAAACACGTCATTAATACACAGGTATATGAGGCGAAGTATTGTTTTTGGCAAACCGACCGTGTTATGATGACCTGTTTGCGTAATTGATGTCTGATTTCTCTATTTATTTGGTTTCTTTAACGTTTTACATTTTTTTTTATATCAAACCGCTGCGCTGTTTGAATTTATGAGCCAACGATACACAACGACCTCGGTATCCTAGTATTATAGGCGTGGACTTCGTCACGAGGTCTCGTGTTCGACTCCCGGTCGGGTCAGAGTTTTGTATGTGTTCTTTTCACTTGAAATTTCTACCCGGGTTCGCCTTTGACAAATTAGCCGGGATCAGTTAACTGGAAAAAATAAGTTCCTCCCGCTGTACTGATGATACCTTTGTATAGAAAAGTGTTATTTATTGATTTATTTATATAAAAATATAAATCCACTTATTATAGATATTATAGTCATTGCACATATAAATATGACATGTGTATATAATACTTCACGATATAAGACGATAGGTGAATAGTACCGTGAAATCTGATGGGATTGAATTCGTGGTTTCAAGTAGTGAGCCTTACATACCGAAAAATCTGATCTGATTTGAAATCAAGTCCGGATTCCTTAGATAGGAAGTTCGCACCTTGATAAGAGTCAATAAGACTCAATAAATAAGTCATCAAACCACATTTATTAAATTGAAAAATACTTCCTCTACCTATTTTTATAGGCCATGGCCTGTTTATTCTTTGTGGTTTCTGCCTATTGGGACCTCCATGAAAAGCTGTCACTTCAGCGTTTCGGTTCTTACCACTCTTTCCATGACTCCCAGGAATTTCTTTGGAGATAATTAAGACGATTTTGTCGTCTCCACGTGATTCCTCTAGGCGCGTCATCGCTCTCTACCTCATTAAACATAAATACGACGAACATAACCTTCTGGTCGAATAATTAATTGTGGTAATCAAAACACAGGCTATAACGTAATTGAACTAAAATCCATGTAAACCCTAGTAGGTACCAGAAGCATTCTGATGTTAATCATAAAAATTACTGAAATCGTTAATTTTTATACACCTTTAATATTTAAATCCACAGTTTACAAAAAAAAACACACACACACACACGTGTTATAAATAATTAAAGTTATAATAATAAATGTACGGGTGGAATATGCTTTTTTTTAAATCACTTATTTTGCGGGCAATTTGAACTAACGCCCGCGACGTAAAAATATGTATTTCGCGATTTTTCGGGAACAAAAGAGAGAAATATGAGTAAAAAGGGAGGGGCATTGTAAATACGCGGCTGTACGTTTACATTCCTGAAGTCATTAATGCTCGAGCGGTGAATAAACACGGTACCATACGTACCTTACTTTTCCTTTACATGTTCACCTATATGTACTTTTTCCTCTCCATAATATGCCCTTATAACGTATTTATCTTTTTTTTTTCAATTTTATCCTAATGTTATGTTTTATGTTCAATTGATGCTTACATAATTGCATGTAAACATGAGATCCAACTGTCGATGGCCTGAGTCGGTATGTTTATTGTATGAAACGATGTCGTCAATAAATTAAATTTTTACATAAATTGTTAAGTAAAAGTTTGAGATGTACTGCTACAATGTATATATTTTTTATAGAAAATTTAATTATCTAGTTGATTTGTTTCGGTGTTTTTCCATATTTTTACAAAAATTCTGAAATATAGGCACTGAAACTCGTAAATTTATCATAAAAAATATTTTTCTTTATAAAAAAAGTTTGAGAAATCTAGGAACTTTTTCATTAAATTTAATTTGAGATGTTGTATTTTTCTATATACATTCACATTTTAAGAGTTCTAGCTTTTATAGTTTTTGAGATATATGAAAAAATTAAGTAAAAATTCAAAGGTTGATTACCCCTGACTGAAAGAAAATTTCGATATTCTGAGTAAGTATACACCTTTTGTGGGCTTAAAGTATTCAATTTTTTTGAAATTTTAGGATCTGTGCATCAAGCGAATCAAAAGTTATAAAGGGACACACACACACACATCCTGTCACACCCTTACACACACTCTCCCTCTCACCCTCACACACACACACACACACTAAATGTTCTCCTCCGAATTCTGAGTAAATCCATATATAGAACATATATGCTGCGAAGCCTCTAAGTTGGTGTCTTTTGTCGTCAAAGTTTGAAAAACCGTTTAAAATCTAGACCTGACCATACAAATCTCACGTATCTTGGCTTGATACTGCCGATCTGTCTCGAGAAATAATTTCTCTTCAACAAATCGGCAGTTGGATTATTACCATTAGACTACCTCTTCAGGGTAGGCAGAAGAACATAAAAAGACTTTTTTTTAAGCGTTAGCATCTGATCCACCATATAGTACGAATGCCTCCTAAGCTAGTCAGAACATCAACCATGTTAAAAAAAACTACGCCGTTTTATTTAGGTATATTAATTTTTTCAACTCTTGTTTTTTACTTTCCAGGTATTTTGAAAAATTATCCTTCTCTGAACATCAATCACTAGTAAAATCTAGATTTAAGAATCTCAGCATTTATTCTTATATAAGTAATAATTCAAACCATAATGAGGACTATATCAGAGTCAAGATTCTAGCGTAAGTCCAATCAGAAACCAACAAGTTTATTATCCGTTTTTTATTTTCCAATTGGTTTGCTAAATTTATATTTTAACAAAACTTTCTTAATATTCTGAAACGATTTTTCAGGACCATTTCCCCAGAAGTGTTGTACCTGGGGTTGGTAATAAATTTGAGGGTCGACTTCTGTTAATGATTAATCAAAGCCAGGCAACACATCACCCTGACTCCGGTATTTTGTATTAATTTATTCTATTCAATTACGCACCTCTGTAAATTGGAAACATTTGTTTTTATTTCGTTCGCTCGTACCGTTTCCCCACGATAAACTTTGTACACTGGTACCGTTTCACCGCACAGCGCTGTTGATGTACTCACTTATTTCAGACCAAACTACCCGCAGTATTTAGTTAGTTCTATTCACTTCCGTACACTCTCTTCGCGAAATACGTAGAAAGGGAGTAGACAATTCGGTTCGTGTAACTTTGTATGGTTTGAATGTGTTCGTAAAATATAATATTGCTAGGGGTACCCGTCAGGATATACTGAATATCTTGAAAAGGCTGCGTCAAATCTGTGGACCAGTGAGAGAGGGCGAACAGGTCCTCATTAGAACTAATAATAATAATAAGGGGATAATTTTAATCCCGCCGTTTTGTGACATAATGGCCACCTCAAAGGCGCAAATATATAGCAAATATCCATATACATCAAATATACATACATAAAATAGGCTTATAAGTGGATACACAAATTTAAGACATGGACTATCAATATTATACAGCAGCTACATTATTGCATACATAATATAGGTATTGCAATAATACAATTAGGATTAAGCGTTTATCAATAACAACTATTATTAGTGACCGACCGAAGGTTCGGTTTCGGCAAGTTTCGGCATAAAATCTGCCGAACCTTCCGCCACACCGAAACTCTGCGTTGTGACTTCGGGTGAGTTCGTGGCTATTCGTGTTGAATCGTAGAATGTTCTATAAGATTCCAGAACTTTCTAGAATGGTCTATTTGGATCGAAATGTTTTATTTTTTAATTAAACAATAATTGAGTCTTACCTAGCGAAACCATTATTCCGACGTAATGCCGACTTACATACATACACATATTCATTAGCAGTCCATATCCTATCTTGAGAAAAGCGATCTTAAAGTATCTTTCTGCTCCGCCCACTAGTGTTCCAAGCGAGCAGCTTTTTAGTGCCGCTGGACAAATATACGCAGATCGTCGGAGCAACCTGCTTGGTGAAAATGTAGAGAAACTGCTTTTTTAGCTTACAATATTAGACTTTTTAATTACGAATACTAAAGTTAATTAGTAATAATATGTAATGTTGTATTAATTTTTATAATTTTTGTTTGTTTTAGGAAAAAAAATCTCATACTTCAATTATTGTTGTTTTTTATTTCGTTTAATATGTGTTAACTGTCTGTACCTATAGGTGTAAAAATAATAAGCCAAACATCAGTAAAAAATTGATTTTTAACATGTCTAAAAAAGTTTCGGTTTCGGCCGAAACTGAGACTGATACCGAAGATTCGGTTTCGGTAGAAAATCGTGTTTCGGTCGGACACTAACTATTATAACTAAGAGCATTTTAGGTATTTACGTTTTGTTTAAGGATTGTCTGGATATGATATTTTAAACAAGTGAGTTTTTAGAAGGTTCTTGAAATCTTCCACTGTCCTGGCATTTCTGAGGTCTACCGGAAGATTGTGCCAGAGCTGTGTACCAAAGAAAGTGAACGCTCTATCGAAGTATTTTGGCTTGTTGGAAGTGTTAATTTGAACCAGCTTATTGGTAGATTGCATTTGGGATCGGAGTGTATTTTGTCTACTACAGAGTGTAGAGGGGATGCATAATTCTGAAATATATTCAGGAGACATATTGTGTAAAGCTTTGTAGACAAGTAGACATGCTTTGAATTCGATTCGTTCTGAAACCTTTAACCAGTGAAGGTCACGAAGTAGGTACTGGGGATATATGAGAGAAGCAGTCCACCTGATAGATATAGCGGGCAGCGGTGTTGAAAATTAGATGAACTCTGTGCAATTGACACTGGGGAAGATTTGTGAGAACGGCGTTGCAATAGTCCACACGAGAGACTATTAATGCATTGATTAACGTTTGAGCAGCTTCCATTGTTAGACAACTACGAACAGGCTTGAGGTGTCTAGGATGGTAGTACCTAACTCGAACGAATCATTGAAGAAATGTGGGTTTCCATTTAAAGGGCACTATCAATGTGGATTCCAAGGAATTTCACACAGCTAGAGGGATAAATATTCACATCTTGGATTCGAATGGGATTATTGCTGATTAGATGTTGTCTGCGTGGAGAAGCCAACCAGAGGAATTCTGTCTTGAAGGGATTTAATTTAATGAAGAGCTATACAACATATATTAGGCCCCAATCATCTCGTCATCATAAAATAACCCTTAACATTTCCTGCATAAGTTGACTTTTCCAACACCGGATTACCGTCCGCGTCAATCAATAGAAATAACGCACCACTATACATAAATGTGTCTATTGCCTGTTTCAGATTATAATATAACTAGCAGGCTGCCCCAGTTTAGCACGGGTAGATAGGTATTTAAAAAAATCAGTCTTCTTATGATCTATATAGATCGCAAAGTTTATCAAAATATTCTATATGCTATGTTGATCTGGAATAATGTAGCATTCTGATGGCCCCCTCCCGTCCGGCTCGTACCACACTGACGCCTATACCTATCTCTGCGCCGCATTTCAATTATTTTTTTTTAAATAAAAGAACACTTATTGTGGCATAACTATAAAAGTCAGACGTATGCTGTTGCGACATTTTTTGTAAATATGATGTCTTCTACAAAGTCGTAGGTAGTACGTTAATTTATTCTATCATTAATAGTTTTCACAGCGCACGCGATGTATAGAATATTTTAGGTAATTTTTCTTACATCTTGGGTTACATTATTGGAGTTTTAGAAAGGACCCCAAATATTTTTGAAATTTCAATATAGACTATGTTCACCGTGTACACAGTGTAGCTTCCCAAAAGTGAAAGAATTTTTCAAATCGGTTCAGTAGTTTCGGAGCCTATTCAATGCAAACAAACAATCAATCTTTCCTCTTTATATATTAGTATAGACAATATAAAGAGTCCGTCTCTGCGTTAGCCGTCAATAAATATTACTCCTACTCGTGAAACATCCCCTAGCTAATTGCTAGGGGATGTTTCACCTTATATGATAATAAAATGAAATAAAGAAGCATGCAAATAGCGCCGTTTAAAAGCATGACAAAATCCGTTAACCGAGATATGCATTGAATACCTAATACGCCTTTCTTGCAGCGCTAGAGAGATAGTTACCTGGGCTTTTATATTAGAGATTTATTTGATTATAATATAATCTACAAGATATATATACCTACTCTCTAATTTCACAAAGTTTTCACATTCGCCAATTTATTCAGTTCACCGGGGACTTGCCAACATTTTATTCGTCCAGAATTACCCCTCTCATGAAATACCTAGTCTTGACAATCGTGAATTGAAAATAAAAAGAAAAAAGGTTCTTCGATAACAATTATGATGTTTATAAAAAAAATATGCTTCATCCTAAAAGAGACGCCATTAAAAAGAGTCCCCTAAAAGAAAACGTTGCAATAATTCGAGATAAGTGCGCGGGGATCCTCGTGGAAAAGGTGTAGTAATTTTTTAAGGATGCGTATTGGATGTTATTGCGGGTAATATTTCATAAAGATGATGACATAATGAAAGAAGTCAAAAAATAATAAAAGTAAATTTCTCCGCTCCAGTGTAGGCGTCCCCACTGCCTCGGCGGCATATTTCTGTCTCACCAGACGCCACTCTTAATCTTTTCAATGGCTTTTCGGATTATTTGCGATGTGATAAGGAAACTTAAAGGAACACTGTGTCATTGGATCCTTTTTCAATAATCACATTCATTTAATTCTAATACGTATAAGATTATCTTGATATTTTATATTGAAGAACCTTGATACCAACTCATATGTATATAATACTAGCTTTCCCGACAGACGTTGTCCTGTAATCCTTGTTATGAATATTGATTTCAAATTTGTAATTTACACAAAAATACGTTTAAAATATGATTTAACGTTAAAAATCTTTCTGAAAGCTCGAAAGAAACTCCATCAAAAATCTGCGTTTTGAAACTCAATGGGAAATAAAAATTGTGTTGTTATGGAATTTTTCACAGATGGCGTTGTTGTCAGTAAATCGTTCCATACTAATTTTAATATTATAATTTATATAATTAGTTATCCATTTTTCGATGTTTTATTAGTTATTCTGTTATCCGGAGCGGAGAAAAATCCAATAAACAAAAAATGATAAAAACCTAAGTGTTCGTACTAACCCAATATTCTTTTATATTATAGATGTACTTTCTCTTAGAACTCGTGCATTATTTTAGAAGTTCTTATTCGTTCATAATAATTGAAGTTTTTGTATGCTTTCCCCATCAAAAAAGGCGAACATATTTTATTTTTTCAAATATTCACACAATGTTAGCCATTCCTCAAAATTAAGGCCCGGTAAATTTGGTTTATTTTCTTTCAGCCAGGCCGTTTTATTCAAGTGGTGATGAAAATTACATTTTCATCTTGCTGTACACGAATGGAGTTTACGCACAAAAATATATTACATCATAATATTAAATATTACAAGACACAGACACGCACTTGGATGGAGTTGCCTGAATTTGGAGTTCATAACCTGAATGCCTTGTACAATATGTGATCGCATTACGAACATTATCCTTTCCAAAAGTTTTTACCTAAACCGATCATCACTTTACTGTGAATTTTATTTTATTTCGATTCATTCGTTCCAGAGTCCATAAAAATCCATTTTTTATAAAGCATTTAAAAAAAATCGGTGGCGTTTTAAAAAAAAACACTGCTATGTTGTTGAAAATAGTTGAATTGCGTAGAGTATCTTGACAAGACGAAAGCGGTCGAAAATCAATTATATTTTGTAAAAATGTTACAACGTGTTGCTTTGAAAACTCATTGACTACAAAATTTTCCTATAATTAGATTTTTTTATGGGAAGGAAGGAAGAAATCAACTTGGTAGCTAAAATAAAAATATTTGAGAACAATTTAAGCGTAGGAACAAAAACGCAGTTCTTATGCGAGCGTGCCATGTCAACTAGACCAGAGGCGTAAAGTATAGTAAGTTTTACTCGTTACAAAAACTATAGTTTTTTTTTCGTTAGGCAAAAATTGTATTTGAAGCACCCTTCGCACACGGCGTCGTAACGTTTCGAAGTACCATAGACTTGATCTGCATCCGTGTACGTTTTGATGTCGTTCCATCTGCGTATTCCTCTACTCTTTCGTGACTAATAATATTATGTACAACGCCGTTTTCGGAGTATCCGTTGTCCGAACTGTTCGCTAAACGATCACTCACTGTACATACAATATTTCATGTTTACATCGTAGAGTTATTGGTGTGCTGCTCATCCTGCCAAAGTTGTAGGCGTTGCGTAGCTCTGAAGCGTAGAATGTTAATTAGAACCTTAATGTGTTCCTTGACAATACACTGCCGTCCTCGGGCCTTGTTGGGCCATTCATGAACCCATCTCTGCCCATTAAAGTCCCGACATATTTTACATACAAATAGTTTCCACGTGCTTATGTCGCATAACTTTTTATAATGAATTATGTACTTATTAATTCCAGTGTTCTATGTAGGTACCGCGAAACATTGTAAATAGTTTTAACTCTGGTAAAACAGGATGGTTTAATGCACCAATGTGTTATCCCAACTGGGAAATGTAACTTTGAAAGTTTGAATTTTTTATTTAAAAAAATGTATATCATCTTTTCTCTTTGTTGAGTATAGGCAATAAACGACAATTTAACTTAATGGTTAATATCTCCTACTGCAGTTAAGGTAGACTCTACTAAATCTCTTCCATTGAGCTCAAAACACTCTTGTCATCTTTTACAGAAAGAAAACTTGTAACGTGAAAAAGAGTTGATAGTCCGGAACTTTAGAAAATTCATATATATTTTTTTGCTTAATCAAGAGTCTAATTCGTCATTTTCATTTGGTAAATCGTTCATAGTATTTGGCAACTTTTTGCATAAACTCATTTTTGGCAATTTTGTGGTCTAACACATTATTGCGTAACACCACCTGTACAAGTAGGTATCGCTTGTTTGAGTGAGTGATATCGAACCAAAATGTTTGCTAAAATAATGTGAATATTGGTTATATGAAACTTATTCATTAAAAAGAAAAATAATGTAGTAAAACCGTTTATTTCATCTGACAAGGAAAGCAATCGCTTTAAAAAGCCGGTTTTGAGTTTAAAATATATTTCAGAAGTTCAAACTCTTATTTGATTTATACAAGAATTAAATGAGCTGTCGTTAATAACGATCTTAAGATAATTTATCTTTTCATCTCTTACTACTTTACTTTAAGGAATGTATTTTGTGATATATTGAGACGAAGTTAATTACATAATATTAACTTGGTTTTTTCCACAAATCATATAACTCTACAATACAAAATATTATTTATAACGATGTGTTATATCGAGGGTACGACTGGCAGCCACGACTACTGAAAAGTTTCCTGTCACAACCGGAGTCCGTCAGGGCTGTGTGCTGGCGCCTTTCCTTTTTGTAGTCCTTATGGATTTTGTACTGAGATTATCCACATCAAATAGCGGGGGGATTGAGATCCAATCGAGCACCCGACTCTGCGATCTGGAATACGCTGACGACGCAGTTCTGTTAGAGACAAGCGTGACAAACCTGACCTCTGCACTAGAATGTCTTCAGGAGCAGTCGGCTACTGTGGGTCTGAACATTAACATCTCAAAAACTGTGTGCATGAAAAACAATAGCATAACAGACGAGGACACACAGCTAACACTGAATGGCCAGCGCGTGGAGGACGTGCAGTATTTCAAATATCTCGGTGTCCACATTGAAAAAGATGGTACCATGAATAGGGAGCTTTCCATCCGCTTGGCATTGGCTGGAGCGGCATTCAGTAAACTTGGGAAGGTTTGGAGGTCGAATGCGTTCAGTATAAAGACAAAGGTCCGCCTGTACACTGCCTGTGTTCTGCCCGTTTTACTGTATGGTTGTGAAACCTGGCACCCAACCTGTGCTCAAAATACACGTATCGCAGGATTCGAGAGCAAGTGCCTCCGAAGAATGCTGGGTGTCCGGTGGCACGATTTCATCCCAAACACAGCCATCAGAGACCTGACGGGTCAGCCACTCGTCACCTCTACCATAAGGTCCCGCCGACTGACCTGGCTGGGCCACGTCTTGAGGAAGCCTACGGATGACATCACGCGCCTGAGCCTCGACTACCACCCTGAAGGTAACAGAAGGCGCGGTAGGCCCCTCCAAACAATCAGGAGACTGTACGAGGCTGATCTCCGGGGTGCTGGAATCGGCTGGGACGAGACGGTGAGGACCGCAGGGGACAGGGTGGCGTGGCGAGGACTTGTGGAGTCCATATGCTCCAACTAGGGAGCGGACATGGTCGAAGAAGAAGAAGAGAAGTTATATTATATGAAGATGCCATTTTAAACCAATTTTTAATTTCGATTTTAAATATTGTTATCTCAAAAAAAAAAAAAAAATTCTTAACTGTAAAATGCTTAACAAATTGGGCCGAAAAACAAAATTTGGTGTTCGGGCGACCTCGGTAGCCAAGTGGTATGGACTTCATATCACGAAGTCCCGGGCTCGTTTTCTGGTCGGGTCAGAGTTGTTCTAAGTGTTTTTTCACTTGAAATTCTACCCGGGGTTGGCCTGTCTCAGATTGAACGGGACCGGTTGACTGAAAAATGGTACCTCAAGCAATAAGTTCCGCCGACTATACTGACACCTTTGTATAAAAAAGTGTTAATTTATTTATTATATTTTAAATGTAACGAGCTGTCAACCATCTTAGTTCAGGTACGTCTTACGTCATCTCTAAGCCAGCCTTCGAAATAACAGTAGAAGACGGTCGTAAGCCCATAGTGGTTTGTTCATACCATTCAATAAAAAAAAATCGAACATTATAGTCAGTCATCCGTTGTTGATATATCGTTAAGCCATCAAGATTCAAGTCGAATCAAGTTAATTCATTAGTAGGTAGGTACCTCAAAGTAAAATTTAATTCTAAACAAATTTGCTTTTAAATACGCAACGTACGCAATAGGTAACGCGTAGTTGACTACAATTGAATGATATAATTTTTTTTTGCTTATTTTTTAGTCTTAGAAATCGATAGCTGCATTTTTATTCCAGTTTAATCTAAAACAAATTCCTTACACCTCCTGATATAACTCTAAATTCTTCCAACACGTGCCTATTCGCCGCTGAAAGAGCACGCTCTATGTAACTTAACCTTATCTCGGTTCTTCTCTCACTGAATTATCTTTTCAATTACACACAGAATATCCTTCACGCCATGTTTCATCTCTTTCCCCTATTTCAGCCACTTTCTCTCTCTCCCTCTCTTCTTCGATATTTTCACGGCGAAACAGAAGCTAACGACTTCCTCTGTTTGAAAAATGTGCAGACATTAATATTTTTTGCTAAATTTTCCCTTAAGTCTTTCTACTGTCCGAGAAAAATCTTTGCTATCATTACAATTTCTTTCTTAAATAAATATGTCTTTATGTTTCACTATGAAGATATTATTTTTGTGTATTCGTCTTTATTCATTACCGCTTTTTCATAAAGATATCATGCTTTATTATCCAGTTACTAACTTTTTCATAAAGATATCATGCTTTATTATCCAGTTACTAACTTTATTTTTCTTGTGTATTATTGTAAGAAGAACTGCAGGAGAATTTCTAGTTTTGTTTCCGGTTTAAAAACAAATCTCCCCTTGAACTCCACTTAGAAGCATAGGGAGGCAACAAGAGCTCTCCATTGCGCTCGATCTTGCGATCTAAAAACAGCACGTTAAAAATAAATAATCAAGATAGTTCAACCCCATCCTCTCTCAATATTTTTATTTATTTATTTATTTATTCAATTTATTTTTTTGAAATAAAGAACAACAATGTTAGCCTAAGTTAAACTAAGCTAGGGCAAACTTTAAAAAGCTTATAGTAGTTTTACAATATAAGTACAAAAGAGAGAAAAAACACAATAGACTCTTTCTCACACACACACACACACACACACATCTTCTCATCCTCATTTAATATCCCATTCACATACACAGCATATAAGTGAGACAACTACTTTATAAAAAACAACCACTCTGTACATAAATAAGGCAACCACTGTATAGACAAATAGCACAACTACTCTATACTTAGATACTAGACAATTCCTCTAAGCATGTCATGCAAGGATGCGACAAACAGACCTATGTAGAATACATAACGATGATCTCTCAGTTTACAAAATATATAAGCCATTTCTCTGAGACTTTTCAAACAATCTACAAAATGAAAATTATGAATCACCGCCAATTGGCACAATAAGTAAGAGGGTCATAATGTGTAACATTTATGGCATTTACGCCCACTATTCACCATTTACCCAGTTACTTTTTGTATCCATTTAAATCTGTATGGTTTCCTATAACTTTATCTATAAATAGAATTAATTAAGATCCAATAGCGTTGTTAATTATTTGGAGCTAAGAATTAATACATTATGTGTTTGTTTCCAACACCAAACTAATCCTCAATCGTATTTTGGTTCATTTAAAAGTTTCCCGCAATCCCGACCTCCGCTCCCTTCTAGTTCCGATTAGATAAAATCCAAGGTGAGCTGTTTTCGCATTAGAATCCCTTTGTGCCAATTGTACAAGTCGTTCTTTCTCACCAATTATTGCCGGTTAAACTAAACTTATGTTTATATGGTTCTAAAGGGTGTCTCAGTAAGAATGCATTTTTTTTCTTCGTATAATATTTTAATCAAAGAGATGAATTTTTTTATTGATAATTAAACAGATTATTAAGGAGACCGATTAATTATGGAATAAAATATCCGGAAAATGAGCACCATAATTCTGATAATAGGCCATCACTCTTTTCATATAAGTAATTTTTCATGACTTTCTGCATCAGTTTGAATTTTTGACAACGATACCGAATCGATGTTTTCGGATTTTTGTCGACACTTTCGTTTTCCGCACTATTTTTTCATGGTCCGATCGGTACGTTGATGCAAAGGAGAATTTTTTGACAACTCTTCCAATGGTTGACACATAATATTATCTAAGGGGCTCTTTCTCGACTGAAAATTCGCGAATGTGTGTGAACGGTCTCAGTCTTACTCAATTTTTGTAAAAAGGCATTATATTTTCGCAAAACGCACCATACATATAAACGTAGGTGAAAACTGTCGATTTTCAATATTGCTGCTTGCATATCGAGACACTTCACAAACTACAGTTATAAAAATGGAAGCATCAACCAAGTCGTACCACTGCTCTCGGACATTAGCCAATGTTAAAGGTTGACTAGTCTCTTTCGGTGATGTATCAATTACCCTGCAGTAGACTTTTTGCGTGTCTTGCTCCAACTAGAACTGAATTTATTCCAGTTGCTTTCATCCTTTCTTTTCTCGTATTAAACAGCCTATATAATTGCCTCTTATCTTTAACAGTTTATTGAAGAGGCTTATCTGCCTTCCTTCCCACATGATCCAGCAAGATCTTACTGAGCTTTCTTTGCAGTCGTTTATGAATGATTCAAAATATTTTACATATTTATTAAATTTATTTGCTTTTTTGCTGTAAATTATTTCAACCCTCATGTCTGTATCATAAAAAAAAAGTTTTTCATATCTCTTGAAAAATTTTAATTGCGTATATAATTCATCTTTCCACTATTATTTTCTTGGCCGAATTAAAGGTTGCGTGTTTCGGATCACCTGAAAATATTCTTAACTCCCTTACACATCTCGTCTGAGGGTTGTTCCGGGAGCAACGGGGTATTTTACTCCAGAACTTTCACCTGATTTGTATTTCGCCAATTTCTCATTCCTCCTTCCCGCTGATTTCATTTATTAAATGCCAGAGGCCAATTTATTAGACGAGAAAGAGTTTGCGAAGATTGTTCCCTGCTGGTAATCTCTAGTTAGTGTTCTACCTGCGCTCCAAGGAACTGTATAATAACTTACGTCTATCAACAAGAACAATTTTGTAGGTGTTTTAATACCAAAAGGTTTAATATTTTAATAACAAAAGAAATTAGTTGTTTATTTTATTAATAAACAAACGCAAATAATTTACGTTAGCTAACGTCAAAGATATGTTTTTTTTTACTCTCAATTTTTTATATCGGTAATATATATTATTTTTTGTACTTTGTAATGGTTTATGGTGTTATGGCCCGTATGGCCGTCTACTTCTGCTATTGTCTATGCTGGTTTTGTGGAATGGCAGGTTTTCTAGGGAGCTTCCGACAATACACACTAGGTGGCAGCGTTTCTAATCCGGTCTATTGTCAAATTATGACAGCTACCAAACATACCATCTAGCATTGACTGATGAATATTATGCTAATATATCTCCTCTCATTTTTTCTCAATTAAACAATTTAACGTTATTTATTGATGATTGCAAAAGTGGCTTTTTCTAGGAGGTAAACCATAGTGTGTCCTTTTACACTACACACAAACAAAATAATACAGTTAACATTAATTAACAAGGTATGTATTTGTCTTCAAGGGTGGATTTGCAGTGCTGTTCTGTATCTTCTTGATTTATTGTTTTCTGTTACGGTATTTTTTCATTTGTATTTAGGTAGGTATATAAAAAATAAAATAAGATAAACAATTATTTTATTTGTAATAGTATGTAAAAAGAAATGTACAATGATTATTCTAAACATATGGTTGAGGTTATAAACGTTAATTTGACCAGTGTTGCTAACGCCGTTTTTCAAACGCAAAGTAGCCAAACTGAAAATTTGGTATGCTGTCATTCCGAAAATTTTAGTATCCGAAGAGAGGTGGGAGTTCACTAAAAAAAGGTCATTTAGTATCCGAAAGGTGAAAATTCGCTAAAAGGGAAGTAACCCAAGTGGCTACCTGTCGCCTTTTAGATTTTTTCGTCGCATATTCTCGTTCCAAATAGAATTAAATCGCCCCCTTCGGCAACACTGAATTTGACAATAGACCGGACTAGCTAGGGCACCTCTAGTGGCACAAAATGGAAAAAAACATCCCATTACTTGAAAATCAAACCCACCTTAGCTCGGATAAGATGTTAGTAAATATCAAAACATAATACTGACTCGTATTAATATAATATACGTTTATTTTAATTGGAATAAAATACTTTCGACTTAAAAGAGCGTTTTTACGTTTAAATGCAATAATTTGTTAGTTGAATTATATTAACTATCTAGAGGAGGACTTGAGATATTGGCATAATAATATAATTTAGAAAGACAATGAGAGGTGGGGAAGATAATATGAAGTGTGTATAACGTAAAGCAATAAGTTGACTGAAAGTAAGTATTTTATTATCCATGACACTTAACAATAACAATGGCGTTTGCTTATTAAATTTATTTGGCTCTACGTGTGGTCGATGAAAGGAAACAAAATAAAACACACAGCGACAAAGAAACATCGCCTTACACGATTTCTTATAATACGAATTTCCTTTATGTAATCCAGTAAGACTGTCGTGAGGGCCCTTTGTACGCGCTCTTGTAGCTGGGCACATCCTCCAAATAAATCTAATCTATTCGCTACGTGAGATCCTTCGATTTCACGTCTGAACTTGACAATAGTCTATTATCTGTGTGGACGCACTCGGTCAATTTTAAAAAAACTATTAATAAACATGTGAGATAAAGCAACATAAATGTGTCTGATAAGAATCTTAAACTTAATAAAATGTCAAGTGAAAAGAAAACTTCCTTGCAAAATGAAAATCCCTACCATCTAGGACCTTAATAATTAACAACAAACTAGTCACCATAATGTGGAGTAGAACGCCAGAAAATATTGTTAAATACTTTAAAGAATTGAGATGCAATGAAACTTAATGCACACGTACTGAAAAATTAAGTAACTATTCTTCAAAATACATTGTTAGTAATTTTGGATTTTTAGTCATTGTACCAAGTTATATCAATTTACAAAACATTGCATATTGTAATAATATATTGGTTTCTAAACATAGTGTCAGGTCAAAAATTCAAAATGTACCCAGGATTGTTGTTTTTTTTTTCATTATTCATGAATTTAGATTTGTCTGCCGATGCGTTAAAATGCACCATTATAAGAAAGTCCTTTGGTTTTAACCAAAGAAAGTCTTTTATCGTTATAATGGACACCATGGAAACAACACCTCATTAACAGGCGATGACAGTTCTTTCTCGTTGTTATTTCCTTGGTGACCAAATCATCGATCTAGAAAATATTATATTCTATTTTCCAGCTCTTGACGTATGTTGGTATAAACGCATAATTTGAATTTTATTCAATGTTGAAATATAGTTACTTCTACAGTTCTTTTAGGCAATGATTTTTTCATACGCATTATAACCATTATAAAATAATCATGTTTTTATATCATTATTAAAGAAATAAAATGTACAAGTAGGTTCCTTGTATTATGTCTCTCGCCCGCAGTTTTATAAGGATGTTCCTCACTTATTTCTTCTTAGCATTCTGTAATGAGGTTTTTAAAAGCGCTGCGACGCGAAACATAACAATTTCCAAAATTAAATCAAGATTCCATCTAACTGGAGGACGCTTTTAATCTGTGAACACGTTAAGGTGGAGCTCCCGAATAACAAATTAATGAGGAGCCCGCTTTGTGATGTAAATCATGGGTTAGTTTGTGAGGCTGACCACACTACGTCCGCCTTCATTCGAAGGCTCGAGTCTCGTCCCTGGAGTCGCTTATCCCTTGAGTCGACTCGCATTTGCTATTCTCAGGTAATCATGAATGTTCTCTACTCCATTTGAAGTTCTAGGTTGCGGTTGTGAATATTATTAGAGATGCCACAAATAGAGATTTTGCCGAATACCTAATTTTCGGCTCACTCTCACGCCAAACCACCGAATGTTCGGTAGGTATAAGTATTTTGGGGTTGACAGGTGCATTGTGAAACTATTCACTTAGGTCCTAGATCCAGCCAGACAGCAGACCTTAACAAGTGCCGACATATCAGATGTTTTCAAGTGTCTCAGATTGGACAGGGTTCTTTGAATGGCGAAGAAAAGTAAAGGTAAAGTTATTTTTATATGTCATCCCCGTGTAGCAGCAAGGTACATTTAAGTATAATATAATCTATCTCTTTTACTGGCGGTAGTAAAATAATGAAAACTGGAAGGAAACGGTGCAATCTTGACGTTTAGTGTCAATTAGCGTAGCTTGGATACCACAGTAGACAATATATCCACTGAAATAAAAAGTAGGTATGAATTAATTAAAAAAAATAAAAAAACTTATGCAATATTAGTTAAGTAGTAGGTAATATTGAAAACTAGATTTTTCTTTTTATAACGGCCGTTCCACTTTTCTAGAAAACCATTGTAAAAGTTCACTCTCGACGTTCTATATTTTCGATTTAGTATGTTTGAACATGCATTTACTTACCGTTTCATTTTAAACATGAGGTGTGGAATTATGCAGAAGTTGGTGTTAAGATGACCTACAGCTGTATGACTCTGCAGTCCTCGGATGCTTGTAAAATATGAGGAGATATTAGTACGGCCCGAGTACAGCGCGCAGCAGTTGTGTAAATTTATAAAGTTAGTCTCTGACCTTTGCATAAATTACATCGTTACCCGAATCCCCTTCAAACGAGTCACGTATTTTGGTGACAAGTTTTCTCTAAAATAGTAATAATGCTGAAGAATTTTGTAGAAATGTCCTTTGAAGAGAGAGACGGACGATGTTGTGACCTCTCGCATTTATTACATCGCCCTTAATGCGCTATGTAAATATTGTCTCGTCTCTTTCAAACTAACGCTATTTAATCTTTTATGCTCTTATTATACACTCGTATGATTTGTTTTGTTAATTAATAGCATTAACTTTGTGACATTAAATAATGAGAATCAGAATATTTTCAGACAAAACTGAAGAAGGTCTTATGCCAAAAGGGTGAAATCTCAACCATATTTTGTTTCGTTTCTAAATTAATTATAGACGTAGGAGAACCTGGGTATGATTTTTGTAATAATTTTTTTTAACGTTTCTTTAAATAATAAAAAGAAAAATACTATTTCACTGTTTTTTTTTTGTTTCGGCTACCAGCCATAATCACACCAATCTTCCCTTACCGTACCACTCGTCATCCTCACTCTTCTTGAGGGTCGTGGCCATCATGCTTGGTAGACCTTGTCATAGATAGACCATTGTTCTCCAGGTTTGTCTGTCTGCAGCCAGATATACAACGCAATGGAGCGGAGCGATGTTCTGCTTTATTTTGTCAGACCAACAAAGTATTTGAGTATATTCTCGAGAAAGACGGACGAGTGTCCGACTATGATGCTTAATTCCTGCAATATTGAGACACCGCTTCTCCTTGCTGTCCAAGGTATATTTAGCATTCGTCTCCATCACCACATCTCGAAGGCGTCTATCCTCTCCCGGTCTCGCGCTCGCAGGATCCAGGAATCCACTCCTAGAAATGGAAAAAAAAATAAAACACCAAAGTGCGAACAAGTCTTATTTGATCAAACTTAAAACAAGGTAAAAGTATTCGTAATATTTTGATAACTTTATCTACATTACTATAAATGGTTCGTATTTATGATGGATTTTTTTCAATATTTGAAGCCAATATTGAAGATTAACTAGTTGGATTTGGAACCATTGGGGCTTATGACCCTCGCATTAGCGGCTGGTATACAACGATCATTTTACACTATAGAAACTATTCACCATTAGGTTCCATTGATCCAGGTTTTTACCTCTCCCTGGAGAGTTAAAAACCAAGGGTCATAAGCCCCAATGGTTCCAAATCAAACTAGTCAGTCTTCAATATTGGTTTCAAATAATGAAAAAAATCCATCATAAAGGTAAAACTACATTTAAATTTTATGTGTTTTAAAGTAAATCCTTAAAATATAGAAGATTTTTTTTTAAAGAATCTCTGCCCATTCAAAGTGAACTCAATTGACATCTTTTACAGGCACCGTTGATCGAACACCCGACCTTTAGTACGAAAGTTGGCGACTGGACCGCTAGACTACAAATCATTTCAATTTTTTTTTATCTTTGACTGGTAGGGAATTCAATTTTTCGATCCAGCAACGTTGACAATAATTATGTAGGTGCATTCATTATTAGAAGGCGATTGTAAGCAGTGTTTTAGGCACCTATTAGTAAAATATCAAACAATTAATTCAAAATGTTGGTACCTAAATATTTTACCTCAATGATCCTCGTTTTTCATTTTAGTTATGACTCAAAGGAGTTTAAATGCGATGTGTGGAAAGCCTAAATGATATAAAACAAAACCGTCTAAGTGTTGAAGAACCCTCTTAACCCTTTCTTTGCGCAATCAACATGGGTTAGTTTATGTTAATTAATTACTCCCCCAGTGTGTGCCGCCTGACAGGACATCATTAATAGGCCGGATGGGGTTGTAATATTAGCTTCACTGGGCTTGTTTTAACTGAATACACCAACAAACCTGAATTATTACAATAAAAATAGGTCGTTACAATCTCACCTTTTGTTTGGGATAGTTTGTTAAACAGTTTTGTATCACTTACAGCCCTTTAATCGTAGTTGTTTATTTCTCTTTTTGTAGCATTAATGCGTGTTGGGTTTTATTAATCAAAAAAATATTTTTCAACAAGAATTTTCTCACTAACTACTAAAGTAAGTGAGAAACCCACAGGAATTTTGTATGGGCTGCGGAGCTGTGTGAAGTATTCAGTAGGGAGGGGGGGGCTATACACGTTTCCATTTAAAATTTTATGTTTCTGTACAAAGTTAGTTGAGTGTGTGCATGTACCTATGTATTTATTAGAGACACCGACAGAACACTGATCATTACAAACAAACAAAGTCAGAAAACAACAAAATAGAATCTCCAGTGCTGCAATAACAAGAAAAGGTAAAAATAAAGTCTGCTTACCCTACTACTTCCATAATATTTCATAAATTTTTCCTAAACTTTTTAAAACATATTTAATGCAATTCTCTGATAGATAATTCGAATATGTTATCTTTCAAATTAACAGTCCAATTTACTCGTACACTAAAAAAACTCTCTTTAATTTCCAGTCAATGATAGGCTAAAGAATTGGTCTTAATATCTTTTAATTTTGATAATCCATACACATCGTCTGATAACAGCTATCAAAAAAGCAATTAAATGAAAAGAATCCTAAGTACATATTTCCTATTTTTAATTATATAAAAGTACCTCCAAATTCTTTGTTGTTTTTTGCGTAAATTTTATACCCTGCTAATTGCCTGATCCATAATAATTAACGATCGTGTCCCGATTATTGACATACCTATTTACCGAGAAAGTATTGAAGTAGGACCGGAAACAGCCCCGTACTATCAGACACAAAGAGGAACCAAACAAAATACGTAACTTACATGAAATCAATTTTGATTCTTAATAACATTTCTCTGATACTTTATGCTTTAATATCCTTTGAGAATATTCAAGTGAATGTTGTAATGAAAAAACTTTCAGGTTTTATAGCCCCCACACAAAGCTTTAATTACAGACCTCTGGAAGGCAGCATTTTACTTTTTCTCTTTTCCCCTTGTTTCGTTTATTTTATTTTCAAGATTGTTTCTTTGGAATATCTGATATTTCCTTATCGACTCTCATTTTATTCATTGAGTAATAAAATCGGTCACTTCGTTCGGGTAATTCTCTGCTATCGGAAAGAAAACGTGGCCTTGTCTTAAAGTTGATGGTTTCACCCTTTTTTCACCCCTCAATAATGAAAATTATCACCCGATTATATTATCATCGTGTTGGCCTTTTTTTCACTAACGACGTATTTATCAAACCTTATATTATTAAACTTGTCATGATATAGGTACCTACATAGGAATTCTTAATCCGCGTATAAATATGTCTTCCAGCAATTTTGCAAGTAATCGACTTTTAATAATACAATAAAACTACGAAAAGCTAACTTTATTTGTTCTCAAAATCTTGCTCGCTTTTCGAAACAATTTTTCCCAAAAAACATATAGATTTTAAATGACTAGTTATCGCCCAGAGGTCAAAATTCGACCATAACTAAGTGATATTGAGAATTTATATTAGATAATATTATATTGAATTTTGTTTAAAAAACAATGATATTAATACGTCAAATTTGAAATGTTGATAGCTATGTAAGTTTTTCTATTATTATTCCAGACAAACAATTCTAATCTATTCTCAATTTGATCACATATAAGAAAAGAATATACGCGTCTGTGTCAATGTCAAATACATCGAAGTATGTGTGAGTATCAAATACATAACAATATACGGATAATCTACATAGGTTATAAGTTGTTAATATTTTGTTAGTTATTCATCAATAATGTAATGTTTTTCACTTTCCTCGAGATAAATGACTTGATTTGTTTACTTGCTTCCTTTTTGCAGATAAGCAAGAACATCTCGCCTCCAATCTAAAAGTAGTTTTGAATTATTTTCTCGAGGAATACCTACATTTTTATTATTAAAAAAAAACTTTTGATTGTCCTTCGTTGTACCGGTTTAATCGGAGTAATTTCCCGCAAATGAATGCCTACGAGGAATAGTCTTAACAGCCTCTCATTGAGCAAAAACAAGACTCGTTCGAGAAAATTGTAGAAATGTTTTTATTTTGTTTTATTTAACTTCGAGGCGAAACTTACACTTTACATCTATTAAAGAATTGTTAAAATTTAATTTCCCTTGTTATTAAGGGGAGTTTCTTTTATTTACAAAAGTTTTTTATTGTTCTCTTTTCTTTACAATATTAAAAAAAAAATCCGTACTGAGCTGAAAATATTTTCTTTTTTACTAATTATTTCAACTTGGAAATAGTTATTACTCCAAGCTGATATTTCCCTCCCGATGGGAGACAATTAGACTTTTTCTTACAGCGTAATTGTTTGGGTCAATCGAGCATTCTTAAGTTAGAATTATTTTCTTGTTAATTTAACGGCGAATTTTTCTTTTGAAGTACTGAAACTTCAGATTATTTTATGAGGGAAAAGATAGATATCAACTCATTTGTTAAACAGTTGGTGCTACAAAAATCAATATGTTGAGTGGGAACGATTTACTTGACAGAATACGGTGTAAGAATCAAGAAAAACATTAGAAGACATTACGCGTTCTAAGGGCGACCTATCAAGAGAGAGAATGAATGGATCAACGCAACTAGTCCGGACAATAATTAAACATGTGGAAAACAAATGAATCGTTTTATTAAAATTATATTATTTAAATAATAAGTGCTGGACTCATTACGCATCAATTGTATTATTATGAAGTTAATTTATGCCACATCTGCCCAAACGGCGTCGCACCCCATTGTTGTGTCTCCCGCCATACTTTTTTTAACAATATAGCAACCCCCTATTTTATTATTTTTTTATTTATTCAACCCTAGCGACTTTTTAAACTGATACATTATGATGGCTTCTCTCATTGTTCGATCGATAAAATTTTACATTTTTACTCTTTAAATATTTTTCCCTCTCTTTAAAGGAGCTCTTTATACCGCAACAAATACATAAAAAACAACCTACAAATTCCTCTAAAAGGTAATTAAAACTTGTTAACAGATTTACGACTAGCATACTAAAATACTTTAAGCAGTTCGTTTGTTTCCGAGTTTGTAATGTCAATTCACAGATAGAAACTGCATTCAGTGTTCGCTGAATACAGAAGCTACTTCAATGTATACCTTTTTGTTTAAACTTATTTCACATAAACATTTAACTTCCATTTAAAACTTATCATTTAGAACTTATGCATATTGCGTTATGAAATTTTCTATCTAATCATGTAAACCGGACGTTCAAAATCGATTAACAATTTGCAGATTGTTTATATATCGTATTCAAAATTTTATAGAAACGCCACCTTTTTATAATATTTTCAGGACTAATTTGCAACCCAAAACAACATTTTTTCCTGAAATCATATTCAAATATTTTTTAGAGATTGCTAAAAAAAATGCATTGGCTTCATGTTCTGAGCTATGAAAGTTCCAAATATCTAGCTATATTTACTATGGAAATTTGAAACGTTGCATTATGGGTTACGTTGCCACGCGTGGTTCAGATGTGTCGAAAAGTCTTTTTTATAAATCAAGATTTGATGGTCAGGATTCTGACCCCGAGAAGAAATTTCTAATTGAAAACATACACTTGGAACTTGCAAAATCATATCCGACCGGTAATCAAACCCGGGAACTCGTGATCAAAAATCGGCCTATGTCTAATGCAACTAAGACGGTGTAACTACATTATGGTTGTGTTAATTTAAAATGTAACTTTGTTTAAAAATTATATGACTGATTTTCAGGTGCCGTTGATTCAAAGACAATTATATGAGTCATCTCTACAAGATTTACGTGTCATGTACTAAAAGAAAGTAACGAAATTTTCGATGAATCAGAGTAGCGCGTGATCGTGAATTTTAGCGTTTATTAAAACAGCGATAATATCATATTATATTAGAGCAGAGAGTAATATGTCAAAGTGTGATACCTCCTTAGTTAAATTTATGACATTATAATCAATAGTACCAAAGACTTGAAGAATAAACAAGATTGTTGTTTAAATAAGATCATAACTAATGGCAATTAGGTATTATTAAAACGAACGTACATTTTTATTACAATTTAAAACAGTGCATTGCGTAGCTGATACGACTTAGATCTTCGATGGCGTCGGTCGTATAATTCACTATATTATTATGAATATTATGATTCTCATTTTGTATTATTTCTAAAACCAACTAAGGTTATTATGTACCTGCCTACACCCACCTCATAGACATCTATCATGTTAGTAACTCCACATAGGTCGTGGTATGTAAACAGAAAGATGCTGGTAGCGCGGCTGCCCTCCGTCTGGCATCTCGTCTGTACCGAGTGCGACTCGATCATTATGAACTATGGACCGTGGATGCAGGCGGGGATTGTACCGAGTAAGTACATGCATACTCATCTACCCGCTGTAGCTTAGGGTTGCGGTCACCCTTCTAAAACTAATTTTATCGAAATAGTTTTATTTTTTCTTTGTTGCCAACGTTGATTTAAATTTTGGAACATTTGGAATTTGGAACAAAATTTTGAAATTATTATGTCATTTTTATGGGGTACCTAACGGAGGTGAAAAACCGTCAAGGGAAGAAAAGAGTGTCTACATCAAAAAATCATCGCAGATTGTCTTAATTAAAAAAAATGTATATTACTTATTCGGGACGGAGCCAAATTTATCTGAATTGTTTCTTTATTTTTCGTCTGTTTTTCCAACTTGTTGTTTTGAGTGATTGTTCGAAACGAGATAGCAATAATACAAAAGAATATATGAAAAAGGTATCCAAATTATATATACGAGAAAGGAGTAGGTAGGTACGTATAATTGAAAATAATATGACCTTTTATCTAACAAAAACCATTGCAAGGATAACGTCCAGTTAAGTCTTTCATTGTCCCATTTAATGAGGCGACGTCGTTTCTAGTACGTAGTACGCAATGATTCAATGCTTGCCAACGAAATATTATTATTATGTATTATGCTTTTCATAAAGAATCGTATTTTTCAATTGCTGGCTGCTTGTTATTGGCACCTTTTGGTTCATAGGCAACAAGTTGTGCTACTTGGAAGTACCGCCTAAGCAGTGCGAGACTTCACACACCTTCTTTATTGTTTGTTTTGTTTTGGGAGCCGATGCGGGCGGGCGTCGATTTAATCAATCAACGTCCTGACGGATCGCAAGACACGTCGCCTATCCGGCGCATTGTCGGTTGGAAACAATAACGTAGCACCTTTGATAGCGCGCGTCGTGATTCTAAACAATGGATTAATAAAAATGTGAACGACTTTTTTAAAATAAATCCTGTTTTTATTCTAAAGGTTTGGCAACATTGCACGCAGGGGTTGGTGTCCCTGCCTATCGCCCCCCGCCCCCCTCCCTAACGGACCGTGGGGCTGAAATGAAGCAGGGGGTTTTGGGGTAGAGCTAGTAGAGCACATCTGTCGGTCTGGCAGTCCGTGCGGGTTCGTTTCGAAGCATTGTTGTGTCGCCCGGAGCGCGCCCTGTCTCATTGTTTAATGTTTTGAACGTTGCGAGTTTTGATATAAACACAGAATATCTTTGTGTGGTGGCGGACTGAGTTTTCTACTTGATGTTTTATTGCTTTTTATACCGCTAAATTATTTAGTTTAATTTTTGGTAAACATTTGAACAAACTCTCGTGTTGTAGAAGTTATCGAATCTTGTCAGTCACTGTGATCTTTTGTTTATTTTGATAAAGAAAAAAATTGTAACTGAGCTTAATTTTAATAATAGTCATAACAATTTTGGTACATACATATTATTATATTTTTATAGTCAATGACATTCAGTGAGAGTGCACTTTTTATAAAATAGTTGAGAGAGTAAAAAGTTGTTGAGAACTAAGTAAGTAGGTGCCTACGTAGAGTGCTCATGCTTTGTTTACCTGTGACTGTGATGTGCTGCACCGGGTTCAGAGGCTCCCGCATCATGTCGTTATCTCACCATTCAGCGGCCAGTGTTCACGGCCAGTGAAGGAAATATTTATGGTAACTATTTTTTATCTATTCCTAGATGAAATCCTACAAGAAGAGTAATAATAATAATTCTCCTCTACATTCCTTGAACAAAAGACCCACGGGATAAGGTAGGTAGGGCGCTTTGGTTAGGGCCAAACCTACCTGCCAAACGGGTATAAACACTACAATAGGCCTTTTTATAATACATACCTACATGCATTTATCACCCGTACGTTTTTAGGCGCGAACATGTCGTAACGGAATTTTACATCAATTTTATCGCGGCAAGTGAACTGAATAAACCTACTTGTTGTGTACTCATTAGACGGGAGGTTAATAATTTCAAGGGTAGAAACCGAGCCGATATATTCAATTAACAAGCTTGTATTACTTACACCCGTATCACGTCATGTCTATCAGCATTGTTCAACTTGGTCCACGATGACAAAGAAACGAATCTTTTGAAAAGTTAAATAAATAGACGTGCCTTCTTCTAAGGAATATATTCTTTGTTCTTTTCCAAAGCATTATATTTCAGTCGCTAATGTATTCCTACTCGGGAACACAAATCGAGACAACAGAAGGGAAATTGGCATTGTGTTTTTAAGATGTTCATTTGTCTTTATATAAAATAATAATATGCAAAGGAATTCACAGTTAACACTCGCCTATAAAAGAAAAGTAATGGATTTAGATACAACATTCTAGATTTATTGAAACGAGATGAGATATGTGTTATTTTTGGTGCCAGAGGCCGGGTGGTCTGAATGTTTTTTTTTAGTTTCCTTCCCATTTATATAATATATCATTAAATCTCCCATAAAGCCTATATGTTGCCTTATCATCCCCGGTTTTTTGTTGTCTCAAAATTTAAACATGTTTTATTGTTGTACTCGGTCCCTTCTCTAGACTCTAGACATAAACATAATATTAATACATACTATCATCCCAACATGAATGTTCATAATATTATGATTTTGTTTAGAACAAAATAATCCAAAAGATGTCAGACCTGTATTTATCGAAATGTTATAATCATTGTGCGTTTTCCAATTGTCTTCAACGTACACACCTAGACTTATATAGACAATAGGTTTAATCCCATACTGTATTACGTTGTTTACTAATACAGTATGGGATCCCCATATCCTCTGTGCTGTGGGTATGACCGGGTACTCTTATGTATGAGTAATGTAATTTTGTTAACTTCCTTTGATACTTAACACGTGATTGGAATGGTGATGGTTCAAGTATGAACAAACGATCTTTTTTTTAACAAGAGACAATAATGTTTTATTTCCGCATTCGAATAATAACGTCAGCTTACCTTGTATTTCACAATTATTTACCTGAACCAAACTCTCTTCGATGGTATACGTGGCTTTTTGGAATTTCTTTTGTGTGCCAGTATTATTACACAAAAAACGTATACAAAGCATGTCTTATCATTGCGTTTAGAATGACAGTTAGGTTGGTAAATTTTCAAAACTACGGTTTAAAAATAACCATAATTATCTAACTACGTTGTAACTTAGCCCAGCACGTAATACTGTATTATAAGGAGAAAAAGAAATGCAATTAATACTTCCGTAGATTTTTGATGTAGAATGTTCGAGAACTGCATCCAAAACAATGAAACCCAAAGTATAATTGTGCGTACAATAACACCACTTACAAAAACAAAACAAAAACTAGGTTAACTAGTCCCTTTATTATCCCAACCGAATTATTATGGCGATGACAGATTACGCGCGCTAGAGTTCTAATTCTTGCTCGCTGTTGTTCTCCCGGTTTCTATATTAACGATAAAGAATGAATGCTCCATCTCCAGTTCTAATTGTATGCTCGTTTGGAGTAAACGCGCCCTAAAAACGTCAAAAAGAAATACAATTTTTCTTAAGAATATTATTATAAAAACGAGTGTTGTAATGTTTAATTTTATCGGCGACATTTTCTTTTGTGTTCTAAATCAATCACAATCCGTCAGCAGATGAAACATTCATATTTCACGTTTCTCTCCTTTGACAATTGTGGAAAAATTGAACGTCTTGTTGTCGATTGTGTCGCGAATCTGATCAATCTCCCTCATATTGAGGCTGAACTTTGTTAAAAATATGAAATTGTCACTCAAATTTTTAAAGTAATTGTATTGAATATGAAGCAAATCCTGTTCGACAACAGTAGCCCTAGTATAAGTTTTCGATGATCGAATATCTGAACGATCATCGAAAGGATTCGATCATTTTTGTATGGATATTTTTATGGAAATTTCTGATTTTAGAACACTATTCGTACGTTTATAAGCGTCTATTTGCGTGAAATTAGCTTTCGATAAAACTCGTACTAGCCCCACAGGAATTGAAAAAGGTCATTAACTGTTTGATTATCCTATAAATCAGCAATATTGTCTCTTAAAGAATCATTGTTTACTTTACCACTTTGATAACGACGCCTAATTTTACATTTCTTCCCGTAGCATCAGTTGTATGTGGGAAGATCTGATCACATATTTCATCGATATAATAGTTCCCGCGATACCTGTTATTATTAACTGTCATAGTATGAAAAATATTTTATGTTGGTATATCAACGAAAATTCCGAGCTACGGACCAACATATCAATTTGATATTATATTCGATGCTAGCTAGTAACCGTCTAGCTTGAAGTTATTGATTCTAATAGTCAAGCTTGAGCAGTATACTATTGAAAAACATGAAGAAAAAACGTAAATATACCTAATCGAGATAATTGAATAATTTGTATCTAACTTTACTATAATTAATTATAATTGCAAGGATCAGCGATATCCCTCTGCATACAAGTAGCCTCATAGCGGTATGTTCCCCGTGTTCACACGGTGTGCTTCAGCTTATTATTGCTCCAAGAGGTATCCGAGGCTTGTTATAAGCGCGATGTCTGGCAACATGTGGTCTATTGTTCCATCGTTACTATAATAGGTTGTCGCGACAGTAGCTGTAGAGCTGGCATGCCGGTGGGCTGCTCGCTGGGAGGGAGGTGCCGTCATGGGAACGCTTGAAGCATCTCGACAGCGCCTCTATAACGTTGCACAATATGAATATACGTCTATTTCATAGCAACTTGAAACAATCCCAAATAATACACCCAGTGCAACCTACCCCTTTCTTTGTTCGTACATGCAAGTGTGTTATTCAATCAGAAAGCTCAAAATGTAGACACTTGTAGACATTTTATGTAGCATAGGAAACTGAACTTTTCCCATAACGGTATAACTGAAACATGGGGGTTGAATAATTTTCCATATTATAACCTGTAGGTATAAATTGTAATGTTTTCAAACTAATATTTCAGGCATTATTAATACATGCTGCTCCCGCATTTACCTCTCAAACTTATTTAAGGCTTATAGAAGTGGTTGGTAGCCCAGCGGTTCAGTCGACGGCTTTCGTACAGTCATGGATTCGAATCCCTGTGCCGAACATTCAACTTTCAAAACTCAAGCTTTGATTTCTGTAAAAATTTCTGAAGTGTTTTTGTGTTCGCTTTGCGTGAGCCCAGATTCATTAAAAAAACTTGTTTCACAATAACGATGCATCGTAATTGATTCTTGTTAAACTGCCGCAATTGGCATGTAAATATCTCTACATACTTGAGTGGATCTCTGGTTGATCTATAGAAATACATTCTCATTTTGTGTCTTATCTAACTTTATCGTGACAGTGTATCCGGTAATATTATAAGTACAAAAAATCTGTGATAGTTTGTTGGTTGTAATCGTTGTTAGGAGTACCCTTTCAACGGCCACTGCACACCCCACGTATAAGGCTCAGTCCAAGTACCCGAGTGCACCTTGCTTCCCGCTCGAAGTCGCTAGGCGCCGACCATTCTGGTGACCGGCATGCGTGTGTTCGTTGCTACACTCCAAACATACACAACCTTCATTAATTTGAATTATGGCATAGGTTTTAGAGGGTAAACTAGACACGCAACAATCCTATCAGAGTTTATTTAAACGTGTATACACGAAGGTCCAAGTTTCTTTGTTTTCGTGTTGGGAGCTTGTGATTTATTTATAAGCTGTTAGATAGTGTTACTTATAATCTATTGTCAACCGAATTAATTATTGGTGTCAATTTCAAGGGATGATTGGCTTAAAAATGTCAATTATTTATCTGCATTTGTAATGTGGTAGCGGTTACTTCTTCTAAAATCTAAATTGTCATCATTCTGTTGAACATAATGGTCTCCCTAAAAACTTCAGGAGCAAAGAAAGTATAGAATGATTTTACGTAAAGAAATATTCATTGAATTAAGCGTTTTTTTTTACCCGGCTAATGTTATTCATTTATTAAATCTCAATTCTCTTGATATAAATTGAGAATTTCATCTTGTTGTGTTGAAAATAATTGGATTCTTGTTTGACTTTATTCTTTCTCCTTCATTTTTTTTTTTTTTTTTTGATCCGCACTGTTTATGATTCTTTAGGATTTTAAACACATCAGGCGCAAATCATTCCTTGTGGAAAGCGATTGCTGGTAATTGCAAAGAATAACGATAAGCCTAAAAAATTACATTCTAATACCTCGAAATTGGTGTCACCCTTCGCCTTCAACCCTTCAGTCTTCCTGGACGAACCAAGATGAAGATGAATCTCTTCATTCTATTACCTACTCTACGACATCTTTGCAGATAAATATCTCAGTATCCTCATGGGTTTTGAATATCATCACACTGTCGTGTATAGTTGTATAAAATTGCTCAACAGTCTTTCATAAGGGTTGCAAAGTCTTATCTTCATAGTTAGATTCATTTACAATGATATTGGTAAAGGGTCTACGTAATATTTCATTTGCCTCCGTTTTGAATCCATAATATTTTGTTTTATTCGCCCAGAATCCTTCCGCGTTAGTAGTTCCGCCTTTGTGAATAAACAAACGGTAGGTGTGGTGTATGTAGGTAGTAGGTTACATAATGTATGTCAGATATCACAAAATAAAGTGAAAACAATCCTTATCGCAGTTTCAGCTGTTGGTTCACACCGGCTCACCTAGCGCCTGGCTCACACAACATAATAATTCGAAAAAAATCTACCAATGATTGATGTCGTGACTGTTGATGCAGTAAAAATGACAGTGTTGCTTGCTTGTTATTTTTATTCTACAGAATCCTAACCTCAATTTATATAATAATAACCAAGATTTCACCCGATTATACCCGTTTCACACTAGCACTTTAGAAACTGGGTTGATATTGTTCTACATAAATACATATATAACATACATGGTGATATAATATTGAGTAGTTGGTGTCTAGCATACCGTCTATAAAATATATATATATATATATATATGTACCTACTGGTGAAATAGACCATACAATCATAAATATGAAAATAATAGCAATTTAACAGTAAATTATTTTTAGCAATGACATGCAATGAAATTAAAATATAAACCAAACCTTAATGCTTAGGAGACGTTAGTTGTACCTACCCTGATAAATAGTTTTGCCGGATATACCTGTTATTGAAGCACTGAAGATTCTATGTGTCATAAGTTGTTCAGTATTTTATTGGTTTCTCTCATGGATAAATAAATAAAAATGTTCACTCGCAAAAATATGCGATTTCAGTAGCGATCCTGAGCCAGTATTTTAAATTATCTATAAGCTATACGACTAGGATTCCAAATTAAATACCCACCTCTTCTTTAAACAATAAAATAATTTCCCTTTATTCAACTTTGTACTAGGTTTGGATATATTTTTAATGCAATGATAGCTGTATTAAAATTACTTTTAAAAACAAATTTAACACAAGGTATACATATTATAATCATAAGAATCAATACATGTTCATCTCATTTACCTAAAATGTACTCACAAAAAGGCACGATATGTGGTAAAAAAATGTTATATTATTGAAATTCTCAGAATTTACCTTCATATGCAAGTTTACCGACCCATTACCTATAGGTATAATATACACGTGCACCTTTGTATATTGTTATATTATGTACATGTGAATATGTAAAAAAAAATATAAAAATAATATTCGTCGAATCCTTCTCACAACAATAACTTTCGTCGACATTTTGTGACGAAATCCTATACCCTGGAGCTTTCAACGTTTCCGTCCCCACAAAGGGATACTCTTCAATCCGCAACCCAAAGCTGAAGAAGCTAGAAATATTATTTATTTTTAACACTGTATGCCTTACGTGAAGTCTTATTTTATTTCTACTTAACTGCCTACTTTTAAGGTTATATTTTTGTTTTGAAAAGCTACTCAGCATTTGAACTGGTCTCAAATCCAGTTCCTTTTGAAGTCCAACTTTTCCATATCTTACCTCTGGTGGCTGACATCCCTCTGATACGATCTTAGCAATTCTGTTATTTCTATCCTTTCGTTATGGTACCGTGAAAACCCTCAACTCTATCTGCTCCATCTTGCGATATCGTCGAAATCGCAGCTGTATATTTTTATTGGGTACTCTTTGTCTTTTCGAAATCTTCCCGCTATGATAGATCAAAACTTTTTAATTTGAAGATACTCATTCATTATATTATGACATTATTGTTTTGTTCTATGCATATTATTTTTATTACAATTGTTACATGTTGAGGCAAATGAGAAGCTTTTTCCACAAAACTGTATTTAAAAAACAACGTGTGTGTGATTTACAGAGAGTATACAAAATATTTTTAACTAAATCATAGTTATTCTACATATTAGTACAAACTTTGCTGGTTTATAATTTATTATTTCGTTTTTTTTATTTTATTTATTTGCAAAGAAACCCTCAAACAGCAGGCAGAATCAGCTGGTTTCAGAAAGCCATTAAAATACAATACTTATAAACCTACCTATATTAAAATTGACGCAGTATGTGAGCATACTACAGATATATACAGGTTGTCCCAAAAAGTATGGATAATCGGTAAACCAGGGATAGAGGACCCCTAGGTCTATCAAAAAAAACTCAATGTATGTTCTACGATTTTTTGTATTTTTCAAGTTATATTTTTTTTTTCGAATTTTTTTTCAAAAAAATCCGACTGTCACGACATAATTGGTCACAGAAACCCTATTTATTGAGATACACCCTTCATTATTTTTTTCAAAATTGTTGAATAGTGTAAGTTTAAGATGTAATAATTTGTTTTATGCACTTTGATAACATAGCTTAAAAAATAAATGTTGTATCGCAAAAATAGTCAAATCAGAAAATTGACCGAAATGTTTGAGGGCGATTCAAAAATAAAAGGTCACATAAAAAAAATTTCCCAAACATTTTTCAAAAACTTCGAAAAAAAAAATATTAGTCTTGCTAATATTGAGCAATAATAATAGCGTACTCTCACTTTACATGATAGTTAATATTAGTTGAATTACCAAATTTCGGAAATGACCTATGAATTATGATAATGTGCTTTATCTTCTTACCTTCTTCTTATATATAAAAATGCCTACATGGCTGGACCTATTTCGCTAATTCTTTTTTTGTCGTTTAGGCTTTTATCAGGAAAATGTCCTTTTAGAAGAAAAAAATTAAGAATAATGCATGGAAAATTAGAAAATTAAAGAAAACTCTACGTAGACAACCTTATAATTTTTATTCCAATTTTGAAATTTTTTCAGAAATTGTCAATTGGTGCGATTGACAGAATGCGGATGGAATATACATGGTTTAAAACAGACACATCGTTCGGAATCACATTGGTCAAATGATAATTAATTCATCACCATACAAATTCGAATTCAATATTCATAGTTAGGAACACAGGACAACGTCTGTCGGGAAAGCTAGTATGGTTATAACATTGTGTACCTAACTGCAATAACTTATATTAAAAGGTTATTAAATTTGTGGAAAAACAAATCAAGTGTTTTATTTAAAGTTTTGTATTTAAATAATTCCACCAAGAAGGACGTTTAATTCGTTAATTTTGTTAATAACTGTTTGTTCGTAAAGTAAAATGAAATTAAATTGAAAAATATACATTATTATTTTGTAAAGTAAATTCAGTATTCTGTATGTAGGTATGTGAGAAAAGTACAAAAGTTTCATATTCAACATTCACTATTAGAAAGAATTAGCAAAAAATTCGTGTTTTCAAATAGATAAAAATGCAGAGATCTCACTAAATAGCAAGAAGTATTCTCCAATTTATAGGAATATATCTCTTTTATGATTCTTAAACTTTAAACCAACCATTAGATATACTGGTTCTTCAAATATTTAAACTTGTATTCAACCCACATATCCTCAACGTAACTTTCCTTTCATCCGAATGTGCGCCCCTCGCGGTCAATTCAACCCAGGTAGACAAACAAAAAATCACGGGTAGATTTTTATGAAACTTGATATTATTATATCACACATTCTCTACTGCCTCTTGGAGAGATATTACATTATAATGGATTGTTCTATTTATAACCAGGATTGGGCCTTGAGATACGTTAACTGTCAGTATTGAATAAGATGGTTCTTCTTATAATTGAATCGGTTTTAATATGGATTCTAAACACCTCTATTTTAATACAATAAATAAAAGATTAGGTAAAAATACGATCAATGAAAAATATTATTTCTACGCAATCAATAAACATTCATATTAGTTAATTAATGTTAAAACTCGCCATTTTAAATTGTATATAATAATATTATTTTCCTAAATTCATACTCTCTTGTTCATTCGTTTTCATTCGAAAAATAATAATAATTACGAGGATTGTAATTTCAATCGACTGTGTGAATTTTTTTGTGAAATAAATGGGAATTAAAAAATAGATTCGATGAAATGCATAAAAAAAAAGATAAATAGGTAGGTATATTTGGTAAGTTTTTTTATATCCTACTATATTCTCCGTTTCCACGGGTACGACTGGTACGAGTCTTGACGGGGACATGGAAATTTCGTCATTTTTAACATGTCGAAGGCTCCCATGAGTTCCATGAAAGCAAATATCATGAATTTCATTAGACCACATAAATAGCGAACATTTTTAACATCAAAAGATCACATTTGTGCCAGCCTTCTAAACAGCCGTAGAAGATCAATCAAATTATCAACCATTTAAATAAAATATAAAAATAAATTTGTTTATGTTTTATAGTTCTGTTATGCAGTTTACATTTTTAAATTAGAAAAGCTAAAAAAGATAAAACATAAAATCGTCGTCGCTTTGAATTTTCGTACTACCATTGGGCTCAATCATTGTTTATCTACAGTTATTGTGAAATTATTAGCGCAATGCCTTCATCAATAAGTTTGTAACTTGTCATCTCCTGGCTTCTGGTATAGGGAAAAAAATAAAGTGTATCAGAAACGTACAGACTAAAACAAATTGTAAGCATTCATGACTCTTCTATTGTATGACGATAAACACAACTCTCCTCAATTGCAAGGGAGGTATATTAACTAAAGATGGATAAGATCAATCATCTTGATTAAGATAGACCAAGAATCAATGTCCCAATAAATTGAAAGTTTTTTTTTTAATTTTATACTGTAGCACCGACCCTTCGTAAAACTTTTACTCGTCTACTACAAGTTTTTAACCTGCGTCTAGCGAAAAATAAAGTAGTTTTATGAAAAATGTCGTAATCTTGTGTGAACACGTGTAGGCAGCAACTAAAGGACTCCACACTGCATATTATATTTCAACTCGAGTGTACGTGGCTTCTGTTTTAACAGTCATCTCGAACTCTTGAGAACATCCGATCTTGTTGGAACACCACTCATTATACCCAATAATAATACATATGCTGCCCACTTCACTAGATTTTTTGCTGCACTTTTTGTCCTCCAGCCGCCAGCGGATGCAGATCAAATGCTGAGTAGCTTTTCAAAACACACCCCATACATCTCCGAAAATAGTTTCCCACCACATGTGGCCTTGAACCGCCTACCTAAATTCGTTTTTATTATGTGCTCGCGGTACACTAACGTTATCCCATATATTATGTAGGTCTGAACTACATCCCTTAGGTAGGTAGGTACATACTTAATAAACTATTTTGAATATTCCAGTAACGTTTTAATAATGTTGGTTAGTTTTACAAGGTTGCGTGTATAAAAATTCATATAAGTAAGTTCTCAATATTAGCTTGTTTTATATTGTTGTAACTGCATTGCTCTCATGCCTTCCATCTATGATAATTTTTCATGTGGAACTCAATCCTGTTTTAACAAATTGTCAATCAGGAATCTTGAACTTCATGAAGATACCTGAAGAATTATACTTAAATACACTAATAATAATTTATTATCTGCAAGGACAATTATTGTTTATTTATTTTATCGGTTCCCCAACTAGCCTAATCACGTATTGAAGGTTGTAGTTTCGAATCCAGAGTCTACCATAATTTCCTTTTGCCATGCTTACTGTAAAAGATGACAAAAGTGAACACTGGACAACTATACAATAGGCATCTCTTGCATTCCTATAAGTAAGCTACAATGCAGAGATAATACAAATTAGATGGTTGGTAGCCCAGTGGTATCAGTCGACGGCTTTCCTACGAGATGGCGATCGGCGCCGATCGGAATCAGCGTTCTTTATGTTTTCATCCTACAGCGTATTGGAGTCATGGGTTCGAATCCCGGTGCCGACCATTTCCACATTCACAGCACAGTTGTTTCTTTATGTGAAAGATGTCGTGAGGCCAGATTCATTTTCTTTTAAAAAAAAACCCCCTATATTTAGTTAAGATAAAAATAAAAACAAATTAAATCTTTTAGATGTTACATATTTGATACCGCAATGCTATTTTCAAAATCTGGTTTTTATTCACAGTTAGTGATTTGCTGTTCAAAAACATACAATTATTGTTTTCTATATTCGTTAATGAACCTTTGATTTAAAAAATATATAATTACCAAAGACAATGTACAAAGATATCAAAATATTAATTAAATATTATACTAAATAATTATATTGAATACTGCCTGGAGGATTTCTATTAATTTTTCAGCCGATATAACCTTTGATTGTAGTAATTAAATAAATATAACGAAACTAATTTCTATTCTTTATTTGCTATTTCGGGAACTCATATTAGACTAGTTTTATGCTAATGAGAATAAGTCGTCACAATCTAGTCTTGTATAATAAATATCAATCTCTCAAGTAGCGCAAGTTCTAAAAAGGTTGTAACTAGATTATAGAAGGTTACAGGAGTTTTTGGCAACTCTTTCTTTCTAGTGTAGTGTGCTCCTTGTATTATGTGATGTATCTATGTCAGAATTAGGTAGTTACAATGTAGGTACATAGGTGAATCATCGTTGCACACAAAATATGGGCCATATATAATTTCATGTGTAAGCAAAATTAGACATAAGTACATACATACAAAATTTTACAACATTAAGTAGTGTGACACCTATGAATTCTGAAGTATTTTGGTGGCTCACACTCAACTTCGATAAAATTTCCACAAAAGTCTAATTTTGTGAGCAACGACGACATAATAAAATTCACGGTTGGCAGCATTATATTTTTATTTGTCATATCACACGCGCTCACCTCGTACCACGCGCCCTAGTATGGCTCATGATGGATTCGTCCCCTAATTATTTGTCGCAATGAACGTCCAGGGCTGACATTTTAATAAATACCACAACAATTTGAAATCTATGTAGTCATCCATTAGAAATATTTCTCTTTTTATTTATATGTATTCACAGCGCCATCTATCGGTGAAAGGTGAAAATTTAACATCTGATATTCTGATGTATTTAAAATATCAATCTGCTAATGTTTTTAAGAAAGAAGTTGGTGCTTATACAACATATTATATGAACCGGTCTCTAAAGTGATTGTGTAGGCGTCAGACTTCAGAACAAGATGTCGTGAGTTTGATACGCGGTCGGATCAAAATATTTCTTGTCATTTTATCACCCATAGCTATTTGGAAGGAATCGATTAATTTGAACAAACTTAATTCTTGGGTTCATTTTGTTAAACGAATTTGTGTTTTTGTTTTATGGCATTGCCATAGTCCGCCACGACAGTTGTTATGTTGGGGTCATGACTGTGCACAAATAAAGCAGTGGGCAACCCTGAGCGTGGCAGCCGCGGCAGATGTGGCGGCCATGCAGATTATTAAGCGGCAGCTGCGTGCCAGATTATTATTACCTTCATTTTATTATTGGCTGCACCCTTCTGTGTGTCCTGGAACTCCTCGCCTACCCTGCTCGCACTCCTGCCAGTTCGTATTTACACACATAGCTAAAATATCGAATTAAAAAATATAATATGTATTCATAAACATGTTCAATAAAATACGGGTGTGTGTTTAACTACCATGAATTTAAAAATAAAGTACTCAACTGTGCATGGCAACACATATTTAGATAATGATTTGAAGTTGCCAGTTTTGTGAACAAAATAAATATCATAATTTCTTAGTTTATGCCTAAAAAGCCAGTCAAATATCTTCATCAATATCGCGAGTATGTAGACAGGAAACATGTCATGTATAACGTCGTAATCTTATAATATAGGTAAATGAAAGTCGGGTTAGTACGAACACTTATAACTCGAGATCGGCTGAACACATTCTTCCAATGTGTGATTTATTGGATTCTTCTCCGCTCCGGATAACAGAATAACTAGTAAAAGGTTGAAAAATGGATATGAAATAATATAAAATATAATATTACAGTTATTATGGAACGGATTTCCTGCGACGCCATCTATGAAAAAATGTTAACAACAAAATTATTGTTTACTGCACATTATGGTAGTTCCCTCTCATTCTCGCAAACATAGTTGCCGCTCTTACAGTAGCCCATCCCACTTAATCCAATATTCATACAAAGTCAACAAAATAATTATCGGACACTTTCATAATATGTGCACACGCAGCATCGGCACTTCATAGGCGATGAAGAATATCTGCGCGCGTATATATTCTCGCGTTGTTCCTGCCTGAGTTTTGGATGTTTTGGAAATACTTTAATGTTATTATTTTATTAGTTTAACGCAATCGAATAGATTATATTTTTTTTTTTCTGGGGGCGCAGTAGTGCACATTATGCACATATGAACGGGCCGCCTCGGGTTAGAACCACAGGACAACGTCTGTCGGGCAAGCTAGTTATTCATAAACAATTAATATAGTTTATATTACGCGAACTTCAGTGCCACAAGTTTATGACTTACGATGTACACTTCGTTAATTTAAAAGATTGTTTTTTATATTTATTTAACTAATCTAAAAATAATTACCCACAAATACTAACACTTCCACAATAAGCTAATGCTATGTCGTGAAAGAAGGAAAATGGTCGTCTCCAGGGTTGGTTGGACCCACGATCTTCAATGCTTCAATACGAAATTTGGCGACGTAGCTACAAGGCTACCAACCACTCGTTACTTCGGTACATTTCAATCGATAGTATTTCGAATAAATTGTAGATATCTAATTCAAACAAATCAATAATTATTCACATAGCTATCTTAATTGTTACTTTTTCAACCTTATAACCAAGGTTTTCCAATTTCATAACCACCTCAACTTAAGCCTTCTCCTTTATTTTAACTCTCTCTATGATCTGATCCAAGATTTCTCTCTTTCCCTCTCTCTCTGACTTAAACGTGTGAAGAAACAGAATAATGAATATCTCTAAAGCAACTGAAATTCATTAGATTAACAACCAACATTAATATTCAAATAGGTACCACCGGAGCGTCTCCATCTTTAAATCCTCATCTCACCCTTCACGCCGATTCAACCCGTCACCTTCCTCCCTTGAAAACAGTCATTTCAACACACGTACAAAAACCTTAAACCATAATATGTGGACTTCCCTAAGAAAATATTGTAAAGTCTAAATCGACGATTTCATTTTCGCGAACCGGTTCGTATTTTAATTCAAGAAAATAATATATTCAACTGTTAGCGGGCAGATACTTCTAAAACTGCAGAAGCTAAACGTTTGAACTTTGTAACAAATCCCTTGTTATAAATAAACTGGTTGATTTTTAGGTTGTGTACTGTACCGCGTGTCATACTGGGTAGGTACTTGCCGATTTCATCAACGCGACCACCTGTCCTCAAATAATAGTGAAAGTTTCTTGAACCTTATAAAATCTTTTGAACATAATCGCCCATTGATCAGCTGGCCTAAACACGTTTATCTTTTTTTATTGATCCTGTAGATTTGTTTGCGTCGCTACTTCTGCCTTTTGGGACATAACTGCTAACTTTTTCTCCTTCGGTTTGAGGGTCCTCTTATCTTTTTCTGTTAACCTGTTCGTTGCAGTGTTGCGTTATTTTCTTTCATAATTTGAAGATGTTTTCTATATTCTACGTAACTTGTCAATATATCGTGGTGTTTTAAAATTCGGAGTTCTCAAGCGGGTTTTTTTTTCTATCGCTTGTAGATATTGATCGCACACAAGTTTTATAAGGGTGGGATTAGACTAAACCAGAGAATTTTCATTCTATCCGATTCTAACAAATTTTGTTTATGTAAACAAAGATAGATTATTCTTTCGTTCATCTACCTTTATTCACCCAGATTCTATAGAATGTCCCAAAAATGCTCGCTCGGTTGATGTAAACGACGCAGCACTTTCAACTAGGTCTACTACCGGCCTCCGATAAAGTAATTGGCACTCGTGATCAACATGTCTAGGGTTTGTGTCCCAGAATTCTAGTTCTTGCCCGTTGAAATTTGCTTAGTCTAAATGCTGCTAATGTGCCTTCTTTTACACTAAAGATCAATAATGAATGCTCTATTCTAACTCTGGCTTTTTGTTCGTTAACTCTATATTCTGACATTGCATTCTCATAATTCACATTCATCATTCCATCTTAGAAAGCGTACAGAAGTATACATTAAGTAATTGATTAATGTACATCCCGTCGTAGTGTAGTGATTTTAGGCTTTGTGGTTGTCATGTCCTCTAGAAGTTGGCACGTGATAAGTTGGCAGTGGATTGTAGTATAAATGTTCCCATTTACGGCAGTAATAAATTCTCCCGACACGTCATACATAATGTATCCTCTATCCCCACTAATACATCACTAAGTTTCCTCCCATCGCTCATCCCAGGCCTATCTACCATCACATAATCGTATTCGTAAAGGCACAACTATTTGAACCTCCCCAAGTGCCGATTGTCAGTCATCTAATCGAAATATCACACGCGACATATTCTCTTTACTTCATCCCACAACTACTTATTACCGCAGTTTAATTTTGATTCCATTCCTTCCAGAATCCAATATTTAAACTGAAACTATTGTATCAGTAGGAACATATCACACAGTTGGTTGTCTCGTATCAATACCGTAATTACATCAATTGGAGTCTTCGTCAAATTGTGGATGAACAAATAAGCGTTACGACATTCTTTTAACTCCTAGAAGCAAATTCAAACCCCGAGTCCCGAGGTATGCATGAGATTTTGGCTGCTGAAGCTTGTATAAAAAGAAGTGAACAAACCTCAAACCATGTTTAATGGAAACCGGTGATTATCTCAATATTGTCAGTCCAGCTGGCAGGGCATCTCCCTCTTGGGCGTTGACCCTCTACCTGTCCAATGACAGTCACCCTTAGAATTAGGTAAGTCTTTATGTACAGCAGTTTCATTTCAACGACTAAAGGTTATAATGTTAGTTTGAGAGTGAACGACTGGCGTATAAAACACAATTTTCAAACGCCATTCCAACTTTTATTACCTTTTGTACCTATTACTAAGAAAATTGTTACAAAATGTAGTAAAATTCCGTCTTAAAACGTCATTGGTAAATCTCTATGGAGATAGCATAACTCTCATCTTGACACGAAATCCCACAAGCAAAGATCTCTGCTTTAAATGTAAGCCGAATAGATAATATTTTCCACGAGATTTATAAAGCAAGAGACGTATGAAAACGTGATTGCAGTCTTCCTACAGCAGCTAAGGTAGATATGCGGCCGTACTAACCTCAGCACCCGCATACGGTAGATAGTGGAGTACGGGGTGGCGGGGTAGGTAGATGGTAGCTCGCAGTGCTTGAACTTATCAACCGGCAGACACATGACGGAGTGGTTTGGGCGCGGCAGATTTCGTTACGCTCAAGTGTTGTCACACGTGGAAGGCCATCCTAATATCATAGCCTTTTATTATCTGAGCGAGTTGGCACTTATTGATTTTCACCATCACACTTCTTGTTAATACGTCCCTATAACGCTACTAAACTGTCATTTAGAGCCTCGCAAGCTAATAAATGCATCATACAGATGCTGCTAGAATCATTAAACCTTAATATTTTTGAAAGAGCAATGCCGTTATTGTATAATATTATGAATATACTAGCTGATTTTTTTAAGCAGGAATTTTAAAAACGATTAGACCTCTATCACTAGATGCTGACTGATCCCTAAACTTAATCCACCTCGTTTTTTAAACTAGAACTTTTTATAATTATACTTGTTAAATTTTTCGCATTCTAAAATTTCCTTACTGATGTCGATTATTCTGATTTTATAATTTGAGTCGAAAATTTTCATTACATATTATTTTATAAGAAACTGTTTATTTTTAAATTTTCTTGTTAGATTCTAAGTAGATAGAATTTTCAAAGACTCCCAAGTTTGGGATAATGTTTTGCCCCTATTATGTACCATAACTTCCTTAATCATTATGTAGTTTAAACAGAATCGTTTGTTTAGGTCCTTACATAGGTAGGAACATGCATTTACACATGTCTAGACTTGAAAAGAAAGTTGATATTGCTTATTTGAATTACAATGTACCCACATAATATTGTTCATGTACCTATCTCCCATACATTCACTTTGATCGCAGTTACAGTGTCCGATTGTCCCGCGCTGGATTTCAAAGTTGGATGTTGCATTAACAAATAACTAATAATATTGCTACTGCGAACGCATCGGACTGTATCCTCGAAATAAAGTTCACGTCAAATTCTTTATTCATATCAAAACAAACAAAAATAACCTTATTGCTTAGTATTTTTTTCGAGTAAAGAGTTTCTCACAATTTGTACGACATTACATTGTACTCATGGATATTCATTTTAGTACATTATTAAGTTGATTCTAGCTATATCAATGGTTATCGATCAAAAAGTTCCGTGCTTTCAGTTTACCCTTACATATATCTTTAGACGAACTTAAATAGCTTTGGAGTACCTACTTGTTAAAATTGGAGACAATCACTTACCCAGATTTTTCATCCCGTTTGTTCATAGTTCAGCTGGTTTTAATTGGTTTTTAATTATATATTTGTCCTATTAAAAGCTTGCTGGTAGAGGTTTTGTTGTACTGGTAATGTTACAGACGTAGTTTGGTTATTACCATTTGATTCATTATTAGAAGGAATGTTTTTGTTTCAAATAACGCTTTTTCTTAATCTTCGATGTTTTCTTTCGACACTTCACTTCTGACCTTGTAAGCGTTCGTGAATTTGCCGTTTCCCAACGCTTTTTGACAGGCAATGGGTGTTTATACTGTATGAAAGGATATGTTTCGCGAATAAATACATTGCGTAACGAACAATGTGTCCTCATACCTTACCTTGTCGCTACTTATTACCACATGACGGTTGTGTACGTTTGTGTACCACGCGCGTGCTGTCCCATGATATAATTTATTACCTGTTTCCCTTCAACGCATTTCCTGTAACCACTTCTATGTGTATACATAATAATATGTGTTTACATGTGTCCTACCGTTCCGTTCTGAGGGACTGTATGTAAGTAGGTACATAGATAAGGTTTTTAGACGCATAGCCTAATGTCTCATAATCGTACAGGGAGAAATGTATCTTCCCAAATTTATGGTTTTTTTATTACACTCAGTTTTCCTTCAAAAGGCATTGAAGACATGCGCTTTTATAAGTCGATCCAGAACTATCTCTTAATGTTTTAGCCTATTAACCTGTTTTAATGAAGTTTCTTCGTATCAGGTGGAATTCCAGATATTTTGTCAATCATTCTTTACATTTTTCTGTACTATTCTGACCTTCGGTGTTGACACCATTTGACGACGTCTGGGGCTTCACACATTTCTTGTACTCTCCAGTCAAAGTTTAGCCGACTATTATAGCCCTCAATGTCTTCATCTAGAATGTTCTATGTTACTGTGTTAGCGATGGTATCCACTTTACCATCCACAACAAATAGACCAACTCGACTAAACTGCTGGCTAAATTACTCAACTAAATTTTGGGTGTTCAGACACGTTTTATTTCTAAATTACTTGCTACTCAACCAATGTGAACTAGGCTTTTAAGTATTTTTTCACAGTTGATACTTTAAAATCCTTCTCGTCCTAATTTGTTAGCTGAGTAATGACAAATACAGTATTCTTTTATTAACGCAGAGTATAACCTCTTACGACGCTCTTCTACTGGTTGCGTGTCTCGATATGTTAATAAGGGTGTAGAATTTCACAGTGAAACCTGAACTTATTTATAGTGGTTGATGGTGGTTTATATTCCAGATGAACGCAAACTCTAGTTTGACTGGTTGTATATTGGTTCGACTACATACATCAGTTAAGTATTTTCACACCGTTTGTTTTCCTTGAGGGGATGTTGACGTATGTAGCTCATCACATTAATAAATTTACCACCTATCGACTCGATAAGATATTATACGATATAGTTTTTATCACTAAAGTGTGTATGATGTATCCAGATGTCCATATCCCAACTAAATAACTTGAATAAAAAAAAGAATAATGTGATTGTTAAATAAAATCTCCATAATAAACGATTTCATATTCTGAAATAATAATGATTGTCTAATAGCTGTTGAAAGATTAAATTCTTTGGAAGGCTCGTCAATGTTTGTGTTGTAAAAAAGTCGCAACTCTGTGGCAACAGGTGATGACGTAAACGGCGGCGTTTTCCCCTTTCTACTAAGCGGCCGTCGGGTAACCATAGTAACGCCAATCTACCACCTACCACCTCAGACCAATCGATCCCCCAACTCCCGCTTGGATGTAAACACTATACCCTCAACACAACGACCGAAACCGGTTACAATCTTCCATAGCTATATTTTTTGCCAAATTTGAAAATGAAAACGATTAAAGATATATCACTTCATTGAATTAATGTTTGTTTTTCTTGTTGTTTCAGGGATGCTGGTTAATTGAAGATGGCCTCGCGCACTCCTTCTCTCGAATCTCTGCCAGGAGCTAACTCGATTGGATCTTACGGAGACCGCGGGGAACTTTCGTCCTGCTCACCATTAGTGGACTCACCTCTCACATTAAGCGGTTCTTCACCGCCAGCTAGTGATTCGGCCGTCTGTGACTTAAGAGAATTTGATAGTGTTGATACAACGTGTGGAATCTGTCACGAAACATTTACTGATCCCAAAGTGCTCCCTTGTTTTCATACTTTTTGTCGTATTTGCTTGGAAAAAGAACAAACACATCCTGACAAAGTGACGTGTTCTCAGTGCCACATCGATTGTTCTTTACCTGCTACGGGAGTGCAAGGTCTATTGTCGAACTTAGTTATATCAACTATTATTGAAACCGACTCCGAACTTGTGAATTCTTCCTCTGCTCGTTGCACCGGTTGTAAAAGTAAGGAATCTGACGCAGTTGCTCGTTGTGTAGATTGTGCAAATTATCTTTGCCCAAATTGCGTCATGGCTCATCAATTCATGCATTGCTTCGAAGGACATCGAGTCCTCAACTTAAATGAACTTAAAGACGAAACCAAGAATGGTATAATAACTAATGGAACTTGTAACGGGAATGGCGAAAAAGCAGTATTTTGTCCAAGGCACAAAAATGATATCCTAAAATATTTTTGCAGGACATGCTCCGTTCCAGTTTGTAAAGAATGCACTATTATAGAACATCCCAGTACTCTTCACGACTGTGAACATCTTAGTGAAGCGGGTCCACAGCAGATAGAGCTCATGCATCAAGCAATGGCCGAAAGTAAGACCAGAGCAGTGGAAATGCGCTCGGTTTTAAAAGCAGCGGAAAATAGCTCTGGTAAATTGCAAATACAATATCAAAAAGCTCAAAATGAAATCAATGAAACATTTAAATTTTACCGATCAATGCTAGATGAGCGTAAACAAGAGCTGCTGAAAGAACTGGAAAGTGTATTTTCTGCTAAACAAATATCTTTAACGGTTATAGGCCAAAAAGCTCAAGAAACTGTTGACAAAATATATCAAACCTGTGACTTTGCTGAACGCCTAACTAAATGTGCCACTACTGCAGAAATCCTTATGTTTAGAAAGTTGTTAGATTCAAAGCTGCAATCACTAAATAGCTATAATCCCGAAGCGAGCGTTCAAGCAGCCTGCGAACTGGAATTTGTATCTAACTATCAAGCCATTCAAGTTGGAGTGAGAAATACTTTTGGTTACGTGCGATCTGGTGGCGAAGCAAATGCGGGTACAGGAAAACAACCTCCGATTGCTCGGCCTGCTGGAGCAATAGCTCCTGGTTCTGGAAGTAGTTCAGGTTCTTCAGTGCATGGCTCTTCTGGTAGTCTTAATGGTGGAATTCATCTATCATCGGCTTTAGGAGGTACGAGTCTAGATCGACACTATACTAATGGGTTGATCACATCATCCAGTCAATCAACCTCGCCATTTGAGTCAAATATTATTTCAAAAAGATTTAATAGTGCAAACAGCCTTGGTCCATTTTCAACAGCCATTGGCGATATCAATCTTAATGGTATCAACCCGTATGAGAAATGGTCTAACGGTGGATGTGATAGTATTTTCCCGACAACTTTAACAGATCCATATTCAATCGGAAGCGGAAACCATACTGATTCTATGCTTGATTTAACATCAAAATTAATGTCTACCGCAATATTCCCTCCAAAGTCACAAATAAAGAGACAGAAAATGATCTATCATTGCAAATTTGGAGAATTCGGTGTAATGGAAGGACAATTCACAGAACCAAGCGGAGTAGCAGTTAATGCACAAAATGATATCATCGTAGCTGATACCAACAACCACCGCATCCAAATATTTGACAAAGAAGGCAGATTCAAATTCCAATTCGGAGAATGTGGAAAGCGTGATGGACAGCTTCTGTATCCCAACCGAGTTGCGGTAGTGCGTACTTCTGGCGACATCATCGTGACGGAGCGCTCTCCAACACACCAAATACAGATCTACAACCAATACGGGCAATTCGTCCGGAAGTTTGGTGCGAATATTCTCCAGCACCCTCGTGGAGTTACGGTCGATTCTAAAGGCCGAATCGTCGTGGTAGAATGTAAAGTAATGAGGGTCATCATTTTCGATCAAGCTGGTAATGTTTTACAGAAATTCGGATGTTCAAAACATCTTGAGTTCCCCAATGGAGTTGTCGTTAACGACAAACAAGAAATATTCATTAGCGACAACAGAGCACATTGCGTTAAGGTATTTAATTATGAGGGAGTATATTTGAGACAAATAGGCGGAGAAGGAGTGACCAACTACCCTATTGGAGTTGGAATAAACGCCGCCGGAGAGATCCTCATTGCGGACAACCACAACAACTTCAATCTGACGATATTCACCCAGGAAGGCCAGTTGGTGTCGGCTCTGGAGAGTAAAGTCAAACATGCCCAGTGCTTCGACGTCGCTCTCATGGATGACGGATCGGTGGTGTTGGCGAGCAAAGACTACAGGCTGTACATTTACCGCTACGTCCAGGTGCCTCCGATAGGCATGTAGGGTGCGCGGACACCGCACCGTAGGCTTCTTTGACATCGATTTCAGAAGAAAGTTGTTCGTTGTTGAATGTCGTGTCTCCTAGGGTTTCACTAATTAAATATTTTTGTATGTTCTCCCATCCCTGCCCTGTCTCATATGGGTTATTGTTATGTACGGGACTGTGGCCGTAGTTGAGTACAGTCTCCTGTTGGACCAATGCTTCACTACTTATACTAACACTACATTTTACTATTATTATAAATATTGTTTATTAATTATGGTTTCGAAAATTGATCTGCTGGGGATGAAATTTCCTAAATCGTTGTTTTTATTATTTAATTATTATTATTGTAATTGTTTTCAATCTCGTAACCATTTGTTGTCCTATATGACATTTAGTATATAATTATATATCCTATATAATAATAATATATGATTTGTTACATTTGATATGATTAGATAATGTTTTAAGATTTATTACTTATTACGTTTGGTAATAAAACTAAACGATTGTTTATACGTGTTTACTGTAGGTACCTATACATACGTTACACATTCATACACATACTGCGTTTAGTTTTTATTATACTTACCTTGTTTTTTAACTCAAACACTTTTTATACTTTAAACTAAGTCTACATTCTCTACAACAATTATTATTACCATACGTTAATTTTATTTGAGATTCCCTATAACCAATTAGGACTTAGTTGTTTTTATCATAATGTAAGTTTGTTTTCTTTTTCCTAGTGTCATTTTTATATTTTGTATTGATACATTGTGTGTTAAGTATTATTTTATTTCTTTAGACGTTTTACGTTAAAAATATTTTGATAAGATTCTCAGTTCATGTACGGCGCTATGTCCCTGCATGCCAATATTTTTAGCGTAATATTTATATCTATTTAATGTTTTTTTATTATTATTGTTTTCAATGCATGAATTGTATTCTGTGTTTTTTGTATTCAGTGCTACGTAATAATTATATAAAATACATACGTTTAGTTGATTTATTCCAATGAAAGGTTCCAAAAGGAAAAGTCGTGTGTGCCGTTTGGAGTGAAGTTTTGTAAAAATGAAACGTACAGTTTTGGGGTACATAACGTTTAGTTCTCACCCCTATCCTATGAGCAATACATTTTCTTGCAACTCAGATTATGTTTTCCTTAACAAAACTCCATTCCAACTTCGTTTTTTTTTTACTTCCACACTTTAGAACCTCGAAATGGATCTTTTTTATTATAAAAGATTCATTTTGATGTGACACGGTGTTTTGTTTTTTGCATTCGAACAAATAAATTTGTGTTGTTTTTTTACCACATAAATAAATAATTATTAGTTTATTTTTTTTAGATCAAGACAATTATTATTACTATCGTAATGGAAAACTCGTCACAGACTGTCAAAAGTTTTCAAAATTTGATCTCATTCATGTGTTGAAAAATAACCTAATGAAAGATGTGCAATTTTTTATACCAATGTCTGTTTTTTTGTTTTAAATGTATCTATGTTTTAAATTGTAGTGTTGGAAGTCAGTCTGACGGTTTTATTTTTCTGTTTATAAAGCAACCTGGGTCCGAACACTGACAAAAAAAACTGATTGATCAATTTGTTGACTCTTTATTAATCCATCTTCCATTCTTCGTGTAAAATGACGATAGTTCTTCCTCCCCAAAGATAAAGACGCCCCCTCTCTGAGGTCGTCTGCTCTGTACACTCATGACAATTTTTTATGATAATTTTAAGTTGATGACACTACCGACAAGACTAAATAGTTAGCCTATTCTTAATTTAACGTTAGAGAATAAGTTAAACCCTACACTCTTATTATGCATTTATTTTCCGTTTGAGTAAATTTTAAACTCATTTGTGTGGGAGTTTGTGAACCAATCTGAGATCTTTTGTTGAAATTCTTATTCTTTAGACTGTGTCGAGGCTTTCGCTTATTATTTTATTATTATTATATTAATATTATTATTATTGTGAGTAATTTTTGACAGTATTTGTTGTTATGATTATTATTATTATTATATTTTTATTGTATAGAAAAATTTTGTTCTTAAAATTTGTTCTTAAATTAATGTAATCGTTTTGTTTTCCTTTTTTATAATTTTGTTGTACATTTGCTTTATTTTTTAAATAATACCAATTCTTTGCAGTTTGAATCTGTTTTTTTATTTTATGTTTAGTAGATGTGTTCTCCTTTTCCCACTCCTATGCTATTCTGAGTCCTTTGACTGATTCTCAAATGAAAATGGATTAAACACTAAAAGTGAAAAGACAATATTTTTTCTAAACACTCATTTCATTAAAAGAAAAGACACTTCAGACATTATATAATATCTTGATTGATTTACCAGATGAAGAAAATTTTTAAGAAGCTACTTCAAAGGTAAGTAACCAACGGTATACGTATGAATGAGTAAAATTGACACAAGTATATTTTAAAGATATTATGATGTTGTAACACCGCATACATCAACAAGTTAAAAAAACATTTTTTTACGAAATGAACATATCAAAACTAGGTAAGTACATTTTCATAATCATATCAAATGTTGATAATCGCGGAGATTATTCGCCAAAAACTCCAATTTGAGAAATTTTTTCTTCAGCAAATTCGAAAAAGAAGCAAAAAGAAATTAATGCAACATTCTTGCACCGTTTATGCAATGCACAAATTATATTTGAATGATGAATGTTTCCTTACATCATTTTTGTAATATTGAAAAATATATTTTTTATAACTAAAATAAAAATACAATACATATGAACGATCAATAATTTAATGTATTCATATTATATTGTATATTATTGAAACTGTTTAGCATGTTAGGACTTAACCCATCCTTATTGTATTATATTGAGATCGCTTAAAATTGCTACGTTTAAAGCTTTTATATGCATTACGGCATAATATTGCATTTTGACATAGTGTGCTTCGTTCGAGCTTAGGGCATACACAAAACAAGAACGTTTGTTAAAACCATAGAATGGAATTAAAAATCACACCTGTTATAAAACACTTTTCTTAAAATTGATTATAAATTTATCAAGTTTAGCTTTGTTGAAAAAGAATAGCAGAATACAAATTCATAGCAACCTGTGCATGTTATTCGTATGATGATGGTTATTTTTGGGTAAGTACTTATAGGTAATCGTTGTAAAGAATTTGCATTATGCACTGTATCGTTGCATATATCAAAATGACTCGTTTGTAAATTTGGTATGTACCTACTCGCAAAAATTAGACAAGAGCAAATTTTCATTTTTCATGTATACAACGACGAGATGCACCTTTAACAAACTGTGTACGAGTATAGACACATTTCACTTATTATGTGCTATTTTGAAAATTTAAGATTTTTTAAATTTGAATACGGCGATTGTAAATTGCAGTTAAAGAAATTAATATTTTTGCTTGAGGTAGTTTTTTTAAAGTCATGCGCACCTAGTCACCGATATTTTTATAGTAAAAGGCTTACATTATTCAAAAGATTGTACTGTAGTTTAATTGAATATTCGTTTTGTATTGTTCCGAAAAAAAATACATATATATGTAAGTGCACAGCCAGTTTTCAAAAAAAAAAAACTTTTTGATCTTATATTGTTAAGTGCGCCGTTGTGTAAAATGGTTACGAAGCTTTTCTCTATGATTTCTGATGCAGTTCCGTCGGTTAGTTTTTAACCAACTTCCATGTCAATTAATATAGGGAACATTTTTTTATTTGTACATTGAATATTTATACTACTTATGATACTAAACAAACTAATAGTTATGTATGAAAAGAAATGAATTTTAGAATTTAATGGTAAATAGCTTTCTAATTTCAAAGGAATCCCCCACTTCAAGTCTCCATCTTGACGCATTTCTAATTAGTTCTTTCGTAGTTTGAAAAAATAGCTAACTTTCATTGCTTATGTATGGATCTAAGCTTCTAACTTTTTCCCTAATTTACTCCAAATCTCACTGACCTAACGTTGTTCATAAAAGTACATAGCCAACAGTTTTATCGCTTTTTTTAGGATTTAGAAGTATAATATAGATTACTCTTAGCAATCTAGAAGATGCCAATTATTATCACTCTAGAAAAATGTAATTTCAAACGCACATTTACTAAGTTCTTGTCTTGGAAAGTTGTACATTTTTAACAATAGAATAACGAATGATATTCACGGCTTAGCACGCTCTTAAAATAGGTAATTTTCCATAATAATTATATATTTTATTGAACACTAATAAATATAAATTATTCTTAATTACATAATTTGATTCAGACGATTCGACAATCCAGGCTCCGGCCAACCTACAATATATTCATTCTATGATAGCCTACATATTATACTAATCTATACTTTTTGAGTTTTTAGCGAATAGTTTACATAATTATTATTATTACGATATTTTTCAATATCCAGAATTGCACATTGACAATCTAAAATACTCAACACTTCACTCTCTCCGCTGCAGTATCGCCCGGGTTCTAACAAATCCCCCGCAATACACAGATGTAGTGAGAATCTTTGAAGGACAACTCTTCATTTAGTTTTACTTTTTCAAATATTGCGCACAACATATCATTCATTCATCTTATAATAATATTTACCTCTTATACGCACGAGTGTCTATCGCTTGGTACAGAATATGTTAACTGCATTCACTTCCAAACAGCTGATTAGCGTTCTCTTGTTTTTCACAGTTCATTAGGAACACTGACACTTTGATAGTTTCATTTAAGGCACTTTCGGGCAATCTAAGGATCACAAATATTTTCAATAAAAGACAAAACAACTATAAAGATGCTTATTTAGTAAGTTACCCTTACAAACTTAATATTGTAGTTTAAGAAACCTAATTATTAGATTTTTATTCTAACTAAGACCAAACATCCTTTGTATTTTTTCACATAGAGTTTAGAAACGATATTTATGTATAACCTAAGGTAGAACATTACCTTCATTTCGTATTGAAAAGAGTCGACTATTTTCTCATTGTATTTCTAACATATAGTAGTGATTGATGTAAATAGTAATTACGAACTTCGCTGTATTTGTAGGAACATTATTTGACCGAAGCCATACTTTTGTAAAGTATTTTGATGTGACAACATTGGGCACACTCCAAATGTACTTTAACACCAACCTAATATTATTATGTATCTACTTTCTTACTGTCCAAGCCAATGCATTGTCTGCAATTGAATAAAATCTGTATTTTACATAATGCAGTGTTTCCTACTTGTGTAGATACTTAACTTATTATCATAAACTAGTTGTAAGGCTAAGATTACATTCTCTGTAAATATATTACATAGTGTCAGGGTTCATGGATCAAATATTGCTTAGTGTTTACAAGATACACTCCGTACAATAATGTATCAAGTGTCAAACTTCACATTCATTGTCAATATATATTCAAAGTCCATTTACCTATCTGTTAAATACTTGAACTGCCCGGCTCAAAACCTAAGTGATAAAACACTTTTCATCGTATGCTAGTTAAGTTACCATTTCGTATCCCTTGCCCACTCTAGTCATGTTCTGTTTTGTAATGTTGAAAGATTTGCATTGTTTTTATTATTTCTATAGTGTGTACTAGATATAATCATTGTATTAATTGTAATGAATTGTTAGTTATTTAAAGTGATAATCTTGATGTGACCATCGTGCTCCATACATTGTGGAACACGGTGACAATAATGATTATAATATCTCCATAATACTCTTCGTTGCGATCTGTTTTTGTTTCGTATGTAATTTAATGTTGTGTAGTTAATTTGGTGTATAGGAGCTTAAACTTGTCAATACAGAGTAGTTTCGTTACTTTACTTTAAACAGGTTCCATCTTACATATTTGCTAATACTGTTAGTTAGAACCTTTTCAAAGCAAGGTAAGGATTTGCTTATTTTCATGAAATTCTTCATACGACGACTGACAAACGAATTTATATGTATTTCTCTCTCAATCCTTTTATCTTTTAAAAACCTTAAATTCGAACCATTTATTTTTCTCCCGTGAATATTAAATTTCGTTTCTTTCATCGGTTCATTTGGCGGGTTCTTTTTAATCAAAGTATGTATAATAATAATATTGTATGTGTTTTTAACATAGAGAATAAGGAATGTTTTAACTTAAGTACTCGTTAAAGGAATAGTCTATATTTTTTTATTACATCTCTGCCAGTTGATAGTCTCGTTAGCCAAAATGATAAAAAAAGTTATTTACTGTGTTGATGATAATATTTTTTCATCGTATAGAATAGTGTAAGGAGTTACGTGGAATCCCACCACCAGGTATCGGTAACAAAATTCCTTCAAAAATAATATTTTTCAAGGAACTTCGTTGCCTCTCAGAGTGTGGAGGGAGCGTGTTTAGAGTAAGAATGGCCTCCACACAAACAGTTAGTAGGTAATATAATGAGTTTAAAAAAGACGCAGATATGTACGTCAGTTGTGTATGAGGATTAAGTGTTGAATTTGATGGGATTTATTAGAATAAACATTATTAAAATATAAGCAGTGAGTATAAGTGTTGTACCTATTTTAAGATTTTAGGCATGTGTGTGATATTTTGATTAAATTTGTAACGAGTTTCCCGACTCGATTAGATTTGATGTATCTTAGACATATCGCCGCCACTTTGCTGTGAAATTTTAAACTACAAAATGCTTCAGAATGTTTTAACCCAAAGAAACTATTTATTTCTATTTTTAACAATCGCTCCAAACGTTTTTATCGATAAACCACTAAGTACTTTTATAAATATTTTGTATTTTGCCAAAAAATTACGTAATGTTAATAATTATTATTAATCTTTGTCTTAGTGTTTGCGTACAATCAGGCGAATCCAATATCTATTCAGTTTAGATGCTTTTCATACTTGATTTCAACTTATTAACCATTAGCGCTTCTTCATAATCACTTATTGTGTAAAAAAAAACCATACCTTTCACTTTTCCGTAACAAAATCATAATAATTATTATTATACAAAGTTCCACAGCGTTATGTTTGGTTGCAGCCTGTAAAATTTTTCGTAAAGCAAGTCGGTTATAAAGTTGTAGAAAATCATTTAGTTTATAATAATTATTAATATATTGATCATCCATTTTGTTGTGTAGATATGTAAGTTTCACAACAAATCGTGTTTCAATAAGTATTTTTTCAAAGGATATCACATCGAATATTGTTACGTTCTATACAGAATTATTGACTGTTTACTGGACAACCCTACAGGTATATAAAAAAATAGCCACATATCAATAATTATTACCCATGACTGGCTTAGCCTTTTGTGTGACGATCCTTAGGTGTTACCATATTTTGTCTGTTAACAAAACAAATAAAAAAGATTCAAAGGAGAATCGAATGACTATACGAATAACTCGATCTCATACGGAAACAATAATGCTGTGATGGTTAAATAGTAAAAAGGAATTGATGCTAATGAAAACGTAACGTATATCCAGTTGTTATCATATTCCAGTTGATTGTTTCATAAATTCGATTGATCTCCCAAAGTAAATCGTTAACCGTGTTTTATATATAGAAGATATTATATTGTGTACATACATAATAACATACGATTGAATCATTCTACATAATATTATTAATAAAATAAGTAATTTAAAACCCCGTTTTTTCTATTTAAGGGTGGAAGTTGTTCGTTCATACCATTGCACTTTTTGAGTTGTCAAGCACATTTAAATTATAAGTCATATTTTAAGAATGTTAAATCGAGTATTTTTAAAACGAAATTATCCTTATTGTTACAAAAAAAATATAGAAGCCGGAGAAAACGTGTTTTGGGAAGAGATGTAGGTAGGTACTACTGCATTTTCCTTTTGGCTACAACTTCCTAGCAACTGACGAATTGGTAATCCGCAATCACCGCTCAAAACTGATTAAGAGAAAAAAATAAAATTCATTCAATCCAAATCATCATATCAAGTGGGGTTTTCTTATTTCTCATTTTTGTGGTCGTAAATCGGGCCAAGTTTTTAAAAATAATATGAACGATTGTTTCTGATATCTTAAGATATATTACACTTGAAAATAATGTTAGTTCATATACCATTTTGGATTGAAATAATTTTCGATTAAATCTTTCAGCCCAACCGTACTGATATCAAAATGGGTTCGACTAAAAATGCCCCCAACCGTCGAAACATCTCCATAGAAATAGATAATTACCCTTAGTCAGGCCCTACCCACCAATCGGCTACTAAATTAACTCCGAGTTTGGCCTAGTAAGCCTCTAAATAATTCTAACTACGCGACTCAAATTTTAAGACTGAAAAATACAAAAAAAAAGGAAAAATAACAAAATGGCTGAAATTTGGTCAGAATTAAAATAAAAGGTTTTAATTGCTCTGTTTTCATATTACCTACTCGTGGGGTGACGCACTTTGTGGTTTATGGGAGTTCTCGTTCTGTCAGGGGGGTTAATCTGCACTTACATCGCAATACCGATTCAATTTCAAACTTAATCAAGATGTCATTATCACATTTAGATTTTGATTGCTATGGATGAAAATAGTTCCATGTAGGTCTATTAAAATATTAAAAGCGGTATTACTTTGCAAAAAAAAATGGATTTATACAAGTAGGTACTTTGTATTTTATTTATACCTATTCATTCATGAATAATTGTATAAAAAATACACTCAAAATGGGATAAAACACACAAACCATTAATAAAAATATAATTATGATGACATTTTCGTGTTGTAATGTTACCGACAACAATATTTGAGAATAAAGTTGAGTGTAAACGGTAACATTTACGACACGAAAAAGCTTACTAGTTCACGATTGAGTATTCTGACAGCTCGATGACCGGTGGACATTGAAATTGGAATCGAATTTCAAGAGTAGCACCCCTGTTTCGAGGACTGGGCGCAGACGGGGATTCAGAAAACTCAGATGCAGTGCGTCACTCGGAGAATAGATAAAATATCATAATATTGTTGCCAAAATTAAGGAATAATAAACTTTATTCTTGACATTTGATTATTACATATAAAATATATAGAAATTGTATGAATGTTGTTCATTGTCGATGTTGACAATTTGTAATAATGGTTGGATATTTTATTTTTTCATTGTCACTTAGACCTAAAGATGAATATTATACCTATTATTATTCTCTTATTATGTATTACCATAAACTTTATTTATTTATCTATTACGTACGTATGTACTTACTTTCATTACTTACACAATTTATTGATTAACTTATTCATGTGACATTGTTGTATAAAGGCTACATATTGATTGTATTCATTTTAATATTATTATCATGATTATGTATTTAGCGTTAGCACCAAACAGATCTAGAATTAAGGTTAATCTTTCGGGGGCCACTGTGTTGGATCATTTCCTTTACCTAGTCTTAACTGCGTTACACTTTATCCGCTGTTACCTAAGCTAGCAGCTCTCACCCTTTTACCAATCCCGAATAACATAACTCATCGGTCGTTTAGAATCGCTCGCCGTCCTTGTGTATAAGCGTTTGATTTTGGACGAGACTCGTCGAAGTGATAGCTCTTCGGGATGTCGACATGTCTGCAGCAGTACTCACCCGCCGACCTTCAGCGCTTCAGACCTAAGTTCCGGATAAATGTGAGCACTAATGAGTAACTAGCGGAACCTCTTTGATGGTCCGTGTATTTGACACGGACGATGGTTGGCTAAGCAGCACTGTCGCAGTCTATTGTAGCCTTATCGTGACATAGCTGTACCTACTCTTAATAATTATTATGTTTGATTGAGAAAATTGTATTTTATTACTTAACTATGTAACTTAGGTGTAAGACTTATATTTAACCCCAATGTTCTAAGAGTATTTTTAATAAGCATATTAATATATTTACATGAAGGATCCCGCAGTAAGTACTTATTATTGTCGCCGCGCATCCAGTCTGGTCTAGTCTACTCGACGCTCCCATCGTTGCGGCGTATTCTAGTCTTTTTTTTTTTTTTTATTTTACGTCGATAACCTTTTCCCAGTGGCATCGAATCGCGGTTTCCTCGGTTTTGTCGCATCGTTTCCCCATCCCGCATGTCGCAAATCCTAGTTGAACAGATAGTTTCCTACCTAAATTCTCTTTTAAAATGTTTCATGTTGTATTAGAGAAAATGTTTCAATAGTTGCGTTGCGTGTAGATCGCTATCTATGCAAGCGTTTTGGTCACTCCGGGTCAATCGAAGGAGAGACTACCGGTTCTTGGGAGAAATGACGTCCGCCATAGCTGAAACGGATTCTCCCATGAATTATTAGCCCTAGTATTCTTTTGTAGAGAGTTAAATTTGTGTAGCGTTTCTTTAAAAAAAAAAAAACAAATTTATCTGTGTTAGAAATGGTTGTCAAATTACAATATGATGAATATTGATTGAAATAGTATTTTGAATATGAAATAAATAAAAATACATGATAGATATTGATTATTCCCCACCTAAGGATTATTGATAATATATTGGGAAGTTATTTTCCTGGGAAATGTTGTTATTGTTCACAAATTGTTAATGATAATATTATATTATTATTATTTAATAAAACTTATAATATATGAATTGTTTGTAACTGTATTTATTTTATTTTTTTTAACAACCACTATAAGATATCTATTATTTTGTAACATGTACTTTAAGTGTGTTTTAATATATGAATAAATGATATACCTAATAATCTGTAATAACGTTTCATACTTAATATTATTACATGTTTAAGTTTTGATTTCCATATCAGCACAATTCATCACAATATTATATTATTATACATTACCTTACATATTTAATTAAACTTAATACATAATAATATTATTATACTTTTATATTTGTAATGTTCAATACATTGGGTTGGGTTGGGTTGGCTCCGGCTGGACTCAGTGGGTTCGACAGATTTTATTCTTTCATTTTCTTAATTATTATTCTTATTCTTAATTAGCTATTTATTTTTGTTTGATTGCATTTAGTTTAGAATGTAAGTGTATGGTTAAATGTTCATCACTGTTCATCGGTGTATGTTAAAAATAATAATTGTTCGCCGGCGGTATTTCCACATTCCGACTTTTTTTACAAACTTACTTCTAATTATTAATATTATTTAATTTTATTTTCAAAGAAACTAGTTTAATTATTCGTAGGCAAATCATCGGAAGGATTATTTCAATTATTCAAAAATAAATCAATAATAATAATTATTATTATTTAATGGCTTCTTATTAGAATGAATTTATTAGTTATCGGTTAAGTAGGAAAAAGAGAGATCAGGAATGGGTCCGGATGAGTAATGAGGAAACAACTCTTATTCTATACCCGGACGTAGTTGAATTATGAATAAATTTAATGGTATGTTGAGTGAAATTGATGAGGAATTCTGGAAATATTGTTAAGTTGTAAGAAAAGTAGTAGCTATATATTATTATTATTACCTTTATTAACATGTTTGCTCAGGTGAAAACCTCCTTTTTATCTATGTTCTGTTTCCCCACTTCCACTTTACCTATTGTGATAACCTAACTTGTGTTTTTTTTTGTTCTCCAATACTAAAGTTTTACTAACTACTGTTTTTTATATATATTTTTTTAACTCTTTCAAGAGGAACACTGTTTCACATTCCGTTACGTTGGTTGAAGGCTTACCACTGAACGAGGAGGTTGCGTTCGTGTGGAACACCTGAATAATAGTCGAGTCCTTGTCCAAGTTGATAACAATTATTACTACTACCTAATATTATTATCATAGAACAGTCATATTTTGTATGATACTAAGGATTTTACCCTAAAATTATGAATATTATCTCTTTCATGATAATTTTACTTATATGTTGTACTGAAATGGAAGAAATAAAGTGTTTGAAAAAATCTGCCTTTTTTTATTTAATAGCAGCCTACCTTTAAGAATACAAAAACACAATTCTACAATCCAATAGAATGTTTAATTACAAAACAGATATCATAATATGGAATCAATTTGTATAAAAAAAGGATCCTACACCTAATATATCAATACTACAACATCATTAATCATTTATTTAATCATATAGGCCATAGTGCAAAAAAGAAAAAAGGCTAAATCGACGTTATTTTATTCTTGTCAAAACTAAGTACTTCTCACCATTGTAGAATAATTTCCTTCGCGATGAGCAATGCACAATACAAATAATAAAAAAATAAGTTTATAAAACAAACAAAAAGAGAAAGAAATATAAACAACCACTTCACTATCAGGCAGCATACACACAGTAAAACAATCCAAAACATGCACACAATAAAACAATCCAAGAGAAAAGTCAATTTGTTAAGAAATTATACAAACAGTACAAAAAGCTTCAAAGGGAAATTGATCGATAGGTAAAATTAACCAACAGAAAAAGCAAAAAGAAGCCAAATAATTACAACATATTCAAACAAGATGAGCAAAAAAAAAGATTTATTCAAAAATGTCTCTCAATTGACTGATTGCTGTATTGATTCTACCACAACCTTAGGCGGGTAGGAAACAACTATATTTCAAACAAACTACTCCTTCATCATCTACGTGATACAAAAATCTCTCTCTTACCAACTTCTAACATTTCTGGCTTAGGTTTGTGCCAACATATGGGCTGACTGTCAAAATCTTGTACTGCGCCTCCAAAGGATAAGAATGTTAAAAAGACTTTCAATTAACTGAAAATTATAGTTTGTTGTATAACAACTAGGCCAAGTGAAAAAAAATGTCTGGGAAAAAATTATTACGTAATTGTTTTTAGACTGTAGAGTACCTACCTACTCGAAAAAAAAGTTTTCTAAAACACTTGCGTAATTAACATCATTATATAAATTATCATTTTGAAAAATTAGGTTACTTCTTATGAAAATATCACGTGGCCAGTCACAAAATTTTCCATCAAAACTAGTGCGTTGTTGCCTTATTGAATAATAATATGGCAATTGAGAAAAAATACCTACCTACAGATTCTAGTTGATTCTTAGTGATATCTACATATATATTACATTTTTTTAATAAAATGAATATGTGTTCATTCAAAGTGAACACAAAATACACTATTTGACTCTTTCACAGTGAGCTACTTAATGCTTGTGTCGTGAAAGAGGAAGACGGTCGGCACCTGGGTTCGAACCCACGACCTCTGCACGAAACAGTGCGAAAGCCGGCGTCGTAACCGCTAGTCTACCAACCACTTCTACATTATGTATAGGAATAGATTCTTATTTAAATATCTTATAATATAAAAGAAAGACGGGTAAGTGCTAACACTCGGGATTGGCTGAAAAGATTCTTCCGAAGTTTGATCTTTTTGATTCTCTTCCAGTCCGGATAACAGAATAACTATTACAAAATTGAAAAAAAATGCATAAGAAATATTTCTGTAAAATATAAGTGTAATTTAGTGTAAAATATAATATTAGAGTTAGTATGGAACGTACTTCCTGCAACGCTAACGTCACCTTTTAAAATGTCTATAACAACAAAATTAATGTTTACCTGACAATGATTGAATTAAAAAGATTGGTACGCAGATTTTTGATGGAAATATTTTTCGAGCTTTCAGAAATTATTGATAACATTCAAACATATTTTTTTATAAATTACAAATTAAATAAATATTCATAGTAGGTATTTTTTTCCTTTTTAGCATATTATCATCTACAAGGAGGATGTTTTGGCCAATATTCATAGTATTAATATTCGTACAGGACAACGTCTGTCGGGAAAGCTAAGCTAGTTTCAAATAAAGATATATGTACTAAAATTACATTGAAAGATAACAAGAGAAGCAAAGTAAAATTAAAGGGTCCAAATAAAAACACTAACCGTCTTACTTATAAAAAAACGTAAATCTTGAGATTACGTATAACTCACTGATCAGTTTTTACTTGATTTATAAAAATATATATTATCCGAGTTTGTTATATGGAGATGACATTTCATACAAAATTTTGTAAACAAACAAATTAGTAGCCCGGCAACGCGAGTGCCTACAACCGAGTTGCGCTATGTCAGATTTGAATGATTTTGAGTAGGTGCGGAATAGGTGCCAGACCTTATTTTTTAATTTTTCATTTTATCTTCTTCTCAGCCTATTCCCGTCCACTGCTGGACAAAGGCCTCCTCCATCTCCTTCCACACCGCTCTGTTTTGGTCTTTTTGGACCCAGTTGACCCCAGCGTATTTGACGAGGTCGTCTCTCCCGACGCTCCTGGCGGTCGTTCTGGGTCTCCAAGTTTCGACCCTCTTCGACCATTCTCTGCCTGGTCTCTTGCCAAGTGACCTGCCCATCGCCATTTGAGTGAAGCGATACGTTGGGCAATATCTGCAACCAAGGTTCTTTGTCGTATCACTTCATTTCTCACTCTATCTCTCAGGGTGATACCCAGCATGGCTCTTTCCATGGATCTTTGGGTAACCCTTTTTTTTTATATTATCAAAATATTGTCAAATCCTTATAAAATCATACGAAACCTTTATGTTTTGGCCAAAATGAACTTTGATCACTTCAATTTTAATATTTGTACGTACTTTAAGAGTACTCTTTGAATATTTTCTTCAAAACGTCATTATGTTTATCATAAATTTAGTTGGTCCATCATGGTTGTAATACCTCGATAATTACGGGAATGCAATATTTGCTTTATTTGTTTAAAATTTCTAGTACACACGAAACCATTGTCAGTTGACATAAAATCCAACATGGCGGGCTGAAATCTACAGAGATCAGCTCGCAATCAATCGATATGGGTTAAACTACCTCGACGACGGCTTGATCGCAAATTTTCTACCGCTGAACTCTTTTTTGCCTCTGATCAGAGATTTAAAATAAAGCAGTAAGAAATTAAAAAAAAATATCAACGTAAGTATAATAATATATCATAATCACTTCCAGCTAATGGATTAATTTCAATTTTCCGACAAACCAATTTGATACTCATCAAGGAAAATTCAAAGGTAAAATGTTTACAAAAACAGTGGTAGCGTGTACCCTGAATAAACATTAGGTAATATTTGGGGCGAATGGAGAATCAACTTTTGGGTCAGAAGTTATCCAAACTCCGAGATAAGTGGGAATAAATTACCGTGTCCTGTTACAGTAGGTACACAGCTATGTTAAGTTCAGATACGTAGGTAGGTACCTACTAGTTGGGTGCGAGCGTCTCATCCTGCCGGTGCAACGGCGGGATGAGACTTTTCTCGATCTTTGGATAACTGCACAACTGAACAAAATTGTATAGCTGAGCAAAAATGAACTTTTGATACATACAGAAAACAAAAAAAGAATATTGTACCTCTCTCTCTCCCTCTTTTCAGCCCTCATATATCCACTGCTGGATGTAGGCCTCTTCCATATTCTTCCATCTCTTCCTATTTTGCAGCCAGTTTTTCCCCCCCACAGTGGCAATGTCATCGGACCATCTTTTTTGAGGTCTTCCGACGCCTCTCTTATTCTCCCAGGGTCTCCATCTCAAAATCTTTGGAGTCCATCTTGTGGGATCTTGTCTTGCAACATGTCCTGCCCATTGCCACTTTAGTCTTGCTATGCGATCCATGATGTCTACCACTCTGTACCTACTACCATATTGTACTTACTACCATCTCTGTTGATATCCATCAAGTACTAAATAATGATATAAATCTGAGGATGATTAAGCATGATCTTGCAGAGCTGAGGGATTTAGTTTATTTTGATAGGAGAAGGTCATAAACATTACACAGTGGAGAGCTCTTGTTGCCTCGGTATGCTCCTGTGGGGTTTAAATGGAGAATGTATGTACATATGTATTCAAATATCTATTGCATATTATTCGAAGGTTCTGGAGGAACTTGGGTTATAATCAGAACGGAGTACAAGTTTTGGTGGTATGAGAAAGAGAAAGTTACAAAAAGAACTGTTGTTAGTCATAAGGCCATAAATTAATTCTGTTTCTACTTTTAATGTATAGTTGTCCTCTGTAATGTGTTTTGTTAAAATAAATAAATAAATAACTACGAGTAGGTATAGACGTTATAGTTCATCATTGGTAACATGGAACATAAATGAGTGGCGAAATTTCGAAGTTATATCAGTATTTCAGCTAATGGAAATAGAATATAGGTCAATAAAATATTGCATGGGTTAATTCAATATAAGGATTATTTATATATTCTCTATTTAGTGTTTATTAAATTGTTTATCTACATGATCAAAAATATTGAACCCCGTGGAAAAGTGCTCCGATGCAAACCACCAAAGAGATGGAAGGAGAACTGGACAATTACAAGCCATAAGGCCTTAATTAAAACAATAATATTGGATTTTGTGTAGTGTGAGGTAAATATTTCGAAAAGGACTATCGTTAAAAATGGTTCAGGAGAGTAAACTAAGAGAAATAATGGAATACGCATCAGATACTGTGTGAGGACTATGATGCTATGAGAGGATATTGCCTAGATTCGAGAGTATGTCGAGTACATTCGAGGGAGTCTGTTGTTATTTAATAGTCTGTAGTATTATTTAATATTTCGAGAAAATGAATAAATAAAACTTTATTTCAGATTGGTACAATATGATGAAAAACATTTGAAAAATTGATTGGGCGGACATATTATAACGAAAGACCTCTTCCAGCCAACCCAATATAAATACCCGATGAATTGACGACTTTTGGAAATATTCTAATTTTTAGCTGATAATTTCCTTTGCCAACTCCTTGACCCAAAAAATTATAGGCCCAGTCAAATCAACAAAAATTACTTAAAGTGTGTGCCATCTTATTTCCAGTAAATAAAACACGAATTGTCGCGGCGTGTATTTAGATGTTTTTAAAACAAGAATTATTAATCCGAAGAAGCTGCCAAATATCTGTTTGTGGAAGGACAGAGATAACCCTCATTTCTTCCACCCCCTCTGTACGGATATCTTTAGCAAAGTGTCAATAAGTACTCACAAGGGTCTCGTAATTAACAAAGTTGGTAACACTTAAATGTTTCGCTACTACAGAACTCGCCCATAACACTTCAACTACGGACGCAACATTTGGAAAATATCTCAGAAGTGGCTACTTGGCACAACAGTTGAAACTGAACCCCCTACACATACTAACATACTTAGATAACCCACCCTATTTGCATGCTATAACCACACTATTAACGAACGAAAGATGCCGATTTAGAATAGTCTTGTAAGTTTGTACTATCGTCATTATTAACACATTAGAACTGATAATGACAACACCAGCGAAGGCTGCGAATGTATTGAAGGACTATTGTGAACCTTCTCTAGTGAAAACATTATTTCAGCTATGTGTAAGCTAAGCAAAACAATAGGTATACCTAGACCTTAAAAATACAGTAAATAAATTGGAAGCTTTTTGTCGCATTGTCCGTCAATACGTCTAATGCACCGGGTTCCTAGGGAGTGGTGCATCGAACGAAAATATTTTTCTTACTACGGTAACTACATTTATAATGTTCTATACTGACACATTCACCGCTGTTTATAGTAGTACCCTTTGCCTAGGAAACCAGGCCATAAGCCCTGCAGTTTCTCTAATTGTTTGTTTACCCAGGAATACGGTACTACTATAAACAGCGGTGAATGTGTCATTGCAGAACATTGTCTATGTGGTTACCTTAGTAACAAAAACTTTGCCGCGATTTTCAGACGACGCATCGCTCCGTATTGCACTAACTTTTTGATGCTAACCTTACGCTTACACTGTTTGTAATATTAATAGTAGATTTAAATCTTAGTACTTACGACCACCTTCTACTATAAATTTAATATTTTAATGTGATCACTTTACGTTAACAATGTACGTCATTAGGTGGTCAAATTTAAAAATCCAAACCCGTCTTTAGTCATGCTTGTTATCAATAGCTGGGTGTAGGAAACTAAAGAGTTGGATGTAATTATTTAAATAGTGAAACGATGAGACATGTTTTGGACTTGGACTTTGGATGAGAACCTTCAAGATTTCTATGGGATACTAATTTACCAAACAGCCCACACGCATCATTAGTCAAAGTAAGTTTGAAGCAGTACAAACCAATATAAACCAAGTGCAATAGAAGTTGCATAAAGTCAGGGCCTATGTATTATGTATACTTACAACATGCATTTTAATACTATTATTGTAATTTGTTATCATTGTTAATATCATCTTGTTCTTTAATTTTATTTTCCAAAGATTTGTTGTGTCTTAATGTGCCTAGTCGTATATGCATGCTAGCCTCAACACAGGTTCACACCTAGTGAGGCGGCAATTTTTTTTCTTTTTTATTTGTATCTGACGTGTATTATTGTTTTGAACTGTATAATATGTATGAATTTTATGTGACAATGATTAAATAAATAATAAAATAAAATAAAATAAATAAATAAACAAGAAATGAGCTTATATGAACCCAAGAACCGATTAATCAATGGGCGATGACAGTTCTTTCTCGTTGTTATTTCCTTGTTGACCATATCAACCAGCAAGAAAATATACAATTATGGAGCTTTACTCTGTGTTCGTTTGGTATTAACGCACCCTAACGGTTCACTTTTAAAAAACGTTTGGGGAAAGTATAGCAATCTATAGTTTGGCCATACATCCATTGATGGTGTTTTTGATGAGACAGCGTTTCTTTGATAAATATGTAAATTAATAAGCAAACTTTTTCAATATTGATGGATTAATTAAAAACTTCTTTATTATTTATGAAGATTCATCCAATTATGTAGGAAACAGGGTGCATTTCAGTAATAAAAACTTTGGTATAATCACTCATATTTGCAATCTACTTAGGAAAATTTGCGAAGGGTAAAAACGTAGGTAAATATATTATGTACCAACTTTTTAATCCCTTACAATCTCAATAAAGAACGTTTACATCCCTCGAAGAGCTCTCAGAAGCCTCATTGCAGACTAAAGCTTAGCATATTCTTGTCTGCACAATGCGTGAGCCGACGGTTTTCAGTCTTTTTTTTACCTGTCACGTTGTGTCCCTTAGCTTGAGGCAAAGAGAACGGACTTGCCTTAACCCTAATTTTGAACGGGAAGAGGTACAAGTCTATGTCATAACCCATACCTTATAAAATTTACACATAAACATTACTAACTAATTTAACTACAATGTTTGCTTGAATATGTATTAAATCTCGTTTTTTTAGCCTTGTGGAAGGGCGCCGACTTCAGATCAAGAGGTTCCGGGTTCGATTCCGAACGGATCAGAAATATTAAATGTGTTTTTTCACTTGAAATCTCTACTCGGGGATTGAATCCTGTCTCAGATTGGACGGGACCGGTTAACTGGAAGAGAATTCTTCAAGCATTAAGAAGTTTCGCCAGCTATACTGACACCTATGTATAGAAGAGTATTATATATTAATATTTATTTTTTATTAAACTAGAAGCAAAACCTATAAACCAGTTATCGTCCCATGAAGGGTTCCAATTTTACGTTATTCGACATACAGACGACATATTAGTATTATAATGATTTTGCAAATTATATCGCATGCAGTTAGTGTTTTAACGACAATACCGAGCTACGGACGATCTTGACAAATTATTATATTTGATAAATTTAAATAAAGTAAAGATCCACTAGAAATCGTTATAATATGTTTAAATGCAGATTGCAACTTCAGCTATTTAAAGTGTACTTTAGTAGTCCTGTTGCAGAGCTATGGAACTAATTAAGGACAAGTGCAAATATTTAATTAAGTTGGAAAACGGACCCGGACAAAGTGCAATAGAAACAGCTCCCCTGCCTTGTACCTATTGCAGCAACATTGTTCCTCAGTATATTGAGAATAAACGAGAACACTAAACACTTAGATACCTATCTCGGTAGCTAACAAGTCGACTAAGTATCTTAACAGTTACTCAAACGTGCCACCAATTAAGCAATTATTTTGCGTTGTTTTTAATTAATGACGTACGAAATTGCTCGGTATTATTTCAAATTACAAAGCTATAATTTGGCTTCATTTTTAGAAGAAAAAAAGTAGTCAACAAATCAACTAACAAGAATTCCAATGCAAGTACAATGAGGTTTAAGGTCCAAAATTACAATGCAGGCTTAAGGTCCGCCTCAACGTTAAGGAGCGCATAAAGCTTTGCTTACTAAAATTATGCGAATAACAATATCTCCTTAGCACAAATTTGCGGCTTATCCTACTCGTTGAGTTAAGGGATACCCTGAGGTGTCATCAACAGCGTAGAGCTCACTTAACTCAGTTATTTTTTTTCTCACCAGGAAGCGCCACAAGTCACAATACGGACAAACATTATCTAGATACATGTTAAAAATAAATTGTAAAACCTATCTGACGTCTCTAACGGCCGGTTTCAATAACCTATCTCTAGTAGCTATCCCCCGATTTCGACGGCAAGTGTATATTATATTATCCATAGACAATAATTATAATAATATTGTTGATATTGAAACTCTGACGTATATTCGAAAATTGACATGGACGAAGTATTGACAATTTCTATGATCAAACGCGGATAGTTTCCATAGTAACTGACATAAATACTATCTATCTGTTGTTTGTTTATTGAAACGCGGATAAGGATAGAATATTAACTGCAGTTAATTGACGGATAGCGTTTAACTGATTACTACGGATAGGTTATTGAAACCGGCCGTTGTGCCCAAATTGGGTCAATGGTCGCAACAAATAAATAAACTGACGTTTAAAATGTCATAATAGGTATAGTCGCGCAATTGTTACGCTTTTTGAAGGTGGATTGCCTAATCAATTATAATTATTACGCTTTTGTCCGCTGTGGCTTAGTTTGTTTCATTGGCGATTCTATTTGGATTTTTTCGTAACCCTTTCTGTGATTATTTGACTAATGCATTGACCGCTATTATTCGCTGTGTTTGAAAATAACCACTTTAACTACTATCGTTTTGCTTTAACTTCGTTGAATATTGTATGATATATTGTTATGTTTATTATTGAATCTTTCACTTTCTATACCTGCATCTTAATTTAGTTAAATAATCGAAGCAAAGGTCGGTAACGGAAAAATCCAAGTCAGAATCAAATAGCGAACATAAAACCAAAACAAGAACAATGGCGCGCGTCCCGGTGAACATGACAGATGTGGAGCTTAATAGATAGACAAAACCACGATAAAAGAAAAAAGGGCTACCAACTTAACCATATCTACGGCTAAGCCAAGCCACGGTCGAATTTTGATTGAAATTCTCGTATGAACGGTAAGCTCCACTTAAATTAAAATCCTTAATAAATCTACAGGATAAGCCACAGTTTGTAATTTCGGCCCTTAACATCTAATGTACCTACGTCCCAAAAAAAAAAAAATAGATTATTATAGATAACTTTCAAGGTGATTTACAACATTTTTTTTTTAATTTATTGACAAGAAAAATTTGTACAATAATTTTAAATAGAAAGATACCTTATCCCTTACGGGATTTTTAACTGTTCTACTTACACTTAACTTATAAACTATACATAAATAATTTAACAATAAAGAAAAATGTCCGGACCCTCAGGCAAATCATATCAACCAGCCATTTTTTCTATCTATATTAGATAAACTAATTTATTTTTAAAGTTGGTCATGGCTTTGCACTCTTTAATGCCTGCTTTAATTTAAAGGTTACCTTTTATGTACTGAACAAAGCTTTACTATGCTGTAAGTATTAAAATTTTGTAATAGTGTGGCAATTATCTTAAAAAAAATCCAATTATGTCATGGTTAGACTAGTAATTAGAATTTTGACGCTTAATATTTACCTTTTCATAAATATAATAAAATGGTTGTTTGAGAAACACAGGATAGATATTATTGTGCCATAGACAAAATATATTAGCTATTAAAGCCTTGAATTCAAGTGTTTAATTTTAGCAGCGAAGGAATTGAGAAGGTAGGTAATGCAAACTCGTAAATACTCTTGTACACTCATTGCCCACTTAGCTATCTAGCTAACTATGTATATTCATTACAATACAATACTGTGTATAGTAAAATTGTTTTGCTCTGTATAAATGCTTAGTAAATATCTGAGTTCTTTCGTGATATTGTTTTCAAAATTATACAGGTACAAACTGATTTACAACCTACGATGAAAATAATAAATTATTTACAAACAAAATAGTTCATAAAATACCCTAAAAATGTATGATATTTCATGAAGCCAATATCACAGTCGCTCGCACAGTTACAAAATTATGTTATTTTAGGTACTTGGTAGCCTTATGCTCTGGGTTCCTAGGGAGCGGTGCGTTATCTGTTAAGACGGTTGTCATTGAAAATAATGACAATGTTTTTGTTGCTACGGTAAATAATGTTCTACATTGACATACCGCTGTTTATAGCAGAACCGTATTCTTAGGATAACAAACCTTAACAGCTCAGTAAACCAACTTTGTAACGTAGGTCGTTGGTTCGATCACAGGTGCTGACCATCTTCTTCTGTCACAATGTAATATTTTCTTTCTGTGACTGATGTCAAAAGTGTTTTTATGTTTACTTTGGGGTGCACAGATTGACATGTATCATCACTGTTTTAAATCCTTGCAAAGCCCATTTTGAAAAATCAACGCACCTAAAGTTATTTAAGCTCCTTTATTTCTTGGAAACCTTTCCTTGCAAAGATATTTATTTATTTATTACATTACATTATTATACTATTATAAATAAATCGACTAATAATGCGACCATCTACAATGTCATTATTTTCACAAATCTTTCGAAAAATTTATTTCATTGTGTCCTGCCAATTTTCCTTGACATTTGGTAGTTACTCTGCTGTAGACATCTGTACTTGACACTACCTGGAAGAGATTCTCTTCCCACATTATTCCGGTTCTGTCACTTACGGTTTGCAGCCACGTTATTTTGCCTTCTACCAACCCGCAAGTTTGCCTTCTATTTTGCTCTTAAGACTTAAAAGTGGGGATTTTTTTAATGAATCTGGGCTCACTCAAAGGGAACACATTTGTTTGTATTATTGTTCAACAAGGTTCAATACAAGGTTTGTCGTGAAAGTGAAATGGTCAGAACCGGGATTCGAACCCACGACCCTCAGTATGCTGTACGTGAGAAAGCCGTCGACTGAACCGCTGGGCTACCAACCCTTCATTGATTTCTCACAAAAATTGAAATGTGATCTTTTTTAGCATATTTTGCATCATCACTTTCCCAGATATGAAGGCGCCTATAGATCTAGACATAAAATTACCCAAAATTAAACTATATCTGCTGTAAGTTGTTCTTTAGTTCCTTATAATGATAAGATACACACCAACACTGTATTTGTAGGTATCTATATATGTAGTGAACTGTACACAGACGATGTCGTATATATACGTCCCTGCCTACTATTGGTATCACACCTAGTTCGGTCTGATGAATCACTAAATCCCTTTCTGTCAGGGGACATGGCTTCTGAAACTTTTTGGCAACAGAGTTCAGATTTTTATTCACTTTCTTTTACTCTTGTGTTTTAAATCAGTTGTTCTTCCAAGAGATAATATTTCAACCGGCTTAAAAATATATTTTTTAAAAATAAATTAAGATTCTAGAAGTTTGTTTGGAGTGACACTCAGCGTCAAGTTATTAAATGGCGGGAAGGGAATCGTGTGGTTATTGCTGCTCTTAATTTTACAATGTTATTGGCACGTGAAGTTTCATTGTGTAAGTTTGCATTTACACGAAACAAAAATAGAGCCGAATCGAGGAAAAGAGCATACTTTCTTTTATGGTTTATGTTGGAACCCATGGAAACAATAACGAGCAAGAACTAATTAATGGGCGATGGCAGATTAGTGTCCATATCAACTATCAAGAAAATATACTCCACTTCCAGCTCTGGCTCTATGTTTGTTTGATTTAAAGGCACCCTTAGAAGCAGATGCAAATTATTACGAGTATTGCATAGGAGTCATAGAATATTACTGGAATATTACAATATATGTAAAATGGATGATTATTGGTTTAAAATCAGTGGGGCTAGTACGAATTTTATCGAAAGCTAATTGCACGCAAATGACAGTTTATTAGTGTGCATTTACATAGTGTTCTAAAATCAAACGATCGAATCATTCGATCATTTTAGTATGAAATTTTTTCGAAACTATTTCGATGATCGTTTCGATATTCGATCAGCGAAAACTTATACTAGGGCTACAGCTCACAGAGAATCGAGATAGAGCGAAGAATCGCAAAAGTAAAAAGCGCAAATATCCGCTTTAATAAGTGGAAAGATCACGAAGTATCTAATCAAATCAAAACTTCCTTTCCTGAAAACTCCACCAGGAGCATAGGGATAAAACAAGAGCTCTCCACTGCGCTCGATCTTGCGCAATGCTTATGACCTCCTCCCACACCAAGTCCATTTCCCTCAGCTCTGCCTCTAAGGAACGGAACACGGTATGATAGGGTTTTCCACGTCTTCGAGACCCTGATGGGATGAAAAAAAAGCGCTCTCCTCGGCCAACTATCATTCGGCATCCTCAACACATGTCCCAGCCATGCCCATCTCCTCTCCGTAATGGTGGAAGTGAAGGGCCTGCGCTGGGTGCGCCGACGTATAGTGTCGTTCGTGATGCGGTGGTACTATCTTATACCCGAAATTCTCCTGAGGCACTTCGTTTCGAATGCAGATACTTTTTGAACCTGGGCTTTAGTCAGGTGCCAGGACTCACACCCATACATTTGTCCACCTAAGGAACAGCTTTACTAAAATTAACGTGATCACACTTCGCCAGCGTTAAAAACCACAATAGAAGACGGTCGTATACCCGTAATGGTTCAAACTTCAATTAAAATACGCTTATCGCACAAGTACAATTTATACTAATGATCGATCAAACTTTCACTTACACAAAAACAGTCGAACAACATTTGAGTCTAAGAAAATCTTATTCTTAAACATTCACAAATATTTAGATTTCATCGTGTCATTGCTTTTCCATTTCTTCCTTGTTATGTTACGTAGAACTGAGTTCATATCTATTCACTACACACAATTCTAAAATATGTTACGTAGAACTGAGTTCATATCTATTCACTACACACAATTCTAAAATATGTTACGTAGAACTGAGTTCATATCTATTCACTACACACAATTCTAAAATATGTTACGTAGAACTGAGTTCATATCTATTCACTACACACAATTCTAAAATATGTTACGTAGAACTGAGTTCATATCTATTCACTACACACAATTATAAAATATGTTACGTAGAACTGAGTTCATATCTATTCACTACACACAATTCTAAAATATGCATAAATTTAAAATAATTTCCATTGCAGTCGATTTTCAAGCAAACCGAAACTTTCATGGTCCCCTGAGTCGTGTACTTGTGTAGTTGTAGTTTTCTTACATTACCTCTGTTCTGTTATAGTTTTATTTCGAGGGAACTCACAGTTTGAACATCAGGAAAGAGTCCTGTTTAGCAAATCATAGTACATGAATAATTCAGTTGTATTACATGAAGTGGTTATTTCCCTGGGGAGCCAGATGCCCTCAAACTTTTAACACACTCGACTCCCCACAATTTGTGCTACCTGATACAATTTCTAGTTACAATAGCGGCTAACCTCGATTTTTGTTGACACTTGAACACGGCTGAAGGAGACAAACACCAGCGGTAAATTAAATTAAAACTCTGCCGGATAAATCTGATGATGGCTTACAAAATTACAAGCAGGTTAGTAACAAAAAGTCTGAACATAGATAGGTACCTACTTCAAAATTTAATATGTCTGGATTTAATATTTCATGTAAATACACATTTCAAAAAGCCTATATTTATGTAGTCATAAAAAGGATCTGAAGGAGAGAAAAGAGACATAAAATGGGGGAAAAAGAGTGACTCCAATGCAAGAACCTGCCTTTGGACTTGATGATCGTGAGTTACCCTAAAACGTAATCGGAATTGTCTGCTCCCATCGGGGAGAGGGTAAAATCAAGATATTTGTAAATGTTTTTTTGCATCATAAAAACAGAAGGCTATAGGTACTTAATAATAATTGCTGATGGGAAGGAAATAATTAATATCAAATTTCTAGAAAGTCAAAATATTTTGAAAGTCACCCATAACGTGTTTGAAACATTATAAAAAAAAATCCGATTTTGTGGCATTCTATTAACCGTGACCAACTCGAAATATTATGCAGTAGGTTCCCTTCTGTTTATGTATAACATTGTAAAGCGCCTTTGACGGTTGCACACAAGTTGCACTGCTTCTTTCGAAACAATGGGTCTCCACGCTCGCTTTGTTGCTTGTTTTAATTCCAACCTTTTCCCATTTTCCATCCGAGTTTGCAAAAATAATTTCTCCTTTCATTTCATTTAGAAGAAGAAGAAAAAAAATAATCTCCCCCGTTTCGTTTTTTTTATTTTTAAATATTTCAATGAGCCATTTGGTCTTGTTCAAATCGCTTCCGGCGAATTTATTACCATCGTGACAAATTTCGTCGAAACCACACAATTGCTATTGAATATTTTCTAAGAGATCACGTCTTAATATTCGTCACCGCTACTACACGTAAAGGAATATTTAAGGGAGAGGGACACTGGATAATTCATTTAAAAAACGCAGAGTGATTTTTAATCTCATCAAATACGAAAAAAAAATTTTTTTTTTATTTCAAGGGTGAAATTTTTTGTATTTTTTTACCACAATATTGATTATTCAAAATATATGTCGTCTTACTACGATCATTTTACGTTGATTTGACTCGATAATATAAAAGATATAGGTATAATATTGTTTGACGGTTTTCAGAATATCAAAAATAATTATGTTTGATAATGTTTTGTGTTGTAATGTAATGTTGAAGTGTAATGTAATGTTAATAATAAACAATAAATGAAGATATGTTTTTCTTTAGTGCTAAACCAGGGGTATTATACACGAGGCGGTCTTAATACGAACTAGTTGGGTTCTAATTCAAATTTCAGCAATTAAATTCATTCCGGCAATTAATTTTTAACAAACCATTATTTAGAAAATAACTTTTATTTAATAACGCGCCTCTTCTTCAATCATTCATATCTGTACGAATATATTATTGTCTTTCGAGATTAAAAAGTTAGTTTATTTCAATACATACCCATATCGCGATGAAGTTACTTCTGGCATCTGGGTATTAGGTACTGATAGTATATGGAATATACCTACATGTCTTGTGATCGGATTTCAAAAAAAAAATAGATTTCGCTGAAATTAATTTTCTCGACGTTTTCGAGGGTGTAGATTCCAAAAATGCAAATATTTTTTTTTCAAAAATTTCCCCTGTACGCGTACACAAAAATGTGTGCGCACCCATAACTCATAGTAATTCTTATCCGATTTGATTGAAATTTGGTAGAACGGTTAGCCCCCCCCCGATATTCAGGGGAACCCTCTTAAAGTATTCAAAGAAAATTTCACTTGTTCTAGAAAAAGGGCTAAAAAAGAAAAAAAAAAACTTCGATTTTCATAAAATTTGGTATACGGGTAGGTTTTATGCTCCTACACAAGCACGTAAAATTTTAAGTCCTTAACTTCAGTGGATCCCCCTTAAAGTACCGATTAATATTGAATATGTAGTTCTAAAGCATATAATAATTATTGTCTTCTGGCTGTTATAATATACTATCAGTTCTGGGCTACCCTAGGTTAGCAGTTTTTTTGTTTTGAGGTCGTTTCCTAATAATGGAAGTCCCAACCATGCTCTCAAAAATTTGGGGATTGTATGTACCTACATATTATTTCAGAAGTCAAAGTGTTTCTGTGACTCATATTTATAATTTCGACCTCGGCCGACCTCGGTAGCCTAGTGGCAAAGGATCCGACTTCAGATCAAGAGGTCCCGGGTTCGATTCCCGGTCGGGTCAGAAATTTTCAATGTGTTTTTTCACTTGAAAATTTCTACTCGGGGTTGGAATCCTGTCTCAGATTGGACGGGACCGGTTGACTGGTAGAGAATCTTTCAAGCATTAAGTTCCGCCGGCTATACTGACACCTATGTATAGAAGAGTGTTATTTATTTATTTATTAATTTCACCTTGTCCATTTTTGTCTTATATTGCTAAACATAAGCCTTCTCTGCGTACTGTCCAACCAAATGCATAATATAGATGAGATGTGAAAAGCTATCGCAATAAATTATTATCTTTTGCATCATAATGATTCTTATATACCTACATAACAATTTGTAAGTTCGTTCGTAACTCGCTATTTAATTTAAAACACTCCAACTGCACGCCAAATATTTTTCATATTTATAGCAGTCGTCTGCAAGTCGATGGCTGCCGTAACAATAATAACAGGTCTCCGCGAGAAATATTATATCGACGAATTAGTATGTGATTCCTACATCAAACTATTCTAATGGAAAAAAATGCCAAATTATCCGCTCTTAACCCAACGTGGTAAAGTAAAATTTAGACCCTTTGAGGGACGATATAACTCATTTATAGGACAATCAGACAATCAACAAATGGCCCTTTTCCATGCCTGTTGTTTGACAGGTTTTGCTGCGAGAATTCAATAAAAAAGGTCTTTTGTTTCACTGAAACCTTCATATTTTTAATTGTTCCGAATGTTTTCAGTTCCACAACACGGTAATGAAAGTAAAAAAAGACGTCCATGACATCATACCTATTTGTATGAAATGCAACGCTAAGTGCGCGTCCCTGTCTGGGAACACAATGGCCACCCTCCGCCCGCGCCTTGGGAACAATGCTTTACATCCCGTTTTACAATGCATTTTATTAATATTGTGATTGTCTGGTGGACCTACACAGCTCGCTACTTTATTATCACATACATTTGAATACCCAATAAAGAAATTCTCCATCGTCCAATTGAAATATTTCAAGGGAACTTCTTGTAAATGACAATTTAATATCACCCTCACTGCTGAAATCAAAATACAAATGTAGAACGAGGACGTTACCCTATATATATAAATGGAGTTCTATTTCCCTATGACTAAGCACGTTGGCCCGCGTTGTCACGCGTGATGCTTGAACGGCTGGGCCAATATACGTTTGGGCAGGAGAAGATTCTCGCGAAAGAAAAAGAACATTGTAAAATTTAAGAACACTTAACGTAGGTAACTTTCTTAGTACTTTTGACAATATAAACTTACCTATATTTCAATTGGCGTTTGACATCTGCATTGCAAGTTGTGTGATTATCGGTGCTCTTGTCAGAATGTGCCTTGTAAACAAACGTGTTTTACAAAGATGCATCAGTGGAATTAATGTATCGCTACATAATTCTTAAAAGTACTGAACATTAAACCACCATAAATGAAACAAAGATTTACAGAAAAATATCCAATATAAATTGTAAAATCAGAAAGTGTTAAAACATTCCTCCATCAAACGCTGGTTACTCAGTTATTATTGATGGGAAAGCGATAGAATCGTTCATCACTTGTGACTCAATATTTTCTCAGTGCTTTTTACTAACACCGCTGAACTATGAGATATATCAAAATGTCACTAGAACGTTGAAATAAATGTTACAATTTAGTTTGAAGGCCTATAGAAAAGGTAGTTACTCAAGAAGATATCATAATATTTTAGGGTTATAGCTTTCGTAATGTAGGTACTGAAATGGTGACTCCCATAGTTTTATAAACTGTTTTTTGTTCAGATTTGAAAAGCAATCGAATAGCAGGAAAACCTGTCGACAGGCAAAGGAAAGGTTATTAATAGTTCGGTTGTTAGTTACCACGTTGGGGACTGAGATCAATTTGACATTTCTTCCCGTAGCAACAGTTGTATGTATTAACCCCTGATCACGTATAAGATATTTCGTTGATATTAGGTATATATCACGCGCAGAAAAATATTTCCCGTATGATTAGTTTTGTCTTAATAATTAATTGTGAAAAATATTTGGCGAGGGTTAAAAGTTTTTCAACGAAAATACCAAGTTACGAGCGTACCAATTATAATATCAAATCAAATCAAAGCTCCCTTTGAACCCCTCTCAGGAGCATAATGAGGTAACAAGAGCTCTCCATTGCGCTCGATCTGACTAATAATATATTATACGATAATCTGTAACTTTGTCAGAAATAGGAACTAAGTTATTATAGTACCTACCTTTTGATAATATGAAAAATGTAGCTGAAAAATATATACACGGCCGGTTTCAATAAACTATCTATCTCCTATCTATGGTTAAAAATCTATCTGTCTTTACACTTTGGTGTTTCAATAAACAAAGGATAGATAGAATTTTCTATCTATCTTTCATTATATGATTTGTATAGAAATCGGCGATAAAGCATTTCAATAACCTATCTCTAGTAGCTTGTGACATTTGTGATTACTGTTTTTCTATGGTTTTCCTAACCCCCTATCTCGGCGGTTTGTTTTTCCTATCCCCCGATTTCGACGGCAAGTGTTTGGTATAGCAACGAGTTTTTTTTGAAAATAATGGCTTTTTCAAGTGACGAGAGCGATTTGGAGTTATTTGAAGACGGAGTCTTTGACTCTGACGAGGACGAAGAACCCCGGATGTTATATTCACGGATAATATTCATGTCGATATTGTCGAACAAAGATTTTCTTGTCGGGTTTCGGTTAACCAAAACCGTCGTAAATGATTTATTTTTTATAAATTATTTTCTTATAAACAATATACGACGACGAGACGAGAAAAATAATGGTGGGCGAATGTTGCGTCTCTCCGACGCATAGATATTATTATATTGTCCATAGACAACATAATAATATTGAAACTCTGACGTATTTTTGAAAATTGACATGGACGAAGTATTGACAATTTCTATGATCAAACGCGGATAGTTTCCATGGTAACTGACATAAATACTATATATCTGTTGTTTGTTTATTGAAACGCGGATAAGGATAGAATATTAACTGCGGTTAATTGACGGATAACGTTTAACTGATTACTACGGATAGGTTATTGAAACCGGCCGCAATGGGTAATATGTTTTAAAAAAAAGTCTAAGACAGTACAAAGAGTGGCAGTTTCACCACCAGTAGACCTGCAGGATTACGCAGACACACCCTCCAAAAACAACAACAGTTAAAATTAATCTGAGGGAAGTACACGAGTGGGAGGGTATCTCAAACGAATCTCAAAATGAATAATTTCCTCCTCACTCACCTACCTTTATCTCGGCAAATAATTTAACACGAACAAAGAAGCAAATCGATCAATTTCACTCTCTCTTCAAGATCAAAAGTTACGCGGACGCCTTAACAAAAGCTTAGAAGCGTCTCTACACAAAAGCCACAAAACACAACACCAACCTTATCAGTCTGACTTGAATATCAGGGTCACATACTCTCTCCTAAACCTTAACATTTTCTACGAATAAAAAAATTTGCTTTGTTATTTATCCCGTCGTAAACTATTGTCAAAGCTTCCTCCACCGCGGGTTTATGGTGATTCGTCTCCTTTGTCGGTCAGCTATAAATTCTATATATTTTAACCGATATTCGTGTATAGGATAAGGTATCTATGAAAAATCTAACAAAAGCAACCTTTCACACAACCCGGGATAACCAATCGCCGAGTTGGCAAGTTCTTTCCACACATAAATTAGGTTGGAAATCGGCCCCATGCACGTTTTTCGTCCACCAAAACGAAATTAAATCTTGCGAAGCTTGATAGTTGACAGCTACTGTGTTTGCTCCAGCTCATTTTTTTTTTTTTTTTTTGGGACTTCGGCATTTGTTATCAAGTCCGGGTGTTTTAAACATCCTGTAATAAACTCACATTCAAATGCTTCTAGTCCGTTTACGCCTTACGGTGTTGACTTGAAAGGCCATATTTCACATCCATACACAGACATACCTACATACATCCTCCATTTAAACCCCACTAAGGGGCAAAGGAGGGCAACGAAAACTCTTCAATGCGCTCGATCTTGCGCAATCTTTATTACCTCCTTTCCCACCATGTCCATACCCCTCAGCTCTGCTTAGAAGGAGAGGAACACAGTATGAGAGGGTCTTTTTCGTCTTCGTGGAAATTCCAGCTAAGAATAGCACATCTGAGAGGCGGGAAATCGAAAAATCAGATCGGGACCGTGAGGTGGTAAACCCCACCGGTCAGAAAAGGCGCAAAAATAAGCCTCAGACGCCTGAACTACACCAGGGCGCGGGGGTAAAACAAATGTTTGTACCTCCATGTAGAATAGCTAACGAGTATAAATACACACGTGAGCATATAAGTATACGAGTATAAAATACATAAAATAAACGTATGCACATTTTTAATTCAAGCTAACGTAATAATTCCTATGTGCGTAAGGTAAGTAATTAAAAGCTTCGGTTTTATTAAAATAATAAATTTTAGGATGTGTGCAATTAACGGTACTAATTAATTACACCTGTGTTTGCGATTAAACTGAAAAACTTTCATAAACCCACCTCGTTGTTTTATAAGACCGTAATGGCATATATTACGCATATTATGTGGTTGCATTCAGTTCGGTCGCTGTCGATAAATGTGAAACAGGACTCTTAATTATTATTATTTGTACTTTTGTTTATTACTATTGTTTTTTTTTATCTTCACTGTAGGTATTATGCTTTTTTGTAAGATGATTGGTTGGTTACATGATTTGATTTGAAGTAGTATTGCCCCAGAACAGACTTTGTCTAGTGGGGCAGTAAATTCCAACAATTATATATGTAAACTGTTTGTTGTGTAATTGCTAATGGAAAATAAAATAAATAAAAAAAAAATAAATAAAAAAATAATCATTTACTGTTTTATTTAAAAACTCTGATCAGTGGAAAAAAAGAGTTCAGCGGTAGAAAATTTGCGATCAAGCCATCGTCGAGGTAGTTTAACCCATATCGATTGATTGCGAGCTGATCTCTGTAGATTTCAGCCCGCCATGTTGGATTTTATGTCAACTGACAATGGTTTCGTGTGTGCAACAACGCTTTCTGTAATAAATATACTGTTTTTAATTTTTTCCCCCGTCCAATTAGGTGCTCCCTTCATATTTTGGTCCATTTTGTTTTGGTTTATCATTTTGATAATATAAATTTTAAACAAATAAAGCAAATATATTGCATTCCCGTAATCATCGAGGTCTTACAACCATGATGCACCAACTAAATTTATGATAAATATAATGACGTTTTGAAGAAAATATTCAAAGAGTACTTTTAAAGTAGGTACAAATATTAAAATTGAAGTGATCAAACATAAATTAGTTCATTTTGGCCAAAACATAAAGGTTTCGTGTGATTTTTTTATAAGGACTTAAAAATATTTTGATAATATAAAATGAATAATTAAAAAATAAGGTCTGGCACCTATTCCGCACCTACTCGAAATCATTCAAATCTGACAAAGCGCAACTCGGTTATAGGCACTCGCGTTGCCGGGCTACTATTTTGTTTGTTTACAAAATTTTGTATGAAATGTCATCTCCATACATAACAAACTCGGATAAAATATATGTTTATAAATTAAGTAAAGTGAGTTATACGTAATCTTACGATTAACGAATTTTTTATAAGTAAGACGGTTAGCAGTTTCCGACAACCGATTAATGTATGAACAAGATTGTTATCATAGATCTATTGTACAAGACTCTACGTTTTTATTTGAACCGAACTGAATACATTAGGTATGTTAAATAATACTTATGTTTATTTCTATGAAACAAATCTTGTTCGTTACATACGTTACGTGTCGTACATACGTTTCATACATACTCTCTCTTAGCGCAGTTGCTCTCTGAATACTCTCCCGTATATTTTCAATATCATCGCCTATATGCGCATTGCTAAGTTTTTTCAATACCAAACAGGTTATTTACAGTCCTTTAATATCGAGATTTTGCAATCAATACAATAATAATATGTTGTATACACTCGTTAAGGGCTTGATTCGCACATTTTTATCAGCAACATTCACGCTCGATTCAATACAATGGACCGTTGATTCGATAAATAAAGTTCAATAATTTTGGCTCGCTGTCGAATCGATTTAAATTTCCCAGGATTTATTTGTAAAATCAAACAAACCTACATGTCTAGATATCAGTGGCTTTATTTTTTCAAAAAATTGGGCAAGCCGACAAAAAAGAAGAAGAAGAAGAATTTCACCAAAAAAAATCACATTTTCCGCATTTTTATCCATGAATTATCAATGTATATAGGATAGCTATCTACTGTTAAATTTTATTTTTTTTTACTAAAAAAAATTATTAGAAAATGAAAAAAATTTAACAGTAGATAGCTACCTAAATACATTTGATGATTCATGGATAAAAATGCGGAAAAAGCGACGTTTTTATGGGAAAATTCTTCTTCTTTTTTGTGACTTAAATATTCTGAGATTATTATTATTTTTTTTTTTAAATAAATCTGTGCTCACTCGAAGTGAACACAAATAGAATTTTGACATCTTTCACAGTAAGCAAATGCTTGTGTCGTGAAAGCGGAAAATGGTCGACACGGCCGGGATTCGAACCCACGACCTCCACACGAAACAGTGCGAAAGCCGGCGTCGTAACCGCTGGTCTATCATATAATTAAAGGTTTACTGTTAAATATTCTCAAATTATTCATTCAAAAACATATTGCGAAATCAAACATACCTTGACGTCAGTAATATTCTTGATTATGGCATGGACACAGACAACATGAATATTATAATCATGATCAGGTTATACAGCAACTGTATTATTTTATTAAACACAAAATTTTTGATGTTTCTTTTAACCTTAGTTATTCTGTATTGATGAACTTTCTAAGGTCGCTAAAACCATATTCATATCGATTGTCATTTTAAATAAACACGTAAATTTAACCTTAATATAAAGTTCACAATAAATGACAAAAACTAACTAACAATCAAAATTATTAATAAACTGAATTGACAGCAAGTATTATTAATTTGTAAACTAAATCTGTCCTTATTCAAAAACTCTAGCAAACCGTCTACTTGTGACGCATTGTTTCTCGACATGATTCATAAGGCGAAAACTGTTTTATTACAAAATGGAACACAAAATATAGTGAACAACACCGATGTTAGATGTAATACGCGACATTTCTTATATTATCCGCCACTACTTTCTCAAAACAACTATCAAAAACTATATTGAAACCCAGATAAACAACGCGTTCAACTTGTTGTCAACGTCAAATGTATTTTGACAGTTTATATTACCGATTAAATTGCCATACTACATACATAAATAAATCAAAATAATGTGAACTTACTGTTGTTAACCGATAAAATATGTATGGGTGAATCTTTTACGTGATACATTCATTGTTTATTATTAAAAAAGCAAATAACAGGATATTTTGTATAAAATTCTCATTAATTTCTCAATTATTTAAAGTAATTCCAATAATTCCATTTCGTGATTTTGTTTGAGAGTTGGCAACTCTAAATAATCCCGGATTAAATTTCCTTTGGAAAAAATGACCCGTGGTGGGCCAATTGAAATTGACGATAGGGTCGACAAAATTAAAGGGAAGGGATCGGCTTGCAAAATGCTAGTGCGAAAGGGACGCACTGAGCCTTGACTAAGGAGTGCTTCAGGAACGTCAGAGGAGATGAAAGCAGTACTTTCTCGTTATTTTTGGTCCATAGAATATAAAAATACTGTTATACCATGGCAACCAGGGGTCATGCGAGAATATTTTTTTGACGTGCATCATAAGTTTTTTAATTTTTCGTCAGACTTATAGCAATCTTTGAAATGTTTTTATTTTTATATTCCTCTCGAAAATTCTAGGGTAAGCCAGGATTATTGGCTTGTACCAGCCGCTCGCCACTGCTAGATATGTATATTATGTGTATTGACATAGCGGAAAAGGAATGTTGATGACTCAGAATTTTCACCCAAACCGACGACCGGTGGATTCCAGGCAATGTGTCGGGTCCAATTTATTTTAATTAGATTAATTTATAATCAAAATTTATTTTAAGAAGATTATTGTAAAAGATTACATTTAGGTATAATGGTTTTTTAAGAACAATATTTTGTTTGATAATCATTAGCTTTTTGTACCAGTAAATTAAACATCAGACATAAGTTTATACGAGGAAAATGAGTGGATATTTTATATTTACAGAACTCCAACTTAATATTCATTTTGTTCAGACAATACTCAATAATTAGATGGTAATTTCCATGTATTTTTTATAATCTCACCTGTTGAATATTCGCTCAATCCACCACCACTGGTACCTTCAAAATATGATGATAGGAGCTGAGTTGCATAAATAAAAAATTAAACTATAATTTTATCGCTTCATTCATCGGATCCATCAAAATATTAGTAAAAAAAAAACCAAAAACATTTCGTAAAATAAAACTATAGTGTCAGAAAGCATACTATGTTTCTCTAACTAAAATGACTATAGGTGTGTTTCCGCGACTTGGACATCCCATACTTTAGACAATTATTGTCTCCTATTTCATTCCAAAGGGGTGTTGTAATAAATGGGACAAGCAACATGGTGTTTAGTCAAATTCCAGACACTTGGCATAATGTCCTGCGGATGAAATCCAATACGTCAGCGAGTTGACTAACATAGGTAACATGGCATTTAGAGTTAAATGCGGTAGCCTATGACATACACTCTAAACAAAATCGATATTGCATGTTTGAAGGGTGTTGCTGATGATGCACCCTTGGGGTTGCAGAGGACATTGCCACCAACCATTTCGGAGGGGAAAGGCCTGATTTCTAAACAGTTCTAGAAATAACTGTACTTTTATTGAATAATGTTCGTTTCAATAGCGTTTGGTTTCAATTAACTTGTTTACACGATTTTATTGCCAAAACTGTAAAACAATATAATTGATTCATTAAATTCGTTTTGCAAGCAGCATGAAATATGATCAAGGATCGACAGTACAATAATTATTTGTATGTTTATACTAGGTACTAGGCTAGCTTTTGACATATACACATTTTTTTAGATATTTAGGAGTAGGTACCTATGTTTATTTCTATGGATTAACGTTTAATTACTCTGAGTTTTTAGATATGTATTTATTTAATTATTCGTGCACATATTACAAAATAGTGTATAAAAATAGTGGGCAATGCTGGGATGATAGCCGAAGCGATCTCTAACATCCAACCACATTCATCGAAATAATCTCAAAGTCAATATTTTTGTCTAGATTCTTGTGACCTTTTTTCAGGACTAGATCTTAAAGAAAAAATAAAGTAGTAGAACATTGTGCACCAACAAATCCAATAGGCAATAAAGATGAGACAGTAACAAAAATGGATATAGTCATATCCTGGCGCCAAATACATGACAGCCTCCTCCTCAACCTATCCACGTTCGCTCCCAAGGTGGAGCATGTGGTCGCCACTAGGTCCCTCCATGCACTTCTGTCTTGCGCCAGCCGCTCCGCTTCCTCCCAGGTCAGTCCGATATTCTGCAGGTCGGCGCTGTAGGCTCGCGCAATTGTGAGGCACGGTCTTCCTCTTCTTCTTGTGCCGCCCGGATTGTAAAATAGGCTGGCTTGGCCAACGCTTTCGGGAGACATACGCAGGACGTGCTCGAGCCAACTCAGTCTGCGATTTAGGATGACTGAAGTAACGAAGGGCTGTAGTGTTCTTCCTCGGACAGAGTCATTGGTCACAAAATCATACCATCTAATTCCCAGTATTTGTCGCAGGAATCTGTTTTCAACGCTGAGAAGTTTCCTTTGCTGAGCCTTTGTCAAATGCCAGGACTCGCAGCCGTATAACAGAATTGGCATAATACATGCGTTCAATAGACGACATTTGGTTTTAGTGTAGAAATTGTTGGACCACCAAATCTTTTTCATGCCATGAATGAAGAGCTGGCTTGGGCTATTCTTATAGAGACCTCTTTTCCGCTACTACCATCCGGTGTTAAATGCACTCCTAGATATTTAAAGTAGTCGACGTTCTCTATAGAGTCACCTCCCAGTTGCAGGCTTGCCTGGTTTCTGCAGAATTCATTGAGCATATTTTTGGTCTTTTTAAAATCTATTTTTAGACCTATGGATTCTGAGCAGTCTTTTATTCTTTCCAGAACTTCCGCCACAAGTGGGACGTCCCTCCCAAGGATGACCACATCGTCGGCAAACTCCAGGTCGCTCAACGTGAGGTTCTCAGTCAAGTTTAAGCCACGATCATGGGGCACAGCAAGGCGAAGAATGTAGTCCATTATTATCACAAACAGGCAGGGTGCAAGTACGCAACCCTGTCTCACTCCCGTTGTAACTCCAAACCAGTCAGTGTAGACGTTTTCTATACGTACACGACATTTGCTATCATGGTGCAGCGACTTTATCAGGCTAACTATTTTAATTGGCACTCCATATGCTTGCAGTATATTCCAGACAGTGTCTCTATGGGAACTGTCGAATGCCTTCTCATAGTCCACAAAACAACATGATAATGGCGCTCGGTATTCCTGGTGCTGCTGTAGGATACAACGGAGGCTATGAATATGGTCGGCGCAAGATCTGCCCTGCAGAAACCCCGCCTGATTGCTTCTAAGAATGTATTTGAATGGTTCTTGGATTCTGTTTAGCAGAACGTACGCCATTACTTTGCCAGGAATACTCAGAAGTGTTACACCTCGGAAGTTGTTGCAGTCTTTTGGGTCACCTTTTTTGTGTTTCGCAGTGACAGCAGTCGCAGTCTTTAAATTTGGTTGCTTTGGTTTCGGAGACAAACATTACCACCTGATGGCTAACATTGTTAACGTAAAGTGATCACACTAAGCCAGCCTTCGAAATAACAGTAGAAAACGGTCGTAAGCCCGTAGTGGTTTGTTCCATTTAAAAATCACACATTAGTAATGAATTTTTAGAGTCATTAGTTGTTATTTTTTCTTCAAAGTCAATAGGTAGATAGTTTAAAGTTTCCTGTTTTTACAGGAAAACCTCATTTGTTTGTTTCCACTTAGCAGCGGTTAGGTTAGGTCGTCTAGTCTAAGTGATGTGATGTTCAAGCCTAATTTTTTATGGGCGCTTTTAGAAAAAATGTTTTCTAAGCTTGTTCTTACAAAGTAACTAAGTATGTAACATATCACTTAATATTTTTAAAAAATCATATAGGTATCTAAACATATCTGTTCTTCCTTCCAACAGGAGCTTTATTGCCGTAATCAATCGCATTTGAAAATCACTTAACGATAAGATTAAGACATGATCGCAATCAGGTCGCCCTTGAATTTGACGTTTGTAAGATAGTTACGGGAATGCCGATTACATAGAATTTCATACTAATATTTCAAACATAACGGATTTTTAAGATAACTACTAGATATCTTGTTTTGTGAATACCAATCCGCCATTTTAATATTGTCAATCAAGATAGGAGCGTATTAAGACCGCTACGAGAATAACCCTACAGGGCCCCAAAGACGAAGAAGACCCTCTCATAAAGAGTTCTACTCTTTCGCAGCAGAGCTGAGGGATTTGTTACCTTGTGGTAGAAGGTCAAGAACTTTGTGAAAGATCGAGCGCAATGAAGAGCTCTTTTTGCTTCCTTATGCCCCTGAGTGGGGTTGAAAGGGAGTTTGGATTGGATTTGGATATTTGGATCCAGCTTTCTTCTCAAAACGAATTTCATTAAATACTTACACATTTACGATATAGAAATCTAAGATGATGGTGGGTAAAGTCGTTAACGGAAGCATAAAAATACATAAGTGAACAGTGGTTGGTAGAGTAGTGTTCGAAATAAACAGACATATCATAAATTGTGCTTAGTGGTAGTAAGCCATGATATTGCAAAGTAATAATTCAGTAGTACATAGGTATAGTGGCAAGCTAGATTGTAAACTCGCTAGGGTCATCACCGACTGTATTAATATTCTGTTGATTCAGCGAAATGTGGGAACATTTCTGGGGAGAGAGTCACGAGTAGTGCGGAGAACGAGCAGATGTGAGCTGCCCTACCTGAGACCGTTTTAGTGCTGCTATGATAATACTCCTAATATTAACGACCAGAAGAGATCCCCCGTCACCATGTGATGGTTGTAGTTTTCTGATTAGATGATAACTAGCAGCAAAACCTGTTGGAAGACAGGCACAGAAAAGAGATTAATTGCTCGCTTGACCTAAAAAATCAATAAAAACGTATTTTAAAATGTTCCAATTTCACATAAATCATCCAAATGGATGCAATGCCAAAAAAATATCATATTACCACTTTGAGAACTATGGACAATTTGACATTTACCCCCGTGGCAACATTCTATGATCCTATTATTAATACCATAATAAGCAATATAGACTTTGCAGTAGTAAGTAGTTGGATTGATTCTGTCATATGTATGAGAAATATTATATGCGTGGGGGTATTTCAGCGAAAACACTAAGGATGAATTTGACTAGCTAAAATAATGTATGTGTTTGCCAGCTGTCATAAAAAACGTATCACCGCCTACTGGTGAAACAGCCCCTAACAATAGTATAATAAAAGTTTTACAACAATTTTAGTACAATAATTTATTTTTTATTGTAATATTTAAGGTAATCCAAAAATACCGGCATCTACAGAAATCCTGAGAAAGCTATTATGTTCTTTCACATTGAATAAGTCTCCTTTTGAGTGTGTAGCGTGACAGAGTCAATAATCTGGACGACTATACGTATACGAGATATGTAGATGTACCAGCGGCAGACAAGCTCATAACTAATTACAGCAAGCGATACGTATAGCCGAGCCATAGTTCATGCTCTCTCAAATATTCCATAACTCCGGTCTAATAGCCCAACTTACACACTCGTAGCTCACATTAAAACTTAGTTTTGAAACTAAATTACTGTGTGTCTACCTGTCTTGATACTGTGCTGGATACTATGTATCCGTGTCTCTCTATTCATCCTCACCTTGCGGTTACTTAGCGCCAGGAGCACGTTTCAAATTTATATCCAGATTTCTGACTGAATCACTGATGCAAATAATTGAGATTCGTGTTAAAGGTGGCCGATACAAAAGTCTCAGTAACAAAAACCTCTTTAAATATTCAAAGTTTCGCAAGAAATAATCAAAATTTATCGGTTTTAATAATTTGGTATGGAAATTAGTTTCTAACAACTATACTAGAAGTCAGACCCTGATTCGCAGAATACTAAAACTTATGCGTTAATGAGTTAACTTATTGTTTGTTTTTATAATTAAAAAAATATAAACTTTAATGTTTTAAATTTGATCACAGTGCGGCATCAAATGCCCAACAATAAAAAAAAACACTTGTGATATTTTTAACTGTGCAAATTTTATAATCTGAAACAAAAAAGGTTGTACCGGGATTAAATCCACAATGATGGCGACTGAATCTTAAGCTATCGACCATATTGCATTGCTCACCGCAAAACTCTGTAATGGTGAGAAAATAAATAAATTAATTAATTAATATTAAATTTAGCCAATAAGCAAATTTTCTCGTTTTTGGTATCTCTTTAATTGTCGATAATCACGTTGCAAGGTGATGATTTTTTGTAAAATTAAACATCAAACCCTGTTTTTTTTAAAAAAAAACAATATTAAAACTTATTATTTCTATTAAATACTTCACTATATGAAGCATGTTCTACTTGTCAATCTGAGACAGAATTTCCACCCTGAATAGAAATAGAAAAAACAACAATTCTGATCCGAACGGGCATTGAACCGGGGACCTCTTGATCAGCAGCGGCGCCCTTTTCCATTAAGCTACCAAGATTGGTTGTTATTTATGAACTTTCATTGTGAAACTTTGAATATTTGTCCTACCTCTTTTGTTAGCTGTCAAGAACACAATAATATATTCTCTTTCCAGATGTTTCGAATAGAACTCTAGAAAATCTTCAAGGAAATACGTAGCATTTCACCTACATAATATGGATAGAAAAGGATTTTTTTATCATTAAATATCAAATGTTAGTTTCAACGTTCAATATCATGTTGGGTAACGCCTTGGTCATATTCTTTTTATCTTCATGATGGCTCAGGGAATACTTTTTTATTACATACGTTTATCAACACAAAGAAAGAAAATTTCGCTGAAACTCTGTTTAGTATAATAGGTATTTTTATAAACAATCTTTTTATTTACATTCGTTTGGGTATGTCAAAGATATGGCTAGTTGAAATATAGATAATTTCATAAGTTAGCGTTTAGTTCTACCGGCTGTAATAATAATTTTGTAAAGAGTGTTATCTTATACATAATATAAATGATAGTCGGCGGGTTAGTGCGGCGAAAACTTATCACTAGGGGTACGTAATTTTCGTATTTACGAAATAGATGCGATAAATGCGAAATTTGTCAATATATTCCATAAATGCATGTTTTAATTTTTAGTAAATTTCAGTGAAATATCGATAATTATTATATTATAAAGGTAAACGATCAAGTAACTCGTCAAAACGAACGCTTTACCCTTGTGAAAATAATTGAAACTGAAAAATCAGTTAGTAGAAGTCGCCGATGTAACTAAATTTTATATTATATAAAATTTAGTTACATCGGTATTTCATAAAGGTTTTCTACAATTGTTAACTTTTTATTAAATATTTAAAATACTCAAAGGTGTTTTATTATAGACATTTTATGTTTTATGCGAATAAATGCGAAATTTCGCTTTTATATATTTTTTAAATGCGAATTTACAATTTTTTATTTGCGAAAATTACGTACCTCTACTTATCACTCGAGATCGGCTGAACAATTTCTTTCGATCTATTGGATTCTTCTCCGCTTCGGATAACAGAGTATCTAATAAAAAAAAATGGATAAGAAATAATATAAAAGTTAATATGGAACGGATTTGCTGCGACGCCATAACAACAAAATTATTATATACTGCACACGGTGGTAGTTCCCTCTTATTCTCGCAAACGTAAATGCCCATTCCACTTACTCCAATTTTCATAAAAAGTCGACAAAATTATCGGGCACTTTCATAATATGTGCACATGCACCATCGGCCCTTCATGTCTGCGCGCACATATAATTCTCATTGGCGTTGTTACCGCCTGAGATTTGAACACGAATGAAATATGGATGTTTTGGAAATATTTTAATGTTATTAATTTAACTCAATCGGATAAATTATGATTTTTTAGGGGTGTGCAATTTATGCACATATGAACGGGCCGCCTCGGGTTAGAACCACAGGACAACGTCTGTCGGGAAAGCTAGTTTAAATATTAATTAAATCTGACCTCACTTAAATGAACACAGGTTCACTTTCGTCATTTTTCGGACAAAGCGATACTGGTTTTCTTTAATCAATGTATTGTATCTAGTGAAAATTACGATGTCAGAAACGAATTAGCTTTTAGTATGCGCGCGTTAGGATAATGGACAACCCCGTGAAAAACGACTCCCAACATACCACCAAAGAGGTCGAGGGACAGCGGGGAATCGAACTTTCAAGATGATTACCCCACATTTAAAAAAGTTATATAAATATAAACATAAAAGTTATACTTAGTTATAACGAAGGAGAGGTATGATTAAGAAAAAAACCGTTTAGTTGTAGCACCTAACGAATCACTCCAATTTTCCAATAGCTTAGTAATACACAGTATTATGATTAACACGTGAGGGTGTGTACTTGTCGCCCTCCTCCCTCTAGCCCAGCATGACTCACGCGGGGCACTCGTTACTCCTCTGCAGCCTGAGCACCGTGAGTCACTCGCCCACCAGCCTACACCGTACTTGAAACCGAACTAAATGACTAATCAAAGCTATTCATACAGTTCGCTTTTGATATTTTTTGTAATTAGAACTTATCACGTAACAGTAAAGTTCTGATATTTCAACTTTTCCATGTGATAACATTTTTTAATTAAAAAAATAAATAGGTACCTATTCACAAACATTCCTTGTTTTCAAGTATTTTTAGTTGTCAAAGCAAATACACAAGTACCAACAGCAGTTTTTCTTTATTTTGAAATAATTTTTAGTATGTTTCTATATGAAAAGATTAATATGAAAACAAAGCAACTAAGATTTTTTTTTTACAATAATGAAGCTGTGCTCACTCAAAGTGAACTCAATTACACTCTGATTTTTTTACAATAAGTAAAAGAAGATGGACGGCTCAATTTTTTTTTTTGATGCTGCTTAGTTTCAAAAAATTGGTATCTTATCATTTGTTTATATCCTGATCTGAAAATGACCCAACAGCCTGAAAATTTAGATTTTTTTGTATTTTTGTTTCATTTTTTTCTGGGGCTCAGTCCAATTGTTAGAGTTTTGGTCTCCAATTTTCTTCGCCTACAAGCAACCCTGTCTTTTGAGTCAGAAATGCGACTTCATGGCTCAAAAATTTATACGGTCATTGCAACCTATCATCAAGAAAAACTCTTCCACAATAATTATTTGTCTTTACAACAACCTTTTTGCTTTAAAGATATCGTTCCGTATTCGCTTCATATTAAAATGAAGATCAATTAAAATCATCAGGCCATATATTCATTCAAACTTTTGAAGAAAATTAATCAGTGTTTCTGTGAAGTTGATATCGAGTAAATGATAAGAGTCAATTCGTTTCACACCTACACGTATTGCCGATAACAATAGACAATGAGCGAGAGCTTGTAGATGGCTTCATTGATGTGTAATTGTTTTCGTGAGACGCATGGGCTAATGACGATTTTCCCGAAGGGTGCGAAGAAAAAGTTCCCCTTCCTGCGTCATTACGGTTATTACTCGCCATCATATTCTCCATTATGGGAGCAGAGCAGAGCAGAACAAGATGCTGCAGGATGGCGAGGGCGACTGAGGTAATGAATCGTAACAAAGCGAGATAAGAGCGTGAAGCTGGAGACTGATGAATGTATTACAATCTCGCTAAGTACCCTCCAAAAGCTCCCAGCTCTACACTTTTATGCACACACAACATCACCTGTTTCTTATCGGACGCTACAAAATTTACCTAAATTTTATAATATCTCTTAGTTATTTTTCTGAACCAAGAATAAGGATGAGATTCTCCCAGAATATATATTTCTTTTAGATTAAACTTCAGTAGTATACCTCGTTTCGAAAACTTGAAAATTAAATAAGCTTTAATAGGAATAAATCTGTGCAGATTCCAATAGATATGAACCTGCGCAAATTAAAGTGGATGCAAATAGGAACAGCTCCTACATCTTTCACACTAAACAAAGTTTGCGTCGTGAAAGAGGAAATAGCCAGCTTTGGAACTCGAACTCACGACCTATGTTCGTTAGTAAGAAAAAGCGTGGTGGAACAGTTATCATACCAATCACTTAATTTTTCATACTCGTACAACAAAGCATTATGGGGGTTATTCTGAACATCCGACCCGGTCGAGTTGCATCGGATACGATACAATAGCGTGACGGACAAAAATAATAATTTTGTAATACTAATTTAAAATATACCACTATAATTTTTACATAAAAAACGCGCCTATTTTAATTAACAACACTAATAATTTGTTATTTCTATCAATGATTATTTTTTCTTATACTTAAGTAATTATTTTTTTTACCGCAAAATGTAAGCAATCTTTTACATGATATCTATACTCTTAGATAGAACTTTTCTAAACAATTTTCATTAAAATTCTTCCAAATTTTTACCAAATAATTAATTTTTGTGCCATTTTTTACACTTAAATTAAAAAAAGATGATTAAACACTAGTAAAGACTTGGTTGGATCGCACGCGACAGCGAAATGGGCGTTGAGTAGACATCCGATAGTGTTGCGACGAATGCAACCGGTTATCCGATGTTTCATTCGAATCTGACTTGTAAATAGTAAGAGCCTGTACAAACAGTTGGATCCTACGCGACACTATCGGGACGCACACAACTCGATAGGGTCGGATGTTCAGAATAACCACCTATGTATGTCTTACATTATAATATTTGTCAATAGATTTTAATTATGATATTAATTTAAATAATAATTAAACACTTTATGGGATTTTCATTAATCAAACTGGCGGGCCATTTTTGCCATAAAAATCATATCATATAATGACTGGTATTCTCAAATTCACGTTCCAACTCAACGCAAGAAGCTCTTGCTTAGAACTCATAGAACTTAATCGGTTGCCAGTAGTTACGCAACTAATGTATGGGATAAAATATTTTCAGAATACAGAAATGTTAAAAGTCTCAATAATACGACGCAACTCAATCGTCTGTTTTTCATTTCAGAATAATAGTCATAGTCAATATATATTTTGCAAAGAGAAAAGTACATATATTTAAATATATTTATTGAATACGAACTTACATATTATATAAGTTCTCTAAATTAATAAAATATAACATGATTTTGAAGTCTTTCACACATCGAACACTCGTGTTGTGAAAGAAAGAAAAAAAAGTCAATTGGTTCGAAATCAGGGAGCTACTGTCAAACAAACTATCAGTTCACTAATTGCCAACTTACATTCTTACTTACCTATAAGTTCCGTCTTAAAAAATTTACTAAAAGATATTTATAAGATCGGGCCTTACTTTAATAAAGCAGATTATTTCGCTGATTTTAGACAATTTTAATGAATTCTTTCGGAATGGCTACAATTTACCAGGTATCCATCCATCTTATGTCAATAACAGACCTATATAATATAATTACCTGAGTATAATATAATACAAAATAAAAAATTGAGACAAAATCGCTATTAAGTATTGAAATTCTCCCCGAAAATGAGTAAAACTCGTGCTTCGGGGAGGAGTTCATATGACAATATTATATAATCTTAGGTGATGAACAAAGTAAAAAATAAAAAAAAAGACAAATACTTGTATACAAAGGCAAAACATACCTTGCGGTAATATCTGCAAACAATGAACATACAGTAATAATAATATAAGGCAGAAATGGAAAAAGGAGGAAAATCCTCCTCATGCATATTGACAAAAGTAAAAAATAAAAAATAAAACAAAAGAAATAAAAATAAAAAACACAAAAAATAAAAACATTAAACCAAAAAAAGGGTTCTTACACATTTATAAAATAATAATAAAAAACACAAAACCGGTATGTAAAAAAAAAGAGAAAAAGAAAAAAAAAATTTCAATGTAAATTAAAAACGCAACTTTCAGTTATTGGCAAACATTATCATTTTAACCTCTTCTTGTAGGCAACGAAATCTTCTCCGTCATACTTGAAATCTGGCAAAAGCTCATTATACCACTTTATGCCCTGTGTTATATAATATTTCAGCCCAGTTGTTGTTTGTCGTCTAGGTAATTTTATTCTCCCAGTGTTACACAATCTTGGACCTACACTGAATTCAGGAACGAATTCGTCATTCTTTATGCTTTTGATCAGCTGGCATACAGCTATAAATTTGAATATGTTGGTCAGCCTGGGAACCGGGAACAACGTAAAAAGCTCACTTGTGTTAAAATCTCTCCTTTTTTTCATAATTATCTTTATAACTCCCCTCTGCGCCACCCCAAGGGGGTAAAGTGCATTCTCGTACGCTCCTCCCCATGAGACAATCCCATATCTAAGAATTGAGTGAACCATTGCATAGTACACAGACATTATCACTTTTATTTCCAATATGTCTCTCAGATCATAAAATATGTGATACATCTTCCTAATACGTTCAACAGTACCATTTATGTGCACCTTCCAGCTCATCAATTGATCCAATATAACCCCGAGGTATCTGATGTCCCGAACCCGTGTTAATTCCTGGCACCCACTACAAGAGCTTTATTACAAATATATTCCTCTGTTTCTTGAATTCATAACACTTCCTGCAGCATCATTAATACGTGAAGGAAAAACTTTGTGACCATTTTTTCGAAAATTAAGCGGACGGAGTAGTATGACATTTAGCACACTTATAGTATATAATAATAATAGATAAAATCAATAAAAAAAACACTACACGCACTACTGTAATGTGATGTACCTATTTCATACTCACACACACTTCGATGTATTTGACATTATTTGACACAGTCAAATTGAGAGTATATTAATATTTTTTTTGTATTAATAACCTTAGAAAAAACTTTGAACATATTATCAACATTTCAAATTTGACGTATCCATGTCATTATTTTTGAAAGAAAATTGTGAAATAGCGCTCGATCAGTTTTTGACAAAGCAATCTTAATAATGTTCAAACTTATAATCTAATTTAGTTATGGTCGAATTTCGAGCACTGGCCGACCACTAGTTTTTTTAAAGTCTCATAGAGTACAACTCTACCTTCCCGAAAAGACAGAACCTAATATTAAGCTAGTCGAAAAATATTCAGTTAGTATTCACCCACCACTCTTTAAATAATCTTTTTAAATAAGTTTTTATGAAAATAATAGAAACATTCAGAGTGAGATGTGCTCGAAGAAAGTAAGTGGGATTCCGCGTACATTTCGTAATTAAAACCCTCACTGAGTTTCCTACAAAATTAGCTTTGCAGTAAATTTTGTGCGCTTTCGGAAGCATCTTACACTAACAGGTAAGAGAATGACTAAGGGAGAAACGGAATAAATGGAAAAAGGGGTTGAAAATGTTTTGGTTTCAAAGGAGGGTGTTGTTTTGTAACGTCTCAGAGAGGATCTTCCCCCAGATGCTTTTTGGATTATACCCAATTTATTGCCCAGCCCACCCTGTTCGTTGTGTAACTTTTTACTGCTCCCCATACATTCATTCCTTTTTTTATTATTTCATCCTATCAAATATCTCACAACAACTTCCCAACTACAAACACCGCCGATCGCTTTTATAATTACGATTGCCATTTTTTACTTCTTGTATATTTACCCGGGGTTGTTTTGTCTCAGATCGGACGGGACCGGTTGACTTGAAAAAATTGCCTCAGGCGATAAGTTCCGCCGGCTATACCGGTTAATTTATTTATTTATACCTACTACCTAGGTATACCTTTATTATATCTTCCTTCAAAATATTCTTCTTGTTCGCTGTAACTATAATCTATATCTCGTAAAAGACTTTTATTTACAAAAGCAACATTTATAGAACTAATGAGTTTTAAAAGGTGATTTTTTTCATACAAATTTGAACCACTACAGACATACGACCGTATTTTACTGCTGTTTAGATGGCAAGTTTATCCACTAGGTTCCAAGAGAGCGGGAGCAACCGCGTCTTTCGAAATTATGACAATGTTTTTGATACAACGGTAACAATATTGTCAATGTTCTAAACTGCCACACTCGCCGCTGTTTAAAGCAGTACCGTATTCCTAGGAAAACACATCATTAGTGTGATCACTTTGCGTTAACAATGTTCGCCATTAAGGTGGTCATACTCGACGAAATCCCAAAAATTCCAATATCATGTTTGCTCCTTGGTTTTTATTTACTTTCGTTTGTTTTTCCTATATCTGTTTAGGGTATGCTTAAGTTAATAATCTATAAAGATTATCAACATTTTTAGGTTTTCTCTAATACCCCTACCTCAGGTAGGAATCATAAGAGATTGATATTTTAATTTCTTGTTTTTTTAATGAATGTGTGCTCACTCGAAGTGAAAACTTTTGACATCTTTAAGCATCATGACTAAGCAAATGATTGTGTCTTGAAAGCGGAAACGGTCGGCACGGCCGAGATTCGTACCTACGACCTCCAATACGATCTACGTACGCAAGCCGCCGATTGATACCACTGGACTACCAACCACCTCAAATTTTAATTTCTTAAAACAGAAGATTTTGGGTACAGTTTTCATGTTTAAGTCGTATTAACAAAAACTGATACTCGAAAAAAACATTTATTGTAAACTCTATAAATGACGATTTCAAAAAGAAACGAATGCTAGAAGGTAAATTAAATTAAGAAAGAAATAAATCTTAATAGAACTAAATTGCGAGAAATCCGCCGTCCAGCCAATGTTCATAAATACATAAATTTCATACAATAGACAATAAAATCTTTTAAATTCGTAAAAATTGTAAGAGGATGTTAATTGAAATAAAATATTCAAGTTAGAAGTCACATAAAAAGTTCTAATTGAAAACGGCGCTGTCTGCAGGAGGCGATCAGGATATTTAAATTTTCCACCGAATAACGTGAATCTTATTAATAAACGAAATAAGGTTTGTGTTGGAGCATTTCGTTTTGATCAATGGTCTCGGTGTGTAGAAATATTTTGGAAAAGGTGACCTTTTCGAGTCAAAAGATTTCTCTCGCATTTTATCTGGGAAAACAATAAACCTGAGAGAGAGCCCGGCCCCTGAGAGAGTGAGAGGGAGAGCTGTGTTAAATGTAAATAAATAATTCATTACTCGTAGGCCGGCCACGTACATTCCAGGCCATGGAACAAGAGTGGAGCTCTCATTTTAACCAAACTAAAATATATAAAACAAACCTCCGGTGTCGATTCTTTTGTTACGGGGCTTTCAGTCTGATACGTACCAGCGGAGTGTCGGACCTTCACCTGAAAGGAGCCGCCGACTCTGACGTTTTGCCTCAAATACACACACCCAACGGTCCGAGCTAATAAACCTTCAGTCCAATAAAAAGCATGGCTCAGATTGTGTGAATTATTTTCAATTTAACATTAAAATAACCCGCATTCAAAACAAACCCGGCCACTTTCGAGAGAATTCCGAATTAAATATTGAAAACGGTTTTTTGCTCGCTTTCATCGATGCTGGAGAAAAATAAATAAAAGTACTCTCGAAAAAAAATCCACTAAAAGAATTCGAAATAAAATTATTCTGAATAAGAATGTACCTATATAAAATAAAAATCTCAGTATGGCAATACTCCCCGGCAACCACGTGAATAATAATATCACTCACCTACTTGGAAAGGTTCATACCGACGAACTGTCTGGTACCTACTGGCTTTCGCAAACACCACGTCTCTACACAATGCACTCATCTCTGCCGAACAAGAACCTATTGAACTCAAAGTTCAATGCTTTTAATCCACGCCTACGCCAGTTTACGTCGGAGAATTCAGAATCAAAGACCTTGCAGTGAATGACCGGTGATTAATGTATCATAGAATGGTCGCATCCACAGATTTTTTTACATTGTTTTATCTCTTTTTTATTAAGCATTAAAATAGAGATTCTTCTGTTAGTATGTCGTCGAGTTGATTATTCATTAAATATTAGCGGAGATAAAAACAAAACGGATATCACATTAACTAACAATCAATAGAACATTAATGCTTAGTCAATATTAGGAATCGATGATTCGAAGTGGAAAACGTCAAATTGTTCCGTTTCGTGTAGTTCAAGTAAGTGCCGACCAAATTAAATGCCATAGTAACGAGATTACGTTACTTTTTGAGTGATGAGTGGAAGAATATATGGATTGGATACCCATCCACCGCTGTCTGTTATGATAAAAATACTCTATCAAAATGTTCTTCGATGTTTGGGCAAAAGGTGCTCGGTGATATTAAAATCGAATCATGATAATGAAGAAAAAAAAGGGGGAATATTAATCAATAAAAATAATGTAATTTTTTTTCTATGCTTTTATACAAATTTTCCTATGTATATTATGTAGTTTTCAATACTCTTTGACTCAATCAATAAGTCTTCGTCTATATCGATTCAATCAAAAATAGATTAGTTTGATAGTATTTTTTTATTGTTTGAATGTTTTCATCAAACTTCAAAAAGTTATTAAAATAACGGATCGTTCACTCGAGAGTAGAAGAAGGTGCTCTGTATCAAACAGTAAATGGAATTACAAAGTGTTTTTTTTATAGGATTTCTTTCATTAACGTCTCCCCCTGATCTCCGCAGCGAGACAGGCAGCACTCCTTCAGATAAAGGACACAAAGTGGCGTGTGTCCTGATGAAATGACTGTCTCCTTTGAATGAGCCGCTTCGAAAGCGGATCTTAAGAGCCTTATTATTTTCACACAAAATAAACGACAAGCAATACCTATTTCATCGTTAATAACGTCAATGGAAATAATTTAGAAAGGTACTTCAATAAATAAAATAAAATCTAAACTGAAAAATAATTAAAGGTAAATTAAACTCAATACTTTTCAAATGCACTCTTTATCAGCTGAATATCTTCTGTCAATAAAAAAACTAAAAACTTAGAATACCTACAAGAAAAATATTAAAAAAATAGATTCTGTCCAAATACCTAGGATGCCGATGTGTTCATAGCCTTTAATAAACCTAAATTGTGCCAACTTCTTCGTCGTTCTTATTAAATATGCTGAATTGGTATAAACTGAGTAAGTAATACATTTATGATGAAACAGAAATAACTCAGGCGGATAGAATATATCATAGTAGGTACCAATTTTTCTTAAATTTTCTCATTTTTTGCGCAACTGAATTTTTCTTTCATAAATATCTTCTCCTGGCAATAGCAAACGCGACAAAAAAAGAATCAGAAAAATTGGTCTAATACGATGACCAAAGGGAAAAAGGGCTATATTTTTATACATGCCTTCTTAGAGATTAATAATTCTACAAAAAAATAGACATGCGTTATTAACAGGTGTAATTTTTTTATCTAAGTTTCTAGTATTAAGATAATTATTATTCACATAGACAGAGATATGCACGTACAAGTTCACATTAGCTAATTCGTGAACGATAAGACGTACCATGGAGTGTTCCGTATCTAAATGACGGCATTCGACTCCCTCCGCTGGTAGCGGAGATTAATCACAAACAAGCGGAAAATGTAGCCACGCAGACATGCACTCCAGCTTAATGAGCGCCGAAGGCTTCTACTGAATTAAAATATATTAGCCGAACACCTAGCTACAGATGCCGCACCAAGGTGTACACCAGGTTCGCCCAATCTTCCGCCCCAGTCAGCTAACAAAGACTAATTTAAAACTTCACTAAAAAGCCGACTGCAAAATCTAATGATACCACAAATTAAATCTTTAAGGAAAAATATCATTCTCTTGACACATTTGTAAATTTTCTATTATATTTGACCAGCCAATAAATAGAACAAGAATGTGACCTAAACACTTCCATTACATTTGTTTTGTCATTTACTTTTGTATGTATTAAAAATGTTATTAAAATAAATACTGTCAACGATTTAATTTCCACATTTCCATAAATAGTCAATTCAGACTTGAACAAACAACTACGGGCTGACGACCGTTTCCTTACGTGATTTCTAAGGATGGTTTTGTGATATCATTTAGGTTCAAAACCTTTGAGATCATGTGGTGAAGTTCAAATCCACGATGTTCCCGATCATGGAAAACTATTTAGTATAAAATTAGTTTAGTTTTATAATACATAATAAATTTAGTTTTATATCATGAGTATGTACTAAGTACCTACTAGTTCATTAAATGTGTGGCCCAAAACAAATCATCTTTTTCTAATTTGGCTCAAGGAAGATAAAGGTTGAATACCCCTGAAGTAAACTGTACACTACCATGCTACCCAGTCGATTGTTCATGAAATATTAATATCTTCGCCACACGACGCAAAAAGGAAATTAATTTCACTTTTATGTTTTGGAGTTTATCTACCCTCGTATAGATGTCGCATTCCTTGCCGTCTTTTTTTACAACCAAACTTAGGCCCTTCTTACACGGTGTCGTAACGGAAGCGTATCACAATACTCGCGTAGAACGAGAGCAATATGAACATGTCGTATACGTACGTCGTTGAACGTTCTCGTATTGCTTTCTTTCACAGAGCTGGAGATGGAGCATAATTTATGTATCGTTAATTAACACCGGGCAAACTGCGACCAAGAACAAGAACTCTGGCGCTCGTAATACATATTTCATCACTCATCGCTCGTCAATTAGTTTAATTCTTGCTCGTGGTGGTTATTTGCTTTGTGTCATTGTCAGCGATCCGGAGGAAATGCTCTATTTCTGACTCTGACTCCGGCTCTATTTGTTGTATACGAACCTTTTCGCTAACGTTTTTTTACGACACGAAGTGCGGTGGGTCTTTTTTCATAATTTCGCAGCTCAATTTCACAGACGACTAACAATTAAATTAATGTTGTCTAATACCCTTCAGTTCCTAGATAAACAATTCATTTTATACGTACACAATAATCATTGAACATTTATTTATCAACTTCAAATTAGCATGGACATTAATAATTATATGAAAATGTAATTAATCGATTGAAGAATCTGCTATAGCAGCAAAACTTATATTTGAATCACCACAGACTATCAAAATTAAACTATTTTCAAAAGCTATCGCAAATTTCAATCTTCACACTCGCAACTAAAGGAGTGGAGTTTACGATATTAAATGTTATTAAATATTATATTGCATGTAACAATACTGAATATTAAATGTATTAAATATTCGTGTTAACTATGCAACTTTATCTTGCCTACATACACAGTTGTCATAGAGTATCATATTATCTAGCCAGCATCCTACGAGAATGAAACTTGTAATCTTAAGAAATTTAACAGTATTCGTATGTAAATCGGTGTGATGCGTTTCATTTAAATAAGATATTAATAAGACACAATAATTTACAAAAGAAAAGTGGGATCATGTCGATTGGGTAGGCGTGCAAATGTAGGGTATTTCACAAGCCAGGAAACTGCCAGGCAGACGGCGGAGCGGCTTGAACTAAACACAACTAAAAAGAGTTCTTTGTTTAGTGCGAGAGACTTTTTAGTATTCACGTTTAGTAAAATCAGATTTACTAAATGGGAGAAACCTAACCTCGAAATGGGAGAGTTTAAGATAAAAACAATGCTAGACCATTCAGTCCGGAAGGGAAATAACGTCGAGAGCAATATTAATAGGGGTAGTTAGTAGGTAGGGGTGGAATCTCGTCTTTAGTACGGCGCCCTCCGCGGCCCACTAACGGCGCGCACATAAAACCATGCAGTTTATAAAACACCAAGCAAAATAAGCCAACACTTAACATCTCATCTTTGCCCCGCTTCGGTCTTAAGTGAGTTACGTGTTGTGACTATTTGCACCGTCTAAGAGATTTATCGCTCCTCTGCAAAACGAGAACCCGATGTTTGCACAACAATGCATTTCTGCAATTATCATTTATCAATGCATTGTTCTACTAGAATGTGTATGGTTGCTCTCGGTTTTTATATCTGAACGAATCAAATTAGATTGAAAATATATTGTTCCTTTTAAGAATATTGCTGAAGTTATTATTTCATGTAACACGTAGATTGTTTTTTTTTTTGAAGGTACAAGTAACGTTTTTGGAAGACCTTAATCTCAAATCAGATACCTACTAATGTATCTAATGAAATTATTTTATTTTATAACAATGTGCCGCTCTTATTATACTCGTAAGTCTGTAAGATTTCATAGATGTAGGTTAGGCATTTTCCTCTGTTACGATATCGCCGTAATTGTATTAGTTTCATAGACAGATCAAAATATTTTGTTTACCAACGCCCTAACAAAAATAACCAGTAGCCGTATTTCGAATATTACTCACTAACAGTAGCGAGAAACTCACGGGAATTTTGCGTACAAAATTCCCGTGAGTTTCTCGCTACCGTCCGTAGACTACAGAGCTTTTCGAAGTAATCGCAACTCATGACATATTCTAGCTATTGTTTTCTTTAATATGACTAGGTTTCACAACATGAGTTCTCCTATTAATTATTATCCTCAGTTTCTTGGCGCCTACTATTTTTAAATATGTAATATTTTAATCTCGAGCTGTTGATTTTTTTATTTTTTTACGATGGAGCGAAATTAATTTACCTACATAACTAGGAATAAATTAGTATTTTCATTCATTTACTTATTTTGGTGTTACCGTCGTAGAAGAATTATTCTTCTCTCTGACCTTTAATTGTAAGTATTAAAAAAGACGTAAATCAATTACAGCAGATAGATATGTATATTGATAATATACAGGTAGATAATAATATTTTGACGAGATTCTCAGTATGGCTGCCTGAAACGAAAACACATTTTGTTTTATAAGTGTACTTCCTTCAACCATGAGTTTCTCAGAATCGTGCGATTTCTATTTTTATATTTGATGAGTGCTTATGAAATTCTATGAATCCCTCTTTTACATTTTAAGTAGAAGTTTCAAAAAAAAACTATAAACCGAACGGTAAACAAATTTATTAAAAATATCATACATTTTTTGTTCCAGCCAGGTTCCACATACCTGTGGTGTACCTCTGCAATTTCTTGATTTGACAGGTGTACATTAGACACAAACCATCTTATTTATAAAAAAAAATCGTTAATCGTAAGATTACGTATAACTCACTGATCAGTTTTTACTTTATTAATAAAAAAAATATTTGATCCGCGTTTGTTATGTATGAAGATGACATTTCACACAAAATTTTGTAAACAAACAAAATAGTAGCCGACAACGCGAGTGTTTACAACCAAGATGCGCTATGTCAGATTTGAATGATTTCGAGTTATTGATGCAGAATAGGTACGTACCTTATATTTATTATTTATTTTATATCAAAATATAGTTGTCCTTATTAAATCATACGAAACCTTTATGTTTCAGCCAAAATGAACTAGGTAATTCATGTTTGATCTCTTCAATTATTTTAATATTTGAATATTTTCTTAAAAACGTCTTTATATTTCTTATAAATTTATTTGGTACATCATGGTTGTAAGCCCTCGAATGATTACGAGAATCCATATTTGCTTTATTTGTTTAAATTTCCTATTATTATAATGATAATCCAAAATACAATGGACCAAAATATGAAGAAACTTAAATACAGTGTATTTATTACGAAAAGCGTTCTTGTATATTCGAAACAACTGTCAGTTGACGTTAAATCAAATGTGTCGGGTCAAAATCTACAGAGATCAGCCCACAATCAAGCGATATATGCGTTAAACTATCTCGATGACAGCTTGATCGTAATATTTTCTATTGCTGAGCTATTTTTTCCACTGATCGTAGTTTGTAAATAAAGTAGAAAAAGTTTAGAGTTCTAGACAACACACATTTTTAGCCCATCAGTAAAAAATAAGGGAGGTTAGGTTAAGGTGGAAATGCATCCACCACATAGTCCTGACCTTAAAATTTTAGATTTTCCACTGTTTCGGTATTTATATAATATATATTTTTAGGCAGTGCCAGGCTCTCTTCAAAAGATGTCTGCCAAAACTACCTGTCGCGGTTTTTTTTATCAGAGATACCAAAACTTCTACAGCAACGGAATGTTGTCATGCCTAAAGGATTGCCAAAAAGTCATCGAATGAAATGACATAATATAGGTAATTCTTTCGTCTTACTTTTTTTTTTTTTATATAAAAATGAATCTGTGCTCACTCAAAGTGAACACAAATACACTCCTTGACTCTTTCACAGTAAGCTACTTAAAGCTTGTGTCGTGAAAGAGGAAGATGGTCGGCACCTGGGATCGAACCACGACATCCGCAGTACGAAAGCCGGCGTTGTAACCGCTGGGCCACCAAGTCTCTATAAACGATTTTACAAGTCCGTACAAAAAAATGTAACTCAACAAAGTCATGTTCCTAAGGTTCCAAGACTCTCACGAATGAACTCACTTTCTAATAAAAATGATAAAGCTGGTAGAATTTTTAAGCAACGCATATATTTGATAAGGTCCCGAAGACGAAACAAACTATTTCATACAGTGTTCCGTTCCTTCGAAGCAGAGTTGAAGCTATAACAATTAACAACAATAGTATACGCGAGAAATACGAAAAAATATTCGATAATTGATCAGAGATACATACCTACATACACATGTTGCTATGGGAAAAAATCAGGTTCAAATTATTTATAGGACAATCAAAGACCCTCTTCTATGCATGCCGTCCGATTGGTTTTGCTGTTCGCCTAGAATGAACAAAGAAACGAAAATAAAGTCGAAATTCGTTAAAAGTTTACGATAAAATCTCCAAATTAGATGTTAATTTTAAAAGAATAGGTACGTTTAAAAAATCTCGATGAAAAATTTCTCCGAATATTTTTTTTTTATTTTCGGCAATCAAATTTAGAATCAAATATGCAAAATACCTATCTCTTTTTTTACTCTTAAGAACGAAATTCCTATCGCGATTCTCGTTCAATCCATTTTTGTACCCACGTAGGTATATTTTTTTATCGTTATTTTTATTTTTTTATGAACGATTTTTTAACAAGTTCGCGTTAAAAAGCACAAAGCCGTTATATCGCGTCAAAGGCTTCAAATTGATTTATACGAAATATATTTTTTATTCAAAGGTGCGCTGCAGAAATAAAGCTTCGACCTCAACGTCAACTGTACAAATTGGAATATCATATTTTGGAATAAATTTTCTGATATTTTATTTGAGTACATTTCTTTAAGAATATGTGCAAAGTATTTTTGGTAAAAGAGATGGGTAAAATAACATCGTTCGATAACCAACCGTGTGGCAAAAACTGTCTCAAATTAGGCACATGTCAGCCATGAGCTCACACATATTATCATGCTGCATGCAAAAAATATATTTTATTATTAACAGAATCTGCTTCTAACATAGTTACGTAAGTATAACAAAAAAGCTTTGGTGAACCAGTAGCGAATTTATTACTTACCAACTATTTGACTTATATTTCACGAATTGAATAATGGTAAATTCAAATTTGAACTACCTACTACGTGATCTACTATTAAGTCTGACTGTGTGATCAGTTAACGTTGATAATGTTCTCTATTATGTTAACGTTGATAATGTTCTCTATTATGTTAACGTTGATAATGTTCTCTATTATGTTAACGTTGATAATGTTCTCTATTATGTTAACGTTGATAATGTTCTCTATTATGTTAACGTTGATAATGTTCTCTATTATGTTAACGTTGATAATGTTCTCTATTAGGTGGTCATGTTAAAATCTTCAAAAGTACCTACCAATAATGTGAATTGAAAAAATATGTCAATTTTTTTTCTTCGAGATTTACGTCTCTCTCATTTTCCTTGTCCTAAAATGCCGCCAACCTACTTAATCCATCACACTACTTAAAATATTTTTTTATTTTTCAATTCGAATAAAAGATTCTTACGACCGTCCTTTGATATTTCATAGAATGGCTTTGTCCGGACATTCTAACATGTGATTACCTCCAGCCCAACAAGCTTGCGAAGATTGGGTAAATCGTTCGCGAATGATATCTATCCTGAATCGGTCAACAGTTTTTGAAGTTCTCAAAGTCAAAATTCTCCTGAGGCACTTCGTTTCGAATGCAGATACTTTTTGTGCCTGGGCTTTGGTCAGGTGCCAGGAATCACACCCTAGCGTTGTTCAGTACGACAGTGGAGAAATTACAGCGCAGTGTTTCAAGACTCTGCAACGAAACAGCACGCCTCGGCCTTCGAGTCAATGCCAGTAAGACGGAGCTCATGGCGAATAATGCCTGCTCCGATAAACAGCTACCGAATACCATCGATTGTCACCAGGTCTCCCGGGTTTAAGTACCTGGGAGCAACCATTACCACTACTGGTGACCTCGGGGCTAGGTAATACCTATAGTGATATCGACGAATGGAGTTATTCCTAAGTCTCTTAAAGACAATCTAGGGAAACTTGGCATCTGTTGTGGTCTCAGATATGCCATCCAAAAGGCAGTTCTGTTGTCCTCATGTAGGATGTTAAGAAGGTTCCTTTCTCTGTAGTTCGAAGATCTCTCATGATTACATTACATCGTGATGTATCATGAGAGATAATACCGATATTTTTATATTTAGTATATAGCATTGTATTTAATTTTAATTTATTTTTATTATTTTTTTTACAATGATGTATATACTTCATATGATATATTGTGATTTAATGAATAAATGATTTGAAATAATAATAATAATATAACACTTTATTGGGTAAAAATATACATAATTAACCAAAATTGGCGGGCTTATTGCCTAGAGCAATTTCTTCCAACCAACCTATAATATAATTTAAGTTGATTATTCGTTTTAAAATGAAAACTTTGAAAAATAAGGGACACCCTACCCTTCATACATTTCAATCAAGGCATGTGAAGTATAATCAAGTTGCTTATGACAAAATGCTAGAAAAAATATATAATTACTATTGTAACGACAAAAAGTGTAATGAAAGCATTTTCTGTACATACATAAGTATAACCACGTGAACCCTCCCACGAATACGCGACGCGCTACCCACCCCGGGGCCCTGCTTCATCCCCTGTTTATTATTTAATCTCCCTCCGATTCTTTCTCTTTTTTCCATCGCACGAATAGTTCCAGGCAACTCTGCATTTGAGATGAAAATTGATTACTTTGAATATTTCGCGTGCATGTGCGCTCTATCATTTGCCGACCGATCATTTCTCCGCACGAGCTTCACCTCGGTGGGGCGGGCCCCGACTCTCCTCCCACTCCCCTGGTAGCACGGTACACGCCATTTGTTGTGAAATATCATCATTATTATAGTTTTTGCGGATAACAGATGAACTACAATTTAATTTGATCCATAGTCTGATGGTATGATGCCATGTACCTACCTATACTTACGTACCTACAAATTATTTCGTATGAAGGTCCGTCCTAATTTTTCTAATACACCCTCAATAGGGTTAGCTTTACTTCTTTAAACTTAACTCCAATAGTATTTTGAACTTGGCATACCTTCAAATTATACTTCCTTATAAACTCGACTATTTAGTATTCCTCCCATACGTCAGCCCTGTTATGTACATTAGGCTGGGCCGTTCTAGTATGGAAGTTTAAAAAGTGCTTCTAATCTTAATGTAATAGTGATAATTTGTTGCCTTATGATGTATTATAACTATCTATAAAATTTCATGACAAAAAAATAAGATCTTCTGTCTCCGAATCGACCTTGAAGTTTTGTATGGGACGAAAATATCCCATACTAACTGATATTTTTATAATAATCATATAAAATGATTCCGGTCTTGTTTTTTATTCACTTTTTTTTATTATACCACAGATAATTCAAGAACACACTTCTATTTATTTAATAACATAAAAATAATAAATAAAACTTTCAAATTTTTTATGTAAAGCAAGTATATGAAATTATGTTATTTTGCGGTGATTGTTTTTGATAAATTGGGTTTGATATCTTTTTTACTCGTTGCTTTCTAAGCTTTTACATAATATTTTATTGATAAATTTCTCCGTTAAGTTGGTGAGGCTTCTTTAACAATTTTACAGATCGTCAAACTCCTTGGATATGACAGGAAAAATTCAGGAAACTGTATTTATTCATCTTCGCCATTGTATGTAATGAATGCCGTAAGATCTTCGTCGGATACTTGTCGATTGGTGTTTCTGTTACATTTTGCTGTCTGTCTATAACTTAGTTCTTGTAAAAGGAAGCTTCAAAATTTACTTTCGGTACTTCAAGGATCAAAAATGCGTTTTTTTTGGGTGATTCGAGCTTTCACTATCCAGCGAGCGGTTCATTCTCTTACTTCATAGTGTATTTTGAGCGAGATAGCTTTTTCTTTTAGTAATTACAGTTTATATAACAGATTTGATAATCTGATAAATATATGGATAAGAAATTAAACTTCCATAGGTAACTGGATCAGTTGCGAGGTAAGTTGGTGCACAAACATTAACAATAAAGATAAGTTAAAGTCATCAAACTTTCTGAAAGAAACGCAGTCGCAAAATCCTATGAGCTTAGTTTAGCGATTATTATATGGATTATTTTTCCTGGAGCTCAGTTGCCTAAATCATTAGAAAATGTTCCTGTTGGTATGACTATACCAATTTGGAATAAATATAATTAATCTTTTCGTAGATCTTGAAATTATAAAATAGTAGTTTCTCTTGTAATCACCTGAAACATATCAATTGTTTTTTTCCAGTTGTTTTCCAATTTGGTCAGAATGCGTATGATGACTTGAGAAAGCACTATCAACACATTATTATATACAAAAACCTAAATAATTGTTACAACTTGCCGTTTTTTTCTAGATTATCGGCGACTCATTCAATTGGGATTATTTGTGGTTTGCAATAAGCAAAATATTCATTCTAATGGTTTTATTAGTATTTTCTCCTGCAAACTAATTATTCAATCATGTTTTCCGGTATTTACCTACACTTTTTTCATTACATCAGACGACAAGTAAAATATCCAATGAAATATTGCTTTTTGAAAAGAAATCTGTAATCGATCTCTCTATCGGTTTCGGTGTTCCAAATTTTCCATCAATTTAGAATCAGTTTCCTTTAACACTCTTTTAATTATTGTTCATCTGTATTTTTGTCCACTTTTTCTAATCACTAGCCTAAAACTTTGGCTTTACGGCCATCAAAATACAAAACTGGTATTATAAACCCTTTTCTCATTTCATGCGATTTTCTCTTGTTTATTGCGGCGCTTTATATACTTTGTTGCTATCTTAAATTGTATTTTATGCTTTATATCATACAGAACTAATTATTCCATCATTTTTATGACATACAATCTTAAAAAATATTATGTTAAACATATTTTTACTTTCTTTATACCTGCTTCAAAATAGGACAAATTTAACAATTTCTTGAAACTTTGAGCTCAATTCGGAGACAGAAGATATCTTTCGAATTGAAAAATATTTTGCATACGTATTTAAAACAGCATTTAGCACTAAAATATAACTATTACGTTAGCAATAGAGGGAAAAAAGGAAATCGGCCCACACTAATGTACATCCACTAGTTCACTAGTAGGTGCCTGTTGACGGTGCACACATAATGAAATGTATATTTTTCTGGAATTATATAGTTATATTATCTGACCTATGTAACAAAATTTTGTACTCTGTAACTGACCTTTATAACGAAAATTCATGCTTTGTAATTGAACTACGCATAACTTATATAACTGACCTATACAATTACCATTTGTATTGTGTAACTGATCTATGCAATTTTTTTTTGTGCTGTTTACTAATAAAATAAGTCATGTGAACATTCTGTGTTGAGAAAGTGATATTTGTAATTAATTACTATGGCTAAGTGACCTATTCAACTACATTATTTGGTATTGCCTAACTGGCCGTTTACTAGTATGACCGTTTGTTTATATTGTTTATTAGCTGTGTACTCACCTCCATAGTACGCGGTTGTTCGCGGTGGTTCCCCTCGAACCGATCGGAACGCAGCGATCCGACAGAAAACTAGGTAGACACCGATTTGTCACGTATCGCGACGTTACAAATTTCCATAGTACGCGGTGGTTCATGGCGAACAACCACCGCGTACTATTTTAATTTGTAACGTCGCATGATACGTGACATGCAACGTTACCAAGTTTGTTGCGAACACGCGTACACATCTGACCCCGTTAGCACACCTCCGCTGCGGATTAGCCGAAGCGGCGACGGTCACATCTGTCAGTTTTTGCGCGCCATGTTGAGATTGAGATAGCATGCTCAAACCCGTACTGTTTTCTACACATTCATCTCTCTCTTGCGGTGTTTCGCCATAGATTACTTCAAATTGTATTCACACCTCCGCCTGATATTTCGCGGATCCGTGTGTTTCGCATTCCGCCCGCTTTTGAAGTTGTCAAAATCGACAGAATTTTGGAGCGAAATTGAAGCGAACTTCATGTTTTCCATAGAAATCAAAGATGGAAAACGTTAATTGCGTTTTGTTATGGGATGGTTTGCAGAAGTTGGATGTGCATATTTTCTAAAATGTAAGTAAAAACGTTGTTATGTTGTAATATTTAAAAATATATACGAAATGTGAAATAATATTGTGGTTTTAATTATTTATATTTCCCAACAAAACATAACCATAGAATACTTATTTATGTGTATATTTCTCTTTCGCTACTCGTTTACCCGCTAGTGTACTAACACTACCTGCGATTTCACTTTCTGCAGTTTCGTGTTCCGCGATTCGCGGCGGAGGTGTGCTAACAGCCTGAACCAAGGTAACGATACCGCGCGCGGCGCAGGTGAGTACACAGCTTTTGAATTGAGCTACAACTATTCTTCAAATACTAACAAACTATCTTACCCATCTGACATTTTTTATTCGAGATGTCTAAACATATATCAGAACTACAAGATTTTCACTAACATTTTGGGCATTATTTAGAATATTATAACGAAGTTTAAGAATTCTATATAGCTTTGTCCGTCAACTTTGATCTTACTATGCAGCATATTAAATGATATATCAAAACCATCAAATTGTTTGAGTATAGTTACATTGGTGGTTGCTCAAATCGACTTTTAATAGGGAGACGCGCTATTCAAGGAGTTAAACTGAGGATTAACGGGACGATATTCTTAAATGTAGGTACAAGGCAAAAAATAAGAAAGAGAAGAAAGGAGGTACAATCCTTAGAAGCGTTTAAACTAAAAATAATAATTAGTGTCACATTATACGATAGGCAGGGTAGAGGCGGGCATTTGATAGAGTTTAAAAGGGGTGCTAACCTAACCCCCTAGCATGCACCGTGTACTCACGTAGTTATTAATATTCGTCTGTGATGCAGGCTGGCATAGCGGCTGGTACCTCGTAGCTAGCAAAAGCTATTGTGGGGTTCGAGCTAGGTACTAGGTGAGTAGGGACTCCCATTCACACACAATCACATTGCAATGTCTAATCGATAACACCGTCTCTCCCCTTTATATTTGACGGATGGGCACACAGTCGCACCGTAGGTACATACCTACCACTCATGCACCTATTCTATATGTGCATTATTTTATTACTCGCAAAACTAAATACAGACACAACAAACATACACTATTCATTCCATCGTGCCACTTGGGTGAAAAATGATTACCGAAGGCGATAAAAAAATGTCTTAAATATAGAAAATAATATATATCAAGCACTAATTTTAAATCCAAATCTAGAACCACAGATGTGTGAAGAAAGCGTAGAAAACCTTAATTTAGATACATTGTTGTTAATACCAGTAACTCAACTGAATTGAACTCAATATCCGAATTTTCAGTTCATTTCATGTGAAATGGATCAAATTTTTACTGTATTAAATAACACTCCAAACAGATCACAATAAGTCTATGCATAGCATCAACTCATAAAGTTTATCTATATATGTAGGTACCTAAATAAAAAAACATTATATATTAATTGAGCCGTGGGGTTGCCGGCTAAGAATAGCACCTCTGCTCTTTTTGCTGGTATTTCGAGTATCCTGTAAGAGGCAGGAAATGGAAAAAATCAGATCAGGAGTGTGAGGTTTGACCACCTCACTTCCTTAAGCCTCGCAGGTCAGAAAAGGCACAAGAAATAAGTTCTGGGGATGCCTGGACCCCATCAGAAGTATCAGCTGGTATCCCCCCTGTAATGGCGCAAGATGGAGAGCTCTTGTGGCCCTAAATAGGGTTTGAAGGGAGAATGTATGTATGCATTATTCGAGGAGACATGTAGGTATATAATAGCTATCTTTATTTTTGTCAATATATGAATGCAAAAGTGTGAAAGTAACCAAACAAAATGAATACATAGTGGGAAGCGCAGTGCAACCCCAACATAAGCGACGAACATTCGAGAAGGACGGCGAGATAATATTTCGGTCCCCTCTTGTATGTGGGTGAACCTTGCCCTCGCTCAGCGCTAGCTCTCGAATGATCTTTCTACGCAACGCTGTACCCAAACCTCGTACCTACTTACAATATTTCGGTACTAACTACTAAAACATAATTTTCTATAATAAACTTACAGCTGAGCACTGCTTAAATAATTGTTAGATAATCTATATATTAATACGTGAAGGAAAACCTTTTTACGGACTATTTTTACGGAGGAGTATTAAATTTCGCACACTTATAGTTTATATAGAGGAGGGGTGGCGAATGCTAATATTTTCTTAAAATTATGCATAAAAATAGATTAAATCAATAAAAAAAACATTACAAACACTACTGTATTTGATACTCACACACACTTCCACAGACTATTTATAAAGAAGATCAACTTCATAGAAAAAAAATGTAAAAGTTTTTGAAGGCAGTATATTTTTCAAATGGAAGGTGGAGCTGAAAATAGCGGATATTCAAACTCATTGCGTCAAATTGAGAATAGATATTGTTTATTGTTTTTTTTTTAAACAGTTTATACCTATTGTTTTTTTTATTTTTAATAATAATAGAAAAAACTTTATACATAATATCAACATTTAAAATATTACGTATCCAATATCCATGTCATTGTTTTGGAAAGAAAATTGTAAAATTGCACTCGCTCAGTCTAAAATTCAACCTTATAATCTAAATTAGTTATGGTCGAATTTCGAGCACTGGTCGACCACTAGTAAAATTAATTGCTTAGGGCTTAGGTAATTATTTGTATTACAACTTAAACACTTAACATACATTAATATTCCATAATTCTTATTATCGAAACGAATTTTAATGTAACTCTTTAACAATGTACCTATATAAATGATCTAGATTCTAGAATCTAGCTGGAAAGCTTTTACAGATTATTTTTTTTGAAAAAGAGTTATTCTCAAAAAAGCGCAATTTTCGTAAAAACAGTCACAAAGTTTTTCCTTCACGTATTAATATATAGATATATGCTGTTAAATTCGTTAAATTTCAAGTTTTCTAGTCTATTTGAGATAAAATATTTCGCCTATTCTTGAATATAATATGACAAAATATACGTACATACTTAGGTGTTAGTAAAACCAAGGATGTTTTAATACATTCCGAGTCCATTATTTATAGTTGGTTGTAAAGGGACAGGATAAAAAGGATAAGGGACGCTAAGCCAAAATAGTGCCCCACCAATATCTCAATGATAAACTTTTATAAAATCTAACCTAAAGATCTAAATAAACTATAATACAAAAGTTTTATGGTGGTTTCTTAGTATAACCCTCCTGTAAACTATAGCGGGGTAAGCAGACAGATGAATAAGTACCTAATATAGAATTAGTATTTTATTGACAACAAACTCTCATCTTAATAGTCTCATTTGGGCGTGTAGAAAGAATGGATGCTAATAGGATTACAAAACGATTTTATAAGGCTGAATATAGATAAGCAAGGAGGCGTCGACAAACAATGAAATGGAGCGAAAAAATCGATTTCGTTTTCAAGGAAGCTCAAGACAGAAGTAAAATAAATACGAAAGGTTGTTTAAGATTTTTTTTAAATGAATCTTGTCCCATCCATAGTGAACATAAAAACATTTTATACTTACTAGCAAAGCTTGTGTTGTGAAAGTGACAATAACCCACAACCTTCAGTACGCTGTACGTAAGAAAGCCGTTGACTGATACCGCTGCTGTACCAATCACCTCCACTCAATCTGTTTCTTATAGTCCTTCATCTCACAATGTCAATGGAAAGAGCAAAATAAGTATGTTTGGATGAAAAAAGTGGAGATCCGTTGTTTTCTCTGCCTACTCCTGATGGGAAAAAAAAGTCTCGTCTACTTAAATGCTTCGCGACTTTTATTCATACATTTTCCTAAACACGAATGATCCACTATAGATTTTTCACTTTGTTAAAAGCTTAAGCCCTCATATTGAATTTACGAACCTCAAAGGGATATTCAACATGTGGAAAAGTCGCAGAATACTGAATAGGCAGGCAGTCAGTCCGCCAATACAAATCTGCTTTGAATAACAAGACTTGAAGATTTAAGAAGCATAATAAGTATTTAATTAAAGGGGAGGTGAATCATTAGAGTATATTTTAACGATGAGTCTTTTAGATTTGGAAACTGTTATCCGGAGGTTGTTTTTTCTTTGCCATGCACGCTAAAATCTAGATAAATAGGGGGTATCAACAGAGCGCACCCTCCGAGAGCCACCCTACTCAGGTATTGCAAGGGGGCGAGCGGACCAATGCGTATCTCGCTGTGTTGTGCTGTACTGTGCTAGGTACCCGCCATTTACGTGCTACGGTGAAGTGCTCTCGAGATGATCTCCAGTGTGTTATTTGACCAGTTGAACAGACTGCTGTTTAGAAACAAGTCAAACGGTTGGAATTGTCATCAAACTGTCACGGTGATATTTTGCAATGAGTATTGCTTCGAATTCAAATTTATATTTGACCAACACAATAAAATAAATAACAAATGAATATAACTTGGAGGCGTATTTTCGGGGAGACGGTGTCGACTGGGATGAAGCAGTGGGGATAGCAAGAGGCAGGGCAGCATGGCGAGGACTTGTGGTGTCCATATTATGCTCCATCTATGGAGCGGACATGGAAGAGAAAGAAGAAATTAACAAATGAAACATTATTAAAAAGAATAAATTATAATCAATGAGCGGATGTAATAATATCTTCCGACCAACCCACTTTAAGTATAATGTAGTTGTATCACTATTCACTTTGATATTGTTTTCATTGTACTCGTATACACGTAAAAATTTATTTATTTTCACTGTTATGTCGACTTAAGATTTTCATGACGGATTTCAGACTCATCATGAATATCTGTTTCCTTTATTTTTCTGAATGATTGCCTGATGACCTGTTATTTAAGAGGTGGGCTAGCCTCTTCCACGTTTGACTCACAAGTGTCCCTCCACTTTATACATCTACCTGGGATTCTCTTTTCACAAAGTTGGGCTTTCAGCGCCATGTGAGGAAAACAAGACAAGTCCATTCTGCTTATTACGTTGTAATAAGTGAATAAATATATCTGTATTGTGCATAAGCCTTCATTGTTTAACTATTTTCTCGACCTCGCATATTTCCTTGATCCTCTATCCTCTAATCTTAGTGCATTTCGAAAACTTCCAGCGCTTTTTTTATTGACATGGTATCGACCCTAAATTTAGATTCGAACACAAGTTTAAGTATTCTTTAATGTTAAATAACGCAGATAAAGCGACAATTAATTCAAGTGCATGTCACAACATCTGTTGGATCGAAAGTTATGGTGAGGAAAATCACACTTGTAGGTGTCTGTAATTCTGTGGAAGCTACGCGGGTCCCTTTGTTGAGAAACAATCCACTCGTACGCGGTGTCTACGCCGCAGTAACCTGCAGTCATCCCCCACCTCCGGCCGCACACCCTCAGGTAGGAGCGCTGCTACTTCTTCGGCTGTTGCATCCCCTTCTCTGTGCTTTTCAAACAATCCAACTACATGCCTAGGTATCTTATATTGCGCACTTTATATTACTTCCACCGTACTATGTTTCATCAATAATAAGGTTTTTAATAAAAGCCCGCCTTTTTCTGCATGCGTGAATGTTTGTTTGAAACATACTCGTGTAGGTAAACTTTTCCTCGTTCTAATGTTAATTCCGGGAAGGCAATGGTCTAGTGGTGCTCGTTTTCTATGTGCAGTGGGTGCCACATAATCAACTACCTTACACACTTTTAGCAAGTATATGTATGCGTTATGGGTAATATGAAGATCCTGGCTGATTACTGAGAAACATAATATCTTTATAGAAATATAATTGCTTAGGATACTCCAATTAACACATAGAGAACCGAAGGAAAGACGTATTTTAACTTGAAAAGCTCGGTCCAAAGATTAACAAAGTCCTTTCACGTATTAACGTGAAAGGACTTTGTTATGATCCCATTTTAACATGCATTAGCATGTAAAAATGAGATCAATCAAATTCCTCGATGAAAAAGTACCAATGTTGTTCATTCTTCGATTAACTTCTACAAAAAATACTAAAATGATAAACGAGCATAATGTGTTGAATAAGAAAATAAATAAATGCACCCGGACAGCTTAACAGACATGAAAAGAAAACTTTAACGACATTGTTCAATGGATGTCCTGCAACACACTTTAGGAATAACACGCGACCCCCACCTTTGAAATCCACAATCCTCCCCATTGTATTCCGCCCCTAGTGCACACAGGCCTCTGCAGCCGCCCGCCATCCCGAACACATCCCCCAATTTCCTCAACTGAAATCCAGCCATCCCTTTTGAATCGGATTAGAATGTCGGTCCTCTCTGCTCCGCGTGCAAGGATACTCTAGTGTGGATACATTGGGGTGTCGACAAAATCAATAAAGTGAAATATTATTATTAATGCTTATTGCTCTATTTGAGGATAAAGCGATAGACTGCAGGAAGATGACCAAGTATGGAGACAAGAAGATGGCAAACTAATATAGTTACTTACAGTTTCAGAAATGTCATAATAAGTGCACATACAAAAAGGGTTTCAAATATTTGGTGGGTACCTAAATAAAAAAATATTTAAATGGCATTTGCTTTAAAACGTCATGAGAATCTATAGAAATTTAGAAGTAGTAGATAATATATGTACCTACCTATTTGAAAATAAAATCGACTAAAACCATTGGAACAGAGTTTACTGTTTTTTTGTAAAATCAAACCAACAACAATTTATTTTATATAATATTGTGACGTAGAGCTACTGAGGAAAGATGGACCAAAATACTGCTGAATTGGAGACCGAGAGACACGAGAAGAAGTGTAGGAAGACCACAGATGAGATGGAGGGATGACCTAGAGCGACACGCTGGGGTGCTATGGATGCAGACTGCGCAGGAGAGATCGACATGGAGGAACATGGAGGAGACTTTCGTCCAGAAGTGGACGGCGATAAGCTGAAGAAGAAGAAGAATATTGTGTTTCAAAGAAATCAATAAAAGGTAATCAGAAGTAATCTCAACTCCGTTTAAGACGCCACTTCGGAGCATAGGGAGGCAACAAGAGCTCAATACATCTAATCCATTGGGGTTTTTTTTTCATTCCTTTTTATCTAGACATAATTAAGTAGAAGGTTATTTTGTATCCCCAATAGCTGTTGCTTTCAAGACTCGAGTCAGTAGCCACCGTCGTCCCCGCTCTTCCGTAATGTGCACGGCTATTAGCTCATTTGAGTATAAGGATATCGTCAGATTTAGTCATCAGATAGGAAGCCACATTACATCGCTATAACCAGGATATTTTCAAGAGTTTATTCGGTCTGATGAAGGCGAAAATAATGCTATTTCATATTTTAAAACATTAGGTTTGCATATGTGAAAATACAGATGGACTTAATGAAAGAAAAATAAAGAGTTGTGAATTTATCCATTAGAAACTTACTACATGAGACAGTGGTTTAACAGTATGCAACAACAGTCACGGGTAGCTACCTTTCTGAGATGGTGTATCGAAGTAGGTTCATTATAAAATGTAACTTTCCCAACCATTAATGGGTACTCTTTAAAGAGTTGCCCAAGAACGCGATAAATGGAGAGGCCATAACATCAGGCACCCGGGTCTGCTCTGTACCATCGTCGAAGGAATGATTGAGGGCAGGAACAGATATAATTATACAGAGCGGGTGTTCGGGTACATGCGCTGCAGTACCTAACAGGAGAGATGAAGAGGCTGACCGGTTACAGGGAGGAGTGGAGGAACAGAGTCGGAATGATTGGTGCAGACCAATCTTGGGATTGTGACTAGAAAGAAGAATGAGTACTGACTAGTAAAATCCAGTACAATAACATTCTCAGTCTTAAGTCCTTTTTTTAAAAGATCTGTGCTCACTCCTAGTGAACACAAATACACTCGACATCTTTCACAGTAAGCAAAGGTTTGTGTCGTGAAAGTGGAAATGGTCAACACCGGGATTTAAACAGTACTCTGTAGGTACAAAAGCCTCTGAACCGCTGAGCTACCAACCACCTCTAAAGGGTTCCTTTAGTTCAATACTTTCATGATTTATTTAATTTGACAAATTTACCTTTATGATATCAATTTTTTTATATATAAAATGAATCTGTGCTCACTCGAAGTGAACACAAATACACTTTTGACATCTTTCACACTTACCAAAGGGTTGTGTCGTGAAAGTGGAAATGGTCTGATACCACTGGATTAACAACCACTTTTATCGCAGTAGGTACGCTATCAACTAAATATTTTACATACTGTGAACAGTGAACATTGTAGTAGTTGAATCTAAAGAAGCATTTTTTAAGAGAATAATATCATTAAAGAATTGACGACTACATTATTATTTAGTTCAGTGGATTAACATTTTTCAGCTGTTCAATTTCATGATCTCAAATAAACTATGTGTGTTTATAAGTATTTTCTTCGATTATAATAATGCCACTTAACTTGCAAATCCTAAACAAAGACCGAAGTAAAATAATGTACAACAAAAAAACATACCTAGTATCAACGTCCTGCGGTGAACTTTATGACAAACGATACATCTCCCGCCACATAAGTATGCACATAGATAGTAGAGGAACGGAATAACGAAATCGGGCTGAGGATTCTCTTGAAAAGTTCGTGCGCCGCGTCTAGCTGAGCCCTACAGATAAATTGAAAGCGAATAATAATACGTACAGTGTCACTGCTGCAGCGTCGCGGCCGTCGTCGGTGATAACACTCCTGTATACCTCTACTCTCTCTCACACACACCACCACCAGGAGGCAGACTATCAACAGACGAGCCTGGCTAGACAGTTAAGGCATGCTTATACAATACTACTCGCTGACCCGGTAGTGGACACCTACTGCACCTGTATAGTCGAAGTCAGGAACGTTAGCGCCAAAATAGTGATCATAATTCTTCAAACCACAATAAAATACTTTCTAGAAAAAATATAGAATGTTTAATTAAGGTAAGTTTTTTTTTAATGAAATTGTGCTCACTAAAAGTGAACACAAATACACTCTCTGGCTCTTTCACAATAACCTTCTGAAGTTTGTGTCGTGAAAGAGAAAAATGGTCGACATCTGGGATCGAACCCACAGTACGAAATTCGGCGACGGAACCGCCAGGCTAGCAAATTATTAGATGTATAAAAATGTGCAAAACTCACGAGCTACTGTCTTCTTCTTCTTCTTCCGATGGCGCTACAGCCCAGTTAGAGCTTTGGCTTCCAATACTCGTCGCCTACAGACAACCCTGCCATCCGTGAGTCAAGAAGTTGTTCGGCATCCTTCCTGACTTAATCCTCCTATCGCAGCCTTATTTTGCCCGAGCTACGATCATTTCTGCATTTGACTGCCAAGGCACTTACAAGAAACTGCTATTGATGCAATAGAGTAAGGCGAAAAAAGATTAGGATGAACGGTACCCTCTGTATTGTCTGAGTCGCACACGCTTGCAACTCATATAAAAATGAAAATCTATGGCTGAAAAATGTATTTAAAAACCGACTAAGATAAGTAGTTTAATGCAAAGAAAATGAGTAACACATGTTATACTAATATATTTTTTTTATTGCTTTCAGCATAAAAACGGCATTTTTAAAACCTTTTCGCCGAATGCGAAATGTAATTTTCAGGGCGAGTTACTTTCGAGTCGCATGTGAGATGTTGGGAGTATAAGGTGACTATGCCGACTCGTATGGTAGTTCGTCCGTATGACCAAGGCTTTATAGTCCCATATTTCATTGGAGTAAAACCGCTTCCTTCCAGCGCTACCCCAACCTGTGTAATGATATTCGAAGCACTCAGACATCGCATATTTATTATTACATTATCCCTTATAACTTTTTGAAAGAGGGAACTCGTCAAAGGGGCTGTACCGCTCACGTGAATGAACCTAAGACAGAGAGTAAGCAAGCACCTACATGTAGCTAACTCCCTATACGTATGCAACAACCGTAGCATGCAAATTAAATTCCAAGAGCAGGCATCGTTTATACGCCGTCTGTCTCCCATTGATTAGCGAGGAACATTGTTCCCAAGCACATTCGAATGTCCCATCACAAAGGATCCACAGCATTAGTACCGCCGTAGATAACTAATTCAAATAATACTTCGATCCTACATTTTATATTCTGATTGTTTGACATTCAAATGTAAAAAAAGGAATCCATTTCAACTCTACTCTCTTCAATATTGTTCGTTGAAAATAGTATTTTATGTAAATTCAGCCTGTAGAGCTGTAATTTACATAACTTTTACGTACCTACACAGGGGTAGGTACCTACTTGTATAATCGATTGTCGCTTCTATCCAATGCAAAATATGTTGTAAATATTCCGAAAGAATAAAAATAACACCCTTTGAAAAAAATAAGTCATAAACTTTTAAATATTTTTTTACGGATCAAAGGACTAATGTTAACGTTATTAATTTTCAAGGATAACTTGTGATACATCCATCACACACTCGTTGACATCTTTTACAATAATCAAATAAATTTGTGTCTTCGTCGACACCTGGGATGGAACTTTATTTGCTATCCTCCTTGTCATAATAATTTATACAACAGCAAGATGGAACGAGACAAAGAGCTTTCGAATCAACATGGAAAATAATGTGACATAAAATCTTGTTATTTTTGTTCCGAATGCCGCTACTTGACGTAGTAGTACATAATCACAGTTAAATGAGATTCCCAGGAATTAGACTTACCACCAACTGCAAGTCATCTAGATATCTTCAACTTTAAGTCCCTTCATTGTAGGCTGCCCTCTCGGAGACTGTTCCACCCTTACTCACACCACTGCCTGCTACCGTCTGTCTCCGCTCCTGCTACTCTGAACTACACTGCAAGTTTTATATTCATTGAGAACCTCAACAGATGAAATCATTAACTGGAAATAAGAAAACTAAATTGCTTAATAAGTGCCTAATAAAAATCAAGCACTATCTCAATACTTAGATCCTATAGTTTAACTACCCCATTGCATAAAAGTAATACTAAAATATTATGACACTTGAAACAAGAGAAAAACATTTTTAAATTACTTTTATTCGAATTTGGAATCATTTGCAAAGAAAAATACAAATAATTTCAAAACTAGGTAGGTATCTACCTAACCCAAAAAATCTTAGGTAACCAAATATTGATAGCAAATAATACAATATGTGATAAATTCCATAACAACGCAATTTTTATTTGCTTGATAACCATTGAGTTTCAAAACATTGGTACGCAGATTTTTGATAGAATTTCTTTCCAGCTTTCAGAAATAATTTTATAACGTTCAATTATATTTTTAACGTATGTTTGTATAAATTACAAATTAGAAATCAATATTCATAGTAAGGACCACAGGACAACGTCTGTCGGGAAAGCTAGTTTACATAGATATACATACATACCAAAACAAATTAAGTACCTAAATGTTGTGTAAGTGATGGAATTCAACTTCAATTTCTCAATCTTAGGTATATTGAAAGATAGAGTAATGATAGTTACCTATATGCAATGAACATTGAACATATCACTTATTATATTGAATCCGCCAGACTTTCTCTAGTTTATACATATACTAGCTTTCCCGACAGACGTTGTCCTGTGTTCATAAATATGAATATTGAATTCGAACTTGTATGGTGATGAATTTATTATCATTTGACCAATGTGATTCCGAACGATGCGTCTGTTTTAAACCATGTTTATCCATCCGCATTCTGTCAATCGCACTAATTGAAAAGTTCTGTCAAAGTTTCAAAATTGGAATAAAAAGTATAAGGTAAAAAGTACTAATAAGGTTGTCTACGTAGAGTTTTCTTAAATTTTCTAATTTTCCATGCATTTTTCTTAATTTTTTTTTTTCTAAAAGGACATTCTCCTGATAAAAGCCTACACGACAAAAAAAAATAAATAGTGAAATCGGTCCAGCCGTTTAGGCGTGATACAATGACATCGGGAAATAGCTCTCCATTTTTATATATAAGATTGGATTCTATGAAGCAAATTTTCGAGTCATGAGGTACCTGAAAATTAGTAATACAAATAATATAAGCAATAGAGAATCAAGAATTAATAAGACTGTGCCAAACCATAGGTAGCATACGCGTGAGAGGGATTCTATGTAGTAAATGCGCAACAATAACAGAGTAAACAAACAGCTTCAGAGGGGGAGAGGGTTGCAATGCACCCCCACTCACCCCAGAGGTGCGGACCAACAGTTAGCAGGATCCCCGTGGTATAATATACTTAACACTGCACTCCGGTACCGGCGTTCGAGTGCTAGACAGACATATCGATCGGGGTGAGTTGCATCGGGCCGCGAGCCTAGCTCTGGGAAAAGTCTTTCGTTTTCAATATCAATATAGGTGGATGTATCCAACCAAATCTGACAAAGAACTCCGCTATTGTTTAGCATTATCATAATCTCAGCCGCTCCACTATAGGAGTAATTAATTGTTGTCACACGAATCCAGCTCTTTTGGGGAGTTGATGAATAATATTTTTACCATAATAATTCGGTAAAATTTGGGTTTAATAGAGTCGATTCATCCAACAACATATACAATTATATGACACGCTTCACATGTGACTCATTTCCTACTACACCGCTATCTCTTGGATTTTTTCAAGTTATGCAAATATTGAGGATTTTTTTAATTATAAACTTATGGCCTGTCGAACTTCATCCCGCATCCGAATCAACAATAATTATTACATAATGCAATACATTGTAAGTTAAATTTCATTCAGTGCTATGAAGGCGTAGGCGTCACCAGTCACCCTGTATATTGAAGGGAATTAAAATACTTTATCTACTTTTAGATTTTTTTGTAATGTCAAATCCTCTAGAGACCGATTTTTAATTTTCTGGTACATGCCTATATTAAAATAGATGATTGTATCTAACCACATCTGACAAAGAACTCCGTTATTGTTTATCATATTATGTAGGTACACGCATATTCCTCAAGTAATCGGGAATATTAATAATTATAGATGCCAAATCGTCACATACAATATTGGTTACGCATTAACACACTGATCAAGAAGATTAGAAGATTTAATAGAGGATTTAAACCTTCAATATAACTAATCTAAGTTATATCCCCACATCTATCTGCTAGTGTTTGTGTATTAAAATTTTCTTAAACATTTTTTTCTTACAAAACCTATCGAGATCTCACATTAATAGACTTAAGTATATTTAAAACACTCGAGTTTCATTTTTCTACAGGAAAGTTTAGTTATAAGCAAATTTCAATTCACTTTTTGTTAAGTGCCTAGGCTGGAATGTTGTTCGGCAAAAACGCTGGTCGAATCCTAACAGGGCAGAAAAAGGCGTCCATAAGCCCGTAAACATATTAATTTTAGATATTTTGTGTGAATCGTGAATATTGTGATTAAAATGTATGGTTGATATCATACTAGTATACTCTAGTGTTTAAAAAATTCAATAGAAAGTAGTTGAACCTGGAGATTTCCAGTCATTCTTCACGGGTATAAATATTTGACAAATAGAGACCTTTGACTAATGATAGGTGCTCAAAATCAAAGAGTCCGAGATAAACATTTACTATACGAATATGTAACACAAAGAGCAATAAAAGATTCCCATACAAATTTAATAAGTATACGAGAATAGCAAAACTTTAGAACCCATGCAATATAAAAATCGTGTAAATTATTCAATTTGGTTTATTTTATTTTATGTTGGGTAGGTACATTAGTTTATTCAGCAGTCTAAGGTTGTTATCAACATGATGGCTTGCTCTTTCTTAGGAACTTGTTAGTTCTTTTAGAGGAGTATATTTGTGACTTCCGTTGTCTGCAGGGCATAAAAGGTCCGCGCAAGTACCTACCTACCTACCATAAACAGGTTCACTTAACAATCCGTTGGATGTAGTATTGTTTCATTTTATTTTTCCCGGCAAACAAACCTCAACGTAAAATTAGATTGGAGCGAGAATCATAAAAATGTTTATATTGTTCTTGTTTAATTCCTCATATCAGAGATCTACCTCCGACATAAACTCCAGGACGTACGTAGGTAGGTACATACTAGGTACGTACTCGCAGCTACGTGGATACACATCCAGTAAAATTGCACTCTCGCATTAATACAATTTGACGGCCGGTGTTCTTTGTTATTACTTCCCTATTCGGCCAGACACTCCCTCTATCTTTGTGTATTCCCTCCGTAAACATGCACCCCCACCTCCCTCACCTTTCACTCTCATCCTCCACCCTACTAGGATCCCCTTAGAGCCAGTCAAACCACCCAAAGGGATATCGGCCCTGTTTCTATTTTTCACTGAACTTGAAACAAACAAACAAAAGGGCCTACGGTTCATAGAAAAAAACATTAATTTAGCAAAATTTATGCTTATATTCTTTCTAAAGATTTTTGGTGATTTCTAATATTTGAACTGAACTTTATGCAGATTTTTTTGCAAAATATTTTGCAGATTTCAGATGTAGTTCACAAGATTTTGAATGAATGTATTGATGTATGCGGAAAAATATTACATTTTATAGCTAATTTTAATTAAGGACAAGATTGCAACTGCGAAGATAGGCGTTTTGAGTGGATAAAGTGAGAGGACGGATCGACATCCGGAGAGATCTTATTGGGGAGAGCGGACAAAGCCCTTGATGGAGAAGATTTGCAGCATTTTATAGCTAGCCACTATTGCTTTTGTTGAATGATTGAAGCCCAAAAGGAATGCCTTGAATCCCAAAATGTCGGAAACAACTCTCACACTCCCATTGGCATATTCCCCCATAAAATTCCCATTTCCCCCACAATTAATATATTTCACTGTCGACAGAGGGCGCAAATGTTCCCCCACACCTCCGCAGCATCACCTTCCCTTCCGCCACTTCCCCTTCTCTTCCCATTACCTCCAAACATTATATACATGTCTCTCGTGAAAATGCAACCCCAATAATGACTACCTACAATTTGCTGACAAATTTTCAAATCGCTGAAGAAAGAATATTTGACGTTTTTCCAGTAACGACAATCACTAATAACATAAACAGACACTGGTTCGTTACACCAATGGAGAGGAAATGGACATCCAAGGTCGCGAATGACAGCTGGCCGAAAAGAAGCCAAAGATGATATTCTGTGTTCCATTCCTTGGAAGGAAATATTAAGAACATGAACAAGATTACTCAATGTTGTTCAAGATCATCGCAAAGGAGAAATCTGTTATGGTGAAATTTAAAAAAAAAAAAGAGTACATAGTGGAGGGCTTTTGTTGCCTCCCTTTATCTCCTGTGGTTTCTCCGAATTCCTCATAATCTTAAACTAAATAAACGCAGGTTTGAATAAAATAGTTCTGTTTTAAGGCATTACTTAATAAGGAATTAAGTTCTAAAAAAATTTATGATAAAAAAATAACTGAAGCAAATTTCCAAATATTTGCATAATTCTATAGCTGATGTAGGTATACTGACGTAATAAATGTAAGCATCGAGTCAGTCAAGTAGCTCATGATGGTTGTCCAATTATTATTTTCAAACTCAAAACTGTTCAAACGAATTGGTTATTGAAGCACTTCGCCATGATACTCTCTAGTGTCTACGTGTGTGATACGAGTAATAATCAACACTGGTCAGAATTATTGTGTAAAATATCGTACAATTGAATTCGAATGATCAAGAGAACATCTACAATTGTATACCTAAGCATATTTCACATGCATACAAATCCATTCGGTTCGGTACGGTTTCGTTATCAGTTTTTTTCGGTCTCTGCGGATAACTGACTGAAATTATGGTGAAAACAGAAAAAGAAGCACCTTTTTATGAATGTGTAAGATTAAATTAAATCCCTATAATAGGTATGTGAATCGCTCATAACGGCACATTTTCGGTTCCATTCGGTTCGTTTACGGCGGCGACCGAATACGAAACCGAAGCGGATATGGAATCACATTATTACCAGCAGCCCGATTCACGGAAAAGTTTAAGTCTAAGTTTAGTTCGAAGTTCGAACGAAGTTCGATTCAAACCCTCCGTGAATAGGTACATAGACTGTAGATAGTCGCCGCCTACAATAATTATTATTACCAGCAGCCCTATTCACAAAAGTTTGAATCGAACTTCGTTCGAACTTCGAACTAAACTTAGACTTAAACTTTTCCGTGAATCGGGCTGCTGGTAGGGAATATTATAATATGCGATTACATAAGAAAAGAACGATCCGTTGATCATCGAGCAACACAAAGACAGACAGTTCGCATGTACATAGAAACTTTGAGGATAATTAAAATAAATCCAACCTACATTGAAAAACAACAATTTTTCGTAAAGTAATAAAAATATATCATTAGGTTAGTATATTAAATATCAGTGATATGTTTATATTTCAATATACTTTAAAAATAAAACATTATTTTATATTTTTACGTCATTATATTATTGTACCTTTGCATGGTGCATACATCAATAAACACTTGGCTATACTCGTACTATGAATTAAATAACACACAGTTGTACTTCCACAAAATTTATATTGAATCTCGAGCGCTTTCGTCCAACTCACGCAGACATTGTCGAGAGTCTCTTGACAATGTCTGCGTGAGTTGGACGAAAGCGCTCGAGATTCAATATAAATTTTGTGAAAGTGCAACTGTATGTTATTTAATTAATAATAATGAACTTTCACTGGATACGTAAATACACAAACCCTCAAAAAATTACTTGGCTATACCTATAAAAGTGTGCAGTAGCCCTAGTATAAATTTTCGATGATCGAATATCGAAAGAGTTTCGAAAAATTTTCCTACTAAAATGATGGAATGATTCGATCGTTTGATTTAAGAACACTATTTGCACGTTTATAAGCGCTTATTAGCGTGCAATAAGCTTTCGATGAAACTCGTACTAGCCCCACAGTTACCAATAGGCTATAGGGGGTTCAGTAGCCGACTTTCGTCCTAAAAGCAGGTTCGATTCCTCTTTCACGGTACAAACTTTGAATTATGTGAAAGATGACAAGGTGTATTTGTGTTCACTTCAGTGGTCATTACATTAAAAAATTTATAAATCCGTGTAAACCATATCGGTGAATGCAGATAACATTTTTTTTCAATTAAAGTAATACTTACTGATCAAAATGAATATGTACAATGGCCATGTTGAGCTTTGGAATTACTTACTGACTCGATATTACTATTATTTAGCTATGAGTTCATTCGCGCCAGGCCGGCTCACAGTGAATATCGTGTAATGGAATTATGAAAGTACGGGCCTAACGGACAGGTTAATAATTGGTTCAGTTAATGACAATCGCGATTGCGTGTGGCTGAAACACAAATCATTTTAATCTGAAAACGTTTAGAATTTATTTCACAATAAAGTCGGCGAGTTACTTGCATTTTAATCCCACCAGTGCCATTTGTTACGTTTTATTAGTTTATTTGGTTAACTATTAATATGATCTGCTTTAGGATGAGCGATATTTCAAAAACATTGTTCGCAACTAATTTCAGTTGTAGAAATATCAGATCTGATAGTTTATCGTACATTATAAATGAAAAGACGAGTCTTAATTGTTTGTGATACCTCTATAATTTTAATAACCGTCTAGCGATTTTCGAAAGCTCCTGCTTTCTTCCTCAGATGGGCTATTTTTATAAGCATATTCATAAATACATATCTCCTTAGATAAAGACTATATAAAATATTTTCGCATAATAGGAGAACCCCCAAATAGGACAAGAAGAGCCGATCCCAAATAATGGGACATGTTAAAAATTCCCATGTTCCCTACAGGGGTCGAACCCGCATCGCTAGCCGTCCCAAACGGATAATGAAGATGATTACGAAAATTTAGGATCTTAAAAAAATGGACATTTTCTAATTTGATATCTGGAAAGTAACCTAACTTCCTATAAAAACTTTCTAAAATTTGGTACAACTTCTCTTAAAAAAAGGTCATTAAGTAAAGTCATCGCTAGCCAATATTTTTATTCAGCTAATATTAACTGTCATGGTAGACGCGTATCTCGTACGTCGAGTGGCTATTATTGCTTTAGTTCGACTATTAATTTTGTTCAACCAATATTTACAAATATCGTTTAATAATATGAATAACGTTAGAGGCGATATTTTTATTGGTCTAATATAGCTATCGTTATAACGCCCACCTCTAGCAATATCTACATACATATATATCGGTATACAAATTAATATCTTTACAAGACTAAAGACAGTGTCAAGTTGATACTGTCTTATTCTTATGGACATTCACAATCGTGTCAATAGAGGAATACCTACATTCAAGTTTACTCTGTACACAGTTTATGGTAGCAGGAGGTTACTCGCTGATGTTTAACATTGACACTGGGCGCGTACACCTGGACAATATACTTAAACAAGGACATTAAAACTGATTATAATGGGGAAACTATTTACATTTGTGAGCAAGGTAGCAGCTGTTGAAACCTTTTTAGGACAACTGACGTGATAATTTATTTTTGTACACAAAATTAGACGGCTAGGGTTAGGAAAGGCAGTTAGAAAATGTAAAAAAGAACACGAATTAATATTATAATGATCTTGACAAATCTTTCAGTATGATTGGTCTCACTTTAAATAGCATTTATTTCAGGTGGAAATTGCTGACATGAGAAGGTCTATAGAAGGTATGTTCGAGAAGCATAACCATGAGTTAGCCGAACTCAAGAATTCACTTGGGACAGATTTCTGACAGACTAAACATAATAAAGATCGAGTAAAAACGGCTTCGCGGATGGATGACCTGCAGAGCGATTTAATTCATGCTAAGATTATTTACACAAAGAAAAGGACTCTTTTAAAGGAGGCTAAGGATGTGTTTCCATTCAAAGATTGAAACCATCCGAATATTGTCACATTTTGCGATGCGATAAAATAAATACATAAATCAACACTTTCTTAAACAAAGGTGTCATAATAGCCGGTGGAACTCCGTTTACCTATACTGGTTCAGTACAATCCAACTGGCTTCATCACTTAAAAAATGTTGTTCTCAACAAATTAATGCCGATGGAATACACGTCAACTTTTGCAAAAGCAAAACATTAACGGAAGATTGTCAGGGGGGGGTCACATAGTCGTGGTACTTAAAAATAGACAAAAATATATAAAAACACTATGTTTAACAATTTTAATTAGTGGTTCATCTAGAGCTGGACCCAGCCCCTCTGGATCCGCCCTTGGTGGGCATCGAGGTTCAAAATCAAGTGCGTCACTTCAGATTCCGATTATCTTATGCATTTATTTTAAGAAAACCACTGGGTATCGTGTAATATAAGACTGGTCTTGAGAAAAAGTTTGATGTGGAAAAAGATCTCTTGTTTAGCTGACCTGAAATTTCTAATTCAAATGTGAGCATATTGAGGTTTTTAACAGAATTTTTCAGTATTATAAAGTGAAACTATAATGGTTTTTGTGTTTCGATTGAAAAGCAATATTCAACAATTCGCCATTGCGGGCGGGCATCAATCAGTGGTCACCGGTAGACCTTGGAGCCAATATCCCATCAACACAACACAAGAAGTGCGGGTGGTGGCACAACACAACACACATGGGTACTGTAGAGACACAACACAACACACGTGGATAGTAGGTGCTGTAGCTGCACTGTGGATGCGGATGGGGGAGAACGCAGTGCATGCAGACAGTTCAACGATCGATTCTCGGCGGATTGAGAGTTGTAGCGAGGACAGGCTGGAGGCGAGGGGAGCAGGAAATTTTAGATGAGGGGACGATTTATAATTGCCGCAGGTCCCTTTGTTTGGCTGCCACAGACGCGGCAGTATGGGGCATCACGGCGTACGTCTGGAAGCTAACAGCTACACCGTATTATTTTACTCCTGCCATTGGATATTAGGCTTACTACGTACATAAACTTATACTTACCTAATACTAACTCTGATAGAAAAAAACTTCTCCCAACAATACTTAATAATTATTATACAACTTACTTGAATAAACATCAAGTTAAAGGTCGGAAGCTTAATATACATCATTGTCCATGTTTGAATTCTTAGCTTTCAACCTTCATGTCGTGAACGCTCCTTTGTTATGTTTTTGAAAATACCTCAATGTTTCATGAGTAGATAATGTATTTTTTTATTTACTTAAAAATGAATCTGGTCTCACTTAAAGAAAACATTAAAACGTTTGTGTCATATCTCACAGAAAGTAAAGCTTGTCTTGTGAAGGAGGAAGATGGATCGCACCGAAGATCAAAACTACTACCTACCCGAAAGTCGGCGACTAAACCATTAGACTAACATCCACTGTAAGTTTTTTTTAAGTCTTCACTCGTTTGCGAGTGTTATAGGATATACAGGTACTTAACAATAAGTTAATCATTAAAAATAAAGCCCACAACAATTCAAATGTAAAATTTCTGTGAATAGAAACTGCCTTAAATTAGTTTTGTGATGAGTTCCAAAATAAGGCTTTACATAGTGAGAAAGTCCATTGTCATTTTTATATAATTCTAGGAAGAATTTAATAACGCTCGTTGTGGTTTTTTTTATTCTTTTTTTTTTATAAAAATGAATCTGCTCACTCAATGTAGACGCAAATCCCTCCTTTTCTAAGTTCCTACCTATTTCCTAGTTCCTACCTCTGTCCTACTGTGTGTGACCTACATACATAATATTTATTTGGAATAAATAATTGTCTATTGTAAAATTATTACATGGATTTTTGAAAATGGAACGTTTGTTGTTTTCATTGTGAAAAATTTAGTTGTCATATTGTTGTTGGGAAAATGGCACCATGTGTTTCGTGTTGGTGAAACAGATTTGTGTATTTTGATGAAAAAACTATTGTTGAAGGCAGTCGAAGAATTGCAGAACCGGCCGGTTGAAGACATCCGTATCCAGCATCCCAGGTAGGTCACGATCCGCTCTTCTAATTACAGTCCACACCCAACTCCTTTTCTGAGGGCTACCTGCGTTTACACTCAAAGTGAACACAAATACACTCCTTGAGTCTTTCACAGTAAGCTACTTAAAGCTTGTGCCATGACTTTTTAATACGTGAAATGATGTAAAGCTTTTTATTTAGTTATTTATGTGCAGTCCTGGAATCTAAAGTTTCTCACAAAGAAAATGGGTATAAGATGGTACCATCGAATCCTGAACGATTCGACCGATTTATTTAGTCTATAGAGAGGATGGATGATCAAAGTAGTCCGCAAGTATATTTAGTTTGGCCATCCCTGTTCTAGTGCGTTGCCTGGATGATTATTATATTCATATTGTTTTATTGATAGGTTGGTGCGGCGACCGAGACCCGCGACACCACTTACTTCTCAGCTGCTGAGACCAATATGTGAATCGATTCTCGGTCTCACCCGCGAACTAGCGCTTATTAGCGAACAAACCCTTATTGATGATAAGTAACTATCTGGGTCTCCTGTCTCTGTGGATCTATCACGGATCAAAGTAACCACAACATTATTAGGTTTGGCCAACACTGTTCTAGCGTTGCAGTTGAGACCGATATCGGCGAGCCAAACGGTTACTTGTCAATAAGAGTTTGTATGAGCACAAATTCGCGAGCGAGACCGCGACACGAGACACAAAACGATCTCATCAGCTGACAAGTGCATGGTGTCGCGGGTTTCGGTCGCCGCGCCAACATCCACCTTTACGGTACAGTAATTCTTAAAGAATCAAATAGAAGAAGATATCCTTTAAAAAAATCACTAAAATATAAAATATATATATAAATGTTTTTCTTCTAATAAAAGTTTCCAATAAAACTAGAAATCGCTAAATGCATAACTCAAGGAGAGATGAACGTGCAGTTCTGCATTATTATAAGCATGAGTTTCCTATCTTTGTCCTGATTTCCACACAGTATGATAAATATCGATATGTAAGCTATTTCTAAATTTGTTTTCAACGTTGTTAATTTAGAAACAGTTGCCAAACAACCAACACCTAAAAATATTAATACCTATTACATATTTACTAGCCCGCGATCATCCACGTAGGTCATCCCCAGGGCCGTCGCGTGGGCGGGGCGACCGAGGCGGTCGCCTTGGGCGCAGCGATACGAGGGGCGCCGGCCGCCGTCGGTAAAACAAATTCTATTTTTTATATATTCCCAGGTATTCACATGCGAACTCATAGCTGAGAAAAGCCAAACGAATGCAATATTTGGAATAAAAAGTTTAACCAATTTTTTTAATTAAATCTAAAAAAACTACATAACTAAGTAAATTTTATTATCATTTCATCCTTAATTTTATTGCAACCGAGCGAGCAACAAGACATTTTGGCTTAGAGACGTCGCCAATCCAGGGAACGAGCAACTTCATAGCGGAGAAAAGCCATACGAATGCAATATTCTTATATGTAAAAATGGAGAGCTATTTCGCGTGGACATCGGATCACGCCTAATCGGCTGGACCGATTGCACTAATTCTTTTTTGTTCGTGTAGGCTTTTATCAGGAGAAGGTTGTCCGAGAACAAAAAAATATGAAAATTGCGTGGATAATTAGAAAATTAAAGAAAACTCTAAGTAGGTAACCTTCTTAGTACTTTTAACAATAAATTTTTATTCCAAATTGAAATTAAATTAAAGTTTGACAGGAACTGTCAGTCGTTTGATAGTTCGTGCGATTGACAGAATGCGGATGGAATATTAATGGTTTAAATCAGATGCATCTGTCGGAGTTACATGGGTTAAAAGGTAATTAATTTCTTATTATACAAAGTCGAATTCAATATTCATAGCTATAGGACCACACAGGACACCGTATGGTTAAGAACACGTAGACAGCCGATTCCGACCCGTGCCGACCGGCTCAAAGATTGTTGTCTATGGTTTCAATGCATTTAAATGGGAATGCCGGAAAGCGGGTTCCTGCTTTTGCTGTGCGCATCCCCATTCAAATGCATAGTAACATTCTTTGCGCCGGTAAGCGCGTGTCGGAATCGGCTTCTACGTGTTCTTACCCTATGTCGGGAAAACTGTTTTCAATAAAAGTTTAATAAACAGCCATATGCTAAATCATCGCGGAGAAAAGCCATTCGAATGCCAAGTTGTAATAAAAAAATTTAGTTGTTTTTTTAAGTTTGCAATAACATTGTTTTTTTCCAAATCATCCAAAATCCAAATCCAAACTCCCTTTAGACCCCACTTAGGGGCATAGGGAGGCAACAAGAGCTCTCCATTGCGCTCGATCCTGCGCAACGTTAATGACCTCCCACACCATGTCCAGATTCCTCAGCTCTGCCTCGAAGGAGCGGAACACAGTATGAGAGGGTCTTCCTCGTCTCCGGGACCCTGATGGGAGGAAAAACAGCGCTCTCCTCGGCCAACTGTCATTCGGCATCCTTAACACATGTCCCAGCCAATTCCATCTCCTCCACATAATAGTAGAGGTGATGGGCTCACGCTGGGTGCGCCGGCGTATAGCGTCGTTCGTGATGCGGTGGTACCATCTTATACCCAAAATTCTCCTGAGGCACTTCGTTTCGAATGCAGATACTTTTTGTGCCTGGGCCAGAGTCAGGTGCCAGGACTCACACCCATACAGGAGAATGGGCAACACACACGCATCAAACAGTTTACATTTCGTCTCGACACTAAACGCCGACGCCTTCCATATCTTGGTCATGTTGTTGAAGGCGCCACTTGCCATACCGATACGTATCGGGAGCTCAGCCCCGAGGTCACCAGTGGTGGTAATGGTTGCTCCCAGGTACTTAAATTTATCCACCCGGGAGACCTGGTGACCATCGATGGTTATCGGTAGCTGTTTATCGGGGCAGGCATTGTTTGCCATGAGCTCCGTTTTACTGGCATTGACTCGAAGGCCGAGGCGTGCTGTTTCGTCGCAGAGTCTTGAAACACTGCGCTGTAATTCCTCCACTGTCGTACTGAACAACGCTAGGTCGTCCGCGTACTCCAGATCGCACAGTTCGCCCATTAGACCATCTCTCTGTGTTATCGGTATACCTCTTGCTCCTTGCATGGACTTTCTCAACAGGAAGTCCATGACAATTATGAATATAAAAAAAAAAATATGAATATTTCCAAATCATATCTCGACTTAATTCATTTGATTTAAAAGCGTATTGAGTTAGTGGGCGCCTTTCAAAAACAAGTTTTTTTATTTAATAATGCACCAATCCGAAACACGGTGGGTCCATAGGTGGTGGATAATGGAGTGGCTCTAGCTCATCATCCTCCCGACCCTAAACTGGAATGAACAAAATTAAAAGTTTTAGGGGGGGGGTGATTAAAGCCTCGCCTTGGGCGCCTACAAACCACGGCCCTGGTCATCCCCATAGATTCGAAAAGAAAAAATAACAACTAATGAATCTTAACAATTCATTACTAATGTTCGATTTTTAAATGGAACAAACCACTACGGGCTTACGACCGTCTTCTACTGTTATTTCGAAGGCTGGCTTAGTGTACCACACGACTCGCGCGCGGCACAAGGGACTGCAGGCGCAGGCTCTAAGGGTCAGTCAGCCGCCGAGGGGTACGTGCACACGTCAATCGTCGTCCGCTGGCGTCTTCGAAGGAGCCCCCTAATAACGACGCAGACCGTACTAGCTTCGGGTCTGAGCGTCGCTTTCGTGAGGCACCGCAGTGAGGACACGCCCGGCCGCTTCCTTGGATGGCGGAGCTCTCCTAATAACTACGCGGGCCGTACTTGATTTCGGGCCGACGTGCTTTCGAGAGAGTTGTAGCTCCGACGTCTTCTTCTGCGCCCTGCGCCCTCGACGAGTAAATCCCCTAATAAACACGTAAGACCGTACTCAGTTCGGGTCTCAACGCGCGTTCGAGGGAAGTCTCGCTCCAGTGGTATCAGCCGTAGTCAGGGTCCAATTGCATGGGTCGAGTCCACGGTCCAATGTGCCAGCCAGAAAGGGTCCAAACAGTCCAGAGAGAAGTCCAAGTAGTCAGCGCGGTCCAGGTAGAGAAGTCCAGTAGAGAGCAGGCAGGGTAGTCAAGTCAAACACCAAGTGTAAACGAAGATAGAATGATAATTTATTGAAATGTATGGGCTTTTATTCAAATTCGTCCCGGCGCTCCCCAGCTCGCAGGCTGCGGCGAACGGCGCGGACACATGATGCGCGCGCAAGCGCTCCCCACCATCTCACGCATCGCAGTGCTGAGTGGCAGGGGAAATAATTAATCATAATTTCGCCTCTCCGCGGATTATCATCGCGAATCTGGGGCACATCCCGGCTTATCTGGTATCATCGGAATCGCCACGCGATTTCCGACCGGGACGTGCTCACCAGAACCCGCTATCATCAAAATAGCGGAAGTTAGTATTTTTCTATACTAAATATCAGAAATCCGCGAAGAGGCGAACAATTACACATATTCAAATGCCCACCTCGGTGTATTTGGTATCGATGAGTTCGTCTCGTCATGATACACCGAGGTGTGCTTATCAAATTAACAACCTAGTTAATTATATAATATTGCACATTGTGCTGCTCTATCCAGCCGCGCAAAACCCACGGCTGGCAGGCCTACACGCAATGCCGGGTCTTGCTGAACATCTCCGTGTCCAGCAAGCACCCGTCAATTAAGCCCCATATCATTCCCCATGCATAGGCCGCTCTGCCAGACAGCTAGTCAGTATGCGGACACTATGCTGGGCCCGCTAGATTCCCTAGCGGGACCCCAAGATTCCATACGACAGGCTGCGCCTCTAGCGAGCCTGCCGTCATACCACCAAAGGGTATTGTCATGAGCCTCGCTCCATGACTGGCCGCACCAGTGTCTCAGCACTGGGGTGCCTTCAATCAGCGTACACATACGCCTTTCATCTGCATGTGCCGTGTTACCCGGCCTCTCAGGGCCGAGCCACCGACGCAGCATGCTGTGTCATGCCAGAATAAGCACCTGGCATGCACTTATGATGTCCCCATATGCATAGGCCGCTCTGCCAGACCTCGGGTCAGCACGCGGACACTATGCTGGGTCCGCTAGATTCATCTAGCAGGACCCCAGTTTTCCAAGCAACAGGCTGCGCCTCTAGCGAGCCTGCCGTCATACAAGTATTGGCCGCGCCAGTGTCTCCTCACTGGCGTGCCTTCTAGCGGCGTGATCACACACCTTTCTTTGCATCTGCCGTGTTACTCGGCCTCTTGTAGCCGAGCCACCGACGCAGCATGCTGTGCCATGCCAGAGGAAGCATCTGGCATGCACTTATAATATCCCCAAAGTATACACATTCATATAATATTACACAAAGGGATTCTATACAAGTATGTTGGCCCCCGTCTCGGCTCTACAGGGACAAACCAGTCCTTTATTAGCTTGTCCGAGACGGGATGCACAACCAAATCACAAAATATTATATATTAAATAATGCTACTTATCCTAATATACAATAATCAATCATCGGGTTGGGGGCACGAGGTCGCCTTCATGAGTAAACCATAATACTCGGCGGCGGCGGTAGTGAAAATACGTCAGTCTCAGCGGACTGACATACACACTCCGCGGTCGTCATAAGTTAGAAGACCCCGTGCACCCACCCTTAATAGGTATAAATCAACGTCGCAGGCAATGTTCTTATTTCAGTCATATTTACAAAGTATTTACACAAATCACATATTGTCCGTAACATCATGCCGTCCGGTACACTTAGTGTGATCATAGATTCTGCCCCAACGCGCAACGGTCTGCCCGATATCGCCGCCGCTCCATCTCATCATAGTGCAAAAAAATAGGTTACCTAACATTACAAATGCAGCATTTTTTAAAACAAATACAAAACATTAGTCCGCTATTCTAGAAAACCATTGCATTATGAATTCGAGCGCTTTCGTCCATCTCGAGTAGACATTTTCAGTCTCTTGAATATTATCGTAAAAATACAACTGCGTTGTTTTTAGATATCTATCAAAGAAGAGAAACACACAAATTCTCTCTTAAATAATAAGAATGAATCACACAAATGTAAGACAAATAAAATAGTCGATGAAGGGTCGTAATCTCCTGTGTTTGAAACAGTAGATATTTGGGTTTCGCAGAAAGGTCGTTGAATTTGAAACGGCTAGACGCTTAAAGTTACCTTCCTTTCTTGGGGAAGGACCGACGTGCCTTGGCGAGTCTTCGACCTGAAATGCCTGCAGGCTAACGACTGACATCTATTAGAACCTACCTCTGTTAATGTACACAACTTAACTGAGAAAGCGGACGATGTTTTAGCTCTTTGTTTAGTATGATACACAATCCATTATTATATTATTACAAACGTTAGGTACTTATGTTTATTGTATTGGTTATAGAAAAGGAAAAGAGATTTTTGATTTTGAATTTAATTGTTTTAGCTCTTTGTTTAGTATGATACACAATCCATTATAATATTATTATAAACGTTAGGTACTTATGTTTATTGTATTGGTTATAGAAAAGGAAAAGAGATTTTTGATTTTGAATTTAATTGTTTTAGCTCTTTGTTTAGTATGATACACAATCCATTATTATATTATTATAAACGTTAGGTACTTATGTTTATTGTATTGGTTATAGAAAAGGAAAAGAGATTTTTGATTTTGAATTTAATTGTTTTAGCTCTTTGTTTAGTATGATACACAATCCATTATTATATTATTATAAACGTTAGGTACTTATGTTTATTGTATTGGTTATAGAAAAGGAAAAGAGATTTTTGATTTTGAATTGAAATGTTTTAGCTCTTTGTTTAGTATGATACACAATCCATTATAATATTATTATAAACGTTAGGTAGGTACTTATGTTTATTGTATTGGTTATAGAAAAGGAAAAGAGCTTTTTGATTTTGAATTTAATTGTTTTAGCTCTTTGTTTAGTATGATACACAATCCATTATTATATTATTACAAACGTTAGGTACTTATGTTTATTGTATTGGTTATAGAAAAGGAAAAGAGATTTTTGATTTTGAATTTAATTGTTTTAGCTCTTTGTTTAGTATGATACACAATCCATTATAATATTATTATAAACGTTAGGTACTTATGTTTATTGTATTGGTTATAGAAAAGGAAAAGAGATTTTTGATTTTGAATTTAATTGTTTTAGCTCTTTGTTTAGTATGATACACAATCCATTATTATATTATTACAAACGTTAGGTACTTATGTTTATTGTATTGGTTATAGAAAAGGAAAAGAGATTTTTGATTTTGAATTTAATTGTTTTAGCTCTTTGTTTAGTATGATACACAATCCATTATTATATTATTATAAACGTTAGGTACTTATGTTTATTGTATTGGTTATAGAAAAGGAAAAGAGATTTTTGATTTTGAATTTAATTGTTTTAGCTCTTTGTTTAGTATGATACACAATCCATTATAATATTATTATAAACGTTAGGTACTTATGTTTATTGTATTGGTTATAGAAAAGGAAAAGAGATTTTTGATTTTGAATTTAATTGTTTTAGCTCTTTGTTTAGTATGATACACAATCCATTATTATATTATTACAAACGTTAGGTACTTATGTTTATTGTATTGGTTATAGAAAAGGAAAAGAGATTTTTGATTTTGAATTGAAATGTTTTAGCTCTTTGTTTAGTATGATACACAATCCATTATAATATTATTATAAACGTTAGGTAGGTACTTATGTTTATTGTATTGGTTATAGAAAAGGAAAAGAGCTTTTTGATTTTGAATTTAATTGTTTTAGCTCTTTGTTTAGTATGATACACAATCCATTATTATATTATTACAAACGTTAGGTACTTATGTTTATTGTATTGGTTATAGAAAAGGAAAAGAGATTTTTGATTTTGAATTTAATTGTTTTAGCTCTTTGTTTAGTATGATACACAATCCATTATAATATTATTATAAACGTTAGGTACTTATGTTTATTGTATTGGTTATAGAAAAGGAAAAGAGATTTTTGATTTTGAATTTAATTGTTTTAGCTCTTTGTTTAGTATGATACACAATCCATTATTATATTATTATAAACGTTAGGTACTTATGTTTATTGTATTGGTTATAGAAAAGGAAAAGAGATTTTTGATTTTGAATTTAATTGTTTTAGCTCTTTGTTTAGTATGATACACAATCCATTATTATATTATTATAAACGTTAGGTACTTATGTTTATTGTATTGGTTATAGAAAAGAAAAAAGAGATTTTTGATTTTGAATTTAATTGTTTTAGCTCTTTGTTTAGTATGATACACAATCCATTATTATATTATTATAAACGTTAGGTACTTATGTTTATTGTATTGGTTATAGAAAAGGAAAAGAGATTTTTGATTTTGAATTTAATTGTTTTAGCTCTTTGTTTAGTATGATACACAATCCATTATTATATTATTATAAACGTTAGGTACTTATGTTTATTGTATTGGTTATAGAAAAGGAAAAGAGATTTTTGATTTTGAATTTAATTGTTTTAGCTCTTTGTTTAGTATGATACACAATCCATTATAATATTATTATAAACGTTAGGTACTTATGTTTATTGTATTGGTTATAGAAAAGGAAAAGAGATTTTTGATTTTGAATTTAATTGTTTTAGCTCTTTGTTTAGTATGATACACAATCCATTATAATATTATTATAAACGTTAGGTACTTATGTTTATTGTATTGGTTATAGAAAAGGAAAAGAGATTTTTGATTTTGAATTTAATTGTTTTAGCTCTTTGTTTAGTATGATACACAATCCATTATTATATTATTATAAACGTTAGGTACTTATGTTTATTGTATTGGTTATAGAAAAGGAAAAGAGATTTTTGATTTTGAATTTAATTGTTTTAGCTCTTTGTTTAGTATGATACACAATCCATTATTATATTATTATAAACGTTAGGTACTTATGTTTATTGTATTGGTTATAGAAAAGGAAAAGAGATTTTTGATTTTGAATTTAATTGTTTTAGCTCTTTGTTTAGTATGATACACAATCCATTATTATATTATTATAAACGTTAGGTACTTATGTTTATTGTATTGGTTATAGAAAAGGAAAAGAGATTTTTGATTTTGAATTTAATTGTTTTAGCTCTTTGTTTAGTATGATACACAATCCATTATAATATTATTATAAACGTTAGGTACTTATGTTTATTGTATTGGTTATAGAAAAGGAAAAGAGATTTTTGATTTTGAATTTAATTGTTTTAGCTCTTTGTTTAGTATGATACACAATCCATTATTATATTATTACAAACGTTAGGTACTTATGTTTATTGTATTGGTTATAGAAAAGGAAAAGAGATTTTTGATTTTGAATTGAAATGTTTTAGCTCTTTGTTTAGTATGATACACAATCCATTATAATATTATTATAAACGTTAGGTAGGTACTTATGTTTATTGTATTGGTTATAGAAAAGGAAAAGAGCTTTTTGATTTTGAATTTAATTGTTTTAGCTCTTTGTTTAGTATGATACACAATCCATTATTATATTATTACAAACGTTAGGTACTTATGTTTATTGTATTGGTTATAGAAAAGGAAAAGAGATTTTTGATTTTGAATTTAATTGTTTTAGCTCTTTGTTTAGTATGATACACAATCCATTATAATATTATTATAAACGTTAGGTACTTATGTTTATTGTATTGGTTATAGAAAAGGAAAAGAGATTTTTGATTTTGAATTTAATTGTTTTAGCTCTTTGTTTAGTATGATACACAATCCATTATTATATTATTACAAACGTTAGGTACTTATGTTTATTGTATTGGTTATAGAAAAGGAAAAGAGATTTTTGATTTTGAATTTAATTGTTTTAGCTCTTTGTTTAGTATGATACACAATCCATTATTATATTATTATAAACGTTAGGTACTTATGTTTATTGTATTGGTTATAGAAAAGGAAAAGAGATTTTTGATTTTGAATTTAATTGTTTTAGCTCTTTGTTTAGTATGATACACAATCCATTATAATATTATTATAAACGTTAGGTACTTATGTTTATTGTATTGGTTATAGAAAAGGAAAAGAGATTTTTGATTTTGAATTTAATTGTTTTAGCTCTTTGTTTAGTATGATACACAATCCATTATTATATTATTACAAACGTTAGGTACTTATGTTTATTGTATTGGTTATAGAAAAGGAAAAGAGATTTTTGATTTTGAATTGAAATGTTTTAGCTCTTTGTTTAGTATGATACACAATCCATTATAATATTATTATAAACGTTAGGTACTTATGTTTATTGTATTGGTTATAGAAAAGGAAAAGAGATTTTTGATTTTGAATTTAATTGTTTTAGCTCTTTGTTTAGTATGATACACAATCCATTATTATATTATTATAAACGTTAGGTACTTATGTTTATTGTATTGGTTATAGAAAAGGAAAAGAGATTTTTGATTTTGAATTTAATTGTTTTAGCTCTTTGTTTAGTATGATACACAATCCATTATAATATTATTATAAACGTTAGGTACTTATGTTTATTGTATTGGTTATAGAAAAGGAAAAGAGATTTTTGATTTTGAATTTAATTGTTTTAGCTCTTTGTTTAGTATGATACACAATCCATTATTATATTATTATAAACGTTAGGTACTTATGTTTATTGTATTGGTTATAGAAAAGGAAAAGAGATTTTTGATTTTGAATTTAATTGTTTTAGCTCTTTGTTTAGTATGATACACAATCCATTATTATATTATTATAAACGTTAGGTACTTATGTTTATTGTATTGGTTATAGAAAAGGAAAAGAGATTTTTGATTTTGAATTTAATTGTTTTAGCTTTGTTTAGTATGATACACAATCCATTATTATATTATTATAAACGTTAGGTACTTATGTTTATTGTATTGGTTATAGAAAAGGAAAAGAGATTTTTGATTTTGAATTTAATTGTTTTAGCTCTTTGTTTAGTATGATACACAATCCATTATAATATTATTATAAACGTTAGGTACTTATGTTTATTGTATTGGTTATAGAAAAGGAAAAGAGATTTTTGATTTTGAATTTAATTGTTTTAGCTCTTTGTTTAGTATGATACACAATCCATTATTATATTATTACAAACGTTAGGTACTTATGTTTATTGTATTGGTTATAGAAAAGGAAAAGAGATTTTTGATTTTGAATTGAAATGTTTTAGCTCTTTGTTTAGTATGATACACAATCCATTATAATATTATTATAAACGTTAGGTAGGTACTTATGTTTATTGTATTGGTTATAGAAAAGGAAAAGAGCTTTTTGATTTTGAATTTAATTGTTTTAGCTCTTTGTTTAGTATGATACACAATCCATTATTATATTATTACAAACGTTAGGTACTTATGTTTATTGTATTGGTTATAGAAAAGGAAAAGAGATTTTTGATTTTGAATTTAATTGTTTTAGCTCTTTGTTTAGTATGATACACAATCCATTATAATATTATTATAAACGTTAGGTACTTATGTTTATTGTATTGGTTATAGAAAAGGAAAAGAGATTTTTGATTTTGAATTTAATTGTTTTAGCTCTTTGTTTAGTATGATACACAATCCATTATTATATTATTACAAACGTTAGGTACTTATGTTTATTGTATTGGTTATAGAAAAGGAAAAGAGATTTTTGATTTTGAATTTAATTGTTTTAGCTCTTTGTTTAGTATGATACACAATCCATTATTATATTATTATAAACGTTAGGTACTTATGTTTATTGTATTGGTTATAGAAAAGGAAAAGAGATTTTTGATTTTGAATTTAATTGTTTTAGCTCTTTGTTTAGTATGATACACAATCCATTATAATATTATTATAAACGTTAGGTACTTATGTTTATTGTATTGGTTATAGAAAAGGAAAAGAGATTTTTGATTTTGAATTTAATTGTTTTAGCTCTTTGTTTAGTATGATACACAATCCATTATTATATTATTACAAACGTTAGGTACTTATGTTTATTGTATTGGTTATAGAAAAGGAAAAGAGATTTTTGATTTTGAATTGAAATGTTTTAGCTCTTTGTTTAGTATGATACACAATCCATTATAATATTATTATAAACGTTAGGTAGGTACTTATGTTTATTGTATTGGTTATAGAAAAGGAAAAGAGCTTTTTGATTTTGAATTGAGAGTTCGAAAAACATTTATGAAATTAAGCATATCTAATGTACCTAAAATTTTGACGGCTTTTTAACAACAAACCAATTGAGAGGGATTTTACAAAATATGAGAAATTGAAATTATTTTCACGTAGCTTTTTTTATTTATATATTTTTCTAAATATGTATTACCTATTACAAAAACAATTTAAAGTTTACTGTACCGATTAAAATCTTGTAACTACTACCGTAGAAGTCTTTGCGAATGTATTTCTTATATTTTATGATGATTATTTTTTTTCAGTTTCTATTTTTATTTATTAACCTATTTATTTATTGAAATATAGATTTCAAACACAAAAATATGAATCTAAGATTTGTTTGTTAAATGACCTCCACCCTCCACCCGAGCTTGATTGATTTTAAAAGAGTGCTTGAGTTGTATGGCTAAATTAATTTGAGATAAAAAAAAATCATAGACAACAACAGAAATGGAGTACCTAAAAAGATGAAAATAACATAAAAAGCTCTTAAAACATTTTTAAGAATAGACCATTAAAGGATGACGTCATCTGACATTAGGCTGGATGCAAAATGGCGGCCATGGCGACACACACACCATACATACACAAACCATAGTAATGGGCCTCTGGAGACGTGGCACAATAAGAGGCAGCGCTCCACGAATTCATTGAAGGATGTCACAATAGATCTTATTGGTCGCGGTGACTCAAAGGGCATATGGTCCTTTGACCTTCTTTACAAAAAAAAAAAAAAAATGGGTTTATGTATAAACACACTCATATTGTTTATGTTTATGCCTCCCGGCTAATTTAAAAATCCACGTGGCCGTTAATGGTCTATTGGTGTAGGTACAACCTTCTATGATTATCTGTATTGGTATTGGTAGGAAGAACGAGGGTTGGTATTAATTAGTACGAAGACGAGGAGGACCCTCTCAAACTGTGTTCAGCTTCTTCGAAGCAGAGCTGAGGAATCTGGACATGGTGTGGGAGGTGGTCATAAACATTGCGCAATGGAGAGCTCTTGTTACTATACCTCCCTGTACCCTGTAAGTGGGGCATAAAGGATGGATTGGTATGGAAGCACTCACTTTCATAAAGTATCTAGATATTCGACACAATTACCTCTTCATAGTTTAATCATAATTCTATGATTAGGTATGTCAAATCGCCTTTACCCACAAAGTGGGACTCATGGAATGTATGTGCACGCAAAGTTTTAGGTAATTGTTAAAGAAACTTTAACAAAAACTGTACCAAATGTTGTAAAAATTTGTCGCAAATATCTATGACTGAGTCACATTATTAATGTGTATCGCATTTTTCCATAATTTCTCTTCTTCTTCGCCCTCGCCTTTGTCCCATTATTTGGGGTCGGCTCTCCGTGTCCTGTTGCGCCAAGATTTTCAGTCCAACGCCATCTCTGGCTCCACTTCGCATTCTTTTAGGTCCCTATTGATGCTCGACAACCATGTGGCAGGTGGTCTGCCTGGTCTCCTGGCTGGAGTTTCAATGTCCATGGCTCTCTGGATCATGTTGTCTTGTCCATAATTTTTAAATATCCTGTGTTAATGCGAATATAATTTTAATATCCTGTGTTAATGCGAATATTTAAAAAGCAAGTTGGTCCAGCTGTTCTTGAATTTTTAGCGAGACTCACATGAGCAAAATCGAAAAATATGGTTAAAATATGATCAAAATTGAATTTGTTACATAATTAAATGTTTTCTTAATATTATGATTCTAATCGAAACCATGATTGAACCATTATCATGATTAGAGAACTTTTGTGGATTCGTAGAACCGAAAATTGGTTCCTTTATAATGCAACAGTCACGTGACTGAAGATAAATTATCAATAATAATTAATTTTACTTTCATCCACAAGCACAACACAACAAAACCCATAGGCACATCCTTTAACTATAACTATATTTACACAGAGTGTTAACGCAAAAATATTAAAAATAAAAAATCAAACCGCTACCGATAAACGTCACAGTTTGTATGAATTTAAGAACAGTCACGTGGTACTTGTTGGAACCATGCGCAGTATCACTTTATTTCTCTAGTATTATTTCTTCTCAAAGGAACCACCATTTTTTTTTTATTAAAATACGTTCTGTTTTGAAGGAAGAGTAGGTATAGTATCAACAAATCCGCACAGAAGAAATATGGATAAAGATGTTTAAGTAGTGAAATTTGGGGGAAAAGGCTTGTGGGTAAAAATAATTTAACATTATTATCACGCTGTCTTAATTTATTATTGTCAGAAAAAAGCAATATTACCTACTAGCTTATACCCGTCTTGCTTTACGTTTTTGATTTCGATTGTCAGGCTTGATCGGTAGGTAATTAAACAGGTTCTAGTCTAGCTTCCCATTGCTTTGTAGACCTCTATAACTGACATAAGCACAGAAAAAGAAGAATGACACTTTTAATGTTTATTAAAATTTTGTATGAAGATCCTAAAAAATAGGGTTTTTTAATTAGCTCTAAATATATTAAAGTTAATGCAGCAAATTGTATTAGAGAACCTTCTCCGGCATTTTGCACGGCTCTGTGCAGATTCATATCTGACGTAGCATTTGTATTTTGAGTGTGATGCTATGACATACGGTAAAAAGCAAAATAAAAAAACATTTCTGAATTATTATTTAGATAGAGAAGGAGGGGCTAATGCGAGTTTTATTTAATTTCCCAATTTACCACGCAACTTTCTTAATTTTTTATTTCATAAGAACCTTCTACTGATAAAAGCCAACACGACAAAAAAAGAATTAGTGAAATCGGTTCAGCCGTTTAGGCGTGATGCGATGACATTAAGTAAAAAGCTAATAAAAAAACATTTCTAAATTATTATGTAGATTTACCACGCAACTTTCTTAATTTTTTCTTTCATAAGAACCTTCTACTAATAAAAGCCAACACGATAAAAAAAGAATTAGTGAAATCGGTTCAGCCGTTTAGGCGTGATGTTCACATATACGATAGAAAGCAGACAAACATTTCTGAATTATTATATAGATAGATTTACCACGCAACTTTCTTAATTTTTTCTTTCATAAGAACCTTCTACTAATAAAAGCCAACACGACAAAAAAAGAATTAGTGAAATCGGTTCAGCCGTTTAGGCGTGATGTTCACATATACGATAGAAAGCAGACAAACATTTCTGAATTATTATATAGAAGAAGATGTAACTTCGGTGTCTTATTGTTGTTGAAGAAAATAGGGTATCTAATTACTTATCATGTTTTTGTTCATAGTTTTTTTTATTGTAATAGAAGTTTGAATTGAAAGTGTTCCATTATGTATTCAAAAAACAAAAGACGCTATTTCCCTACTTCACAGTAGTGAAACTTCCATACAAACCATAGACAATATATTTGACAGATAAGTTTGACACCTCATGGTAGTTGAGCCAGAACTTTTTTTTCGGAAATTATTGGAACTACAGCCGCGCAGCCGTATGACAGCAGTTGAGCTGTTATTGAGTTGCTAAGTTGTTGATTGTTGCTAAGAAACTGTTGATTGGGTTACTAAGAAGTTGTTGATTGTGTTGCTAAGAAGTTGTTGATTGAGTTACTAAGAAGTTGTTGATTTAGTTGCGCGATTTTATATTTTTTTCACCATGTGTCAGTTTCTTTATATTTCGAAGCTTGGACCACTTTAAATGCGAGTCGATATAAACACCCAGGTATTTTACGTGTTGGACCCTTTTCACCTCTGGGCAATTCATGCAATGATCGCCACACAGTTCATCATGCATCCTTATAGCAACGGACTCACTTGGAGATTTGCGCTTGTCCAAAGAGTAGGTCACATATACTGTTTTTTTCACAATTTAGTGAGAGTAAGTTTTTCTTCAACCACGAATTGACTCTTTCTTTTAAAGCATTCTGACCCTTTTTCATACACCTCCGTCCATCCTTGGCCATATACCGTAATAGATGTGTCGTCCGCGAAAGTGACGATCTGACTCGGTATATCCAATCCACATAGGTCGTTTATATATTAGAGGAGCAACCAATCAAACCGTGTTTTGTGACAAATACAAAAAAAATAGTTATGAATGCAGAAATACTCGTTATCAACAATAGTATAAAGTAGTATAAACGAAATCAACAAAAGTTGATAACTCACACACAAAAACTTATTTGAAAAGTGTTTTTTCAATCAAACAATGTTTTGTGAAATGAAAATTTTCAAACAAAAAGAGTTTTGTCCCCATTGACCAATCACAGAGCACAAAGCGCCATTTTGTATTGTGACATAACTGTTTTTTTTTTAACTGATTATACTGTTAGTAAAAATTATATAGCTGCTTTTCATACATTCAAAAAGTGATATGTCCACAAGTTTTAAATTATAAAGCTAAAATTTGTACAAAACAAGTTTTGTCCAAATTTTAAACCTTATTTACTCTATATTCCTTAATGATAGATTTATGGCATGTATTTACACATTAATTTTACTAATGACTTACATATAACAAAAGTAAACAACATTCTATGTGTTATAGTTTAAGCAGAATTCGTTTTTGTCTCTATCTTTTTTTCATATCCCTGTGACAAAACACGGTTTGAATGTTTGCTCCTCTAATAGGAACAGTACTGGTCCCAGAACGGTCCCCTGTGGGACGCCATGCTCTACCGTCAACACTGGACTGTGCTCACCATTGACTCTGGTCCTCTGTGTTCTGTCGGTCAAGTAATCGGCCAATAGTGCAATGCATTTTCCCCCGATTCCATGCTGTTTTATTTTCCTCAGAAGGATATCATGGTTTACCGTGTCAAAAGCTTTACGCAGGTCCAGAAACACCGTTAACACATTGTTTCCCTGGTCCAGCCGTTCACTCACCAACGACGTTAGTTTATATAGGGCATCTTCCGTTCCCATCCCCGCTCTAAATCCATACTGATTCTCTTCCAAGATGTCTCTATCTATATAATAATTCAGAAATGTTTGTTTTTTTATTTGCCTTTGACAATACTTCACCGTTATGTCCGAGCATCACGCTCAAAATACAAATGCTACGTCAGATATTAATATGCCCAGAGCCGTACGAAATACTGGAGAAGGTTCTTAAATACAATTTGCTGCATTAACTTTAATATATTTAGAGCTATTTAAAAAAATCTATTTTTTTAGGATCTTCATACAAATTTCTCAAAAAGACTTTTGGAAACAAAATTACTCATGTAAACGTTGAATGGAATCTTGGTATTGAAAATGTAATAAAATAATCGTAGATTAATTTGTTATACATATAAATGTTATTCAAATCTTATTATTCTCAATAAATAAAGATTTAATGAAAAAATTTGCAAAATGATTCCTCCGTTTTGCAAATTTGACAGATAGCGCAAATCACCCTCTATGGGTGGAGAGCCTAATTAATTATCACACATTATTGTATGTAGCTAAGATTCAAACCAAAGAGCTCTCTCTCTCTCTATGAAAACTTGCAAATTATGTCGGTAGGTTCGTATAATATTATGAGGTCGGTAAAACAGAAATAATTGTAAGTGTCATTCTTCTTTTCCTGTGCTTATGTCAGTTATAGAGGTCTGTTAAGCAATGGGAAGCTAGACTAGAACCTGTTTAATTACCTACCGATCAAGCCTGACACTCGGAATCAAAAACGTAAAGCAAAACGGGTATAAGCTAGTTAGTAATAAAGCCTAGTAATCTACGCTTTATGGCTTTCTCGAACACCTTTGCCAGCTGAGACACGAGTGCAATAGGTCTATAGTTGTTCATCAGGAGAAATAACTTATGAATATTTATAGTTTCTTAAAGTGACTTATCCTATTTCTGAAATAGATGTATATTTATTTTAATTTAACATTTTAATCTTGAATGTGTAAAAAAAAGTTTAAAATGTTACGTTAAAGTAAAAATATATTTGCTGATGAAATACAGTAGGTCATTTTTGAAACTATTTATATTCATAAGTTAAGGATAAAATTGAATATATTGAGAGGGGTATAAGATTTGAAAGCGCGCATGCGCGTAATTTTAGTACGATGAACAAAATATGGCGTTGCATTCCCAGTCTACAAAAAAACGCTCGAGTTGCCACTCTATTTTAAGTAGTATTATTATACTCTATGCCCTACTTGCATTTTGTTGTTGATGGTGTAATACTTATTAAAGTTATCCAATCATTAATTTAAGTTTTATTGGATTTTCAATTTTTCCCAACATTTTTATTATGCAAAAAAATAAATATTTTTCTAACTGGAATATTTTGTAATGGAAATTTTGTCTGTGGTTTAATTCGTCCATAGATCATACGAAATTCCGCCGTCCGCGTTTGACTTTTCAACATGGTTTGCATCCGTCAAATTATAACGAAATTTATGCGAAGTGATTGTTAGTTCCTTGTTAGAATTTTCATTCAAGTAAGCTTAGTTTTACGAAAATTTTTGGTTGTAAACTGTACGTAAATAGTTCACCAAAACCGTTAAAATGACACCTGCAGGAGGGACCACAAATTTCTCTTTTGGAGCAAACAAGTGAGTAAAAACAGAATGAATGAATGAATGAAATTTATTTCCCCCATTAATATTTACAATTACAATACATTTAAACAGTTACAGTAGTTGGAAATTTTACTGCCTCACTAGACATGGTCTGTTCTGAGGCAGTACTAGATGTTTACAAATGCTAGTATAAAATATTACCACGCATAACATAGTTTAACCTGTTAAATGGAAAAAAAGCAAGAAATAAACATTTTACAATATAAAATATTTGCGATCCAATGGATTAAAGGTCCGTGCCAGGCGACGAAAGACGCACCACACCCCCCAAGTGCAAATAAAACAAAAATAACAAGCACATACAAACAGCACAGCACCCTAAGCAGCAACACAAGGACATGTCCCTCAACACCCAGAGAGTTCTGCGGTTTACCTATGGAAATTAAAGAGCAAATCATTTGAGCCTTCTCGCCCTTTTTCTTTGAGCCATTGCGTTACTAGATCTCTAAAATTTTTCCCGTCCCGTGCAATTTTACTCTCTATGTCGGGCAAGACCCTATTGTAGAGTCTTGGTGCCAGGAAGGTATATTGGCGCTGGGCATGTGTTGTCCTTACTGGAAATGGCTGCAGCCATCGACGGTTTCTAGTGTTATGCAGAAGAATATAGTTAGGTTGAAAGTCAGTAGTATGTTTATTCAGATAGGTCAGTATAAGTCGCATGTAAAGTTGCCTGATGTCCAAAAAACCACTGTCCCTGTAGAGCTGTTCTGTAGGAAATCGTATGGGCCTTCTGTACATTATCTTTATTATTGATTTCTGTGTTTTTTCCAGTGGATCCAGTAGCGTTTTGGCCATACCCCCCCAGCCTATGATTCCATATTCCAGTGTACTTTGTACCATTGCGAGGTACACTGTTTTTATTATGTTCAAGTCAAGTACATCTCTTAGTATTCTAAATATGTATATCATCTTTCTACATTTCTTTACTAGTTGCTCAATGTGTTCCCTCCATTGTAAGTGCCTATCTATATATATCCCTTTAGGTATTTGTACTCAGTTACTCTCTCCAGTGTCACACATGAACAGTTCAACTGTGATGCTGTACAGTCGTGTATCGTCAAAGTCATGTCTGGTGTTGGCTGCTGTCCAAGGTTGATGCTAAAAGTCATGTATTTTGTCTTTGTAATATTCATTGTAAGCAAGTTAAGGTCCATCCATTTTTTTACTCTATTCACTTCGTTGCCCGCTAGTTCGAATGTCCTCCTCCAAGAGTCTGCACTGTAGATAAGCACCGTGTCATCTGCAAAGGTTATCATTCTACCCGATTTAATTACTTCACACAAGTCATTTATATATATTAGGAATAACGTTGGTCCCAGCACACTACCCTGTGGAACTCCGAAGTTCACAGGTCTGCCCTCACTCAGTTTCTCACCCACCTTAACCGACTGCCATCTATCCGATATATAACTCTCGAACCATGGATACTCCCTATTTAAGACTCCTATACGCTCAAGCTTTTTGAGTAATATTTTATGCGAAACCGTATCAAAGGCTTTCGCCAGGTCTAGATAAACAGCCAAACACTTCTTACTTTTATCAACTTCCTCGTTAATATATGTTGTAATGTCCTTGATAGCATCAGTCGTTCCCCTTCCCCGTCTAAAGCCATACTGAGACACAGACAGCAAATGATTAGTCTCCAAATAGTTCATTAGTAGGCGATTTACTACTCTTTCATAGATTTTAGATATAATATTTAAAAGGGTTATAGGTCTATAATTTTTTACATCATGTGGATCACCACCCTTTAAGATTGGAACAACTATTCCCTGCTTCAGATGATCAGGGAATATTCCCTCTGAAATGCTTAAATTTATGATGTATGTTAATGGATCTACTATATGGTCCAGTATAACCTTCAGTATTTTGGTTGAAATGCCATCCTCTCCAGATGCACAATCGCTTCGTAGATCCTTAATTATGCCTCTTACCTGATCACTGCCTATCCGTGTCAGCTTGAAACCTGATTGGGGATGTTCAACCTGTTCGTTTATACTTCCTCGAGCAAGGTCCTCCTCCCTCGTCTTAACCTTCTCATAAGGTTTCCTGCTAAGTCACATCCAATGCCAGCAAAGTACTCGTTGAAGGTGTTTGCAATGTCAATCTCGTCATGTACACTTTCGCCATCCATGTGAATCTCCTCAATTTGTTTTTTGAATTTGTGTTGTCCAATACTCTCCCTTACTATATTGTCTTGGATTTGTTGGTGCTTTGTTCAATAAGTTCCTTATAATATTTATTTTTCGCAGTCTTCAATAAACTTCGACAGACATTTCTATATCTTTTGTAGTAAGATTGGAGAGAAAGGTTTCCTGGGAATCGATTTCTTTGTTTGTTCAGGTGGTTTCTCTTATGAATCGCTCTAACTAGTCCATCTGTAATCCATGGAGTGATTCTCAATGCTTTGTGCTTCAAGACTTTGATGTTGGTATTGCTTTTAATGTGACCCTTCACAGTAGCTACAAAATTATTTAGACCCATATTTGGATCATTTGTGCTGTATACCCCTTCCCAAGTCTCCCCGCTTACAGAAGCCAAAAGTGATTCATGGTTGAGGACTTTGCGGAGTTCCCTTGTTACATCAGTTCTTCTATTAATGAATATTTCCAGAGTTGTCGCAAAATGATCAGTTATAGTTATAGATGTCTGCAGTATAGATGACTTTGTTCTCAATCTAGTGCAAGCAAATATATGATCTATGCAAGAAGCCCGATCCTTGGAGACTCTGGTGGGCCCACTGATACACGTAATAAAGCCTGATTCGTTAAGTATCTCAAGGTAGTCACCACATAATCTGTCAGTCACATCCAGTATATCTATATTAATATCTCCTGCCAGGATGATGTCAGGTTTTTCAAGTTGGGTACACATTGACCCAGGGAGTTCAAAAATGGCACAGGATCGACAGTGCTTGGGGATCTATAAATAGCCAAGATGTGTGTTTTCAGTTCTCCTGTAGTGACTAGTACACTACTTGAGTCTCTCAGGTTAAATGGCCCCCCCCTTGGGGTTGAGAGATCGCTTCACATATACAATCACTCCATCTACTCTGTTTAAATGATCACAACTATGGAAGCAACAATACTTCTCGACCTGTGGTACACTCCCATTGTCTCTGAGCCAACATTCCGATAGGATTATAGCATCTGGCTTGATCAATAATGTTTTGAACAGTACCAGAAAATCATCAAAATTTCTAGCAATACTTCTTATGTTCATACTCACCACCTTCAAAGATTTTTTTTCTGTTGTAAAGGTATTTTGAAAGTTTTCGCCATCTGTAATTGAGCAGCTCACAACAAGCTGCAAATTTTCTAGGTTTCTTTGGAGATCCTCCATATTGGAAAGAAGCAAAGTCTATTTTACCTCCGACCCACCCTCGAATTTGTTACATACAGATAAGAAAAGATAAGGACATCTAGAATCGAGGTAGAGCCTTATAGAAAAATCATTAAACCCAACAAAAACATATATCCAAAACTCAGCTACCACAACCCGATCATCCCCAGTAGGAACTTTTTGTAATTGATTCAGAATAATAAAGCAGTAATAGTCTAAGTGCCAACCACTCCCGAGACAGACATCTGAGTAATGCACAAGAACAGTAATATAGTAATGTCGACTGCAGCTATCAATCACAAACACCTCAGAAAAAAAAAAAAAAAACAGTAATCAGAGCAATAAAAACACTCAGAACAACAATAATTATTAACAGAGCCTTCCAGAAAGAAATCAATAATTTCACGGATAGTGTCAAGATGAGTTTTATATTGGAAAAAAGCAAGCATCTCTCTCCAAGCCTCCCACCACAGAGGAGACCCATTACAGCGCACCAGCCATCCCCGTCAAGCACCGAATCGCAACATAAATGCAGCAATATTTGCTGTAATAAGTCAATAAGTAAAAACAATAAAGAAACAAATAAAAATAACAAAGAAACAAGACATAAGTTGAACCCGCAGCCCATGAAATGAATTCTCCAGCCTCAGCTCTGCACTTGAATACTTCACATTATGAACTATTGGGTTGGCTCTGCATTTTTCCATTTCCATTCCATTTTTTATCCACACAAAGCGGTAGCTCAGCTCTCTGGCCCTATCTCTTGTGATTCGATACAGGAATCTGTTCTTCGGAGTGAGATGCTCGCTGTAATACATCTTATTCTTCCTGTCCTCCTGGTTTGCCCTCAATAGTGTCAAAAATTCATCTCTACGCTCTCCAGAGGTCAGTTTCACAATAACGTTTGGTGGCTTATTATGATGTTTTGAGGAAGAGAAGTAGATACTTGCGACCTCCTCTTCCCCCAGGTCAAATTTCACCTCGTTGGCCTTTGATCGTATGAACTGTTTCAAGCTCTCCACACTCGCTTTCAGCACACCAAAGATTTCGATGTCTGCTCTCAAAGTTTCCTGTCTTCGCAAATTTTCTCTCCGTTCCATTTCGTCTATTTTTCCTTTCAGGGATCTAACTTCAGTCTCCAATGTACTTTTGTCTGTTCAGCGCTGTATCAAATATTGTCATTTTACTCTTTATGGCATCATATTCATTTGATAAGAAGGCCAGTGATTTCTTAATGTCATCCATGTTCGAGGTAACCCCCCTCTTAATGATTTTAAGTTCCTCAGTGATGTAACCCTTTAGCCGCTCTATGACTCTATCAGCAAACTTTTCATAAATAACATCATCTCTTGCTGGCTGCCCGGCTGAACTGGTGTTTGCGAGAGCATGTATTACATTGTTTTCCAGTTGCACTTCCTCCTCTTCCCTAACAGATGTCGCCAACATGGATCTTGGATCTCTCTTTTTGCACTCAGGGCATTTCCAGTTGGCCTTGTTTATGTCTGACAGGTTTTTGTATTTTTCTATAGTAGTCATTGCACAGGTGTAGTGGAAACTTTCTAGGCATCTAGAGCACCTGACTGACTCACAGATCCATCACACTGGCCGCACTGCATTCTATCAGATTTACTGTCCTCTGGTCCTCAATATCAATGGAACAACACCTGTATCTGTATTATTTATGTCTTGTATGTTATGATTTTAGCCTGAATTCTGAACTGCTTTTATAATTATAATTATTGTAGATTGTAGATAATATCATTTAATGTATGCAGTTTTCTTGTACTATGATTCGAACATAAAACATTTAAAACAAAACCAAGCTAAACCGATTCGAGAGTTGGAGCTTATAAGATGGATCTTCGCTTATGATCTTTGATTTGAAAACCTGAATCTCCAAGAATTGCTAATGATTTTTATTCGAGTTTAAAAGATACCTCGGTCATTATTTCCCTAAAAATGTTTCATTTAACATAACCTCACCTGTGTTAGGTTATCAAGAAGCCGACTACTATACTCTGAAAATACAAGACTACTCACACTAAGACAGATTGTAAGCTACATGGCGTACCTCGGCCTTGAAAACGAGTTATTGTTGAAGGATGTCACAGAGACAGGACACAAGAGCTTTACAGTCCCTTGATCTTCACTCGAATAAATAAACATAACCTCAAATCATAGGGGTAAATAATCGTATTTACATATCCATTGAATACGAAATCAATGTTGTCTTTTTTTTGTTTTAGACCAGCCTTTGGAGCAACATCTGCATCAGGGGGAAGTTTTAGTTTTGGTAATCCATCATCAGCTCCAGCGTTTGGTACCTCATTCGGTGCTCCAACCACAACAACGCCTGCCTTTGGCACGGCATTTAATACTCCAGCTACATCTGCGCCAGCATTTGGGACTTCATTTGGCACACCCACCACTTCTGCTCCTCCGTACAGTGCCAGTTTTGGTGTTGCAGCTTCGACAGCACCGCCAGCTTTCGGTACAGCTTTTGGGACCCCAGCTACATCTGCACCACCTGCCTTTGGCTCTAATTTTGGTCAGACTGGATTTGGGTTTGGTGCAACTCCTACGAGTGCTCAATCAACAGGTATATTGATTACTCTATCTTTTAAATTGTGGGTCTTATGTTGCCACTTTTTTTAATATGTAACGTTTTTATTTTGAAGGTCTGAACTTTGGCACTACTTCAACTGCTCCCACTGCTGGTGGTTTGGGTGGATTTAGTTTTACCGGGGCACCTGCCCCCATCACTTCAACAGCTCCAACTGGTTTAGTAAGTTTGATCAAATTAATAATTCATCAAATTTTCCACTTCAATATTCTTATTATAATACCAGCTTTCCCAACAGACATTGTCCTGTGGTCCTAATTGAATTTGAATCTGTGTAAAGATTAATTAATTACCTTTTAATCAATGTAATTCCGACCGATGAATCTGTTTTAAACCATATACTTTTCCATCCGCATTCGGTCAATCTCACCAACTATCAAACAACTGTGCAGTTTCTGTCAAACGCCAAATTAATTTCAAAATTAGAATTAAATTATATTGTAAAATGCACTAGTTCTTCATCTTTTTTCATTCATAAGAACCTTCCCCTGACAATAGCAAACACAACAAAAAATAAAAAGCGAAATTGTTCCAGCCATTCACGTATAATGCTATGACCACAGAAAATAAGGCTCCATTTTTATATAATGGTGAAATCTGTGATGTGTTCAAATACAAAGTTATTTTGCTCCAAGATATAACATTCAATATCAATTTCAGAACTTTGGCTTAACTAGCGCTACTTCGCAACCTGGGTTTGCGACAGGCCTAAACTTTGGTGAGTTTTAACTTTATTATTTTGGACACATTTTATACATACAGTAGGCGCCGGTTGTTCAATTTAAGTGAAGAAATTCGTACAATTTCAATTGGATAATAGAATCACATTTCCGGCTTATTGAATCAGTTGTTGAAAAAATTTACAACAATTTCTTATGCACATTTTTGTGTATTTTTTCCAATCTCGACTGAATAGACAAATTTTGCATTAGAAATGCTTTTTAGCTAAGATTTTCAGTTTTGAACTGTCTCCAGGTGTATGTGCTTCTATTTAAAGTAAAAAAAAAAAACTCAATCCCTGGAGCTGGCAAAAAGATGTATAATGTTAAGTTTTAACTTGAAACAAGCTGATGATGTTAGTGATTGGATAGAACAAATCTCCCAGATGTTTCAAGACATGAAACACTTGCCGACAATGTACAATTTAGTACAAGTGTTTGTTACATCAAGGGACTTTTGTAGCTGAGGTTCTATCCCATTGCCAACCATTTTAACTTACACCACACAAACCTCTACTTACTGTGAAAAATGCAAACGTGTAAAAAGCCGGCGCCTACTGTATTTCTGAATAAATTCATTTGAATTTTGTACAAAAATATTTGGTAGGTTGATGATCAGTTAACAGAACATTTTGATTTATGATCATTGTCATGGAATAAACAATGTATGTTTACTGATCGCTCATGTATTGTTTACAGGTAAACCTTTAACAGCGCAGCCTGACTCTACAAAATCAGCAGGTTCATATGTCATGCAATAAATTCTATATAATAGTGTCGATTTGTTCAGAAACATCAGCTGTATTCTACCAATCTTTTTTGTCTGCTTTTCCAGGCCTAGGAGGAGTAGACTCCTCAACTATTCTGGGTCTTAATGTAGCTCCAGCATCATCACAAGTGGCCACTTCTGGCACCAACCAGACATCTAATCCCAGGCTCTCTGCTCTTCCGTCTGAACTTGCTCTTGCTGTAGATGAATTCAAGAATTGTATTAGACAAAGGAAACAAATTAGTTCAGACATTGCTCGGAACTCTATAAGACCTATTCATAAGGTAACAGATTGATATTGCTCTTGTTTGCCTGTACATTTAGTGTAGTATTTGAATAATTGTTACCATTCTCTTTTTAGGTTAAGACTGATGCTGATAATTTGTTGATAGAAGTCAGTGAATTGAATGCAAAATTGATAGAAAAGAAAAAGTCAGCGAATAATTTAAGAAGCAGAGCAGCTGCGGCTTTACCAGCTGCGGAGAGAGCACATAGAACTGCCGAAGCTCCACATGGTTAGTTTATTTCTATCAATGTACATCAGTGGTTCAAAACTTGCAGTATGATCCTTGGCCCTAAAATGAGAATCCTTGTAATTCTAATAGTGATAGACCCCTGTATTTTAAATTTGTCAATCCTTCTACATTTGATTATTCTCTAGGTGTAGAGTATGAAAATGGTGAAGCTATAGCTTGGATTGCGGAAGTGGTTAGTGAAGGAGAAGAACGTCTAAGATTATTGAAAAGACAGTTAGACGCAGCTCAAAAGCAACTCAGTTCAACTTCAAAACCTATCACCAATGAAGGTATTGAAAAATCTTTTTTTTAGGTAATGTTTCTTCATTTAGTTTTGACCAGTTTTATAAATATTTTATAATTGTTTTCAGAGTTGGCTCTGGGTATGAAACGAATCCATGATTCATTTGTCGCTGTTGCTGGACGACTTTATGCTATTCAAGAATTGGTAAACATGACATTTCTGTTCAATCAATTCTGTGTGAGAATTATCAATCTTGATCACGCATTTATGTTAAAAATTTAATTGCAGGTTGAAGCTCAAAAATCACAATATTTGGCTCTAAGGCGCAATGTCTTTAAAGATACCACGGATGTATTTGCAAGTAATAATCAGCACAGTAAATTGTCTCTCAATGTATCTTCAAATGCCTGGCTGTCGCGTAACGATGAAATGAAATCTATGTTGGCACCACCTAGTGCTGTAATGAGCGACCCATTGGCTGCCTTAGGTAATCATTCACTAGCCAAATTCATTGACAAAATGTTTGTTTCGCAACTATTGCATACCAATTTTATGTTTACGTTTACAGGTATAAACAAATCCAAAGCTAGTCCATTGGGGCCTACACCATTCAGTCTACTCGGACCTCCAGGGTTTGGGGGACTTAATTTTCCCCCTAAGCCTCCCAACACTGCTTCAAATACATTAGGTAAGTATTTTGGATATTAGTCAATTAGAATAACCTTGAATACTGATCAAGTAAGGATACCTACAGGACACACATACAGCTGGTGCTACCTAGTTCTGTTATGTGAAACGGGTGAATGCACATACAGGTACCACATCAGTTCCGTTGTCCATAAATATATCCAAATTTTACTAGTCAATAAAGTGAATTGCGTTTTATTGTTTACTATGATTGTCGTACTTGTAAAAAACGGGCAGACCCTTAGTTAGTAAATAATAAAAAAAAAGAATTCACAATCTCTTTTATAATTTTAGGTTTTGCTATGAAAAGTTTCATAAAACTTTTATGTTAGGAAGGAAAGACTGTTACAAATTAAATAGTGTTTCTTTCCTAACATAAAATAAAAAAAAGAACTTTCGAGTAGAGCCAAAGCGGTCCCATTTTCAGAACTACCCAATAAATTTGAGTCCCCAAATTTTTTTCATACATAGTGCTGTTATATTACTTCCCTGATCAGATCTTCCTAATACCAGTTAAATAAATGGTTTATTACATATTTTCAGGCAACACTTCTTGGAATTTCAGCAACCCTGGAAATCTGACGTCCACCGGCCAGGGATTAGGAAACCTGTCGTGGTTTTCAAATAACAGCGCCACCGGAGATTCCAGTGGAGTAGGAGGCTTCAACTTACAAAAGCCACCGGCTGGAAATAAACGAGGGAAGCACTGATGCTTTCATTTCCTCAGTCGGAGAGGAGAATAACTTTCCTGCAGTTAGAAAACACTTGTTTGTTGGTGAATATTTACTAAAATGTGCCATGTGATTACAAAACAGTGCCTTTTTGAAATTAAAGTTTTAACTGGTGAACATCGTTTGTGTAATTCTTGAAATAAAAATATAACGCGAAGAAGTAACGCCTCTCTGGTTACGTTTTGTCTTTTATAATGATGAAATTAATTCCTAGCTTTTAATGGCAAGTTGTAAAAATTATCCAGAAACTAAATTTATTCTGGAAAAGTGAGGAGAGCCAACTGGAGTTTCATTTTGATAAAACAACATAAATGTGTTGCTCATAGGCGGATTATAGAAATTTTGTGAATATATTCTACAATGGCATTCACCATTAATTCCAAATGTCTATATTCAAGTAGAACGGTGCTGTTTTACCTCTTGCGAGTTACCCTATTATTGGAACCAAGTTTTGATGTGTTATGGGAAAAAAGTATGGAAAACAAATAATGGGTATAGGGTGGATGTACCAATCCAAGAAAGTACCATTGTGGTTATTTCTTTAAGGAGGCACCTTCAATACGTTTTACCACACCCAGAAAGTATTCACCCTCATTCTTGACAATACCGTAGGATCCTACATCCAAACAATGTTTTTCACTTAGCTTTTTGGAATTAATTACTTTGTGCAATGGCACATATTCGTCATCAGAATCTGAATTCTCCTTCTTTTGATGCCTGTTTTATTGCCTTTATCTAAACAATCTAAACACTAATGTTTTCTCTGTACTTGTTTTTTTTTGTCCTCTTTTACTATTTTCTCAGTAGCTTTCTCATTTCAGTAATTCATCCATCGATAGTCTACAGAATCAAGTAATGGAGTCTTATCATATGTTTTTTACTGGCGATTCAGTTGGCCATGCTAATGCTGTAGCAAACTCAGGACATATGGACATTTCAGAACATCCATTATTTCTTATGGTGTTGTTACAGGAGGACTATTAAACATTTTCCCCACTCATATGTGTTTGGTTGCTTACTTTTGGCAAAACCACATGTTGTGGAAAATCCAATATTCAATTGGAAAAAAAATACTTTCCTAAAAAAAACCTTGTTTATCGCATCAACTTCTACACTATTGTTAAACATTATTTATTTATTAATATTATCGTTAAGTAATCTCTGCTAAAAGCTGGTGGTTAAATCAAGATGCAGGCTATTGACAAGCATTGTCATATTTTATTAATGTTCTATTGCCTGACTAGTGAGCACGTGTCTAATATGACTGATTTTTTGAGATTGGTGTACGCATTTTTATTTATATTTAGTAGTTAAAGTGAGGTGTGTAATGACTTTGGTATATTATTGGTACTATTTTTTGGTAGTGTTCAATTACAAAGTTCGCTAGATCAGGTGAATCTATTTGAGTAGTCGGAATACACTGATAATTCACTACTTGTCACCAAGCGCCCACGCTTTGGCCTTGATTCCGGAAAATTAACATAAGTAGGATCTGCATGTTCGATTAGTTCAATAAAGAATGAATATCTTCTGGACATAGGCCTACCTATATCTACATAATAATTTAGAAATGTTTTTTTATTTGCCTTTTGTCATTGCTTTACCGTATATGTGAGCATCACTCTCAAAATACAAATGCTACGTCAGATATTAATATGCCCAGAGCCGTACAAAATGCTGGAGAAGGTTCTTAAATACAATTTGCTGCATTAACTTTAATATATTTAGAGCTATTTAAAAAACTCTATTTTTTTAGGATCTTCATACAAATTTCTCAAAAAGACAGTAAGTCATCTTTTGGAAACAAAATTACTCATGTAAACGTTGAATAGAATCTTGGTATTACGGTATGAAAATGTAATAAAATAATGTTATTCAAATCTTATTATTCTCAATAAATAAAGATTGAATGAAAAAAATTGCAAAATGATTATTTCATTTTGAAGTTTGACAGGCACAAATCACCCTCTATGGGTGGAATGCCTAATTAATTATCACAGGGTGTAGGGAATGTAGCTAAGATTCAAACCACAGAGCTCTCTCTATGAAAACTTGCAAATCGTGTCGGTAGGTTCGTATAATATTATGAGGTTGGTAAAACAAAAATTGTAAAAGTGTCATTCTTCTTTTTCTGTGCTTATGTCAGTTATAGAGGTCTGTTAAGCAATGGGAAGCTAGACTAGAACCTGTTTAATTACCTACCGATCAAGCCTGACAATCGGAATCAAAAACGTAAAGCAAGACGGGTATAAGCTAGTATAAAATAATAATGAAAATAAAAGTCCAACTTTACTGCCAAGTTACTACATAATTATATGACATAAAAACTTGGAAGGTTATAAATTGTAAAAAAATAAGTATAACTTGGAAATATATAGTTAAATCACTACTGCGTCAAATGCATGCTTAAATATTGATATTTGGAAAAAAAATATGATTAAGGCGGATTAAACTTATTATTTACTAGGCCTGCTGCCTCCAAGGAGGTCGTCGTCACTGCGTCCCAAAATGAAACTATTGTGACTGACCCTGCATCTAGAGTTCGTCGTTTAGTCCAGCCTCCTGGAAGAATCGGAGGACTTTGTTGGCGTTGAACTCCTCAATTTTATCTGGGAACATCAAGAAAGTGCCCAGATTTTTGTGTCTATTATGCATCGTTGGTAGGCGCTCACACAGGAGGTGCATTAAGGTCTTAAGTGAAACCCTACACGCCCTGCACATGCCACAGTCATGCTTGTTTAGCCTGCAGTGCCCCGTTAGGGACCTCGTGATGGTGCATAGATTATTCCTGCTAAGGGACAGTAGGTTCCTTACGGATTTTTTTGATGTCCATGTTACCCACACTAGTGGATGGTGCTACTCCCGAGGGAGTCAGTTCCTCACTGGCCGGGTGACCATCCAGTGAGGAAGGGTTCACTTTATTAGTAATTGTATTGACGTTCACGGCCGTCCCAGGTTTAGCAAGGGAAAAGAAGTCACAGCCGACAGAGCCCCGAACTCTTGGGAAGATAAAAGCTGGTGGTACCGTCCCTCCAGAAGCATTGACAAATCCGACCATTGTTACTAAATTGTCCCTTTCTGCCGATGTAATTTGACCAACTTGTTTAGATCCACGTGTTGCAATAATTTTAGGTGGATTTGTAAGGGTTCTGCAACCCATCTCATCTAAATTCCAAATCATGTCTGGTTGGAATTTTTTCTTTTGATAAACGTTTTCTAATTTATCAAAAAACATCGCAATACGTTGGTTAAACGACAAGGCTGTAGACAATGAGGTATTTTCCAGTTTTCGAATTGAAAGCGCATTATGCTTTCTCATAAAACCTTGTAACCAATGCTTGGATGCTGTTTTTGCTGGTTCCCAATACGGCACATTAATTTAATTTGACTGAGCAAATTGATATGCTAGCTCTCTAGTTTGAACTGTCGTCAAACTATGATACATTTTTGATGTGATTTTTTAAATAGTTGGCCGATATAATAATAATGACTTAGATCCAACACTTTCCGAGTTCAAACGTTAGTCCCTTTCATGGATACTCTCCCCCACTAACTACATGTATCAACTTGTGGTCGTCCAAATCACAATGAAAACTTATTATGAAATCAGTGGCGTACTGTGGATTTTCGCCACCCGGGGCGCAAACCAAACCCTTTGGCTCTTGTAACTCTTAAGATTTAAATTTCAATGGGGTAAATTGGTTCTAAATATAATTTATTGGATGATTTTCTACAATAATGAGAAGACATTTTTGGTAGTGAATCTAAAAATTCTTTTATACATTGATTTAACAGATTCGGTCTGATTTGGTGATTTTGTTAGATTTTATTATTATACAAATTTTGTTGCCAATATCGAATCGTCCACTCCTTAATATCAAACGTGTGTAGGAATGTTTTTTGCATACTCTATGATGTTGTTCATCTAGTTTGAGATAAAAAATGTTTGTAAAGTTACGTTTTGGTTGGAGCCCAATTGTTTTACGTTTGGTATTTTTTTTTGTCAACATTCGATAATAGGAAATTGTTTTTCTTCCCAGCTCATCCTCCAGAAGAAATCAAATAACTCTTGCCTTGACTTTTTACTTATTTTGCAACATTGCATCATTTTGGAATTCTTCCAATATGTCGAATCGCATCTCGGTTTCATTTGGCGATTATTATTTTTTTTCGTTCTGTGCATGTTTTACTCCTATTTTCTTAACCTAGGTACTCTCCGCCATACATTCTTTTCATCTTGTTTTTGTTTGTTTTCCACAAAGATGGATTGGAAATTTTATTTCTTAGTGTGTTACATCCTTGTTCTCTTTCCGGAGATTGTGTTGTCAAATCACATACATGCAAACCTTCAGAACTATAGTTGGGATCAGTGATGGTGTCATCATATGAAAAATCTTCATAACAGCTTGATTCATATGGTTCTGTCAAAGATTCGGTTATATCTTCTGTAGCGAGATTTATAGTCGACTATCCTTGACTCCAGCCATCCAGCTTAGCTCATTTGGGGTGGGTTACCTAGGGCCGTCTTTTTGGTTTTTTTTGTAGGTTAAAATAAAATAGCAAATTTTAAATTACCACAAAGCTTGTTTAATAGATTGAAAACAAAAAAACAACAAGAACAAAAAATGATAAAACTATACTATATCTATTATTTCTGTCGTGTTGCCCAATTCTGCCCAAAACTGTTAGTCTTTTTTTTCTTGCCACAATTTTTATCCAAAAAGTCCAATCTTCATTATTAAATAATTCCACCGAAATAATAAAACTCTCCTAATGTATGTTTAGTCCCACTATCATACTTGACTTGTTGTAGATCTTTACACGTCCTGTGTGAAGCATCGTCGGCCAATTTTTGCATTTTACATTCAATAATTGAAAACTACTAATTTTTTTTCTCCGGGTAGTATCGATACAAAAAAAGTTTTTGAAGCTATTAGTAAATATCTTACATTTTACAAACAAAACCTTTACACCAAATATCCAAAAATACTCTTCGAACCTTTTCAACACATCCTATCTGTCTGTCTTTCACAATTTTTCCTGATGAAAAAAAAAACAAAAAACTGTTCCAAACATAATTCAAAAATTTTTGTGTCCCAACTATATTGTTAGTTACCAAAGAGAATATAATACCTTCGGATAAGAGACGCAACTCCATAGATGAAAAAAATGTACTGACTGGTTTGTTTAGCCAACATTGAAACAAAATTTTTATTATGGTGATGTTGCCTTTCTGGTACTTGACAGCTCGGTGACAGCGGGCGGGCAGTCATGGTCATACCCAATCAAATCAATCAATCAAATCGTATACCCAGATCAAGGGTGCCACATCTCCAAATGTGTCAAAAAGAGAAAACCATGATTGAAGTTTTTGATTTGAGAACAATCTGGACAAACCTAGAGTGCCATATATCCTTACAATTTTGTATGTGTTAGTTTTAGACTAGTGGCACTTTACCACAATGTTCGGCACATAAAATACTATCAATTGGCATTCTTAACTAAATATCCATACTTTTTGACTTGTGGCACCCTTGATCTGGGAATACGAAATCTCCCTTTGAACTCCACTTAGGAGCATAGGGAGGCAACGAGAGCTCTCCATTGCACTCGATCTTGCGCAATGCCCAAGCAATTTTAAATTTCTCATAAGTCATTGGTTAAAAAAAAAGTATTTAAATTTAATGATAGCTTTATTGCAGTTTTACAAAAATTTACACAAGAGTATCTATACACCTACTAGATATTTATAACACTTTTGACAAAAGTTTTAATACATAATATTTGTTGTACACATATTTTTAATACATATTTGAAATTTTTGAAAAAAGTGATAAAAAAAATCATCACAAAAGTCAAAAAAATAAACATCACAATTGGTATTTTTCTCATCACTTTTATGACAAATGACACACCTTTTGCGCATTATGATTATCTTTGAATAACAACAAAATGACCTCAATACTCAATCCATAGGTTTTGTATTCTCTTCGAAAATAATACAATAACACAACAGACCGCTAAAAATGGCGTTAAGATTTCAGTTTAGTTTGATGTTTTTCAAACATAAACAGTCGCGTCGCAACAACAAGTTTGTAATTCATGATATTATTTTTGTTTTTCAATGTTGGTAACTAAAACCTGTCGCCATCCATACAAAAAGTGCTTTGTATGACGGTTTCGACCCACTGTTAGTTATTTGAGACTGGCCAGGAACACCACAAGGTGAAGGCCATTAAAATAAAATTAAAAAAAAAATTATATTGTTAATCAAATAACCAAAAATAATAAACATGTGGGTACCTACTTCAAACTATTTATTTTTAAATTTAGAAAACAATTCTATTTGTTTATTGTACCGCTCCAATGGGATGTTTTTCTTCCTTTCTGTGCCGCTAGAGGCGCCCTTGCTAATCCGGTCTATTGTCAAATTCAGTGTTGCCAACGGGGGCGATTTACTTCTTCTTCTTCTTATGGTCGCTCACAATCTAACCTCCAAAATATCATTCTAGTTTATTTCAAATTAAACAACTTATATATTATTAGGTATACATGATAACTTACAATAGGTTTAGAGTAATCATTGTACATTTTTTACATAATATTACAAATAAAATTGTTCATTTTTTTATATACCTACCTAAATACAAATTAAAAAATACAGAACAGCACCCCTGAGATTTATTCTCAAATTTATGCGTAACAAAATCAACAACTTCTTAGCAACTCAATCAACAACTTTTTAGCAACGCAATGGAAAACAAACTTCCCAACGTTGGCATCACTGAAAAAAAATCTCTACGTTGGCAGCACTGAATTTGACAATAGACCTGATTAGAAGTTCTGCCACCTAGTGTGTATTGTCGGAAGCTCCCCAGAAAACTTCCCATTCAGTAAGAATATTATTAACATGCTACAGTGCTATCTTTTCCTAAACAATAAGGCAATTTAAGGCTACAGTTGTAGCTGCCTAACTGTTACAACCTCATTCTCCACGTCAGAATCTTGAATAAGAATAGGTACTATTAACATCCCCCTCCTCCTCCTCCTTTCAGCCTTCTTCTTGTGTCCAGAATTGAACAAAGGCCTCCCTCTTGGACTTCCATACATCTCTGTCGGACGCCACCTTCTTCCAGTGCAGGCCCGCTACTCTTTTAACGTCGTCGGACCATCTTGTCTGGGGTCTACCCACGCTTCTGTGCCCTGTTCTAGGCCTCCAGTCTAGCACTCCCCCATCTTAATACAATATAAGTAATATTTTTATAATACTTTTAGTTAAAATGGCAACCCATACACAAACGTCTGAACTAGTAACTCTCCAGAAGACAATCCTACTGAAAAAAATGCATCAGACATTATCGTGACAGATTTTTCCATAATATGGGGTAATTAGCAAGAGGTGGTACTGGTAATTTATACAACAAATCTTGGTTATGTAATATTAGGTGCAATGCCTGCATTTGTGGTCCTTACAATTCCATGCAGTAACACACACTCACAAGAGGTTTGCAAAGGTTAATAAATAAATGAATAAATTGTTAGATAAAAATTAATGTTTACTCAATGTATTATTATATTCCAAAAAATAAATTTCAAAAACTTCTGCAAAATAAAGTGTGTTTTCATTTTATTTTCTTCTAATAATGAGTGGCCTACATTAACTACAGGGTATAGATGTGGCCGATATTTTTGCTTTATTACAAGCTACCATCAAAACCAAAAGAAAAAAATCATTCCAATTGTAGCTAGAGATCACATATGAGTAAGACAAAATTTAGTACCACTAATAAAACTCTCTGCCTACCCCCTCTGGGATATCGCATGTTGGTTAAATGAATAGTTTTTTTTACTATGCTGAATGTATTTTATAACTTTAATTACACTTTTAACTCCCTCAATGAATTAATACTATTCTATTCGCAAATGTGTTAGTAAAGCGAGCAGAACTTATTGCCTGAGGCAGTTCTCAAGAGAGGCCAACTGGGTAGAAGTTCTATGTGAAAGCCTTTTAAAAAATACTGATCAGGAATGGAACCTGTGACCTCTTTAGAAGTTAGCACCTATACCACTAAGCTACCATCATAAAATCGGTCACAAAACATCTGGCATTCACGAATTACACTTTTAAGACATGTCCCTGTGCCATTTTCGTGAACTGAATTCAATTTAAATTTTGGATATTGCCTATGTTTTCAGTGAAATCCTATAATTTAGTTTATTATTTTTTATGGCACTGAGGATGGTCGTATGACCGAAAGTCCTTTATTAATCAAAAAATTATGTGAAATTAAGTGTTTTGTTAAAAATGAAAAACCAAGTAAGTTTTGGACTTAAATACATCACACAAAATTAGAACCAAAAATCAAGAGATTGAGACACTGAGAATTGCCATTATTTTTAGTATTTTTGGTAATAAAAAGATATGGCTTATATTCGAGATATTCTTTTTCTTTATAGTTGAAATCCTGAAATTTGTTTTGCAGCAATGTATATACTACCTCTGTTTTGTTTTTCCCAGCTTGTAACTGCTTTATGCTTCAAGCTGGGTTTATGCCCTCATACGCATGTTCCAAATATTGTCATCAGGGGCTCCGTTTGTTCCTTAAACCGTCTCCTGAATTGTACAGGGCACCCTAACTGTTTACTCACAATGTTTCCCATTTAACTTGGGTACTCATCTTTTTGAGATTTAATTAAATATTACCTGTAAGGGGTATTGTTTTTACATGTTAAATCCCAATATAATGAAAATGATTTTTTTTATATTGAATGTATGGGAGGTAATTGATTTAATTTGAGGTACTTTATGCCTCGTACATTATATTGCTTAGCTTCTTTAAAACATCTGAATAATAAATTATTTATTTAGTGCCGTTTTGTGGAGTAACACCTCTACAGGGGTGTTATGAAGCATAATTAAACTAAATAAGTTACAGGTATATGTCGAAATGTAATATTGCACTGAGAATTTAAATGCATGATTATTAACCCCTAGCATAAATAGCTCTTAACACCAGTAAATGTTTATCTCGTGCGTAACTTACGCAGGAATACTTTAGGATGGCTCAAGTTAGCGGTCGCCAGGAGTGGCCATTTTCCCGAGCAGTTTAGCTTGTGTCTACACATGGAATCAACATAATATACAATGTGGCTCTCTAGTTTCATTGTTATCCCATTTCCATGACAATATATCTCTTCTCAAACTGCCGACCACTGGACTTAGTGAATGTGAGCAGATTACAATGTGGAATGAGAAGACAGAGGTGTCAAGTTCAAATTCATAAGCACTATGGTGAAGAGAGTCCACCTAACACATGTTAAGAGCTATTAAACTTAAACTCTTTTCTCAATTATTTTTAAATATTGCTAGTGTTTTCTTCGTTTGCATCTCTTCCTTACAAGAGACACAAATTGGACATCTTTAAACAAAATGGAGTTATTAACCATTCGCTTTTAGACTACAGTAGGTATGCGTAAAAAATGTATATTACTTATCTAGTAGAAAATAAATAAAAGAAGTGAACATATTTAAAATGAATTTAATTCCTTTTTACAAATTGCATTTTTCCCATAAGTATAAGATGTATTATATACATTTTTGTAATAAATAATTTTCCTAGTTTCGTGTTATTATTGTTATTGTTCTGGTATTTGGACGGGGCAGGGTGGTAATTCTATTTGAAAAAAACTTGTCTGTATATTGCGGAGAACAAAGTGAGATTGCTGCGACGGTGAGAAATGTTCTAATAGTGAAAATGAGGTATACATGGTTTTTTATATTCTTCTTTATGCCTCTCAAAATATATATAATATAGTGTGTATTGGTGGGCACCAATCCCGCACGGGCACCTAACTAATAAATATATATATTATACTCTTCATTCACATATTGTTCCATTTGATTACTTAACATAATATTACATAACAGCTATCAGAATCAACATATTGATTTAATTGTGTACATATGGCACAACATATATGTTTAGCTAACAATATAATATAAAATATTTTTGATCACAGAATGGAGAATATCACATCTCAAAGACACACGTGGGTCGGGGTCTGCCTCTCCATGTCAGGTCAGGGTCACACCTGCACTCCCAGCACTCTGTCCACCACATACTTATACCTACCATTCTCATCTTTCACTTCACCTTCCTTCAAATCACATTTTTCTAATACATTACAGTTAATTTGTACATCACCGTTGGTTAACTTATTGTCTAACTCACTATCACTATTGTTATTATTGTCATTGGATGTGGACGTGGAAGCCGTTTGTTCTACACTAACTGTCGCAATATCCAACAATTCACTACTACACTCTGATTTATTATTGTCACTAGCACGATCGCTGGAACTGCATCCTTCCGCAGAACTGTGCAATGTTTCTTGCCAAGTGGAGGGATCCACATTCAACTGAGATTTCTTCAAGACATTATTACAACGACCGCTCCTTCTGACCTGATAGCCCATGTGCAACGGAGACACCTCTTCATCCTTAATGTTATCCTCACAACCCAGTTGAGACATCTCCTTGGCCAGCCTCTCCATGTCAGATCTCTTCAATGTATCGGAGGAATGTTCAGATACCACTTCTTCATCCAATGTGAAATTTGGTATCGTTGACCGGTAATGAGTAAAGAACACCATTTTCTCCCTGAAAATAAAATATTGTTTAATATATAAATTGGGAAGCCTAGCACAGGCAGAGATATGGGCACAACAACAATATTAATCGCCAAAAAAATGTGATAAACTATATGGCTATTGGGAACTAAATATTTAGTAATCCCACAAATTTTATTACAGTTACAGGTTTACACAAACAGAACACTGTCTTAGTTAGTTCAGTGATTCCCACCGTGGTATATATCAACCCCGTGGTATATGAGAATGAGAATCTACAAAGGGTCCATGATATAGAAAATAAAAATTGGGGTCTGGGTCTGGTACAAACTTTCAATGGATCATTTCAATTTGAATTTTATGAATAAATTTAAAATATTAGCAATTGTGTTCACTACAGTTGAAATGGTAGAAATTTTAATCTTTCAAAAGGAGTAGCAGAGGGTCTAACGAAAAACAAGACAAGGAGTTTACAAGTGAAAAAAGTTTGAGAACTCTGAGCTAGTGAAATGAAGATGGTCCTCTTAGATTTGTGTAAAGAAATTGAAAAAATAAGTATTTTCTTGTCTTCCAATTTTCCATCAAGTCGTTACAGAGGAAAAGATAAATGATTTGATTATCATGTGGATATAATAAAAATGATTATAGTCAATACTAACCCAAATGTAATGAGATCTGGTTTCCCTCTGGGAGCCTTGGTGCGGCGCAGCTTGTAAAGATCCCTATATACTTTGTTTAAAGCTCTAGCCTCTTTATTACTGTTGCCACTGACATTTGATGCCACTTGGTGGATGAATTCAAAGTCATCAGGATTCCACAGGCCGATGGAACCTCCGTCTCCCTGATCACGAGCCTCCTCCAACCTGAAAACATTATTTTTATACTTAATATACAAATTAATTTATATAGAAGCACTCCGCTTATTTCATTAAAGTAGTATCAAATTGGAAATTTAAATTAAAAAATCAGTGGCATCTAATACTCTACTCGTAAAATAGTTGATTATTTCAGAATCCTACCAGAGGCATGGTATTTTTCAACATATTAAAAATACTAATGATGTGTTCGGAAAATCTTCATTTCTTCTACTTTTTTTCAATAAAAAATATTTGTGTATTTTAACAAGGCTTTATAATTATTGATGGATTATTTAATTTATTTAACTATGTAAAATAATCTTACCTTTGTTTCAATTCCTTAAGAGATTCAATTTCCGATTTAAGTACTGAAAGTTTTTTGTTTTGAGCTCTTAAATCTAATTCAAGATCCAGACTGGTTTTAGGTGTGCGAATTTTAGCTCCAACACTTGTGCTATGGACCCTAGAGGGTACAGGTACCTTGCCCCAGCGTAAAGATCTGCGTGTTGAAGAGTTTCTGTCAAACGGAACGCACCCAAGGCCTAGAGATGAAGTGGAATGTGCACCTCTGCGGTATAGTGGCATGGAGGAATCTGATTCTGAACGATTTAACCTGCAAAAATTTAACAGAACGGGATATAAGATGGATAATTCCATAAAATATGATAAATTAGGAGTATCACAATTGAAAAATAGTCACTCACCGACAGATGTATTGATTCTTTGTCAGTTGGGGTGTGGGTGAGAATGTCTGCGATCTTTTAATTGACAATCTATCGTCCAAATGTACCGACCCAGCGGACGAAAGTCTTTTCGCACTATCGGGATGGAGTATACAACATTCTGTATTTGTTTCCTTTTCTTCTGTTCTGATTGGCTGCTCCGAGAAATTCACCTCTTCCATAAATGAGTCTTCTTCTATGATCTATCGGAAAGCAAAAATGAAATTTATCATTACACATTAAAAAAAAATTATCACATTCGGTGATGTTTTGGTGGAAATTGTTTTTTTTTATTTATTTATTGGAATGGCATCAAATTCAAATCAAATATAAGACAAAGATTAGAAATGGAACAAAATTTTATGAGAATCTGGAGAATTTATAGAAAGCAAGTTTAGTAAACTATATCTATATAGAGGAAAACTGACATTATTGAAGAAAAAATTAATATCCAAAGAGTCTCTCAGTGGACACCCCGATTCAAATTGTTTACCTGATGAATATTGCTTTGATAATCTTCTAATAACAAAAATGAATCCTCTTCTTCAATTTCTTCTTCTTCTTCATCGGAAGAAACTTCTTGAGGAGCGTTGGATGATAGTATGCTATCACCACCTGAAAAACAAATAAAATTGCAAAATTGTAAAATAGGATTTCTTAAATATTTAGATTTTTTTTGTGAAATAAAAATAATGGATTTATTTATTTTTACCTCCTTGGTTCCTAGTGAGGGTGCTTGTCTGTGATGGTATAAGAGTGCTTTCATCAGAGCTTTCTTCTCTGTGCGGATGGCCACATTCCATGGTGTCTACATCTGCTCCATGGACTCCTGCTATATTGTACCACTTGGTGTCACTAACAAAGTCTGATAAGCTTACTTGTGCGAAACCCTGAAATAAAGACAACAGGAGAAAATTAACAATGGAAAGATACCTATTTCAAATGGAGTGACATTTACATGATCCATATAAAAACAATTTTCTCAGAAAGAAATCGCTCTCGCCAAATACGATTATTTTCATTGCATCAAGAATAGATTCGACAAAACTCACTCAACGAGTTAAGAACTCGGAATTGTTTGTCTACATCTATCCGACACTCATAGTTGGCTAAACCTCATCATCGATTGTACAACAACAACAACAGAAATGTCTAATCTACTATGCGGAAATGTTTGAAATGAAGAAACACTTACCAGGCACTGATTTCTTCTGCATGCTTGCAGTCTGAGAGTTTGCAGAGGGAGTAACTTGAACGGAAGAGGCAGGGGCAGCTTGATAGGCAAAGGTAAAGAGGCTCCGGCTTCTCTGATAGCTGGGAAAAGAACAGCTCGCAGGTGCCTACAATTAGAATGGAATAAATCAATAAACAAATGCCCACATCCAAGATAGCGCAGTGTGATATGGTTAATTGATGATACATACACTTCTTCCTCCTTCACGGACAATGCCTGCAGATTTCTTATCTTCTGTACATAAACATACAATGTTTGCTCCTCTTGTGAATACTGCAGTCTTATTTGAACCTGGGCTGTAGAATCTGTAAAAATATAACTTGGTAAGTAATATTATTCCAAAGTCCAAACATAATATTATTATAAGGCAACCAACTGTTTGGTACTAAATTATATTAAGCATGGTCAATTTGCAAAGGCTATATTTCAAATTTGAGCCACTACATGATTACGACCATCTTCTACTGCTGGCTTAGTGTGGTCAATCATCAATACTCCCGTTTAAATTCCATTCAGGAGCATAAGGGGCAACAAGAGCTTTCCACTGTGTTTGATTCCCCACAGTTTCAATGACCTCTTCCCACACCATGTCTAAATCTCTCAGTACGTAACGTTAAAAATGTTATACAAATTTTGAATTGATAATATTCAAGCAGGACTTGCCCCATGCTGACACGCTAACTACTGTGCCAACCATCCCATACTTGTTTTTTTATGTTATAAGTTCTACATATAGGTTATGAGCTGTAGCTAGATTTTTTTGTTTTTTAATGAAGTATTGAGATATTTATAAGAGAAGAATTATTGGCAACCAAATTTTTGGACAGCCACTGCCAGCATTGCAAGGTTACGATAACATTGTATGGATATTCTCAAAATATTATATTGTCAATTAATTACCTGTAGACAATGAAGGTTGAACATCCCTAGGTCGGCATGAAGCTTCAAATACTCCTGAGTCTCCAGCCATAGATTCATCACTAACTGCAGCGGACACAGATCGGCTATTCAAAACTGTAATTGAGTAATTTTCAATATAATTATTTCCACTATTAAATAAGAAAGCGTTTTCTTGAAACAACTTGATTGTAATGAAAGTAAGCCTTACCACTCGAGCTGGGGGTGCCTGTTAATGCTCCGGAAGTAGATTGCAATAGTTCTTCTTGTTCCAGCGTCAAAGGTGGTGGTGTCTCCGATATAGGCGATAGAGGAGGGTCGTTCCTGCTTCCAGCCATCGATGACTCGGAATTGGAAATATATATTCGTGAACTGCCACCGTCTAAGTCTTGGAAACTATTTTGTGTGGCTCTTAATTCTGCTAATCTTTCTTCTAAATGTGTTCTATCTAAGATCTGAGGACGGAGTAATAAAAGGTCATAAGCGGGAGGTGGGGCTGCGGAGGGGGATATGGGAGGACTGACGGAACTGAGACTACTATGAGGACTAAGACTAGGTTGTGATCCTCGAAGTAATCTGAAACAAACAAATAGAAATTAGATACAAATCAATCTACATTCATGAGTTCTCAGATGGAAAATTGGATGGATGTTAACTTACTTGTCTACTCTTCGATATACGTCCACCATGTCTATTGGTTTATCAACTAGATTGGTAATGGGTTGGGGTCCTCCGTAAATGTCTGTAAAACTTAATCCTGAACTTAACGAACCTTTACTACTGGTCGTGGATAAAGATCCTAAACTAGAACTACTAGAGACAGACAATGTGCTCGCTGACAAAGTTTTCAATTGGGATTCTAACTGCGTCATCGACCTCAGAGCATCTTTCAATTGTTGTAACAGAACTTGCTTTTCTTCGTGTAATCTTAACCTGTCTGCTATACATTTGTTTGACATTTCAAAAGAGTTCTTCAGATCTCTCTCCAGTTTCTGGCATTCTAATTGAATATCGGTCATCTCCTGTTTGGACCTAGTCTTGGGTGTAATACTTCTTAACTCCCTCAGCAATTGTTCTTTCTCCTGGAAAAGCAGCAACCTGTCTTTATCAGATTCAGCTTGTCCAGGTTGTACTTTGACTTCTAATTCAGCTAATTGTTGTTGAATATCTTGTACTTTTTTTCTAGACAAATCATACTGCAGTCTCATTTTCGCCATCTCGGCTAATCTCGTTCCAATGGGGACTAAATCGGCACAAAGATCTGTTTGTGAAGCCGTGCTTAACTTTTCTTGAGGGAGACTTAAATTAGAAAGATCCGGAGACATTTCTCCTAATTGTAACCTAGTGAGGTCATCTTTAATTTTGACCAACGATTGCATTAGTTCAGCCTTTTCTCTTTCACCTAGTGTTAAAGATTTATGAATATTCTTTAGTTCGGTTTGTATGGCATGCGCTTCGGAAGCATTGTATACACCTTGCTGTTGATTATTTATTTTTTGTTCCACCGAGTGTAAGGTTTCTACCCCTTGTTGGGTACAAGATAATTCAGCTTTGACTTGTAAAAGTTCCTTTTTGAGCAGGGCCACCCTTCCTCTGGCGAGAGCAACGTCAGATCTCAGTAACTCGGGATCGTATCTTCCACTACTGCTGCTTCCCGAAGAACACACTGGAATTTAAAATAATTGAAATGAGTAACAGCAAAAGAAACTACTAAGTAATTGATACAATGATTGGTGGTATGGAAGAAGCACTCACAACTAGTTCTAGAGGTGCCGAGGGCTGTGAGAGCGCTGTTGAGGTGGTTGTATTCATCCTGAGCCAGACAGAGCCGTTGCTGCTTCACCTCGCACATTTCTTTCTTTGCCTGTAACAAATAAAAGCGACTGTCAGAAATGTACAACATGGCTTGTTGAATATTTCTCATAATGAGGTTGATCATTTATATAAAACTGCCTTTTCATTTCTATACTTTTAACATGTGCAATATATTTTATTTGTATATAAACTATAATCACTTGCATAACTATTTTAATAAAGAGTGAAATAGATTCCACATCTTTATAAGAACAAAATAGATGGCGAGTATCTGATCTGGCATAACTTTGCAGTGAAGCATATTATCCAAATATAATTGCTACAACTTCCACAAATTATTGATCAAAATACTGTTTAAATTTAAGATTATATGGGCTAAAATTTAAATATTTGTAAAATAATATTATGGCATTTTTTTAAAGATCTTGATTCCTTTTAAGAAGCTTTCTTTTTTTTGTTTCTTCTTCTAAGAAGAAGAAGAAACAAAATATAGGTTATTATGACGTTAAGGGCTATAGATTAGGCCGGGCCGATTTGGGTTTCTTCCATTATTGCTAACGTAATAGTTATACTTTAGTGCTAAATGCTGTTCATAATAGGTATGCAAAATATTTTTCGATTTGAAAGATATCTTCTGTCTCCGAATTGAGCTCAAAATTTCAAAAAAATGTAAAATTTATCGTATTTTGAAGCAGGTATAAATAAATTAAAAATATCTTTAACTTAATATTTTTTAAGATTGTATCTCATATAAATGACGGAATAATCAGTCCTGTATGATATAAAGCATAAAAATGCAATTTTAGATAGAAACAAAGTATATAGAGCGCCGCGAAAAACCAAAGAAAATCTCATGAAATGAGAAAAGGGTTAAAAATACTAGTATTGTATTTTGATGGCCCTAAATCAAAAGTTATAGGCAAGTGATTAGAAAAAGTAGTCAAAAAATACAGATGAACGATAAATAAGAGAGTGTTAAAGGAAACTGATTCTAAATTGATGGAAAATTTGGAAAACCGAAACCGATAGAGAGATCGATTACAGATTTCTTTCCAAAAAGCAATATTTCATTTGATCTTTTACTTGTCGTCTGATGTGATAAGTGTAGGTAAATATCGGAAAACATGATTGAATAATTAGTTTGCAGGAGAAAAGACTAATAACACCATTAGAATGAATTGTTTGCTTATTGCAAACCACAAGTAATCCTAATTGAATGAGTCGCCGGTAACCTAGAAAAAAAAACGACTAGTAACAATAATTATTAAAGTTTTTGTAAAATAATATTATATAATATTATAAAAGCATTATCAACATATTATGTTGATAATGCTTTCTCAAATCATCATACGCATTCTGACCAAATTGGAAAACAACTGGAAAAAAATAATTGATATTGTGTTTTAGGTGATTACAACAAAATCTACTATTTTATCATTTCATAATCTACGAAAAGATCAATTATATTTATTATAAATTGGCACAGTCATACCAACAGAAACATTTTTTAATGATTTAGGCAACTGAGCTCCAGGAAAAATGTTCCATGTTAGATCGCTAAACTAAGCTAATAGGATTCTGCGACTGCGTTTCTTTCAGAAATTTTGATGACCTTAACTTATCTTTATTTTTAATGTTTGTGCACCAACTTACCTTGTGACTGTTCCCGTTACCTATGGAAGTTTAATTTCTTATCCATATATTTATCAGATGATCAAAACTGTTATATAAACTGTAATTACTAAAATAAAAAGCTATTTCGCTCAAAATACAGATGTAGTAAGAGAATGAACCGCTCGCCGGATAGTGAAAGCTCGAATTACCCGAAAACACGCACCTTTGATCCTTGGAGTACCGAAAGTAAATTTTGAAGCATCTTTTACAAGAACTACGTAATAGACAGACAGCAAAATGTAACAGAAACACCAATCGACAAGTATCCAACGAAGATCTTACGGCATTCATTACATACAATGGCGAAGATGAATAAATACAGTTTCCTGAATTTTGCTTGACATATCCAAGGAGTTTGACAATCTGTGAAATTGTCAAAGAAGCCTCGCCAACTATTCGAAGAAATTCTTCAAGAGAAGATTATATAAAAGCTTAGAAAGCAACGAGTAAAAAATATATCAAAGCCAATTTATCAAAAACAATCACTGCAAAATAACATAATTTCATGTACTTACATTACATAAAAAATTTAAAAGTTTTATTTATTATTTTTGTGTAATTATATAAATAGAAGTATGTACTTAAATTATCTGAGGTATAATAAAAAAAAATGAATAAAAAAACAAGGCCGTAATCATTTTATATGATTATTATAAAAATGTCAGTTAGTATGGGATATTTTCGTCCCATACAAAACTTCAAAGTCGATTCGGAGACAGAAGATCTTATTTTTTTGTCCTGAAATTTTGTAGATAGTTATAATACATCATAAGGCAACAAATTATCACTATTACATTAAGATTAGAAGCACTTTTTTAACTTCCATACAAGAACGGCCCAGCCTACTATAGATACCCATCAGGACATTTATCTATTGAAATCGACCATCATCTGCAAATTTGAAAATTCAAGATGGAAACATGTATTATGAAGAACTTTGTGGTTGTTATTGACTTTGGCTAGTAAGCCATACAAAGATTAGCCTAAAATTATAAAAGATTAAAGATGGTCAAAAGTACAAAAATTGCTATTCGAACCAAGACATCTTAAAATACAATATTTTTGATCAGACGGATGGTATTTATATAACAGACTAACCATTTTTAATGCTCATGTAGGCACCAAGTGGGCTTTAGAAAATATAAAAAAAAAATACTTAAAAAGAGGAAAACATCCCTCTCACAAATTCCAGCTACTCTTCATCATTTGCAAATAAAACAGTATGTTATTGTATTTTACTAGAAAGTGTAATTGTATTTTACAGTTTGATGTATTTCATTTACAACTCTTTTGAATAAATTATTTCAAACAAACTTAATTACTAAATCAACTTTACTAGTTTTAATTTTGGTTCATTTCAAGACTGACGAAAACTTGGGCAGTGTTATTAATAAAAACACCTTATTACTGGTATAAGCCATAGAATTACAAAAAAAAACGTGGTACAACGAGGATTTTATATGCTTATTCTATGGTTTATTATGGTATACCTGGATTATTAATAACATTTTTCTTAGACCATGGTATAAATCATTGTATAACGTTGTACTAAGATTATTAATAACTCTGGGAAGTTTTATAAAATATGTAAAACAGATATGCTTTTGCACAATACTTAAAGTACTGTCTTAAAAAAAAAAAGGAGAAAAGATTTTGACAGAATTGAAAAGTTGCGTGGGGTTTATGATGGAAGAAAAATCGGTATTGAAAGTGTGATGACATCATGCAATAGATGCTATGTCCATTCGACATGGTGTCTCTGAATATATTTGTTATGTGTTAGAAGATTGAAAAAACTATTTCTAAAATGACAGGATCTTCGTAGTAAAATTTCAATTTAAGAAATAACTATATAAATAGCTTGTGAAGATGTAAAGCAAGACAAAATCTCAATTAGGTACTAGATCTTATAACAATAGTCTAAAATACTAAAGTATTGATTGACTATTGCAATTATATTTTTATAAAGCAACAGCTTTCCTGGCAGACATAGTCCATTATCTTTATCTTTATTTTATCCCCCATAGACCCCTTACGAGGCACTCGGGTTCATTAAAATATGAATTACAATTTGTACATGTTACAATGCATTACAAGCAATAACACAATATCAAAGCAAAACAATAAACAATACGAAAATCGATGTCAATGGGGTGTAAAGGGTCCCATTGGCATCTCGTCAATGTGCGAAACTAGGATCATTTTGTTTATTATAATGAGAAATATTTTAGTTTGTTGCAGTAGCGACAAGAGCAAAGTCAATAGGAATTATGAAAATGTTAATTTATTAAATGTCACAGACAACACATGGATAAGAGGTTAAGTTACTAACATGTTACTAATTACCTATGTAACCAATATAATTCCATCAAGGGATGCATCTGTTTTTAAACAATGTTTACCTACAGGGCACATTCTCACAATCCCACCAACTATAAACATTTGACCGATGTCAAATGACAAAATTCAAAACTAGAAAAGTTTACAGGCACATATGTTGCAAACCCAGATAGGTGGCAGCACTGATAATGTTTATATTCATTAATAATTAACATCATGTTGTTGTAAACTCTGTGATATGATTTTGAATACGTTACCTAAATTATATTAATGTCGGCATTTTTTGAGGACGGTTATCCAGTACCCCAACTCTTTAAGTTTTGAATGGAAAAGTGTATAGCGCCCGTAGGGGCAAATACTTTGGAAAGCTCCGCAGCCCATACAAAATTCCTGCGAGTTTCTCACTTAACGTTAGTGACTAATATTCGAAATAGGGGTACAGGTTTTTACTTCAGGATACTTTAATCTCATAATAATTCACTTTTCCTTGATCATTCTTCTTATGTATACGATGGGGGGACCAAACCAAGATTTTCTGCTTCTGAGAATGACGAAAAATAAAAAAAGAGATTTAATGATTATAAGAGATTAAAAATTTAATGATATGAGGGCGGTAAAGTAAACAGTTCCTGAAAGGGTGGGTACTGGGACTAAATAAAAGTGCCAGAGATTTTACAAAGAATGCTGGTAAAGACTAGAAAAATTAAATCTCATGGAGAGGTACCTACTTTGAATGTAGCTGAAGAAATTTTATCAAATACATAAAATATTTTTACATAAAGTTTATGTGTCCTTTCTCATACCCTTTCTGAATTTCTTGCTGCGTTTTTAATACAGTTTTAATTTCTCCATCTGAACCCGAGTATAGAATGATTTGGTTTTAGTAGCTCAAACTTTGCAATGTAAACATTCTGACATTACAAACCACGCAACTAACTAATAGACAAATTAAAACTTTAGGAATAACTCAGAACATGATTATGAATAGATTCTTTAGTTTAGACACCATTATAGTAGCCACCTCCAAGCAAATTTAAATTCATTTCAGCAATTTTATTTTGTTTTGCATGAAAAGTTAGTTTGTTTTGTTGACAGCTGACAGCAGACATGACAGTTGCAGAGAATAACTAATATAACCGCGAGGTAGCGCTTCGATCGTAATCAAGTGAGGTAAGGTAACTATACATAATTTTGTTATGAACCTAAATGGAATATTTTTTAGATTTCGCCGATTTGACTACCTAATCTAAGCCACCCTTCGAAACAACAGTAAAATACGGTCGTAAGCTAGAATTGATGCGTGAAGGAAAAACATTGTGACCATTTTTACGGAAATCGTGCGGACGGAGGAGTATGAAATTTCGCATAATTAGTTTATATACAGAGGAGTGGCGAATGCTAATATGTACCTACTGTATTTTTTTTAATTATGCAAAAAAATACAATAAAAAAAACATTACAAACACTACTGTGATGTTATGTATTTGATACTCACACACACTTCAATGTCTTCAATGTATGTATTTGACATTGACACAGACGCACATTATATTTTGTGGAACCTTAATAATGTTCAAAGGTATAATGTGCCTATTGTCCTTTTCAAAGGACAGCGGGACTATCAATCATTTACCTCGTGTATCTGTTATTCTATTGTTTTCAGCTTCGTTTCATTAATGTTTATAACTTTATAAGTAACCAATACATTACTGCATTAGCAAGTTTTTTGCCATCTACTTTTTGTCATGTTTGGTTTGGGGCGTAGTGAACTTGTGTTAGTCATGGTCGAATTTCGAACACTGGTCGACCCGTAGTTCCATTTAAATGAATGAAATGTTAGAATCAGTTATGGCAAGTTAGTTTTGACCAACCTCGATAGCCTAGTGGTATAGGTGAGTACTTCCGATCACAAGGTCTCGGGTTCGATTACCGATCGGGTCAGAGTTTTTCTATATGAAGTGTGCTTTCCACTTGAAATTTTTACCCGGGGTTGGCCTGTCAGTACAGAACAGTAGGCCTAGACAAAATGCATTTGGCGATCGACTACAAACGAATTCTTCGACAATGTAGAGTAGGAAGAAAATTAACTGTCCATTTTTTATATTTTTATATAAGTGTCTTTGTTTGGTTTAAATAATTGTTTATATGTTCCAGTGGACAGTTAATTTTTTCGTACTATACATTGGCGAAATCTTCGTTTGTAGTCGAACGCCAATTTCAATTTGTCTACGGGAGCAGGACAGGTTGACTGGAAAAAATGCCTCAGACAATAAGTTCCGCCGGCTATGCTGACACCTTTGTATAGAAAAGTGTTCATTAATTTATTTATTTTTAGATACCATGGGTGGCCAAATTATCAGGGACAGTCTGGGGATAATGTAACAATAATGTTGTACTTAATTTTCTAGGTTGACTGGATTATTAGCAAACAATATTTACTTTCGTAAAAAAAAATTCTTTGTCATTGCTGCTGGTACCACGTATCACATTTTCCTTTTTATAAATAACACGGCTTCTCTACTTATATTAGAAAATATAAAAAACTAATAAATATGTAAATAATTTATCATTATAAAAACAAAAATTAAATATTCATAGTTACCTTCAATTCTGTATTTAAATCATTATCACGTAAGTTATTGGGTAATGTTTCTATTTGAATTGATTTTGGATAAATACTTACTAATTTGTGGAAAAAGTGATGACAGATAAGTATCAAGAAAATGCACAGAACAAAATTACTTTATTATTACCTACAGTCCTACACTATAGGTACATTTTCAGCGACACAATATAATACAGTATAGCAGATCTAAAGATATTTCATAGTTATTAATAAGTAAAATAAAAGTCCTTGGAAATAGAAATATAGTCTAATGTAAAAGGAAACAGTACCTAACTACTCTCCCTATTGATGGGAAAATCTGGGGTGCGTATCTGCCACCAAAATCGGAAGCGCTTTTGCGTAATTTTATTTATTTTATTTTATTTATTTTATTACAAAAAAAAACATAAGCATTTTACAATGTATGTATATATATATAATTTGTATAAAGGGTTTATTACCTCACTAGACGAGAGTCTGTACTGAGGCGTATTGCCTCAGTCACTTAATGTAAAAAGAAAAAGAAACCATGCACCCATCAACCATATATTATGAAGTTTTCAACTAAAGGCGAATTGTTGTATTTTGTCAAATAAAAATAAGGGTCAGATGTCAATCATGGCGGGAGATGAGTGAGTGCGATGGACAGTGTTGCCAACGGATCTTGGCCCAATGTCGCCGATTTTCAAACAAAAAGTAGCCCAAGTTATTTTTTTTTTGCTAAAAAAAATGATATTCCGAAGAAAATTTTGGTATACGCAGAGCAGAGAGGTGAATGTTCCCTAAAAAAAGGTCATTTAGTATCCGAAATGGTGAAAAATCGCTAAAAGGGAAGTAGCCCAATTGGCGACCAGTTGCCTTTTAGATTTTTTCGTCGCCGATTCTCATTCCGAGTAGCCCAAATGGCGATAAATCGCCCACGTTGGCAACACTGACTATGGAGCCAGGGTTGCCAAGTGTTCGGTATTTTAGCACCGTGTTTGGTATGAAAAAAATACCGAACTATAGAGTGGTATTTTTGTCATACCTAATATCGGATACCAAATTTTCGGAAAGATTTTTTATTTTTTTTTTTAGTGAATTTATAACATTCCGGACACCAAATTTCAACATTCCGGATAGCAAATTTTGAGAATGATCTTTTTTTTAGAGAAAAATTGTCAACTTTCCGGATAGGAAATTTTGAGAATGACCTTTCATCTTTTCAGATACCAAGTGGGACACTGGTTCGGTATTTTTTTGGAAAAAAACCTGGCAGCCCTGTATGGAGCAGACCTCAAAATTGCTCATCAAAGTCATTCTCTCTCCAGGAATAGATATTTACATATAAAAATTAATGATTTTAGAACGCGTTCCTATAGATGCAAATATTTTTTGTGGGACACGGCAGTCGGAGAATTCTGTTGACCAAAAAAGTTCATTTTTCGTGGTGGAGGTGCATTGTGACGATTTTTTTTTTTGAGCCCATCCAAAAAAAAATACTACGGACCCCAGATGGTATAGTTACAGCTCTGAAATAGATAGTCGTTAGCTGGTTATTATCGCCATAAACTGGGCCTGCTCCCTTCCTCAAAAGTCTTTGTCCAGTACATCTGTGATGGGATAGAATGGACCATTATTTATTGTTTATTATGTAAAGGAACTAATAATAGGCATAATACAATACAAATGGATTTTTATCACTAACGTAGTTTTTACAACAACTGATATTTTTGGTATTTGTATTGTACTTATTGTTATTTTGACAGGCGCTTTTGTATAGGATTACCCAAAAATTATTATTTTTGACACTTTGGATCCATTATAATAACTAAGGAATGTCTGGCTCGAACAGACATAATGTCACCGAAGTATTATTATTCCTGCTTAGTAGACACATTCCAGTCACATTGTTATTGATCTAAATATTTCAGCTCGTATTTCGCACACTAAAAACTGAGAGCGTCCTAAGCAAGAACTTCGATCGAAATACCACCTACATATTTCTATAAAACCCATACTAGCTTTCCCGACAGACGTTGTTCTGTGGTCCGAACATTTGTATGATGATAAAATTACCTTTATACTATCTGTATTCTGTCGTTCGCACCAACTATCAAACAACTGTCAGTTTTTGTCAAACGCCAATTTAATTTCAAATCTGGAAAAATTATATTTTGTAAAATGCACTAAGAATGCTACCTAATTTATGTTTTCTTAATTTTTCTAATGTTCCGCGCAACTTTCTTGATTTTTTCTTTCATAAGAAACTTCTCCTGACAAAAGAAAACACGACAAAAAAGAATGCGCGAAATTTGTTCGACATTTCACTCGTCAATGGATGACCAAGGAAAAAAGGGTTCAATTTTTAATCATATATACATACGTACCTACCTACCTAGAGTTTACGAAAATATGTCTATTTTAGGTACAACAAACAGGGCAGAGAAAGAGCTACGAGAATTACTTGGAATTTCGGGGGTTCGAAAACTTGTCCACCTAAATTTTCCTAAATGGTAAGTGTTTCTAACGTCAAACTCCGGAAGATCGAACGCATCAGTGGAGAGCTCTTCTTGCCTTCCTATGCCCCTTAGTGGGATCTAAAAGGGATAATTGATGATTGACCACACCTCGGAACAGCAGTAAAAGACATGCAGTGGTTAAATGCAATGCCTGTAGTGGTTAAATTGAAAAAATAATACCAAAATTATTAATATTATGGTAAGTCTTCATGAATGTTGGTCCAATATAGCAGATACGAACGCGTACCTATCTAACTCGTACTAAAATAGTCAAATAGGATATCATGATAGGAAAGATGAGAAAAAGAACGAGTAAAATAAGCATGATACATAAGAAAGAGTTCAAACATAGTGCATAGATTCCTACTTTTGTCTCGCTTAAACAGCGAATCATAATTTTAAACCAATGTAGATCGATTCGGGCTTAAAGTTATTCAATAGTGAGAATTGACTAATAAGTAGTAAATTGCGTCCCTCCATCGACAGGTATGGTGGAAATAAACTACGCACTAAGTGCCAAAAAAATCATTTTGAGATAATCTAATAAAACTGATTTTCCCCCATATAGACATAGTACTATGATGAATTTTGGATCTGTTTTTTTACGCCTTTAAATCATCGATATGGACTAAGTGCAATATTTAGGCTATTGGCAATGGTTTATAGATCATTTCCTCATACTCAACTATTTTTTTTTTACATTTTTGACGCTTAGTGCGTATTTTATTTCCACTATACACTGATGTTCACAATAATTATTAGTGACCAAAATTATTAAACACACAAGAAAGTGGAATTATAAGTGCAAGGAACTAACATTACTACAGTTATAATTGCAATGATCAGCTATGATTAAAACCAAACGTTGTATAGGTCTGCAATTTATACGTGATAAGTGACATACAAAAATAAGAACCTACATATCTACATAACGTAGATTTTCTATCCATATACCTAATAATGAGCCTTTTTAGGTGGATTAATCTCAGGTGAGTATATATTATACACATAACAATTAATTATACAACTGTTTATGCCTACACATAATAATTATTAGCGTGTTAGATATAGTGCATTCTTAACCTCACGCCTATACAATACAAACATATTATTATATAGGTACGAGGTGGGTAGGTACGTATTTATAACAACATAAATAAATGAAACTTGCGCGCGCATTTTTTATGCGCATTCCAATATCAAACATAAAAGTTATCTATGTATTATAAAATGCGTTGAGCGTTCCTATATCTACCAATCTACCTCTATCCACTAGATATAGGTACCTGTATACACAATATAACTGGGCTATTTCATAGGTTTATTGAGAGACGTAAGCATTTATGTATTGTAGTGCATATACATACACACATACTACGAGTACATTATTATGTTATATTATGTATAAAATACTGTATAGTACATATCTGGTTATATTCTTAAGTATAAAACTAACAACTTTTCTCGTAAAAATTTACAAGAGTCTTAGATGGTTAAAAACGTAAGTAAATTACAAAAATGAACGTAAACCACTATGCAGTACCCCTATTCTGTAGCAAGTGTAGGGTAGTCACTTGAAAAAAGTGACTATTAGGCGATACATTTTGTATGAAAAACGTCTATACGTATCGAATGCGAGAATCGCATATAGACGTTTTTCATACAAAATGTATCTAATTGTCACTTTTTTCAAGTGACTACCTTACAGTTGCTACAGAATAGGGGTCCAGTTAAAAAAAAATTGAAATAGAAAACAAACTATATGAGATCGTTAGATATGTAGATAGTGGATACCTCTACCTGCATGTTTTGTATAGATACTAAAAAGAGAGTGAGTTCATCATCACCGTTTATTTTAAAAAGTTCGAAGCAAATTCGAAATAACGATAAACGAACCTAAATTCAAAAAAGAAAAATTAACTTTAAAGAATTTTCCTAACTATATTGAGGCAGACATGACCTATTTGATGAAACTAGGCGCTACCTTCCCATACATGTTCGTCCAGTATCAATGATTCAAACCTAGTGCAAAATATATAGGTAAGCAGGCACCTTCTTGGCTTTTCAAGGTCCCCAAAAATGAAATATTTTCAACTCACAATTTCTAAGACAGTTCCAGAATTCTCGTCCACAGCGTAGACCACACCCTTGTCTGAGTGACTCCTACTCAGACTGAGCTCCGTGGCTCCCAGGTTCTTCAACTCCTTCTGGAGATATTGTGGGAACGTGCCGCTGTGCTTTCCGCTGTAGAAATTTGCGTCGTTCAAAGAACGAATACACAAATTGTTGGCAGATGCCGACAATATCCTAGAAGTCGCCGCTTTTTGGTCTCTGATCCCGCGTATGGAGCTTCTCATCGAAGTCAAATTCTCATAAAACACCTCATCCTCGACGTTTTGACCTTCAGGTCCCAGCCTGTCTCCATACAACCGGGTGATCTCCTCCAAGTTGGCATATTGAGGTTTTTCTTCCACAACAAACTGCCTAACATTCTGATATTTAGGCTCCGGATCTTTGATCTCCTTGACGTACAGCCCCCGACCGTACTCCATCAGATCAGTTACATTTTCTACCACGGAGATTCCATATTCCAGAGCTGATATTTCATACTCCAATAGATTCTCAGCTATCTTTGCTTGCCGCAGCGTGGTGTCTTTTCCATCAACACTGTCCCTTGACACTCTACTCCTCTTCCACATCTCACAGCCCACGCAGTTGTTGTAGAGCACTGTGTTGTTCGCCAGGAGGTCGTTTGGGTTACTGTTAGGGCGCAACAGCTTTTTCTTGTCATCCCCATTACAGCACGTGCAGAAACCCACTTTTCCCTCTACACATCCCTTTCTTGTCTGCCTCTCCGTCTCGGTTTTTGCCGAATTCGCTTTACAAGCGCTGCACTGGCAGTTTTTCTTCGCAAGAGTTAACGACTTTCTGTAAGTCATGTCTTTCATTCTTGAGTACTGCGCTTTCACATATCTGCAGTTACACTGGGAGACAGACAAGTCTGCCACTTTGTTCTGCTGTTCGTATGAGGGACTCAAATCGTTCGGTCTGAGAGTTGAATTAACGGCAGTTCCCCTGGGAACCCTAGACACGTTGGCCTGCAGCACTGCTTCTCCTGAAATAGTCGAACTCCGTGGTCTAGTGTTACAGCATCTACATAGAGGCCCATGCAGTGGCTGGACTTTCTGAATGTTTGGCTTGAAGTATGGCTTGTTGGGAACGGAATAGGTGGGAAAGGCGGACGGAAAGTTGGGAGAGGCCAGCAAGCAGCCGCACGAGGCCCGCGAGCCTTCCAGCTCCCTCCTGGTCTGAGGTTCCTCCCCGCTGCACGCGCCTGCCTTAGAATTACACATATTACTCTCCCGCAGCCAGTTCCTGAGCCCACGCAGTTGTCGCACTTCGCAAAATGTTTTCACAGATTCATTTTGTACACAGCACTGATCTTCCACTCGACAGCTCTCATTGGCCGACCTCGCCGACCTTTTCGTAGAATTGATATTCATATCTTACAATGAACCAATCGGACACATAATCACTATTTACATATTCCTCACTAAACACACAAATTCCATATGAATATTGAACACACTGACACACCACCCGTAATGAGCAAGAATAAAGAATAGCCTAAAGGAAGACGGAACAAAAAACACGCGTAGTTAAAACAAAACCAAGAACGGTAGCAGGGCATGCGTGGATTAGACGTGGGCAGCCCGAAAGTAGTGTCCGAGAGAACTGAGAGAGACACTCTCACGGACGTTGTGCTCCGGCGAAGTAACGTGAAGGTATGGATCAAAAGGCAAAGGGGAGAGCAGAGGCAGAGGCTGGATGATGCGATGGAGTGGATCGTACCCGTACGTAGTGTGCAGGTGCGCGGGCCCGACCGCTGAGGAATGCGAGCCGCCGAAAGAATGCCAGCCCCGAAGCACAAATCAAAGGGGCGGATCTATCTTTATATTTCCATCTACAATAAAAATACTGACTGCTGCCAAAGTGGCGACACACTACTTCCCATTCCATTCTATTCCATTTCGATTATTCGATTCTCGAGTATCGGTTGAAGAGGCAATAAGGAACAAAATATTTATAAATGCACTAATGTTTCAAAACATTCCCTCTAAAAATAAAGGTGTACCTATGGAAAGAGAATGTGTGGGTGGACATTCTAAGTAACGACACAGCAGGAGCATTTGCAATTAATGAAAATCAAGACGAAAGCAGTCAAAGGTAGAGGGATTTGAAGCAAAATTTGCAAACAAAAATAACCCCAGGTTTGGAGTATTGGAGAGATAATCCCTGTCATGCGAATTTGTTGACACCAATCTGAAGACACTTCTGAAATAATTTAAAAAAAAACCAAAGGTTTTAAAATCAGTTGTTTACTATCCAAAATTATCGATTAAATATAAATAAACATAAAAAGGTAGTTTAGTGCCCAATGCAGGCCTGGGCATTTCGAATGATCGTGTAGAGCGCAGCATCACGGAGTTGGGACCAGGAATATTTGGCAGAGACGCCGCGAGGCGGGGGGAGGAGGGGGGATAGGACAAAAGGCCAGGTATAAAGAATTCCGGAGGAAAGCAGCGTTTCAACGCGATCCCAAAAATGTCTTCACTCCATCTCGTTCGCACCAAGGGACGACCATTGCTTGTCCCGCTTCTTCGCCTATTTGATTCTAATAGTTGGTGTGTTATTACATATACCTACGGATATATTTATATGTAGTTATATTATACACTATCATATTATTATAACTAAGATACTATGTATTGTTATGTACCTATATACACACGGATCTACTCTTCACAAGCGCTGGGAGGAAAAAAATGTTCACTCCTCCAGAGCTCTGAACAGTTTTGGAGGAATATGTAACTCAAATATTCCTACATTGTTTGTAACGATTAACGATATTATTTGAGAGACATCCCTTTCTAAATAGTAGGTACTGTATTCGGAGATAATATTGTATATTATCACTTCCTGAAAGTAAAAAAGATGTATTATAATCCGGCGGATTAATTGATTTTTTTGATTAAAGAAAATATGCAATATTTGGTTACTTTTGTATACAATACAAAGCAGTATGAAGACATAGGCGTAGTAAAATCTATCCTCCGTTTTGTTATAGGTTATAGGCAGATAGGTGCATACCTATCTATGTATAATGTAGGTATGTAGTATAGTGTGTGTAGCACGTATGTTGGGTGCAATGACCATCCAAGTTTCGAGTAGGACCAACACAACACCAAGAGATCGGAATGCGTCACTCACAATGGACGGAATTTCATAGTGAAGCGAGTACCTACGCAATGGCTGATCTCTTTTAATCGATATCTACTATCAACAACGTACCCCCAACACCACACCACACCACACCACAAACATTTTAATATTCTCTTTCATCTTGTGGCTTGTCAGATTACCCTGGCGAATACGGAAAAAAATCTTTAGCACTCGGAGTATGCACTCAGAAATGTAAAGAAAAACGTAAGTAGATGACTTTCGGCGACAGATCGGATCATGATATTTTTGACAGCAACCCTGCCAAACCTTTAACAATAAGATTCTTATGTTGCCGACAATTTCTGTCCATTGTGTAAAAGAAGAAATTGAGATCAAATTTAAGATTCAAAACTAAAACAGCATGTGAATGTGACAATAGGCAAACAGTCGATCTTCTGATAAAGGAGTGCCTCATGTTTGCAGTCAAAAAGGAAATTCAAGACTTCGGCACTACTACAGGAGTCTACCCACAACCCAAAAACCTCAAATCGATCCAAGATTCAACTCTTTTTGAGAGAGCAGACCACACAAAAATCTTGCCCAATCTTCGATGGAGTTTCAATCAAGCTTTTGTCGTATTTATTAATTATTTTATTTTTTGATGAAAAATAAAAAAGTATTTGAGGATAAAGATTCAGGGGAAAAATATTAGACACTATGATCTAGCACTGTAGACATAAATGATTCCGTCTGGTTCATAAGGAAGGGTTTCACGTCCGCTGCGTTGATGTTCTACGCTACGGAAAATTGGCGGGAAATGTGTTTCCGATTCCGCGGCAGCGTATACGAGTATGTACGTACTCATATTACAGCTATGTACGTACGTACAGGATCCAATCGTAATAAATGTATGCAATATCTATACAAGACACGAAATACGAAGAGATTGATAACTCCGCACTACAATCATATCGAGGTATCTATCCTGTGAGTATTAAAATTCCTAAGTTCAACCGTAATTCGGCATTTTCATTGAAACACTATACTAACTCAACGTGAATTTCACACATATGAATAAACCAAACCAACAACGGGAAATGTTTTTCATACTTATACATATTATTCGTGTGTAAGTAAGCTGGAAATACTGTATCGACGAAATATGTGATACTTGATAAGGGGTTCCTATATAAAACTGTTGCTACGGAAAGAAATGTCGAAATGTCCGCAGTCCCCAACGTGATAATGAAATATTTTGACCCTTTTCTGTGCCTCTCACCCGAAAGGTTTTTCTGCTTGTTACCACTAGAGACTCCGGAATATAGATCGCACGCTGGATGCAATAATATTCATCATTACACCTTCATAAGTTAGTGCTCCACGTATAGGTTTGGGGTTATGCTACAAACCATTGAAGGGATATTCTGCCCAATCTTGTACAACCAAAGTCACGGCGAAGCTACGACGTTCTTATCAGCGAAACTGTCATATCTTCTAAGGCTGGACATAGATTGGCTTAGTTCACACTACTTGAATAGTTTTAGTCAAGTAGCAAGTACATAATTTGGTAACTAAACGTGTCCGAACACCTAAAGTCGTGAATTAGGCTGAAGGGTATGTGCTCATTGCCCTTAGACATTCAGATGAAAGTCTTGTCATATTCGACATTTATTTTATACTCCCTATTTCTAATCTTTTTCGATTCCTCCATTGTTCAGCACAGTATCCCAAATGATGTTAGTTAAAAATTCACTTTAACTGAATACAACAATAATGATCTACGGTTAGTACGTAAGTACCTACGTAAATGTGTATACTGTACTCACATACCTGTGTGGAGACGTAAGTAGGTAGGTAGGTAGAGCTCGCATTCTTTATGTTTTATGAACAAATAATTTTATAAAGTGACGGAGGAAAAAAATAATGAACTCCCATTACACAGGAATGCGGGATTCTCGGCGTTAGCCGGCGACCTAGGTGAATAGAGGCCCGAGTAAAAAGAAACTAATCCGTCACACGGACGCGATTCGTCTCTTCTCATTCAACCACCGAATACTTTGTAGAAGAGCCACCCGGCAGCGACGACATTCGTCTGACGTAGACAAGGTCGCACGGTTTGCCCTTGCGTCCGGGAATTCGAACGAGCGCAGCCCGATTCTACACAGAACCAACAAAACAAAACAATCGTCATTATTATTGTTATTGTCAAGAACAAGAGCAAGGAGAATAGGCCGCACTCACATACACACGGCCTGGAAGTATATACTATAGGTAGCAGAGAGTCATGCCTAAAGCCAACACTTTTATACACACAGTACGCAACCAGGAGGTCATATTATAGTGTAAAGATATCGTAGAAATATTTTGCATTAGTGTTAAACGAAAACTTCCAAAGTAGAAATTTGGAGATTCTTGTAAATCATATACAGCCACGTCGTCTATCCATCCCATGGAGTGATGTACTGCCAAAAATCTAACGGTCTTGGGTTACGAATCACACAACCTAAAGATAATAAACTAAAGATTCTTTTGGATCAAGTAATGAAGCATCCTTATGAAAATGAAATATGGAAAATGTAATGATTGGTTTCATCGGATGAGAAAAATTATTCAAACTAATAAGTAAACAAAAAGAATATTTTATAATATTAAAAGCAAAAGCTATTGGACGACAGGCATAGAAAAAGGTTGATTGTCTTTTATAAATCAGTTATATTCTCCCTTAAAGTGTTACAATTTATTTTTTATAATTGAGAACTGCGGAAAATTTAAGAACCCCTGATCAAGCACAATCGACTTACAGACGAATACTCTAAGTATGAAAAATGTTTCCCGTGTGTAGTAGGATTGGTTAGTTTGTCACAATTTTGAAAAAATTTATGAAATATCATGTTTCGCGTTGAGGGTGTTTCTAAGAGAATAACAAGTTACGGATGAACTTAAACAATTATAGTTTTTTTCCCGAGTAATTCGGAATAAATGGTGAGTGTGGGTAGAGATGTGTAGCGTGGCCCTCTCTCCGGCCGACGGGCATTACGTAAATACATAACAAACTCACCTCACTACACCAGGCATGTATGTATACTGTAGTACCACGGTATAGTAACATTGTAATGGCAGATAGATGTATTATAGTGGTATGATATGGTATGGTAGAGGTACAGCGAGGCAAGCACGTACAAGAATGTGAAGGTGGCGTGGCGTGGTGTGGGCAGCGTCCAGCGGCGAGGATGACGAAAGACCACGACGCCCAGGAATGTGGAAGAGAATGTGGATTATGTGGTGATGTGTGTCATATCATCATCTTGATGTTATCTCTTTAAAACTTCACACAAAACACCAATTATTATTATCAGGTTTTGGTTACAACCGAACTAACAAACACGGATGTCGGTATCCCGACTCTCCTACCTAGGTCAAGTCACGGATATAAGTATCCCGACTCTCCTACCTAGGTCAAGTCACGGATGTAAGTATCCCGACTCTCCTACCTAGGTCAAGTCACGGATATAAGTATCCCGACTCTCCTACCTAGGTCAAGTCACGGATGTAAGTATCCCGACTCTCCTACCTAGGTCAAGTCACGGATATAAGTATCCCGACTCTCGCGATCCATCATGAACAATTTCAAAATGAATCTTAAGTTCCTGAAAAGATTTCATTCAAAGATTCTAAATGTGCTACGCCAAGACGCCGGTCTCTGGGACCTAGCTAGACGAACAGCTAGGTGTACAAAACTATCACGATATAGATTTGCCAAATGTTTCGATTTTCAGAGAAATCCCGGTGTCTTGGATTGACTTCCTGTCCCGAAAAAATGTTGATAAAAACTTAGCAGCGAAAGAGGCTTAAAATCAAAATTTAATGAATCATAATTCTCCCTCGGAAAAGTGTGAGGTAATAGTATTAAATGTCAAAGCTTTCATGGACAAGGACAAAACTCTGTTGCATGTGTACATAAAAAGGAGCGTACTTTTGTGTTCAACGGTAAAATAAACAATAGCCAATTTACAGGGTACTTCGAAATAACGGAACAGAGGTCGCTCAAATGTTTGACATAATATATCTCGCATTCCATCGCAACATTTAGTAAAGATTAAACATCATTCTAAAATTTTCTTACATACATAGATATATTAAAATACTCTAAAATGCGTAATTTTTCAAAACGCTACGCAACTAAACTAAACCCCCTCCGAAATTATTTTCTGGCTACGGCCTTGATTCTGTTAACCATTGAACAACGTGATATGTAGGTAATATCAGAGTTTATTATTTTTTTTTTTAAAATGAATCTGTGCTCACCCAAAGTGAACACAAATACACTCCTTGACTCTTTCACAGTAAGCTACTTAAAGCTTGTGTCGTGAAAGAGGAAGATGGTCGGCACCTGGGATCGAACCACGACGTCCGCAGTACGAAAGCCGGCGCTGTAACCGCTGGGTCACCAACCACTTCAAATTTATTGTTCTAGATACTTAGCTATCAATTCAAATCACAGATTTACTCGCATTGCTCCCTACTCCATATTTCAGATCCAAGCGTCAAGTCGTACGACTGTTAATCCATTTAAATGTGTCAATGTATTCGTCAAGATTGCATTCGACGTTATAGCAAGTAATGTTTAAAAACCATGAATAAACGAGGAAAAAAATATCAAATTAGACAGTTTTTGTTTGCATTTTAAGGATTTGCGAGATCGTAGGTCACAATCCCTGCCTCCGGAGACAGATGAACGCTCTGTCGATTGGATCGTGCGCTACGAGAGAACGCGTGTTGTTGAGTTCAACTCTCTGGAATCTGTGCTACGGTTCGATGCCGTTACATGTCACACAAATATATCATTACGCCGATCGGATTTGAGCTCTGCTACAACACCACGCCGGCTTTATTAACGCAGAAACGTACAAATTCAAAACAAAAATATTCCTATACAATCGTAGCCAGATGCACACAATATACCGTGAATGTGGCGTGATATGCTGTCTCAGTCATCTCCGCTGATATTGCTAGTGAGCGAGCGGGAGAGAAACATTGACGCAGAGAGGAATTCCAAGATCGCACACGTTTTTGTTGTTCTTATTCTTGTTGGCAGCGCTGACGTACCTGTTGGTGTTGATACGGCGCAGCGGCCAGACGCGATACCAGGAAAACTTTCCACAGCGATCCACCCCTGTACCTCTCTGCTGCTATGTTCACGGCATCCAACAATCCATTCAATCTGAAAATTACTAACGGAAATGGGTAATGGTGTTACTGGAATTCCTTCCATGTAAATCAGCCCACAACCAGATTCGGCGTAATCTGAATCTGTTATAGTCTTCCTATAATTTATACCCCACTTGATAAAAGAGAATAATATCAAAGAATCACCAAATATAACACAAAAACTAGAACCTACAATTGTGAGATTACACGGTGGTGAGACAGCCTGAAAATACTATCTGCTCTCGTATGGAGGTAACTTTGTATACAATCTTATTATACAAGGATTAAAAATTTCACACATTGTGACAAAAATGTATGTAGGTGTGTCAGGTAAAACATCATCAGAGATCGAGTAGCCAAGCTCAAACTTAGAAAATAAGACAGTAAATATAGGAAAACATCATTTTATCAATAATAGCGTAGGTATGTTGATTTCAATACAGAAATGTCTAGAAGAGTGTGCGGGAAAGGTCATCATCCAACTATGGGTAGATTCAGTTGACGAAGAAGTTGACCTCTCTAGATTTAGAGGTACTGGTAAACAAATTTGGGATTTTGAAGCAAACCATCGAAGTGGTAACACCAAATCTGACTTAATACGTCGTTATTATACGACAGTCAGGTAAGAAAATGTGGTAAAGAGATACAACCGCATCTCGAATTAAAGTATGGTGTAGTGTCGTATTAGTGTGGCGAAGTAAAACGGTAGCCGAATGGTCCCTCGTAAAATGCCACAAGCATGCATGCTCGCGGGAGATATCGCGCATGGGGCAGCATGCGCAGTGCCTACAAACGGCCCAGTGGAACATCAAACGCGCATTAATGCGAGCTGAACGGTAGCGAAACGAATTTTGCAACAAAATAAGTCTTGAGGAATGCAAACACACTGCATATTATTATTATATCCCAAGATGACGAACGGACTATGGCAAATTATAAACGATTGTATTCTATTCTTTGTCAATTGTTTTCGACTGTCGACTTAACCTTAACTCGATATGTTAGAAATGAATGGAAATAAATGTCAAACTGTTAAAAATGTATGCCTGTCGTCCAACAGGCTTTGCAGCTTAATACCATATTTGGTGGAATTATTAGGAATGTAGGTAACTAAATAGTTTCGTCAATCTATTTGATGCTCGCGTGTTTAAAGCAATAAGCTTCTGCTTCAAACTGAATTTGCTTATCCATCGAGATATCTACAAATACAATAAGTTAGTGAGTATTGTAAATCGTTTAGCAGTGAGAGGTACGGGTTAAATGGAGATAGCGATATTTTGTTTATTTGGGTCAAAAGACAGAGACGACGGATACAAGGAAGCGGAAAATCAATGTTATATCGACAAAACAAAACCACGACATCTCCTCACCCAATAAATTAAATCATTAGGTATGAAATCTCCTCATAACATCATTGTACACTTTTATGATTGAATCTACTGAAAAAATCGATCAGTATGAGTTAACTACAATTTTCTAACATTAGACTATTGAATTAGATCAGGGATGCACAGACTTATAGGGAGCAAGGGCCACCGGGGAAGATTATGAGCCAAGGACGGGCCGCTCTAAAAGTTTTAATTTTTGTTTTAGTATTTCACCGGTTAATTTTGTAAAAGTAGGATGCTGTGTTTCATAGTGCTTTTTCACATAACATGCCTTTGGAATGGAAATAGAGCTGTTGCATATTTTAAACACACAATATTATTACGCGATGAAACAAAAAAAAATATTTCTCGGTCCAAATATCTTGAAACTGCCGATTTTCATCTTTAATCTTGCGTTTTTTACTAGTTCCTGGCTTATCCATATCGAAATTGATACATGTGCTTGGTACGACGAGTAGAATAGGTACGTAGTAAACCTGAACAAGAAAATTGTAGATATAGGTACTTAATGCCGCATTTTTATTACGAACAATTCAAAAGTTTCAATAAAAAGTCAAGAAATATTGTTACTTTCGACTTCCACAGTAGATATTTTACACAAGAAACCAAAAAAGTAACTAATAAATAGTTTTTTTTAATAATCCTTGGAAAAGCTACAAAAGTAATGAATATTCTTTTGATTTTCCTATATTTTAGCCAAAATTTCCAATATTGTCGGCGGGCCGCAGATAGACTGACAAAGGGCCGCATGAGGCCCGCGGGCCGCAGTTTGTGCATCGCTGAATTAGATGAACTACGTACAAGAAGCGACATCCCATAAAATGTGTATTTGAAAATGAAGCTGATGTTTAGGGCACCCATGCGTTTAGTATACCTACACCGCTCTTTGTTCTATAAAATGTACCTATTTGTATTTTCAAATATGGGATATTTTTATTTAGATGAATCAATCAAATCCCTTTACACCCTACTCAGGGGCGTAGGGATTTGTTTTGTTGCCTTTCCTGAACAGTTTCTTTTAAGAGGGTGAGGTGGTCAACCTCACCTGATCAATTTCCTGCCTCTTACAGGGTGCCCGAAAAATCAGCAAAAAGAACAGAGGTGCTATTCTTAGCCGACAACCCCACGACGATTTTATTTAGATGCCATTTTCTAAAGTTTATTTCGTCTAATTATTTTGGACATAAAAGTTTGTCATTTTTGTTCCGAATGCCGCTTCTATATAGTACATTTTTGTGTACCTACACTTGCGACTAACCCGAGCTCTACTTACAACTAACCTAAGCTACACTTGCGAGTAACCCAAGCTACAAATACGACTAAACTGAGCTACACTTCTGAATAACCCGAGCTACTCTTGCGAGTAACCCGAGCTACACACATGACTTAACTGAGCTACACTTGCGAGTAACCTAACCTATACTTGCGACTAACCCGACGGTAACTGTGTATTAGGGATTGCGATGCAGGAATTTGCGAGGTAAACAATGTGGGGAGATTTGCAGATAGGCAGGCGAAGGTACACAGCGTGGAGGCGCGTTTGTCGCGAGGATGGGCCCGTGGTCTCTTATCACCGGCATGCCTCAAGTCATGAAAATAATAAACATGTCCCTATCTCACTCCGGCCTCCCGACTCCAACCGGTTGTCTCGCTGTTCCCGAACCACACTCCACCCTCACTCAACAGCCAGACAGACTCTATGGGTAAGAACTCGTTTCAGCCGGTCGGCGCGGGTCGGAATCGGCTTTCTACGTGTTCTTACCCTACCACACTATCGGACCGGATAGGAATGAGGATACAACCTGTGATTATACAAACAAAATCCCCATGTATGTAATTGGGAAGTTCGTCCATAAGTCAGTTTTTCCGTTGAACTGTTTGTTCCGGGAAAAAGGCAAAATGTCCGGAGTTCTCAAAGTGGTAAGTTGAAATTGGAACTCTTTAATCAGACAATTATTGTAATTGTATTGTAAAAAAGGGATGCAGGTTGAGGGTGAGGAACTAACGGGCAAGGAAGATATACCCATTCGATTAATACGTAGTTGACAGCTTATTGGTGCGTTTGCCGACTTTCTTACGACATTATGAAAGCCACAACTTCGAATCCACGAAGTTTGGATGAGCCCAGATAAAAAATCCCCTAACATAAAAAAACACAGAAAAGAATTTATCGAGTCCGGATTTTATCAGCCAAATGCTTCTGCTATGTTATGGTCCGTTCATGAGCCCCATAAGGATACTTCATTTGACAGCCTATAACAACATAGATGGAGATCGAAAAATAAAAAATATCTACATATTATGTATAGTTTGTGGGACAATCTCACAAGAGGGCGTGTCCATATTTTCAATACCATTTTGTAGTTGGGTGTAAAATAAACTATTTTTTTTATTTTGTTTCAGATGCCTACATCCAGGTCTAAGTGTGGCAGATATATGTACCTATTACGAGAGTATGCTTCTCGCAGTAGGTACCCAGCTATGTGGATACGTGTATACATTATGTAGGTACCTACCTTCCGTGTTATTTTTTAGTCTCTTTATCCGAACCCGTCCAGCCACCGGTCTTACCCGCCTGCGGTAAATTTCTTTTTATTTCTTTTCTTTTTACCTTTATTTATTTCCCGCTCTACAACATACACCTACCTACATACTAACATGCTTCTACCAACAAACACATCGCATACCTACATATATGTAGGCAGGCCTCTATAAGATACAACTAACTATATATTTCATTTTGTATATTATGTGTATGGAAATATGGCTACAATATAAATACTTACTTACTTCTTATTATAAAATATAAGAATCTACTTTAAATGTAGATTAAAATGTAGGTACCTTTAAAGCGTTTGCTAATTGCCTAGCCTTTTAGTATTAATGGGGATTCCGATCTTATAAGAACCGAAGGTTTATTCACGAGAAAGTTTAATTCGAACTGAAAATAGTTATATTCTTGGCATTATAAACTTGAAAAAATGATTAGGAGTTTCGAAGACAAACATTACCACCTAATGGCGAACGTTGTTAACGTAAAGTGATCACACTAAGCCAGCCTTCGAAATTACAGTAGAAGACGGTCGTAAGCCCGTAGTGGTTTTTTCCATTTAAAAATCGAACATTAGCAATGAATTGTTAGTCATTAGTTGTTATTTTTTCTTGAAAAAAAAATCATGTTTAGGTAAATGAGAGAAATTTCAATTATATTTCACATATTTCCGCATCTTACGTTTCTATATAAATATTGAAAATTTTGAGTTATGGATCGATAAAATTTGTGAATAATTCCAGAAAAAAGAAAAATTACTCAAAATGCATCCCCAACTAGCTAAACTATTTAATTTAAGTCAATTCTATAATAAAACATAAATATCAGTTTCGCATGTTAATGTTTCGTAAAAGTGCAAAAACGGATGTTCAGGTCCAAAGTACCCTTAGGTTTGACTATTTACAAACTTAAACTTTTTCGTGAATAACTCTGCTGGTCCTCCAATAAATATCTAATCTCTTTTATCCTAAATACGCGTAAATTGGTTTATTGCAACAATGTGTTTTGGCTTATGATGATTAGACCTGATGGTTTTAGAGAACTGAGAAAGAGCAGTCGATGGTAGAAATTGAAAATTGGACTAGTCGAGTGTCGTATGTAGGTACCTATGTTCTTTTAAAAGAGTTTTGTTTTTGACTGACGGACGACCGTCTTCTACTTGGTTTTGAATAATATAATCGTCAACATAATAATATAAGTAAAAAGTTGTTTATTGTTATGTTATACCTCAATTCTGGTGTATGAAAATAATGTACAAAAAATTTATTATAATTAAAACATTTTTACGTTAACCATTAATTACCGGTCCTGCATTGGTATCGCCCAAGGGCCAACTAAAGAACCTGAAATCTAAGAATGAAGAATCCTCCAAATTATGTAAATGTGTATACTTTGGAATTTTTTTAATATCTTAGGAGGCAACATAATATTACACGAATGCAAATCGAGTCCTCAGGGGTTAGACCTCAGTCCGTCCGTCATCTCGCGTGAGAAGGGTCCAAGCTAGCTGCCGGGGGAACAAGAAGGCGGTCATTATGCCCGACCTTGGGCTACCGAGAAACGATTTATGACCGCTCAGGTGTGCCAGCCAACTTGGGGAAAGACACAAAATACATGTGTGGATCTTTTCTTGGAAAATGAGCATCGCGTATTATTGGGTACCTACCTACCTGAACACGTCCCCACTTCCAGAGAATCCATTTACGAAATATGCGCCTTTGGGGAAAATCGAGATTAAAAAATTGTTAATTTCTGCGCCACACATAATGTGTATTTCATTTCACAAAAATGAATGCTCTAACCTGCAACCAGCTTATCTGAGAGCAAATATTTTTGAATTCAAAGCAGGCCTTGATATTTTTTAATACTTCAGAAAATAGGTAGGTAAATTGAAGAATACATATATAATCTAGAAACAAAATTAATTGAAAGCCTAGTATTCCGTGTTCTGCAATCCATCAACGCAGCCTTTTAGTCTTACTTATTGGTTATATAGAGAAGATTAAGACATGTCGAGGACTTATTCCCACCCATTAAAAATAACGATCGAGATTATCTGTGCAAAGAAGATCTGTAACAAATTCGTAGACGACCCTTCTATGAATTTTATTATATTCACATATTATGTGCCATTTCTTTGAACTTGCTTCGCTTACTTACTACTAATACGCTTCTCAGCCACGTAGAGTAGAGAGAGAGGTGATATTTGAGAGGTGAAACCTTTCTTCAGCGGTGTGATTCAAAGAAAATTCGAATGAATTCAAACTCCACTCACCGAGAAGAATTATTCACAATTATTATTCTTTACAACCATTTGTTCGCGAAATGTCCTCACTTTTTGATCATTGAATCGCGCTACTTTGCGAGGTTCCCTAGATTACGAACCTCCGTAGTGGTATAAACAGATAACTGATATACATATTTCTTCCCACTATGCACATAGGTACCTCACGCATGGTCAATGAACACAACTGGATTACTGCCGAATGGCCAAATTTGGCAATGCATCAACACGAGTGGTCATACTAGAGTAGATATGCACCGTCGCGAGAGAAGGGGTCAATAAGAGTCAATGCATGAATGGAATAAGTATTTCGGAAGGAATTTTGAGGGATCATATCTTACCGGGCATAGGAAAGTAGTATTTGGCTCTATACACGCTACATACGGAATTCAAATGACCTCAAGGCCTATGCACTTCCACTCGGAATAGGTCTTCCTCTCCCTGATGGTAAATTTGCGATTAATTAGACAGATCACGTAATTGGTAAACTCATTAGATAATATTTTAGCATCGATGGCTATTCCGGGCTATTTGGCCGTAGTTTTGTAGGTCATATATTGCTCAACGTTTCAACTACTAGTGGTTATGTGGGAGGCTTCATCAATCTTTCACTATTCGTAGTTTGAATAATCAAATGACCGGGAATACTATACGATACATTAAATTACTACGCCGGCCGTGAAAGCTTCAGAAACTCGTTGGATATTGATAATTCTCATGATTAGGAGTTTCGGAGACTTAAACATTACCACCTAATGGCGAACTTTGTTAACGTAAAGTGATCACACTAAGCCATCCTTCGAAATAACAGTAGTGATTTTTTTTTTAAATCGAACATCAGTAATGACTTTTTGGAGTTTTTAGTTGTTACATAATATTCGTTGGATATTGATAAAAGCTGTTGTCCAACATTGGAACGGTTGAGGATGAAGAAAGAGACAAGTGAAAAACGCGTGAAAGAGTATGAAAAAGGTAAATAAAACGCCGAGCCAATGGAGCGCGAACGAGAAGCGCCTACTTGTGCATGTGAGAAATTAATATTACAAAAAGCCAGACCTCATCCCATACAAAACGAGATTTTCAAGTTTGAGAAGCATTTGCGAGCTTCCGGTGACGAGCGCGCATACCACACAACCTGCTATATTATGCTATACCTACAATCCACCTACTAAATAGAACGTCACCTATTTTATGTACATGGTTTGCCATCTAGGTACGGAATTTTAAGACGGGTATTTGAGACCATTTTTGTGGCTAGTAGCATAGTATCTAGTCTCTCCATGCCCCATAGATAGATAGAATCATAATTGTCAAGCGTGTTTGGAAAATCTTGGGAAAATTAACGTACCATTCCTTAAAATGTTTGATAGATTATGTAAGGGTTCATGGTACTCTTTCGTGGTATTGTTAAGATACATACCACGAAGCCACCATAGAATGGACAATCATTTTATCTGTGGAGTTAATTAGAAGTGATTAAGGTGTGTGGACTCGGATAGACAAGGAAGAGATGACACACACCGGATGGCCGTGGAATATTTTTAAACGAGAGTCTGACGCCGACTAGCGTAGCGGCGCGGCAGATCTCTTCCGAAATAAACAAATTCTTGCATTCCTAAGAAAATACCTGCACAGTTAATTGTATGAGGCAATAAGGTGCAACGAATTCAATCTACTATACGACACATTTAGGTCCCAATTTTCATGGTATTCTATTATATCAATGAAACCAATATACAACGTTCCAAATTCGAACCGAATTTGAAAAAATATTATGCCATTTAAAAATCGAACATCCATTGATTTAATGATAGCATCAATAATTATTATTATTGGTTGGTTCTATATTGTAATAAGTGAAGTCGATTGTTTGTCATTTATTTTGTTTTGTCTTATATTTTTATTTATAGAAGATATAATTTCAGATTGACGTTTGACGGTTTGAAATTTGTTCAGCCTTGTTGATTGCAGCGATAAGGTTATAATGATTCATTTTAATTTTCATATCCTCTAAATAAAAACTTCATAAAATAAGTTAAGCTTCACCCATAGATTTGTATCGAATATTAAAAGGAAACTGCATTATTTGGAACCCTTTTTTCGAGTAAAACTGAAAAATCGTTATTTTGATCCGTTCATTTATTATGGTTTTACTATATCAAGAAGTGAACTAATAATAATGACTTTCTTTATTCATAGATAATAGCATTACATTAATTTTTACAAGTATTTGAATACACCTAACTGAGCAAAGCCCGTACCAAGGAACTACAACATAAATAAAAACTTACTACATAATTATCATTTGTATGAAGAAAAAACTTGGATATCACTGTGCTTAATATGCCATCAATGGAAATGAAAAATGGTACCTACAAGTACGCCCTCATGGTAGAAAAAAGTTAACCATGTGCAGTTTGAACGACTAGGGGGTCGGGTAACATACCACTTTCAACGAGATTATGTTGGGATTTGAATTCAATAATGACTTCCATATGAGCAGACACCAAAAACACCGTCAACATATCATCGTTGCACACAAAATATGAGGCATGTATAAATTAAGAACTAAATAAAAAACATTATTACATTATTAAATCTTTTTATTCGCGCGTGAAATTAGAATTTATAGAAGTAAAAAAACGACGATTCATTGATCAATTTGTTTACAGGGTTCTCAAACAAACAGTTGTACTACGCGAAATAGAAGATTTTTCTTGTTATTTTTACATGATCTAAAATTCGTAAGCCCAGAGCAACAGAAATAATTTCGGGAAATGTATCGAAGCGGAACAACCGTCCGGGCAGTACGGCCTAAAAATACACAGTATTTTCTAGATGTAATCAACATTTTTTGAAAATATAAGGCAACAGAAGCACTTGGAATGGCACACTGTATAAAATGATAACTGGATAAAATATCTCATATGCTGGTCGATATAAATTCCGGACAATATGGTAACATATTATCATTATTAGCAATTTAGTTTAGCATGCTCAATTTGGATCTTATTTTGGGTTGCGTTGAAACTTACACAATACACATGGCTCATATTTTATGTATCTTTCGATGCGTGTGTAGAATCTCCCAGAGTACGTACTCGCACGAGTACCCGCGGAAAGAAAAGTACTAATATAAAGAGAGTCGAGCGGGTGGATCGAGAATAGTCTGCGCTCGCACAGCGGAGTGGCGGCGATGTCGCCCGGTGCGCCAACACAAAAAGTGAATGCGCCGCGATGGAATTTGACATTGAAATAGTGAAATTCCTCGCATCACGATTATCGGCAGATTGCGTGGTGTGGTGCATTATAATGGCGCACAACTATGAGATTGTCGGAACTGCCAACTAATCCACACGACAGCTCGCCCAAGTTCTTTACCCCCAACATAATTACACTCACTATACTCCACCATGGCGCACTCTTTGATAGTTAGAACGAACAACAATATTTCCAAGCATATTGTAGCTCCTTTAAAACCATTTACTAGCAGCGCAAAAAGACAACGACAAAGTTGCATTTAGGTAAATTAATATTGTTTAAGAATTTATTATGTTTTGTAAACGACATTGGCAAATAACAGACGAAAAAAAATTTGAAACATCGAAATTACGATTAACAATACAAGCTCATTTTAGTAGTTTTTTAGTTAACTGGTTTATATTCTAAATGTTGGATAGAGCAAAACTTGTTGGTATTCCTATGAAATATTATACTATATTTTTTATTGACAAAACTAATTCAAAACAATAATTTTACCGGAAAATTTATAACAATTCACAGTAACACTGTATAGTAATCACATCGGTTATATCGCCTTTGAATAGAAAATTATCGGCAACCAGTTTTGAGAGGAAGAAAATCAGACGCCTCGTCGTAAGCTACGGCTACACTATGGCCCATGCTGGTCCAGGATTGCCAAATAGTGGCTCTGGCCAAGCATTGGCAAGTAGCAACATTTGGCAAATATACTTGTACACCTGGCTACACTATTGGCCCAACTCTGATTGCTGGCACGAGGCTAGACTGCTACACAATGTTTCTATCACTTATTTATTGATTAATTCTTGCTTTTATTCATCATTTTACATTCTAATCTCCAATTATTCACTGTATACATCTGAGTGGGGAATTTCAAGAGAGTTTATTTTATACCAAAGCACGAGCTCTGCTCAATTTTGGGGGTAAAAAAAATATATTTAAAAAAATGTATAAATTTGTTATTGTGAATGTATTTTTTTAATGTTTTTTATTTCCTTAATAAAAATATTTGAATTTGAATTTGAATTTATCTCCCTGGGCAAAAAGGATATTTTAATATAATTTCCAATTCACAAATATACATTCATAATTTTATTAAACCTAACCTTCAATTTTTATTGATGTTTATTGTTTTGCAATAGGTATATATTTACCTAGCTCTTACAGGTTGATTTGGACTATAACATAAATGAAAATAAAAGATATTACATACATACTCGAGTGGTTTAAAGAAAGCATCAACCACCGTCTTTGCCGTTTGCGATTTTCATTATTTTTAATAACAGAAAAGCAGATGCCGCATGTATCACTGTATGGGATGCTGCAATTAATGCCATAATATGATATTATCATTGTCAACTTCCATTATTTTATCAGGATTATAAAAAAAATGTATAAAACACTATGAAAATAACAACATGGAAGACAGCTGTCAACATTGTTCCAATATTGGTGAATACTTGCGAACTCGATCGACAAGTAAACAAGTAACGGCCAATGTCAAATATTTGGCGATATTGGTCATTGGTGGAGCGGCCACACTATTTGCCCGTGATGGGCCAGAGCCTCTATTTGGCCAGCATGGCCCATTGTCTAGCCGTGGCTGTAACAAAGCATCATGTTGCCAGAAGGAAAAATATTCATCACCGAATCCCGATCATAAACTAAGATGATGGCAAGGTCTTACCTGGAGAGAGTCCTGTGCGGTCTGCAGATAATCCCGGAGCATCGCTTCCTGTACGCCCAGCCACGCCAGCCTCGGGTCCTCCAGTTGGGTGTCATCTGCAAAAACACAAACAATCATAAATCTCTAAGGAGTTTCTGAAGCAAAACCCAAGTAGTATCAACAGTAATTCCTAGATGTTATTACACCTAATCTATCTAGTCTACCACTGGTGTGAGACAAAAATGTTTCCATGTACGTTATAGACTGTGAAACCATCCAACTGATTTTCCCCAAACTGGTTTCATTAGAAAGGTCATAATGCGAAGATGGCTTTAGACCACAACAATGAAAATGTGTTCCTTTTATAGCGCAGAAGCACACCCCGGGTTTGAACTCTGCCTAATAGCCTAATATACATGGGGATATTCTCATATAATTAAATTACATTTTTGTGTAATGGTTGGATGGTTAGTAGCCTAGCGGTTCAGTCTCCGACTATTTTCTGAATGTGGCGGGTCCGATCTCCGATGCCGACCATCTTCTTCTTTTAGGACACAAGCTTTGCCACCTATGAAAGAATTCAAAAGTGTATTTGTTTTCGCTTTGGGTGAGCCCAGATTCATTTTAAAAAACAAAATATGCCCATCATTGTTTTCGGGTGTTTGGTGTTTATGTTGGCCCAAAATACAGACTGTTGACACAAAACACTGTATATAATATGTCCTCTCATCAGAAAGTTTTTGCAATATTTTGTGATTATCGCGTCGATCATATCGTGTGAAATAATCACATCCGAGAACCCCCTAGTAGACGAATAAGTATTCAATAAACGGAATTCACCATACTCGGTGGAATGATTGAAAAAAATTAAATTAAGATAAACTTTTTTTACCATCCTGACTAGTCTCATAGAAACATGTCTAGCATGGTAACGGGAGAAAGAGAAACTCTAAAAGTAACGTATTGTGTGATCAAGTAGGACGTATGTCAAAGCAACAAATCAGGCTAATAAAAACAAGAGGAATAACAGAAAAAATCACATAACAGGTTGTTGAAAAGTTTAAGCAGGATGTGATATCCGCAAACAGAAAATGCTTCAGGAAACTGCTTCATACCTTCGCAGAGTTGTTTGTTTTTGCACAGGGAATGAACTTGATAAATATTTGCTTGTTATATTAATTTCGTGTTAAGATCACGGGTAATAAGTACAAAGTATAACCGAATGTTCAGTGCACTGGTGGAATCATTATTTTCCTCCCAAAAATGCCCAAGTTATTAATAATTAAATTTATTGATGAATTCACCATTTAAATCTCCCCTACGTCTGCTGCAGCTATATGAGTATTTTGAAGCTTCATAAAGCAAGCGCAGAAATGAAAATGTCGGCTGACGACGGGGATGCGTGATAAGATACGTGCCCAATAATTTTCAGACTCGAAAAGATTTCAAAGAGTTAAAACACTTGCCGAAACTCCAGCATTGCCTGTCTCAAAGCCGGATGAAAAAGGAGCAGAGTTTATTTGCAAGGCCAGCACCCTACATTCTGAAAAAGAAACAATCTGGCTCACAAAAAAAGAAAGAGAAAGTTTCTGAAGAAAGGATACCTGTCAAAGGTAGAGAGAGAGAACTTCGCAGATATGAGTTAGAAACACGTAGGAAAGGGAAATAATATGTGAGGTCGAAGACGTAGTGAGATGGAGAAGGCAACGAAGAAGGTTCTTGTATGAAGGTATGCACATGTGACAAGAATGGACTCATCCAGACTTCCCCACGTGGCATTGCACAACCATCCCCGTGAAAGATAGCTTCCAAGCCGATCACCAGAGCTGGATGGACATCTGGGAGTCGACTTCGCAGATGGCTAACCCCACCTCTTGAATTACAGGACACAAGGCCAAAAAGGCTTGCTCAATATGCTTCGAGATAATTGGTAATTATTGACAACACCGTTGGCAAAGGATCTAACTAAATAAACCTTTCAGCTGGTATGCATAGCAGATGTAAATTTTCGATAGGGTGATAAAATGTACAAAACATCAAAAAGGGTCGCGGGACACGTTTATATGCCCTGCTCAAAAGTACCTAACTAAAATGTAAACTGGGGTTGCAAGTTGGAATACATTGTATCAACTATACCTAAGTAGTAGTTACGCAGAACCAATGATATAAAAGCGTATGGTCAGCGGCGACTACCTTCCAGGGAGACACGGATGACTGGAAGCAGTGGCGTCACCCAGCAGACAGCACATCACGCAGCCGCGTTCCATCACGCCTCTCCTCAGCTCGCATTGTCACTAATTACGTATTATTATATATATTGGTAATCTCGCAACAATGTTAAGATTACCCAGAACTAAACGGACCTCGAAGCGGTCGCATTTTTACCCACTACTGTACCTACTTATTTCATTTCGAGATCTGTAAAAATAAATGTCATACCTCAGAAGGCGTTGCAATACAATAATAAAATACATACTCGTATTGTGAATTTGAAACCAAACTGTCCTTTTACGATATATTTATTGATCAAATCCGGGGATCACTCTTGAAATTTAAGCCGGATTTCAATATCGACCGTATATGCTTTGAAAACTAGAAGTACTTGTAATAAACATTAATTATTACAACATTTTTTAGACCTATGTGAAACTATTATTATGTTTACCAACTGTTCGATGTACAACATGGGTAGGCACTAGGTACGTATATCGAATTGAGTTTTACGAATATTACGGCGCTTTTTTCAAAATTATTCTATGCGTACTGAGTGGAACAAAAATGTTCGCCTTTTCACTTGCCTTCACTCTTTCTGACTCGCTACATGCAAAACGTCAAAATCGGAACAATATACGCTCGGAAAAGTTAATATTAAAATAACTGTCGGCGGTCCCATATGTATAAAGTGGGTAATTATTTACTTCGCGGGCTTCTTCGATTTTTCACGATTTTTTTTATATGAAACACATATCAAATTTATATGCAGATTGGTAAATAAGCATGTTATGGATTGATTTGTTAACATTTGACGTACCTATTTTATCAACCAATTTTTAGGTAAAAATCAATTTTAAAAGTTGCCTATTTTCTTATACAAACTTTTCTTTCATTGAGTGACATTTTATTTTTTTATTCTAAAATTGGTGTTTTTGTCTGAAAAATGAAGATATTGTTGATCATTGTTGTTTAGTTAGACAATTTGGATAGATTAGATTAGGGGATTTGAAAACATTCTCGGATGAAAACACTACGGATTGGATAGGTTAGGTTAAGGTTGGAACGCGGTTTTTAAGGTGGAGGAATTGGATCTGAATCGCGATGTAAAAGCAGAGGAAGGCCCCTGGGCCCGAAGACTTAAGAAGAGCAATGAAAGCGCTAGAGCTCGTATAAGTAAAGTGAGATTGCCAACTAAAAATGTATAAGAAGATGTAAGTTTTACTCCATTTCACTGTGATGAACTCAAAGACTTTGCTACTGCACAATGTCGAAACACTTCATCTTTTTGACGAATCCAAACGCACATTCTGGTGATGGGCACAGCCACGTCCCATATGCAAGTGCAGTAGCAAAGTCACTGCCTAAATCGTCACAGTGAAATGGAGTAAAACTTACATCTTCATATTGCTTCCTGTGAAAAGCTGATGATCTTTTTTTGTCTATCAAGGTACATGTTGTTCGCATGCAGTTCGTGACAAATCCTAGGTTATCATAAAATTCATAAAAATTTATAAGTTTAACGTTCACTATGCATAAATACAACATACAAACACTTAATATTGCAAAGGGACAAAAAAAACTGTATTATCTTCATATCATGTCGATGGAACGCATTTTATATGATTTTATACACTTTTTTGATTTCAAACTGAATAAATTTGAATGAAACTTAAATTGTTTTCAATGTTTTTAATTAAAGCCTTATGAAAAAATACTTGAACTATTTATTACAGAGAAGTAAGTACCTATAATATTTTAATGAGTTAATTAACAATAAAAACCCAGATTGTACAAAAAAAAAACGTAAAATTAGGTAAATTTTTCAAAATATTAGAATTTAAAAGGAAAATTGTTCGAATGCAAAAATGTTCGAAAAACAGTAGTACGAAGATAGGTACATTTTGCAGAAATTACAATATTGTTCGAATTTTTATTACATCAAGTTATGTACTCCATCGTTTTCACACCACATATTATTTGTCCCTATACTTATTTTTTTTTAAGTTTCAATGAAATAAATAAAAAACACATATTATACCTAATTCATGAAAATTATTATGTATTTTATTAAATAACAATTCAAGTTATATTTTAAGAAATAAAACACATTAAATTACTTAGTTAGTGATCGAAATTACAATTGTTAGAATTTTTTCGTCTTCATGTTAGTCTGTCCAAATAGAATTCTACGATGAATTATCTGTAAATCATTTGAGCATATTATGTTTGTGAATAAATCGTTTAATGAACTTAGAAACTATCTGGCACTATCAACTATCTGGACCAAAAATGGAAATGTTTATTAAGAGTATATTGAAAATCGTTAAATAATAATGAAGAAGAATATTGGATTTAGTTTATTTTATAGCATGCACGAGCATTAGAGAATCGAAAAATTCGTGTAATGAGGCAACCGTAACATCAATAATCAAGAAAATATTTATTTTCGGACTTCAGTCAGATGGGCACTGATCCAGATCGGAATGTGAGCACTTAGTAGTTTTCTTGTAGAAATTCCGGTATTGCGGGAAACAGCCGTACAAAGACACGTACGGTACAAAGTAATAATTTGGATACAAAAGAGCTGATATTAGGTATTCATATGGCCAGCTTGATATGTAATTTGAATGGAGATAGAGAGAGCGAGAGAGTAAACAATGATGAAACGCCCACGAAATTCCTGGCGCCAAATTCTTTTAAAAGTGGAATGGCCTGGGGCCGGGGTCACGTGACCCCTACACCAATCCTCATAATTTTGTTAATATTCGATGTGCCCGAGTATGTGTGACTAATAATACGGTACTGTATGAGCGTTGCATTGCATTCTGCTCAGGAATTTCTCGATCATTTTTGTTTGCAAGATAATTTATATAACCTGTGTTTGCCTTGTACTTAAGTACCTTTTCATATTTATCATAATGAATAGAAAACCAAATATTTTACTTCTTAATATTATTTATTTTTAAATTTGAAAAGACACCTTTAGATTTAATAAATATTTATAAATTATCTATGAAAATATTCCGAAAATTTGCTATAACCGGAAAATCGATCCTGGGACCTATGACATCAGTCGACTAGAAAACTAGACCACCCAATGGAATCAACATCAAATTACAAGTTTTTTTATTATGCTTACCTAAATAATTGTTTTCAATGCAAAATTACTTGATCCATAGATTATGAATGCAATTAAAAAAAAATAAAAACATCCCGAAAAGTTGTAACCGTTTCAAGCACTTATTAGTAAAGTAAGCCTCAACTACCACCCGGAAAGCAACAGAAGATGCGTTGGAACACACCAAATGATAAGAAGATTCTACGAGGCGGATCTTCGCGGAGAAGATGTCGACAAGGATGAAGTAAAGGCATAGTTCACCAAGTCCTCAGACTTGTGAAGTGTATATGCTCCATCTAGAGAGCGTACCTATATGGAAAAAGGAGAATAGCAATGATCTGGCCACAGACGTGTAACTAACTCTTCACCTATCTTGTTTTAGTTTTATTCAGACTGATTGATCAAACCAAAAGCCTTTCCCTATTTGGTGCATTCTAGACAACTGTCTCTCCATCTCAAATGTGTTGTGGAGGGCAATGCACATCCATGAGAGCGGACGAGCAGGGTGGCAGCGTGCTGGCAACTATTGCCTCATAAATTTCAACTCCACATCAAGACACGAGAGACGAGCTGTTCCATTCCCACACCGGTCATTGTTTCCTTTCCTACAAGAGGTGTGTGGGAAATTCACTTTATACTTTATACACCGGCAACTTTATCTACCTACACGATACGTAGCAAAGGAAATAACATTTCTATAATATTATCGTGGCTTTTTGAAGAAAAAATCGTCTTATAATGTTCCACACTGAAATCGTATTGAAAAACTAAGAACTGCCTTATAATGTATGTACCCATTTTAACAGACCTCGGTAGCTTAGTTGCTTATCAAATCACTGCCAACTTCTCATCAAGAGATCCCAGAGTTCAGATTATTTCGAAGACTTTTTTCATTTCAAAAATGGATTACTATCTCATAAGACGGGGCCAGTTGACTAGCAGATAATGTAAAAAGCATAACGTTTAGTCGGTTATAGTGATAACCAATTAAGTATACGACCGCCATTTTTTTTCTAAAGCTCACTTTTCTGGGCTCACTCAAAGTGAACACAAATACATTTTCAACATCTTTCACATAAAGCAAAGCTTGTGTTGTGAAAATGATCGGCACCGGGACTCGAATCCACGACCTTCAATACGCTGTGCGTACGAAAGCTGTCGACTGATACCACTGGTCTACCAACCACCTCTAACTTATATCTTTATGTCCAAAAATATTAATACGGTAACATATGGATACTTCATCATCATCATTGGCGCTACAGCCCGTTATGAGCCTTGGCCTCCTATATGGATACTTAGTCTAAAAATATAAGTTGTTTAGGTGAATCGCAAATACCTATCTAGATATTGGAAAATATTCATCCATGGGGGTTCAGTACTGGCTAATTCCGAATAAAAAAACAAAAAACAACTGAAGATATACACATATTACAAGTAGGACCACAAAAAAGACAAATAGTAGGAATAGGTAAGTAAGAAGAAGTGGATGCTTTGGCGGGATTATTGCCGAAGAAATTTCTTACTGCCAACCTTACAACAACAACAAAATATTTCGTATTTCCTCTGATTATGTTCTTTCAATAAAAAAATCCTAGCCGCTTGCAGGATGTTGGATACGCGTATAGCTTTAGCAAAGTAATTACTAATATCAAAAATGCATGAAGATTTTACGCAGTATTATACTCCAAAGAAAACCACAAAATCGTAAAAACACATTTAGCAGTAGATATAAAAAATGTATAATGGAAGAAGAATAACCAAATTGGCTAATAACTCTCGATACCAGTGCATGGGTGTGTGCTATCTGAGAGGGCTGAAGAATGGAAAGAAGAAGAGAAGGGGGCGAAATGCTATTGATTATGTATCAATTGTTGGTAGACATTGTTATTTTTTTCTGTAAATCTATACTGCTATTATAAAGAGGAAAGTTTTGATTGATTGATTGATTGTTTGTTTGACGGGAATAGGCTCCGAAACTACTGAACCGATTTGAAAAATTCTTTCACTGTTGGGAAGCTACACTCTCCCCGCTGAACATAGGCTATATTTTATTTTCATATAGCCTTTGATCCTTACTAAAACTCCAATAATGTAACCCAAGGTGCAAATAATTTACTAAAATATTCTTTACATCGCGTACGCTGCGAAAATTATTGAAGATAGAGTAAAATAATGTACTACAACTTTGTAGAAGACATAATTATCTACAAAAAGTGTAGCGACAGCATACGTCTAACTATTATAATAATGCCACAATAAGTGTTGATTTATTAAAAAAAAAAAATTGAAATGCGGCAGAGATATAGGCGTCACTGGGGTACGAGCCGGACGGGAGGGGACCATTAGAATGCTACATTATTCCAGATTAACATCATTAACATCATATTAACATATAAAGATCATAAGAAAACTGAATTATTTTTTTAAATACCTATGTACCTACCCGTGCGAAGCAGGAACAGACTGCTAGTAAAGACTATATTTAAGGCGGGTTAACTTTATTATATTTTTATAAAAATGTAACTAAAAATCTATAGTTAATCGTATGAATGTATGTAATTGTTGAGCAGTGTCTGCTAAAACTACTTTATGAGTGTACCTACCAGATGAGCGCGGAAACATAAGCTTAATCGCATTATTTCGGGACGCCGAGCAGGAAGGTAAAGTTATAAACGGGATTCTGAGAAAGGGGAATATTAGCAGAGGACATTCTTTTCTAACCCCGAGATATAATTAGGCGGGCCGTTGGAATGCAATCAGCGGTCGGTGTGTGTGCACTTTCGGTGCAGCACGCGACCCGGCCGAGTGGGCAGTGCTGGTACTCTCTCGAGGTATTCCAAGACAAGGAGATTGACCTGTCGTTTATCGACGATGCTAATTTAACATTCGCACTGCGGTGTCATTCAGCTGTTGGCTGCGACTTCCAACAAACAACTACCTACTCTACTTTTATATCATTCTCTACCGGCACTTGATTATTACGATATTCAAGCTAAGCAGAACGTAACCCAGAACACCATACGTTATTTTTACCGGTATTTACATACTAACAGTGTTGTCAATAAATCCTATAATATCAAAGTAAAAGTGCTAAATCACTCAATAATGAGTGGAAGGCTAATAAATGAAAAAGTAAAAGTGTCATTTCAAGGTATAAGTTTTTTTTTAAATAGACTCTGACTCTTTCACATTCTTCTTCTGGATTTCAATCCAAAGACTTAGATTAAGATAATCCTGTGTAATGCCTGTCGATAGAGTTTTAGTTTGGTTATTGATAATGGCACATTAAGTGCCGAAAACGTTCTAACGTTCATAATAAATATAGTGGAAATAAACAAAGTGTTTTTTTTTAATAATTATGAAAGCCGCTACATCGCATGTCGCCGATCACCTGTTCTATGTAGCTCTTCCTAGGGCGACCTCTGTGGTTGGCGCCTTCTATCATGCCCTCGACGATGGTAATGAGCAGGCCCGGGTGCCTGATGGTATGGCCTATCCAATTGGATCTTTGTTGGGCAATCATAGCTAGGAGCTGTCTTGTTTCTTTCACATTAAGCTTCCAAAAACTTGTCTCGTGAAAGCTGGGAACGAACACACGACCTCCAGTACGAAACAGTATTGCTAAATTAAAACCTCCATTGGCAAGAGTTAGCATCATTTTACATTTTACAATAATGTTACCCGTTTACTGATGCTATCGACTATATTTTTTGATGTTAGAATTTGCGTAAAGTCTATTCTACAAGCCAAAATCCAACAGATCCATCATCTTTCAACATAATTTCTGATTCTTTAAGTTTATAACATTGTTTATTACTATAAGTTTAAAGGGTTTAATAATTTAGATATTCAGCATCACGGCATGTCATAAAATCTGTCTAATCCGTCGTTATTTTCCCGATCTTAAATACGTTTCCCAACATTGCTAACAACAAGGCATGGCAAATGAAATGTTTGCGGCATTATCAAGCTGATAAAACATTATTTTCTTAGAACACAATAATTGTGTCACTATCAAAATATTGTCACACCACGTCTACATACTGTCGAAGATTATGGCAAGACTATGTCACGATGTGGATACAGTTTGTTATTTAGCAGAAGTTCTGTCATATCCCTATATAAATATCCTTATTCACGGACACAGGTTCACTCTTACAACCACAAACTAAACAGACAACGCCATTTTGTCAATACGAGGAGTATGTGGAATAATTAGGGGTTCATACACTGTGCAGCTAAGGAAAGGATATTTGAAATAGTACTGAAGTTATACTTACGGTTAACGTGGTCGATGTAGTACGACCCCACATGTGGGTCATAGGCCTCTTCCCAACCGATGGGTAATTCGTTTCCAATACAGTCCGCGAATGTCTGTGGCTTTGTGAATCTGAAACAAAAATAACAACATTTAAAACATCAATAATTAGCTATTTAACTAAAAAGATAATCCGGATACTGGCGAGTTTATTGCTGGGGATTCGATGAATTTTACAGAGTTTTGTACTATTCAAACATGAATGGTAGATTAGATTTTATAACTTATGTCATAAAAATAATAATCATACGTCGATGAACAATATTCCATAGCCGTTACGCCCATCACGTTTAGCTGTTATCATGGCACTCCAGCTTTTCCACATTCCTTAGATAAGAGCCCAAATACAGTAAAGTACAGTGCTCCTGATATGAGCGATAGGAAAATAGAGATACACACGAAAAGATTACCGATAAGATATAGCTAAGTATTATGTATGTACACAGTCAGCTACTGGAATATTAAGACGGGTCCGGACGAGAATAAAATTTTATTGAATTGCGATTAGATAGGTTGGGACAGATAATGTGGAAGAGACACTCAGGAGCCGACGTTCGGGAGAGACACAGAGGCGTCCAATCGCCTACACCCAAACACCGTAGCCGCGATTGGTTATAATACAACACTACAACACAACTATTCGACTAAAGGACAACATATAACTTCGCTCCGTTGTCATCGAGTCCAAAATAAACCCAGTAGAGCACATGTCTTCGGTCCTGAACTCAGTCACTCGGTCTGTCTCATTATTCAATCAGACGATATCGGGATTGTTTATTGGGAGTACCTGGACGCACACCCAACTAATCCAAACGTCATAAAAATATTTAACGAGCCAAAAAAACACGCCCGCCTATACATTCCAATCGTAGGAAGGACACATATGTTGTGCAGACAGTTTATTAAATCACGGTGAATATCTAAATTTAAACGAACAACTCGAAGACGATGGTGGGTTAATAAGTAAGGAAGTACTGGGAGAAGAAGGGAAAGAAGGACAGTAACTCGAAAACAATAATTTTTAAACAAAACTTGTAATAAAAAAATATCCTTAAGACCGATTGTGACTTTTGGGGATGTCAACTATTCCAATATGTAAATAATCAAAAATACAACTACTTAGTCCACATAAATTATAAACAGAATTCAACAGCAGTTGGCAAAGAAAGGGAGAAAACAACAGAAATAACTTAAATCATAGCTTTCTTGCAAAATGATCTTACAAAAGAAATAAATAAAACGCAAAAGACCATTGGGTAATGATTTGTTGCAAATAATTGTATTCGGAAGCAGTGTTTGACCCGCAACGATCAGTGGCGATTTGAAGCTTCAACCAGGGTCAAATACTCATCATCAGCACATAATATGCAACATAAATGGATCTATTGCCTATTGGCTGGCAAATGACAGACATTGCATACCTCACATGACTAAATTCCATGAAATTGATATGTCGAGGTCGATGGGTTAATTTGCAGTTCAGCTTCATATCGATACAAATAAAACAAGAAGTGAGTACATACAAAGGTAAGTCATATTGCAGACAGTGCACAGTTGAGGAATGCATACGCCATACACGCACTGCATAATTTTAAAAACATAACAGAATTCCAATGAAAATTTCCCTTTTATACGTACCTAACACAACAATTAATATTGTAGGTAAATGCAAGTAACTCAATACGTACAACATCTAACAAAGTGACATTATTTGGTTGAAAGGAAATTGGGAACATTATAGAAATGGTTGGGATTGAAAGAGAATTTGTCCAAGATCTGACAGACACATTTATGTTGGGATCATTTTCACATACCATGATTTGGTAATTAGTGAAGATCAAGCCTGGAATTGAATACAATAAATACGTTAGCGTTTATCATTAATTTTAATGGATGTTAAGCACAAGTTATTCGCTTAGAACATTGTAATAGACGACCTAGAACATAGAGATTAAACTGCTAGAGATCAAATTAGAATTTAAGTTCTCAAATTGAAAAACATTCATCAATGTGTTTTGGCTACAAAATATGTACTAAATGAATCGATGTAAATTCATCTAAGCAATGATAATCTGGTCCACGTTAAAAAAGAATACTCGATCTGTAAAACTTTGACCCCCTGAACAATCCAATTTTATACAATAAATCTGATAATAAATATATTGACAAACTTATAATACGAAGGAATGTGTGGAAAGACTCTGTGGGATATGGAAAGGAATGAGAATATTAGGAAGGAATGTGGCACGAAAGTTAGTGTTGTGCCAAAGATGAAAGTCAATAAGTTGAGATGGTTTGGGCATGTGGAATGAATGGATGGAATGACAAAAAAATCCAAGAACTACCCACATCCAAACATCCAGAACAAGAAAGAAAGATTATCCCCGTTTCACAAAAGCGTCTTTTCGCTTTAGAATCGGGGTCTATATTGACTTAATAAAATAAAAAATAAAAGAATTTATACGGCTGAAAGGAAAGTTGTATGAAAGCGTGGCCGACCGACAATAACGTGTATCGAACACATCGATTCCATTCTCAAGGAGGGCCAGATCAGAGGTAAGAGAATTAGGAGAGGTTGTATGAGGAATGTTATGTCGGTGGATGAAGCGAAAGAAGTATGCTTGGAGAGAAAAGAGTGGAGGTCCGTTCTCTCTGCCTACCGCTTAAGGGACACAGCGTGATGGGGAAAAAATACTGCTATTACATAGATAGACTTTGTTCGATACACATTTGAAAGAGAGAAAGGGTTAGGATCAGTTTTCCAGCTAAGTTTACCTTGGATTAACTACAACCCACTAGACTGGTCTAGCTTAAACTCTAATAAAGTGTACATTTGTTATGACATTATTACCTAAATGACACGTTATCAAATGAATCCCTATCCCTAGCCAGAAGTGGAGTGAGATAAGCGACATGCTGCGATTAGTGTAATGGAATGCGGCCTTATCTCGCAAGGTGGCAGGGCTAGGTTCGTATCTGCTCCGTCTAGCAGCTAGCTCCACCGGCCACCTCCTTATACGGCGGATGCTCTATCGTGAACTAATTAACTTTCATTACTAATTATTTTCACTCGCTGATGCAATAAATAATGGCATTCGAACCACAGACTTAACTCTTCACGGTTTCTATTCCAGTATTGATTCTACTAACAAAAAAAGCACACGTTATAGAACATTCTTTTGGCCGACGACTACATTATTGTCGAGTAAATTGCGAATTCTACTTCTATGATACGGATTCTATCTTGTTAGTGATTTGCTTGAAGGTTTGCTTTCTGATTTTAAGCTATAATTTGTTATTTTTTAAATTATCTTTCTGAGTTAACATTAGCTAACTCGAAATAGAAGACGTTCAGTTGACTTCCAAAACCGGCTCACGTAATAAAACAACGAACACAACAAAAATAAGAGGGGCGTAATAGCCATAGGTTTAAACATAAACTTATGCTTAAGCAGAGCTGAGAGATTTGGACATTCCGTGGGAAGAGGGCATAAACATTGCGCAAGATCGAGTGCAATGGAGAGCTCTTGTTGGCTCCCTATGCTCCTAAGTGGAGTGAAAAGGGAGATTTGATTGATTTATTTCTCTACGAGTCCACACAAATATCGCCGATAAACCCCGGCGTGTAAACAATTTTTGAAATAATAATGTCAAGAATTTAGTGCCAATTCAGGCAATAGAAGACCAACAAAAACAATAAAGGCCAAAGCTGAAGTAGAGATGCAGTGAGTTGGAAAGAAAGACTTAAAATGTGTGATAGCTTTATAAGAAAGCATTTTCAGAAAGGTCCCGAAACATCTGATACTAAATAAAAACATTATTTTGTTTGAGTTGATCAAGATCGATCAGCAAAACAATGTGTACGCACGAAACAGTCATTTTGTATGTGGGGATAAAGTCAAAACGTATTATACGCTAATAGTCGAATCAATCAAATAACCGATGATGGATTAAGAAGCATGTTGTTGACATAAAAAATAATGCGACCCATATATTTGAACAAATATAGGTATAATGTATGAAAAGCCTAAATTCAAGACGTCATGACAAAAAAGGATTAATTATGATAGGGCCAATAAGATAGGCCAAAGCAAGATGTCAGGCCTCATGTCTACTGTAATAAATCTGAAGGAGCTGTCCGAGAGGTGCGAGACAGAGAAATTTGCCAAGGTAAATGTCAACTTTGAGGATACTCGACAAAGCACTTATAGAAGAAGAAACAATTACATTTATGAGTTTTTAATGGTATTAGACCTAGGCAGTGAGTAAATGAGATCACGACAGATTGGACGGGTTCGAAGAAGATCCTGCGCCGGATATATGGACCACTCAGAGACGAAGATCACTGGCGAAACAGATACAAGTTCAACCACGAGATTTATGAAATGTACAATCACATTAAAGTGTCCACATTCATACTGAGTATGAATGTGAGCAAAATATGGGTCATGTATCACGAGCAGGTGAACACAAGTGTTAAACAGAGTATTCTGCACGAGGACAGACGAAAGGAACACATGGAGGTCACGGCTGTGATGGCTGGATGGCGCTGAGAGGGACCTGGGCGTTTTGGGGGTCGGTGACTGGGGCACAGTGGCGCTTGGATAAGTTTGCTGAGAGAAGCCAAAACCCAAACGGGATTGTAGCTTGTAGCGCCACAGATGTATGTGTTCTCGAATTTATCCATCAAAAATAGCCAAAAATCGCCCATCAGTATGGTATTTCGTACGACATAACCAATTTTACGTACTTAATACTGCGGGCATTCGTCTATTTTTAAAACAGAAGACATACTAAGGTTATACAGTAATTGAAAGGTAAGTTCTCACGCACTCCACACGATTTTAATACACATCTGCGGTTTAATCCTACAGAGATAACGCAACAAGTGTAGATATTTGTATTAAAAAGGTTTATGATACTAGGCTCGTTACATCCTTTTATAACGTAGTAATTTATTACGAATACGCATGCCTTCAATCAATCAATCAACTCAAACGGAAGTGCCTACTGATTTATTAATAACATTCATATTTTTCCCAAGAAAACAATTTATTATTTTAACGAACGTTTCCACGGAACAGAGATAACGTCAACGGATGAGGTACGAGACGACAGGCTAGGCACTAGGAGCAGACTACCATTTACTCTTCTACGGTTCGCCGAACACAATCGAGCCTCTAACTTCAGTATCCCGATCAGAGAGAACTCTCACACGAAGTTCACTAGACTAGTATTAATTGCGATAGACTTGCTTAGGGACTGATAGCAATTAAAATCAAATCAAATAATACGTAAAATCATCGTTTTTAATAATCATTTTGAAAAATTAAAAGCCCAAATGATGAGAACTTGTTTGATATATGAAAGAATTATCATTATTCTAAGAGGTTTTTTTGGGTAGAAGGTTCTAGGGTTTATTAAAGAACTTTTGTGTTTCCTAAAACAGCTTGATGTTGCAAACATGTTGTAAAACAATGTAAGAACATTGATTGATTCTTTCTTCTTACCACTAGTAGCAAAACATGTCGGACGAAAGACGATAAAAAAGGTCAGTAATTGTTTGATGGTCCTAAAAATCAGTTATATGGTCACTTAAAGTTCGAAGCATTTACTTTGCCAAGTTGAGACCTGTGGGCAATTTAACATTTTTCCCGCAGCAACAGTTGTATGTAAGATCCTCTGATCAAGTTTCACATATTTCGTCGATACACCTATGAACGAATATCGATTTACAGACGAAAAGTGTACGAACGAAAATTATTTCGCGTAGTTGGACAAACAACGAGTTACGGACGAAATTAACAATTATGATATAGGATTATCAGAAATTTATTTGGTGTATCATTTTGATTCTTACAACTATTGATTATTTGATTACAATATATTATCAGTCAGAATATTGAAGGGATTAACAGCTTTGATGTACCTTAGATCGTGTGGGAAATTTTAATGCCCGCAATAAATTTCAATTATTGTCAAACAACAACAACAAATTGTAAAGACAAATCTTTATGCTTATTCAGCTAGTATTGAGGTGGTTGATAGACCAGCGGTTGCGACGCCGGCTTTCGCACTGTTTCGTGCGGAGGTCGTGGGTTCGAATCCCGGCCGTGTCGACCATTTTCCGCTTTCACGACACAAGCATTTGCTTACTGTGAAAGATGTCAAAAGTGTATTTGTGTTCACTTCGAGTGAGCACAGATTCATTTATTAAAAAAAAATGGTAAAAAAAAAAAAAAAATATAGGTACTCTCCGCGGCAGAGTCTAAATTTCCCAAATAAGGAGGCAAAGGTGATGAACAACGCGGAGAAGAAGACGCTCCTAGGATAGCGCTGCCATAAGAGGATAGATCCCACAAACTGAAAAAAGCAGCAGATTCGAAACCAGCAAGCGGTAGTCAGCAAATAACAGAAATATCCGAACTAAGACAGGACAATCTATATTCTAAAAATTTTGCGTGGTAATCGCATCACGCCTAAACGGCTGTACCGATTTTGCTAATTCTTTTTTGGCGTGTTTGCTTTTGTCAATAGAAGGTTCTTATGTAAGAAAAAATTAAGAAAGTTGCGTGGATAATAATTAGAAAATCAAAGAAAACTCTAAGCAGATAACCTTCTTAGTACGTTTAACAATATAAATTTTATTCCAAATTTGAAAAATTAAATTAAAGTTTGACAGGAACTGTCAGTTGTTTGATAGTTGGTGCGATGAAAAATATATGGTTTGAAACATATACATCGAACTAAATTACATTGGTTAAAAGGTAATAGGCTTATCATTATGCAAATTCGAATTTAATATTCATAGTTAGGAACACAGGACGACGTCTGTCGGTAAAGCTAGTATCTTCATAAATGTAGGTGCTTGTGTGTCCATCTAATAAAAGAAACAAGTCCAACGTCCTCATAAAACAGCTCGGCCGCACAAAATTAAAATTCAACAAAGTACATAATACGAGTAGGTATGTATATACATATTTTTTTATCGTGAATAGAGAATGAATGTGATTAGTATGAAGAAAAGTCTCGTTCACACGTTAGTCCGTGTTGCATAACGACGCAGGAGTACCTTCGGGTCACGTTTTCTTAGGAGAATGCCACATACCAACCACCTCTCTGTACATGACTCTTACAGTCGCCCGACCCATCGCGAATTATTCTCTCTCATCTCTACGTGGCGTTCTTCAAATACTTTCGTCAGGATTAGTGGCACCTTCGTCAACTTTTCCAGCTGAATATCGACTCCTTCAATATATTCAAAAGTTTATATCTGGTGAAATTATGAACTTGAGGAACTTATGATTATTACAACCTTACCATTGATCAATATTATTCACAGAGATAAGTTGGTCGTTCGCCCTACAATCTTACTTGACTAAAATGTAGGTAAATACTTCCGGTTAAATAAACTAGGTATATTCGCATGTAATCCTTTTGCAACCTTCTCTCTTTACCTGTAAAATCTTTAGGCAGACGGCATAGGGATACGTCACTCTCTTCTTTACTAAGACTTCTTTGAAATTGCAAAAAATATTCCAGAAAACGGGCTCCAGGTGGCTTTCAAGAGACGCAAAAGCAGATAGATGCCATTCCTCAAATCTTAGTGAAATAAATACACAGAAAGCATGACATGGAGCGTATAGGTGACTTGCCTTGAATTCTCGATACATTGACCCTTTTCAAATTAACCCAACATCGACTTAAAATAGCAGGTAAAGAGAAGAAGTACCGAATTCCAGCTACAGGAAGGGAAAATGCTTGCCACGAGCATCGAACGTGTGTTTTTTTTAATGATTTTTTTTTATCGTGCTGGTGTTTCCATAATATTTTCAACTTTCAATCACGCTAACTGCGTTCTAGCGGTACACATTATGTAACACATGTGTGATATGCTAACAAATACGCATTTTTCATAACTATTTTTTTTTTGCTTTATTTATGCCTCATCAGTTTAGACTTGGGAAAGTTAGTGAGTACGAACGAATATAACAAGACATAGGCACCTAATCCAATTGAAATTATTCAACAAGAACAAATTAAAACGTTTACTTTCAATATTTAATTAAACGCTGTAAAAATTATTTACAATTAATTCTCAGCGACATTTTTGAACATTATTTTACTATCTTTATTAGTATTGTCTCGGAACAGGCTTGGGTCTAATGAGGCAATATATTCCATTTTCCATTACATGTATTTTTATTATATTGTATTATGTATTTTATGTACTTTTCTTTTGGATAATAAAAAAAAAAATAAATACAAAAATTGTGTTTCCAAGGAGGGTAATTCTTATGTCCTTTGGGAAAACACAAAATACATTCTTTTTTTCATTTTTTCTTCTAGGATGACATGATAGCAACACCCATATTTTTTTGTAAGTTTGCATAGAGGATTTTGGAAACATTTTTAAAATTCCCAAATAAATTGAAATATAATAATTTATCTAACAATTAATACATCATGAAAAATATTACGATGATTAATGAAAAAAAATATTTAATAGGGTTTTGAACAGTTCTACATTTAAGTATACAACTAATAATCTACAAAAACAAAAATTGAGAAGCGCAATACTATTAGAATACAAAAATAACGAAAAACAAGATCAAAAGTCGTAGAAGGGCTTGAATTGGAGATGATGGGTGTTTTAGTAAAAGGAAACGCAAAAAAGAAAGAAATGCATAAAAGAAAGTTCGTCATCTGCCGAGAACCGAAGTGACTTTAAAACCAAAACACACCAAGTTGACTTATATTATAAGTGTTATAACAAAAATACAAGTCCTTGATTCACGTTTTAGTTAACAAATAAAAATTTATCTAAGTATGTTCATTAATGTACCGTGCTCAATGAACATATTAATATTATATTATATTGCCCATTTGTACATTATTTTACAACACAGAAATTAAAATGACAATTTCTATTAAAATAATTCAATTAAATAACCAATATTTTAAAACGTTGTTATTTCCCTCGGATCCTTCCAGCATAATTACTGGATTATTTATTTATGCACATATTAAAAAATAGTGTACAAAATAGTGGGCAGTGGCGGGATTATAGCCAAAGCAATCTCTAACATCCAACCACAATCCACGGATTACACGCCCCCGATGAAATAATATTTTAGTTTTTTAACAATAACAATATACCTATGGACAAGTGAAACATAGTTGTTGAATGTCAGATATCGGCGCTTAGCAGATAATCCCGCCAATACACAGCACTTTCATGATGTAACAACAAACTGTTGAATGTGGTGAAAGAATGAAATAAGTACCTAATCAAAATAATAATATGAACATTAAATGGAATTTTTAAATAATCGTTCCATGGAAATTCTGATGATGTTTAAAAGTAGGCAGCTGTAATATAGGTACAATATATTGTTGTTTATATTTTCTAGTATTTGGCGCATTTTTTTTAATCGATCAAATACGATCTCACATTTAGGAAACAATTGAGAAAGATTAATTAGATTTTTTTTGGATTTCCCAAAGTGTTTTTTCTTCGAACGAAATACAATAATAATATGGTCACCGTGTGTATGAGTATGGTAGTATAGCGTGTGACGTGTGTGTGGATGCCGGTGATAACCATTAACCAACCACACCTGTCGCGGCCTCCACATTCCTCGCGTGCCTACCTCCACTCGGCAAGGAGACGCAAGGTCATCACAAGTCATCGCGACCAGGATAGCAAACTGCCCTAGCATCCCCCAAACCAGCTGCGTCATCTCAAATCCACGATGCAAGTGGTCGGTTACTTGCTGGATAGAAAGAACCATACAATCGGAGGAAGGAGTTTCTGAACCCTGGTAACGACCATCCCACTCTTTTGCAACACAAGCATTCTTAGCAAAGTGTATTTGCATTAATAAAAAACTGGTAAGGGAATGAAGAAAAGTTCTGAAATCATGTTTAAAAAATGTTGAAGTAATTTCAGTTGCCACTAGATTTTGTTTTTTGATTTCAACATAATTCATGTTAAATGGGTGGAATAAAAGGTGGTTAAGGCATATAGGTATTTTGTTAATGAACTAATCAGAGCCCCAATTCCGAATCTCCGTGACATTTACGCTGGCGTAAATTAACAAAATTTTGTATGGAAATGTGTATAGCGCCACTACAGAATGCTTCGGAAAGCTCCGCAGCCAATACAAAATTTTGTTAATTTACGCCAGCGTAAATGTCACGGAGATTCGGAATAGGGTTACAGGATGTAGGTTGGTCTAAACACTCTAAACATAAACTACCTCAAACATACATTAAACAACGCATTTCTTATACCAATAACAATCAAATATATTTTAAAAGAAAGTTAGTCTTTTTTTTCAAATAATTTCATGCAGATAATATGTTTTTGATATACGAAATGATCGTGCATTTTTATGGAAATTTTGAAATAAAAAATGTAACTTTTTCGGTAACTATGTTTGATGTGCTCCTACTAATACCAATCAGGAATATGTGTAATAAAACATGTAGAAAAAAAAACAAATATGCTTAAATAAATATTTGGCATTTTTTTTAATAATCGTTGTGTCCAAGTTCAAAATCATCACTTTATCTACTATATTGTCCATCTGAAAAGGGGAGCAGTCGCTACCGAAAACCGGATTATGAAATAAATATGTAATAGAACAAATTTGTGACTTGTTTTTATTTTTACATCAGTGACAATGCACTACTACCAAACACTCACAGCCGAAACTATCAACAGTATAAAAACAGTATTATACCTTATAGTTAAATAGATAAACACAAGAATGTTGTAGTAAGTACATAAGTTAGAGAGCAGGGATCGGGCAATACGTGAAACGAGCAAAGAACGGCCGCAGCGACTCCGACAACCTTTGAGAAAAACAAGAATGTGGTCGGATAATGAATCTGCAAGAGAATTCATTCGCATTAGCATTTTTCTCAGGGAAAAGCTGACAAACAGGTCCGGCTAGAGGCAACACCCGCCCCTCAATCTTTACTGCGAAAAACATCGCATTCTATAAAAAGCAAATTATACTCCAACAATCTTCAGATCAAACCATGAGCAAGTTTTAAATATTATAATATTAACTAGGAGTATTTCGTTTCGACGCGTAAAAATGATGACTGTGGGTACCTTAAGTTCTTGTCTACGCAAAAATGACAACATCTTTTGCGGTAGGTCCCCATGTGCGATATGTGTGTGTATTCTCCCGTTTCAAACAACAAAACTCACGCATCACTACATATTATATGTGTGTGTAGTAAATGTGTTATGGTTGAATCATATAACATACATATATTGAACACACACTTTGATTCTTTCACAATAAGCTACTTTAAAACTTGCGTCATGAAAGAGGAAGATGGTCGGTACCTGGGATCGAACCCACGATCTCCGTACGAAACTGCACCATCGCGGCGTTGGCTACCAACCACGTCAAACGAACAGTTGAGGTACTTGCCAAAGTTGTTTCGTGATAGTACCTACGATTTATTAAACGAACTTTTGGCAAACAGCTTACATACCTACTTTATAACTGATTATTATGTTATTAAAAATTGACACAACATTATTATGTCATGTATGGTGCGGTCCATTAGCCAAAACGATAATTACTGCTAAAGGTGCGCACCCCGACAGGTGACGATGATCATCATTTACTATTGTTGGCTGTGACTGTCCCCCTCCCACTCAATGCAACCCAGAATACACACACGAGACGGAAAGTGAAAATTCAGTCAACTTTTTTTCAGTCAAATACTTCATTCTAAACAATTTTGGTAAAATTTGCGTATAATTTTGCATGCACAAAAAGTAACACATGTGTCATATTTAGTGTGCAACGACGGACATTCCAGACGCTGGCTCTGCGTCGTTGGACTGATTGAAGATAAACAGACTCACACACTCAGTCGTACATCTCGTCACGATTTTACGGAAACGATTGCGTACATGTGTGAGTAACGACATACACACTGTATAATAACATATTTGACATAATTTGTAACCTCCGATATAATGGGATGTTATGAAATCGCTTCTAGTTGACATTTTCAAGTTGTGAATAGAAATAGAAGTAACGGGGGCCTTCGTCTAACAACATCGTAACTGCTTTTTCGTATTCTAAAGAATTCGTCTCAAATATTTTACATTAAAAAAGTATGTAGGTAATCAGTATTTTTTTAGTTATATCGATGTTAAAATAGCGAGTACTTACCTATTGTTATATCCATGTAAAATATCGAGTTCACTTTTTCATGGTATGGATGATGGATACTGTCAAGAGTTTAAAAGTACAGAGCAACAGAAATAGTCGCCTTTTCAGAGGTCTAAATAAGTTAGTTCATCGAAACAAATATTATTTGAATTGTTGCACCCAGCATGCTTATTCGTGCTAACGTCTAAACGTTACTATTTCCGATAGGGAGTGAAATTCACTAAAAATGAAAGAATGGAAAAAGGAACGTATTTTTTTTTAAATTATTGTGATGATCAAAGACTTTGATGTGTTGCAGAGAACTACGAACTAACAAAAAAAATATAATCCAGGCATATAAGACGAGCCATCCTAATTTCTTTCATTTAATTCTAATTAATGTTTTTTTTTTAAATGAATTTGTTACATGGTTATTTATTTTTCTGTATACGATGAGATAAAAGAGGTTACAAGAGCAGAATCCTACAGTGAGTGCATCAACCATTAAGATTGCCTATCACTTTTTATAAACAACCTTCATCACATAATACGAACATAACACAATACGTTAGCCCAAATACCAAGCATTCAATTATTATTGAATTTTATTGCGATAATGTTTTGATTCAGCTATTTGCTTCATTTTACACCAAAAGAAACGTAGAGCTAGAGCATACTTTCTTTATGGTTGATATACGACACCAAGGAAACGTCAATGAGCAAGAAAAATAATCTATATACAAATTATCATCATCATCATTCTCCCTTAAAGGCCCCCCGCACACCGCAAGTCAGACCAAACCGCAGCAAACCCGACCCGCACGAAACCGACCTTCTAGCTCGATCGAAGCAATCAAACCAAAAAGCAGGCCACACACAAATCAAGCCCGCCGCGGATCCCCCAAACCAACCCGCAATGCGGAAGGACTAAGCCCCACTCAGGAGCATAGGGAGGCATCAAGAGCTCTCCATTGCGCTCGAAGGTGTCGGGACCGTGAGGTTGACCACCTCACGTTCTTAAACCTCAATCGGTCAGAAAAGGCACAATGAGCCTCGGACGCCTTCGCCTATATACAAATACGTGAAGGAAAAATTTGTGACCATTTTTACGAAAATTCTGCGGACGGACGAGTATAAAATTTCGCACACTTATAGTTTATGTATATAGAGAAGTAGTGTCGAATATTGCCGGAAAAAAAAGAAGAAAGAAGAAGATAATACCTATATTTTTTAATTATGCATAAAAAATAGATAAAATCAATAAAAAAACATTACATTAATGTTATGTATTTGATACTCACACACTCACACACACTTCCACAGACTACTTCATTTTCAGCATCAACTTCATAGAAACAATGTAAAATGAATAGCGCCTCATTATGGACGCAAAAAAGCTTTTTGAAGGCGGTATATTATTCAAATGGAAGGTGGAGCTGGAAATGACGGGATATAAATTAATAATAGAATAGTATTGTTTGTCTTTGATAATAATAGAAAAAACTTTGTACCTACATATCAACATTTCAAATTTGGCGTGTCCACGCAATTGTTTTTGAATGAAAATTGTGAAATAGCGCTTGCTCAGTCTTTGACAATAGAACCTTAATAAAGTTCAATTTTATAAGTAATTTAAATAAGTTATGGTCGAATTTCGAGCACTGGTCGACCACTAGTTATTATTAATGTGCGATAACAGATTCCCTCGGTGTCAATATAAACAATGTGTCAACGATAAAGAAAGTAGGTACACGCTCTACTTCCAGCTCTGAATCTTTATTTGTTTGGTGTAAGCGCACCCTGAGAATTAAGCACGATTTGACTTTTATTCTGAAATGAAAAACAGACGATCGAGTTGCGTCGTATCCAATTTTTATTGAGACTTTTGGCATTTGACGCTATTCTGAAAATATTTTATCCAATACATTAGTTGCGTAACTACTGGCAACCGATTAAGTTCTAAGCAAGAGCTTCTTGCGTTGAGTTGGAACGTGAATTTGAGAATACCAGTCATTATGTGGAACTCATTTAAAAATTGTCCCAGTCAGAGTTAATCAATAAAAACAAGTTTTGAAAATTGTAGCACAGATCATCATCAATGAATCAAACCATTACCCTCTTATTTCGCTCAATTTAATAAACAAATTAATTTAGAACCAGTAGAACACTCTTCTATACAAAGGTATCAGTACAGCCGGCAGAACTTAAAGCTTGAAGAATTATCTACAAGTTAACCGGTCCCGTCCAATATGAGACAGGATTCCAAACCCCGAGTAGAAATTACAGGGTGAAAAAAAAATCTGATCCGATCCGACTTGATTTGAAGTCGGCGGCCATTCTACTAGGCTTCCGAGATCGGAATTGGGAGTGTCAATGATCGGCATACCTACTTAACAAAATATTTATTTACAATCATAACCTTAAAATTGAGAATCTAAGGAAACCAACATCTGTACATAAGACGCTGCGTTCAAATCGACAGTTAGTTGAATCGATATTGGGCAATATTTATGGAAAATACGAAATTGGCAAGAATGCGGAGCAATACAAATATGTCCTCAGACGAATGTGTTCAACTACGCACCAAGCTTGCGCATTATGTAGATAGATAGTCGCATACCACAGTTACCATTCCTAAGCGCACACACACATACAAGTGCAGAGATAGAGAGAGGCATTCAAAGGCCAGAGCAGGTGTGTGTATAGGAGGTGCGTGCACGTGTGTACGTGCGGCTCGTAGAACCGCACCGAGTGCTTCAAATCCAGTGGACATGACACCAGACCTATACTCCAACTCCTCTACTAGCTACACTATGTATGTATTATTAGATATACGACTAGTCGGCACTCCATTACAGAATGTTAACACGACGGGCCTTTGTACGGGGAGTGCGAGTGTGTGCGTGCATGCCTCTGCGCATGTGTGTGTGCACGAGTAGTAAATACGCCCGCATTCCAAACATCACGCTCACACTATAAGTTTATATACCTACCTACACACTATACTTAATAATATATTCAAGTATCGATATATTGGTATGTATGTACGTACATAGGTGCTGAATGTAATCGTCTAAAAACTCGCCGAGGTAAAGACAATATTTACACATATATGGCGAAATGCATTCATTCACCTCCTACACGAACAACCGAGGCAGGACCAAAGTCGGTAAGATCCAACTCTGATTAACTTCCTTACAACCAAAGATGTCAACTGTGAACATCTCAGTAGGCCTTAATTCTTTTTATGATCATTCAGTTTCTGACTGACCTCCAGAGACCTAAAAGGTATGTCCAGAAATGTCTCATGGAATACCTACTCAAGGTATTCGTTCATCAGATGGACATCTCATAAAGCCTATTATACATACTTAGCAAAAGAATAAAACTCAGGGAACGTACATACGAATTCAAATGCTTTTCACGCTGCTTCTGTAAGTCTTAAACCACCAAATTAAAGCCATGAAAAAATTCCTATGTTATTAATAGCCATTCATTAATTCATTATTTAAATACCTAAAAGCAAACAAATCAGTTAACTGTATGATTGGTAAAATATACATACACACAGAAAACTACAAATGATCGAATGAAACCGAGTTACAGAATAAATATTTTGGAAATTCGTGGACAGAAAAAACTGAGATTGCTTCGCAATACATTCGTTTGATTATGAAAAATTCAGCCTTTAATTAATCCAAGAGCCATAATATGCTTCGTTCGTTCAATAATCAACACAACCAAAATGGTTCAATAATAATTAACAGAAAAACTGCGCATTCTACAACCGCCCACATGCATATCCAAAACAAGGTGGAAAGATCTGCCCTCGAGTTCACAGTGGAATAATTATTAATATCGATATTAATACAAATACCACCGCATTCCATCCTTAATCCGCGCTAGGCCTATCTGCGGATACCACTGAGCGCTGTAATACGAAGATTATCTACAACCTGTTGCCCAATCTTCAAACACACACGCGCATACGTTCAAAATATTATATTACTCACAATACTTTTTATCAATATTCACGTGAATGAAATTCAACAAAACAAAACTCTTAAAAGAAATGGTCCAATTAAAAACATCAAAACGTATAAAAGTTTTCATTACAGCTACATCCGAAAGACTATGAAAGCCTAACCTACAGTTACAGTGTTCAGTTTTATTATCCGGTATGAGTATGAGGGGATTGTAAGGAAAACGGTGCGTTGTGAGTGCAAGGTTTGCGATAAAAAGGTATGGCCACATTATCTCGGCAATTACAGGATAACATTGTTGTCGCAACAACAATGGAATTCCAACAGTACAACTATTTATATCATTTGACTATCTTAAGGTGCTATACAGATAAATAAATAATGATCATTTATAATGACTGCACACATTAGGTACAATATCACTACAAAGGTATAATAATTAATAGTATTATTCTTTGTGTATTTTGAAGAAAGAGAGCATTTTCTCAGATGTTAGGTTTTACTATCAAGTTATATAAAAATTTTAACAAAAATAAAATAAACAAATAACTTTGACATAACTAACTGTTATGTTCTGTTTTCCTACAAATACGGCGCAACTATAAACAGCGGTGAATGTGTCAGTTGAAAACATTGCCAATATTGTTACCGCAGTAACAAAAAACATCGGCATATATTTTGAAAGACTTCCGTCTTGTCAGACGCCGGACCGCTCCCTAGGAACCCAGTGCATTACTGAAATTAAGTTACTCGACATTTCTACCGTATTTCTTATAAAGTTGGTTGTCTGAAAACGTCAAACAAAACCAATAGTTAGTTGTCAATTTATTTACGTTCTAAAATTTTGTGAAAGATAGTATTTAGAGGGCGTGTAATGAGACACGAAAATTTACTGGGTACAATATTGGAGGCAACGGTCGAGGTTTGATTGGTAAAGGATGCCCGCGCCAGAAGTACCCAATTGCAATATAATATAATATGCCAGGACGTGTATGCAGATCATACATTGAATTGAAGAGAATAACGGAGATCCGAGAGTAGAGAAGGAGATTTTTCCGCTTGTTGGAAACTATCTAGCCGTTTCAATTCACAGAAGATGAAGTATTTGATTAAAAATTCAAGAAGTATTATTTCGTAGAAAAATTGATATGATGAATCATGATGTTGACTTTTGTTATCATAATAATAATATACCTAATATATCAATATAAATATCGTACAACGAAAACAGTCGTCAGGTAAAAAGGAAAACATTCATTCAGCTTGGGGGACGTAAATTATGATATTATTATTGAAACTGTACGTAAACTGTAATTATAATGATTGTACTATCGATTCGTGTCGTTCAGATAGTCACCCATGCTGTTGCCTCTAACGTTCATTAGATTAAGAGCGTGTAAAATCCGGAACACACATTCCAAGCACTCACTATCGCAGTCATACGAGTCTGTCACAATAAATAAACTCCTAATACTATCTCTAGGTATCGTTTGTGAACCAAAATCGTAGAACTATCTTCAAAGAAGTGGCAAAAAAGAAAGCAGCGTCCAGGGTCGCCCCATCACTACATGTTCAAATAGCTAAACATCAATCACGGAAGACCCTGTTTTGTCTCCTAAATAATAATGATTGTCAGTTGGTACTGTCAAAGAATTTTTCTATACGAAATAGTAGTTGAGACCTCGCTGCGCTCAGATAGATAGCGCGCCACATCTCGGCCATGCACGCAGCCGAACACGTATGTCTCTATGGAATGCGCTGAGCACACAATACTGTATGCCATGGCCTACCCACTCCACTCTACCAACGAATCATTTACGCGGTATGCTATATTATTGTCTATTTGTCTCTACATAATACCACTGTGTATGCATGTATGTATGTATGTAGCATTGTTATGTACCGAGACAAACATACAGACGGTATTTTGTTTACACAGTTGTCAAACAAATTCTTGCAGTTCGCGAAATATAATATTTTTCTTGTTATTTGTTGATCAATCAATTCGTAAACACGACCTACAGAAATAATCTCGGAAACTAAACCAAAGCGGACCAACCTTCAACACAGTACGGTAAACAAATCAGTCTAGAAATACACCATACTTTCCATATTCAATATTTTGAAAATAAAACACGTGACAGGTGCCCTTTGAGAGATGTATGGAGAAAAAAAACCTTCTGTACTGGTCACTTTAGGACTACAAACACATATCCAGGACAACCCCTATACTATGTGCTGGACAAATGAAATTACAAGAAACATATGAAATGACCTACACAAACGGCTGCTTATTAAAGATGATAATGAATCATTGCTGGTTGTGAATCATTTCTTGGTGAATGGTGGTGAGCGCGGGCAAAAAATAGCAGCTGGAAGTCAAAACGAAAGGTTTTGGTTGAATTTCGAAACCTGAATGGCTGATAGAGTAGGTAAGTAATACGACATGTTATTGAAGACACTTTAGCAAGAATTTGGTTGTGGTATGAAGATTTACTAATGGCGCTCCTATTCTATATTGATATTGGTTATCAATAGTGCAAATTCCCTTATTCAATTACTATACCACATCCCTGTGGAACGACTTATTTCAAATATATCATCGATAAATTATTCATGCGCACATTGTGGGATAATCAGCGAATTAACTTTTTTTTATTAACAGCAAGACATATTTATATCACCTATACCGTAAACTTGCTTTAACATCTCTGTAAGACCATTACTATAGTTCATTTTTTTAAAGATACAGTACTAGAAAATTCGGCATACTTCCATTTCATTCTTTACATACATAAGAAAGAGACAAAATACTTCTATAAGATTTATGACTTCGCCGAGAGGCGGTACAGAACCTATTGTTACGCAGGTAGTTGTTTTTATGGGTTGCTATACACACTGCACGAGTTTTATGAAATGCAGTCAGTTTATCGTATTTTACTTCTCATTTTTATCGAAACTGGGTGGCTATTCTCGTAATCAATCAGTATCAGTTTAAGTTTAAAAACTGCAGTCACGGACCTAAATGCGTTCGAATTTCAAAAATATTGTATGAATACAAACTAATTTAAGAACGCGGTCTAGTCCAATCCGTCATTTTAAGAACAAATTTCAGTCAAGTTCGAATTAAGAACGCTACGAGAATACCCCAGCTGATTTATGTTGCATTTTTTATCCTGGTGTAGGTATATTTTATATCATTTTTGTTTCTTCAACAGGTTATATTATTAAAAATACATACGTTTATATATTTCATAAAGTATAAATTGTTATATAATATTGTACATAGATTAAAAAATGCGCTATGAAGACATAAAAAAGTGCAATAGGCTCAAAATAAAAAAAACATACAGATAAAAAGCATTAGGTAAAATAATTATACACTTTAATTAATACTTTGATATGCAAATATGAAAAAATGCAATAGCAGAATTTAATAAACTTTTCTCTGATTTATCGAGATGTTAGCGAAGACAACCGCACTTCTCGACTTTTAAATATTTATGAGTGTGCTACCTGGTTAAGGGTGGCTAATGTTACCGCCTCTCAATAAAACAATAAATCTTATAGAAGTGTTGTGTCTCTTTCTAATGTATGAAAAGAATGAAATGGGAATATGCCGAAATTTTTCTGGCACTGTATATTTAAAAAAAATGAACTATAAGTATCAATCGATGAGCGAAACATTGTAAGGAAATGAAAGAAGTTGAGTTGGTCATACTTCTGGAAAGGATGTAGAAACTTCAGCAACCCATGGATTAGTTAATCTATAACCTGTGGGATTATGGAGATCCAAAAGAGCTAAAGTAGCGGCACAAGAGGGCTACAAACTGTCGTTATTGAAATGGTTTCAATCTCCAAATATAACAAAACCAACTAACAAGACACAATTCATAACATAAGATACAATATCAATAGAGAACGATATCAGCTGCTGACAACTCGTATCGTTGGGAGTTGACACTAATAAATGTGAAAATACAACAGAAGATTTGCGATTCATAATTTGATTTAGACCAACATTTAGGTACTGGGATATGTTAACATGATCATAAACTATCTTCTCTATGCAAAAACCGTTTTCAAAGAAAATATTCATATCACATGTTCTAGTTATTTGATTTACAGACGAGTTCTGCGTTCTTTTTTCAAATAGGGAGGTTCAAAAGAATAATGTCAAAATAACGTTCTATGCTATCGAGTTAAATGCGACATTTATTTGTATTATAGGTTTGGAATCATTAATAGAATAAATCGAACAGTGAAATAAATAAAGAAAAATCACAGCCCACTGACCTCTATCAATGCTTGGGTTACAGCCCTGACCTTGGGTACTGCGTGTCCATATTGTGGAGCCCATTGGAGATGACAGTAACATTTTGAGAAAGACTCTAAAAATATCTGATATAATATTGATGGACAACAATGCAGAGCCTCACAGAATAACGCTGTTCGATATAATGTCAGAAAAGATCTTACATTATATCTAGCGAGGTAAACATAGGCTGCTGCTGTATAGACAAGAGAAAATTCCCAGATTCTGATGGAACAACGCAGAATGGAGAGGGTTTTTGGAAGGAAGACAACTACTGCCGTGGCTCTCAAGGGCGACTGATACCAATCAATCAGCACAGTCCAGTAGGGAGTAGAGGCGGAGAGCACCCTGTAGTCGGGTTAATCTCAGGTGCAGGTCGAATGTTAGTCTATTTCTGAGTCGTGTAACTGTTATTTGCGCAATTTACACCGATGCTATGTGATGGGATCAGATGAGATGGATTAAATAATACAGACGTGCGCGCTCCGGTGTGCGCCTCTCTATCTAGTCTACAAATATTGTGTGAACATTCCGACAGTTTCCATCATTTGTAGAAACAATATTACGTCGACGCACACAATATGAACCATTTTTACTTATTATGCACACAAAATTAGAATCAAGTGCAAATTTAACCAAATTCCAGAATTTATTTTTGCACAATTTGGGGCACCTCTTTGGATTTTGTTGAAATTTGCGATTAAATACAATTAAGGTATGTTTAAATGTTCACATGACTCGTATTAAGTGTGAGCGACGATTATTATTTCTCATGATCTTTTGATGGCACATTTACATTACCAGCAGCTGGTGTGCGAGGAATTCTCCACTATTTTTATATACGAATAGTCAAATATGCGAGGCCATGCCATCTACATACTATACACGCGTACCTATAAGGTACACCTACCTCTATACATCGCATACCTGTACCTAAATACATAACTACCTAATATTATATCAGAATATTATTATTTAGAATATGCTTCCACAACTTGTTAGAACTCTTTAAAGACGACAGAACTACCTAAATTCTACCTTTGATCCTAGACAGGGAGGAAATGGATATTGATCAATGCTCGAAGATGTTGGAGGTTGTTTAGTCAATGAAAGAAGATGTAAGATCATAAACGCATCGATTGTCAACGTGTGTAAAGTAGTCAAGCTGAAGTTTAGTATGTAGGGTAGATGGGAGGTAGGTTGGTTGGTATCTAGCAGCAGAGCAGGTACGTGAGGCTGCGGAATGTGCCCCACGCCCCGCCACTGTTTACACACAGATAAACGCTATGCCTATTATTTATTCGATACTAGTTACATTATGTACAACTTAACTACTTGACTAAAATGCGACAGAGGAATGTTGTGTGAAATCGACTGTCCGTTTAGAATGTTTTCAAGCAGAGGGCGCTAGAATCGACTTACAAATATGTATGGTTTGTTTTTTTTAGTTTTCAATATAAACAATGTCAGATATTGTATAGAATATGCATCAAAGTTATTTTTAAACCGTGGAAGAAAGCGAGTGGGTCAGAAGGGAAAGGTCAGAAGGTGAATAAAGGCAAAAGGAGAGGCAAAATATTGTAAGAATGTGAAATGTTGACGTGAGGCCCCGCGGGGTGAACAGAGCTAGCACTGAACTTACCTGTCTCTTGGGTCGATCCATGTCGTTTTCTTGCTGTTATGATCGATAAAATACAATTTTCCATCATAATCTGTCGCGAAATCCCAACCTTCGGGTAAGGGTATTTCACCATTTCTCTTCCTTGGCATATTTCACTAATTAAATCCATTCAAAACGAATAGGAACTGGCACACGCGAAACTAGCTACACGGCCATGTTGAATAGCTCATTATAGTACGTGACGTCACAACACTGAACCAATCAGAAGCCAGCTGGTGCTGAGCACTCACTATACTAGCTCTATCACTGTACTATGGTAAACACTGACTATACCCGGCTCACTCACTCACATTACACAGCGGCCGTTGAGGAATGCGCGTTACGTTTATTATAGAGAAAGTACTTGCGGAACAAACTGTGCGAGTTCAGCGTGTTTAGTATTGGTACGGTATCACCTACAATAATACACTACGACCCGTCACCATGAGCTCGACAACCGATACGTACGAGTCTGTATCGGCGACTGCCGTTCTGCCGATTCCCAGCACACTGCAATATTACGCTCGCTCTAGCTACACTATGCGCGACATTATACAGTACACTTCTCCCACCGCATCACTTACCATACGCTACATTTACTTAGATTAGTTTTAGTACAGCATTATCAAAAGACAAGATAACCCAACCTTAGCCAGAGAAGAACTCATACATATTTCAACCATAAGTTACAGAGCGCTTAAAAGCCCCGAATGACCCTTAATGATTTTAAACATTGATCAATAATTAAAGTTGTCGTTATCTATAGTTAGATGGATGGAATCTACATATTTCTACACGAAGCACCTGCCATTTAAACATAATCTTAATTGGTACATTATTGATACTTAACTTAATCAACAAATTACTTAACATTTTCAGTACCGATAAGTGTATACCTACCTTTATAAAATTCCTAATGTTGTAAATGTACGTAGACCTTAGACGCGAATATCTACTAATAAATTTTGAAATTAACACTCCACCTGTTGAGTTATCCAGTGGAACCAATTCTAATTTTCAAAACCACGTTGCGTACTTACCTACTACACGCCTACTACTAGATGAACGGTTGAAGCAATAGTAAGCACGAAACCGGTCAACACTATTCGTTTCTTGGCTGCTTCCAGCAGGTTCATCTCGTGCTCATCCAATCCATGCGTAAATAACGTGAAACGAGCGAATACCAAGGGTTCATTATTTTTTTTTATCTAAAATATTCTTACCATCATTTCATCAAATGGGAAGACCGTGTAGAATTTGGGCTATGGTATGGTATGATGGCCTTTTTACTACCTGGCCATAGTATATTATTTTCCATGCAAAATTATTCAAATCACTGAAAAAATATGTTAGGTACTTAATCGGTTGTGGAAAGTAAGAAGGTTTACGGATGGTTTCTATTTCCAGGTATTGAATTTAAGGCAGTTTGAGGCTATCATGGAAGAAGTAATATTAGTGAGGGTTGATAGACATATTATTTGGGCTGTTTTCACAGTAGACATCCTGTCTTACTGCTTCACCGAATCTGATGAAACTAAAGTAAATTATACAATGAAATTACCATCTATCTTTTACCACGAATAAGCTTTGCTTGGGGAAGTTGTATCGAATGACCTGCCCCCGTGGACAAATTCAAATTGGCGTTCGACTACAAACGAAGATTTCGCCAATGTACAGTACGACAAAAATAACTATCCACTGGAACATATACCTAAACAATTATTTAAACCAAACAATGACACATATAAAAATAGGACGATTAATTTTCTTCCTACTCTACATTGTCGAAGGATTCGTTTGTAGTCGATCGCCAATTTGAATTTGTCTAGGCCTACTGGGGTCAGCAATTGAATAGTTCGCTTGCGATTGTCATAGCGGTCCACATTTTTTCGTCATTCACTCCAAATCCCTTAATTCCTGTGCCTGCTGACAAGGAAAGGTAAGCTTTACAGTGTTCCGCAAACTTTCTGTGTCCAAGGTACACCTACCAAATCAAGAAAACCAAAGGTACAACCATGACTTTATTTTAGATCCCCCCCCCCCCTCCTTGTATATAACTACCAGAATTCGCATAAGTGGGTTTGGGCAAATTTGTAATAGAATAATAATAATTAACAGTTTTCTGCTAATAGCTTCAAGGGTTTCATTATCAATACCGGCACTTTTTTCTTAATAGGTAGGGATAACGTGTGGGAACATTTCATAAGGAACCTACTACCTACCATTCCCACCAATAACAGTGTGATCTACACCAACTTAGCGCGAACACTTTCAATTTTGTCTAGATACGTTAAAATATTAGAATTCCCTGTCTTACATTTTCTGTTGAGCTCATTTAGATGAGCGAATATGTCCGGCAGTTACCTGCCTACCTACTGATGTTTATACAAATTTTACTACTCATTCTTTTCTTTTGAACACAGAAGCCACATCTGAACAATGAGCCTCTAAAAATACCTACTGATTACCAGGGTACACCATCAGTGCGCCGCGGCACACCCTTTGCGGGACTCTGCTTTAAAGTACGATGATCTTCGGTCTCTTTATATACTTAAGAAACAACATTTTTCATTTTTTTTTAATTAAATGATGATGAATTTACATTAAAAACCGCTCATGCGTATGTGGGGCTCGTATTTCATATAAGTGCTTCAAGAAAAAAAATAAGAACTAATGACTCTAACAATTCATTACTAATGTTCGATTTTTAAATGGAACAAACCACTACGGGCTTACGACCGTCTTCTACTGTTATTTCGAAGGCTGGCTTAGTGTGATCACTTAACGTTAACAACGTTCTCCATTAGGTGGTAATTCAATATAACACGGTGGTCTAGCTAGACAACAGCTTTCTGTATCGCAGAGGTAACGAGCTCGATTTCTATACCAGATCGGTTCTTCACTTGAAATTTTATTCCGGGTTGGTAAAATCTATCTCAAATGGAACAGGGCCGCCAATGCAGAAAGTATTTAAGTTTCGAATGTTATAGGAGTTTTTCCTAGAATTGACTTTCTTGCTTAATACGTTCGAGTCCTTATTGGTTTCCATACTTCGAACTAGATGCACACAGTGGCGTTCCGTGGGTTATTGGCGCCCGGGGCGGGAACCACACCCTTTGGCGCCCCCACATAACTTTTCCTAAAAAAAAAAAAGTCATTTCTATTATTTGGTATCTGGAAACATAACATTTCCTAAAAAAAACAAAAAAAAGGTCATTTCTATAATTTGGTACATGCCTATTTCGAAATCCGGACGTATAGTATAGCGCGAGCATATTTTGCCGCCCTGCTAATAGAGGCGCCCGGGGCGGACCGCCCCCCCCCCCCTCGGTACGCCACTGGATGCACACACTTTTTTGTGAATTATTATTAAAATATGAAAATTGTTCCTAGGTAAGGGTAAAATAGATGCGAGAAAACGTATTTGAGCGAAACCTTTACCGACACAAAATATCCAGGGGAAGATCGGGTAACCCCGAACAGATAAATAAGGCAGTGGGTAAATCTATACTAATCTATAATAATAAAGGAAAGTGCCTGACTGACTGACTGATTGACTGACTGATTGACTGACTGACTGACTCATCAACGCACAGCCCAAACGGCTAATCGTAGAGAAGTGAAATTTGGAAATCAGGTAGGTCTCAATACAAAACCTTCCACTAAGAAAGGATTTTTGGAAATTCCACCCCTAAGGGGGTGAAAATAAGGGTTGAATGTTTTTCAAAGTATGCGAATATCTCGGAAACTAGACATGGTACGAACTTGAGATTTGGCATATGAATTCTTCTATAGAAATGAGTGTTAGCGTATTTGGCAATTTTTCCAAAATTTAACTAAAAGGGACGAAAAAGGGCACATATAAAAAGGGATGATTTTTAAGTGCCTCCTAAAAAGTTTAAAACTGGTTTTATCGAAATTTCAAAAAAATGATTTCTTCAGAAAGAGTCAAATTATACTATTTCGTTTTCAAAAGATATCATTAATTAGAGGGTAGGGGGTGAGGGGCACTTTTCCAACGTGTATGTGTGTATATCCGTCCCCTCTTTATAACTTTTGATTCGCTTGATGCACAGATCCTAAAATTTCAGAAACTATTGAATACTTTAAGCATACAAAATTTGTATACTCAGAATTTTGAATTTTTTTTTCAGTCAGGGGTTATCAACCTTTGAATTTTTATTTAATTTTTCCATATATCTCGAAAACCATAAAATCTAGAACCCTAAAATTGTGTATGTATATAGAAAAATACAATATCTAAAATATAATTTAATGAAGAAGTTCCAGGATTTCTCAAACTTTTTTTATAAAGAAAAATATTTTTTTTATGACAAATTTACGAGTTTCAGTGCCTATATTTCAGAATTTTATAAAAATATCGAAAAACGCCGAAACGCTACAACTAGATAATTTATTTTTCTATAAAAAATACATACATCATAGCAGTACATCTCAAACTTTTCTTAACAATTTTTGTAAAAATTTAATTTATTGACGACATCGTTTCATACAATAAACATACATACACCGCGAGCTGGTCCGGTGCAGCGTGTATGAATATATACGTAGGTAGGTATACCCAACCCAACCTACTTTCTCCAATACACGTGACGAAACTATTGCGTAATCTATAATAATAATAATAATATAGTTTTGAACTAGCCGACCCGTCAAACTTCGTCCCGCCTTGGAATATAAATAATATGTTCGAGATTTTATGTATAACTTTAAGTTGATTTCAGTTTAAAGTTATTTAACACAGACGACGACGTGGTCCTTATATTATTGAATTTGAATTAGTATAATGATACAATTCATTATTACCTTTTTAACTACTGTAACCGCTGCATCTGTTATAAAACATATCATTATATTATTTACTATAAGCATTCCGTGAATCGTATCATTCATCAAACAACTGATTCCTGTCAAACGCCTGATTTAATTTCAAAATTAGAAAAAATCTAATAATAATATGGAAGTTTTATTTTTATTCCGTGCAACTTTTTTCTTTCATAAGACCCTTCAGACAAAAGCAAACACGACAAAAAATGGGCGATATAAGTTCAGCTGTTCTCATAGGGTAAGAAACACGTAGAATGCCGATTCTGACTAGCGCCAACCGGCGCAAAGAATGTTACTATGCATTTGAATGGGGAAACCCGCAGAAAAAGCAGGAACCCGCTTCCCGAGATGCCCATTTAAATGCATGGAAACCATAGACAACAATCTTTGAGCTGGTCGGCGCGGATCGTAATCGGCTTTCAACGTGTTCTTACCCATACGATGACCGCGCAAATTAGCGTTCCATTTTTATATCAATCAATCAATCAATCAATTCTCCCTTTTACACCCCACTCAGGGGCATAGGGAGGCAACAAGAGCTCTCCATTGCGCTCGATCTTGCGCAATGTTTATGACCTCCTCCCACACCATGTCCATGTCCCTCAGCTCTGCTTCGAAGGAGCGGAACACAGTGTGAGAGGGTCTTCCTCGTCTTCGGGACCCTGATGGGAGGAAGAACAGCGCTCTCCTCGGCCAACTGTCATTCGGCATCCTTAACACATGTCCCAGCCAAGTCCATCTCCTCCCCACAATGGTAGAGGTGATGGGCTCACGCTGGGTGCGCCGGCGTATAGCGTCGTTCGTGATGCGGTGGTACCATCTTACACCCAGAATTCTCCTTAGGCACTTCATTTCAAAAGCTGAGACTTTTTGTGCCTGGGCTTTGGTCAGGTGCCAGGACTCACACCCATAGAGGAGAATGGGCAACACACACGCATCAAACAGTTTACATTTCGTCTCGACACTAAACGCCGACGCTTTCCAAATCTTGGTCATGTTGTTAAAGGCGCCACTTGCCATACCGATACGTATCGGGAGCTCAGCCCCGAGGTCACCAGAGGTGGTAATGGTTGCTCCCAGGTATTTAAATTTATCCACCCGGGAGACCTGGTGACCGTCTATGGTTATCGGTAGCTGTTTATCGGGGCAGGCATTACTCGCCATGAGCTCCGTCTTACTGGCATTGACTCGAAGGCCAAGGCGTACTGTTTCGTCGCAGAGTCTTGAAACACTTTATATAAGAGATAAATAATACACTTTCCGTGAATTCAGACAAACACTTTACGTACCTACCTACTTCAATATATTTTTCGTACCATGCATCCTGTACAGCTATTCTGAATTGTTTTTTTTTACGATCGACATTAAAATCATTATGTAGGTACTTACCTATTTTAGTAATTTATTATCTCTACTAAAATAATTTACGGTAAGTTCACGAAAAGAATCTGGATTGTATTGCAATTCTTTATGTCTTGATCTGTCAAAATATTTGAAGCCATTTCATAAAAACACTAGCAAAAAAAAACTATGTGAGTAATCTTGCTTTGAATTTATTGCGTAAACCATGAATAGCAAGTTGATATAATATTATGTTGAAAAAAGGTAAATAGTATTATGAAGTCAATAGGTAAATTATTTTATATCAAATGTAGTAAAAGTGCAAAATATTAAATTTTAAAATTATCTACAAAATCCTCACATCATTTAGGATAGATCGTAAATAATTGTTTTGAAAACACTGGCAAGTCAATGACCATATCATTTCGTCACTGTATAGTGCGAAAAAATTAACTGTCCACTGGAACGTATAAAAAATAGAGACGAAAGGGATAGCAGTTAGCCGGATATTATGACCTCCTCACACACCATTTCCAGATCCCTCAGCTCTGCTTCGAAGGAGCAGAACACGAGGAAGACCCTCTCGGTATGAGAAGATCTTCTTTATCTTCGGAACCCTTGCGGGAGGAAGAAAAGCGCTCCCCTTAAAATATCGGTGTTTTTATTTTCAAAAATTTATAAAATTCGTAGAATGCTAAAGAAGTCCTTACTAGAGCCCGGCCAGTGTGTAAATTACCATGGGTACAACGCATGAATTATGCTTACGTAGGCGGTATAAACAAATTGGACTGACTCCGTTGCCGGAACGTTATTGTTCCAAAAATCGCGGAAACTATCTGCATCTTCAGCCAGGATGATATATGACGAAACGTTGTTTTATTAAACTTCCCTTACTTACGAAGACCAGCAAAGCTGCTGTTTTCCTCTATATAGTCTAATAGTCTATAACGAAATATTATATAGAATTACTCTCCATAATTTACCTTATGCTTGATAATCAATTTTCTAAGTTGTAGAATTTATTTTGTGATTATAAGGTGTATTTCTTAAGTGATACTTTAATAAACAAATCAATGAGTTATCCAAACATGTCTCTTTTTACTATTTGGTATCCGGCAGGATATTATTTACGCCGCCGGACAGACCGGATATCGGATAGTTGCCGATATCCGTTTCATCTAATAAAAAATATAAACAGTGGTCAGTTAATTTTCTTCCTACTCTACATTGTCGAAAATTCGTTTATAGTCGAACGCCAATTACTTATACCATTAGAATACTGAGGTTGACCACCTCACTTCCTTAAAACTCAACCGGTTAGAAAAGGCACAATGAGCCTCGGACGACTTCGAGCGCAGTGGAGAGTTCTTTATGCCTAACCTATTCTCCTGAGTGGGTCCAAGGCCTCCCGTATTATGGGGTGGTTTGGGGGGAACCGCCACGGGCTTGATTTGTGTGCGGCTGGCTTTTTGGCAATCGGGCTAGGGTTTGGCTTTGTGCGGATCGGGTTTGCTGCGGTTTAGTTTCCTCCGGGCTGGCTTGCGGTGAGCGGGGGGGCTTAAAAGGGAGAATATTACGTTATTATAAAAATGGAGACCTACTTTACGTGGTCATCGCATCACGCCTGGAGGCCAAGTCGAAATATTAACGACAGCTCCAACGTTAACAATTTGTTGTTATTTCCATAGAGATAACGTAAAAACTGTTGTTCAACGTGCGTTAAACAATGCTGTTCCAAATTCCGAGTCAAAAAAATAATTCTGTCAGTTATTCAAAATTAACGTTAAACGTTACCTCAAAATCTTTGGAAGTATTACGACGCTGCTATTATATTGAAGACGAAACGCATTTTTTTTTTGTTTGGAAACCATTTTCAATTTGGTAAACGTTAACGTTCGGAACGTTAACAGTTTTCACGTTTAACGTTATTTATTTCGACCTGAACGGCTGGACCGATATCGTTTATTCTTTTTATGTCGTGTTTGCTCAGGATAAGATATTTATGAACTAAATTTCGAACCTACGACCAGACAAACAACAACAAATCAACGTGAAAGATATAAATTGAAATGTTAAAAAAAACGTCTGTAGCTCGAAAAATGCCCAAAGCAGATAGAAATAAGTGTTTTAAAGATCACTAATTTCATTGCTTTTCGAGACCTGAATATTTTTTTATTCATATCCAGCAATATAAAAATTGATTTCAAATAACTTCATTTGATGGAATAAAAGTTATTCGAGTTATTTTTTGGGATTCTCATAGAACAATGTCAGTCAAGTTAGCGAAATTTTTAAGTTCGCGGGCTGATTCTATTTGTATAAGAAGCACATATTTTTAAAATACAGATTAATAACGACAAATATAAATAAAAATATAGTAATTTAATGGAAATTTTAGAATATATATTTAAAAAAAGAAATGTTGATGATGTTTCTTATTATTATTAATTTTGATGCGAATATAATTAATTCTGCATTGTTTAGGAAGAGAAAGCAAATACAGTAACACGTGAGCGAAGCCACGGGTAACTAGCTAGTATACATATAAAGAGGAAAGATTTGATTTTTTGTTTGTTTGTTTGCATCGAATAGGCTCCAAAACTACTGAACCGATTTGAAAAATTCTTTCACTTTTGGGAAGCTACAATATCGGCGGTGAACATAGGCTATATTTAATTTTCAAAAAAAATTAGGTAACCTACGAAAACTTCAATAATGTAACCCAAGGTGTAAAAAATTCCCTAAAATATTCTTTTTATCGCGAACGCTGTGAAAACTAATGATGATAGAATAAAACAATGTACTACAATTTTGTAGAAGACATCATTATTTACAAAAAGTATCGCGACAGCATATGTCTAACTATTATAGTTATGCCACAATAAGTGTTTTTTTATTTAAATAAAAACAATAAAATGTCACCTCTAGAAAGGGCTCTTTATCGGTATCTTGGTATTACTCCTTATTAAAATAAATTAGTTCATATTCAAGTCTCCTTCAATATGTTTGTATAACTTTTTGAATTATTCAATTCGGACATTCCATTCGAAAGTTATCACGAGTTTTAAAATGTGAGTATTGGAAAAATAAGCATAGTCATTTATCATCTCAACTTATCCGATGCAGAGTGCGTACGGGAGCCGGGGAGGGGACTGAGGGGAGTCATGTCAAGTTTAGTAAAAATACCACGAGCGGCTCGGGGATGCATCGGAGCAACCAATAGCGTTTTGTCGTGGTGCGCACGCGCGTTGAACATAATATAGGTAACTGATATTATCAATTTTCGACGTGATGTCTCAACTCCGTAGCAGACGAGTGGTTATAACCGCCGCCGTTCGTACTGATGGTTGTAGGTTCGATTCCTGGTGCAGGCCGACTTTTTTTTTTATTTATCCGTTTTTTTTCTGTGAAAGATGTCTAAATTGTATTTGTGTTCACTTTGGCTGAGCACAATTCATTAAAAAAATTAGGTTCGTTAGCACAGTTCTTACTATTTTCATGACTAACAGTCATGAAAATAGTAAGAACTGTGCTAACGAACATGTGATGTGCTAACGTGCATGTGAAGAGGTATGGGGGGCGGAGCCCCCCATACCTCTTCACATGCATCCCCGAATCCATTTTACCCTCTGCAAACCGAACATATTTGAATTTTTGGTGCATATGACGCATTTCAATTTTGGCGCGAATCTGATTCCCCGTAAATACATACTATGCTACGCACTTGCGTACCCTATTTAGTACCTACTCAATGGGTAGCCCCGGAAAACTTTTTTGCCCTCAAAGAAATCAACATAGTTGTAGGAACCGGACGGCAGACACACCTGTGCCTTAAATTTATCACACTTTTATCCCATTTCCATCTGGTGCTATTTTTTCCTTGATTTTTTACAATTTAATCACATCTGTTACTACTTCTTCATACTTGAAATTTTTGCTGTAAAAATGTAACATAAATAAAATGGAATGTAAATGCAGAAACAATTGAAAGCCTAACCAGTTATTTGACAAATGTATCAGTTTATTTTCTTGGAGAAACTTGATTGTAGGGGCTGCCATATCTTCCCCCACCTATATTTCAAGGCATTCAGGATTTTTCGACATGTTGAACGTGTCGAGAATTCTCATGTTTATATAGGAGTTCCGGAGACTATCATTACCACCTAATGGCGAACGTTGTTAACGTAAAGTGATCACACTAAGCCAGCCTTCGAAATAACAGTAGAAGACGGTCGTAAGCCCGTGGTGGTTTGTTCCATTTAAAAATCGAACATCAGTAATGAATTGTTGGGGTCAATAGTTGTTAAATATTCATTCAGAATTTGTTGCGAGTCTTGATCTATGAACAAAACATTATATAAGGCTACTCATCCCATTTTCAATTTTTCCTCGCTTTACAACCCCATGCATAGAGAGGCATATAGATACAACAAAAGCCTCCCTTGGGCAATATCAGATCACAATCACTCATAATATTTATAATATAATAATAATATATAATATAACACTTTTCTATACAAAGTTGTCAGTATAGCCGGCGGAACTTATTGCCTGAGGCAATTTTTTCCAGTCAACCGGTCCCGTCCAATCTGGGACAGGCCAACCTCGGGTAGAAATTTCAAGTGAAAAAACACTTAGAAAAACTCTGACCCGACCGGGAATCGAACCCGGGACCTCGGATCTGAAGTCCACGCTAGTACAACTAGGCTACCGAGGTCGGTTTTTATCTACTCTGCAGGGACAGAAAAGAGTATAGGTAAAGGTAAGTATAAAAGGATCTTCCTAGGAACTCTGTTGGAAATAATAGCAAAGTTCCTCTCAACCAAGCGTGTCATTCCACAATCAGAAAACAGAATCGCAGAATTCCAGCCTCGAGCAAGAAATACATATACTTTATGAAAAATCTGAACTGGACCACGAGTCCTCTAGTTCATAAAAATTCTGGCGTTATATTTAAATAATGTAGTGGCGGCTCGTATGTGGAACCGCTGCTCCAGAAAATGTTATGTGATAATAAGTAGTTGTTAGTTAAGATAATCTATTTATGTATGTATATACTTATTTATAGTGATTTTCACATTTTTATACTAGGCTTCAGGCTTCAGGTCCTAATAATTTTACAAAGCGCCTTTGAGGTGATAATATTATCACGAAACGTTATTATTATTATTAACGAATCGACCAATTTGCAATTTATGCAACAATTTAATTCCTAAAAATATACCTTTTAATCACAGGCAACTTATATACTAAAATAGCATTTCCTCATTTAATATTTTTTTCTAACAAATCATCTTTTATTTCTGTTATTGAAATATCAATAGTAATAACTACAAAATATAAAATTTTATAACCAAGAATATAATAATATTACCTACGATTTTGTTAATAGAAGCTAATTCGGTTTTCTTTTTCAAAATACCTACGTTTTCAAAGATAGAAATTTTGTTACCTACCTAACTACAGAAAAATGTTTTTGTTGGTTTTTGTTAGTTTTATGATGAAAATTTTGACTAGCAACATTATTGATAGCTGTCAAAATATTACTGTCATTGTAAAACGTCATTCCGCTCTGACACGTAAAGATTTTTTCATGTTTACATTTTATTTCAGGTAGTGTGGTTTTGTGTACAAGATAAGGATGACAACATCAGACAGTGAATCTTTTGAAAGTGCAGATGAGGGCATAGGTGACACAGATTCCCAATCAAGTAAGAATGTTAAAATTGCTGGGCACAGCAGACATGGAAATGCACCACAGAATGAAAAGAAATTGCCAAACAAAGAAGAAAAATTAGAAGTAAAACAAAGCACCAGCGTCCACAATGAAAAATCTAAAAGTACTGCGCATGATAATGTAAAAAATGAACAAGATTTAGGTATGAAAGAAGATAAAAAAACAGAAGTAGACGATGGGTGGGAAGATTTTGATGATGAAGTAGAAGAAGAAAAACCCTTCCAACAGAAGAAAGCTGTGGACGTCAAGGAAAAATCAGAAGACGTCAAGGAAAAATCGGAAGACGTAAAGGGAACAACAGAAGGCGCAAATAATCAAGATGAAGGATGGGATTTTGATGATTGGGGAGATGAAGACATTCAGAGTCATGTGAGTTTTTTTAGTTATTATTTAAAGTAACAGAGAATTGAAGTATTTGGTGTGCGATATTTCATTAATTCTAAATTAAATTTGAAAAATCTTTGTTGAATATTAATGTAGTATTTGTTTAAAAAATGACATTATGAAGTAGTTGGAAGAATACCTGACTTTCATAGTGTGTATTTAGATTGAGGCCTCAATCCGTAGTGCTTAGAATTTTTCACAATACAGATCAAATCTTGGTATAAAGGAACACCAAATAAACAGCATAACCAAGCATAAAAAATGTACAGAACCATTTTATGCCATAGTTTGCCTCAGTTAAACTTATCTAAATTATCCGATTTAGTCCAAAAACTACATTAAAAGCAATGAGATTTATACTAGAGATGCAATCGAGTCTAAAAAATGGCATGTAAAAAAGTGTGCCACCACCGAAAATGTGCCACGCTCGTGTTTTAGTCGTTGACAACAGCTCGAGCTTGACAGTTGTGTCCGCGGTAATACGGTGTTCTTGAAAATGGTGGATTTTGTGGTGAAAAAAAGTCGTTCCTCAACAGAAATCAATATAGGAAAATCCTTTTATCAAAAAGGACGTATTTTATATATTTTAAGTGCATATTATTGTGATAAAATGTTTAAAATATATTTGACAATTATTTTTGTTTTATTAGTAAGGCCCACATCACACTACGGGTGCATACCGAGGGGGGTTAAAAAAAAACCGCGTCTGTATGAAACGCGTAGATATATTTTTATTTGAATTTGTAACCCAGCGGTTCAGTCGACGGCTTTCTTACTACAGCATACGTCATGGGCTCGAATCCCTGTGCCGACTATTTCCACTTTCACAACACAACTCTTCCATAGTGTGTGCAGGTTTCCAAATGTATTTGTGTTCACTTTTAATTAGCCTTAATTCATTTAAAAAGATACACCCGTACGCGGCGTATGCAACAGTGTATATATGTACAAATAGGTATATATTTCTAGAATTTTTTTTTTATTCTATCAAGGTTTTTTTTTATCAATTTATTTAGAAAAAGAATACAACTTATATTTAAACAGAGTGCTCCCTAATTAAAATTATATATGGAATTTAAGGATGTTCTGCAAACAGAGGTTTTCCCACTTTCAATGAAATTTTTTACGAAATCCATCATACAACTGAGAAATCGCCAGCGGTTTTTCCCACAGTGCCGTATTTCTGACGGTTCTCGTTTAAGCTGTGTGTATGAGCCCTTACCTAGCCGGACGAAATTTAGAAGCAAGTACACTATAACTAGTGTTTTTATAAAAAGGGTCATTTTTGATTCGAATAAATAAATCATTTTTTCCATTTTCGAAAAATATTTTTATGAATGTGCTTTTAAACTGTTCGTTGTCTGCCTCGCATTAATAAAGACGAGAGATCTTTTTCAAAAGGCTCTTAGACAATTCTGACAAATACATTCAAATCTCACGCACAAAAAGAAATTTCTATTAATGTGTACCGGTAGAAGGTGACAGCATTTAGCCGTTTGGCGTATTATGTGTGACAAAGAAAAAAATATTCGTCAGTAATGCTTGATTGCATATTTTTATTTAAGTTCAACTTCAAATTTACTCGTGATGCTACTTTAAAACTAAAAATTGTATGGAATTGCATCTCCAGTATAATATCTCATTGATTAAAAGTTACTATTTGTTGCTTGATTTAGATGAATTTGTCTACTGTTCAGACAAAATGACTTGGATTATGTTATCAAGCAAAATACTTTAAAAATGAATATATTTTTATTTATTTATTTAATCAATTTCTTACAATAGTTAAAATTTACATTTTATTTCATTATTACATATTCATAATATTATAACAGTTTTTCCTCTCTTATAAAACTCAGAAAGTTTGTGTAGAGAGAGGTTTTGCCATGGTTATAACATATCACCAAACTACCTACTATCTGTTACATTATTTAAAATCTAGATTTTTCAGTAGGTTTATTATTTTTTCTTCTATGTATCAAGAATTCAATTTCATTCAAAAAAACTTATTTTTATATCAAACCAAAATGAAAAAGAACAAACATAAACATCTATTCAGTGTGTAACAAAAAAATTATCTTACTTCTGAATTTGCCAATAAAAGTTAACTTTCACATGCAAATGTAGAGTCGGCAATATGCTGAATTATATAGCATTCAAGCGTTTCTCATATCTGATATCATCTGGTGGAAGAAATGTTAATCTTATTCATTGTAAGCATATAATATAATAATATATTCCGTGTTGGTATTTCATCTAGGTGGCAAATAAACCTGAAACAGTGCACACCGAGAAAGAGTTCAAAGAGCTAGCTGATAAACTGAGTTCTTTAAATGCTTCTGGAAGCAAAAGTAGTGAGGAGGAAGACAAAGGTTGGAGTGGATGGGGAGGGTGGGGGGCCAAACTCATCTCATCCGGAGTTTCTCAAATCACTACACATGTCTCCCAGGTACAATCGTTTTATTATTGGAGCTGCATTATATATATTGATATACATCTTTTTGCACGCTATCAAATCACCCCAGCATTGGCAAACACTACTACAAAGAGTTTGCCCCTTGAAAAAAATTCCGTACAATGAAATTGATCTTTAACCTTTTCCCGCTGTGAGTGTGCAGTTATTTAGCACTCTGAATACACATTAAAAGTTTATACTATGCCCTTATTACTGCGCTACTGAATTTTGTAAGCTACATGTATATCAAGAGGTCCCATGCAAGATCTAATATCTCAAAAAATGATGTATAAATAGACCATCAGCAAACCTCCCGCCAAAAACAAACAAATGTCGTGGTGGTCCACTGTGAACTCAATCAATGTAGGTGAGATATCGACAAATCATGCTTAACCATGAACAACCAAGAATGTAGTTCAATTACGTGATAAATTCAAATAATTGGACTCCCTCCATTTTTCATCGTACCGACCTCACCTTTTATCATACCGACCTCACCTTTTATCATACCGAACTCACTTTTTATCATACCGACCTCACCTTTTATCATACCGACCTCACTTTTTATCATACTAGCAGTAAAACATGTCGGATGACAGGTATGGAAAAGGGTCATTAATAAATTTGTTCAAGTTTCCTCCAAATCAGTTAAATTTTACCGCAGTGAGAACAGTGGAAAATGTACATTTTTTCCCATATGTAAGAATCTCTTACCAAGTATCACATATTTTGTCATTAGACAAACTTATCAATTATGAAATATAATATAGCCTATGTCATGATACACTGTAGCTTTCCAACAGTGAAATAATAATATTATTTCAAATAGATTCAGTAGTTTCGGAGCATATTCAATGCAAACAATGAAATCTTTCCTCTTTATAATATTAGTACAAATATTTTTTATATAAAATTAGCTAAATTTATTTTGTAAAATGACAGGGCTTTAATACAATGTCGAGTGTAATAGAATCTGGGATGGGAGTGCCTGATCCTGAAGAATTAGTAAAAATCCAAAAGGAATCCAGGCTCAAAAGAGAAGAACAAATGCAAAAATGTTCATCCCAAACCAGTGATCCAATAGAAACTCCTCAGAGAAAGTCGAGTAGTGATGGAATTGAGCCAGATAATTCCCAACAAGATAATAGTGCTGGGGGATTCCAGTTAGGAAAACTTGTGTCATCAGTTACGAAACTTGTTGAATCTACAGGTTAGTTAAAACGTTCTTAAAATTCCCAACAGATATCTCACAATACATATTACCTACATATCCTTGTATTAGTAATATAGATGAATAAGTCTTACTTAATATGCAGCATGCTTAGATCGTAGATTTTCAACAAACAAGAGCTAGCAACTCAGTTTCAAATCGTTGGAATTTTCCAACATTTAAAATTTCAGTATTTTATGTGTTGAGAGATTGAAATTTATGAAAAACATCAGCAAAAGGTTATTCAATGATATCACCAATTGACTAGATATTGTTTTTGAAAGATTTGATTGTAGATTTAAAACCAATTTCCAGAAGTCTTTTGACATAAAATGAATGAAATCGGTAAGGAATCTCGCGATACACGTCTATTCATTTACCAAATTAAAAAAATAATAATTCTTTGCTAAGATTATACTCTAGGGTCTTCTTATTTATTACTTAAATCATGTATTTGTCAACATTTTAATGACAGGTACGACAGTTATAACTGGAGGGTTAGACACTTTGGAAGAAATAGGCAAAAGAACTATGAAAGTTATTCAAGGAGATGAACCGGAAGGTAGAATTAAATTGTCCACACTACTGAGAGAAGCCAGAGATAAAAGGGAAGAACAAGAACGGAATATGCCTAGTGGAGATTTTCAAAGAAAAAAACCACCAAGTTTTGAAACCCTCTTTGATGACTTCCAAGGTATTTTTATTAAATGTGACTATTATACTTTAGGCACATATTTCAAAAGGTCCTAATTTTTTAATATTCAATGTTTCTAGGTCTTGTTCATTTGGAGGCATTAGAAATGTTATCCAAGCAGTGTGAGCTTAAGATCCAATCCTTGTTTAATAAATACCACGGAGAAGAATTAAAAGAACTTCAAGAAACTCTGGAACAAGTCAAAGGTATTTTGAATTATTTTTTTCTTATGACAAATGAACATGCTTAGCAATTCCGTAGCCGCCTTTCGCATTGTTTTGTACTGAAGGTCACGGGTTCCATCCCAGGTGCTGACCATCTTTCTCTTTCACGACACAAGCTTTTAGTAATATCTATTCTGTCTATGTTTTTCTACTGTTTCACTGCAAAACTGAGCTAAACCCTATCCGAAATTATTTTCTGGCTATAAGCTTGTTTGGAAATGATGTTATAGAGAATGAACCTATGAATTTATTTTAATGTGTTTTATTTCAAAGAATTCTTGTAAGTTAAGATGAAAACTGAGCAAGTAATCTATGAGTTTACTGGAACTAATGATTTAAGTTTGTGAAACAAAGTATGTTAATTTCTTTTTAGAAATATGCGAATTACCTGATTATGAAAACGAAAAAACCTTTGAAAACAACACCGAATTCTTGCATGGACAATTGAAAGATGCTACCAAGGATTTGGGAATCGAATTGAATTTCGAGTTGATTTTAAAGTAAGCACCCTGTTTTTTTTTCCTTTTCTTTTCAAACAGCTTTCAAAAGCATGGATGAATTTATATTAATAATTCTTTTACAGTTTCTGGAAAGAGCTATTTGTGTTCACCAACCAGTCTGATGATACAACTTTAAATGAAAATGATGAGGATAAAGTGGAAACCTTATCGAGATTGGCAATCAATAACATTGCCCACTACTCGGCTCTGTCTGTACAAGTGTTGCATAAATGTGCTGCACTGCTGAGTGTCCGGGACCGTAGATCTACCACTGATGAAGCTGATGGATTAACTCAGTAAGTTTTCTTTTGCTTCATCATCATCCTTTGAGTCAAAGCCAGCTAGACGGGGCTCAATGGCCATAACCATCAATGGTCACCAAGTCTCCCCAGTGCATAAATTAAGAATCTGGGAGCAACCGCGACATTTAATGTCAAGCATAAAACTATGTTTTTCGACTTGATTTAGCGTCATCTATCTAATTTGGTCCATAGTCTAGAGAAATCAAAAATATAGAAGAAATTGTTATTTTCATTCTCGTTTTCCTGTCATGAGCATTTTTGCAAGGGCTATTAAACTTTGCACAAAAGAATAACAAATATTCAATATCTAAACACTAGTTAGGAAGGATTTGAAATGTTTGATCTCATGCCCTTGTAGAACTTGTGCTAATTAAGCACTGGACTGAAACATGGATTTTTGCACTAATATTAAGATTTTTATTTTTTTTTCAGATTAACTGTATTACTGTGTCATCACATTAGCGAAATCGCCAACATATTTTCAAATAGATTGAATAGTTTATCTCAACAACAGGAAAATGCAGATAAATCAGCAACTGCTATGACCAATGTTTTCTTAGAGGTGAGTATTCAACCTTTATATGAGGTGGTTGATAGACCAGCGGTTGCGACGCCGGCTTTCGCACTGTTTCGTGCGGAGGTCGTGGGTTCGAATCCCGGCCGTGTCGACCATTTTCCGCTTTCACGACAAAAGCATATGCTTTCTGTGAAAGATGTTAAAAGTGTATTTGTGTTCACTTCGAGTGAGCACAGATTCATTTTTATAAAAAAAAAAACAAAAAAAAAATATTTAAAATATTCCATACTAGCTTTCCCGACAGACGTTGAAGTGGACGTTGTCCAGTAGTCCTTACTATGAATCATTCATTTTAAATTTATACAAAAATGCCATTAAAATATGTTAGAATGATATAAAATTATATCTGAAAGCTCGAAAAAAAAAACCAGCAAAAATCTGCGTAACAATATTTTTAATGTCATTGGTTGTCAGGTTGACAATAATTTTGTTGTTATAGATTTTTTCATAGATGGCGTTGGCGTCGCAGGAAATGCGTTCCATACTAACTTAGATATTATATTTTATATTATTTCTTATGCATTTTTCAACTTTCTAATGGTTATTCTGTTATCCGGAGCGGAGAAGAATCCAATAAACCAAAAATGATAAATATCTGTTCAGCCGATATCGAGATATAAGTGTTCGCACTAACCCGACTTTATTTCTTTATAGATATATAAATCAAATATACTTTGCACATTCTAAGGATGTCCTAGTTTAGGGGATCAACCAATAACACGTTTGTTGGTTTTTCCTTTTTAAGGAATCCCATCCAATCATGGATGATTTTTGCCTGAACTTACATCTAAAATATGGTTATTCATATTCAAGATCATAATTATCATGATAATATTATTATGTATGTTTATAAAACAGTAATTTGGGAGCAAGATAGAGAGTGAGTTTGACAAAGTTGCTCTGAACCAAATTAATTAGCATTTTGTTAATTTTTTCTGAATTCGAGTATAATCGACAATGTCCCAATTCTGTATCGGTGCCGCTAAAATTTAGCGTTTTGCGGGTAATGTCAAGTGATTTCAACCAACCTGCTAGTGATTTCAAGCAAATGATTTCCAAATGTCAAAATTCTCGAAATGACGTCCAATTTGCTTTACTCAAACATATTGATCTTGATCATGGTGATGAAAACAAAAGCACGATAATATTCATACTGAAAATAGTAAATAATTTAGTTTTGATTGTTGTTTTTAAGAGAAGCACCTACGTATCTGAAAAAAAATTTACATGAGTAGCTTTGACATAAAAGCGGTTCCTCTAAAATTTTAGTGAGTCTTTCTAAGATGCCGTTTAAATTGATCGAAAAAAGTGAATCTTTTTAGAGGAATTATGGTAATTTTCTTAAAATGTCAGTTAATATACACTTTTTTGTATATATTTTTTTGTGGATTTTATGTAAGCTTCAGCGCATCTGTAAGGGAATCGGGGTGATAGCATACTGATTTATAAATTAGTTATACCCATATTAATATTATTTTGATGTCTTTTTTTTCAGGCGGACAAAGGCAGTTCCTATGTGAAGGATGCGTTCTCATTGACTATTCCAATATTACAAGTTGGTGCCACATAAAACCAACTTTATTTATCCAGTAGTTATTGAATTCTCATTTTTTGTATTTAAAACAAATTATGATATTATTGGTTTTTTTTTAAATATAAATATCACAATAGGATGTTACTGTAAATATTCAAATATCACAATTGTATGTATGTATGTGTACTATTTCTTCAATTTTTTTAAGCCTTTTTTCTTAATTAAAATTAATATATTCATATTTATATATTTTTCCAATACTATTGTCTGCTGTTTTTGTATTAATCTCGAGTTTTATATATTTTTTTATATCAGGTATAAGTATGTAGCATGAATATCTTACATATCTTCGTTTGTTACATTTTTTGTTAAATTTTTAATCAAAACGCAACTTTTCAATTTCATACAAAATAATCAATTAGATTGGTACCTAATTTGGAAAACAACCAAAGCTTGAGACTGTAATTTTTCAATTTTTTAAAAAGATTTCTTATATCACAAAAAGCAATTTAATATTTATATTGCAATTACAGTCTGGCTAAAAAGAGTAGAAAATAATTGAGGGCGGTGCAGTCGTTTGTATGGCAACATTTAATAAGTACTCTACATTTATAAAGTAAAGTATTGTAACCGCCAAAATATTAAAAAAAAAATACTATTCAATGTGTTATCATATGAAATGCTTTGTAGAGGTTATTTAAAAGAATTTAATAAAGAACTGTACCAGCCATGGCATTAAAAACGAGATGGAAAAAAAAATCTATGCAAAACGAGTCAAAAAACAAAAGATAATAAGATAATATAATGGGTGCTATAATCCACAAAATGGTGCTTACAACTGCTTACTATTCTATGGCTGAATTTGCATCATACAAATGTCAAAATATTTAATCATAACCTATAATCTATTTGTAAATGAATATTTTAGGAATGAATATACAAAAAAAAATATGTCGGAAAAATATCCAAATTAGTAAAAGGTACTTAGTAATTTTTAAAATGAATTAGATGTTGTATATCAGTTAGAATTGCTGTCCATTCGTAAACATTTGTAATGTCAGACAATAACCTATGTTCAGTGTTGCCAGAGTGATAACATTTCAGTTCATCAATAATTAATTTCTACTCTTTTTAGCCAGACTGTACCAACCCCATCAGCCTAGTGGTTGGTGGGCTTCTAATAAAGAGGTCCTGGGTTAGATTTTATCACTTGAAATTTCTACCCAGAGTTGTCCCATCTCAGATTGGACAGGGCTAATTTATTTTTATCATGTCATAGATTCAAACATAGATATCGAATCTTACTTAACCTTAATAATCGTATTTTATAAAATTGTATTGCACGGGAAACGGGAAGATAATTAATCTGTTGAATTCCATAACTTAACGAGATTCCCTTAAATTTTGCTGCATTTATTTTTGCTTACATCCAATATTCCATTATTGTAAGATTACTCCCGTTTTCAATTGTTTTAGTTTGTATTCTTGCATGCATATGCTTACTTATTAAGAACCTGACAATACTATCGGATGGGTCTAAATGCACAAAACTGAATGTAAACTAAAAAAGGTTATTTTGTAGTTGAAATTTTTTTCCACTTCAGTTGGGTTTTGTGTGTAAGGATACTAAAACCCCACTGCTTGTGCCAATGCACAATGATTTCAATTGGCACATCCCTAGTTTTTCTTCATACAGTAATGCTATTATTATTATACTAGATGTCAAAAATCATTGATACCACAGATGTATTTAAGTATGTAAATAAATTGGAGCTGTAATAAGAGTTTCTTTTTTTGGAATGATGTGAATAAATCTTTTAAATTGCATAGATTACATTTTCTTTTTTATTCTCCAAAGCAAAAGATATCAAATTCTTGTTAATATTCCACAGCACAATCGTGAACACCAAAAGGTGAAAAAAGAACTGAATTAAACAAAAAAAAATAATACTTAAGTATATTCTTCTTTTAAAACATTCTTAGCTGCCTTTGGTTTAATGAGACTAGATGGTTGTTATGTATTTCAATATTTTTTTTTAACTATAGTCAATTTCATCTACTAATTGGCCTCCGATTATAAGTAATTTGAACCTTCTGGCTCAGGCCTATGTGGAATGTAATAAAATGGCTGCCACCATCAACATTTTTAGGTTATATCCAACATGACATCCTTACCTACCCCTTACCTATCCACGTTTGTTCCCAAGGTGGAGCATGTGGTCGCCACTAGGTCCCTCCATGCACTTCTGTCTTGTGCCAGCCGCTCCGCTTCCTCCCAGGTCAGTCCGATATTCTGCAGCTCGGCGCTGTAGGCTCGCGCAATGGTGAGGCATGGTCTTCCTCTTCTTCTTGTGCCGTCCGGATTGTTTCGGGGGACATACGGAGGCATGCCCGAGCCAACTCAGTCTGCGATTTAGGATGACTGAAGTAACGAAGAGCTGTAGTGCTCTTTCTCGGACAGAGTCATTGGTCAGCATGACATAGTATATTCTTATTACAAATTTCAATGTAAATTTGACAGTTGATCGGTCATATTTAAAATGTCAATGCGCCAGCTATTTTGCTATCTTAGGGTGAAAACACAAATAACGCTGATTCCGACCATTAATTAATGACAACAACCATGAAAGACCAAAGAAATAATATATAGAGGTGACATAATAACGCAATGTCTATCTAAATCTCTCCTAGCATTGTGGTACATTCTGATTTTATGGAGATGATGCAGGTGCACTATTAAAGTTGAATTTTATTTGTGTAAAAAATTTATTAAAATCCATAAATGCATTGATTTCTATAAAGATGGACGGATCAAATCTTAAAACTGTAAATTCAAAATTTGAATAAATATCTACCAACTAAACTTCTTATAAATAATTAAACATAAATACTTACTGTACAAAAGATTAAGTACTTACTAAAAAACAAACAACTTACATTAAATTTGGTTTCATCGTGTAGTATGCACTTACTCTCAATATAATAATGTATTGATATATTACCTGTCACAAGAAAAACTCACATTATTTCAACTTTTCTTTTTTAAAATTTGGTATTGCACAAGGATTTGTAATATTTTAAATATGTGCAGTTGATGAAATGTAAATACTTACCAATTTCAGTAAATTTATCGTGATTTTTTTCTTCGAGGAAAGTATTAAGTTTCTCATTTCTATGAAAAAAAAACATTCCGCTTGTTTATTTTGAAAAAGTTAATTTTATGAGATCCATTTTTTTTTCAATTTCTTACAAGACTCTATTTGATTAAGTCTATTACACATTGATATTGAAATGAATTTGTTGTCATATGAGCTATCTACGTAAAATTTGTGGAAAAATAAATATTTGGAGAGAAATATTCGTTTTATGAATGTACATGATTTTTGAAACCAAAAACTTATAATAAGTTATCTTATTTTCTATCTTCTAATAAAAATGACTGTTGGAATGTTATTAATTTGGAAGGTGAAGAAAATAGATTGAAAGTAAATAGCCATATGCAAAGTCGTAACGTTCAACTTAATTAATATTTTCAAACCAAACTAGCGCCTATCATACTTTAAATATGAAGTTGTTCTATATATAATTAGTTTGCTTAGAAAATATGCAAAGTTAGGACTTAACATATGGGTGTAGGGTATGAAATGTTACAACTGTCATTGCAAAAATATACGACATGAAAATAAGTTTTATCAGGCACTTAAGGAAGAATATTATTATATCAAATGCAGTTATAGGCATTTTACAAGGCCACATTTCATTTCTTCTTTCTTTAGTCTTTTTTAAAAGTTAAGTCATTCAATAACGTTTTGATAAAATAGTTATGCATCGCTAGTGCCAGGTAGTTTGTTGAGTTCGTTTCTTATAGCTTGAAGTAGCGGTAACGCCGGATCTCCAGCACTGAGGATTCCTTCAGAATTAACCCTCACTGTATCCACCACAGGTCTTCTTGTCATACTTCCCGCACTTGTTGATCTGGACTGTAAAAAGAAAGAAGCACTAAGAATGGGGTAACCATCATAAATGTGGCATGGAGCTTTGTCAAACACTATACAATAGAGATACTCGAAAGAGTGATATGGTGAGAAACAACCCTTATTGTTTTTTAGATGGAAACATTGTATCACAGACAGTCGGTTCCAAAAAAACAATAGCCAAGCAGGGCCTTGACTTTAAAAAACGAACTAAGAGAGTGTCTGTCTCCACTGTCTTCCAGACCAAAATTAGTGCTATCATCAAACTAGCTTATACTTTTTCAAACTTGATTTAAATTGTTTTTTTTTTTAAAAACTATAAATATATTTGAGAAAACGGAATAGATTGCATCTAACATTCTTACAATAATATCTGCAATGATTTAAATGTAATGATGATGTGATGAACCTAAGTACTTTACAAATCATATGGTAACAAAAATTTCTATTGAATCTGTAGAGGTGTGATCCAAATTATCCTTCAACTGCATGCAAAAAAATGATGGGGCTGGTCTGTGTACCTGGATATTATAGAATCTGGGGGACCAAACTGACCCATAAAGGACTGCAGTAGTTCCCGCAGTGTGCACTCTCAATAGTTTCTTTTAATTATAAATTGCCATGTGCAAGAAAAAATTAATAAAGTCTTTCAACTGGAAATAGATTGATATCATACCATGTTTGTTGAGGGCAATTTGCCCCATGCTGATCCTTGTTTTGGGAGCGGTGGTCGTGGTGGAAGCGCAGTAAGGGGTCGCTGATCTAGTCCTGTGTGCACTTTAACCAGTTCACTGTGAAAACAAAATTGGCATTGCTCAACATTAGAGTTGAATATGGTTAACGTTTACAGGTTAAAAAAGTTAAAAAAAAACACTAGAAGCAGCATCTTTTTCTAAAATTGGTCTATGAAAAAGAAGCCAATTTAGTCACCTATACTTTTTCCTGTGATTTTTTAAATCACATAAATGAAAATAAAAATAATGATAAAAGTTTGTTAATTTAAACAAGATGGAAAGAGAGAGCAAATATGACAGTTTTGTTTGGAATTCCTCTTCTAGTAAGTACATATTCTACATAATAATTCAATGAATAAAATACAAATCAATAATTTCAAATTGATGCCGAAGTTCTTAACCTACCTCGATTTAGTTGGATATTCTTCGGATTTTTGTCTAATTGTTTCTCTTTCAGACGCTTTCTTATTTCTTGCTAAATCAGTGGTTAATGATTTAGGAGTTTGTGAGCCACTTCCGAACAAACTGAAAGCATCATCCACCAATTCGGAATACCTTTGTCTCATCCTGGATATGTTGCCTCCGGTATTTAGTTCTTCCAACATTTTTGAATCTGTGTATAAATTCATATTTTGTTTAAATATATTATACTTTAAGCTTTCTTTTTTTATTATACAAGTTCAAAAATACCTTTTAGTCTCTGATTGTGAAGATCCCAAACCATTGGTCCAATTACACCCGGATCTTTATCCATACTCCCTAATCTAACTAAGCATGGAGAACTTTTTGGTGGAATACTCGATTGGGTTTGTTTCTTTTCTTCATTTTTATTACTCTTTGAATCACCATCGGTTGCTTCTTTCTCAAATTTCTGCTGCTTGATGGTTCCATAATGATGGACTGGTGAGTCCATATCCAAATGGCGGACACTCAGTGGTTCCAAAACTTTTGACAATGGTTCCACTGCATTACTTCTGCAAAAATATTTTTACCAATAAATTGGTTATTTGTGATACACAAACTGACTAATACTTGAGTTTAATTGAATTCAAGATAAATAGTGTTGTGACGTTTGCATTTAATAATTAGTGTACCTACAATCTAAAAAAATTAATATGGTTAACAAAATAGGTACCTATGCTATATCGACATTTTATCAAACATCGATAAATTTTTGTCTATTATTCACACACTTCGTTTGATCAAGTGTCGTAGTAACACATAATCTTCTATATAATAATTTAGAAATGTTTTTTAATTTGCCTTTTATCGTTGCTCTATCGTATGTTAGAGCATCACGCCTAAACGGCTGAACCGATTTCAGTAATTCTTTTTTTGTCGTTTTGGTTTTTATCAGTAGAAGGTTCTTATGAAAGAAAAAATTAAGAAAGTTGCGTGGTAAATCTACATAATAATTCAGAAATGTTTTTTATTAGCTTTTTACCTAATTTCATCGCATCACGCCTAAACGGCTGAACCGATTTCACTAATTCTTTTTTCGTCGTGTTGGCTTTTATCAGTAGAAGGTTCTTATGAAAGAAAAAATTAAGAAAGTTGCGTGGTAAATTGGGAAATTAAATAAAACTCGCATTAGCCACTCCTCTATCTACATAATAATTCAGAAATGTTTTTTTATCTTGCTTTTTACCGTATGTCATAGCATCACGCTCAAAATACAAATGCTACGTCAGATATGAATCTGCACAGAGCCGTGCAAAATGCCGGAGAAAGTTCTTTAATACAATTTGCTGCATTAACTTTAATATATTTAGAGCTAATTAAAAAACCCTATTTTTTAGGATCTTCATACAAAATTTTAATAAACATTAAAAGTGTCATTCTTCTTTTTCTGTGCTTATGTCAGTTATAGAGGTCTACAAAGCAATGGGAAGCCTAGAACCTGTTTAATTACCTACCGATCAAGCCTGACAATCGGAATCAAAAACGTAAAGCAAGACGGGTATAAGCTAGTATATTATATTATGGTTAACCTGTTGTTGACAACCCCATTTGTTGGTTTGGGGGTAAATGTGTATGCATAATTTGTACGCAATTGTCCCAAAAAAGTTTGAATGTAATAAATTTATTTCGAATATTTTCTCATTTTGATATTATTAAAAGAAAAATCAATTAGGTATTTCCCGCAATTTCCTACATTGACGTTACATATTTATTTACCTGGGAAAAGATTTCACAGACGGCATGGAAAGGTATGAAGTGGGGCTGACTGGTACTGTTGGTCGTCTTATGGCTATATCTTCCCCACAAATGCTCAGCTCTGAAGAGGATGCTACTGGTGAAGGTGGATCTGACACAAGGAATCTTTGGAGAGTTCCATCTCCTTTTATTTCTACTGGGCTACCTGCACGAGGGGTATATATCACACCTACTAAATAACAATTATATCATTGTTTCTATAAATCATTTAAGTAATAAAAAATCATTAAAAATAATAGGTATGTCGTTATTTTATTACGAACATGCAGTGATGATTTCCTGGGTATTCGCGTGAACTCTTTGGTGTGAATGTGAACCCATGGGTGCCCGCAGGTAGGGGGAATGGGGGGCACTTGCCCCCCCCCCCTCAGAAAATATTCTGCTGGCGCCCATGTGTGTAGCCTCTGTTAATTAGAAAAATACTTCTCTTTCGGCTCTTCTAAGCCTCAAACTAGCTGTTTTAAATGATTAAAGTGAAATTTTTAGTTATTTTGTTGTTTCATTTTATAATCAATGTGAATTAAGGAACTAATCAATCGCGTCTTCATTTATGATTCCTCCTCGATAATACTATACGTGCAGGCTATCGCAGTGGTACCCTCATTTATTTTTCAAAGCTTGAAAACATGCGAGAACCAGTCATTTAGCATACTTGTCTTGCTTTCACCCCACTGGAGACGACGCAGGGGAAGAGGGTATTTCGACGAGTCCAGCGTTCGCCGTGCTAAAATTTTGGGAAAGCATCACTGTGAACATACTACGGGAGCAGGCCAAGACTAAGCTCAATGGAGGGCAATATACGACTGTTTACCTTTTTTTGATCTCATTCTCCTATGTTTGGATTTATTCTTCTTATTTATGGTGGCATATTCGCTGTGAAGTTGTTGGGCAAATAGTTTTTGTCTCTGTCTTAACGTTGCATTGGCTTGTGATAAATCTGAGCTACTGGATGTACTGCATAGAAAAGGAATGGATTAAAATGTAAATTTTCAACTTATTTCTGTATTTCTATAACAAATGTAACAAATTTCTGTATTTATATAACAGAAGTGACCATTTCCGCTTTCACGGCACAACCCTTTGGTTAGTGTGAAAGATGTCAAAAAAGTGTATTTGTGTTCACTTCGAGTTAGCACAGTTTCATTTAAAAAAAAATTATAACATCAGTTTTGATTACCTGGATGTGCTGTCTGCAGACCCTACTCTGTTCATTTTGTAATGGGGACCACGAATATATCTTCTTGGCGGACTGCCATGGTGCGATTGTTTCTGTTCGTTTGTCATTTTCTTGCTTGGAGAAACGACACTTATCAACTACAAACCAAAATAACAATGTATAAATACTCTCTTTGAAATCCCACTAAGGGGCCTAGAGAAAAACAAGAGCTCTAATACAATGTTTACCTTTCCGTCTTCCTGTATATAAGCCATGTTGTCTTTTCCGTTGCTCGGATATTGTACTCCTTTATTATTATCAACATTCGTTCTCTCTTTTATGGTTGTGGCACCAGCAGAAGACTTTCTTTTATAAGCTAATCGGAAAATCAAAAATGCGATCATCACCATAAGAAATATTATAGCCAAAATAGTGGCACCAACAATCAACCATGTATCCTGTACATTAGAAGCCCGAGACATCCCATTCACTGGTTCCGGAAATTTCAAGTAAGCTGAAGAAAGAAAAATATTAGATAATGACGGGTATTCTGAAATGAAAAACAGACGATTGAGTTGTTGTAAATGTCAAAAGTCTCAATAAAAATTGGATACGACGCAACTCAATCGTCTATTTTTCATTTCAGAATAATAGTCATGTGTAAAAAATTGGCCTATAAATATGTTAAAAAAGATACAATAACATACGTTCAGCTTTAGTAGTAAAAGGATAGCCCAACTCAGCAACCACTTCAGCATCAGCCAACAATTTCATATCTCGAGCAGCTGTTAAAGCTGGTACAGGATGACCTCCAACTGATACCCAATATATAACTTTCAATTCCTTTGTATCACCAACCTGTGAATAATTAGACCAAACATTGTGGATGATTTAATCAGTATAAAAATCCTACATTTGTGGGAATAATTTTTACAGGCCACAAGTCGACTACAGTGCTTCGATTAACTGTCTAACTAAGTCGTTGATGAGAGTAGTGAAGGTAACTGATGACAGATTGAGGATAAAATCGTAGGAAAATTCTCATTGATAGAAAAATAATCTAGGTAAGTATTTAGGAAAACTGAACATAGGTGTTCTAGAACAGATGAAGAAGATTCTGAAGCTAACATAAGTCCTGGATAGATGGGTTCAACCTACACACCAAATGACGGAAATCTCAAAAATTGGAAAGAGTGGAAGGTAATATTCTACATAAGGTCAAGCAGAGGTGAAAGAAGTAGCAAAAATAGGTATGATCTTTGAAACGTTTCTTACTGTCGTTACATTGTACAGAAACACTTCTACATCTGGTTGATTACTGCTGTCTGAAATCTGTCTTTTAACCACGTCCAGTGTGTTATTGTCCATGTCTTTATTAATTGATCTCTTGGATACCCGTTTAGGCAGATCCGTGGTGGTGATTTCATAATAATTTGTGATGTATTCAAATGCCGCTTCAGAGTCATCGTCATTTGTGAAATTAGATTCCGAATTAGGAGAGTCTTTCATCATTCTGAAATCATCTATTCCATAATCTGGTAGAGGAGTACTTGGATTTGTTTGAGATTTAGAATTATTAGGCTTACTACCATTGTTAGAAAGACCTTTCAGTTCTTTAGTTGAGGATTTTTTTTGCTTATTTCTTAATAGCGATGATGTAGTTGTTATTATTCCTAAATGTTCCTCCTGTTGTCTGTAATTAAAATAAGAAAAAATGGTAAATAAAAAGTTATATTCAAGAGTCTTGAACTATTTGTTTCATTTTTTAGGGATATTTCCATTTACATAACTATTAAGTAGCAGTGCTGGCTAAATGCCGACTAGACCCGGGCCCGGCGCAATAGGCCGCTAACTCGTAAATACCTAACATAAAAATTGATAAGTACCTACGTAACTTGGCTATTCTGTCTATTGAAAATTCTATTCGTCAAATTATTCTTTTTTGTCAAATTTCGAGAAAATTAGCAAAAACGATCTTACCCCATTTTCTCTCTTTCCCCAACGCACCCTACATAACTTGGCTATATTGAAAGTTCTCTAAAGTCCACCGCTCTACCAACTGAGCTATCGAAGGTGTATATTGAAAGTTCTATCGCCCGATCTTAAACCTTGATGCTGTTGTATTGTAATGTTATACTTTTCCGGAACAGAAGGCGCAAACAAAAGAATTTCTTTACTAAATAATATCTTCTTAAAATTGTATTGTAATTGCATTCTCTTGAAATTAAATTATCGGAGGGGAAAGGGCATCCAAAGATTTTGTCACAGTATAGGTATAGGTTACGCCACTGGATTTTTCATTAATTAATCAACTTTCAATAAGAGAGAAGATGCCTATAAAGAAATTTTGTGTAAGTGTGTTATAATATAGACATTCTTTAACCAATAAAATAATACCTAATACGAATTTTTCACAAGTCGTTATACCGACATAATATATTGATGACAATATCAACATGACATGAAAGCTTTGAAGGAAGATAATATGAATAATCCCCGTAAGTACAATAAGTGGATTGTTTGTAAGGAAAGTATGCCAGGAAAAAAGCTTCTACACTTAGTAGCAAGTATTGATAAAACATTCCCAGCCTATGATGAACACAAACCACTGAAATGATCACCACAAGTACCTACCTCATCAACTGTTATAGCTTCAGATAAGATCTTCTACGTGTACACAATATGTAGTACTTATATATTCATACACATTCCACGATTTATTTCAATAAATGGTTACAATTTTACTTTCCAAAATACTAATTACTTATCCAATGGGCAATGTACCTGCATGGAATCGGAACACCTGTTAATCAAACCCCTTTGGTAAGTAGTTCTATTTGTAGCGAATTCGAAATTTAAAAAAATAAATATTTGAATTCGTGTTTATTCCATAGAGTATAATAATACTACTTAATACCGTGAAGAGTAAGATAACTTACCTACTTACTTATAAGATCACTTCTATGAAAAAACCCATATAAATAATTGCGCCGTGATTTTTCCTTTATATTTATGTAAAAATATTTGGGCCAATATTTATTCAACGAAATTTTCTATCTTTTCTCAATAAAAAAAACATAAACTATAAAAATCGAATAGAACAAAAAATATAAGTGCACCTGATGTAGATATAGGTAATGATACCGAAAGTGGAAAAACATACCTACCTTAAAAATGCAGTTTTGTATAATTTAGCCAATTTCATATCTAAATTTTGAGGTAGGTGGACAACCGGTGCCTGAAGTACGGTTAAAAGCCAATACTTTTGATCTGGAGGAGGTTTAGAAGGTTTTCCATGTCCTGGACGCGTAGGGCTAATGGCCGAGCCATCGTAGGGAGATATGGGGCATTCTGATACACAATCCTCTTCTTCGGATGAAGGAGGTTTCTGAAATATATAGGAAACATAAGTAGGTATTTTTAATTAGCTTTCCCGTAGTTACAATCATAATTTTCCGCCCATAAAAAAATTCGTCTATTTCAAGCAATTTCAAGTTTAAATAAAATATTGTATAACTTTTCCACAATTTTTTTATTATCCTGACTAGTTTCGTAGGCACGCGTCCTACATGGTCACAGGAGACTAAGAAAGTTTCTTAGTCACTCACTATATAATAAAAAATGTGGAAAAGTTATACAACCTTTTATTTGAACTTTATTTTCAAATCAACTCCAAGAAATGCATGTTCATCTAGTAAATTTTATTAATTTCGATCGGTTACGACGCCGGCTTTCGCACTGTTTCGTACTGGAGGTCGTGATTTCGATCCCAGGTGCAGATCATCTTCTCTTTCACGATACAAGCTTAATGTGAAATTTGAGTGAACACAGATTCATTTTTATAAGTGTATAAAAAATAGATGACCATATTATGAGAACTTACATTGTCAGGAGGGGATTCTATAAAAATGGTGGCTAGAAGAGTGGTAGTGGCTAGTTGAGAGGTCATCCAACTCGAGTGGGGGTCTGGTGGTGGTGGCCCATCTCCCGATCCTGTCCAAAAAAAGTCTTCCAGGGCATAATTCCTAACTGACAATAGCTTGTCTGTTTCTCTATACTGTGGCTCCAAGACATCTTCATTTAACAAATGAACTGTAAAAAAAGTTTTTATAAATAACAGAATAAATTCTTATATATATTTATTCAAATATGTACAGCCATATGATGTCTTTTTCAGCCAATTTTTTTTTTAAATTTTTTAAAAAAGAGAGAGAAGTGCATCGCATTTGTTTTCGTCAGATTTAAAATCAATTTATTGTCACTGAACCACTCACTCACATTGTCTATAACATTAATTAAATTTACATTGGTTTTATTTTTATCTTTATCATCACCATCCTTTATCATGAGCGAAGTGTCATCCGCAAACATGACAGTCTCCACCTCGTCATTAAGAAAGAATGGTAAGTCGTTGATATAAATCAGGAACAATAAAGGACCTAATATGGAGCCCTGTGGGACTCCACGGTCAATGTTTTCCAGAGATGATTTTCTGTTGTTAATTTCAGTCAATTGCTGTCTATTTGATAGGTCCCGTTCAACTAAGACAGGATGCCAACTCATGCCGAAAATCACTTCTTCTGACCCAGCCGGGAAACTTGTTCACTGTACTGTACCCTTATTCCGAATACCTACCTACTCCCGTAACGTAAGTCCGAAACTCACGGGCATTTTGTATGGGCTGCGGAGCTTTCCGATTTATTGCTACACGTTTACATACAAATTTTTGTTACTTCACGACACCGTAAATGTCACTGAAACTTAGGATAGGGGTACTGACTTATTTATTGGTCCAACAAGTTTTCCCGACATTCTATAGTCAAACTATTCAGCTTTTTCTTATTCTTATTTTCTTTTTTCAGTGAAAGGGTAAGAACACGTAGAAAGCCGATTCCGACCCGCGCTGACCGACGCAAAGAATGTTGTCTATGGTTTCGATGCATTTAAATGGGCATGCCGGAAAGCAGGTTCCTGCTATTTTGCTGTGCGTATCCGTATACCCATTCAAATGCATAGAAACATTCTTTGCGCCGGTCGGTGCGGGTCGGAGTCGGCTTTCTACGTGTTTCCAGCTTAACTATGGGAAGATAATCTAAGCAATTGAATTATTTTTGTATTTTGAAATAATTATGTAAAGAACCTGTTGACTAGGCTTGCAAAACCTTAACAGGACTTCTGTTGTTTTTTCTATTTTAATAAATAAAGAGAAATAAAAAAATGATTCATCAAACAAGAAACAAAACATTAGCCTCTCCCGAAATGCCTAGAGGGAGGAATTTGCGGGGCGATTTCATCTGACACTGCTCTCTTCAAAGATAATATTGGGTCTTCTATTTTAAATTATGTGAACTCTCACTATACTGACAGAATAAAATAAGAAGAATAAAAAATATTGTAATAAGATGCACAAACGGAGCATTCATGCACTAAGGTCAACCCATCCAATTGATTATTATTTATAAATTTCAATAATAGTGGCATACCTACGGAAATAATTAACTTAGAAATCAAATTTATAAAGTGTGTTATATATTTATTTAAGTAATTAATTATGTTTTTCATAACTTTAACAAATACATAATATCTAATAATATAATAGCTCAAATTAACTAAACATGTAAAATAAACAGCGAAAACTTTGAATAGATATGATTGTTGTGCACACCCCTGCCCTCTTTTCTTCAAGTAGAAAGAATTTACGGAAATTAGTCGCATTCTTATAAATTTTCTCAACCCTGTGAATCAGTGGCGTGCACGGTGCAACCAAAGGTTTAAGATTAAGTATAGAATAAAGTTAGTATTACTGTTATTTTGGATTATTTCCAGAAAATATATTATAAAACCGATATTCATGATTATTTTTAATTTATTGTGACCGATGTGTTGCCTATAACTTAACTTAAAGCTAAAAAGTATGAGAATTTTGGGTTTTATTATCAGAGTTACTAGGGATTTTTTGAATATCAGCACTATGCGTCTGCTATACCTCTCCCTTGTAAGAAGTATATTGGAATACGGCTCGGTAGTGTGGAGTCCATTTTACAACGTGCATATTAAGCAGCTTGAGAGAACTCAGCACAAATTTCTTCGATATATAAATTTTAGAATGGGGTTTACACTGCAGGAATTGGACTATGACTATTTGCTGTATTTATTGAACATGCACAGTTTAGTGGAAAGACGGAGTCTGGCTGACTTGAGTTTGTTACACAAATTGGTTCATAATGACATAGACGCTCCGGATATTCTCCAAGGCATAAATTTTTTTGCACCATATCGATTGACACGTCAGGCCTTACCATTTTATCCCTCAAACTCAACCACAACCCATTTTTACTACTCTCCTTTGAATAGAATGCAGAGGCTTGGTAATGAATTTGCAGAGGTATCGGATATATTCCACAGCTCACTGTCTGCCTACAAGAGTTCACTCGTGACACACCTTCATATGCCAAGAATATTAAAGTATGGTTACCTTGGCGAGGATAGCTAGTGTTGAGTCCTTATTATTTATTACCCACAAGTTGATTCTGATCCTTATTTGTTTTGATTATTTGCCTCTCGACTCTTTGTCTGTTTTTGGTTTTGATCACTGTCTATACATTTTCCAGCTTTTAAAATGTCTGGTTTTTGTGTAATTATAGGGAACCTATATATGAGGAAGGAATTTTGGGGTCATATATGGGGGAGATTAATATGGGGAAGGTAAATATGGAGAGGGATGTGGGAGGGCGTGCATAACTATAAATGTTAGTTTCTGCATGTTTTTCAGCAGGCCAGGTTTTTGGATGGCTTAGCCTTTTTCGGGCGTGAATACTGTTTTTTGTTGCGTGCGTAGTATTGTGTTTTGTGATGATTATTTTTAATTTTAATTGCAATTTTTGCTTTCAACTAAGATTTAATTTTCATGTTTTCCTCAAGGAGATTTGTGTTTTTGTGCCTGCTATATAATATATATTTTTTTAATTGATTTTTGGTATTTTTATCTGGCTATATATTTTGTATTATTTTTAAAGGGAAAAATCTTTTTGTATTTTTTAAGGCTACATTTATTTTACCATTTGGTTTGTTGTTTGGAATTGTGATGAATTTCGATATAGTTTTCAATATTTTTCAGTCAAGTATTTATTTTATGATTTAAAATTATTTTTTTTTTTTTTTTAATAATACTTCCTTATGTGTGTATGTACGAAAATACGAAATGTATTGAGGTGGTTTGGGCAATTGGGCATGTTCAAAAAGGATATATAAATCTGAAGGGATGGATGCACGGAGAGAGTACAACGAATAGAAGACAATGAAGGTATGTTCTTGAATGAAGCGAAATACGTTTGTCTGGATGAGAAAGAGTGGAGGTCGGCTAAGGCGTGATGGGGAAAGGTTAAAAGAAAATCCTAGGTGTGTGGCACGCCACTGGTACTACTGAATACTACTGAATACTACTGAAATACCCTATCGTCAAGTTTCTTCCGTGTTCTACTTCCGCGAGAGGTTGTCGGCGCCAAGCACGGGAGCGCATCATAAGGGTTGTTATTTCATCTACCCAGGTTTTGGCGTGCACAAAGCGACCTATTCAGGAATAATATTGGACACCGCGTGGGTTCCCGAAAGTAGGATCCATCCATACATATAATACCTACATATAAGTATACATTTTTTATCATTTATCAAATTAACATAAGTTATATAAACTTATAAAGGATATCCACATACCATTATGTAGGTCGAAGAATGCTAATATATTTCTGTCAGTACTTAAATTTTATAGAAATACTATATAGGTACCTGCTTGAAGATGATGAAGTTTATAATAGATTATTTTGGAGAACTACATACCTACGTATGTTTATTAAAAATAAATAAAGACACTAGAATTTTTTTTACATAGGTGTTAGAATGGCTGAAACTTAAAGCTTAAAACAATTATCTACGAGTCAACCGGTCCCGTCCAATCTGAGACAGGAATTGGACCTCGAGTCGAAATAATTGTAAGTGAAAAGACACTCCAGAAAAGTATACTATAACGGGAATCGAACCAGATATCTCTTGATCAGAAGTCGCTATCGAGGTCGTTCTCTCTAGTCTTTGGTGTCAAAACCGACTATAGGAGAAAGATTTATATTATATTTATATTTAACAGAGGTTTCTATGTACAACTGTTGGTTCGGGAAGAAATTTCAAATTGCCCGCAGTCCCCAACACGGTTCAGTAAAATTCGATCACTTATAACATAACTGATTCATAGAACATCCAAACAGTTGTTATTCTTTATGACCCTCTCAGACCAACAGGTTTTGTAGCTAGTTACGTATATATTTTATTGTCATTTATTGTGGATGTATACCTATGTATTTTCTCTAATGTAGCACCCCTGTAATATAGCCATTATAGCAGAACAAAAAATAGTTTCACTAGGTACCTACTGCGAGTATCCCAGTTTTTTGTATAAAATATCGATATTGTCTAGGAACCAAGGTATTATGTAAAGAAGGCAGGCATAGAAGACTCCTCTCCCGGTGTCCTGGTACGACATAACACGGGAGTTATCGGCCGTTGTACTTTCTTGGCAGGTAGCGAAGACTGCAGTCAGAAAACACTGAATTTATCTACATATATATAAAACAACCTATATTACACAACAAACTTTTCAAACTTTCTTCTGAATATTTTTAAATGTGACATAAGTACAATTTTTTACAACGGATCGGTTCTTTGGACTTCGTTGGATCATATTTTTGACCTCACTATGGAACAAATAATTAACTCAACACAATCATCTCGTACGAAAGTCGCAGCATAGACAATTTTAGACTATTGAGGTTGCCGACGTTAAATAAGGAGAAGCTCCTAAATGCCAAACGAAAAAAGTTTAATGAAAATCAGAATTGTTCGAAGTAAGGAGGGACTCGAAAACTCTCCAATACCGAGTTCATTCGTATGAATTACGCCGAAATTAGGTAAGCCTGTGAAACAAGTGGCAAATATAGCAGTTAGATAATGGGTTGAAGAGATGATTCACAAATTAATTATTGTCAAATGCTTTGCATTAGGTATGTGAGTGAAGGTGATAGAGGAATATAATATATTCATTAAATTAAAAAATTAAACGTAGTTACTTTATAATATTTTAACAACCCCTTAAATGATTTTTTATTAATTTTCTGTAATTTTACTCATAATAATTGAGTGATTATGTAAACGAAAACTAAAATACCTAATTTCTAAAAGAATCTCCAAGAGTTTCATAGTGAACATCGGTTGCATTTTAGACTTAACGCGTTTGCAGTTTTAGACTTGTTTAACCTCATTATTCAAATGAGAATCGACTTAGGTAGCCTAGTGGCAAAGGCGCCGGCTTCAGTTCAAGAGGCCCCGGCTTCGATTTACCGCTCAGGTCAGAAATTTCAGTTGGAGTCCTGTCTCAGATTGGCCGGGACCGGTTGACTAGTAGAAAATGCTTCAAGCATTAAGTCCCGCCAGCTATACTGACACCCATATATAGAAGAGTGTTATTTATTTTATTATAAGAACGGGATGACCAAGCTAGATCACGTGTTCTTTGAAAATCCACTAAGGGACTCTTAATATTTAATTTCTCCTCAATACCGTCAGTTTTCCTTCACATATAGTTCACTTTGCTTTCTCAAAATCATTTAGATTAATACAAAAATAGTTCGATTTCATTATTTATTTTTATTGTAGGCTGGAGAGAACGGACCTCCACTTAATTCTACCCAAACACACTTCTTTCGCTCCTTCCACCGATATAACATTTCTCGTACAACCTCAGCTATTTCTTTTGCTTGAGGATGGAATGTCAAATGAAAAGAGAGAAATGACTACAAATGAATAGAATATAAATTTTGAAAAAGATCCGATTTTTTTCAGTGTCTTCGTAACAATGGCCTTAACCGAATATTTAGTTTAGGACGCTAAAAGTGATCTAGTTTGTTCGCATGAATCGCATGTATTCTGATTAAAACTGGAATAAACTTCTGGTTTAGGACCTATTCAAATGTGTCGAAACTGGTTGATTAGAAGTATTAACGTGAAGATATTCACCAAGAATCGCTGGCACATAGAACAGCTTTTGTTTAAAACTGGCTTTTATTTTGTATTTTATTAATGCAGTGAAACAGTAGGTACTCATGTTGTTTAAATTAAAGTACCAACACAATACACACATTCCTTTCAAACAAATCAGATTGTTTATTCTGCAAAGTTTCAAGTGATGCGCTAACACCAGCGATGTACGACGAAGGTAAACTTTTGCACATCGATAATTATTATGCAGATACATTTTCTATGTAACAGGCTGGATTTTAATTATGTTTATGTAACACTTAGAACTAGTCTACACTATGTTTTATTAAACATCGTCACAACACAACAAAATATGGGTAATGTGTAAAAATATGAAAACTCGCAAAATTAGACTTATGTATAAAGTTTAACAACAATAAAAATTATTATGCCAAATATTTAATTGTAAAGTTTTGCCTTCTGTCACCAACTTATATTATACTAGCTGATATATACCCGTCTGGCTTAAAGTTGTTGATTCGGATAATCAGACTTGAGCAGTAGGTTATTGAACAGGTTTTTATCTAGATTTCCCTTACTCAGGAGTCTATATTATCTTAATGTTTCATAAATAAAAATAATTGAAGAAGGTCGCTTTCAATACAAAAAGAAGAAAAGGAAAAATTAAGTAACTGCTAAATACGCGAAAAAGAAGAAGAAGAATGTCGCTATCAATATTTATGAAAAAAGAGAAGAAAAGGTAAAATTAAGAGTCACTGCAAAATATGTGAAAAAGGAAAAAGAAAAATGACGCTTTCAATATTTATTAAAAAAGAAGAAAAAATAGTGTGTGTGCCAGTAACATTACAGTAACAAAATCAATCAATCAAGGATATAACTTCCATATCCGTAATAATTATTATCGTTCTGTTCAACTCAACGCCTAAATAATGCGATTTTTTACCTCGATTCCTAATACTGTATGAATGTAGATGTAGGTACCTAGTACCTACCTACCTACATACTTGTAGTTATGTAGTTTGACCTACTTAGCTGGAGTTCGCGATAATTTTGTACATTCTCTTTGGTATCTATGGTCCAAGCGAGCAATACTACTTAAAAAATATTCCTGTTTTACCCTCCGGTCATGGCGTACCTTATATTTTATATGTTTCTATGAAAATCTTTATAAAATAAGAATTATAAGACCTCTACTTATATTTTTTGTATTTCAAATCAAACGTCAATCGTTTTTATACATTTTCACATCGTAATGCTACAGTTCTACAAAAAATATACACGTATAATATTTTACTTTTAAAAGATGACTGACTCATTTATTGAAAATTTTGTATGAATTTGTAAATAACATTAAATATATTTGAGATATTGGAAAAATGTGTATCTGTGATTGCCATAAATATACCTGCAAGGATCCACGACGATTAAAATCAAACTAGAGTCTGCAGTTTTAGCGTGATGTGCCAATATACAAAAATATAAATATATATACATACATAACTGAATTATTATGTAGATTTTTTAAACTAATTGGTTATTAAACATGCATCTTTCTTAGTGGTTGTAATTTTAATAATGAAATTTAAATAAAACAATCACTTTCACAATTTTATTTCTGAAATATGCAAATGCATATTACAATCCGATCCCTCTAAAGGAGTTTAGATATAAGGAACATAATCGTATAATCGTTGTACATCCTTAAACAACGTAGGGGTACTAAATGTGGGCATTGCCCTATTCTATTTATGTGGTATCTATACCTGCGCCTATCAAACCAAAATCAAACGGAAGGACAATACCGGCCACGTAGGTAGAGGTGTATCTGGGGTAGTCAGTTGCTTCCGGGGGAAGAAATTAGGTTGTCTCTTGCCATCGATTACTGATCGTATATTTGTACTAACTTGATTACTCATAAAAGGTTTTTAACACATGATTCGACACTTAACAAATAATGATGTTTGAGTAATCAGCAACGATTATAATAATAATATTGTTACTTCAGTTATAAATACACACAACATACTGCCTTGGTAATACCACATAGGGCCATTGGAGATTCATCCACCGCGCTCGATCTTGCGCGGCTTCAATGACCTCCTCCTCACGCAACACACCATATTCAAATACCTCAGTTCTGCATCGAAGGAACAGATCACGGTGTGAACTGGTCTTCCTCGCCTTAAAAAAATAACGATGAATGAAAATGTTACGGTTTGAGGAATTTCTATCAATCTACCGGTACCTACCATCCAAAATGAGACGATTAGTCAAACCCGGATAGAAATTTAAGTGAAAAAAAAACATTCGATAATCTGACCTTATACACAAAATCGTATCCGTTATTTATTTTTATTGATGACAGTGAAACCTTTGCGCAAACATTGTACAATGTCAACGACGTGCGCCGTTTCATAAATCTGTAAATCTAATAATTTCAAATGAGTGTCAACAAAAATTATCTGATTAATTCGCCTATGCTTCGTTGATATTAGTGACATTGATATATCTTGTTCTAATATGTTTGGGCCTACATAATCAGGTGGTAATAAAGATTGCCACAAACTAATTTGTATCTTGTATTTGCTTGTAATGTGCAAGAGCAAGACCCCATCAGCTATCATTCTCTATTCCAGGGAATCACCAGGATAATGCTTTGGGAGGTCATTAACAATGTATTAAAGCCCTTAAGTGCTTAAATTAATGGATAAATATAAATAAAAAAGTTTTTTTCACATTATTATCGTAGCATATAATTTGATACTATGTATGTACTTATTTTTCAATGTATGTAGTATGTGGATGTTCAAGGTTAAAAGAACAAATTGAATAAAAAGTAATGTTGAATGGGACATGATAATTGCAGTGAACTCGTGTGTGGACCACAATACGGTCCACCTAACTATCAACATGACACACGTACGTTACACACTGAAAGTACTTATGTACTAAATGCGTATCTACTGTTTACCTTTATTTTTTATACGCATTTCTAAAATTATATATGTAGTTACTGAGCTTGAAGGAAAATACGAGACAGTATGTCATTCAATTGTCATGTCAATGTCAAATGACATGTCAAAATTTCATTCCCGAGGAAATTTCTAACTGATGGAATAATACCTAGCTGTGTTTTAAATAATGGTTTATTATCAAATTCAGAAACAAATTCATTCCTTGGGTCGAGGCCTCTTCCTTTTGTTAAAGCTTTTTGCACTCGTTGTTCAGTGATTTTAATGATATGTTTATGCATTATGTATTTGCAACATTTTGTATTAACATTATTCAGATTCACCGGCCAGTTACTATGTATCTGCTTGTTCATTTATATGCAAATAACTTGGATGTGGTAAAAATAATTAGATCTCGCATACAGAAGTAAATAAAATTAATAACATGCATTTTATACATACAATTATTATAGGAGTCAAATTCGCAGCAAAAATTCGGCTTCCGTAGAAATATTTGTGGACATTTCTAGGCATGTGTTTTAAGAAGCCGAATGAAATTGATGCTATGTCTCTCGTTGCAAAGAGGAGGAAGACCATCTCATAGTGTGCTGCTTCGAAGTATGGGTCATTAACAATGCCCAAGATCAGCCACGACGTAGAGTTAGGTAGCATCTGGCCTCCCCAAGCCCACTAACGTGGAAAAATGATTAATCGAGACTATTGGACGGTTTTTGCCCCCGTCACTTGGAAAATACGTAAGTTCGATATGTTATTTAGTTCTTTCTAGCATCTTTCTTTCGTCGGCCCTCCATATCCATCCATGGACAATGGACATAGGGGTCTCCCTCTGAGACTTCCACAGCTTCCAATCGCGCGCCAACCGTATCCATCCGCCCCTGGCAAATCTTTTAACGCCAATTCTTAGACACCAATCAAGAGTTCTTTTGATCCATCTGAACCCCTATTCTCTGTTTTATCGGAAGGTAGTCACGGTAATAAAGTGAGTATTACACGATACATTTTGTATATGAAACGTGTATAGCGCCGCCACAGAGATATTTCTAGAAACAAAAGCGATTCTCGCATTCGATACGTATAGACGTTTTTCATACAAAATGTATCGTGTAATACTCACTTTACTACCGTGACTACCTTCCGATAAAACAGAGATTAGGGGTACTCTGATGTCCGTGGTACTCTGACCACATGACCAGTCCAACTCCACTTTTGTTTGTCGATCTTTTGAACCACATCGATGACTCCTGTTTTCTGTGACCCACGTTTGTCTTCCTGTTACTTAATGACATACCTAGCATCTTCCTCTCCGTAGCTCGTTGTGAAACAGCTATTTTTTTTTAATTATCAAAGGTTTAACAGCCATAAGTGAGCACAGAATTTTCTCTTTAAGTAGTTGGAGTAATTTGAACGTTGTCCATGCCAGTCCCCATTTTTTATCTATCTCCGCTTCTTGATTCTCTCTACTTGATGGTGCAGCCAGGGTATAGGTACCTACAGCATTCAACTTTTCGGGTATCAGTGCAGAAGGTTAAAATTTATTTTAAAGCTAATTATTTTTCGTTTGAAATATATGCTCGATGTCTAAACTTGAATGGAACAGTCCATTCGAAGAAATTGAATCATTAATTAACTAGTTAACGAGATTTTGTAGTTGACTCACCAATTGATTATGAAAAGGGTTTCTAAAATGACAGCCTCTGTCCCACACGACAGATAGTCATCTACCTGTGTAGGTACCTTTCATTGTGTTACATTCAGTACCATAAATGAATCCGGTATATTATTTAGTCAGTCAACACAATACCAAATTATTTCCTGTCGTAAAATATCAACATGTTATACGCACTCATCTATGATAAAAACAATATTCGTACAAATGTAGTCTTTCACAGAATCTAACAACAATGTGACTAATTATGTAAAAATTCGTCTTTTAGTAACAAAGTTTTCATCGCAGACAGTATTGATCGTCTTATAATTATTTTTCCTCAGGTTTCGATTCAATACCTACTCCTAGTATAAGAGTTACTTAAAAAAATCCATACAAAATGATCGAAAGACTCGATCGACACTATTTGCACGCTAATGAATAACAGCTTATTAGCGCTGTTTTGATCCAATTAATTTGTTTTTAAGTTCAGTAAATAAAGTTTTGAGTGGATTGTTTTGCGTAAATATTATAAATACACTTAAGTGTTACTGCTGAACTAGAAGAATTAAATAAGACGGTTATTAGACCAGGGCCAGGACTATCAGACGACGGCTTTTTACGCACAGCGTACTAAAGCTCATGCACAGATTCAATTTTTCTTTCTAAAAATGTAAGGGATTACAAATAGAATACAATGAAGAGATTCTTGATTAATTTTATGAAAACTTCTCAGCAGATGTTCACAACAATGATATTATGTAAAAACACAGGTAAGTACACATAGTTAGATAGATTTGAAGTTAACGCAGTTTACGAAAATATGTAGGGCAATAAGTTACTTTTAAGTTTGAAATTATGAGTCTGATCGTTCGTAATATTATTTGTAGGAATGTGATATGAAAAAGGTACATTTAGACTAATTTGATTATAATAACACAACCTATATAGGGGAACAAGGAAATAAAGAAAATATCGAGGGTAAGTAAGCCCTGAGCTATGTACTTTTATCTATCGATATCATCGTCAAAAAATGTTCAATATACCTACTCGTAATTTTGAATATTTTTGACCTGAAGAAAAAGTTTCCACACTTGAAAAAATGAAGTGTAAATTATTGGAAAAGAGTATAATGGTGAGAAAGATCTCGTATTCGATCGAATCCCGTCGATGCCGACCATTTCCACTTTCGCGACACAAGCAAATGCCTAAGCTAATGTGAAATCAACACCACTTATATAAGAAGGCCTTAGTGCAGGCGACCATTTTTGGCCTCCCGCGTCACGGCTGCCGGCGTGTAGACAGATATCATAGTGCACAGGTAAGTACATACAGATATAGGTGAGTGAATGTTGGGCCTCACGATGTGACGCAGCACTAAGGCCTTCTTATATAGGTGGTGTTGATGTGAAATATGTCAAAAGTGTATTTGTTTTCACTTTGAGTGAGCACAGATTCATTTTTGTAGCTCTATGTAGCTCTTCCCGTATACTCGTATGTCGGGAATCGGGATCGAAATCAGGCAGTTCTTCATTATAATATCCTCGACACTACTTCTCCTTCAATCACTGACCAGATTTTGCGGCGGATCTTTCTGTCGCTCGTTGATATTAAGTACTGAACACCCAGGTTTTGAAGGCGTATAACAGTAGGTACTGATAGTATGAGTGTTTCATACAACACCGATTTTGTCTTTCTACTGAGATCTCTTGACTGGCAGCCATTCCTCGTTTTTTGGATTTTTTTCAGTAGATAGTGTTAATTGGTATGTGTTAACAAAAGACTCAAGGTAGGTGCACATACATATAAACAAAGGAATTGACTATTGTTAATTTAGTTGTTAGCAGCATTGAATGCATGACAATTGTGTTTTCTAATCATACCTATACAAGAGAATTTTTCAACAGATAATATTATTAGGTGCCCTTCTTTGTATCACGAATACAAAATCTAAACTCATCAAAGCAAGGTACCTAGTTGAAATTGATGAAATTTTCAGATCGAACGAAAATATATATACCTAAGAACTTCTATCACTGTTCATCTATGATTGCTCCATACATAATGGTAAGTATTTGGAACTGTTGGTGAAAACAATTGGACTAGAAAAGAGTTGATAGAAAAAATATTTTGACCCAACCTGTAGTCGAACCCCTAGAAAATTCTCAACAGAAGAGTGTCAGACCTCTATAGATTTACGTGTTTCGACATTAGTTAATATTTCAGGGTTTGGGCAAGGAGCAACGAAGAATCAACGCTCGCTTGAGTCCCAAGTTTGTGAGAGGTGCGTGATGGTATTAAAATAGCTGGTGACCTTCGTAACTCAGAAATATTATATGAAAACAAATTAGGTTCTGATATTATAAACTTTTTTATTTTACGTAAATACCTAATATTGTTACAATAATTTAAAATTTAGTATTTACCTTTGTCCTTCCAAGTTTGTCCTACAGATGACACAAAAACAATAACGTAATCAAAACATAACGCTGAAAAAATAAGCCTACTAAAAGTATCGCTACTTGCTGGCAACATTCTAACATCAACCCGACATTTTCAAAACAACATTAATAACAATCATTGTCAAATGTTTATTAAATACCTACTGTTGTAAGTATTAATCAATTAAATTCGGTTTGTTTCCCGGCGATAGCTTTTTAACATTTCCCCCCAACATAACCTGTACTTGGACAGAAAATGAAAATAAAACAGGCAGGAAGCACGCAAGCGCCGTGAATCACCAGCGGCACGCACGAACGCTTCGATTGTCCAGCACATACTGGAAAACTAACATTTTATATTTCCCCTTATCCTAAGGTAAATCCAACCAGGTAGGTAGACACCAATGTATATCATTAGAGTAGGCTGGCATTCAGCAACTATACAATGGATATTGGATATACATAGTGCTTTGTTGGCTGTCATATACCAAGGCTCTGCTCACGTCAGTCGCTTCTAATGAAACAATAAACAAAGTTTCAGTCAACCAAACTTGAAGCAAGGCAAAATTTCATTTAAGTTAATGCCCATTTGTCCACTGATTGATGTATATCTTTGATAATTGCCTACATTCGATGATATGCATTATGCCCACGATGATGGACCTAGCATCGATCCCTGAGGCATTCCCCTGAACATCAGATCGCGTAAACTGTAAACTATAAACTATAATTGAGTTGTTAAGTATAAAATTCCAGTATTAAATCATCACACTTGTGACAGAGTCTTTGACAGGATGATGTGAGGTATTTATTCATATATTGTTATTCAAAATATTGTTAAGTCATTATTTGAAAGTTTGGGAGCGCGATGGTAAACAGTTTGAAAAACAGTTGCTTGTTTGTTTATGTCGGATTAGAAAGGTTGGAATTTTTACGCACTGAAGATATGTCCAGGAAACCATTAAAATTTTCATTGTTTACAGCGATTAGTATAGAAGGCAAATTCTCCCGTTTTGAGGTGAATGCTTTGATTTTTTTTGACTTCAGTTCAATATTAGATCTCGTTCAGAAAACATCTCTCCATAGTTTATTGCAATTTTGTTTCCTTGTTAATCAATTTATAATTTTCGTCGCGTTTTATAGTTTCTGTAGTAATTTGCGAGTGCTTGACGATTGAGCTATGGTGTGTCACATATCTAGAGTTTTGTTTAGAGTCCCGCGATTGTTTATTAAACCTTCCGTTTAATTGTGATCATTACTCTGGAAGATTCCCGATCTGAGCGGGGTGGCGTGGCGTGGTTGGAAAGGGACAAGTGACAGACCATACCTCATATGTGTGAATGTGACGTGTTTATTTTCTTTTGTGCTGTGTGCTTTTATTTTGAAGGTATGCTGAATTTCGGGTGAGTGGCCATATTTTTATTAGAGTGTTTTTGTTTCGTCGCTGGCAGCTACCCCCAGGACGATGATAGGGCACAGAGATATATTTTTATGTTTTATTTTGTTTGTTGCTTGGTTGCCCCCCGCCAAGCATGCTTATGAGCAAATTGCTCGATGTGGTTTTAGATGAGAGATATATGGCCGACGCGATACGGCATATTTATGAATATTTGTGATCTCTGTGTGCCAATGGATTTATTGTATTGCAGCATGTACCTCCCTGTATTGTTTTCACACGTCACATGTCAAGCACACGTCGCGAATTGTTATCTGTCATTCGCGGGTTACCCCATTTTCCGATACCAGTGGTGTGACCTATCTTTAATGTTTATTTTTGAATCCGGTTAAGAATTTCATATTTAGAACCTTCTAGTAAGCTTAGTGTAGAATTTTCATTTGTAAAAGTAGGTACATTGGTGTGTTTGTTCCCCGTGAGAGTAATTTTATTCAGTCGAGCTATGAATGAGTTTACTAAAAGTTCGCGTCTGTCCGCGCACAGATAGAGTTTGTATTTTAGTTTCGCCGCCGTGATAAACGTAAAGTTATAAAACCGGTATGTGTAGGAGGGCTGTTGGCGCAAGCTGAAGACCTTCCCCACATGACTGTCTATGAGAATGGGCTGTTGCTGATTTGGACGCTTTTCAGCTCAGTTCATGAGGTTCACTGGCGAAAAGGTCGCGCGCTAAGACCGAAGCAGTTGAGCGATTTGGAATTCCAATGAGGAAGGACTTGCGGTTTAATGACAGCCTGTACGAAATTTGACTAGAAGGTTGATTGGTTCGTTTATAAAGTAATTGAACGTTTATTTTGATATTGAGATCGATAATAATTAAATGCACGCGAGATAGACATTGAAAAAATTGTTAATAGGCAGGATCGTTTTGACTGCAGCTAGTCGTGGCATAATTTTCGCGTAGTAAAATCCTGTCCTATTTTGAGTCTCTGCCGAAAGTACATTTAGGTATTTAGAGTCAAGAGTTAGATAGTTAAAACATAGCTTTCAGCCCCTGTAGTCTGTACACCATCAGGAACCTTTTCCGTTTGTCTATATACACTATATCTGATAGCCGAATTTCGGCCCCCTTTTTGGTACCTGTTCGAGGCGTGACGTCGCATCGAATTGGGCCAGTCTCGGACCTTCGGAGTTTTTTTTTGCCTGAATTTTGGCAAGAAGGTTCGTTTGACATGGAAGGCCCTCTTTCGGTGGCTAATTCCTCCCATGGACCTCGATCATGCTTATCAAGGATTCGTTATTTTTAGATTGGCCACACGGGAAGGAGTTGAGTAAATGAGCAACTATTTAAAATTGAAAAATTTGATGCTGCTGGTTTAATTTTGTATTATTAGTTGACCCCCTCGATGTTATTGGCAGTTTGAATTTAAATCTGAAAATAAAATATTGCGTACCATCCGAGAAATGGGTAGGTAATGGTCGATCTGTATGCTGTCTATAATCCAATGTTATATGTATGTACCTATCTATCTATTCAGGGTAATAAATAAATATACATAGGTACAGATCTGATACAGATAGTGTAAGTTATGAAGGGAAACTTTGGAACTAGTAGAGTATGGACTTCCAAAGAATTCTCACAGTAAAACTGAAAATGGTGAAAGGTAAAAAAACTTAACAATGAAAATACAAAATTTAATTCTTCGTGATGCAACTGGTAAAGCTCGAGCTTTACGGCGTGAGGGTATGATCAGGGACAATCAGAGGACAATCCGAGACGCCAAAGATGACGTCAGATGAAGAAGCGGCGATATTTGCACCAACATTTTGAAAGTGAATAGGTACACTAAAAATATGATAGTCTAGGTAAAAACAAAGTTAATGGAATTCCTAACGGACAACTCCGATTAGGAATCTACCAAAAAATTGAGAAAGGGTTGGAGTTCAGTATGCAAATTTTTTCGACGCAATCAGGAAATAGTATAAGTTTTCGATGATCGAATATCGAAACAATCATCGAAAGAGTTTCGAAAATGTTCCATACAAAAATGATCGAACGATTCGATCGTTTGATGTTAAACACTATTTGCACGCTAATGAATAACAGCTTATTAGCGCTGTTTTGATCCAATTAATTTGTTATTAAGTTCAGTAAATAAAGTTTTGAGTGGATTGTTTTGCGTAAATATTATAAATACACTTAAGTGTTACTGCTGAACTAGAAGAATTAAATAAGACGGTTATTAGACCAGGGCCAGGACTATCAGACGACGGCTTTCTTACGCACAGCGTACTAAAGCTCGTTCACAGATTCATTTTTTCTTTAAAAAATGTAAGGGATTACAAATAGAATACAATGAAAGATTCTTGATTAATTTTATGAAAACTTCTCAGCAGATGCTGTGAATGCTCCCGTTGGTTCTAGCGGTTAGCCCACAACAATGATATTATGTAAAAACACAGGTAAGTACCTACACATAGTTAGATAGATTTGAAGTTAACGCAATTTACGAAATTATGTAGGGCAAAAATGATCGAACGATTCGATCGTTTGATTTTAGAACACTAATTTCACGCTTATAAGCGCTTATTAGCGTGCAATAAGCTTTCGATAAAACTCGTACTCCACAGGATGCGTTTACAGTTTACACCAAATGAACTTAGAGCCAGAGTAGAACTGTGTAGCCCGCGTTATGTCAACGCCCATTAATAATTAGTTCTTTTTGGTGTAATTCTTACTCCTTGTTGTTTGCTTGGTATCAATATCAAGTTCAAGTAAGAATGCTCTATTTTTTTGTTCTGGCTCTATGTTTGTTTGGTGTAAACGCACCACTAGGATTCTTTTGTTGCTGTACCTTAATACGCCAAGATTCTATACGGAATAAGCTTATTCAAACGTGAATAGCTTCGAACTTTCACGCCATTTGCTGCTACGGCTTAGTCTGATATGCTTAGGTAATGAACAGTAGCCCAAAATAATAATTTGGTACTATTACTCTTTATAAGTGCAAGTAGCTTCTGAATTTTTCTACCTTTAGAAAGAATACCTACTTTATCTAAAGGTATATTATTTTTTGTAAGATTTGAATTTCCCCTTATATACAAAGGTCCATTATGACGTGTTTTAAAAAAACCCCGTTGTTGACTTTCACATATTTCAATCAAATCTCGAACGCCTTTGAACTCACGTACCTACTGAAACATCGCCTTGACAATAGATAGACCATTAACGGCCACGTGGATTTTGACGTTTGCGCGGCGGCATGAAAAAATTTAGAGTTGGTATGAGTGTGTTTATCGGGTCACGGATATATAGTGAATCTACAGATGTTACGAGTCAATTAGAGTATGAGATCTGTATGAGCCATAATGATCTGTTTGTACATGTTTTGTACACGAATTTTATAGAATTACCGTTTGTACTTACACATACACAGAGATCCATATTGTTTTTTTTTCGAGATTAGCGGCGACTCAGGAAAATTTTGTGCCGGTAAAGAAAATACCAACTAATCACAGCCCGATAAAGAAAATACCAAGGTTGAGACAAATAAAATCATAAAAAAATTAAAAAGACTAGTAATTATAATTAAGAAATCATAAAATGTAACAATGAGAATCAAAAATCAATTTGCAGATGATGACGAAAAAAAAATATGGATATGATACATAAAATCATAAAAACAATCATTATTAGAACTGAGAAAAATCATTGATAATATGGAATAAAATATTTAATGTGTAAAAAAAATAATAATAATTAATACGAACAATACAAAATGTCTGTATTTTTACAAGAAAACGAATATATTATTGTGTTTTATTGCTGGAAACTATCACAAAACCGACTAAAGTGAGCCGGATAAACTGATTCGGATCGCTATTGATTCGCGCGGTTCGGGTCGCTATGCAAAGTGATTTGTTACCCATCACTATGGTTTATGCATGTGTGGTGCGTGTGTGTGCCGCCATTGTGCCGCCCGGCAAACGTCAGATGACGTCATCCTTTAATGGTCTATACTCTATACACCCGGAATTAGATGGAATTTTTAATTCTTTAAAACTCATCAATACATTGTCTCATTGAATCTGTAATCATACAATTCACATGTACCTACGTACCCGCAAATAAAACATAAAATATAATAGTTAGGTAACATCTTGAAACACGGGGTGTCGGTTTTTTTCAATGGAGGTGACATTTTCATTACAGCGCTATTTAAAAGGTCGCCTTCTGCTATTAATTTTGATGACCTTTAGGCATAATGTGAATTTACGTAGAAGAAGAATGCCCGCCTATTTCTGTGCTTGAAGCATTTAAAATCCTATCATTCCCGAATATTTCAAATGCCAACTCCCCTCAGTTGAGTACAACCTACAGCCTTTTGAAATACTTAGGTCCTTATCTTTATGTATATCTGTATCAACTAATGACAACAGCACACAGCAGAACACATAATATCTACAAAACAATATTTTTAGTTGAGAGAATGAGGGGATTCCGCGGCCATTGTGTCCCGCAAAATATGCATCTATTGATGTAGTGCTTCCAGCGAGTATATGCGCGTCAGGTATTATGATGATGGTCTCTTTCTTTCATTATAATAAGGGACCATTCTAATTTTGGTTAACAACATCGCCAATCACAACGGACGGTCTCTAGGGACAATATGAATGAAGGGGTATAGAGGGGCAAGAGGGGGATCACATGCACTTACTCGCTGGAAGCACTATAGATGGGTTCTAAAATAATTTATCGTCATCTTTTTGTTTTGAATGTGTTGCAATTTTAATGATTCTTATTTTGAGTCACCATCCTAAGTGCTACAGCATGTCCCCGATCACCTCTGGCCTATATACAAATTATCTCTAAGGCGGCCTCTATGATTTCTGCCCTTAATTACTCCTTCGACGGTGGTAAAGATCAGATCCGGGTGCCTTATGTTATAATAATAAAATGGTATTTAGATGCACACCTTACGGGGGGGAGGGAATTTGGTTCCCGCCCCGGGTGCCGAAAGCCCACGGTACGCCACTGAGTACTTATTCTATGATGCTCTCCACAGACCACCTAAACGTATTAAACGCAAATTATAGGTATTATTTATTGTTCATACCTATTACTTTTTTTTTGTTTTCTTTAGCGTATACATACATACATACCCCCTTTAAGCCGCCCCGCATACCGCAAGCCAGCCCGGAGGAGACCAATCCTCAGCAAACTCGACCCACACGAAACCGACCCCCTAGCACGATTGAAGCAATCAAACCGAAAAGCCGGCCCCACACAAATCAAGCCCGCCACGGATCCTCCCCAAACCAACCCAGCGTATACATAGCCATCATTATTTTATCTTACTAGTTCACTAGATATTTAATATTTTTATGGTATGGCAACATTGATAGAATGACAACGTGAAATTGGCTAAAGGTTTCCACCAAGCCATCTGTCACGGCAACGCCGTGACTAAAAAAAAAGACAGTGAAACTGCTATTTGTTCCACGGGATATGGTCGCCGGAAACTGCCGAACTAACCCGAAATGTAACGAAGACGACTGTATGATTGTATTAGTGTCAATGATAATTATTACTTTAAATAAATTCAGGGTGAAGGCTGAAAATGTATGGAGGGGGGTTGGCCCACCCTTATAATTTATTATAAACTAACTCAATCATAACAAATAATAGAAAGCTTGCTAACGCTAGGTACCGTAAAATAAAATTGAACACATACAGTCATACTGTCGTCTTCGTTACACTTCGGGTTGGTTCGGCAGTTTCCGGCTACCATATGGTCCCGTGGAACAAATAGCAGTTTCTCATCGTGCCTGGCGACCAATATGGCGACAGCGAATAGCGATTACGGCGTTTCTGTAGACATTGTGACGAATTTTGGAACTATATGTCGGTACACAACATGAAATATAATATAGGTAGGTACCTCAGTCAGTTCACCGAGTGAATGTTGTTCGAGTGCGACACACATCGAAGTACCCGAGTTTTTGTACCCGTGTCGTGTGATGGTGTCAGAGATTGTTGTGAAAATGACAAAAATTTGCTTTTGAAGTTTGTTTCTCATCAGTGCGACTATCTACAGAAGTGTAAAAATGGTTCTAATGTTATATTTTTCTGTAGTTATATAACGAAACTCGAATATGACGCAGTGTTGAGTGCTATTTGGCACGACGATAATATTAACTTTCAAGATGGCTGTGTTTTGAAGGACTCTTTGTCCGATGGTGGGATTTTTTTCCAGCATGATAGTTAAGTCGTCGACTGAGACGTTGTTGTGTGAGAGGTAAACATCCAGTTCTTCTTTCTAGTAAAAATTTCTGTATGAAATATGCGTAATTACACGTCTAATTACGAGTCGTATGGCATGTAACCCCTCACCTCCTACCGACTCTAGTCACTCGCTAGATGTATTTTATAAGCCGCGAAAGTGTTTAATTATCTTATTTGGTGCTTTTTAACGTAAATGCTACAAGATTTGCGATTGTTTCATAGTGTGCTTTAATATCTGCGTGGCTCATGTGCATCTATAAATAGCGATCGTATGTTAGCGATCTGACAGGTGAGACAAACTTACCCATTATGTATGGTTTCGTATACACGATATCTTGTCTATATTCTCGCTGTGTATTTATACTTCTTTTATTATTATATTATCTTGTTTATTGGTGTACACACGATGTAGCGTCATTGCTAAAGGTCATTACAGGCCGCACGTTCGTATCAAAAATCTCTTCATTATAAAAACAAACACACTGTTGTTGAAAGTTGGGACTTTCTAAGAAACCAAACATCACGCCAAATGGTAGACTTATTTGTGATTTGATTTTTACTGATTGCAACATATGGATCCACAAATCCACTTTGGAAAATTTTATAAAAGCAACATCATTTATTTATTGTTTTAAGTTCACATTGGATACTACCACAGCTTAGATTCCATCTGTTAACTAAATATTTACTATTTAACATAATAATATAACACCAACTAAAAACATGAGAAAATTACTTGAAATTAAGTATATATTTCTTAATATTATTACTCAAACTACTCGCACATAAGGTTGCATTTTAAAATATAAATACTTACCCCTTTTTATTAACATGTCAAACTAGTTGGGTTAGCACGACCCATGAGATAAAACAAAAGAAAAACATAATATGTCAAAATGTATGACAAAGTTGGTAGCCTAGTAGTTCTGATGTCGGCTTTCATATTCACATAGTGATAGTCGTGGGTTTGAACTTCTGAGCCGGTCCTTTCCTCTTTCACGACACACAAGCTTTGCTTACTGGGAAAGACGTTAATCCATGTTCACTTTGGGTGCGCAGAGGTTCATTAAAAAAGTAAGATTTGCTCACTTTTACAAAATTATGAATGTTAAACCATTGATAAAAATGAACGTAGACAAAATTATCTTTGCTTTCCTTTTCGTAGACTTTCTCTGGTTTCTGTTATATCAGGGCTGTCCTCTTGAGACATTAAATTCCAGCTCTCTCTTCCGATAGTTTACGGGTGTTTTTGGTTGTCCTTGTACAAACATATTCTTCCAACTAATTATTCTGAAGGCTAACGGTTGGTGCCATCATCTATCCTTTCGTGAGCTGTCCTCCTTTAGGTTGATGCATCCATAGATGTTGGCATTCAAAAACTGAATCGATTTGTCATAATTCTTGTCGCCATATTTAATTGTCCACTTGCGATACCTTGTTAAACTTATAAATAGATCATATTAGTTATTTCCGTAGGTATTAAAAGAGAAAAATCTTATGTAGGTATCTTGTAAGAAGGGAGTAAGTATTTTTACTTTGTGGAAGCCCAGAAAATTTTGAAAACCTACATCTGGTCTCTCTCTGGTTTCAATCCTAAGATTGGTTTGCAGCAATTCCCTCAATTCTTCCTCCTCCATTCTTCCCTGTCTTGTGCGGTATTTTAAAGATCTACATATGACTCGCATCGCACGTCCACCAACAGGTACTCTCGGCGTGGGCGTCCCCTGGAGTTTGGGGGGCATTAAATACCTGGTGTTTAATGCTAAATTCTCTCTCTTCTCGCTTTGAATAAAATAAGAAATGACATCTCACACTCTGTCACATACATTGTTGCGCCTCGTATTTTTCAGATATTATTTTGGAAAAAATAGGTTTTAGGTCTACTTGGTAACTGCTTCATCCAATTATATACAGAGGGTGGCCAAATTAATGTACTCATATAAAAAATATACATATACTAACATAAAACTATAAATATCTTTTCTTATTACGGAGCTATCGCAATATTTTTTTCTATAGTTGATTACTGGCAATATTGTTTATTATTTTGAGTGATTACAACACTTTAGTACTATTGAAGTGAAGTTGGCTGCAGATCTTAGTTCAGCTCATGCTAGTTTTGGGTAAGCACGTGCGGCATATGTGCGGTTTTGATTTACTTTTTTGAAGTCAATTCTTATACTTTTGTTATTTATTTTGGAGTAATATTGCTTTTTATTACGTAAGTATATTGTATTTGAATATTTTGTGATGAAATAAACTATTTTATTGCATTATTAATTACATTATATAATATCATCTTAAATTTTTCTTTTATGATGACCATTATTTATAGAATGGCGAGAGGATGTGACCTGACACCAAGGAAAAAAGCCAAAATATCTACCCTTCTAAATCATTCAAAACACAGCCAAAGAGAAATCGCTGAAATTATAGGAGTTTCACAGTCAACGGTAAGAAATATAAAGAAAAAGTTGGATAATAATGAACGCGTTGAAACATCAAGATTGGGAAATTGCGGTCGAAAACGCATCACAACTCCCAGAACTGAGAGGAAAATTCGCCAAGTCGCTTTGGAGAATCGACGAAAACCTAGAAAAGCCCTGAAGTCTCTGCTAGAATTGGATGGTGTGAGTACATCTGACCGCACACTGAGAAGAAGATTTGCTGAAATGGGCCTTGCTTGTCGCCGACCTGTTAAAAAACCCAAACTTACACCAGCAATGAGACAGAAACGAATGGAATGGGCTCTAAAGTACAGACATTGGACCGTAGAAGACTGGAATAAGGTTTGAAACATGATTTATCATGAAAATGTATAAATTTTACGGGTTTTTGTTTATTTCATTCTAATGTATGGAATGATGTTTTTTTTGCAGGTATGTTTTTCCGATGAATCATCTATACAAATTCTAGATGACTCATGTGACTTCGTGAGAAGAAGAACCCATGAAAAGTTTCATGAAAGTTGCATAGTTGAGAGGGTGAAGCATCCATTATCAATCATGATCTGGTCTGTCATCAGTAATAAAGGAAACGGCAGGATTCACATTGTGCAGAATACGATGAGACAAGACCAGTATAGGAAGGTTCTGGAGACAAGGCTGAAGCCCCAGGTTCACCAATGGTTTCCTAATAACGATTTTGTATTTATGCATGACTCAGCTCCATGCCACAAAGCAAAATCCATAACTAAATATCTGCAGGATCAAAACATCAAGGTTCTTGATTGGCCAGGAAACTCGCCAGATATGAATCCCATTGAAAATGTTTGGAGAGCACTAAAGAAGGAAATTTCAAAGGAAAAAGTCATCACAAACAAGCAGGAGTTAATAGAAAAAATAATAAAAGCTTGGCACAATACTCCAAGCTTAGAAGAAATAACTCGAAAATGCATTTTAAGCATGCCAAGAAGACTGGAAGCAGTGATTTCTGCAAAGGGCGGTTTTACAAAATACTAAATTCATTATGTAATTCTTCTACCCATATGCCTAAAAATAAAGATTTTATATGTAAATTTGTTTTATTTTGTTCCAATTAAAAGCTTCTTTTGATAATACTTAAAAATAAAACGCTTCATCAAACTAATTTTATAAATACATCAATTAAAACAGAAAAAGTGGTAAATTTTGAGTTGAGTACATTAATTTGGCCACCCTCTGTATCTTGTTTAGGATTACTCATCTGTTGTTACATCTCTTACCAAAATCTTTTCATTATAATAAACATGAACTTAAGTAAAAGGCCTCATTCAGAGAAAGAACACTATTAGTCAGTCATTGATGTATATTCATTCAGAAAACTCTATTATATTATTTACCTTAACATAATCCACATTCGTTCTCAGTGTGAAGCGTTTGGTTGTTACAAAATAATTTCTCCAGCAAAACAGCTTCATCCCAGCTTAGGTCTGTAAAGAATGACCACTTGAGAGTTGGTTTCGATCTGCCTCTTGTCGCACCAGATTGCGGAAAAGGCTTGCACATTCAATAGACTGGAGATATGCAGTTTCGTTTGTGATATTAGTAGCTCTTAACAACATCTATTTCAAGAATTTATTCTCAAGACTGAGAAGTTTTCTCTGTTGAGTCTTTGTCGTATGCCAGGATTTACACCCTCACAATAACACTGACATAATGCATGTTATATTAAGCATACAATACTTGGTTTTTGTGTAGAAGCTTTTATCAATTCTTTTGGAAAGTTCTTTTCCTATTCCGTCACTTATTCTTCTAAAATGCTCCCTTGTAAATCAGCAACTGAGCTAAGTAATATCCAGCCCAAACAATATGGTTTATAATACAGGAAAACACATTTAGATTGTGATGTTTGTTTTCAAAGATGATATGCTTTTGTTTACCAGAGTTTCTTAGAATTTTATATTTCCTATTTGAAAGTGTTGTTTTGAAATTACCAAATCTTATCATATGACCAGTTTGATAATACCTAATAAAAGTTCATAAATCTTGTTAAAAAAAATAGTAACCATTGTAGATATTTGTATGAGCAGTTTGAAAATATTGTTTTGAGTTACAAAACACTCAAAACAGGTAATATGAAAATCGCATTTTTTGCATTATTTATTAGTTGACAATTTATTTACTAGTAATATTTTGCTAGATTTAATGTATGTACCATTTACAGTTTGTTGGTCTGTTTTTTTTATTATTAATTTAATCTCACGTACTTATTTGAAAATTTATAAGGTTCACTGGAAAAGATCTGGTTCAGCCTTACCTAATCTATTTGTGTAGGGAAGTATTGTTTTGGTAGTTTATTATTGTAGAATACTGAACAAGTCAGCAAGTGAAGCTTTTATTTAAAACTGAAAATAAGACACACCAATGTTCATTTTGTTTTTACTTAGGAGTGATTTAGAAGTCCAGCACTTATCCCCAGTCCTTCGCAAGTGTTCTTGCTTTTGCATGAACTACTGCATCATAGTTTGCTAGAAGGTGGTGGAAGGTGTTTTTGCTCTCTCCGCAGAATCTTCAGGTGCCATCATTCTCAATCCCAAGTTTGCTCGTGTGTGTTTTGGTTGTTCTGGAGTTGAAGCCACCAAGATTGCTCCAACATTCCTTTCTTTCACCGATGTAAAGATAAAAAAGAGTCTTCTATTAGTGCCTTCCTGAAGTTTCCATATGGAAGCCACAAAAATTGTACATCTTGCTCAATCTCATCAACCTACTCTCACATTTTGCCAATACGGTTTTTAACTATTGCTTTCAAAATCAATAATCTATCAACAGTTAATTTTTGTTTTAAATGAATCTGTGCTCACTGGAAGTGAACTGGACTTGAATCCACGACCTTCGATACGCTGTACGATTGATACCACTGGGGAATACCAACCACCTCTTTTTTTACATATTTTTATTTTCGACCACAGATCTTATTAGTTGATCTATATTTTTTGGTGATCCATTATTATGTGATCGATTTATTTTAGAATCAGTTAAAAATATTTATTTTAATACAAAGAGTTCTATATATAGAGTGGCTGATAGGAAGAAAATTCACTTTAAATTTGTGTCCAGTTTGGTGGGAGGGACGGGAGGTGTGCGGGTGATGTTCCAATTGTTTTTAAATAATGCACCGAAAACATTCATAAGGATGACTTAGAAAATTTTAATTTTCCATATAAATAACTTATATTGCAAATGTAATGGAATTCAACCTTTTTACTTAGTGCATTGTTTATATTTCAGTAGATACTTGTTTACTATAGTAACAAACTGTTCACTAAGCAACAGTGATATTATTATGTTGCTATAGTGTCGATACATTGATATGCAACATGGATAACTGCATTTTTGACAAAATGACTTACCTAATGATGATATAAAAATTCTATATTCTAATACACATTCTTGGTGATTTCGACAAATCCAACATAATAATAAAATGACTTAATAACACCTTAAGAAAAATAGGGAAAAGTTTGTTAGTAAGACAACATTTAAAATGCGCAACTCTATTCTCTATGCAGACTGAGATTGATTGATCTTGATTGAGAATTGTCTTGGATAAATTCAAGATGAAACTGTATACTCATGACATTGATTAAGACAAATCGTTTGATTGAATATCATTACAAGCACAGAATAAGGATTTTTTTTTTATTTTAATGTTGTAAGAGATTGCAAGAACATTACGGTCAACAGAATACTCAGATTCTGGTGAAAACTGAGAGATATCAATCTTGCAAAATTAAAAGAAGGAAAATATGTAGCACATAAATTTTCATGGGCCTCAAATTTAAACCAGAAAAAAAAGAAATATGAAATACTTGGGCAGAAAATTATACTTAAAACAGAAAAAAGCAAACCTTGGATCACGAAGTAAAATGATAAAAAAAAAAAACAAAAGGGCATGAGTGTACATGAACAACGATTTCATTAAATTATGACTTGAAGAGTTTTTCCATATCTGATAAGTTTGAAGGAAGATGTATATGAAGATGAGTTAAGGAATGAAATGTTTTCTGTTACTTTCACTTGTGATTGCTAACCTAAAGGTTACGAGACCTGGGCCCCGTTCCACCATCATACTTCTCAACTTTGCGGTTTTTTTTTCAAATTATAGCGTCGTTATGTATAAAAAATTATGTAGTTTTTTTTTCATCCCGAAAAGTTACTTTTTTGGAGTTACCCAATTTGCATATTGAGGTATCGATGTGTCAAATAATATTGAAATATATTGTAGAAAATATTATTAAATGAAAAAAACATATAGGTAATAAATTGTTTTTAAGGATTAAAAGATACAATATTGTCACTTTTATAATCTTATTGTATAATTGGAGCAGTTTCTTATCAAATATTAGGCCATTTGAACTTTTGAAGAAAACATTATGTAGTCAACACGATGCGACACCTAGCAACGTCTGTGACAGACTGAATTCATAAAAAATACGCAGCGGTTAACTGCCTCATATTGAGGACAGATAAAATACAAGTAAGCCGCTCTATATATAGAACTCTTTGTTTTAATAATGTATTTTTTTTATTTACAAGATATACCTATTATACTACTTTCGCCTTTAAACACAGTATTATTGTAAATATACATTGCATCATCGGTAAAAATAAATTAAAAAAAAAAGCACTCAAAATGCAATTCAAGATACTAAAATAGATTGCTGGCCGTTTGAAGAAGAATACTAAATCCTCTTTGTAAAACAAATGCACTCAAATGTCGAATTTACATAAAAATTCACTAGGCACATTCTCAACAAAGTGATGATAACCGTCGAATTCGAATTTCAAATTCTTTCACGTTTGTTAGAGGCATGCAATGCAATGTGAGCCTACAATACATATACTGGCACCCTTTTTCAGTTTTTTTATTCAAACAATAATATTTAGAAAACGGGATATTAAATAATATAAATTTAACATCGTTGTCGCCCAAAAAAATTAAGTAAGATGCATGTATAAATTTTAGGGGATGCAAAATTTGTTAACAATTTGGTGTACCTATTATTTTTAAGTCTTCGTCGCATCAGTTAGAGCAAATACCTATTCACATTTTGAAAAGTCAAGTTCCATCTCTTATAGGCAGGGTTGCAAGGTGTTTTACCGAACTGTTCCGCCGTTTGTACGGCCCGCCATGTTCTGAAGATTATTAGATATATTAAAAAATTGACATATTATTCCTCCTGGTTGTAACAGTCCACTAGTTTTGAGCTTTAAATAAATTTTATAATGCCATTAATTCGTAACAATAAATATTCCTATCTTAAGAAACCTAATTTTTAATTAAACATACCTACTTATTACATATGTGTATTAAACTTTACTATCTTGAACATCAATTTAAATTGTTTACGGTGAAATTTTACCGATGCTCGGTTGTCACAAGCAGTTTTGAGAAAATCGAAACAAGCTAAGGGGATTTCAACGTATTCTCGGTGAGACAACTTTTTTGTTTGTAATGAGTATACTTTTTATCTATGGTTCTCTTATGCCATTATTCAAAGTGAAAATTTAAAAATTCATTGCACAACTATCGTTTTTTTTTCACAAGCGTGTATTGAGTGTTAGAAAATGTCTGTAGGAAATTTTTGACTAAAATCAGACTCCGCGCTGTTTTTAAACTCCTTATAAAATGTAGGAAAACTCGGAAGAATAAACGGTTAAGAAATACTAGTGGCTTAAAAAACTGTGCTCATGCGTTTTCTACTGTTCAAAAGTGTTTCAATAAAATTTAAATTGCCCAAAAGCATTGAACGTGACCCTCGATCAGGTGGTCCTGTTTTATCTTCGGTGTAAGGAAAATGAATAAAGTCGAGAATATTGTACTGGAATATGCTGTAATATAAACCAATTCGTAAGAAAAGATCACCAACGACACCAACCTATCCGTGGATATCAATAGTTCATTCATAAAGTCTGGTGAAAGACGGGTGCCACGAATCGTCCCACTCCTGCAGAAACAAACCAAAATGCATTTTGTAAAGAGAGTTTGGAGCTCGGTGGTGAAAATTGAAGAAGTTTTTTTTTATCACATTTTTTGCTGAAAAGGAAACGTGGGTTTGTCATTATGCTTATGAGAGAAATGGAAGTCAATACAGTGGGTAAAAAAATCTTCAGGACCTCCGAAGGAGTTAGAAGTCATGAAATCGGTGGAAAATCCCCTTACTACAGTTTTCTGGGATTCGAAAAAGTGTTTGCTTATTGACAAAATAGGCCAAGGCCAAGTGTAACTACATATCCTTATGCAAGCACTACACATGGTTTTTAGGAAAAAAATGATTAAAAAAATCGAAGAAAATTGACCGCCAATGTCGCGCATTGTGAAGTCCCGCCATTTTAAAGCATGGTTTCCAAAATAGCAATCAACATTACGCCTTAACTTTAATACCTTTAACTCTAGCCCTGGTACCTACCGACAATTTCCGTTCCCGGATCTGAGAAAAAAAAAACATTAATGGAAAGCGATTTTCCCACAATAAAGAGTTCAAGGCGGCAAAAAAAACATAATTTTTCAGATCGAGATAAAAATATTTTTTGGAGGCTGTTGAAAAGATAAATAATTGGCATTTTGAATGGCGCATTAAGGTTAAAAAGACTATATTCAGTAGTAGAATTATTTCAGATTTTAATGAGGTTTCCTTCAAATTCATACCGAGAATACATTGAACAGCCCGTGTAAAACTGATTAAAAAAAGAAATTAGGTAAGTATCTAAGTAAAAAAGATCAGTTCACTTCTTCTCATACTTTTTTGTAATGTTTTTTTCGTGATAATAAACATTGTAAGTAGGTATATGTATGTAACATAAAATGGTGATTTTTCATCGTTTTCTAAAAAGATGAAGAAGAAAATATTTTCTTATTCTCCTTTGCGACCCGCCGTTCATTATGAATTCTTGAATTTGGCCCGCCATCCAAAAAGTTTGCCCTCCCCTGGGTCAAATAAATGATGGTGTGATACATTGAGTAGTTCAAGAAACCACCCACATTCCTTACAGAATGGGTGGTCATCTTAGCAATTGATTAGTGTAGTATAGAAAATATTATAGGCAGGTCATGAAATGCAAATAATACGAGTAGGTATCTGCGTGGAGATAGCCGGCTGCAGCTATCTGTACTAAACTTATTATAATGAAGTCAAAGAGCAGACACATAAAGCAGCCCTTATCTCCGGATGTTCCAGAGACGCTGTCGAATGGAATGTCGGGATGTATAAGGCATAAAATATCTGAATCCTCATATCAGCTTTCCTAATATTACATCTCAACATAACTATGTAAAATGGGTTTCGGGTAAAGGGGTTTATAGAGAACAAAACTCGGATATTCATGACATTAAAAGTCATTTTGGAAAAGTAATGAAAATAGCAAACGGATATTTCAAAGGAATGCAAACTAACCGTACGGCTTCAAAGGATCCTGATACAGGACCTAGAATTTTTTAATCAATCTGGGCCTCTGAAAGTTAACATCAATACTCTGACATCTTTTACAATAAGTAAAGCTTGTAGCTTGATAAAAAAGGAATGTCCGTATAAATCCGTCGTTCGATCTCTCGACTTTCAGTGTATCAATACGAAAGTAGATTATCGTCGTCGCATAATTTGGGCTGTCTGTAAAATAATATATTCACATGACTCTTGATATCAACTTGCTCATATTTTATTGGAACCCATCTTGTCTATAGAAATGTTTGTTTTGCTCGAAGATAACAGAACTAATTAGATAATTATTATTGCTTGGAATTCTCGTTCGCCGTGTTAGGGCAGTACTGGTGAAACACGATAAACTATGGCTTCGTTATTTAGTTGCGAGAATTGTAGAAAAAGATTTTTTACTTTTTAGTATAACCAGCGACATACGTTACCTTACGAAAGACAGCAAAATAGTAACCATGTCATTTGTCTATGTCGTAGGCTCAGTATTCTTAGGCGAATTAGTCCACCATTGAACTTCAGATTTCATATACCTACTTAAAATAAAAAAAACAGTCTTTCATACCTTTTTCTTTTTGTTTTAAACATTACGAAAACCGGTTCATGGTAATATTACGTACTAATAGCTGATATCCGTATTGTTTTACACCTCTTTTACTGAAACCTTGCCGTGAAGATCCTGCAGTTTTAGAAATACTTTAAATATATTTGAAGAAATTGCATAATTTGTATCTTACATTACTAAGTACCTACAATTATATCTACCAGAATCAACGACGATTAAAATCGAACGTAAAGTCTGCTGTTTATGCATGATGTGATGGCATAAGTAAATACTTAACTGAATTGTGGTAGACCGTTTTATATATTTTAAACGCACCTTCTGCTCATCAAATCGAAATCTGAAATTACCACTAACATACGGGGCAGCCAAATCGATGTTTTTGTTGCCGGAGACACCATTCCGGGCCGATGTCCCGCGGAAAAGAATACAGCTCGAAACATAATACCAAAGAACAAACACATTTTCGGACTTATTGGACTAATTCTTCGGCGTGTATTTTTTCCACGAGTCAGTGTTGGGAATATGTAATTTGGAATAGTTCCAAGATTAGCGAATTATAATTTAGTGAAATGGTTCAGTTGGACGGTTGGGGAATGTTGCAGCGGCGGTGTGCTGTTTGTGTTTTGTTATCTTTCTCCTTTGTAGAGCGGCATGGGTGCCAGTTTCGCCACTGTCATCCATGTACGCTCGTACAGTCTTGGTATTTACTCGCGTGGCAGATACCTACAACAGCACTCTCTGTCTTGAATGTGAACTCACCCACTTGTGTAATCTGTTGTTGTTGAGAAGTGCCGCTAATACTTTGTTGACGATTAGTACAGTGCCGTAATGGAAGTCCAAATTGGAATCTTTTTCTTGATTCACTATTATCATATTTTGTTTCCTCTTGTCTGCGATGAGATATCTTTTGTATTTTCCCGGTAGAACCTATTGTAGATGCTATTTCCCTGAAACACTCGCTTGCGTATTCAATTTCTATGCGGATCTTGATCACTGTATACCATTTTACCCGTTTGATATTTTACACCGATCAAAATCAATCAACATAAGCCCAATGTAATATGTATAGCTTTCGTAAATAGATTTTTTTATAAATGAATCTGGTCTGGTCCAAAGTGAACACAAATACTTTTGTGACATCTATGATAGAAAGCAAAGCTTGTGTTATTAAAGAGGAAGACGTTCGGCTCCCGGAATCAAACCTGCGACCTCTGCTACGATATTCGGCAACCGATCAGTTAGGCTATCAACCACTTCTAATTTATATTTAAATTAATTAAACGTAACTCTTCTGCCATGGAATTTGTTAATCTAAGTTCACTCAAAGTGAACTCGATTTCTTCACACTAGGTAATCTGAAAGCTTGTGTTGAATAAGAAACATTAAGCATTATTAAGCACCTAATTGAATTCGAAGATACGTAGAGACCTATCGTTTTTCTTTTGAAAATAGTTACAAATTAAAAGAAGTAGTTTTGTGAGGGGTTTGTCATGTCATACGTTTGTTTGTGTGATTTCTAATTATAAGATGGTGTGGTTGGTTGGTTCGTGTAGGGAATGCATGACATGTTCAGTGAGCATCGTTCCTCACTCCGTCAAGTGGACGTCTCGCCGCCGCCGAGCGCCAGCATCGCCAACAACAACAGCAGCAACAGTGTTATCATCACCAGCAGTGAGCATCAGCTCCAGCAGTCCGCAGCCAGCAACTCCAGTAGCGGCGGCAGGCTTGTCAGGGCTGAGAAGAGAAGGCGGCCGCTCGAGACAGTAGGCGCCACCCCGCAGAGTCCCTGCCATCACAGAGGCCGCAAGGTCTGTAACCATTTTAACCATTCAACTAATTTTTTGCCTCCCAATGCCCCTGAGTGGGGAGAATGTATTTTACCTTAGGGACCGTTCAAGTATTACGTAACGCATTTTTTTTAACATTATTTGCCCTCCCCCCCCTCCCGAGATGCATCGTAACGCTCTTTGTTACCCCTCTTCCCATTCTCTAAACGTTGCCTAACGCACATAATACAACTATATATGCCTCAAATCACAAATATTACTGGAAAGTCACTAAATACCTTTGTTGCGGCGCCGGTAATACAATAGTAACGTTTTACAAGACTAACCCCCCCTCCCCCCATATTGCGTTACTTAATACTTGAACGCACCCTCGTGCATTATCGCTTTTGTGGGACGAAAAATGTGAAATTCCAAAGTATAGTCAATTTTTACATGAAACCGTAAAAGGTAGATCAGGTCACCGAAACCTTTGACACGCATCTCATCAAGTAACTCCAATTTAAAAAAAAATGTTATATTCTCTAGACCGCATATCGATGTTTCAACCGGAAAACCAGATATTTCGTTACAAACATCACATTTTTATAATATGAGTAATGTTATTTGTACCATTAGGGCTTTTTTTTAATGAATCTGTGCTCACTCGAAGTGACATCTTTCACACTAACCAAAGGGTTGTGTCGAAAGCGGAAATGGTCTACACGGCCAGGATTCGAACCTACGACCTCCAATACGCTGTGCGCATGAAAGCCGGCGATTGATACCACTGGACTACCAACCATCTAATGGCTTGCGACCTTCATCATTGATGGCTGGTTTAGTTGTGATAACTTTTGCGTATACAACACTCACCATGAAGTACTTTGATCGGAAGATTTTTTCCGCAATTGCATTACCGAGGATTTGAACCTTGGCCTCCCGAATGACCTGCGTCGACACTACCGTTCAACTACGAGCGGTCTCTAGTGAGAAGGTAGTTAAACTAGTACTCATATAAATTTGTGATGTTTGTTACATTATATTAAACGTGTATTCATTGAATCGCAGAATGTGTAGTCATAGTTGATTACATGCGCAATTTTTTTTAAACTTTTTAGTGCCTAAATACTTCCTTTAAAAATTTTAGCCGACACAAAAAAATATGTTATAAAAGGTTGCTGATACCTGAATTAGGCAATTTTTTACGAAAAAATGCTAGAATATAAAATTTTCATCTATTCCCAAACCATTCAATAATTCTACGCCGCTAAAAATGAATGAACTTTGGGGGTAATAAGTTGCCGGCTATTTTCGCGCACGCGCACCCCGTGTATGTGGACGTGACTGGTCCCTACCATGGGAGGAGGGCTGGGGTTATTGTGATTCCCCGTATTCACGCACACACACACACACACAGGCCCCGAAACCTTTGACATTTTCCCACCACTTGGGTCTGTATATGTATACGAGGGCTGAGTTTAATAATATGATGATGATTGGACTTGAGTGGGCTGTACTCCTTTGATTTTAGTTGTTTGTGTTGGTAGAGATAGGTATTATTTATTTTGGGAGTTTAAGTCAAAGCTTAAATACCTATCTAGGATGGTTGAATTCATAGAATAACTTACCGCCTACTTAATATATACTTGAACAAGGACTAAACCATTTTACCTTTCTGACACTTTCAAAGTGTATTCTATCAGGTTCATCTTCTTCTTCAACTAGTGCTGAACATGAGAATATACCCCCGTATCTTCACTTGGTTTACACAACTTTTGTGGCAACTGATCACCTGAACTGGAGAGAGTCGACATCTCTTCTACCTTTTATAGGTTAGCCATCAGATTCTTTGGTCTGGGACCAAAATCCTTGTTCGTAATAAAGGGATGCCACTTGCACTTCTAGGCTGAACACATCTTCAATGAGTTTTTTATACAGTCTGATAAACACATACTCTCATGCCGGCATCTCTCACCAAGATTTGGAGAAATGGCTTCTACCGATGAACACTTGAAAGTGACAGCAAACAGGATAAAATGCACTGACTATATCCATTAAACTTCTTAACCGTTTCCTTGTGTTTGTTATCTCAAATCCCCTTATATAGATTATACAGAAGAAGACAGTTCCAGTGTGTTCATACATTTTTTTTTCTTCATATTATTATGATATTTAGGGTCTGTACACATCTGAACACGCGTGATAACGTAACCAATGTAACATTGCATGCAACATATCAAAATTCCATAGTACGCGGTTCATGACAAACAACCGTGAACCACATTTAACTATGGAATTTCGATATGTTGCATTGGTTATGTTACCACTTGTGTTCAGATGTGTGGCTATTACTACTGCTTTAAGAAAATTTTACTGTAAAGGATGTCTCATGCCAACCTGTGTATGTTGGTATCAGTGAGCAAAGAGAGAGTTTTCGTCTATAATTAAACTATGAATGAGGATGTAACAAAGGAATTATGGGATATGAAGTTGTGGAAAACTGACAAGAGATACATTCATCTCATCACAGATAATTCCCTACTGATCTTCACAATTAATTTTCTGCAGCCTTTTCAATTCCACACACATCAAGATGTACAAGTTTTAACATGATAATTTTGATTGATTAGCGAGCTTGTTGTTCCTGTTCGTGCTCTTGTGGACCTGTTGCTGTACAGCATCAACAATCCCAGCAGGCGCGGTGCCGTTCCCGGCGGTGCGCGGGCGTGGGCGGAGCAGGCGCAGGAGATGGTGAGCGCAGCGTTGCGGGAAATCAACAGCAACAGCAAGCAGCCACTCATCAGCAGCTCCAACAGACGGTGCAGCAGCAGTGTTGTGCGCGTCACGCGCAACCAATCACGGCCTCGCACAGCAAGCAGCTGGCGGCGGGCGGTGCCAACCACCCGCCCCAGCCGCAAGGTAACGCCAAACGTAATAAAATACCTCCTTATTTCCTTTAGACTTAAGACCAAACGGGACACATTTTTTTGTAACTCCATCTCCCAATAGGTTAGTCTTCTAGTTGTTCTATTCTGCATTTCTCCATCTTACCTGAATATGGCTGCAGTGGGGAATTGAAAATCCACAACTTACTGAAAGGTATTTGCTTTTTTTTTGTTTCGATCTAAAAATGCATTCTTGCTTTCACTTAATCATGTAAAATAGCAACTGAAGAAGGCTAAAAAGTCCTACAGCCCATCTGAACTACTTGAAGCTTCATCTACAAGAACTTGGGTTCCACTGTACTTAACTATTATTTTGCTGGAAAGACCTTTGTAAAAAAAACTTTGCTAAAGAATATTTTGATGAAATAGTTCCACATAATTTCTCAAACAGTTTTTAAGGGTTCCTACTTTAAATATTTTTCACCCCCTTCTGAACAAGAGTTGTGGACTATTGGAATATTCACCACTGCAGCCACAATATTGTTCCCTGTTTTAATGTTTTAATCTATTATTTGTTTCATTCCAACTTATGAGGAGTGTAGATTATGAAAACTTGTGCACCACAATAATGTTTTACATTAAAATTGTTTTATATGTATGTTTATTTTTTTTTATCTACAATGCTTACCAATAATTGTTTCAACTTGAGAGCTGTCAATTTTACACCCTTTAAAAATATCCAATCTATTTTTTATGCAACCTCGTCAATTAACTATTTCAAAATTGATATATCCATCACTTGTGTTGTCTTATTATGGTTTGTGGCAAGTAAGCATTACTAATAATTTAATTGTCATTGTTCAAACAGTTGTTCAGCAGATACCTATATAATGTATTTAACCTGAAAAGCACTGATTCAGATTCGTTTTATTATAAACAATCCAATAAAGCAATTATGCAATTTTGCAAATCCATTTGGCAATCAATGAAAGTAATTCTTCCATAGCTAATAATTGCGCGTGAGTTGTATTAGAGTTTTTTGATATTGTCAAAAAACGATTTGGTGTTTTACTGCAAACTTTCCACAGGTTCAGGAGGAGGCGATGGCGACTACCAGCTAGTTCAACATGAAGTCCTCTACTCGTCTGCTAATCAATATGAAGTGCTGGAGTTCTTGGGGAGAGGGACATTTGGCCAGGTGGTCAAGTGTTGGAAAAAAGGCACGAAAGAAATCGTCGCCATCAAAATCCTCAAAAACCATCCTTCCTACGCCAGACAGGGACAGATTGAGGTTAGTGTTTTCTAAAACCTTCTTCTTACTAATCGTGAGTGTTTATATTGAAGAAGTTATCGAAATTAAAATGAATTGTTGCAGGTTTCCATTCTGTCGCGCCTCTCACAAGAAAATGCCGACGAATTCAATTTTGTGCGGGCATACGAATGCTTCCAGCACAAGTCGCACACTTGTCTGGTGTTTGAAATGCTGGAACAAAACTTATATGACTTTCTGAAACAAAACAAGTTCTCACCTCTACCTCTGAAGTACATCAGACCAATCTTACAGCAGGTTCTCACCGCGTTGCTCAAGTTAAAGGTATTCACACAATTGTTTTCCTAATTGTGACATTTCTATATTCTCTTTTGTGGAACGTCTGCTGAACATTTTGTTGTTTGCAGCAACTCGGCCTGATCCATGCAGACCTGAAACCTGAAAACATCATGCTGGTGGAGCCAGCCAGGCAGCCGTACAGGGTGAAAGTGATTGATTTTGGTAGTGCTTCACATGTCAGCAAAGCTGTGTGCAACACTTATCTACAGAGTAGATACTACAGGTACTTTAATTACATTTTACTTGTTAACAATCTATTAGAAATATCCCCATGAGCATACTCTATTGATATTCTCTTGTGATTGTTTTCAGAGCCCCAGAAATAATCTTAGGATTGGCATTCTGCGAGGCTATTGATATGTGGTCTTTAGGTTGTGTGGTAGCAGAACTCTTCCTGGGTTGGCCATTGTATCCAGGGAGCTCGGAATACGATCAGATACGTTACATCAGCCAGACCCAAGGCTTGCCCACAGAGAGCATGCTCAATAACGCCTCCAAAACCACCAAGTTTTTCTATCGTGATATGGAGAGTACATATCCCTTCTGGAGATTAAAAACTCCCGAAGAACATGAGTTGGAAACTGGTATCAAATCCAAAGAAGCCAGAAAATACATATTTAACTGTTTGGACGACATTGGCCAGGTCAGTGCTCTCATTCATTTTATGTAAATATAATACATACTTTGATTTGCTTTGTGGAAAATTTGTTTGATTTTTTCAATTTCGGTTTCAGGTTAATGTGCCTACGGATTTAGACGGAAGACAACTGTGTGCAGAAAAAGCTGACCGAAGAGAATTCATAGATTTGCTAAAGAGGATGCTTACCATGGACCAGGTAACATGCTCATTTATGTTTAAAACTCATTTATCGGATATTTTTAAAATATAATAGGTATTTTACTTGTTTAAAATGTCCACCATTTAAATAAATTGAAGACTACACTATAACTTTTCCGCAGGAGCGTCGAATCACCCCAGGGGAAGCTCTCAATCATATCTTCGTCACTCTTTCGCATTTAGTGGATTACGCATGCTGTAACAATGTGAAGGCGAGTGTTCAAATGATGGAAGTAAGTCATACCTATTCTTTAAGAATTTGGATATTGGTTATTCGTTTGTGTACGTTCAGACTAATGTTGATGTTGTTACTTCAGGTCTGCAGACGCTCATCCGGAGTGGACTATGGTAGCACGGTGGGAGTGGGTGTAGGGGTGGGCGTGGGTGTAGGCGTTGGTCCAGCTGCTTCGGCCACAGCACTCATTGGCAACTTCATCCCGGCTTCATCCAGCAGCACACACACCCATCTCACCTTCACCATTAACCAACAGAGACTCAGGACGGCTCCCTATGAGAACTTGGTTAGTCAAATAAATGTTCATTCTTTTCTTAGGTAGTTTCTGGATTTGAATTGCTTCATTCGCTGGGTCCATGCTATCCTAGTGTAGGTCAATCTTCTCATATGTGCCACAAATTAAGTTGTTGATTATTATCTGCTCCATACTTTTTCTTAGATGGACTTTTATAATAACGAAATTGCCTCACAAATTCAAAAGTCTTTTTTATTCTGTGCCTCCCAAACCATCCGAATTGTCTTACATTCAACACATTTTATAACTACACAAAAGCATTATTTCTTTATTAATTAGAATTTTCCTTCCTTCAATCGGGGTAAAGTTAAGCATCAACGAGTATAGGTACATACATTTAGCAAAAAATATTAGTTCATTATTATTCTTACCTTACAGATGTTTAATAGATTTTTTAAATATTTCTAGTATCCGTTGTACGGTAGTGGAAGAACTGTAGCTGGGACCGTGGGCAGACCGTATCCTGCTGCTGGCAGACCAGATCCCTTCCAGCACCAGCTCGTCTCGTCCATATTATGTCAGCCTACATATCAGGTATGTTCCGATCAAACAAACATCTCAACTTAGCTCCTTTATTGTTTCGTTCCCATGATATGAAGTTTTTGACACATGATTAATTGTAAATCTGTCGCAGAGCATGGGAACTTCACCAGGAAGTGCATTGGCTGGAAGTGGGGGTTATGTGCCTGTGTCTGTGGTGGATGCCGGAGCAAGAAGTGTTGTGTTGGGATGGAGGCAGCCACCTCCTCCACAACCCCCACCCCCTCCTGCTCCGCAAGCCCACCAGCAGCATCATAACCCTCCACCCTCGCATCATCTCCATCTGGAAACAGATGGTTGGCCAAGAGCATCTTTGATTGCAGTTGATTCAGCTACTATTGTGCCCGTTCAGGTATTTTTCTTTTTTGTTAAAAATACTGTCTTCAGGTTTTTTCACTAACTGATAGACCGTTGTTTTATGCTTGATATATTTTATGACGGTCCTTAAATCTGCTGTCCAAATATCTTTATTTGCCTACTCTTTCCATCCTTTTATTTTACTGTAAACATTAAAGATATTTCCTTAGGTCCTTATAAAGATGTCAATAATTAAAGTACCGATGCAAAAAGAAAATATCAAGAGTTGTAATAAAGAATGTTATCGCTATTGAATAAGTCCGCTGTCTCAACTGTAAGCCTGGTGACTAAAATTAGATAACATGCAAGGAGTTTTAACTCCTTAAAATGCCCATTTTATAAGTCTCCAAAATTGACTTTTAATTGTTAATATAGGAGGGTCGCCCTGTCCTTTTGGGAGAAGTGTATGGTGGTCTGGATCACGGAGCATGGGCTCCACAACACACCAATTCTCATCATGCTCATCCGTCGTCGAGCAGCGGACAGATCAACAAAAGATCTACGGTTTCGTCAGAAGGTCATCATGGGCATAATCACTCCCAAGTGCATCAGACACAAGGGCAGCAGGTGCACCATCCACATCACCACCAGAGTCAGCATCAGCAGACCAACCAGCACACTCAACCCAGTCAGCACCATCACCACTACAGGTACTTCATGGTTTACTTCTATCTAAAATTACAAGGTTTCTCCTAAGGAAGTTTACATTATTTATAATCCAATGTCCCCTCAGGGTTGGAGCTGAGAAGAAAGAGGCGACACAGCTGAGTCCTGTGAAGAAGAGAGTCAAAGAGGGAACACCGCCCCACAGGAGGAATAATGGACACAATCACTGGCAAGAACAGTAAGTATTTACTGTGTTTATAACCGACTATTAAATTTTGCTTTGTTTCTCCTGTCAGTAAACATTAACTCTAATTATTATTATGTGCAGGTCCAGTAGAAAGCCGTCCTCCAATGGGTGGGACTCTGGATGCTCGAGATCTCAACAAGCACACGCTCAACCACAGCAGCCCGCCCATTCAATGGTCAACCATAGTATGTCACTGCAAGTGCCCCATCAGCCAACCGCGCATCAGCAGCAGACGATAACCATACATGACGACACACCTTCACCAGCCTTCTCTGTCATAACAATATCCGACTCTGAAGATGAAGCTACCACAGGGAAGCCCAAGATTGAACTCCAACAACCCACTACTGGTATTTATCTTCTTCTTGTTGTTTTAGATCACAGATCTGTTTTTTAGGGAAGCTAAGGTCCAACTGTCTCTCCATCTCTCCAGCACCTTCTTCTATCTCTTCCCCATTGTATGATATCTTTGGTCCTATGGATCTCCCCGATATTGATGTTGCATACTCCTTCCTCAGGATTATCCCTGTGACTGTGCCCTTAAGATCCTTATTTCTGATGTTTTGAGCAGGTTATTAGTTCTGGGAGTATCTTATGTTATCAAACCTTTAATTGTTTAACTTTGCAACATTTGTGTTTCTTTCTCTTTCACAACTCAAGCTTTGCTTAGTGTGAAAGATGTCAAAAGTGTATTTGTGTTGTTAAAAAAATAAAAAAAAAAGCTTACTAATTTGATCTTTTTTGTCAACAGGAGAATGCAATGGGCCAAATTGCATTTCCAACAACAAGACAAACGAAGTGTCTCCCCGCAGCAATGCTAATGTGAATCATGGGCACCAGGCCACGTCATCCATTCCCCCGCATCTTCATCAAAACAGTCAGGCGCAGAATTGTGTGAACAGCAACAGTAACCAGCACCAACATGGACATCATCAACAACAGAATCAGTACCAACCACCACAGGTATGTACATAATATTCTGGTGCCAAATACATGACAGCAGTCGAAGTCTTTAAATTTGGTTGCACTCTTGTTCTCAATAATTTTCAACTTTTATCTCTATATCTCTAAATTATTAAATATCTACTTGTTGTATACATGGGATTTTTTGAAATTTATTTATTTATCAACGGCAAATTGCCTTTTAAAGAAAAAAAAAAGATAACATAGAGAGCAGTAAAAATACAAAGTAAAAAAATACATAAGTACATATTAAACTATATAGATACACATATTGTTATTATTTCCTCCCTCCATAAGCATTACAGAGAGAAAAATTATGTGCAACACGTTTCTTCAGTATAATAGAAGAATTCGAGAATACAAGGCTAATGGATGACTGATGACAGTTGCACAGAAATTTGATTAGAAGTCTCCGTCTAGGTGATACATAAGAGGAGAGGTATTCGGATTACTATAAGTGATTAAACAGGATGATAAGGGTATGATATACCCACAGAAGTATTTCAGGTCGCTAAATTACTATGCGTTGAAAAGCGTTGAGGTAGAACAGCTCAACAACAAGAGGTAGAAGGCGGGATGGATAGAAAGCCTAAAAGACCACAGTCGCAGCTGAAGCAGATGTCGAGGAATCAGTGAAGATCAGTCGAGACAGTAAGTCTGTTGGAACCATTATGAGAAAGTTGTCCTAATGTGACTTTTGAAGATGTCGATGCTGGAGCTAAATGTCAATGTCGTTCGCGTATTCGTTTCCCAGACGATGGAGTCGTGAGAATACCGTACTCTTCAAGTAGTTGGTAGTAAGAGAATTGTCACTGCTAAAAAGGCATCTACTTCTAGTGCTGCGGGATGGTATGTGGAATTTTATGAGACCGATCAGTGCGGGCTCGTCGAAAAGGTTATTCAGAATTATATAGAGCAGACAGCTTGTGCATGTTTAATAGCTCTCGTAACCGCTCGTAGTTCAGCTCCCCGCTGGGTATACCCAATTTGTAGTTGATGTGTCTCAAAAACTTACTCTGCACTCGCTCTATGGTGTGTTTATGGCACATATATTCGGGAGACCAGATCGGTGATGTATACTCCAACTTGCTACGTACAAGAGAGGTATAGAGCAGGGCGATAGCGCGGATGTCCTGAAAGTCGTGGACTGTGCGCAATACAAACCCCAGGGTCCTCATCGCATCTCCCGCGACAGTGTTTATGTGGGAAACAAATGATAGCCCCTCATCGAAGATAACGCCCAGATCGCGGATTTCTGTCACTCTTTCGAGAGTAATCCCATTTAAACTATAGTCAAAACGCACTATGTTTTGCTTTCTAGAGAATTGAATGAACTGGCACTTCTGAATGTTAAGGTGCAGTCTGTTCGTTACGCACCACTCGTCCAAACCAATCAGGCTTGCTTGAATTTTCTCGCAGTCCCTCGATTCGGACACCCCAGAGTAAATCTTTAAGTCATCGGCAAAAAGGAGGTAGTTCACATCACCAATCTTAGTCCCTATGTCGTTGATAAACACCAAGAAGAGGACTGGGCCGAGGTGGCTGCCCTGGGGCAGGCCACTCGTGGCCGTAAATGGAGCGGACGAGAATCCCTCGATGCTTACAGACAGCCTTCGATCCAGTAAGTAGGACGCAAACCAGCGAAGAAGAGGACTGACAACACCGATGGCGTGGAGCTTTGCTAGTAGCAGCTCATGAGACACTTTGTCGAAGGCCTTCGAGAAGTCGGTGTACACGCTATCGACCTGAAGTCCCCTGTTAAGGCTCTGTACAATAAAATCCTCGTAAAGAAGCAAGTTTGTCAGTGTCGACTTCCCAGAGAGAAAGCCGTGTTGTTGCGGGATGATAATTAGCGACAAAGTTGGCATAACTTTCTCAAGAACGAGGGATTCAAACATTTTTGCAAGTGTGGACAGAAGATATATGGGGCGATAGTTCGTGACGTCGTTTTTGTCGCCTTTTTTGAATATTGGAGTTACATTCCCCATCTTCCAGTATGTGGGGAAAGATGCCACTGGCCAGGGACTTACTAAATATCACTGTCAAAGGAACAATTAGGGCATGAACGCAGCCCTTTAGAAAACTGGGAGGGACGTTGTCTGTTCGTTGTCGTAAAGTGAATCACAGGAAGCCAGTCTTCGTAATAACAGTAGAAGACGGTCGTAAGCCCATAGTGGTTTGTTTCATTTAAAAATGGAACATCAGTAATGAATTGTTTGAGTCATTAGTTGGCACATATTCATATACATAATACCTTCACAATAGTTGAATTAGTTCTTTTACAAGTTGTATGCTAACAAACTCACCTTACTTTTTAGCAAACTATCAAGCATGAGCCGTGCAGCCAAGTGTCCTGTGGTCACGCCAACCAACCCACAAACAACCCTTCGTCCTCGAGTTCTAACCTCGTCAACAACAACAATGTACCTAACGGTAATAACCTATCATTGGTTACGGGAAGCAACAACAGCAATAGTTTGAGAATACCCGAGGCGATAACCACTGGCCATTCGTCGGCAACCAGTTCATCCAACCAACAGCCCAATGTGACTCCCCAGCAACACCAGAAGAAAAGATTGTTGGCTTTGGCGCAGTCTGAATGTCAGGCCAAGCAGGAACCACCATCTACAGACTACTTACTCACACCGCAGGTATGTGGAATTTATTATTGTTCAAAATTTATAAGTTGTTGAACATGCATTTTTCTTGGTGGAAGTAATTTAAATTATCAAATTTAAATAAAAAACTTTTTAACTATTCCACAATTTTTTTATACCTGATGTGTTTGGAAGGGGCACGCCCTTCATAGTCACAGGTTATTTGAAACTCTTGATTTTTCTCTCTATTGAAATTTTATATATTTCAGCAGAGGGCATGTGTGATTTTGTACACTTGGTGATATGTGCAAATGCTTTTTGTATCAGATATATTATGAGTGAACTACCACCTGTTTTCATTGATAATTTTGACTTCTTGAGAATTAATTGATTGAAAGTCCATGCATCATAGCTCTTTTTGTGATTTCTACAACATGCTCTTCCCATATACCAAACAATCTTACCATAATAATTGGGTAAAATGTGGGTTTAATGCAGTCTATTCATCCAACATCACATACAATAGTGAAACATGCTTCACATGTGACTTATTTCCTACTACACTGCTATCTCTCGGATTTTTTTTAAAAGTTATGCAATTTTATAGAGGAATTATTTTTATTACAAACTTATGGCCCATCGAACTTCATCCCGCATCAGAATCAACAATAATTGATTATTACATAATGCAATATATTATAAGTTAAATTTAATTCAGTTTTTATGTCATAAACTGTATTTAATTCATGTAATAAGTCAAAATTATTTTTTTTATTCTGGGTTAGGTTGAAGTTCGACGTGCGGGTCAGCTAGTAATAAATACATCAGTTCTCAGTAGCATAGTGGTATTAGGCTCTAACCTCTAATCAAGAGGTCCCAGGTTCAATTCCCGGTCAGATCAGTATTTTTCACTTGACATTTCTACCTAGGGTTAGCCTGTCTCAGATCAGACTAGACGCGGATCACTAGAAAAAAATTGCCACAGGCAATAAGTTGTCAGTTGTACTGACTCCTTTGTATAAAAAAGTGCTTGTTTCAGTCCAACCATGTTGCCCGATCTGCAGCCCAAGATTATCAGTGTGGACACTATACACCTGTGCATCATAGCAACAAGAGAGATAGTGTAAGCTATTTTTTATTTTTATGAACTATGTTGTTAAAAATCCATAATCTTTTTATAGATTTGACACCTATAATAAAAAATCCGAAGGAAAAACTTATGCACCCTTATTAGATCCCTTGCGGTGCACTGACTGAATGTGCAGGATGTGTGGAGAGTCATTTGAGACCCCAATGCATCTCCTATGTGAAAGCCTACCAATGATGCATAACATACATAAAAATCTGGGCAAATTCTCAATGTGCCTGGAAGAAATCAAAGAGTTAAATGCAATAAAATCCTCCAATTCTTGCATGAAGTTGGACTAAGCGATGTGCTCTGACCTGTTACAATAGTTCCATAATGGAACGCAGTGAAACCGAGTAATAATTATAATATCGGTTCGGTGTAGCCATATTCTTCCAAGACCTGATCTTTGTATAGACATGATGAAGAAGCTCAATATCGCATAGAAACTCCTTTTATATGAATGTTTGTAATTTATTACACAGGTGAGCAGTATGAGAGACTACCAACCTCCGGCTGCACATCTGAAGAGCGGGTGGAACATAGGTCCCTCTGCGTACAGGAGCAGTGGCAGTGGCTTGGTGGGGGTCAGCAGTCCTGGGGGGGCTGTAGGTGGAGGGGGTGTATCACCTGGTTACCCCCCTCCGCAGCACAGGGCAGCCCCCTTGTACGTCGGAGTTTATCATTATCACCACAAGTATGTCCAATCATTTTCATTCTTACATCATATTTATGTTAAACACTGCAATGCTGCAGCATACCAAATTCTCCTGCCTAATTCAATATAGATTGTTGAATTTACGGGGCTATGTTTTAATTGCAAAATTTTGCAGATGTGGAACAAAATTTTTTTTTATAAAATGAAAGAATGTATATTTTTTTTTTGATTATTTTCCCTTTTTGTTTACCATGATTTATATATTTTATTTATTTATTTACACAATATAAATGGAGATCGCCTTTAAAGGGTGAAAACACAAAGAACGCTGATTCCGATCGGCGCGAAGAATGTTTCTATGCATTTGAATGGGGATACGCACAGCAAAAACAGGAACCCGCTTTCCGGCATTGTCTTTTAAATGCATTGAAACTATAGACATGTTCTTTGCGCCAGTTGGAATCGGCATTCTTTGTGTTTTCACCCAAACGCAATATATTTTAATTAAATCATTACTTAAGTAAAAACGATGCTATATTAAAAAAACCTCCCAAACTTTATATACTAAATATTCCTGATGGTAAACATCACACAGTATAATTTGTATTTTTTATGATTTCTTTGCAATCTTCATAATCTTATTCATATTTTAGTGGCAATGCTCTACCCCCGCCGGCCCATCAGTCTAGACCAGCTCATCTGCCAGGACCACCCCACCAGCCCCCGCCACCTCACCACCTGCACGGGGGCCCCGCCCCTCCACCACCGCATCACTCACAGCACCCTCTGCCCTTGGCTGCCTACGCTAGCCCTCCAGCACACTTCCAGCCACCGCCCACCCAACTGTGGTTTACAGACTGACCTGTACTGACGCTCACACTGGTCAACGATCTATAGAAACCAACAAGCAAACACAACATTATCTGTGATGTGAAATGACAAGCGTCATAGCTGCCTGCCTGTGAGGAGAGGAGAGGAAGTCATCTGTTCCGCTGGGCCTAGGCGGTGGCATATCATCTGATCATGTGACCCGTTGGTGGTTGTGGGAACTGTTTAGTGAAATATACATTGAATGCATACGTCTAGGAATATTGGGAATGCCAGGAGTTCATGTATTGTTAGGATTGAAGTGAACAATGTTCAGGTTCAGTTAGTGAGGCTTTCCGAAGGTTTACACCGAGATTGAAACATGTTGAGTCACTCGGAGTGTTTGTTTTGTATATATACGTAGGTGAAATAGGTGTGAGCATTTCAGTGATAGGAAAGGAGAGACAGCTACTTGCATACGTGATCAACCAGATTACTCTCATCTTTCTCTTACTTTTTTTTTGTTGACAAGAATAACTAGGAGTGTTTTTTTATGAATATTTTTATCCTTATTGTTGTCTTTGGTGTGAAAAATATTTTCGAGTGATGGAAGAACTTGTGTGTTTTGTTTTCAACCACTTCTCTGCGAGATAACGACGTTGCGACTAGCACGGAGGACAAGCAGTACCTACAAGTGCTGCGGTGAATGGATTTCGGCTTAGTCAGTTTAGTTTAATTTTGATTCTCACGCAATGTAATAAATGCAATTTTATTATTATAATTATTATTTCAACAATGTATTAATATTATTGTTTAGACTACCTATGCTATAGCGAGCATATTATTATATCATGATTGTATGTTTATTTTTCAGATTTATTTGGTTAAGAATGCATTTCCTTAGTATTTTTGTAAAGATACTTGAGTAGATTTTTATACTGGTGCGTGAAAGAAGTGACCGTGCGTGAAGAGTGTCTGTTTGTGGCCTGTTGATATTCTAATAATTAACACTATGTATATTGTGATATTTCCAACTAGGAGATGGGTTTTTTATTTGTGTCATCTGCTATAATATATTATATTATTGTTACTCATATTATTTTTGTGTTTGCTAATGAAATCATCCATTTTAAGACTATGTATTTGTATGTGCAAACCAAAGATAGTTGCATTTTCTTCTATATTATGTTTTATCCTAAGTTTTTTTTTATTATTTGTTTGGAACATGCCCTGTTCCATTCCATTAACAATCCTTGTCCGCACTATGGTGACATGTGTAAATAAACCAGACTTATTAACAATTGCGTTATGTATTTAGTGCATGTTACGAGTGCAACACAAATATTCTATTGATCTAGATGTTAGCTATTAGTTTGACTGATTGTAAGTTTATATGAAATGCCAGCCCCGTAGTGTTATGGGCTCTCTGGTCTGCAGTAGTACAAAATGAATTGTATCATGCTTGAGCCAATAATTAATGTTACTTTTTTTTAAATATTAAATGTGTTTAAATATAATCAAATAATATTCATGTGTATAAATAATATTATGTGTGTGTTTGGGGGCGTTCAAGTATTACGTAACGCAATTTGGGGGAGAGGGGGGGTCTTGCAAAACGTTACTGTGCGTTACAAGGGCGGGAGGGGGGGTTCGAACAATGCGTCATGTAACTTTTTATTTTTCTTAAATAAAAAAAAAATTTGGGAAATAAATCTTCCAAGTTGGGCAACCCTTTTCGTTTATGTTGTACGGGGAATCCCTCGATTGTACTGTTGACGTACAGTAAAATCGAGTGGGTAAAAAAATAGTCTCTTAGGTGTTACGTAACATTTTGGGGGGGAGGGGGTACAGAAATACGTTACGGCGCGTTACATGGGGGGGAGGGAGGGTAAAAAATCTTCAAAAATTGCGTTACGTAATACTTGAACGCCCCCTTTTTTGCACTCTTTTAATAAACAACAATTATTAAATGTTTTAAAAATATGGACGTTAATTATTAGCCTTGGGTCATGGATGACAAATAATTGTATTTTATTAGACTTTCAGTTTTGTGTTGATCTAGATAAAATGATCTCAAAATTCCACACACCGTGAGTTTGTCTATTTTTAAGGTTATATTTTGTTTTCTCTATATTGTGTTATGAATCTTTGAGCTTTCCAAACTATTATGTTTCAAATTTCTTTGGGGATTCGCATCCCCAACTAACTGATGATGAAATGTGATTAGCAGATCCATGATTCGATATTCAAACCTAACTAGGATGTATTTCTGTGATTCCTGTAAATAGTATAACTTTTTTATTTCTATTGTAAACTGTGGAACGACCACTTTCTATGAATATTTCATTATTACTGTTGATAGCATGCTCCTACTACGGTATGAGTGCTGTAGGTAAGGAGTAATCAACTCTAGATAAATATTTGTGGTTAGTTTCACCCACTACCCCTTAACTGGAATATTATAATTTAATAATTTTGCTTATGTAATAATAATAACAATTGGATAAATATATTCAAATGTTAGGAGATATATTATGAAAGTTTTTATGTAGATGTTACTTGAATTTTAATATCGCAGTATGAGTAATTTTAACTGGTGTAAGGTGTTTTTATTTTCAGTCAAAATGCTTTTGTTAGTACAATAATAATTTTAGAAGATAGAATACACATTTTTATATGAAGCGCACACGCGTGGTGTGTCTTTATCCTATTTTTATACTTCACCAATGTTATTACATAATATTATGTATGCAACATAACCTAGAGCTTTATTTTAGTTATATATCCTACCTATATTATTATCTATTTGTGTATGTTAAGATACAGTAACCATGTTTCTTGATTATTATTATAATACATATTTGGTGGTGATAGGATATATAAACGATAACAAATATCTTTGATTTTTACTTAGTTATGTAATTTATTTTGTATCTATTTATAAATTTAAACAAATCCTAATATTAATCTAGTTCAAGTGTTCTTAAATTTTGATTATTTTGTGATATTCAACTAACTAATTGTAATTTTGATCTTGTTTTTATTATAAAGAGTAATATTAGTTTTATTTTTCGCTTACATTTTTCTTCATTTATAATATTCAAATGTGTGTTTTTTTTTGGTTGAGTTTTATTTCTATTCTAAAAAGGTTTACTTATTCCATTTAAAAAAATAAAACAGCTTATTTAGACATTTTTAACTTTGCAAATATTATAGAGTATGAAAAATACACTCGTTTTGCAAGTAAATAGTACAAATTTCTATCATCATGTTTATTTAGAAAAAAAACGAGTTGATAATAATAATTGAAAATATATTATATTACATCATTCTACAGCTTAATTTTTATTTGAAATTCGTTCTTCTATTCATTGTCAATAACTGCTCAACACTTACATTGTCCAATAAAATGTCAATTCTTATTCACCTCTTAATATGTTACAGATTAAATAAGATACCTATGTACTTTTGTTTTTGGTTTATGACTAAAGTAAAATTCATTTTTACTAAATTTAGTTAGCCACAAAACACGAGTCCGATGTTTGAAATATTGGATGTGGGAGTATTGCCACTCCTTCTATTGCTACTGATTTAGATTAGATTGTTAATATATTAATGTTCATTGAGGGAATTCAGGGATATGAAATGCGTTTGCATTTATTACTGCATATTATTTTTGTTTTTGTTTTCTGATTGTAAATAATTTCAATAAAGCATTAACAACACTTTTTTGTTTTTTTTTTTTTATTTATTTATTTTCCTTTGTTTCATTATTTTAAAAATGTATTATTTCAAAAGTAGGTGTTTTTTTTTTTGTTATCATTATTTTAAATCAACTTGAATATCTGACTTTTAATTCTATCTTTTTTTCTCATTATCTTCACAAAATATATGGAGTTATTTTTGTATATGTTTTAAGCAAGGGGCTAAAAGTTATGCAAAATCTTTACAAATATTTAGTAATATAACACTTTGTGCAGTCTTTTTGAAAATCTTCAAATGACATTAGGTACACCTCTTTTTGCATGGATTTACATAAGTCGTACTTAGAAAATACACATTATAATCTATTTAAAGGTGTAGCTGTGTGTATTGTGATATTCCCTGTTCTTATAAATTAAATAATGATCGTTAAGGCTAGGGGGTAAGCCAATGACCTTGGGGTAATGGGCGTGTCTATACCCTTTGTCCCCCTCTTCTCCTGCACTTACCTCAATTTAAATCTCCTAACACTAAAAAGTAAGAAAACTTGCAGTCTGTCAAGAAATTGGCAATAAATTGAGGGCGCTGTTATCGCTCATGGTAACACATTAACAATGACTGTGCTAAAATAAAACACTGTAACGGAAATATTGAATATTTTTAATGAAAAAAAATATTTTAAAAATGTCTCTATCGTGACTTTTCAAGAAGATTTATGCATATACTTCGAGACCTAGAGATGTAATTACTTTTCTAATCGAAGCTGATTTTCAATTTCTAGTGCAAATACGTAGTATAATCAAGTTTTAAATTGTAATTATTTTTTGAAAACTGAAAAATAAATAATAAAGGTAAATGATAGTTTTGTGTTTGAACAATTATTTTTTGTTCCCTTGATTTATTGTTCCTTTAGCAGGTTTTTTCTCTGAAATAACTTGCCAAATTTTTTACATATTTTGGACTTCGGGATTTGAAAAAATAAAAATCCATAATTAAAATAAAGTGATGTTTAATGAATTAATTGAAGTTAAATAAAGTATATACAAACTGTAATATTCTTTAATAAGCTTTCATCTATATATTAAACTATATTTTTTGGAGTTCTTTTGGCAACATCCTGTGATCCATGATTATTTTAAGACAATAATTTTCTCTTTTAGCCGCAATATTTTGTGTCTACATCAATACTTTCCTATTTGAATTGCATTTTTGTACGAAAACCCAATGTTTATTACAGTTTTTCGTAGAAGTTCGTAGCTCCCATCAAAATTCAAATAATTTCGTACAACTTGTAACATGCTTCTCAAACTGGGTATTGCTTTTTTGAATGAATGATGATTGAAAAATGATTTTTGCCTTAATACGGCACAGCGGTCGAATTCTCCAATCCTTTTTTTGGTCGCCCTTTTCTATGTTTACCTGGCGTGGTAAATTTGCATTGATTTGAATTCTCTTCTATTACAATTATCCTAATAGAACGCACATATTAAAACCTGAAAAAAAAATAAAGAATAATTATTGGATATGAAAGTTTTACTGTATAAAAACAATGAGCTGACACTGTCGAAAACATATTTACTATTTTCGATTGATTTATTAATATTAGTATTATAATTTAATAAGTATATATATATATATATATATATATATATATATATATATAGGAACATTATTTTATATAAAAAAGTAAAGTATTATTTTAATTAAAAAAGTAAAAATAATCAACTTTAAATAAAGAATGGGATAGGAAAATAATACCATTATTGTATTTTAATAGAAATATTATTTTAGTAAAAATAAATGAAAATTTTCCATCTTAAAATGGGATAAGAAATCGAAATATAATGGTAACAATATAGTATTGCAATTTAACAAACATTATTTTCTATACCGTGTTTTGTTTTTCGATCGTCAAAACAAACTGTCCTGTGATCTTTCATTGACAGATATTTTTAAAACAAATAAAGTATCCTTAAATGAGCTCTAACTAACTTCTTATACTTGAAAATGTTAGAATTAATCATTAAAAAGTATTTTATCTACAAAAAACACAGTATTTACCAATCAATTGAGATGTTAGTTAGAAAACATTAGTAGACAGTTCTCAGGCTTTAATTCCACCAAACATTCCGAATACGTGGCGAATACACACGTATAATGATATTTCTTGATCCACCACGTATTGTATTGTTCATTTTAATGTCCAAACACACAAACACAAAACTATTTTTGATCATGAAATACAAACAAGATTACGATATCTTATATACAAATGTCACTGTCAATTATAAACAAAATATAAAAAAAAGTCAAAATAAGTAAAGTTTAAGTTCAAAACGAATAAATTATAATAAAAATATATTGTCCAAGCACACAAAACTATCATTTTTATCACGAAATAAGCATAAAACAATCCAAATGTCGATAAAAGGGACAGGAGAACACAGCGCCCGCTTCGAGATAAACAATTCATATGACGCCCCACACCCCGAAGCTCTTCTCTTACCTGTAATGGCCTATAATCTTCTATAAAATAAACCATAGACAATAAAAAATTAATACAATTTGTAGTTTTTCAGTTTAAAAAAAAAAAATACAATTTAAAACTTAATTATGCTACGTATTTGCACTAGAAATTGAAAATCTCCTTCGATTAGAAAAATAATTACATTTCTAGGTCTCGTAGTTAATGCATAAATCTTCTTGAAAAGTCACGATAGAGATATTTTTAAAATATTTTTTTCCATTATAAATATTCAATATTTTTAAGATATTGAAAGTGTTTGCACTAGAAGAAAGATTGAAGAACATTGAAATATTTTTTTCAAGAAGCTATCTTTAACAACAACGATAAAAAATTGCATGAAAAAACACCAAAAAACAGCGATTACCCTACCCCAGAGCCTTAAAAGAATACACTATGAAAAATTTTATACCAAAATGACAGATTAATAGGTACACATATACTTTCAGTAGGTATTTGAAAGTTTAAAAAAAAAATAGGATTTTTTTCTTTTCAAAAATGATCATATTAAGTACCTAGTATAATCTATCTTATTTTCAGTTCTGAGTGTAATTGTTTTAATTCAATGCTGGAACTTTTCTAAAAGGCAAGGAAGAAAACTCCAGTAGATCTCGGAAATATATAAGAGAAATGAAATATGATTTGTAATAAATTTATCGAGATGGTGTATATCAAAAGAGAACATAAAATACATGAGCTTATATTTGCTGTCTGTCGCACTTGGTGGATTGTTGCTAACAGGTATTATGTCTGTTTGCTGTAGATGTGGGTAGGTATGTGGCACGGTTAGCAGTATTCTAGCAAGTGATAGTAATAAAACATATTTAAAATAATTCAACTTCCACAAGTACCTAATTATTATATTACCTAGTTTTGTTTTAACTTGAATAGTAATTAGATTTTTACATATTAAAAGATAATGTTAAATTTATTATTATCTCTGATATAAAAAAACTTAATATCTTTATTAAATAATTATTACCTAATAATGGAGTAAAAATATTGCACACTTATCTAGTAATCTAAATCACTGAAATTTTCCTCAATGAATACCCTTTCCGTCTCAAGCTGTAACAACGTTCTGTACCTACCCCCAAGTATGGAACTAATGTCAATGTGTATTCACTTAAAGGTCGCGCTACGATGTTGGTGGTTGACAAAAACTAGTGGGAATAGTGTCACAAAAGATATTTTTTCCTGACACGTTCCTAGTCTTATTTACTCTTAAATTGTATGAAACTGTGAAATGTTATAAATGAATTTTCCATGTCTATTTTCTCAATTCGCCTATCAATAGATTGTTTTGAATACAAACGTTAGTTTCCAAAAATATCTAAAATAAAATTATATCCAAATCCTATAAAAAAATTTCAAGTAATTTTGGATGCTATCTAAAAAGTAAGAAACAAGGGTTTTTTTTTTTAAATTATGTTGAATTTAATTTACATTTGTTCAGATTTGACTATACTGAAATTTCAAGCCAAATTAATGTTAGTGTAGTTAGTTCTGTTTTTACTTTTACAATTTCTTCAAAATTAAATATCCCTAACCGAAAATCTGAAATAATTTCATATCCAAAACCGATATATTATTTAAAACCAGATCCGAAATATCCTACCCATAACATCCCTAGTTAAAATATTGGTACTTTTTTCAACCCACTTCGTTAGCCTTGCGGTATAGGCTTGGACATTAGATCTCGGGTTTGATTCCCAGATTTTTTCCAACACGTTTATCATTTTGGCATACTTGGGGTACATATTATCTTCCAGCTTAACAGTTCTCTTAACAACAACAGTTGCCGCACACTTAGACCCATCGCTTTAGTCGAGAACTAGACAATAATGAAATGTCCCATTGCTGGGATAACTGTGTGATGTTCTTACAAGTTGTACATACAGTAATTTGTACTATTTTAGTGGTTTTTATCTTTCGTCCATGTAGTTTCAAATAAGCGTGTAGTCATTGTCAACCTATTTCTAAGATATGACACAATAATAATTTTTTACGGATCTATTTTGAATTAAGATGACGAGGTAGATGGCTGCTGTCACCATTATATTAATTAGCCTTTGGTATTATGTAATACTCGCATACTATATTGTCTGTATATTTTTCATTCAGCATCTTTGAAATTATATTTTTATAATTGTTAATGTTGTACTGAATGTTTCCTATTAAATTTTTTATGGTAGCTTTAGAGTATAATATACCTAATAAGTGTTGCTAGGAGTGTTATATTGTAATATTATTAGATGTGAATAGGGAACATTTACTAAATCACTACTACAAGTTACTAATCTTAGCAATGGCAGAGATCTGATCATCATATTAAATATTTTACATGCTATTTAAAGAAGCTGTGGTAGGTTTACGTTGACCCCCTTCATAAAGTTTGGAAAACGCACCATAAATACTTACAATAGGATAAACTAACCAACTTAATAAAAAGTCTGATATTGATTCTATAACCTAGCATAACTCACAATAGATAATTCTCATGGTTAACAATGGAACGCCACAAGAAGCTGTCTACTTGGTTTTTCCAGAACATACAAGAATTTCATAAGTAAGTATGTAACAAATTAGAAGAAATTGTATCTTAAAAGTCTCTTAAGGCTTGCTCGTGACTCGTGAGCTTGTAGTGTGGTTCGCTCCCTACTCATATGGACTTGTGTGTACGTAGTTTTTCTTAACATTATCATTAACTTACAATCGATGTGCCTAATGTATTACAAATAAAACAATTTATATTATACTTACATATGTAATATTATTATTCCTAAGAATTATATTAGTGTATGCATTTGTCACCCACACTTTGTAATGTATGTTTAAATAAATCATTTTTGTAATGGTAAAATGTGTCCAATTATATAAATGTTATGTAAGTGGTATTTCTGAGTAGAAGTAGATTTGTGTATCGGAATTAACTTAATGTTTTATAGTTATCTGTTGTTTGCCATTGCTCATTACAGACAAATTAGTTTGTACTCTTTCACATCTCACAAGACATTTTGTCCTTAACTGAATCCGTGTATTGGACCAAATTTTTTATATCAAAACCATTTTGCAGACATTTTAATTTGATGCCATATACCAATGATTTTTCTGGATTGTTCTGTCAATATTTTTTGTCATTTACATACATATTTACTTAGGACATATTAAAGCTTTTTTTAATATGATTTGTCTTTTAAAGTTTGGGTTGAATATGCATATCTAATATCTCGTATTAGACATAACCTTTAACATTACATACAGTGGACTTGTTACGAGCATTGATATTTCCTACGAATTGAAATAATTAAGAAAAAAAACAAAATGTAAGATACTCTATTTGTCAAAATATTTTTTTAGTGCATAGTCTGAATTGGAAATTTTTAATAAAATTTATAAAATATAACATTTTTCATATATGAATCTATTTGCAAGTTTGATAATGTTGTCTGATGTCCCTATCAAGTATCATCATGTAACAAGTTTGATAATCTGGTTAATAAACTTTTTTGGTACCTACGTAGAAAATACATTTTTCAGTTTATTTATCAAACAACTTTATATGAAAAGGTACAGATAATATTTTTATTGCTCCACTTAAATAAATCTCAAAATGCTTATTCAATGTGTAAAATAAAATTCACAAATTATTAATGTTATTCAAGATATAACTAAACTAATCGGCATTGTAATGAAGGTATAAATGAAAATGATGACATATTTGTTTTGGTTATAGTTGACCGTTTAAATATACTCATAGTTGAAATCCATGATAAACATGTACAAATTGACATCATGCTTTAACTAAAGACTTGATATGTAGCCAAGGTTATGGTATTTTAGATATGAAATTTCTCTTAAATTCACACAATTTGATTAAAAACTAATTAATAGCCAAGTGTTGTAGGCGTGTTATTGTAATTTCAATATCTCTCTACGTTGTAATATTTATTAGACTTTGCAAAAAATTTAATTGTTGGTACAATAATTCAAAATAAATTATTATCGTAGTTTTTCTAATATCATTAACTATTTTACGGTTCATGTGATGTGGACATTAAGAATAATCTTATATACCTTTGTATGTTAGTCTAGTCGTTTACTATTGATGTGATACACAACCTTCTGACATTGTTTGGGAACACACACTGAAAGATGGAGCAGCTTTTACATTTCCACTTAAATAATCAATTTGAAGAACTACTTAATACATTCAAAAGATTTAACAAATGCAGAATGTTCCTCAAACTTTAACTTTATTCTAATAAATAAATAAATATACTTCTCGTGTTGCCTCTCCTACCGGAAGTTGCAGGATCTTTGACATTTGAAGAAGCTTTTTTAGGCCTCACAGTTCATCGGCCCTCTATATTATATTACGGACATATTTTTCATTGCTAAAGAATTCAGCTTTTCTACTTTTGTCAGTTGTTATCAGTCGTCTTACTTTATTCATGATTCTCAAGAACTTATCATTGACCACTCGACTTTTATCCTTATACAGCATTCTATCGCACAGCTCGAGTTAGACCTGAATTTTATTCATTTTTCCGACTTTGCTTCCACTGTAATCCTCTTGAATATTACAAAGATACATTCCATCTTTCAGTGAGTGTCTATTTCAATTTATATCCACACAATAGCATGTAGAATTTTTGGGTATGTAGTAAAATTAATATTAACACATTTTCTATAAATTTTATTACAATTATTGGAATTTGGATGTACTAAGCACACTTAAATGTAAAGTAATCTATGTGATGTTAAAGTAATTATTCTTACAAATAAAATACATTTTGAATGGTTTTATATCTTGCTCTCAACGCTGTTTCACATTACCAACGTTCGTAATACTGACATCTATTTTTTTAATAATTATCTGTTTAATTCACGAGCGAGTCATTGAAAATTGGAAAATTATGCTTGCATACCAAATATTTTTTATGCTTGTCTAAAGAGTACACATTGAATTTTTACAGATTTTTGTACCCTTGCCATTCTAGATCTGTATATATCACCAAATCTTTATGCGAATATGATATTCACAGTTGTCCATACATTACACAGCTAAATTTAAAAGCTAAAGGTGTGAACACAATGAAAGGCGGGTGACTTTGCGCCTAGAGTCTAGCCAGCCAAGTAGCTTACTAAAACCAAAATTCTAAAATGTTTGCAACCAGCCACATAAGAACTTGGCGTTTTGGGTAATGTATCAAAGTAAACAAACAGGTGACAAGTAGGTGAAACGACACTTAATTTTGGGCACTAAGCAAGCCAGCAATATTGAAAGTGTCTCATTTTCAAAAGAAATTTGGTGGTAAATTCATTAATAAGAACATTAACATAGATTTTTAGTATTTAAATTGGTGGATCAAATTTTGTTAGTACATGTAAATGAAAGTAATGGTTGAATGCAATACACTGGTTTTAATTTTGGTTATTAGTTTAAGGGTAGGACATGTTGAAGTGACAATATTGTTATCACAAAGCTCAAGACATACAAACAATGAATGCTTAACAAAATTTAATAATTAATTGAATAAAATCATATTTTTATACAACATTTTATTATGATATTATATTTGAGTATAGATGAAAATAAAGAATTGTAAAATTTTATTTTATATTGAGGCAAAAGTTTATGTAACTTATATCTGATTTCCTTCCAAGACGGATGGGTGAATTGATTGATTGCAGAGAAAGTTCTAGATTGTATACTTTAACATCGGAAATATTGAGTGTAAGGCTCCCTTTGTAAAGATATTTGATCCCTGTATTGTATTAATATTCCATAATTTTAATACATAATACTTGCTAACATAGTATTGCTCACTCAATAATTCAACCTAACAATGGATTCATCCTTCGTCTGTTTTTATTACTACAATTATTTAAGAAGCATGTCGTTTTTCAGTATTCAAAAATTAAATAAAATCCATAATTTATGAGAACAGCTTTTGAATGTATCAACATCTTACTTATGATAGAACCTACATGATAATATATTGGCACTCTAAAATTGAATCATACATATTTTGAAAACTTTAAATTGTTATATAAATATTTTGCGTAAAAAAAATGAAAAAAGTTTTATAAAATTGTTTAATTATTAGTGTGCAAATAAATTACGAATGGCCTAAACGCATTATTTAGCAAAAAAAGCATTTTCACACTGTAAACTTATATTTTCGCTAACAATGGCCATTTCACAGTAGAGAATTAAACCAATATTCTAACCTAAAATTTATTAAAAAAAAAACTTTAAACTTATCATTTACCTATGTATTTCATGTAATGTTGTAACAAATATTTATAAAAAATCATGAGCATATACTTACTTTGTTTTATTTATATCTAATGCCCACTTTAAGTAACCTTTCAAGGGAAATTCCTCCACCTTGTCAAGTAATTACCATCAAGTCTTCTTTATTTCTATACTAGCTTTCCTGACAGACGTTGTCCTGTAGGTACCGATAATTTTGTTGAATGAAAATTTTTTAAAACGCTCAACACGGTGCGGTTGAGTAAGTGGGATGGGCTCTACTGTAAGAGCGGCAATCACGTATGCGAAAATGAGAGGGAACTACCCGCGATGGAGTTTGCGCGTCGCAGGTGATCCGTTCCATACTAACTTAAATATTATATTTTATATCATTTATTACCCATTTTTTCAACTTTTTATTAGTTACTCTGTTATCCGGAGCGAAGAAGAATTCAATAAATCAAACATTGAAAGAATCTGTTCAGCCGATCTCGAGTTATAAGTGTTCGCACTAACCGGACTTTCATTTATATTAGAGATGTGTAGATGAGACATAACTTTCACCATTTGGGTGAGAATGGGGGAACATACTGACTTTCTGTGCGTGGCAAGGGATACCATTATTTGGTATCCATGCTGTGCTCTGGGATTGATTTGAACTTAAGTATCTATCAGTTTCCATTTCAAAACCATTAAATACATACCTTATATTAGGTCTTTACCTATGAAATTGCCGTTTTGTATGAAAAACTTAAAGTAGATTTTTTCAACTTTTTTTTATTTCTGTTATTCTAACTAATCACCCATGCAATAAATGTATCTTTGCCAATGCAGCAGTAGTAAATTGATGCCGTTCTTTTAAAAATCAGCTGCAAGGGAGGCAACAAACTATTCAAATGTATTTTTTACTGTCTCTCGGGAATTTAATTTTTTTCCTGCTAAAAGATTATCCAAATTTTGGAAAAGGTAATAGTCGATAAGTGTAAGGTCTGGTGAGTATGCTGGATGAGGGAGAGCCTCCAACCACAACTCTGGCAGCTTGGAGACTGTATGTTGTGCAGAATGGGGTCGCGCGCTGTTGTGAAGGAGCAGCGGGGATGACCGATTGACCATAGCTGGTTGTAGATGTGCGAGCTTCTCCATCATTGTCTTCAGTTCTTCACAATACACATCTGCAGTAATGCTCATCTATTTTGTATGAAGCTGTGATGAATCACACCGGCACTAGACCACCAAACAGTGACCATCGCCTTTCTAGGGGTCATTTTGCGTTTAGGGTATTGCTTTGGTTAGATCCTGGATCTAACCAATTTGCTGATCTCTTTTTATTGTCCAGCAGAATCCAATTTTCGTCACACATAACAATTCGGTTCAAAATTTTTTCATTTCTGCACCTGTTGAGTAGCGCAAGGTAGAAGTCGATGCGTATGTTGTACTGGCAATCGTCGAGTACATGATGCACCCATCTACCTAGTTTTTTTATCTTGTCAATTTGTCGCAAATGGACAAATATTGTTTTGATGCTAACATCAAAAGCTGCTGCTAGCTCAGCTACTGATTGAGTATCATCAGCTTCCACCATCGCCTTTAATTCATTATCCTTGACCAAAGGGTCCGGACGACCAAGTGGTTCATTTTTCAACTCAAAATTTTCAGAACGGAACTGGACAAACCAATAACGAGTTGTGCGTTCGTTTGTATGGTTCTCTCCGTAAGCGTTGTTGATGTTACGTGCCGTTTGTGCCGCGTTGGTTCCACGATGAAACTCATATTCCATAATTACACTAATTTTAAAAGTATTCATTAGGACAAAAAATTTTCAAATTTAATGAAAATAGAATACATCAAAAAACAAAAGACTGATTTAAAAAAGAATGTCATCTTTATAAAACAAAATAAAAATAAATTTGAAATTCCTAGCCAATCAAAACTTTTTTTTTGTTTGAAATGATCAGTACTGAAAAACGGCAATTTCATAGGTATATATTGAACTTTGTATAATAAACCTCCCATAGGTCTTATATATAAATATGATTCCATCAAGTCTGGAATTTCGATCTTATAACTCTACCCATCATGAGCCAACATAAAAGGATGGCCTCACCACCTCGCTTTGCAAGCGAGGCATTTTAATAACAAATATCCTCACAAGAGAAGGCATTTTCAAGCAATGCACAGATATTCTCTACACAAACTTACTGAGTTTTATGAGAGAGGAAGAAACACGTATATTATTTATTTATTATCAGTAAAACAAACACCACTCACCATAACAGCTTTCGCATTTGCGATGAGTAAATGAATATGAAATAATAAAATATGTATGTAAATTGAAATATTTTAATTATTGTAATAACCTTCCCTCAAGCATTAAGTTGCTTATGGAGGAATACTGTGTCTTATGTTGTGTTGTCCTTTAATTGATTATTGTATTTAAATGTATATTTATTAATAAAAAAAATATGGTTGATGAAGCAAATGACATGACCATTATGACCAAGATGTGCTGTTTTACATTTTTTGATTACTGCATAATATTTTGATCAGTTTTATCATTAAAGAGATCCCTATATTACTGACTGTGTTGGTAGATGTGATGCAGAACAACAACCAGATCCCAAAAGCCATTTCATGGAAGCATGGTGTTTCTTTAAAATCTGTAAATTTGCTCATCATGACATAAAACTGAGAAATCTTTTATTCATCCATGTATCACAATCAAAGCAAATCTTTCCTTATGAATATTTTTGTAACTTTAAAAGGTATTATAATTTTTCGTAATGTTGGAGGTCGTGGGTCCATTTCCACTTTCAATGTTACAATGCTTAGTATTAAAAATGCTCATGGATTTGATGAATGATTGGTCTGTCACTGCCGACTACACAGATCCGAGCACTTTGCTTCAAAATAATATTAAATGTAGTATGTAGGTATATTATTTAATTGTCATTAGGCACTGTAGTTGAACGCTTTGTGTGGGTTTTCTACTAGTGTAACCATCATCAAAATATTCACCGGTGATTTCCTAATACTGGTTATGTAATACCTTTTTTTTTCAAAATATTTCTGTAATTTAATACAGGTACTTGACCTTGGTAGCCTAGTGGCATAAGCGCCAAATTCACATCAAGAGGACCCTAATGTTGATTCCCGTACGGGTCAGAATTTTCTATGTTTTTTCACTTGAAATTTCTACTTGGAGTCGAAATCCTGTCTCAGATTAAACGGGACCTTGACTGGTAGAGACATATAGAAAGTAACCTGATAAAATGCTGCCAGATAAGAGATCAAAGTGACGTAATAAAACCAACATTTATTTACACTAAAAGCAATTTTTATTCACCACATAAATATATTTGTTTTTATCATAGAAAACAAAGAAAATTACACAACAAAGCTAAATGTATCCAAATTAAATTAGTTAATTTGGTTGTTCCTTACTAAATTTTTTCATAAGAAGAGTTTCTCCAAATTATTTAAAAAAAAAACACACTCCCAAGAGTGGTGGCCGGGTCCTGCTACATACATTGTGATGCCAACATGTATTAATAATACTTTAAGCAAAAGTTTTAAGAAAGAAAATTTACATAACTAAACAATGTATTAATTATTATAGAAAAACTATACAATAATAATATAATGACAAATGACATAATATTAAATATATCTTTTATTAAATATGATAAATTAAGTGATGAGATCATATTTAATAAATCACAGAACAAAAATAAACAGAAAACAACCAGGATCAATTGAGCAAATAATATTTGCTCACAGATTTTTTGCAGTATCTGACCTATTTTATAGTAAAGAAATTTATAATTATAACTCAATGATTTAGAATTTTTAAATTACTATTTGCTGTGAGACTAAGGAATTATTTTAAGTTTAGACGTTTTATAACAACAATTTAATAACCTATATGATTATTTCAGATTTTCCTGGAAAAAAGCGAACGTTTTTTATTTTTTGATGCAAATAGAATCCAAAATCCACACATTAGGTATGTTAAAAACCTTTGAGATAAATTATTTTACTAAGTGTATGAAACCATTAAGCTTAATTTTACTTTTTAAATTAGAACTAAAATAATTTTTGGACTCGATGAACAATTTTTTTTTAGAGGTGGGAATCCATAGAAAATTTAGAAAGATTTATAATTATCATTGATTAAGTTTTAAACTATGCATTAGAAAACAATTAGAAATATAATAATATAAACTCTCGGTCTTAACTAAGTTATTATAATTTTGATTTAAGTATTTTTACATGAAGAACTCTCCTAAATCCATTTGGTTTACAATATTATTAGGCAATTACAATTCCAGTAAATTGTATTTTAAGGCTTGCGAAAATATTGCTAAATCACTTTTACTTTTAGAAGGAATCAAAATCAGAGAGTATTAATCATCAAGGTACATTACATAACAATATTATTATACTAAATACAATGTATAGAACTGAATCTAAGATATACAAAAATACACACTATATGTACATACACCATCTTATTATCAACTCTTAAACTACTAACTCTCTTATAATTGTGAATTGTTCACACTATCTTTGTATCAGAATAGAGACAAGTTTGTTAAGTCAGTAATTTCATCATCTTGTAAGGGTCAATTATTAAAAAAAAAACAACATATGTATCGCGTGGCGTAGAATGGACGTTATCGTTTGAATTCCCTACAATTTTTTCCGCATTCACCAGATTTTAAAGCTTCTGACGGTTTCCTTTGTGGATGCTTAAACGAAAAAGTATACTTCAGTAAGCCAAGAATTAAAATACTTATGTATTTTGTTTGAAAAAAAAAAAAAAGTTGTTATACCTAATTAACGCATAAAAAAAGGTATTAAGAATTAAAACCACGACGTCTGTTCTATGCCACCCTGTATTAAAAACAAATTGCTAATCGTAATTTTTGAATGGATAGGAGCATGCTTGTTATCAGTGGGTGCATTCGAGACTTTCGAACAAACTGCAAAATTAACACCAGAAGTAGGTATTATGCAGTAATATAACAACACATTTTTGTTTAATGAGATCGTCTTTATAATAAAGATTAACGTTTAAATATTTAAAAGAATAAACTAAAGTTAAATTATAAAGTATTAGATTGGTAAGGGTGAAATCTAGTATTGAAATACTAGTAGAGTAAGTAAAGTTTTTAGTGAGTATATAGAAATTATTGTTATTGTGGGCATGGATGAAGTCAAAATAAAATATATTATTATGTCAAGAGGAACAGTTATGTATGCTGTGTGTGCGCCCACTATACATATTATATTATATTGCGTGTAATACTTAAACAAGAACATAACTACTTAATAAACTATTTGTATGATTAAATAATAAATGTGTGTAAGAAATAAAAATAACATTTCAAATTTATATTAGGATGAGATCAATGCTTTTGTGTTTTTGTATCCGAATGCTGGAGTCCTCCACTCCTTCCAGTCGGGCATGCTATTAACCCGCTCTCACCCACTGTACACATGTGTGTACACATGCATACAGTGGGTGGGAATTGGTTAAACTACCAAATTAAAAATTAAAGCAAGAACCGACTATATAGTACGCGTTCCATAAGACACAAAAACACAAAACAATAAAATTACTTTTTTTTTTTAATTTTGTACTAATAACCTTTGTGATAAAAAAGAAAAAAATTCTTTCATATCTATTCAAGAGATCTCAAAACATGACATCTCGCAATTGAGGATTTTATTCCAAAAGAATCATATATGATACTAGTCTGTCTAACTTCAACACAATATCCTCGCTAAAGAAAAAAGTGATAAATTTAATAAAACATTACGTAAAAGTATAATATTCCAAAAAAAAATTAGGATAGGTAGCAAAGAATCACCATGGAATGAATTTTAAATTCAAATCATAAAAATATTTGGTACGGAAGTAAGTTCAAAATAAAATCCTCAATTGGAAAGATAGTCAAATATAAATTTGTACTTTACTAATAAAATAAACAATAGCAGGTATCATGAGTGGTGTGGCTGTTAAAAGTAGCGCGAGAGAGAGCCTGCAGGGGCCCCGGGCCTATTCAACAACAATTGCACTTGCATTTGAGTATAAATATTATGTAATAGTGCCTTGTTCCCTACTAAATAATATTATTTCCTACCCGTTTTTATTAATTAAATAAGTCTCTCCACTGAAACCGATATTGTGATAGCCCTGTTTCAAACAATAAATTACATACTTAATACGCTAATAAATATATTAATCAAGTTAACAACTATGTTATTATTGTGCAGATAAATTTGTTGTTTGATTGGAGATGATTGCAAGTGGAAACATCGTACTGAACTGCTAAGGAATGTCAATACTTACAAGGGTCGTGTGGCAGACAATGAAACTTCTGTATTTACCATCAATCCGAAAACAGAATAGAAAATACCGAACTTAGAAACTCATTGAATTTTATCCAATCACTAACGGTGATTGTACTAAATAATAATAAACTCCAAGAGAAGGCAGTTTCACAAGGATTTGTCTAAAATTTTACACTCACTTCTTAATCAATTACATCATGCCTTTGCTAAAATTTTGTATTCAAATCAAATGCGGCACACTTCTTTCCGTCATTCGAGAGTGGAGGCAACAATATTGATATAAAAATTCGAGAAATATGTAACATAGAGGATAATTATTAACACACACAGAAGTTCCACTGCAGGGAATTAAGTTCTCATACCACAGACCAAATAAGTCAGTTCAAGTTAACGGGATTAACTTGAATACTTCAAGAGGTTGTCAACAGCTATAAATACTCGCCGCCACATACTTTCTTCCATCCAATCAAACAGTAAATTTTTGATAGGGAATATTCATATTATTATTAATTAATAATGTGTTAACTTTTATACAAACATTCAGACGAATGTAGTTAGTAAGAAAACAGGGCACTGTGGGCCTACAATAAAAAATGTATCGATAGTACACAACAAAACATATTGGAATGAAACAAAATATTTCAATTTTGCTTGAACAGTTTTTCAAAGACGGAATGTCTTCTGAATTGGTTTAGCGTAACTAAAATTTGTGTAAAAAAAACTAAAATATTTTGTAACATTCTACGTAATTTGTGCAACCAAGATAAATTCTGTGGTGGCATGGTAAAAGGCATTAAGTCGCGTTTTTCAGCATTTTGAGTTATATGTGCTACATCATACATTATCACAAACAGAACAAAGTTCAAAAACATAAGTTTAAAAAAATCCACTTATAAAGGATTTAAAAGCATTTTTTCATTCCGGCATAACTCAATATTAATTTTATTTGGCAAGGTAAAACGACGCGCGTCGAATTTTGTCTACCACGAAGTAAAACGGTGTTGTCTGTGATAGAGCTGCCGTGAGAAGCCGTTCTTTTAAGTGAACCTTTTTAAAATGTGTTTAAATAATGTATTTTGTGAACTTTGTGGCAGGTATCTTCCTTATCTGTCGACCAATCTGTTTACAACTTTCGTTGTTTTTATTGTTAAGCTATAGACAATAGATCGGTAATACTATCTGCATATTATTATTTTTTTTAAATATTTTTTCATTGCTATTTTAATACTATTATTAATATAATAGTGTTAGTGCGAACTATTATATCAACAACTGATGACTGATTATACAGTTCATCTTCTAATGTTATTTCGAAGGTTGGATTAGTGTGATCACTTTACGTTAACAACGTTCGCCATTAGGTCGTAATGTTCAAATTTCCGAATATTCATTTGGTTTGCAATGGTTTGCTGTTGGAATCTCCACTGCGCATGATTTTGTGCAGCTTGTATGACCTCTTCCCAAACCGTGTATAAATTCCTCAGCTCTGTTTTGAAGGATCGGTACATTGTGAGAGAGGGTTATCTTAACAAAGGTAATAATACCTATAATTAACTAATTTCATTTTATTATTCAAAGAATATTCTTCATTTATTACTTAACAATATTACGTTCTGAGCAAAAAAAATATACCTACTGATGTTCTGGGAATGTTATGCTAGAAAATATTAATAGGTAAGCTAAAAAATAGCTAATATTTATGAAGAATAAAATGTAAGTGTTGAAAAATAATAAATTAGCATGTGATAGAGAGTAACTGGGTATATTTCCTTGTAAAATTTGACATAAGTACAAAATTTTTCAACCTATGAGCCAAAATTGTCAAGGTAAAAAGACACGCATTATAAATAAAGCATATAAACAAAGAAATATTGAAGAAATAAATATGAGTTATCGTATAGTGAACCCTTTTTAACGAAGTAAATGCATCAAAGTTGATCTATTTTATTTGTATTAAATAATATTTGACAAAAATGAAACCTCTTAAAATACTGACAAGTAAATCCGCCATACTGAGAAATGTCATCCCACTGACTTAATGCCTTTTACCATGCCACCACAGAATTATCAATTATAAGAGTGCCCCGTTCACCTACTCACATACCTTGCGCATCCTCACAAATATTGCATACATTATGCAGAGTGGCCTTATATTACAGATGAGAGAATGTCTTGTTCGGAGCGTACAATATACAAATCACAATATAATCATTCAATTTAGTTTGGATTTTTTGTAGGTATCAAAAAAAAATTAACAATTTTTAAGCTGAAATCAAGTACTTAGTACCTATGACGAATTAATTAGTACGATGTTTAAAAAAAAGCAACAAGATCAAATCCAGATACATTTTCAACTTCCAAGCAAAATATTACATAAACAGATTAACTCTCTACATACATTTTTAGTACATGCTTTATTTTATACAATGGTGTTCTATACAAATATATATATATATATATATATATATATAATATAAATACTCGAAAAAATGTTTGCTCGAAAATGACAAAATAATAATTAATAAATAAAGAATGTATCCAAAATTATAAAACATAATGATGTGGTACATTAATCTGGTTCACTTCTCAATAAACGCCCGGTATATAATTAAATTTATATAAAAATTTGATTTTTGGAAAAAAAAATTAACATATGATTCAGTAATGAAAATCATTACATGAGACATAGGTACTCTTTTTTTCCTTGACAATAATTATAAGTACTGATCACTGAATTACAATACTACCCAAATCTCTGTAACAGAGGTCAGGTAGCATTGTAATTTGTGGTCACACTACAGTACAAATTATAAAATAAACCAACAAAAATCATACTTAAAAATAATAATAAATAACGGCATTATAAAAAATGCTTTAGCTGATGCTGTGGTGCGGCAGGGGTCAGTTCGAATGAGAACTTGGTTATCTTTAAGATTTTAAAACAAATGCAGAGACATCAGCTTCTATGTACTTACAAAAAAGTTCTGACAAATTGTATAATATAAATATGTACAAAAATATCTTTTTGAATCATAAACTAGGTAGGTAGTATGATATTATAAAGATTAATTTTTCACCCTAAATTCATGGTACATAATATTAATTTTAGTATGTATGATATTAATTTTGGTACAAGCAAATTTTTTATGCAAAACATATTTAGTCAACAGCAGAATATTATGTTATGTTATATATCCTATAATATATGTACACGGCTGATAAAGTATTGATGTTCTGCTGCTCGTTTCTGAGCTAGTATTGCACACTTGTAAGTTAACATTGCTGGTTGCGGAGATTTTTTGAGCGCATCATCCAGAATCTAGATCGTCTGCTCGTTCGCTGGCTGGGAGTTTGTTGGTTCTTCGGCGCGGAACTTCTTAGCAGGCACTTGCAGTTTCTTGCACGGCTTCATGTAATCTGCAACAAAAATATAACAATTATTGTAATTAAATTAGTTATAAAGAAGTAATTAGGACACATGAAAGTTTGGTGAAACTCTGTGCCACTAAAGAAAAGCAAGGAAAAGCTACGATAGGTTGTTTTGCTTCAGTTTATTATCGTATAACTTGAAGTAATTTGCATCCAACAACACGTCGCCTGTTTTATGAGTTGCGAAAGGGCAACTTTTCTCTTCACTTATTATCATGATACAATCAATTTATTACAACCATTATTATTACAACCTTTCAGTTCTATTAAAGAATTATGACAATGGTTACAGAATCAGAGACCAGAGACCCTATTCTCGAAAGTCGATTGATGCGCTATCTAATAGGATTTTTACGACTTTCGTTTGAGTTCTTTAACAAAACATACGAAAGTCATAAAAATTCTATTAGAAAACTCATCCATCAACATTCGAGAATAGGGTCCCTGGAGTCCTGGAGAGACCTCTAAATGAAAGATACTTAATATACCTATTACAAAGTAACATATTATATTATAGTCAGGAGAACAGAGGTTTACATGACAGCAGCCACAGTCTTTAAATTTGGTTTCTCTCTTGGTCTCAATGATTTCCAACTTTTATCTCTATATCTCATTAATTAATTATATTGAATATCTACTTGTTGTAGGTATACATGAGATTTTTTGACATGTTGAACATTTCGAGAATTCTCATGATAAGGAGTTTCGGAGACTTAAACATTACCACCTAATGGCGAACGTTGTTGACGTAAAGTGATCACACTAAGTCGGCCTTCGAAATAACAGTAGAAGACGGCTGTAAGCCCGTAGTGGTTTGTTCCATTTAAAAATCGAAAATCATTAATGAATTGTTAGTCATTAGTTGTTACATATTCGTTCAAAAGAGGTTTGTCTGAATAGGAAAGAGTGAAATTCCATAATCTGCTTACGCCCTCCAGAAATGGAATGATGGGCACATTCATACTACATAAACATAAATAAATTTAATTTATTTCTATGACGAGGTACCCATTACGTGTGATTTTATAATATGAATTAGGCAAGAATGTATTAAAGTATAAGGTGCCTCTACCAAAAACATCAATAAAATAAAAGCAGAAACAAAAGAAACAAGGTTTTAATAATAAAAACGATGACGGTGAGAAATAATAATTTTTAACACATCAATAATAATTATAGATAGGAAACACAAGATAAGATTGCACGTAGTCTTTTATAGTGGGTTCTTCCAGGAATTCCCTACTTTATCTAGATTGTAAGATGTCTTGTAATTGGTAGATGTGTACCTATAATATATCTAATATCAAATAAACATTTCTTCCCATAGCTGTGAAGGACAAATCATAATGATTTGTGGCACTAATGACGAGGTATTTTGTTTTCCTCGACAGCACACAAAATTAACTGACAAATAGAGACGGTCACATTCAGAATGAACACCACAAACTATACATTATAGTGGGCTAATCCATACACTATATTCTGGAATACTTTCCCATAAGTATTTTATGTAAAACGTAGACAAATCGCAAACTGGTTGTTTTAAAGCGGTCTCTTCTGATTTAACGATATTTTTCTTGAATCCAACAAAAGTCCTCAGTCAAAGCGTAAATAATACGAAGCTCGGAACAAAGATCAGAAAGAAGCATCCCCTTGTTTATGCAAGTCGTAAACATTTAATAGTCCTTCAGTCGTAAAAGTAAAAATATGACTGACATTTTAATGCCGTGTTTTTATCATTCATTTTTAAAATACAGGGCTGGAAGGATGTACCTACTCGGCAAACTAAAGCACTCCAGTTTCTACTTTGTACTTCATAGCCGGTAATGGCAGATGGTCTACCATCACAGCAGCAAACTTGATATAATGTGTACAGATGAGCCTTCTCACGGGTAATAGTCAGCGTTAAGGGAATCTGACACAACGTCAGAAGATGAAGAAGACACTACTTAATGAATTAACTACTACCGTATTATTTAAAAAATATTATACCAACAGCTTTCGCAAATAAATGTGAACTTCGTTTACAGTACCAACATCACTACACATTCCACTCTAAATTCTAACTAGAAAAAGTCTAGCTTTAATTCTAACTAGCAAAACAGCTCTACTAAAAATACAATAATTTAGGTAACCAGCAGATTCGTATTCCGATAAACACTATAATGTTTATAGTTCTAACAAGCATAGTCCAATCAGTAAGTCAAATAATATTTTAACAGTCCAATCAGAAAGTCAAATAATAATTTAACAGTCCAATCAGTAAGTCAATGATTCTAACCAGCATAGTCCAATCCTTAAGTCTTCTTATTCTTCTTCTTGTCAAATAAATGATTCTAACAAGCATAGTCCAATGCGTAAGTCAAATAATGATTCTAACCAGCATACCGGTAAGACAAATTATTGGTACGTTGAACAAGAAAAGATCATTTACAATGGTCAATAATTGCATCATCAAGTATCCTTGATGAGTAACGTTGAGCCGTTTAAAAAACGCTACAGTAAATCGAACTTTTAGAAGAAAATATATTGTTTCACCTGAATGACGATAAGCCTCACACGTGTACTATCGCAATATCAACACACAATATTTGCCAGATCTACACGACTTCCAGCGGCTTTTTCCTGTTCCCTATAGATAACGAATTAAATCACGGGGACAAAACAAACGTCACCAGTAGTTTCGGGTTTACGTTTAAAGAACAATTATTTCTGATTTTTTGAATTGATAGAAGAAACGTTGAGCTAAATGTGTGGAGTTCTAACTAATAAAATTTGTATTTATATAGGTACTACTCAATAATATTATGTATTTTGATTTAAAACATCTCAAAGGACCCTCTTATATACGTATACAAAATGGTTTATGTTATTTAAAATATAGGTAATATTATTTATATTAACGACTAGCTGACCCGTCGAACTTTGTATCGAAATAAATAATATGGGTTTTATGGTTTTTGCAACAGAGCTCAAATTCGTTTTTTTAGTTATTTAATATGAATGACTATTTACTGGCATTAGCAAAACCTGCATACCACGCTGCATTTATTGGGTCTGAGTTTATTTTTTCATCAAAAACTTTTAACTTATGTTAATATGGTGTGGGAGGAAGTCATCATTGCGCAAGATCGAGTGCAATGGAGAGTTCTTATTGCTTCATCTTGCTCCAGAATGGAGTTCAAAGGGAGTTTTAATTTTGATTGATTTGATGTTAATATGTAAAAAAAGAATTAAGGTTTGTCATTATATCGATATTTTAATAGTTATTTTGCTCAGTTAAAATAATATTGATTGATTGATCAAATTACGATAAGGAATATCTCCGTACCGATTCAAAATACGCATTGAGGTGTCAATGGTTTTTTACCCATCACGCTGATTCCCGAAGGAGGTAGGCAGAGAGTATGGACTTCCATTCCTTCCAATCCAAACTCATTCACTTCCTCCAAACGCATAACATTCCGCATACATGTTCATAAGTGTTTTTTTTTTCTAATACTTGATGGTGTGTAGTGTATGTAGAGTGGGGAGAGGAAGAACCCTCCTGATATTAAAGAATAAGAAAGTAATGTCTGCAAACTTTGCTGGTTTATGTATTGTACTTTTCATTATATTGTTATTATTTGTTAAAAAAACTGTATGTTTGCGAAAATCCGAAAAAAAAAATCTTTTACTTCTGACTTGGCCCTCCTGTAAGACAGCAACGATATGGTCGGTCTATGTCATTCGAGGTCGGCTTCGTCTGCGTGCACCCATCCTTTCAGATTCATATATCCCTTTCGTCATTCTCTCTTCGTTCATTTTCTTTACATGCTCGAACCTCCTTTCTTCATTCATTTTCATTCTAGTCACTACACTAACATCCACTCAACATTCCTTTCTAATATTATCATTCTTCATCTTATCAATCAGTCTCTTTCCGCATATCCTACGCAGTGATCTCATTTCCACAGCATTTATTCCAACTTCCAAATTGTTCGCCCATGTCCAAGTTTCACTCCCATAAATCAGGGATGGTATCAGACGGTTGATGCATTGTGCATCAACTGTGGTTTAAAGAGAGACCTTCTTAGAGGTCTTAGTGCACCGCCAACCCTTCTCCCAGCCAATTTCCTTCTTTTGAAGATGATTTAGTTTTTTATTTTTTTTTCAATTAAGTTTATAATTAGTATTCATTGTCAATCATGTAAACAATTCAGTTTACTGGTGGTTTTATAAATCTCTGTAAACAAACAACTTAATATTCTACTTGTTCTTCATTATACCTAAGCATGTATTCATTGTGTTAAAACTTACCTAAACTCCTTATAAAATGAACTTCAATTAAGTATAACTCCTTAATAGCAATGTTATGTATACGATTTTGTTTGCTGACGGTTTTAAAAATCTCTGTAAATAAAGAAAATTTTAGAAACTCCTTATACTCCAATAATGTATAGGTATTCCTTGTATTAAAACTTACCAAAACCTATCATAATAATTAATTGCAATGAATATAATATGGCCTATCCAATCAATCTTTTTCATACGATATATTTTACATTTGCCTTCTATCAATCGCAACAACTATCAACCCACTGACAGTTCTTTCAAATGTTAATTAGTTAAAATTCAAAAGTAGACCAAATTATTTTGCAAAAAGTACTAAAAAGATTACCTACTTTCTGTGTTTTCAATAATTTTCTAATTTTCCATGCACTTTTTTTTCTATTTTAACCTTCTCCGGATAAAAGCCTACACGACAAAAAGAATTAGCGAAATCGATCCAGCCGCTTAGGCGTGATGCGATGACATCGGGAAATAGCTCTCCATTGTTATAGTTTTCTTTAATTTTCTAATTGTCCATGCACTTTTCTTATTTTTTTCTTCTAAATCAATATTTTTCTGATAAGAGCCTACACGACAAAAAAATAATTAGTGAAATCAGTATAGCCGTTTAGGCGCGATGCGTTGACATCGGGAAATAGCTCTCCATTTTAGTTAGTTTTCTTAAATTACCTATCTAATTTTTCATGTATTTTTCTTATTTTTTTTTCTTCTAAAAGAACACTCTCCTGATAAAAGCCTACACGACAAAAAAGAATTAGCGGAATCGGTCCAACCGTTAAGGCGCCATCCGATGACCACGCGAAATAGCTCTCCATTTTTATATATAAGATTTAGTGGAATTTTAAATGGACCGCAAAGAAATCTCTAAAAATCTTTGTAGGCTTTTTTCTCGATACTTTTAGAATACATAATATATAACGTTCTTTCATGCGATACGTCAATAATTGACGATCATCGTAGCAAATAGTTGTCCGCATTTTTAAGAATTATCAAACTATAAGTATTCGTGTATACTCGAGCTAACCTCTTGTTAGTTTCCTTACCTAAAATTTAATCAGTGAAATTAGGCAAATTATTGCCATACTGAAGTGATAAAGTTTTTAAAAAAATATTTTCTTGATCATATCATATTGTTTTAATACGCAATTATCGAATATTGTGTACCTATCTTGATAAAGGTAACTATGTTTGTTTCGAAACTTAATGGTTGCTTACCTACGTAAATAAATTTGCGCTGTCAAGAAATTTATCACAGAAAGGAATAACCGTTCCATACAAAATGTATGGGTATTTTATTTTCTTAATATTTTTATTCCTTATCAATTTTTCATGTTTTTAATAGCTAGTAGCCTATTCGGGACGGAGACGAATACAACAAATCAAAAACCATGAAAATCGGTCCAGCCGACGGAGACGAATACAACAAATCAAAAACCATGAAAATCGGTCCAGCCGACGGAGACGAATACAACAAATCAAAAACCATAAAAATCGGTCCAGCCGAAGTGGCCCGTTAATATGTACACAATGTGCACTGCGCCCCCGTTAAACAACACAAAATTAATTCGATTGAGTTAAGCTAATAAAATAATAACATTAAAATATTTCTGAAATTTCAGACGTCGCTAAAATTGGTCGGGGGGAGCAAAGAAAATATTTAGGCGATATTTTTGTAGTGATAGTAAGAAATAGTGCTCCTGTTAAAAATAAAAAGATATAAGTACCTACTACTTAAAAATTAGAAAGTCATTAAAATTAATATGACATTATAAATCCATTTTTCTAGAAGTCTGGGGTACATTGGAAGCAGAAGAAGAAGGTTGTGGCATTGGATCACTTATAAAAGCATATTATTCATTTTTAGTTTATGTTTTTTCGTTTCCGCGTTTTTTTATATCGCTCACTTTGGCTTCTATCAAAATACTACAACCGAAACCGAAAAGCACCATGGACCTAAAAGGCGCTAGAAAAGTCGCTAGAATATTTTGTCATTAATGAAAATGAAAAGTCGTTTTCCATGTCCAAAAGTCGCTAGATCTGGCGACAAAGTCGGCAAGTTAGCAACACTGCCGACAATATTGTTAACGTTTTATGATAACGTCCGAATACCGAGGAGTAAGTGGGATGGGCTACTGTTAGAGCGTATGCGAGAATGAGAGGGAAGTACCCGCGATGTCGTCAGCGCGTTCCAGGTAACCTTGCCATACAAACTTAAAAGTTGTATTTTACATCACTTCTTAACCATTTTTTTAACTTTTTATTAGTTATTCTGTTATCCGGAGTGGAGAAGAATCCAATAAATTAAACATCAGAAGAATCTGTTGAGCCAATCTCGAGTTATAAGTGTTCGCACTAACCCGACTTTCATTTATATAGTAGATAATCATTATTACCCATTGTGGCTACAGTAATAACTGCGGCCACAACAGCCCTTGATTTATTGTTCGGTTATCGATTCGGTACAGGCAGATGTTTTGTGAGCTAAGCTATTTACTGTCTATTTTATATATAATGCAGTGACTGTTAATTAAAGATACAACAACGTGGAGAGAACATAATATTATTTTATAATAGGTGGATCATCTTGTCAATAACGTATGAAGTAACACGAAGAAACGTTGATAATATGCGAGCTTCAAACATTGATTTAAATTTTCTTTTTTTTTACCCCATCACGCCGCGTCCCGTAAGAGGAGGCAGAGAGAACGGACCTCCACTCTTTTCTATCCAAACATACTTCTTTCGCTTCTTCCACCGACATAACATTACTCATACACCCTCTCCTATTTCTCTTACTTTTTACCTGGCCTTCTTATGAATTCTCTTTGTCATTCTGTCTGCATCCATTCTTTCCACATGGCCAAACCATCTCAACTTATCAACTTTCATATTTGTCACAACACTTACTTCCATACCACATTCTTTCCTAATATTTTCATTCCTTTCCATATCCCATAAAGGTTTTCCACATATTCTGCGTAGATATTTCATAGAGATTGATTTAAAATGTATTACAATTTTTTCAAAATATTATGTCAGATTTTTGTTTATGAGGTAGGGCGATGGAGAGACATCGAAAGGAAGGAAAAGCAGTGACATCGAAGATAGTCTAAAGTAGAAAACATGACAATGCAGGACAAGTAAGTAAGTACTCTTTTACGAGTACATAATACTTGGGTTTAATTTATTCGGAACAGAGCAAAGTTTATTTAAATCGTTTCTTTTCTTTCCATTTTGATGTTTTGAAAAATTGTTCGAAGTGAGATAACAAAAAAAAACAATATAATTAATGTTGGTATCTAGAGGCATTCGAAAAAGGTACCTAAATTTAATATACGAAGTAGGGAAAGTAGATATGAAAATACTACGACTTATTATCGAACGGAGGCCATTGCAAGATGACTGACAGTCAACTCTTTTTCATTGCCCCATTTTATGAGGAGATGCCGCTTCTAGTTTGTGTGTAGTAGGTACATATGTAGTAATACAATGGCTTAAAACAAATAACGTCAATACTCTTAGATAGCTATTGCCGCTCGGATGAAGACCGCAGCCTCGAGGGTGTCGTTTCTCAAGGTGAGAAGTGAACTACGTGGGAATGTGGTAGAAGGAAGTGTTCAGCACAGAGGATGTTCCCACAGGAAATTACACACGATCCCCCGCAACTAGCCGCAACCGTTGAGCGACATTAAACCTGTATCGAGTCCCGCAAGGTTCATGTTTCTGAGCGCTTCATAGCACAGCGCTACCAACGGATGAACTTACCAAGTCGTCAACAGCTTTAATTATCAAACATTAATTGAGAGAAAACAGTTAAGCAATTTGTAATGACATCAAGTTGATTTTGACAAACACATAATATTTGGTATCTTCTAATTTTTTACACTTCGTATAAGTATATCAATGAAAATGACAACATTTTTGGAACATGTAATCAGCTATAATGTGTCCGTTTTTATAATACGGAATTCGGCCGACAATCACAGTAAAACATCGCATGTTCAAAATTATACACAAAAAATACTCTTGGTTAGTACAAAAGATGGACGTTGTTAGTCGAATTGGATCGTCTTTTGTCTTCCTTCTTTGCAAAAAAACTTTACAGTAACAAGATATACAAACAACCAAACACGGCACACAACATAATGCCAATGCCCAGGACAAAGACACTGGGAAGAATACTCCAAGTGGAGTTCAACGACAGGAGCTAGCCGTAAACTGGTATTTGAAGACAGGATTAATCTAGCGTCCGGTTCTATCTGTGAGTACTCCTACCTCAGCCTACCCTCCATGCTAAGGTGCCTACTCCTAAAGGTAGTTGAACCACGATCCATGGTTAGACTCATTACCTACTTATACCTATCTCATATCGAAACACTCTTTTCTTCTCCGGTTGATTGAAATGCTTCTAGAGCGAAAAGCCAGAATCTACAAGATATGTGTGAGAGAGATAATTATCACATACGGGATCGAAGCAAGAGCGGACAAAATGAGGACGAAGCAGCTTCTTGAAACATCAGCTGAAATAACACCGTTATGAATCGGACAGAGAAGAAGGTTTTGGCAGAAACAATTCGGAAGAATTAAGTGGCTGACGTCTCTCTGAGGAGGCCACCGGGAAGCTTCTAAAAGAGATGGAAAGAAAGCTGAGCTGAAAACCTCGTCAAAGCAACTGAAGATCGCAAATCTATAAAAAAAAGACGACGAATATTTGTTTCTGGATTTTCAGTAGAATATCACAACGAAATGGTGAATCGATGTGACCTGTAGAAGAATAGACGTTCTTCATGATGTGACCCAGGTATGATGGGGTTATGAGATAAAAATGTACAATGTCTGATGGCCAGCAAATAGTTCGAAGCCGAGTCTAGAAAGAATACAAACCACACAGAGTAAACCATTGAAGCAATAAACAACTAACTATGGCCGCTCACTATCTTAACAGTTTAGCTGCGGTGGAGTATTTCGTGACCGCGAAATGCGTACATCACGTCATCGGTGTCGTAGTAGTATTTAGTAGCGTAGTTCTTTTGTTATCATGGTGGAGGAGTGTTGAGTTTCGTTGTTAGATGTAGTACCTAGCTATTATGTAGCGGATAGTTGGATCTAAACGACGCAATACGCTGTCGAGTGACCGGAGTGACTTTATTTCTTGTAAGATTAACCAGCACACTTAACGAATACATATTTTGTTTTATTTCAAGTGATAAGTTCAAAATATAGGATATCGCGGTCTCTGCTGGCTACATACCGTTAATACTAATTATTATAATACGCGCGTTGGTTTGTTACGAGTGGTGTGGAAACTAGGCCACAGCGTGTGTGACAAACATCTTCGTATGATGCGAGTATGTCAATATTAGCGGTAATAACAAAACTCTTCACATACTACATAAATGTACTTCATCAGTGTTTTTTTTCACGTTTTCTCACGACACCCGAGATACTCACTCTACTACGCACACTCTTCGTACGCCACCAACACTAATCGCTAGTTTGTTGTACATTTTTCAACCAGAAAAGAATGGCCAGCGCAACAATTTTGAATATATTAATTTTCTATTCATAAGAATATTATAATATATGGGCATTATTTACCATATTACGCCACTCGTATAGGCACTCAGCCAACTCTAGATAATATTTTCGCACAAAATGTAATAATCAAGTAAAAGTGGAGAATTAAAAATAATATACAAGAATGTAAAACACACAGCAAGAAAGTACACAAAAGTAAGAATCCCACGGAGACGCTCGTGAGGGTGGATCGTGATGTGAACTTACGAAGATAATGTGCCCAACTATCGGAGCTGCACTAAGCGGTCACTCTTCGTTGCATTTCATCGGACTGCACTCCTAAAGATCGTGATGCTGTGCAATATGAGAATTTGAAGGGAAATATCCTCGTTTTAAAATGAAATAGTTCGCACGAATCCATAAAGGATTTGGTCGCTGATCGCTCGAACGAGATATTGGCACATAAAGGAACGCACCTATGACGGAACATCGACATCCTCCCCCCGCTAGTCACCACGTTAATTGCTAATATAATCTGTCACGAAATCCAATATCTCCAACATCTGTCAAGTGGGACAGTCTGCCGTGTGCTTTCATCAATTTCGACTGAGTGAGCAATCAGCTAGCAGCAGCAGCTTTTTTAACACTGTCCGACACACATCATATTACCTATAAGGGCTATAAGTAGCAAATCGTCCGAGTTCACACGAGTTGCCGTGTTGCAGCGGACAGTTCGCAGCTGTGACAAATCTTGTGAAGAGCTTCCGTTGTATGAAAGATAAGTGCACGCCGGCCAGATCACCTTGGCTCTGACCGTTCAACTGACACAGCAGCCCTATCACTCCAATCTTCTACTTATAAAAATGGCACTTTTTCCTGATTCATGAGTTTCTCAAAAATTACATACAAGGAGATTCGTTCCTAGCACGTGTTACGTTGAATAATTATTCGTCTGTATTTTTATTAACATGTTCAGCTCTATCTACTTGATATTCACGAAATGGATACAACACTAAAATGGAGATTTATTAACATTGTCGATATTCTGAATCAATCAATCTCTTCCCGATAGAGTCAAACTCGGTACAGTTTATTTGAATCTCTTTGATTGGTCGAGTCGGAAGACACGGGCCAAAAGATAACTTTAGAATGATAAGACTATAGACGGAAAAGGAAAATATCTGTCCTAAGCAATGATATAATAAAAAAAACACACCAAAGGTTTTGAAAATATTTCAATATTATGTATTTTACACGGTTTTGCCATTGTGTTTGTACTCGAAACAAACACACATTCATTCCATACAATGTGCGATAATATAATAAAATACACAACGATACACATTGTTTGTTTGTACACATCACCTCCGTGATATTCCTCCTGCTATTTGATACCATCAACAGAATTACGGTACGAATATTAAAATATGTAATGAAGAGCAGGCCTACATACTAGGGACAGAGGTACACGGCCGCTAGGTGGTGGAGAGTAGGTACATAGTAAACACACTAAGGTTAGATACCTAATCTAGTAGTTTTTAATAGATCATTGATCCCACGGGTTATAATAATTTCTTTGGCATAGCACAACACACGCATAACGCAGAGCGTGCGGAGGTGCGGGTACATCCAATACTCTTCCATCGCGTCCGCAGGATTCCACCAACACATCACGCTGGCCAGTAGAGAGATCCGTGGGCCGCATATAAGGCCTAGGCCTAGATACTCGAGATGATTTTCTCGGCGTAACATTGCCATGCGATATCTTGGCATCGCAAACCTTTAAAATAATAACTTGACAATTGAATCGAAGTGGTCGGTATAGCCTAGCGGTTACGCCGCCGGCTTTCGTACTGGAAGTTGTGGGTTTGATCCCAAGTGGTGACTGGTGACCATCTTCCTTTTTCACGACACAAGCTTTAAGTAACGTACTGTGAAAGACTCAAAGTGTATCTGTGTTCATTTTGATTGAGCACAGATTCGTTAAAAAAATATACGATTATACTACTTGTTGTGCCTATATACTTCTTAACCAAAAGAACTTACTTACTTAGTGTAAATTAATCGTATAACGAAACAATTTGTTTAAGTGCTCTTAATATTTGTTCGCGGGGCACATGACTCATTTCATTTTGGAAACCCTGTAAATTCATTTCTATAAACTTTGAAAATACACTTTTAAATTTAGGTTTTTATTTGTATCCTCCAAAGCATATTCAAAATCCAAACAGACAAACAGAAAGTTAAGCAACAGTACAACGAAATAATATACTGAACTGTAATAACATTCAAGCACTAACCACTAGACATTAGCTATGGTAAGGCAAAAAAAATACTCTTCTGCCATTAGAGGTCGAGTTATCCGATTCCATCACATTGTTATGTTGGTATACTGGTATAGTAAGTAATAGTGTGAACGCCTCGAGTATCAAACATTGTTTGTTGTTTAGCTCACGCACTAGGAAAAAATAGTGTGTAGGTAGGCGGTATAGGCATGACAGCGTATTAGGAGTCGGTCGGTATCTCTGGTGTAGTAGTACAACACTGCCTAGTGCCTAGTCGCCTACAGTTCAACGGACTCGGATAACCCGGCACATGCTGGGTAGCTACCCGGAGGACCTGTTGCTCTGCACAACTCTCCGCAGAGAGCAAAGCTGTCCGTAGCATCTCGCCCTGCCCACCCCTGCACAAGTATTCAATCTAAACCTCCTAAATTCCTCGACTTTCCTCAGACACGGGTGTGAACGTTTCTCGGGAGTGTGAATGCCTTCGCTTAACGGGGACACGTATGGCTTTAACACGCAATTTCAAAACATCAGGACGTTAAACTCAAGGACAGCTAGAGTTTAACGGTGGATGGATGATGGACTGATGGTCGCACTCGCACACCCACACAACAAGACGACCAACAATCTCATGCATTTCAGAAAGTGGCAAGAACCTACGTCAAATGTATCAAACTAATGTGATGCAGTCATGATTTCAGTAAGACAAACGGATTTGTAGATTACCATTGCAGAAATCTTCCTTTATGAGAATGAACACATTGCAGTGTTCGGTTATAGTGTGCCGCTAATGGCAATCATTGTTTCGTTGAAATCCTCGTTAAGTTGGTTAAATAAAACACCTATTAAGAAATAGACCATAAGTATAACACATCAATGCCCGAAACCGATAGGATGCGTCGAAGCAAATGAAAGAGTGGAGGCCCATGTCTCTGCTTAGCTTTTAAGGGACACGGCGTGTTGGCAAAAAAAATCGATGCTTGATATTTTTATCGTGCTCAAATATGTAGATAGGAGGACAATTAATTGATAAATATGATAAAATCATACAGTTTATATTTATTTGTATAGTACCTACGTACGTAAGGTTTAAATCAGGATACAATGTGGAAGGTAAGGAATCGCGGTTGGCCCTTGGTAGTCATAAAAACAATTCCGGTATAGGTACGTAGTGCGTTGGTAAGTCTTAAGACTGCAGCTGCCGTTAATTAATCAGCCGTGAGGAGAAACATCTGGAGAGCCACTAACTAATCTATTGCATCAAGTATGTACGGAAGGGAAAAAGTACATACGAGCATTATTTGTGCTCGAACTACTAGCATAGGAGAGAAACTTGCCGTAATTTATGATAAAACAATGAGAGCTTTGATGGAATTGAAGATAAATAAATCCTGAAATCGTACACACCTAACCAAAAAGAGATTTCAGCTCTTCAATGGCGGAGCACAATATCCAAAACTTGGTTGGCGGAGTCGCTAAGTGTGGTGAACTGGTGAATGATTATCAAGACCAGTAGGCCGGGGCCGGGGATACAGCGGTGGTCAGTAGCGCAATGATATACGACTGGCAGCTTCACTTCTGAGAAATAATCGCTACCTGCGGGAGTTGCGCGTTTCATCATTATTATTCTCACGTGCATGCAATAACTCGATCAGATTTTTATATCGGACGCTTTTGGCCGTACTTGGAAACATTCGATTATAATGCATGATAGTTTCAGCAGAAACATAGATAAAGGAACAGAGGTGAAAGCAGCCGGATTGACTGCCAGTAGCTGTTTAAAAAATGCATCACCGACAATCCAATAACCGTCGATACGTAGACAAAGAATAGTTGGTCAATAAATAGTCATGAAGACTTTCAAAATGATAAACAGGTATTGAGGATAGGTATTAAAAGCGGGCGAAAACAATGAGGAACAGATTCCCATCCTTTATGTTTCATCCTATAACCGTTTAAACAACCGGGGAGATTATGTTTTAGAAACAAGATAACGAGTAATATTCTAGAATATTTACTTATGGAACGGTCCATTCCACTTCCACACCACTCGGAGACCTTTCAACAAAGCAGAGGTCACGCTACTGGGATGTAAAAACATAATAGTACAATAAAGCGCAACCGATTATTTACTGCGAACAAAGACTTGATTTGGAAACATGTGAAGATGTGGTCCATTGGGCCGATATAAAAAGAGTCGCTGCGCATCTCGAAGAGAGTTTCGTTGAAGACTAGGAGCTGACCTGTGACGCGAATAACATAATAAACACAAAGGAGAAGACGGCCGAGTGGAGAGCTGTATGTGAGCGCCTACTAGAAAACCGGTATTGGATGATTAATCCAACCCTCAGCGAGAAGAGCGAACGGCCGTAAGTGGTCCATATTATTACTCGGTTTTAATATCGATATTAGACAATACGAATGGAGCGTTAAAAACAATAATAAGAAATGACACAACCGAACCGTTGGTGGACACCTCCGAATGAGAGTGATCTATTAGACATGACACCACAGGCACTGGTATGTTATGTTAGCCGTTGGTTAAGTGGGTCACGCAATTTTTCTCTTAATAGGCTTTATCAAACTAACGTGGTTGGTATGTATATTTGGGCCCATCGCTAGTTCTGTATCTATTGACTGATAGGTATTTATTTATTACGACTGTAAAGGAATCAGTTAGCCTGCTAGAAACTGAATTATGAAAAGTGTACTTATAATTCATTTTTTTTAATAATATAGACCTGAATAACTCTTCTCTTACGGTTTTCAGGCAAAACGTGAGAACACTGAGAACACACCTGACGTCAGAGCAATAACTTCTTAATCTTCCTGCTTCTTCCATGTCCCTTATTCCTATCCCTCACTCTTTTCTTTCTTCCCATTATTCCCAGCTGAGCCTGCAAATATTGTTTGCATAAGTTTTTTTTTCCTTTTTTCTGTTGTTTGTCTTACTTTTAACACACTCGCTGTCAATGTCTACGTATTTATTTTATTATTTATTTTCCGTCAAAATTAAGCATTGCTCAGTATATACTTTACTGGTGTTTTTATTGTCCATACTATTTGTGTAATTTTTTGTAATAATATCACTGTTTGTATATTTGTTTAACAAAATAAAATACAAAACCATAGTTACACCGAAATTACGTGATGAATTTTGTTTCAATAGGTTGAAGAATATATTATCATCCAGTATTTTGTATGAAGATAATATCCTAATTGTATAAACAATACATACTTATTATTGTAGGCAGCGCGTCACCGGTGTCCACATAAGATAGATAACAGAACCACAAACCGCGCCTCTTCGTCATAATGAACAACTTCTCGATGCACAACTGCCCTGTCGTTATCTTAACACTTACATTGCGGCATTTCAAACTGACGGATGAATCCACTATCTTAATAATTATTGTAGACTTCAAAAGCATGTTATGGATATTATTAATCAGAAACCACCGTCATTTTATGCCTGGCTGCTTTCAGATATGGAAATTGCCTTATGAACCCTCGGTAAAAAAGTAAAATTGCTAAATGCACAATGAAATAACAAGGACATAAAAATAAGTGTAAAAAATGCAAAGAGATGTATTTATTGGGTGCAAGGAGTTCTCACGCTGATTGAAGGCAGGATGAAAAGCACTTTCCTTGGCGCCCGTATTTCGTTGCTGAGGAGAGAGCCGGGGCCGGGACAATGAGAAAAGCAGCGAATGTTTTTTATTCCTCGGCCCCTACAAATGTAATCCCCGCTCTCGGAGACAATCCGAGGAAGGCAAATTTATGTGTTTACGTGCCATTGAATCTCGCGAAATGAGCGCCGCTCGTACGGGCACATCCATTGTGAATTTCCGGTTGTTGACTAATATTGTAATATCAAACACGGTTGGAGCGGTGTTGACGAAGTGTCTATCATAACTTAGCCCCGCTATTGTCAACTACAGAAGCGATACAGTGCAATAAAGTTTTTGACAATAAGCAATAAATTCCATTTTAAAACTGAATGACGTTATAAGCGATGGGCGTGTTTTCAAAGGATTTGCTGTTTTTATTTTTTCGAAGTTTAACCGCCTCAGTATTAGTGTACCATATTTCCTTGTTTAAAATCACTAATGCAAAATATATCCTATGCGTGAAGCTACTGGATGTTCTAAGCATTTTACTCTCAGTGTGCGACAGGGTTAAATTTAATGTCATGTACGACGAAAAAATTCCTGACTTAAACATGACGGCTAGATAAAATCTGTATATTTATTACAACCCTTAAAAACAACAACGATAAAAAATCGCGCATTTACGATCCATTTCAAATTGTTTCCCATTTCGAAAGTACTAACGGAGTGTTAAAAATTCATCGCTCAATTCATAAGCATTAGTCATGGCGCACCTCCAGCCGAGTAAATAATAGAGAAAATTTTATTACCTATCACGGCATAATAGGGCTAAAGGATGCGATGCAGAATTATAAAAAAAATAATCGAGTGTCTGCAATAGCGTGTCACAATAATACTAGGTGCAATAAAACACATAAAATGCATCGGGCTATAAAGTCGACGCAGCCGTTATCCAGCCAACCTGAAGGGATTCCCATACAAATGCCAATAATTTATGAATCATAAATGTCTTCTAAAGGATGATAGACAGCGCAGAGTTCCACAACAAGGAACACGGGACAGGACAATAGCGACAACAGTTTGGTTTAGTGCATAATCGCGATGTAGACGAACTAATGACACGGGCGTGTTGTGTTCTGCGACATCCCCTGTCTTACGGCATATAGGTACTTAATAGGAACTGCTACAATGTCACACTGAAATAAAAAGAGACTCGAGTCTGAATATGGAGAAGGGAGTTCCCGTTATTGTTTGCGTATTCATCAGCATCAGCATGAGCTGTCACCGCGTGCACAACAAACCGTAGTATTTTGTTGTATAAAAACAAACTGGGCTACTCGAATTACATAGGTCGGTAAATACTTACTTAGCGGGAGCATCTCGTAAATATTATTATGTAGGTACCCATCAAATTCTGTTTGTATTTAACTTTCCAAATGAAAGAGATAGAAGAAAATAGAAGAAATAGTGAAAGAGATTAGACTTAGTTGTACCTAAACGTGTGTATGTATTCCACACTAAAATAGAAACAAGATAAGAGGTATTCACATTCACACACATCGCGGTGCGGTGTAAGAATGCCTAATGGAGTGGTTGGTTCAAACCAACACCACCTATATAAGAAGGCCTTAGTGCTGCGTCACATCGGGAGGCCCACCGTTAGCTTGTCTATATATGTATGTACTTACCTTTACACTATATCTGTCTACACAACGGCAGCCGTGACGCGGGAGGCCAAAAATGGCCGCCAGCACTAAGGCCTTCTTATATAGGTGGTGTTGGTTCAAACCCTGGATTCAAATAGAGTGAAACGTCTTTCAAATGTGAACGTAATGCTTAGTTTAGTTTTACAAAATGCAAATGCATCGGTCAATTTGTGTGATTCCACGAAATAGATATGCTTGGTGGGCATCGTTCTAACAGAGAAACTGTACCTACATATCTACCTAATAATTATTCTAATGAAATATTTTTTTCTTGAAAAAATATTAGTGGTCAAAAGAAGCAATCGATTGGTATACCTACCTCCAGTATAAAATATATATCGCGGTGCAACGACCCTGGCAAGGCTGCAAGTTGAAACCAGTGTTTACACGCGCACAGCTCAAAGTGCAACGTACGCCTTGCAGAAAAAATACACTTTATTGTGCAGCGTACTCCGCGATCTACTCTCTCTGTACTCACTCACAATGTATGTATGTAGTGCACTCGGTGTGTATCTGTGTACTGTGCGGCACAGAGTACTCGCACGAACATCATTGTTAATAATACTGTAGTGAGAGTGCCGTTATGTAGTAGCCATCAATCAGAGACAGTGCCAAGCCTCTAGTACATTTCTTAGACTTCTAGAGTTACAAAAATACAATATACCACATAAGTAGAAAAACTTCCGATATACATACACATAACCACCAGTACAAAAAGTTTGTCACGATACCTATGTAGATGCGCAGAGATGATTTTAATGAACAATTGTATACAGGCAACAGTCGGGAAGATGAATGGGGAATTAATGTCGCTTTGATAGAAAGATCCATCAGTCTAACTGAAAATATGATGGATCTCCAAAGTCAACGGCGCGCGCATCAAGACATGTATAGATAGGGTGAATGTCATCTAGCATACACAATGGGGTTGAATATCGCGCATTACAGTAATTTGTGTCACGTATGGGTTCAAATTTTGATAGATCACTCGGAGTCACAATAGGCAATCAACGAGGTCGCCATCAATTACGAAGAATATTATCACTTCGGCCCAAAACAGTTCATTAAAAAAATGCTCCGTTCCAGATAAAACGATTTTACCCGCAAAGTAACATGTTAATAATTATTCCACAAAACTGACACGCCTATTGTATATGGTATAGGTACAAGAAGACGACTCTTCAAAGCAGTTGCACACTGCTTTGAAGAGTGATGATGTATCGTGGAATTGATTCTCATCAAGAGACGAGCGAAGATGGTTGTTGATGAAACGATCGATAGATTGCAAAAAGATCTATAATCATTATTTTAAATAAAGATGCCAAAATGTAGTTGGTAGACCAGCGGCATCAGTCGATATCTTTCGTACGTACAGCGTATTGAAGGTCGTGGGTTCGAATCCCGGTGCTGGCCATTTCACAAAGAAAGTGTATTTGCGTTCACTTTTAGTCAGCCCAGATTCATTAAAAAAAAACTTATCATTTTTTACCGCAAATATTAGCACGAACAAAGCAGATGCACTAGAAATCGTTTGTTGTTTACTTATCAATTGTTCTAATCATTTAGGTATATATCGATCCTTTGATAAGTTAAAAGCATTCAGATGCATTGCACCAAAACTAGAAAATAATATAACACAGTTAGCAGTATTGTTTGTAGTAAACAATAAACCATGTTTGCTTTCAAACATACCTACGCAACTCGGATATCAAATAAAAAGCGAAATCGTTTCATAAAGAAACTTTTTTAATATGATTTTCTAAATCGGGCTAATAAATCGTCTTCTACTCCAGTAAACACTGCACTTTCAATTTAACAAGAATAAAACTTGGTGTAATTATTAGTTTATGCCATAAAAATCTCAGTATAGGGGTTGAAATATTTGAATGAATAAAAAAGGGGGTTAATTTTCGCTATAAATTTATGATGCAGTGTAATTATTTTCATGGTTCGAGTATCGAGAATGTCACACACGAAAAGGGTAAGGTTTTTTTTTACATAAAATTAACGTCAGTATTAAACCGTTGAAAGAACCCAAATATTAGTACTATGTATTGTGAATATTATCAGCGCCTCGTATGTTCGCATGCACACCAGCGATAATAGCATTATGCCTACTCATGATTTATTTATATGTAGTTAAATTTGTAGACAAAACAATATTCAAGAGGTGCTTACATTATAACAATTAGAATCCAGAAAACGTATTCCTCTTGCATGATGGACGAAACCTATTCAAAGCTTTATAAGTCTGTTGTAACTGGATGACACTTTTTATTCTAAGAATGTTGGTTGGTATGCAGGTACTCGAAAAGAAAAATATAATAGTGCGACTAGAAACACACGTGCGATGAACTGTGACAAAGGAAATTAATTCAACAACAATCCCGGCTCATAGAGAAAAAAAGTTATAACAAAGGGACGAGGGTCACCGAACTCGGGACTGAGGGGCGATTAGGTAAGGAAGGACATAGCCAGTGGAGATCAATCAGTGCGCTGAGGTATACATGGTGGTTGGTTGCTGATACGTGGGCTGCTGGCTCAACCACCTACATAGCGGCTTCTTTATCCCGCTTCCTTCTTCATTCGGGACACGTGGCGAGAGAATTCTTTAGTCAATCGAACCGCTTTATTCATTGCAATTGAATGGACATTTCTGACAAACCAGCATAACTAAATTATCACGGCGAGAGCGTTCAACCGATGAAACAATAACATCGATTCGACATTTCCTCGATCCTTCATCCGGCCGTTACTAGGCAAATACATCAGTACATAAATTATTGTGACAGCGCTATATACCCAGTATGCCCAGTACTCACTAGTTGTTAGGAATAATTAATTAGTAAGAGCTCCCAGTAGAGGTGTGAGGAGTTGTCAGCGTGAGCTCGTTAAATTGAGACCGTTTGGTGGTGCAGAGGTTCTCACAGCGTGATGGTCAGGGAGCGTGAAAAATCCGGTATCCGATGACGGGACTCGTATAATGGGGTCAGCGGAGGAGCAATTACATCACTCTTGGGGTCCCACAATAATGCACCAACTTTCAACAATATCAATGTCCGAGAAAACGTTCTAATCCCCTTCTTTTGTGTCCCAGTGCCGGTGCCGGTCCATCCACCGTGAGATCCCGGCCCAACGGAATTAATGAGCTGCATATATTAAATATTCTTCTCAGATTTCATTACGAATACATTAAGGGTCAAATTGGTTTATTACACAAGAAACCGGACAATCGACGCTGGCCAACAGGTCACGCAGCACAATGAACACCACAATAGATCCAATGCAAATCAAAACGCTCTAAAGAATTTGCGTTTATCTACACAAATGATAAAAACCCTAGCGCCTAGATCCCATTATCATTCACTGAATGGAGCTGAAGAAAAGACAAGAAAACTACGCAGCCAAAAACAATAATATCTACCTAATAATAATACGTAAGGCGATGGCGATTAATAAAAAAATCGACTGCCCATAAAAGACCGTTAATTTTAACATACCTATTAAATTAATTTTTAAAATATTGTATTATTATGCAGGTACTTGTAACATTTGCCAACAGTTTAAAATCACAAAAGGCCTCGCTTGACATTTAAACGTTCGCAGATTCTAATCTCAAACAAGTCATTTTGAATAATAAAGACCTTTTAATTATTACAAGGGCTCGAGATTATATAAATGAACAAAAAAAAATAACAACAACAAACAAACATTCCGTTACCTGAAAGGAGAATAGAGATGATGGCAACGTACCCGGGGGCAGATACTGTGGAGATCATACGCGGGGATGTTGCACGGGGACAGGTACTCGCACGCACACAGTCACACGGCTCGCAGGCCTATACAAACAGGCATTGTGACACTATTGTCGGGCCAGGGTTCAAACTCAACAATCACATTGTAATTCTAATGCGGGCAATTGTTGTTAGGTTCATACACACTTTATTCAGTTCAAATGGTGGCGTTTATTAGCGAAAATGGACTAGAAGAATAGGACCGTAAGAGGAGAGTCACGAAGCCGTTTGAATTAATACAATAAGTAGTATCATGTGACCTGTGGGGACATATTAAGACATCTCTAAACATTCTAAACATTTTATTTCTTCATTTTTTTTTCAACAATAAATAACCCTCTCTTAATTATATAATAATAGAATAGAAAAGAATATATTTCTAAAAAAAATAGACAAGAAATACGATGTAAGTACTCAAACGATACGAAAAAAATCACGAGCGTGTTAGAAACGGGGTCTATATTGTGCTAGGTTCTTGGGAACACTTCTTCTTCTTCTTCCGATGGCGCTACAGCCCAATTTGAGCTTTGGCTTCCAATACTCCTCGCCTCCAGACAACCCTGTCCTCCGCCTCGGTCTTCCAATTCCGGGTTCTAGGGAACACAATATGTTTCTTTGTGTCACCAACAAATAGGACACAGATTAATTTTACCATAATTCAGTAAAATTTGGTTTTATAAGGGGTCTATTATTTCAATGGTACATACAATACGGTAACAGGTTTCACATGTGATGTATTTCCTACTACACCGCCATCTCTTTGATTTTTTTTAAAAGTAAAGCAATTATAAAGGAATTGTTTTGATTTCAAACTTATGACCCATCGAACTTCATCCCGCATCCGAATCAACGATAACTATTACATAATGCAATAAATTATTAGCTGAATTTAATTAAGTTATCGTAAATTGCATTTTATTCGTGTATTCACGGGTCAGCTAGTATTTGCGAAAAAATCATAGCAAAAAGTAAAATCAAGGAGTCATTTTGATCATATTTTATTCCTATCAAAGTGTATGTGAACGAACAGACTTGTAAATTAGAGGAATATTATATGATGATGATATGAGCAAGTAGGTAAATCAGATTACACTCTGAATTGGGCAATATCGGTAGAACTTCACCGTTTTTATCTACTTATATGGAAGGTAACCGAAGAAAAACTGGATGATGCAATGCAACAATGTGCTACATAGGAACGGCAAAACGGAAGAAGATAAGCAAACAGATCCGAGTACAAAAATTGGCAACCCCCACAGTCAAAAAGTTGGGAGAGAAACAGGTTATTTTATACTGGAGTGAATCATGGCTAAATATCAACAAAAATGGTCAATGCTAAGGGAAGATTGTGTTAGGCTATTTTAAGTATTATCAGAAAATAACGTCAGCCCTGATTTAGCAGTCTCCTTGAGACATATTCACTTGTAGAGACAACAATAGACACCAACAAGACTTAATGATTTTGATTGAAATAAAAAATAATAGTGTAATGTAGACGCGTACAAGAATCTTATGAGCGGCTGGTGGTTTTGATTTCATGGAAAGTTCCCATAAGAAAATGGCTAACAATGTAACGAGAGGCGAACCTTCACGGTCTAGGAGGTAAAAACAATCGAGAGCTTCTCCTTCTTAAGCACATCCGTGAGAGGTTCACAGGTTAGGTTGGCGAGACACGATACTCTGAATAAAATGAAGAACAAAGATCACAATTAAAATGTCATTACGGAAAGCCAATGCACGCCGTTACCGACGAAATCCCTCATCCATTTAATTCGGCACCAAATCTATAATATTTCCCACCAACGAAGCGATAAATCTTTACTTTTTGGCGTTTTCCTATATAATAATTGGTTAAGCTCGTCTGTAACTCCGTATTTTCGTTGAAACCCTCTAACCTAACCCCACGAGAATTCACTTTATACTTATACAAGCTGGCCCGTTAAACTTCGTTCAATATCTTCGTACGATAATTCTTTCCAAAATATCTGCTTACTTTCTAAAACATCATGGTCAGTAAAAATTCGTTAATCAAAAAAAAACAAACAAAAAAAAATAAAATTTCCGATGACAAACGGCTTAACCTCACAACATATTAATCAAACTTAACTCACCTCTTTTTGTTCTTTATTGCGTTCCAATTTTTAATAAAACTAAAATCGTCTCTTTTTATTCACATTCTGCGTTTTACTTAATTTATTAAAAAAAAAAAAAACGCTTAATTAATCTTCGTGCCGGTGCCGGTGTATTGAAACTCAATGGCTGCAGGTGAAAAATAATTATGTTGTTGGACTTTCATAGATGGCGCTGTTGTTAGGAAGTCCGTTCCATACTAACTTTAATATTATGTTATATAGTACTTCTTTTCTATTTTTTCAACTTTTTATTAGTTATTCTGTTATCCGGAGTGGAGAAGAATCCAATAAATCAAATACCGCAAGAATGTGTTTAGCCGATCTCGAGTGTTGTTCGCACTAACCCGACTTTAATTTATATTAGAGATTATTCGAAAGCTGCTTCGACAATAATAAATGTTTAGTTTTAGTAAGGGTACACAGCAAAAACAAGCTCATTGATTTTTTTTCATTTTCGTGATTTAAATGCAGTTTTGTTCCCCTCAATGAGTTCTTTACAATGGTATAAATAAAATGTAAAAAAAACTGGCCCATTTCTTCGTAAATCACGGTGAAAAAAGAAAGATAACGGCTATCTTCCTCAGCCATCTCTCCACTGCTGGATATAGGCCTCTTCCATTCCTTTCCACTCTCCTCTATCCTGGGCTTTTCTTATCCACCCTCTGCCCGCGACTGGGATAATATCATCGGCCCATCTTTTTTGGGGTCGGCCCACTCCTCTTCTTTTATCCCATGGTCTCCATTTCAGGATTCTGGGTGCCCATCGCTCCGTTCCCTGTCTGGCGACATGTCCCGCCCACTGCCATTTCTGTTTAGCAACAAGGTCCATGATGTCCATGACTTTAGTTCTGCGTCTTATTTCTTCGTTTCTTATTTTGTCTTTTAGACTCACGCCTAACATCTGTCTTTCCATGGACCTTTGTGTGCATTTTAATTTATGTACAGTATTGGCAGTGAGCGTAATGGTTTCCAGGCCATAGGTGATTACGGGGAGGATGCATTGTTCATATACCCTTCTTATACCCTTCTTAACGGCTAATATACCCTTCTAACGGCTATAAGTGGCTCATTATATGTGAAACCGCACAACAGGCTCATTGCATCAAATACTAGGCAAAAACAAGCTGATTGCAAACATTTCGTTACTTTCCCCATACTATAGTTTGATAACATTAATTTTGTTTGTTTTTGTAATTTTTTAATAATATTTGTTTCTTTCTTTTCAATGTCATTATAAATAAATATTTGTTTTTCATTAACATAATGTCCATTATTTAAAATAAGCGCTATTTTTCCAAGAAATGATGTCTCAAAAGAAATGATGTCTCAAATTTTATATTTGCTCTCCTGTAAAATGGTAATTTGTCAATGAGCCTGTTTATGCCGTGTACCCTTCATTTGGTAAATAGACGAAAAAATATGTGATACTATTATACATGATCACAGGCCTTGAAATTATTCGACGTAAAAACCCGTATAGAACTTATTTATAAGAATGTGGTATCGATAAGGACTCGTATAAAACAGTTGCCGCTTATGATAGTATTTTAGTTAGTAGTACATTTTTTGACGTAAATCAAAATCAATACCTAATTTTAAAGGTGTATACTCAATGACTCAACCATAAAGAAATCTATGACAATAATAATAGGTATGTATGGTCAATCATAAACAAAATTTTGATAGCTGTACTTAGAGACCTAATATAGGATTATTAAAGACATATGTAACTCGACGGACTCCAATAAGACGACTCGATCAAATGTTCCTTACACGAATTTATCCAGTAATCCAATAAGAATGTCGAGAGGATTGTAAATACATAACTAATATTCTACCAGAGAGATATTCTGAGTCTTGAAGAGGTCACAGAGAGGCTGTCTATTGGGAACGCGACTACCTAACCAGACCCAACACTGTCCTATGCGTGTATGCATATGTGCACAATAAAAAATATATTATACTAGAGGTCCGCCCCAGCTTCGCACGGGTAGATAGATACTTAAAAATAATTTAGTTTTCATACAGATCCCTAACTTTTACAAAATATTTTATAGCATTTATGTTAATCTGGAATAATTGCATTGCAATGTATCGTGTCACGTCACTTTACCACCGTGACTACAACTTTGCGCGGTGTTTCTACTAAACTTGACACGACTCCCCTCAGCCCTCCCCGGCTCCCATACGCACTCTGCATCGGATAAGTTGAGATGATAAGAGACTATGCTTTTTTTTTTCCAATACTCACATTTTTAAACTCGTGATAACTTTCGAATGGAATGTCCGAATTGAATAATTCAAAAAGTTATACAAACATATTGAAGCAGACTTGAATATGAACTAATTTATTTTAATAAGGAGTAATACCAAGATACCAATAAAGAGCCTTTTCTAGAGGTGACATTTTATTGGGTTTTTTTAAATAAAAAAACACTTATTGTGGCATAACTATAATAGTTAGACATATGCTGTCGCGATACTTTTTGTAAATAATGATGTCTTCTACAAAATTGTAGAACATTGTTTTATTCTATCATCATTAGTTTTCACAGCGTTCGCGATAAAAAGAATATTTTAGGTAAATGTTTTACACCTTGGGTTACATTATTGAAGTTTTCGTAGGTTACCCACTTTTTTTTGGAAATTAAATATAGCCTATGTTCACCGCCGATATTGTAGCTTCCCAAAAGTGAAAGAATTTTTCAAATCGGTTCAGTAGTTTTGGAGCCTATTCGAAGCAAACAAACAAACAAACAAACAAACAAACAAAAAATCAAATCTTTCCTCTTTATATATTAGTATAGATAACTGAGTAGGTGCCACTGCGTAACACCAGAGGCAGTCACACAGATTATACAGAGTACAGTGGAACCTCTATATTCGTCAAAAGTTCGTAATACGTTTTTCGTAATATTGTGATGAAAATGCGCAAGTACTATGATAGTTTCAGTTCAGAATATTGATGAAAAATAAAGGATAACTACATTTTATTGCAGCTATCTGAAACGTATTTTTTGGTGGAATAGGTACCACATATGCTGAGGCTGAGACGAGACAAAAAAATAAAAATGTACAAAAAACGTTAATCGGTTTTAAGACGTAGCGCAGTGTCTCTGCATGCTAGTTGTGATGATAGTAGGGTGCTTAGCGCGAAATGTTTTTTTTTCGCTATTAACTATAATACATAAGTACATACTTAATAACGCGATATTCCTAAAAAGTTTGTGTCTCTGAAAACGACACTATTATTTGGAATAATACAATCTATATTGAAAATATTTTTGTCAAATTAATGACGAAAACAGAGGATCCATAGTTAGATAATGATACTCAATGCGATCCATCAGACACTCAGCAACATTCCATTGGTAGGTGGTGCAGGTAGGTGCACAATAATCCCAAAGGACAGAGATGCGCACTCACGAAACCTAAATCCAGAATCCTCTATCCCAGGTAATGCGACTTATCTTAACCCTAAACATTCCTCACGCGAGATAATCCTAGGCCATAGACCACCGGCTATGATTTTTTAAACAAATTTTCGACAATATCTATTTATTCATTCATAAATCAGTATCTTACCATAATGATACGCAATGCAATAATATATAGGTACCTACCTACAATAAATTAACACATTTTATTGTGGCTTATTTTCTTCTATACACCGCTATCTCTTGATTTTTTTTTAAAAGTTACAAACTAGGCGACGCGTCCAAATTCATCCCGCAATCAAAATCAATAATAATTACACAATGCTTCAATAATGTTTTATTGGACTACCGCCAAGCAAAATTTTCCTAAAACTTCGAAAATAATAATATAGTCTAAGTACCTACAATGGTTTGGTTACCTAAATAGGATGTGCAACTCTCCAATCGATGTCACGGATTCGTTCACATTTTACTTCAAATTTGATATCTATATAAAAATGATTAACTGTGCGAGTGCCTCTCAAGAACGGCTGAACCGATTTGACTGATTTTATCGAAATAATCGCATTAGTATTTTAAATCTTAAGCATCGATCATTTTTTAGTTGTGTGATACTGGAAATGAAGTGTAGGATATAGTACGTTTACCGAATCATTTACTAAGACATACATATTATGTGCTGTGCTCATATTATGTATGAAAACAGGTGATAAGTTAGTATGTACAGAGATACACATTGACTGTTAGTTTAGTTATTTTATTAGACAGCGTTATCACCTTTTGTTATGTTGTGTCATCAGAGAGCCTAACAAGGACCTTCAGCATTGAATATCAATAGTCTTATATCTAAATCAACATCTTTTGTTGAAAGTTGTTAATTTCAAGTTAACTGATTGCTTGCAAGGACTCATACCCTAATAACAAACCAAAAGTAACCTTAAAACATACCGTAATATACAGAACGCAATATAATAATATTTTGAGTTGGTTGGTAGCCCAGTGGTATCAGTCGACGGCTTTCGTACGTACTGAAAGTCGTGAGTTCGAAACCCGGTACTGACCATATTTCCATTTTGACAACACAAGCTTTGCTCCATGTCGAAAGTGTATTTGCGTTTAATTTGGGAGAGCCTATATTCATTTTGAATAAAAATAATAACGCAACTCGAAGAAAAAATTACGCGAACATATTAGAAAACATTCGTAAAAGAATTCAAATAATCTCAATCAGATTCAGGACTTTTTTTTAGTTAAAACACACGTTACATTCATTCCAATATTTTAACATTTCACGCAATGAAACTGAATGAAAGATTGTGGAAGAGATGTTAACACGCTGAAACATAAGTACCTACTTAGATTTACTACAATAACTACTCACGCTAAATCCCTTAATGGAATCTATGGTCGAAAAATATCGTATTAATAATAAATAATAATATATTCGGGCCAATACGGTATTATGCTAATGAATAATTATTTGCGATGTTATAAGTTATAACACTAATAAAATTATCACTGACCAAACCTTTGCGGTTGTATAAATCTAAAGATATAAAAGAAAGTCGGGTAAGTGCGAACACTCGTGATAGGCTGAACAGATTTTGATCACGTTTAGTTTATTAGATTCTTCTCCGCTCCGGAACTATTAAAAAAAAAACAAAAAATGGATAGAAAATAATATAAAATACTTATAATATTAATGTTAGTATGGAAAGGACTTCATAACAACAACGCCATTTGTGAAAATTCCATAACAACACAATTTTTATTGACCTGGCAAGTGACAACAATTGAGTTTCAAAATATTGGTGCCTACCTACGTAGATTATTGATAGAACATTCAAACATATTTTTATTCAAACTCAAAAAGTGAATAAAAAGAAATGATTTTAGTTTGATTGTGAATATGTTGTGATGTTATGCCGTCAAGTCACCGGGATTTTATTTTCTTTGTTTGTTTGATACGAGAATTTTTTTTTTAATTTATATATAGACCTCCACCCGGGCTTGAGTGATTTTGGATAAGCGAATTTTTATTTACAACGATGTTTCAGAAAGTAAGCAGATATTTTGTAACAAATTATCGTACTAAGATGTTGAACGAAGTTTGAAGGGTCAGCTAGTATTAAATGTAGAAGGTGTGGTGCTGGTGACTATTATAGCAGCAGCAGCTTATCAAGTACAGACAAGTAGGCTAGTGTTATTGATCACTGACGTCACCTCTGAGGATAAAATGAAAAAAATATCTCGACCGCAGGTCCTGTTTTCCGAGAACTCTGGCAGGTTTAGACTTGCAACGGAATGATCCGGGACTGTATCTGACTACGCCGCAACATTCGCCTGTTGCTGCGGTAATAGCTTTATCAGTTGTTGTAGTCAGTTGAGTTGAGAATGTACGTACGTATTGAAAGTAGCTATGCAAATTCTTCTCAATAAACCATCTAAAAAAAAAACTCAAAAAGCATGCATCATGAAATAATTACCAGGCAAGGTGCGTTTGTATATTAGAAAAAATCAAAGTTAAGACTAGGTACTTCAACAATATTTCGATTGTTTGTGATTTCTCCTGACAAAAAAATAATAAGAAATTAGCGATATTGGTCCTGCCGTTCATGAGTGATGCGATGGCCACTCAAAATAGCTCTCCATTTTTATAATATACCTAGATAGATATTATAGTTATCCTATTACTACGACTGAGAACAAAATATTATTATTAAGAGAACTTTTGTGGATGCGCTGAACCGAAATTTGGTTCCTTTATTCAACAGTCACGTGACTGAAGATAAATTACCACTAATAACAATTGATATTAATTTCATCCATGAGCACAACACAACCTAACTGAACCCATAAGTACATCCTTAAACTAATTATTAGATTAAAACAGAACATTACTCTGTGTTAACGCAAAAATATTAAAAATAAAAAATGGAATGTCACAAACCGCTACCGACAAACGTCACAGTTTGTATGAGTTTAACAACAGTCACGTGGTACATACTTGCATCATGCGATAAGGTAAAAAAAGAGGCAACACAATAAGATTAGGAATTCGTGACGAATATCCTCTTAGAAAATTTCACAGACAGAGTTATGTGAGGCGGTTGGGAGAGAACGGAAAGGATGGTGGAAGCTGGGACAGGGCCATAAAACGCCTCACACGGATTAAATTATCCGATAGATACAAAATATTCCAAAAAGCGTGTCCCAATATCGATGGCTGGGACAGATCAAAGGAGCCGCCCGGGTCGCGTCTCCACAAAGTAGGCACTCCTCGCGGGGCATATTCAAAGTGCATTCATCTACGTATTAACTAACAATTTACCGCTCATAATGTAACCATGCAATGCATAACTGGTTATATGTACCTATTGCTTACAAACAAAGAACATTTCAAAATACTACAACTACTAAGATGTTCACAAAAAGGTGAAATACTAATATATTTTCTGTTTAAAATTGTCCAATATAATTAGACAGAGTGAGAAAAATGGAATTTCCAATTCTTGTAAAATAGCGAAAAAAATTTCCTAAGAGAAAAAATTCATTATTTAGACTTTTCTGAAAAGTTAAGCACTGAATGAAGCAAACTCCTACGTACGTTTCAGTTTCGAATTACGGTTTTCTCACTAAAGATATTGAGTTCGAGTGTTTGCGTGCTTCTTCTTATTTTATCGCAAAAGATTTGCTTAGTTAGAATGATATATTGTAGATAATATTATATATATATCTATCTTTTATTATTAGCTTGCATCCATTTTTGGGTGATGCAGCCACACAGCTAATAAAAATCTAACAAACAGTTTATTCGTGTTATGTTCATTTACAGCAATTCATAAAAAATACATAATTTTCCTAATTCCTATGTAGCTTCATACTAGTTGATTTAAGTCTTCTTCGACATGAGAGTATTTAGTAGAATAATGCGATGCTTGAATGTTATGTACATACATAGTATTTAAATTTGATCCGACAATAATTGTGTATGTAAGAAAAAAAGACAAGTATAAGAAGTGTTATTGTAACTAAACTTGTAAGTACCGATGTACAATATCAATGGTACTCCGAATGGGGTTAGGGCTGCCACGATTGACGAAATAATATTCTACGTATTTTTTAAGTGAAAAATAATACATAAAATTAATTCAACAAAACACTGTCTTTCCTTAGGACTCAGTGTATAGACAAATACAATTAATCCAATCGGTACCTATCCACAAATATGTTCTATTACACATTTAGTACTATTTTTATAAATAAATAACGTATATTTACCTAAAAAATACGCACAGTCTTTAAACGGATTTTTGCTGTGTTTACGCAGTGAAAGTTCATTATGATGAATTTAAATAGGTATAAAATTTATTAGATGGTTTTTTTCCTATTTTGAGCAACTAGATAATTTTGAAGTTTCAAATTATTGTGATTTTAAATAAATTTAAAATCACAATCATTTGAAACTTCAACTACTTGCATTACAAAAAAATAAAGAGCAATTAATTTTTTCAGTACAAAAAAAGAGAAAAGGAAAAAATATTAGACAACCCTAATTTTACGTATTAAAATAGCAGTAACAATCAGTTCACAGTGGCAAGAATCAACAAAATATTACGTACTGAATAGTATTATTAAATTTGAACGATGTCACACACGTAGTGGGGCGCTCGACGCCGACGCTTTACTCTCGGAGATAGTATTGTGGGTCAGCTGCAGCTCAATGGGCGGACTAGCTCACACAATGATTGGAAAATAACGACGCGACATTTCTTTTTGCAATAGGCGGAAAGATGCGGAGGCGAAAAACTGATGAAATATGGATCTGTAGCATTAGTAAAATAAAAATATTCATAATGACTTTGTCGTGAGTGTGAATTTTGAATACAAATATACAGCACCGAGAACAAAATACAATACATACTGTGCTGTATATTTGTAACTAGAGGTCCGCCCCAGCTTCGCACGGGTAGATAGATACTTAAAAATAATTTAGTTTTCATACAGATCCCTAACTTTTTCAAAATATTTTATAGCATATGTTAATCTGGAATAATTATTGCAATGTATCGTGTCAACTGTCACGTTACTTTACCACCGTGACTACTTTGCGCGGTATTTCTACTAAACTTGACAATATGACACCCCTCAGTCCCCTCCCCGCTCCCTTACGCACTCTGCATCGGATAAGTTGAGATGATAAGAGACAATGCTTTTTTTTCCAATACTCACATTTTTAAACTCGTGATAACTTTCGAATTGAATGTCCGAATTGAATAATTCAAAAAGTTATACAAACATATTGAAGCAGACTTGAATATGAACTAATTTATTTTGATAAGGAGTAATACCAAGATACCAATAAAGAGCCTTTTCTAGTGGTGACATTTTATTGATTTTTTTAAAATAAAAAAAACACTTATTGTGGCATAACTATAATAGGTAGTTAGACATATGCTGTCGCGATACTTTTTGTAAATAATGATGTCTTCTACAAAAATGTAGTACATTGTTTTATTCTATCATCATTAGTTTTCACAGCGTTCGCGATAAAAAGAATATTTTAGGTAAATTTTTTACACCTTGGGTTACATTATTGAAGTTTACGTAGGTTACCCAATTTTTTTTGGAAATTAAATATAGCCTATGTTCACCGCCGATATTGTAGCTTCCCAAAAGTGAAAGAATTTTTCAAATAGGTTCAGTAGTTTTGGAGCCTATTCGATGCAAACAAACAAACAAACAAACAAAAAATCAAATCTTTCCTCTTTATATATTAGTATAGATAATCAAAATTAACACTTATTGCCTACAAAGTTATTATAAAAGTTACTCTGTGAAATCGAAGTGTTACAAAGTTACCGCAAAATCCCTTAGGGACGGATCCTCCGAAGTTAGTTTAATTAATCTTCTAATTCAACGGAACGATTTTTCTTTTTCTTAATCCAGATCTTTTTATCTATAATTGAAGAGGAGGATTGGGTTCTTTAGAGGTCGATTTCTAGCTGTCACTCCACCTTTCGGTGATCTTCCTGGGAGCCGTCTTCCATGCACGAATTCTGAATATAAATTCTTAGTTTCGGGAACAATATTATTTTTAAAAGACGCCAGAACTGCGGATAAGGGTTTGATAAGTGATGGCAGACACGCTCCGTGACAACATTGTCATGTAAACAAATATCGCACCAAATTAACCAACTTGTGGGAATACAGGTCGATTGTGGTATTTACAAATAAGGACAGTAAACATAATAGTGTTTACTCTAAGGATGAGTTTATTTTAGTCAAGAGATACGGCTTATCTGGCAGGTGTACCTGTTACGACAAATAATAACACTACATTATATTACTTATATATACATAGTTGCTCAGATACTGAAATTTAGATACAGTATCAGGTTGCACAACCGAAATTAAATGAATTCGTTTATCATATAAAAAGATTGCATATTATTAATTAATCAATACATTGCTACCAAAATACTGTAATCGGAAATTTTTACATTATTTTGTTGCTCATTTCTCAATAATACGGAAACTTACATCCTATATAACTCATTAGTAGAGACTGGAAAATTTCGCGATCGCGATAAAACGATTTTTTTCGCGAATTTTAAAGTTTTTGTGCAAATAACGCGAATTTCGAAGTTTTTGCGCAAATAGCGCGAATTATGTGATTTTTTGAGAAAAAATACGAATTTTATGCCTAATTTACAGAAATAATGTTATTTTGTAAAAATAATGTTTATTTATTTAGCGTATGGCCAGTTCACACAAAAGATTATAATACAATCAATAAGAAAAGTACATTTTTGTATGTAGTAAAGACAGTAAAATTGAATTATTGTAGGTATAATTTTCTGTAGCATTGAATATTGATTTTATTTTTTTTTAAGTATATTATACTAATTCTGTTGATCAAATTTTTTCATTTATTTGGCAATGTATGTTTATAAATATTGTTAATTATACTATAAATTGTTTGTTTTGCTATAACATCTACCTTCATTCAAATCAACGTTAAAAATAACGCGAATTTCCGTGTTTTAGAGGAAAAATAACACCGAATTTCTCCAAAAATAACACCGAATTTCACAAAAAATAACACCACCATTTTCCAGTCTCTACTCATTAGGTACTTTAATTTCGTGCACAAAATTGCAATAATAATGAAATATACCAGTAACGATTAAGACTATGAAAATAGGTACATATGTATAAGTATAATTGGTTTTATATGTCGGTAAGCGTTAAGCGCGTCCTGTGAGGATGATACCATTGCCAGAAATAATCATGCAGATGTTTAGTAGGGCGCAGGGAAAGTTCGTCATGCCATACTGTATAATGGTCACCGCATAAAGACAGAGGATCCGCTGAACAGAAACCAAAGAGCAAACCGCGCGTTCGGATCACCCACCGGAACATTACCGTTTATATTTAAATTTAGAATGCTAATTGCAACCAACGGTCACACGGAGGGAATATAGCGGGTGAGCGCCGATCATGCACCAAGCGATGCACTTGGTAGGTATGTACATCCAACGAAATGGGTACCCACTGTATTTGTTTACATCCAACGAAGCTCTTCTCACCGACAGATTTATAAGTGCAGATAATGCCCTGTCTTCGAAGGGGTGCCCCAGCATTTTCCTTATTGTTATTTCGGAAGTATTAAAGTATAATCAAATGAGGAAAAAGTGTATTTTGTTTTATTTAGTTTGTTGTGCGTTGGGGTATAATAGCACTATAAGTTACAGACCCCAGAAAGACTGATGGTACAACATGCAGCAGAGGGATATTCGAGAATGCACACCATAAAACAGGAAGATTGATGATGTTGTGTTTTTAACTGTAAATTTTTATTGTAAATCCCTCAATGTACAGTAAAGTATAAATAAATAAGATTCTAGCAAAGACAGGACACAGTACTGATAGAAAAATTCGGACTTAGCATTCAAACATAATCTTAGCGTGAAATTGAAAGGGGCTTTGCCGAAATATGTAGTATCCAGACCAAATTCAGACATAAAGTAATTAATAATAATTGTAAAAATAGGGAATCGAAACATATGGGAAAACGGCAAAACCACTAACATCGAAGTGAAAACTTACAATCAGGGAAGTCACCCCTAATTCCTTAAAAGAAACGTATCAAAGCAGAGTCGGCTATTAGCAACAAAATGTTTCCGTTCTGAGTGAATTAAAACAATAGGGGAAGCTCAGCCAACTGTGGATGGTTCAACGGTTTTTTTTAAATATTCAAACCAGCCTATCATAGTGTCCCGGGTCCCGGCGTGTGGTATATGGCAAGGGGGTGACGACGATAGTGGTACTGCGTTGAGGGGGCGACAGATGTGCGCTGGCTGACTAGGAACACGATCCCTGACCCGCACATCCAATACGCTTCGTTATATTGTTGCATTTTAATGTTTAATGCGCCCAAACCCTAAAGGATTGTACCTACACACTGTGCTAGGAATATTGTAATCAAATGTCCAAACTAAAAAAAAAACAAATATTATATTTGATGAAGTTCCTTCGTAGCTCGTTAATTGCGTTCTAACCGATCTAATAATAATAACACTTATTATATCGGGAAATATTATATCGAAGAAATATTAAAAAGTTATTGTAAAAATTCACAAATATGAAATAACGCACACAAAAAGAGTCAAAGGGAGGACTTGTTCCCAAGGATTTCTTCCAGGAAACCCATAAATATGTGATAATTAATGTACTTTTGCTATATTTATTAGACGTTCAACGCTTCTATTATAATCGTGTAACTACTTTTCCAAAACCAAAGCTACTGAAACGAATTCTATTTTGCTTAAAAATGGCTTAAGTTCGAGGTAATAAGATAATGCTCCATCCTCGAGTGGTGAACTTTTCTAAAAGCATCACAAGCCCAGCTAGTTGGAAGTTAATTAAAAATCATTTGGAAAGTTTCTACCGGACAAACAAATAAACTATGAATAGTATGAAAACACTTTTCTTTGGAGCAGTTTGTTATACTTAGTTCCATCCCAGAAAATAGAATCACTACTTGTATGACTAATACGCGGACCATTTTTGTGCCACAGAAGCGAGTTTTCAAGTTACTAAATTACCCACTACGGACTTCATAATTACGCAATTTGAACAAGATTGAACTTCTGAATAATTTTGTGATTTTAGGACTAAACCCTCAGAGAAAATCGACCAGTAGGCAGGTATGAGTTGCGTGTCCTTCCACGCGTCCACTCGTCCAGTCCGGCGCACGCAAGGAAGTTCTCGAGGAATCGTAGTCAAAACTTACTGCACAAAACTTTTATTAAAAACTGAAAAAGTATTATTTTTTTTATATGATCGCTTGTCGCCCATATCTCCTAGGAAAGGGAGAAAGAAAAATACAACTTTTAAAAAGTATTTAATCAAACTATGTAAAACAATGCAATTAAAGAGGGAAGAGTTACTTTAAACATTTAAAAATTTTCCGCTTTCACGACACAAGCATTTGCTTATTGTGAAAGATGTCAAAAGTGTATTTGTGTTCACTTCGAGTGAGCCCAGATTCCAGAAAAAAAAACTAAATCTTTTCTTTGTTATATTCCTCATGACTGAGGGGCTTACCAATTTCACAATTACTTCCAAGACCGATTTATTAGTTTTCCTTGATTCCCTCGACACATCCTATTCCTATGGTCAAATCAAGAAAATATTAGGACTATTACAGTGCGTATGGTTGAAAATTTGTTCTTCGTCAAAGTGGGTACTTATTTACATACTTCTATTTTTTTTCAGAATTTCGAAGTGACTTTTGACCAGGATGTTGGGTGCGCAAGGGTGATGTGCGCCGGTCGGACTCATGTAGGCGGTACCACACTGAGCACAGAGTACTCGGGAGTGTTGCAGGGCAGATCAGAGAGCAGGTACTAACTGGAGGCAGACTAACCACTAATCACCCGTGGAAATGTCAGACATTACCACGGGTCCTTTTATTATCTCTCGCGGCTACTGTGCGTATCTCTGATCGGAACCTTCGCGTCTACCACGCACCGCAACACGGCAAAATGCCTCTTAATCGCTCCACAAATAAGATGCATAATGCAGAAGTACGTAGCTGGGCGAAGCGCTACCGAATTGAACACATTATACATCTCCACTATGTACATATTACAATATAGTGTGGAAACAGGTTTTGTGTGGCCGAGTCTTTTCTTTATTTGTTTTCTTCTCCGTGTATCATATCTGGGCAGACACACGCTATACCCCTACTGTAACTCTTTATTGGACGACTCTTACAACACAATATACTTACAAACAAACATAGCACATTGTACATAGACATACATATCTACACAGCACCCGCGCAGATACGAACACAGGTCTGGTATCTCTATCTGTATCTCCTTTATGCGTCTCTATTCACACAACAATATTATATTAACATAATTAAATCTCTTTAGTTTATCAAAACAAAATAGCGTCATCTCAAAGAAGCGTTCTAGGTTTGTATTTTTGATAGAAACAACTTTATAATTAAAGAAAAGAAAACATAATAATTTTAAATACATAAATGGAATGTTTATAAATAAAAATAACTTTGCAGTATTACATATATATTTCGGAAAAAAATATATGTAATACTGCAAAGTTATTTTTATTTATAAACATTTATAATGTCTAAGTATTACAAAGTTGAAAATAATGTGTTTGAAGAATTACATAAATGGAATATGACATAAACGTCATTTTGTTCGGCTATGATGCAATAAAACGAGCGAATAATCTAATTTCCAGTAATTTATTGGCGCAACTGAGGTACTGCAATCCTGACCATGAAATTTGAATGTCCCACAGAGTGATAGATGGGTATTTTAGTGGTTTTTTATTGTGGGGATAAACCGAAAGAGTTTAGAATTACGTTTTCAGATGTGTGACTGATCTGGATGCAACCATTATCTCTATCAAGAAGCAGTTGTTAGTTCTGCTGAGTGTGAAAGTATTAGTGAAATCATTCAAGCAACCAGTTGAGTCAGCCCCACGCTTACCTACACACTACGGTGGTAGGAGGTAGACAACAACAAGTTAAGAGTGTGTCAAGTCGGTGCGCGCCAATGCTGTACGATGGAGTGCGCAAGACGCTAAAAAGCTTAAAATAACTCTCATGACGTAGGGACGTGTACGGTGTACTGGATCTAAACAAGCGCACGCGCCATCCCACAGCTCGAGCTGAAAGGCGGGAAAATCTCGTGAGTGGTTCGTCTCATAACCTGTCCACCGTATAATCCACTTATACTCGTAGCTACATTGTTTATGTATCGATAGTGACTTGTGGTAATTACGAGTGGGCAGGCAATGCGAATGAATACTTAGCTACGTACCTAACTAGATTAATATAAGACAGGTTCTGATACAAAAGATGCACTTTTGAGTTGGTAGATTGAGCTGTGTATGGAGAGCATCTCGTCAAGAGCGCATAAATCGATTTGACATTGACCTCTACCGTTACATAAAGACGACTGGAAACAGCCACTGAATCAGTTTCGCCACACAACTAATGAGCCCCACATACGTGACGGCCAATAAGGACCATCCGAAAATTATCATGTCTATACTATGAAGGCACTGATAAGAACACGGCAGGCGGTTTGATTGAATAATAAAGTCGGAGCGCGAATTTTTTGGGGACAGTGAGCAATGTGAGCATATTATAATATTACAGAGGAGGACGTGAACGCTGTATACAATTTGTTATTTCGACACTCGATTCAACTAATTACTTAAAGTGCGTATAATAGACTTAAAAATGTATGAAATGCGAAAAATTCTTCTTCTTAATCGTAAGTAATTATGAAAATTAAAAAAAAATGTGTTTTCGTTTATTTTCTCTTCAAGCAAGCAGCTGGTTTTCTTCAAATCAGTCATATATGAAAGTCTAAAAGTTTACCTATCTAAATAAATAAAAGAAAGTAACAACTTTTATCTTAAGAACCCATCTAAGTACACACGAGAAACCATAAGATATAGTAAGAGTTCAAGAGGGTAAAGTCAACCACTTCTCAGAGAATTATGTTGTTATACGCTGCGATGCGGGTGAGAGTTCGTGTTTAGTGGAATAGTTTATCTTTTTGGAGGCAAAATGGATATGGGATGGCATGATCAGGCGCTTTCTACAAGAAATGCGGATAGTCAGAAAATGACATAGAAGAATGACGAAAGAATAAAAGTGAGTGATTGAGATCTTTACACGCTTCATCAAAATCATTAATTGGATCTTAAAATAAAACAAATACTTTATCTTTTTGGAGGCAAAATGGATATGGGATGGCATGATCAGGCGCTTTCTACAAGAAATGCGGATAGTCAGAAAATGACATAGAAGAATGACGAAAGAATAAAAGTGAGTGATTGAGATCTTTACACGCTTCATCAAAATCATTAATTGGATCTTAAAATAAAACAAATACTTAAGTATGAGTTTATCCAGAAGCCCTACGTTTCCCCTCAGCACAGGTGGTGTGCAATCCATATTGCAAGAAACACCTTGCACACCGCGACTAAATTATAGCTATTAAGGTACAATTGGAAGGAAGGTTTCAACGCATTCTGCTACCACAATTTATAAGGCTCTGATCCTTGTATTTAACGCTCTATTGATTAAAGGGCCACATGAAGGGGAAGTCGGCAAGGTCCGTAGGACAAACGGCAGTTTATGGATCGCGTGGCCTCGTAGATATTCATCCTACGCATATCAATTCCCCGTTTCTACACCTATATCTTCGAGAGGGATTTTCACTAGATCACTGCAGTTAAATCAATAAAAATAAACAGATGGAGCAAATCAAAGATGAATATTTTTAAGCTACTTTTCATCACAGTGACATAGACTTCCCTTTGCTCTCAAGCGGATCTTAAAGAGAGACCAGTGTAATTTTATCCAAATTGTAAACAAACATAGTTTCGATTTGACGAAATTGATTTGTAGTTAGTCGTGCCCTTCATTAGCTTTTATTACCGCCTAAATGCCCTAAATTATAACTTGACTGGAGCTTTTGACATAAAAAATAAATACAGTGACACCTCTTATATCGAGCATGATTCGTTCCAAGGTATTACTCTTTATGCTTAAAACAAATCCTATACAAATGTATGAAACATACGACATTGGATTTCATGCGGAATAAGTAGGTACTACTTTTTCTACAGCAGATTCTACATTAATAGGAAAAAAGCTTACTTATAAATTTGGAGTTTATATACATAACTTGTTATAACTTGGAATTCAATTTACATTTTATAAAAAAGGGAAATAAAAATATGAGTTTTAAGTGGTTGGTAGAACAAACTTTGTTTTATTTAAACAATAACTATCCCATTATCATTCAATAAATTTGCCACCTCTTTATTTGGTGTAGCTATTCAAAGATTTCTCAATGATAATAAGGTATACTTTGCCCACAAACTAATTTGAGTACCTAATGTCTGAATACAAATTTGTAAAAGGAGTGAGCGTAACAAGCATGTGGAGGCAGCTTTACCTCTACATTCAATAATTGATCCATCCCTCAAGAATAGTCTTTCTCTGCCCCATCCAACAACGTCCTGTACCTTACAGGTTCTGCAGATTTGCTCAAGCAAAAAACTTACTAAGTATACCGTAATAATCTTGTTAATGAATAATTGACAGTAATGGACAATGGCTGAAGGCTTGCTGTAGCAACTCGAGATCCACTCAAAGAACTGGCCGGGTGAGAATAGTCGATAAAAATAATTTCAAGCTCAGATCGTATAGATAGAAAATAAAAAAACATAATTTAATGAAAACAAATTAAATTTTTCAATAATATCTTTTTCACATCATTCGACCAGTAGTACCAACTTTAGTTTTAACAGTGTCATAATAAACTCAAAACTATATTTTATCAAATTTATCCCCTGTAGTTTTATACTTCTATCTCTTTTTAGGAAAAATATAAAGAATGATTTTCTGAAGCATACCTACATTTAAACACAGAATGCCATGCATGTAATAAAAAAATCTATTTTTTTTTTCAAATGAATCTGGGCTCACCCAAAGTAAACACAAATACACTTTCGACATCTTTCATATAAAGCAAAGCTTGTGTTGTGAATGTGGAAACGGTCGGGACCGGGATTCGAGTTCGATACAGCTGGTCTACCAACCACTTCATCAAATAATTAAAATAAATAAATTTACGCTTTTCTGTATACAAAAAGGTATAGCCGGCGTAATGTATTGCCTGAGGCAGGTCAACCCCGGGTAAGGATTTCACGTGAAAAAACACTGAAAATTGACCCGACCGGGAATCGAATTCGGGACCTCTTGATCTGAAGTCCAAGCTTATACCACTAGCACTAGGCTACAGAGTTCGGTTCATTACGTTTCCTTTCTTAAATAGATTCACAAATCATTATAGGTATGCAATTGATACGGCATAAAAATAAGAATAGCAAAGTAACATACCAGTAATCTCACTGTTCCTTAATCGTTTAGCAGTGGCCCTCGAAGATTGTTTGGTGGAAGTCACAGGAGCCTGTACAGCTAGCAGGGTTGGGTTTACGGAGCTGGTAGATATAGTACTAAAGCGCACCTTCTGATAATGCGATTCACCTATTTTCATCCAAACGAATCTTTCACTCACGTCATAAGGTTTTCCATTTTTGAAATCATATCCATAAAACTGACCCTTACTCTCGGAGATTTTTCTCAACGTCTCTTCGGCCATGATTCCTGCAGAGGGGCCTGCTGCCCCGAAGAGGTTTCGCGTAACTTTTTTAATTTCCTTAGAGCTAGGTGAAGGTCTGTTATCCGATGATTTAGATTTGCGATATTCTCGATAAGTATTCAAAAATTGTGTAGTGTCTGACATTTTAGAAATCCAAAATAAATATGTTTATATTCAAACTATTATCAACTACTTATTTTAGCCGTCAAATGTCACCACATAGCCCGGTAGTACTATGTACTACAAAATATTGTATCTGTAGTACGTTTCACTATGTCGGGTGATACGTCATTACCCTCTCACTAAAATACACACACTTATGTTCTTCTGTCAGTTTACCTTGCGTCATACATTATCAAACTATCAACGAATAATAGGCTTTAAAAATATTTTGATAAAGCAAATTTAACAATTGTATTGTTACTATTAAAAGATTCCACAAAAATAAACAACAAAATGTCTACTTGCACATTTAACCTAAATCTTATGCCAGAAATCACTTCGAAATCCTCTTCACGTCAATTACAGATTATATCAGTCGATGAAGAAAACATATTGTTCACCATTTTAATGTTTTATACACATAATAAGTTGAATTAACAAAATAAATATTTCACAAAGTTGTGAAAGAATTAAAACTTTACAAAACAATATTTAAACGCGAGCCGTCACCGTAACACAATCCGACGACAGCAAGCGAAATTTCTCACTGGAGTCACTGGTATGGTCACTGGTAGATCGTGAAATTCATCTAGTCACACGGCAAAAAAATACATACACGGGCGCATTGGAAATCTTCTTTATCGACCGAGTTTTTTTCCGCTATAGTGGCGCTATAACTGCGGTGGATCCGAGAACTATTTTGATAACGTTGCATAAGTTGCGTTTTCACGTTTTTCTCACAGAGATACGCCACGAAATCGATAGATGGTAATGGTGTACATGTTTACCTAGCGTCTCTGTATAGGCGCGAAAAATAAAACACTGTTTGATGACAGCTACAAAATTTGTAGAATAAACTTTCATTATACTTTCTTCACTTTGTTTCTTCCTACCCACTATAAATTAGCTAGTTATAATCATTATTCAGTTATGACTACGAATTTAAGTATTTTTTTGTTGTTTTGATTAAAAATAACTACTTTGTCCCAAATGATGATCGGTGGAATCCGAAAAGCTGGGGGAGCAACGTCTTTTCTCTGAGCCAGCATCGGTCCTTTCATAACACTGCCGTTGACTGATTCCTTGACGAGTCTCTTTTCTCACCTAGATAACAAATAAATAATTAGCGAATCTATTTATAATATTTTGTTGAATGCGACTCTTTCCATTGATCTCTGATGCTTTTGAACGACAAACTTAATGAGATATTCTATTCCAGAGATGTACTAAATTCTTTCACTGGCTCGACAGAGACGCTATCCAGAAAGATTCTTGAGGATATCTAGTTTTATTTCTTTATACCTAAATATGCTAAGGTACGAAAAGGAGCCTTTAGGGCAGCCTTCCGCAAAGTTTTTGTGTTCAGGGTACACCTACCAAATCAATAAATTTCAGTCGTACACCAATGAAAAATAGGGGTCGTTCATAAATAGGCAATAGGCATAACGTATATTTTTGGAGTTTTGACCCCCCCTTCGCTTATTAAACTCGGCATACATCGTTTTTCCATGTTTAATGAGGAAAGTGCTTGCTTGCTTATTTCAGTCGGTTGACTTATTTAATCTTACTCTTACACGATTTAAGACTGGAATTGCATCGATGGCGGTAGATTTGTAGTGGGATGAATATTTGCATCCTTGGAGAGATTTTCTTCCTTCTTTCCTTCCCCCAATAAGCCACTAATATTTGTTGTTATTGATTAGCTTTAAGTGATATTATTTTTAATGCATATTTCATTTTGATATTAGAGCACAAATGTGCCATCTGTAATTGGGTTAATTATAAATATATATATATATTTTTTAATTGTACAAATTTGTAATAAAACCTGTAATGAGCCAATAAATAAAATTAAAAAAAAAGTGTGACTTTTTAACTGAGCACAGCAGGCGATCAATTTTTGAAATAATCTTTGATAAAATTGCTTTCCTATCTTCATTGATCTTCCTAAAGGTGAAACCCTTTGACAGTTGCGATTTGCATTTTTCTCTGTGCTCATTTAAATGAGCGAATAGGTACTTATATCCGGCAGATTTACTACCCATTCGATTCTTTTGAACCACGGTAAGCCAGTGCCAGTGTGCGGAACACTGCTTTCGGGGACGTTCATTAATCACATGATGTTTTTTTTGCAACTGTTTAGACCCCCCCCCCCTTCCCTCTGGTGATATTTCAGAATACCCCTCCCCCCCAAAAATCACGCGTATTTTTTAGTAGGTACAAAGAATTAAGAAAATTATGTTTTTAATTTTTTATATTTTCTGAAAATGCAACTGTTTCTTTAAATTCATCAGAAAAATATGCGCGTGATATTTTTCACTCAAAGTGAACAAAAATACTTCCTTTGCCTCTTTCACAGTAAGCTATTAAAAAGGATTATGGTCGGCACCCGGAATCGATCACACGACCTCCGCACGATAGCCGGCGTCGTAACCGCTAGGCTACAAAACATTTCTCTTATAATTGGGAATAAACCTTATCATAATTCTTCCACTTTTCATAAACATTTCGTTATTTTAATAGACCTTAGTAGCATACTGACATTAGGCGCTGAGTTTTGCCTAAGGGGTTCCGGGATCGATTCAGATTAGATGGGACCAGCATAAAAATCTTCAAGCCGACTATTCTGACACATATACAGGGTTACAGGAAAAGTCGTACTGAATATTAAAGAACGTTATTACACTTGCTATTAAATAGGCAAAACATTGAACAAATAACAGTTAAGGTAGTAGAGAGTTCATTTTCAGTTTGAGGTGAAAGTAGCTAAATACGTAAATAAAACAAAACAATAAACAGAGCAATATTTTTATAATTCATGTTCTACATGGCCGACGCTATTTCTTACACAACTTTTGGAATAGCTAAAGAGACGTAGAAGTGTTTAAAATTATTTGCAGAACAAGTTCCACAAATTAAAAAAAAACCCTTTCATAGTTAAATACACTTAGTGAAAATTCTTTAATCCTAACACTTGTCGAGCTGTCTTTTTAAGCTGTTAGTAGGTTCAGTTTTTGTAAATCATTTTTATTAATTGACATGTCCTCTCACTAGATACATAAAAAGGACCCTAGGACCTCTATCCGAAAAAATCGATAAAAAGGCAAAAAATAAAGGATTTTTTTTCAAAATCTTTGAAGGTCAATATCTCCATAACGGTTAAGTTTCGGACACCATATTATGGGATCAAATCCATCAGAAATGACCTAAATAATAACGTCCTTTAATATTCAGTGCGACTTTTCCTGTAACCCTGTATACAAGATGACTTTTTTTCCAACTCATCCGGATATTGCAGGCTTTTTATCCATTAATGCAAACAAAAGTTTCACAGGCGGTCATAGGGCTCGCCAGAAGGGCTGCCCTGCAAATGATCGCCGGAAAGTCACCTTTAGCGCCTCACTCCAGGGTGGGCTTAAAACTTTTGTTCCCATTAACCAGGGATAAAATGCCTGCGGTATTCGAGTTATATAACTTTTTAGAGTTTTTTTCAAATAACCATCTTTTGACCTAAAACTGAAAATTGTGAACTGTGTACCTACGCCATTTTGGAAACTAAAAATACATATTTGCAATATCTAAGGAATAAAGGAATGCTTGAAGTAAAAAATCAAGTAGAAAATTTCAAAAACCTCAGATATACAGCATTTTAAAATTACAAGTCAGTTTTTTTAATTTCGATTTTTTTTAAGGGAGTTACTCCAAAAAACTATAATACACTTGGGATACAAACCACAGTAAAAACTTCCCCAATTAATAAGCTTTCCGAAAACGTATGTACCATAAAAACGTACCATCTCTAAATCCCTCAGCTCTGCTTCGAAGGAGCGGAACACAGTGTGAGATGGTCTTCTTCGTGAGAGTTCACACCGGTCAAGTATTTTAGTCGTAGTGTGTAGATCCAGAGGAGGGGTATTTAGTCGGTAGGTCTGCCCATGGGCAGGAGTCCGATTCAACGTCCATGAGGATTTTCCCCTCCTCACAAGAAAAAAAAAGAAAAAAAAAAAGTATTTTAGTCGAGTAGAAATTAATTTGGTTACTAAATAAGTTGCAGCTTGAACTCACACATCAGCGACATCCACCTGAATGCAAGGGTTGGTCTCAAATAAAAGCAACAGCGCATAGTTTAAAAGACTAGAATACTTTATTGTCTCTTCAGATGCGTTATATTATATTTCCAATTACCTCTATAGCTATATTATCTTGATTATAATATTTGCATTACATAACATCTTATGCCTACATAATTACATTATAATAATATACTTTTCACTCTAGTTATAATATATTCAATTTATTACAAGTACCGATATATTTTATTTAAAGTATTTTTATGAACTTTGTGGTACTTTTCCATAATGATAATAAAAAACACAACTTTGCAAAGTATCACTTTTATTTTTTATAAAAACCAGAATATTTTCAACCACAATGTGGCCATCTTCAGTGGTGATTTAAATTAAACTTAGTTTAATTTAAATCACCACTGAAGATGGCCACATTGTGGTTGAAAATATTCTGGTTTTTATAAAAAAAAAAAATAAAAAAAAAATAAAAGTGATACTTTGCAAAGTTGTGTTTTTTATTATCAACCGATATATTTTATAAACAATCGTTTTACATAATATATATACGAAGGAACTCAATTGCTCAACAACCCTTTCCTCATTACGCAATTTTCTCAATATTTTTATTTTATTAATTTAGCTTTACTTAAAGAAAGATCACCGCATGATTATGTAATCGAATTGCCGACCAAATTTCGGATATAGCTATGTGGTAGCTGGTGGCATATGATCGACAAATTTTCAAAATTACAACAAAGGCCTCTATATTGCTGCCATATTTTACGATTTTTAAAATTACGTAAGTAAATTTTTAAATATAAACAACAAATTCTCTTATAGAAGACATCTTGCTAAGTTCTTCTGTTCACGAACCACATATTTAGTGCGACTATTTTTTTTTTGCCTAGAAAATGTTTTAATAAACTTTATAATTTATTTTGTAGGCCAATAAATATACTCAACAGAAACTAGTTCACGAACATAAAGAATCTTATGAGAGTTTTTTTAGAAATGTACAAAAGTTTATTATAATTTTAGATTTTCAATAAAAATAACAATAATTAAACAAAGACTGGATAGTATACGTTCGTCCACAACACTTAGGTCGGAAATCGCTAACACTATTCTCTTATTGGGAGTAATGGTCCGGCTGGAATTTGATCTCAGATCATTCTGCAGTCTTGTGTTAGATTCTTAATAAGTGCGGGATTTCTTGGAAGGTTTGGGACTCGCTGTTAATTCTCTTTGTCACTCGAAGATGACGACTCTGAGATTTTTCTCGACCTCCAAAAATCTGTAACAATTGAAAAAAAAAACATTATTACAACATCACGAAAGAGTTTTCAAAGAAGAATAATATAAAGAGGAAACATTATTTAATAATTGTTTGTTTGCATTGAATAGGTTCCGAAACTACACTGAACCGATTTGAAAAATTCTCTCACTGTTAGGAAGCTTCACTATCCCCGAGGATCATAGGCTATATTATATTTTCAAAAATATAGAGATCCTTGCTAAAAACTTCCAAGTAGCCCAAGGTGTACAAAAATTACCCAAAATATTATTTAAATCGTGTGCGCTGCTAAAACTATTGATGTTATAATAAAATATTGAGACAATGTTGTCAAATTATGATATCTAAAGAAATTCTAGTTGTGGTAAATTCTAGAAATGGCGTGAGTACTTCAAGTGGTTTTGGAAAGCGTAAAAAGCCCTTTATGGTACTCGAATCGGATCTTCACTCAGCGAATGATAACGACGAAGCTTTTAAGAAAGCTTTCTCTGTACATTTGCGGATCTGGATATAGCATAAGTCTAGCTGATTCGTGATCTTCCCCGTTTAAGAATATCTCCGTCTGTTTGAATTTGAATGATTTGAACACCTAAAAAGTAGTGGCACGTTTATGTGTTCCAGGCTGTTCGATTTTTTAATTTTAAAATTGTAGGAACAAACGTATACTCGTACCGATGGAATCGTTGTAGCATGTGATATGAAAAAGCGTCAACCATGATTGAAAATAGAACCAAAATGGCCTTTCACAAATTTAAGGTAATAGTATTTGATAGAAACCGAGCGTGAAAGTTTGTTTGTGTTTAGGTATGTGTATAGTCTGTCTAAAGAAAAAGATAAATGCCACAAATAACAGAAAAAGAAAGATAAAAGAATAGGAATAATAGGTATATTGTTCATATCGTATGTGTGTTGTCCTGAGGAAGAAACAATATTATTATTAAATGGAAATAATAATCACCAAAAGGAAACGGAAACTGGGAATATTATTAAGATTCTAATGTTTGTTTTCAAACATCGCATCACCTCTGGAATATTTTAACAGTGTTTATCAAGGGAACGTCGGAAAGGAGTAGGTATAATCTAAGGCAAGGGACACTGTTTGAATAAGAAACATTAGATAAAAATCAGGGTGGGACTACACACTTCAAACTGTCGAGTGGTAAGTTTGTAGGTACTTATCTATGTTCGCATATTATCTACGTGTAGTTTTGGGAGTTTTTGGTTGGATTTCCGATCCAGTTTACTTTTAATCGGATGCCGTCTCACTTGTGTGGGAAAAATTCAAATCGGACGACAAAAACTCATTTACGGAGAGGTGAAAACTGTTCCCTATAAAATGTCCAGCCTCCAGAGCATAAGACATTTTGTGAGAACCTAGATACGACAGTTACGTTAACAGCGCAATCTGCATTATGTAAAAGAAGGCGAAAGTGTATTTGTGTTCACATCAAATGGGTACAGATTCATTAAAAACATCTGCGATACAAAGGATGTATGAAGTTCAGGATGTGATGTAAGATGGTAAGGACAGAAATAAACTATCTGAAAAGACTTTCAAAGACCAAAAGCACACAAGAACGCTGAAGAATAGCTGTTAGTCCTCAGTAGCAAGCTTAATTAATTATTAAAGAAAAGAGATATTGCAAATATCGTGGGGAGATCGCGCCAATTGAACGATTAACGACATCTAAGTTTAGAGTGAAAAAGGGTGATGAATTGAAGGTTAGATGCCTGCCATATTATTATTTGCACCTGGCGAGTCAAGATGTCAGCCCAATGTCGCTTTGTATTCATACTGGTAATCCTTTAATACTCACGAAAACAACCCTTGTGTGTGTGTTGAGTATTTAGACCAATACTTCTGCATAACTGCTAGTAGGTCATCATATCCACATATATACAAAAACTTGCGAATATTCTTCATACATATTTGTTAATAGCGTCTGTGCAAATGTGCACATCTGATCCAAACGTCACTACACAGCGCATATGTTTGTAATTATTGTTCATTTTCTCGAGTTTTGACCAGTAGTTCCAATACTTTTCAGTTTTCGTTTTAACACAAGTGAAATTTGGTAAAAAAAAGTATTTTTTTTTTAATTAATTTTTACCTTAAACAAAAATCCGATCTCTTTCTATATTGCCAAGAGTTTTTCTTCACATGTCATCCAATCCACATAATCTTTAACGCCGATCACAACTAAATTCGTTATTGGAATGCTATCACGGCAACCCTGCGACACGCAGTTTGATAGTCACTGGTCTATAGACACTTATAATCTGCGCATCTGAATTTAACATTCATTTTAAAAAGGAATAATTGAACTGATTTGGAATAGTCAGTCTTTTTCATTGTAAATCCATAAGACTCTCATGAGAGGTAAGTATGTATTAATTTTCATATGTGTGGCATAGTGAATGTGAACAAAACGGGAAACCTCAACTAATTTTAATGGCCATGATAGGACATCGTGGATCTGCTAAAGTTTCATCATAGCTACGCAACGTGTGCGAAGAAACCAGAGTAAGGCGAGTGCTCAAGCTTTGCCGAGACACTTCTTTAGATAAGTGATTGCCAAGGTTGGGGAAACTGACACGGCGTGGGAAAAAGAATATTATTTTGTACGTAGAATATCATTGCATGCTGTTTTATGATTTGTTCGAACAGACCTCCAGTAAGCGGGAAGAAGGCAGGCGACTGAACCACTAGACCACATATTGCATCGTTCAACTACTTGTAAAGATAAATCTTGTTTCTCACACAAAGAGCATAACGGTTTTTTGGACAAAATCTAATCATAAAGACGACCTTCTTCAATAAAATAAACATCATAATAAAGGTTACATTTTAAGATGTGTGTAAACACCTGCGTAGGGTGCGTATGTGGTGCGCAGGTACTACAAGATGCGCGGTAGGTGGGTGTACGGTCACAGGCCGCTGCGAGGTATCTCGAAATGTGCACGCAGTTCAGCTGCAACCCAATTGATTTTCCAACGGTCTTTTACGTCAATCTCTCTCATCATAATATGTTGGGGGCCTTGTTTTGTGAACATCTGTGCTCGCATATCTCTTACAACCAACAAACACCACTCTCCACAATATTGCATGCTCCACTTCATCATGTTTCTATAGCCACATATGAAAGGTGTGCAAGCCTAAGCCGAGATACGAAGGTGAGCTCTTATGGAAAAAAAAAACTGACTGGTAAAGACCCCTCTCCATGAGTCAACATTTCATCAGCTTTGAATCAAATGATGTTGCATTGAAATGTGAGTAGTCTAGCTGTCATTCTTAGAACGTATCTACTGCAGGTCATGGCTTCGAAACTATAAGTCTTGACCATCATCATTCTTCACGATAAAAGCATATCTAAGATAGGAAGAAGTCAAATTGATATCTATTTTTTACATTTTTAATAAGCCCTGATTCATTTAAAAATACACAAAGGCCATCAGTCCTTAACTAAAAGAAATGAAAGAAGTCGCAGGATAAATGAAATATACATATAAGTCGGGGTAAAGGTCGGCTTTCTCTGTCTTCTCATTACGAGACAAGGAGCAATGGTTTCTTCTCGTTTAGATCTTACATAGTAGGTACATTATAATATTATTTCACTGATGACTGGATAAAAACGGCATGTCCAATGTCCATCAAACCAACTGTTGGGTGTATTACGGAGAATCGACATATGAAATTTTCGAATAATAAATCTATTATGTAAATAACTAACGCCTTAGTATCAGCGTACTGAACATATCCATGGCATAGTCATACACTAGGAGAAAGGAATGTTGGTGATACCTTTGAACAAATAATAGTGATTTAAATGCGAGATGCTGCGAATTCTCAGGACAGACATGATAAGCAATGAAGGAGCAATCGCTTGAGCTAAAATAGATCGGAAACTCTGGGGCGCATAATAAAAGGTGCGATTTTGCAACTCATACTCAACCAAAAGAAGATGTTTGGTACCTTTTGGAAGAATATAATTTTCATAACTGTGGAATCATGAGAGAAATTATTCGCCTCATAAAAGACAGGTAGGCATTCGCTTAAGCTTAATTTGTCGTCGAAGCTATGAACACTAAGAAAAAGATGAGCCGAAAAATATTTGGTGATTACATGCCATTAAGTCGCCATTAGGGACATACATTATGAGTCATGCTGCAAAGTATGCCCTCATCAGCTGAGCGGTTTATTTATTGGTGTGACCTCATCGCATCGTTACAAGAACACAATACAAGTAAGTGCCAGAAAGGTGATTGTATTGCCAGGTAGAGATCCCATCTTCCGATCAAAACATAAACAAATTTGCACAAAGTACTAAACAAACAAAATTAAAACGAAGCAAAATATTGAATCATACAATACATTATTATAAAATAGAGTTAGAAAAAAGACGAATGTTGAATGAAAAACTAAGTAGAGTGTTATTTTCGCAGTTATCCTATTAATTGTTCCCAAGTTTGAAGAGTCAGTGGCCGTACTGGATGGAAAATCTAATATTTTAGTTCACACAATATTAATACCCACATACACCTGTATAATATTATTTCTGCACTGCTAAATAATATTGTCAGTTCCTGTATATGTATACTATATTTTATTTGTATAATTAAAATTGCACCCGGTACTATGTAATGTATTGGAGATGATTATAGGTAAGTGAAATGATTTAAAGTTAAAATAGCTGTATCTGTATATAATTTGTTAGCGTTTTTTTTTTGCTTTTATGTTTGTCATTTAGAATAAATTGTTATATTAGTTTTGAAGTATTGTGGGTACTATCGCTGTAATTGCTTTTTATTTTGTTATATTTTATTAACAAGCATCTCATGCCGTTATTTATTGATTAAATAAATAAATAATAGACATAAGTGGAAATATTAAATTTATACAAATAAAACACTACAAACGGTTCATTTGGAAAATTTCAAATAGACACAATTCGCCAATACACCTTAGTAAGGTTTGCAAAATTCGCGTAAAACTTGTAACATAAAACCATCTATTCACATTCACATATTTTTCAATTCAGCTAATAGGACGTGGTTTTCGTCATGCTTGTCCAGTCAAGAAAATCTCGATAAACCGGACAGAAGATTGTCCGGTGAGGGAAATAATAGTACCTACATTATGAAACTGAGAAAACAACCTTTTTTTAAAGGAAAAGTTATGTTTCAAGATAACAAACCTCCCCCCCCCGGGTACGGTTTTTTTTCCAACACATCTGGCAACCCTAATTATGGGTAGAACTGAAACTATTGTGAGTTGTGACAATAAATAGAGGGACCTATGTAACTTATCTGTGGTGCATAGACGAAGCAAGTATCTCATAGATTTTGATTTTTGTCTTTGAATTAAAAGATTTACCTACCTAGATACATATGGTATGAATTCATTCTGAAAATTCAAATTTAGAACAATTAGGTATTTTCACGAAATCAGCACGTGTACAGGTATAAAAAGGCGGGAACGCGTGCTGTCTGCAAATTCAAGGTTGAATAAATTAATAATATGTAGTAATTCGCTACTGAATCAAACAATGTAATTACGTATAATGAAGCTCTGAGATAAGGAGTCCGGCAACGCAGACTGAACAACGCGACATGCCGCCAATATTAGAGGTTTTATTAATAGCTTGAAGAAGCGCGGGAAAGTAGAATGATTATTATTAAACTCGTACGCACCTACGTCGATCCACATATAGTTCAATTCGAAATTTAATAATGTTCAACGTATTTGTATTGGTAAGCGTATAGATAGACTATAGACACTAAAATACGAAGGACATTGTTAGATTGCAATTGGAATACTATGAACCGAAGAAGGTTTGTCAAGATGTGTGAGTGCATAATATGTGTTGCAATAATAAAGTGATATGTATGCGGGTCGAATAATAGTACATCAGCTGATCGGCAGGTAACCATAGTTCAATAATAAGGCTTCTGGCTTCCTTTTTGAAAAGATTCTGCGCCAGGTGAAAAGAAAAAGCGGCAAACGAAATTCTCTCCCTCTCGTATTATTGGGTTATCGCCGTAGAAAAAGGGAGATGCAACTACTTCTGCTCCGCGCCTCTCGAACCAAACATGTGGCACATGACACACTATTGTCCGGGCTGCCTTTTGTGTGGTGCCAAGTATTAATAAATAAAGATTGTGTATAGAGGTATGTGTAGATAAAGGTGCAATTTTTTTATCCACCTGTGAATCACGCAGACGAGTGGGAAGAATGAGAATGGGAGGCTATTATCCAACATCTGATGTGTAACGACTTTTTGGAGATGCAACTGGCACATTGCGCGCGTGCTGGTAGACAACCAACAACATAACGATCGTCGGGGTGACCAGAGGGTGGATTCTGTTATATCTTTTACTGCCCGGGTAAAACAACAACCTCCAATGGAAGGTTTTAGAGAAGACTCTCATATTAAAAGACATCTATAAGCAGTCTGGTAGAAAGCAAACAGCGGAGTGAACATCTTTCACAAACTCGCACAGCTTGGGGAAGCGCCGACCTCGGTTATGTCTACTCGGTTGGAAAATACTGCGCTACGGTCTGGTTTCAATGCTCAAATACCAACAAATTGAACACAACGAGGAGAATCGTAAGAAGAATACTAAAAATTACTCCTGCGCCGTGATTATGTGTTCTTTCTAATGTAGCACCTCCACATCTAAGGCTTAGACAATAAAAAACTATTCTTCAAGAATTAAGAAATCAACCTTGAAGTAGATAATCCGGCTCCTAACCGTCTCAAACCTCAACATCCGTATCGAATATAGTTGGCTGCTAATACATACAAGTGCAGAACGCTCCATCACACAAAAACTATCAAGCGCATCGACAGTAAGGAACCAGAAAGTCAGTACGGAGATTCTTATTCAATGATAAAGTTATTTTATCCAATTTAAAAATAAAACTCATCACTTCTTTGCGAAGAAATAACATTTGAACATTCCTGATAGCTCTGGCTTCAATGTACCCACTTCCAAGCTATGGCAATTAGTCCAGAAGCGAAGTAAAAAAGAACAGCTGCGCACGACGATGAGGAATCCAATCACAGCGCACTGCTATCACTGCCTCGTTATTAATAATTATTAGATTCTTGGTCACGCCATGTGAGCACCAGACATTATTGCAGGTATTACCACAACAGTGGTATCGCGCCATGCTCGGGAATCTAGCAACGTTCGTTCAAAAACGACCTCTATAGACGTGCCACTAGGGCGCGTTTCCCTTTACTAAAACATACCGTTCCAGTCTGTTGACTATGCGCATATTCATACCAGCGCATTATGTAGCGAGTGATTTCTGGCTCGATAAGACAGTCTGTGCGATTCTCAATGAGTTCCCAGTGTTATTACATTCTTTTACTACATAGATCCACATCTTGATCATGCACAGATCTACTTAATATCTTGGTTAGGTAAGTTCAAACCCGCAATATCTTTTTCTGCTTTCAATTCATTCATTCATCCTTTGTAACCCCACTAAAGGGGATAACAAGCCAACAAGAGCTCTTCACTGCGCTCAACCTTGCACAGCTTCATTGACTTCCTCCCATATCGTATGAGAGGATGGGAGGGAGAACGCCGTTCTTCTCGGCTATATCTGATTGCTTTCTGTTTTCAATAGGCCCGTATTATTGAACATTTTATATCCTTGTGTGACGTGGATCGTCAGCTGTCCCGCCATCTTTTTGGTGGTCGCCTGGCACATTGTCTCCGATTATCTTCGGTACAATTCATTCAGGCATGCGGCTGTCATATCGTTTCACTAATTTGCCATTTAGGGTAGTATCAGGTTTGGAATACACAAAATAGGGATTTGTGCCCATTACAACAGGTTAGGTTCTTCAAATTTGAAAACGTAAAAAATACCAACAATAGTTAAAGATTTCATAAACTGAAGCGAATTTTCAGTATAGTAAAGTGTTTTTAGTTTATGAAACCAGTCAAATTACCAGGGAATAGCCGTTCGATCGATTTTAAATTCTAAATTTGGCAAATTTAAAACATTTTTGGCAAATGTTCTTTAAATTCATTATAATAATTATTAGGAATAAGAATAAGATGAATGGCATTCAATGAACCATACAGTCTAGAATCTAACTAAATCATTGTATTATGCTATTTTTTTACAATAAGAATACTTTACGTTCACAAAAAAAGAACGATTTTTATGAACACCAATAGTCATCCACAATAAGAGAACGTCGTGTTTTTAGATTAGGAATGATAATGTGTGTGAATCAGAACAATATAAGTACATACAGCGGAGTGTCTGAATGTAAAGAGTTGAGCAGTAGAATAATGTTTAGTGTCGGACATTGTCTTCTCCGTACGTCCGGTTCTACGCTGCTTCGGCATAATGCTATTAGCCGTGAATCCTCCAGACTAAAAGTGACAATGACCAACAGGATGGCACATTGTTTTATTTTTATACCTACACTTTTTACCTTATCTAATCGACCGCGATAAGAAAAAGCTATTCATTACAGAGGAATTCATTGATTTGAGGAAGCCATATAAATTGTTTTCATTCATCCAATTTTACAATGATTAAGTACAAAACGCCAATAAGTAGTGTGCGACAGGGTTGACTTGGGTACATACTATAATCTAGCAGTCTTCAAAATAACAGAAATAAGATAAATTATTCGAACATCTGAGTCATTTGTACGATTCTATCTAATTATGTTGTTTCGTATCGCATATTATATTTTTAGATGAATATTAGCTCACCCAAAGTGAACAACAATGCAATGTTGAGATCTTTCAAAACAAGAAAAGTTTGTGCCGTAAATATACAAAAATGATCACCAGTGAGCGTGTCTCGCTAAAATTTGCAAACGACTGGGCCGATTTTAGTTTCCAATAAACATTCTTATAAGTTCAGGGTAGTTTCAAACGCTGAGAAAATATGGAATAATTACGAGGAAAATAGAGAAAAAACTATTATTTAGTTCCCCATACAAAGTGTTTTTACCAGTCGAATGCGTCACAATGAGGGATCGCTTCATTTATTGTTGGTTGTGAGTTACTGGAGTTGAAAAACATAGATAGGTTCAGGCAGGATGTAGGTGATACCAAGTCTATCGGGTCATCTAGTACAAAATAGATTGATAAATTATTTCACTGGTTCTATACAAGAAATACCTAAGATTAAACTTTGACGCCAAAGGGCAGTGACTATCTTATCACAGCTCTGGTTATGACTGCGATTGAAACAATTCAAGAAAATATTATGTATCACTTGATGCCGCAACATGTATGGGTATCAAGCGACAGTAGTCACACAGGAATAAATAAGTATCAAATATCATGGAGTTATTTCGTTGGATACAACTTGTAAGTGTTTTAGTTCTTAATACGGTATAGTGCAGTGTAAAGTCTAAATATGCGAGGGGCCGGTGTGGGTAAGAGACTCAATATGACCTCAACCACGGTGCATTCGCGGACAAGATCTGTCTGGTCTGGTGCGAGAACAATGTCGCTGGACTGAAATGCGGAAACCACACGCTTAACGGGATACGAACCGCAGCCTTTTACAAGTCAACACACGTTCACTATTCCAGAGGTTTATGTTGTGATTTATACACAGAGCAACAACCAATATTTCACCCGACATCATTCAGAAAGTATAAACAATATTTTAATATGGACGACCACATCGAACATAATATGAGAAAACCATTCCGTATATGGATGTTATTCAAAGTAATGTTAAACGCTCACAATCACAAGTTCATTTCAAACAAATTGATGAGCAGTCTTCAGGAAACGATCCAACTCTTAATAGTGATCTACGCTCCAAGACTAGGACCTGTCCGAATTATCGATAGCCTCCTATATACTTACCTGCAATGATCGATAATAGGAATAGCATAAGACAGACCATCGCAACTGGCGCTAGAGTGATTGAACTGTGAACACAATAAGTGATGGCCTGTCTAGCTTCTTCACTTATTGAAAGAATCGATGCTAATAATAACAATTAGAATATAAGAGTGCAAGAAAAGGTGTGAGAAGCGTAGTCGACTGAGAATGACGTGGATAGGGATAAATCAGAAAGAAAAGAAAATAGAAGAAATGGTATGTTGTTGAAAGAAGCATCATAGAATAGGGGTGTTTGGATAGAAAAACGTGATAATTCGTTAATAAATTTAAAGGTAGCCTTAAATACTAAGATCTCACAGACGTGAAGAGTGGGTACCTACATACAAAGCTAATTTTTATTTTCATTCCCTCCGCTAGGACCTACCTGGCACTTCCGCCGCAGAGGCGTGGGAACAGGAAAGGTAACTCAGACGGAACTGGCTTCCACCACCGGGCCATTCATAAATAAATAATTATTAAGACAATACTGAATATTATCGTTTCTTCTTTGCACTCAAAATATTAGTTAGGTATATTATAATATTGTGTTAGTTAGAGAGGACGAAAAATTTGACATAGGTATGTGCAAGTTTTAAATTAAAAGCGTATTTTTACCTGTAATATTAATATTTTGTAATATAGGATGGATTTTACACCGGCGCATCCAGCGTAGGCTCATCACTTGGTACTTCTACCATTATGGAGGAGATGGACTTGATTGGGACATGTGTTAACAATGCCGAATGAGAGCGCTGTTCTTTCTCTAATAATGGTCCGAAAACAAGGAAGACCCTCTCATACCGTGTTCCACTACTTCGAACCAGAGCTGAGGGATTTAGACATGGTGTGGGTGGAGGTCGTAAACGTTGCGCAGGATCGGGCGCAAAGGGAGATTAGATTATAATATGTTTATGGATTTGATTGATTATGTGAATCTGTGAAGCGTAAAATAGCATAATTTTTTGGAAATAAAATTTAGTATTTTTTACCGATTTTCGTACTGAGCATACTGGATTCGATCTTCGTCTTCACGATACAAGCCTTTGACTAGTGCAAAAAAAAACATCAAAAGTGTAATTGTGTTCACTTTGGGTGAGCCCAGGTTAAGTTTGTTAAAAAGTAAAATTCTGAACTATTTGGTGTAGCTAGATAATAAATCGAGCATGCACTTTTATTGAGTGGATTCTAGTGAGAAAGACAACGAAAAATACTTCCATTTTGAAATAAAAAAAAAAACAATTGTAAACATAGAGTTAATGCCTAGAGATTTGCATTTAGGAGAGTTCAAACAAAGCAATCGATCAATGTTTTTCGTAATGACAACGAGATGAATAAAATTCAAGACGCATGATCCACCTACATGCAACAAATTATGATCTTTTACCCTTTAGAGACAGGTGCATGGTAGAATCGATGCGTACTCATATACATGCGTGTGTGGATATTAAGCCCCTGTTGAATTGCAAATCATTATGTAACCTTGTAGGTCTAATAAAATAATAATATTTAAATTGACTGACCTGTGACATGGGCTTGTCTCGCTTTCCTCAGGTGTTGTCTATCATTAGTCATTTTAAAAGAATTTTTCTTATTATTTTCTAGTTTCTCTTTCATCACGTCTCCAACGTCTACCAGCGTCCTCTCACTTTCAACATTAATTGAGATATTTTCTTTATCCTCTATCATGGCTTTCTTCAGTCTCCTCCTACACTTTTCTATTTTCTTGGGTGATTTGAACTTTTCTGTTAATATGTCGAAACCCCATCTTTCTAAAATTCTCTGCCTCTCACTTGCAAAGTGGTCGGATATTATCTTCTCTGTAAATGCTGTATCGGGCTTGCCGAATAGGCATATTTTGCTATTAGAATATCTGGGAATGTTTTCTACGGGTTTTAAAAATTGCTTATTTTCAGGCATTTTGCTGGCCAAAATCATATCACAAATAGCAATATACACTTTCAAATTTCCAATAAACTGAAGAAACAAACTTTTCCAACCGCACGGAAATGGGTAGATAATAAAAATGTAGAACTATGTTCTTCTGTGCATCATTATCATATTATTACTTCAGTTTTATAACCTCTAATTTTGATGACGTTTATTCTCCACTTGGATTATAATTACTATATATAAGAAACAAAAATGATTTGAAAGTTGATTTAAAACAGATAAACTTAAAATTATATAACAATATTGCACTTTTTTAGATAGTACTGACAATTACACACTGATTTTACTCCTGGATATGTTTTTCCCGCCACTGGATAAGTACCCGCGTATGCCGCAAAGCGTGTCGATTATGAACACCGAACAACCCACCAACAACTCGAGCGCAACAAACAATCTGAAGAAGCCAAGCAAAGCCAGCATCAAGAGAGGCGCGTCGACCCACCGATGGCATGGCGATACCTCGATAGGTGCGCCACTAGCGGATTAAGAGCACAACACAGCGCGAACAGACTCAACTCAAACCACAGAACACAATACATATACTCTCTAACGAGAGTATATTATGTGTTCTACCAAATTTCATTCTCAACTGGATGAATGCATACATACTTTGATATCATTATTATTGTAATAGTATGATAGTCCACCTCAACAATACATTATCATACTTCTGTATGGCTTTTAGCTAGTTTCTCTTATTGAAATATACCTCTGTATTTACCTACCTTCTTCTAATTTTGTGGAGAAATGTAATATATTTTACTCCCATTCAAAACTTATTGAATAAATTATTGAAATAGTTTAAATAATTAAAAGTACTTTAAATTAAGTTTAAAGTAATAGTACTTAGATTAATGTTTTTTAATATCTAAGCAGAGTAATAATTCAAGAAAAAGGTTAAGTTTAGAATTTGTATTTAAAACTTAGGGGTGTTTTTTGGACTTTTAATTTATTTAATCGATTTTCTTTATGATTCCGCGAGTCTTTAACATACGAAATTAAAATTTATGTTTTATTGCAGCATGAACTTTAATAAGGTTAACCAGTTTAGCTGGTTTAGGGCGCTTTTTGAGTAATTTCTTTTTTTTTCGGAAAAATGTGAAATTTATAATCTCAATTACAAAATTTTTTCGTGAATACCTCCGCAGGTCAATTTTTTTGTTAAACTTAACTCCAATGACTTAATTCTCGCAAAACGAGTCGCCTCTTGCTTGGATGCTCCACAAAATTTAGAATATAGCTTATACATAATCCTTGCATCCCTTCTAAGATGATCATTTTTAAGATTTTATTACATAAACGATCATGTAATTTCAATTACAACTTTCCAAATATTGAGGTGTAAATTTTGTTTTGTGTTGATCATTTGGAAAAGTTTGTATTTGTTAATTCTTTTAGTAATTTATACCAACTTAAATGTTTCTTTAAAACACATTATATTAATATTCACCAATATATTAACCTTATCTTGAACAGGTACTGGATAAATACAGATTTCTGAATAGAAACTCATAAGCAGTGATCAGTTTTTTTATTAAAAACAATATAAAAAAAAAACATGTAATGTTTTTTACAAAATATTTCTACCTAGATACCACCATGGGTAAGATTTTCACTCGGATTTATGAGATTATACAAATAATTTTGGGCATGAACTTGACGTGTAAATAGATCTTTTTTTTTTCAATTAATTCATAATTTTTTGACAAATTCATTTTATCTTTCACACATGGAAGAATGTGGCTGAGATTCAAACATACAGCCTCTAATACAGAAGTTCAGATTCTAACAATCCTTTTAATCAAAATTTTACATATAAAACAGAGTTTGTTTGATTTAAGCTCTAACATTCAATATGGCACATAAAAGAAACAAAATATTTATGCAGTACCATACAACAAATAGTTTTAGTTTGAAATTGTACAATGCAAACAAATAAATGATATATGTACCTACATCAGGGTAGGTATATCATTTTATAAACTGATTAGTTGATTTATAAAAATTATGTTTTCATTAGTACAACATAAAAACTTAATAACAGACTGGGTCCTATATTTGTCACTAGTTGTAGTTATGAAATTAGATGAACAATGATTTTTACTATTTTTGGTCATCGCTTGATAAGTATAATGTAAATTGTATAAAAATATTTTTTTTTTAAATACATCTGGGCCCACTCAAAGTGAACACAAATACACTCTTTCACAGTAAGCTACTTTACGCTTGTGTTGTAAAAGAGGAAGATGGTGAAACCCACGACCTCCACACGAAACAGTACGAAAGCTGGCGTCGTCACTTCTAAATTTATTGCGATATGTTGAGCCTCTTTCAAAGCACCTAATTCACTTGAAAGGTAATAAAATAAATGGTGTCCAAGGAAAATAATCTGAAAATTTCTAATGTATTTTGAGCAGTCGTCAAAACATAATTAGTAGGTATATCAAAATATCTTTGGTGTTTTAAACTACATAATATTTTAGTTAATTCCTTACGTTATTTATTATATACAATGTTAAATATTAAACAATACTTATTATATACACCATTAAACTATATCACATAGGCACTTCACATAATCAAAGAACAGTCTATAAATTGTTTTTATTTTTGCATTTTCAATTCCAGATATGTGATTAATAGTATAGCACTATGACACATTAAATGAAAATGAACATAATTAAGTTTTTCAAAATAATTTTTGCTAAAACAATACTGTATTGTCTCGATCTTCATCAACGGCAATGTACATTATCCACTTTTGATTCAAAAACTCAAGTTTCAATCTAGCAGTTGGATTGTAATCCTCCCATAGGTTGTATTCTAACTAAGCTCCTTTGTACTGTGGTGTTCTGAAAACAATTTTTAAATAATTAGTATCTGAAGTAGAATCAATAAATAATCTTTATTCCATACAGTTGTTGAATACATACTTCCATAGCGGATTTTTGTTCCGAGTTTGCTTGATTAGGTGAATCTTTCTTGCCCCTGAAAAAAAAGTGTACAGATACATGAATTAAAAATGCTCTATTCAAGTAAAAGATAATTATTGTACTCAACACGGCATTTAGTGTCACTAATTTTAGTGAAATTATCAAAATCACTTTTGTAACTTTCCATTCATTTGAATAGTTTAAAAATATATGAAACAAAGACAAGATGCCGAAAATATATAATGTTAAGAATCAGGTATTCTGTTGAGAGTATCATTTTGATTGTATGAATGAGGAGCGGACATTGATCAGGGCGCGTCATATTTTTTTAAAATTAAATAGCTCCACCCGAATTCGAGTGATTCTAAAAGAAGTTAAAGAGAAAAACACCTGGAAAAATATGATTGAACTGAACCTGGAAAACCTTGATTCAAAGTCAACTTTTGTTGCAATTAAACCACCAAAGTCGGAAGCCTAATTCAGAGCTCCTTTAAATCCAGCAATTGTATTTCTATGTTACAAAATCTATTTCAAGCACGCTGCCTGCCATCCACAACTATGGAATTACTATATTATTTTTTTTTTTAAATAGTGAACACGGTTTACTGTCCACCCTTCAAATGTCAATATTGATGTGGTTGCTTCCGAAATACAGTAGAACCCCTGTCGTCCGACCTCGGATAATCCGACGCTCCGGATGATCCGACCAATGCGATAAAAACCAGTGAAGTGCTTAACGACGACAAAATTGTTAGCGCTGTTTTCCAACAAGATGATGACGAAAAAGTGAACAAAGACTCCGACAGTGTTGATGACAAGCCTCCTGCCCGGATTTTACACATCTTGTGGATAAGAAAATGGAGGAATATTGCAGCTAAATCCAGAATTTCATATTATAAACAAAAATCTATCAGTGACTTTTTTACCAAGTAGTCCTACTAATTTTTACACTACCTTTTTTTAAAACAAACAACAGCTTTCTTGCATTTTATTGCAATATAATACTTAGTTATTATATCACTTTACAGAATAATACAGCAATTTTTTTTTGTTTAATATATTTTTATATACCTAAATATTGTGTAATATGGCCAAACCATCCCCCTTGTGGATAAAATGCCAAAAAGGAGAAAAAAAAATTGTGTAATAAATACATTTTTTTGGATAATCCGACCATACACCAGTCCCAAGGGTGACGGATTAGAGGGGTTCTTCTATATATTGGAAGTGTAATTTCAATGGGATGTTTTTTTTCCTTTTTGTGCCGCTAGAGGCGCCCTTGCTAATCCGGTCTATTGTCAAATTCAGTGTTGCCAACGGGGGCGATTTACTTCTTCTTCTTCTTATGGTCGCTCACAATCTAACCTCCAAAATATCATTCTAGTTTATTTCAAATTAAACAACTTATATATTATTATACACGATAACTTACAATAGGTTTAGAGTAATCATTGTACATTTTTTACATACTATTACAAATAAAATTGTTCATCTTTTTTTATATACCTACCTAAATACAAATTAAAAAATACAGAACAGCACCCCTGAAATTTATTCTCAAATTTATGCGCAACAAAATCAACAACTTCTTAGCAACGCAATGGAAAACAAACTTCCCAACGTTGGCATCACTGAAAAAAACATCTCTACATTGGCAGCACTGAATTTGACAATAGACCTGATTAGAAGTTCTGCCACCTAGTGTGTATTGTCGGAAGCTCCCCAGAAAACTTCCCATTGTGAAGAATTTAAATCCTTGATACATATGCTGGAGTTACTGAATTTAAACTCACAGTTCAACAAAAAATAATAGTATGTCATTGTTTTGAATAAACTTATCAATGCGCTCACAAAAAAGGAACATAAAGGTTAGGTTATGTAAATATTTACCTGTCTTTTGATTCATCTATATTAGAATGGAATCGGCCTCCTTCTCCACGGACTCTATTCATTGCGTGTCTATGTCGGCTCTCGTGAAGGTATTTCTGAACATAAAATAATACAACATATTTAGTATTCAGATACAAAATATCATAATACTAATAATCAAATTTCTTGATTGATTCTACTTATTTGGGTAGAATAGGTTACTGACGGGTGCCCAATAACTTTTAACCAATGTACCTACCCAAATAAGTATAATGGATAGTTTTTTTTTTATTTTGACTAATTTATAATGAGTTCATTGACAAACAAAATAATTACGTTTATAGCAATTGGGCTACTGAAAATTACCGAATTTGCACCAGTGCTCAAGATGTTTCTCAGCCAATTCAAAATATGTTTTTATTCAATAAAGTTGTGAAGACATACTTGTATCAACACCAAAATTCATATTTATCTATTAAGTTTGTCACTTCGTAGGTAGTGTAGGTATCTTTTTTTGGAGTATCATTCTTGACATATTTGATTTTGAATTCCTAGTTTTTGTATTTGATAATGTAAGATTCGTAATAGAAATAAAATGTGAGTAATTTCTGAATTATATTACCGGTCGCTCTTTAGGTATTTTCCCTAAATCTACAAGCCTCGCCCGGGCCTGCCTCCGCTTCAATATCCTTCTATACTGTCGGGCATTCACATACAGTAGAGGCTCTTCCTCTTGTGATTCTACGGAGGTGGAACTGGTGGTCACGTTGGAGGGCGCAGCTTGGCTTTGGGTCGCCGCATTACCTTGAACCATCTAAAAACAACAAATAAATAGAATCTGAAAATAGACTGTTATGCATCATATATTATGGTAATTTATCTTCTGAATGAATTTGGTGGAACATTACGCAGTTTAGTTTCATCTTAATATACATCATAGATGAGAAAAAATATAACAAACCATGACAATATTCCCTCCATTTAACATAGGTTGCTGCGCCGTGTGTTGGACTGTTGCTGCGGCTTGTTGAGCATTTTGAATTTGTACTAATGATCCATTTATGTTCACATCTAAAAGAATTTATTCAAATACTTTTATCATATAAATTTACTAAAAGGTAGAATAATTATTCATATTCTTTCAGTTCACAACTTGCAATTCATAGATAATATAACAAAACTAATCTTGACAGACAATGTGTCAATCAAATCTCGGACAGCAGAGTTCAAGGGGTGACAACCTTCATTAGTCAGTTAAAAAGTTTTTTTTTTTAAATTTTAAAGACAAATTACAGCAAAAAACCAGTGCACATTTGCAATCAGTTTATAAAAATATGTTCTGCGCCAAGAGTTATAATCAGTTATGCTGAATGGTGAATAAAATAAAATAAATTATAATAAAATGGTGGTGTAGCTAGCACTTCAGACGCCAACTTGAGTGTGTAATTCAAAGAACTACTAGAGAAGAATAAGTATGGAGGATATTGGTGGTAAAAATACTTACAAGCATTTCCTGTCATATGCTGATTATCAATCTGTACAGGTTGGTAAAGGTATGTCTGTCCGTCAGCTCCTTGGACTATTTGGGCTTGCTGACCAACTGGACTGCCTACTAATTGGACTGCCTGCCCTGCTGTTTGAGTACCCCCTGCAAACATAAAAGGCACATCACGTTTCTGAATACTGTAGTTTCATGAGGTCTATGAGTGTGTAAATTCAGTTGGTTAAAACTGCAATAAAATTTTTATATAATTTTTGATTTGGAATGTAAAAAAAAAACACATGAGCATCACGAACACACCGCTGCCTGTGTATCTACCATAGAACATTGAGAACTGACAAACATCAAATATTCAATTGTTGTATCACAATTGAGTGAGAATAAGTGTTTTTTACTAGTTACCAATTTTATTGATTATTATAACCAGCTAACCACAAAATTTAACAGCAGTATCTTGCATATTCACTGATTAAAACCGTTTTTACCTGTCAAAGCAGACACAGGGACCACTTGAATTTGTTGTAATCCTTGAGCTGTGGGTGAGGCCATCTGAAAAGCAACAACTTTAATTGAGAAAAAGAAAAAAAACATTCTCCATTTATAATGATTCGACACAGGAGTAACCTCTGTCTTTAATAATTTTGTTTAAGAAAATTGGGTAGACAATCTTCATCTGAGGTAAACATGTTATTATTATGTGAGGCGCCTTTGAGGTGAAGATATTTCACTAAACGGCGCCATAAAAGTTGTCCAAGTATTATTATTATAAAAATAGTTTTCCTAAAGTATTTAAGTACTAACATTCATCTAAATCATAGTGAGGCAAAAATAGTGGCTTATATCACACAGAACAAACAAAACCTAAGCAAGATTTTTAATAATAAAACAAAAAAAGAGAAAATATTTACAGTTTGCAGAAAAACAATAAAAACTTAACATTTGTAACATGTGTGGAAAATAAAGACAATAAAGAAAATAAAGACAGAAATGTAACAATAATTTCATACACAATATTATTGCTCAGATAGTAAGAAATCATGCAAGATAAGTATTATCAAATTACAACATTTTTATAGATTTTTATGCCCGTTTACAAATCTAAATTGTAATATAATATTTAAATAAATAAGTAAACATTGTACAATGTTTACAAATACAGTTTTTGTTTTTATGAAACCATAAAATCTTGATGATCAAATAATAACAATCTAAGATTGAAAACATAACATATTTAATTAGGTTTTAGTTTTAATAAAAAGGATAGAATACAACTACCTGGATAGTTTGAGCTCCCATCTTTCAAGCAGCATTAAAATAAATATTTCATAATTAAAAATCAAAAAATAAATCATACAATTATTTTCTCTATTAGATAGGATTGCCATTACTTCGAGGATGCAATGGGGATAATACAACCCTATGATCAAAACTAATAACACATAAACATGGACATGCGGATTTTTAATAACTACACCATTATGTAGGTACATAAGAAGGCAAAAATTATAAAAACTATGGCTTTTTACCAATCTCTTTTTATGATAAAATTCAGTAATAATAAATCTACATAATAATTCAGAAATGTTTGTTTTTTTATTTGCCTTTGACAATACTTTTACCGTATACGTGAACATCACGCTCAAAATACAAATGCTTCAGATATTAATATGCCCAGAGCCGTACAAAATGCTAGAGAAGGTTCTTAAATACAATTTGCTGCATTAACTTTAATATATTTAGAGCTATTTAAAAAACTCTATTTTTTTAGGATCTTCATACAAATTTCTCAAAAAGACAGTAAGTCATCTTTTGGAAACAAAATTACTCATGTAAACGTTGAATGGAATCTTGGTATTACGGTATGAAAATGTAATAAAATAATTGTAGATTGATTTGTTATACATATAAATGTTATTCAAATCTTATTATTCTCAATAAATAAAGATTTAATGAAAAAATTTGCAAAATGGTTCCAACATTTTGAAGTTTGACAGGCACAAATCACCCTCTATGGGTGGAATGCCTAATTAATTATCACCCATTAGATTAGAGGGTGTAGGGAATGTAGTTAAGATTCAAACCACAGAGCTCTCTATGAAAACTTGCAAATTATGTCGGCAGGTTCGTATAATATTATGAGGTCGGTAAAACAAAAATTGTAAAAGTGTCATTCTTCTTTTTCTGTGCTTATGTCAGTTATAGAGGTCTGTTAAGCAATGGGAAGCTAGACTAGAACCTGTTTAATTACCTACCGATCAAGCCTGACAATCGGATCAAAACGTATAGCAAGACGGGTATAAGCTAGTAAATAAATAAAAGTTTTATTGCTGTCTATATAACACTATGAGGAGAAATATTTGTACGTTTCAAAAGGCGGACTTATCTTACAAGATCTCTGCCAGCCAACCCAGTAACTACTTAATTAGTTTTTTTGGTCCAAAAAAGAGATTTTTTTCAACACATTATTAATTGGCCAATTATCAGGCACGGTCAAAATGCACTGTATCTTCAAAAAATTTCACCCTTGCTTTTTTATTCCTGGTGGCCTTTTTCAGTAGATATTAAAAAAAAATATTAATGCCTGCCACAGATTTAATATTCACTGGCAATAATAATAACCAAAAGACAATAAGTGTTTGTAGGCAACTTCGGCATATCCACAAGTGTCCATCAGTTTTTCCATCTTCGCAGTATAAATATGGAAGAATGGAATACCTTGATAACTATCTATTCAACGTCGATATTCAAAACATCAGCAACTTGCTATTGATGCCTTCAAAATATCTTCCCAATTCAGTGTTTCTCTAAATAACGTTGTTACTTATTTTGTCAAAATATGGGACAAGTAGTAATACGGGATGGACACTATCAAATACGGGACGTATGGCAACTCTACAAATAGACCATTATTTGTTGCTTTTTCTTTCAATTACACATAAACATCATGCATCGTGTTTTAAGCTCTCTCTCTTCAAAATCAGTTTGGTTCTCTTTAAGATTTGAAACTGTACAAATTTGCAGGGGCTATCTATTATTAAGCTATATTTTTGTTTGTTCTCGCTCGTGTGCTTGGCTTTATGTTTCATTTTTAACTTGCTTGTCTTTTTTTGTCATGATTGCATGTCATTGTGTTTGTTTTTCGTGTACTTTGTACTATTTTCCCAGAATAAAGATTATTATTATTTATTAGCAGGGTAATTAGGTAAAAAAATGATCATCCTGGATTTCCATGATAACAAAAAATTCCTTAGTTTTAATTTTACATACTTGTAGTGTTGGTTGGTTTGCTGGTATGGCATGTACCATAATCTGCTGCCCCGATTGCCCTTGAATCATGTGAGTTGGTTGATTCATTTGCAGCATGTGAAGCTGTTGGGCAGTTAGCACTACTTGCTGTGGCTGCTGTCCTTCATTAGATATTATGCTGTGCTCCATTGTTGACAATTTCTTTACTAAAAAAATACATTTTGGTATCTTAAGCTATTTATTATAAGCCCAATAAATACAACTAATCAAGAAAAAGACATGCAATAAAGCAACTTATCATTTACCAAATAATTATGGAACTTTGAAGGATGATTTTACACTCATTCTGCAATCAATTTTTAGCTTTAGAGATGATAAATGACTATCCATGGCCAAAAAATAAAATATGCTCATTCGTTTCAGATTTTTTATCATGTTGAAAAGATGAACTTGATTGTTTGCCACATTAACAAGATGGCTACTAAATGAGCAACCTCAAAAGACATAACATAGAAAAATAACAATGAAATGACAATAAATAGTCCCTCTAATCTAAAATATTTTTTTAGACTTGTTCAACCACCCGCTCATTTGTAAAATTGACATGTTTTGCTAATGAAGAGTACAACTTACTAACTATTGGGTATTATCCGGACCTTGATTTCCAATGATTGGTCGACGAATTATAGACCAATAAACGCCTCGAGACTCTCGTGTACAAGTAAAAGATTGGTGCAGTTGGCTACCACTCTCTGCAGAGCAAAGAGATAAACCATTTTTACCCCAAAAATATTCAATTTTTATGACGTATTACTATACTTTTGTAAAATGAAATTTCTAGGTTCCCTAAATGAAATAAGTACGTCATGTTATTGGACAAAAATAAAAAATACCATTAAAACTTTTATATTAAATATTCCAAACATAAAATAACATATTTATGAATTTATGTGAATATCAATGACATGACAATTAATATTATTTTGAGTACTTACTATTTTAAAATTAAATAAAGATATTTGGTAAGTTTTAGAGATAGAATTTATCACATAAATAATTATTCCTTAAGTAAATCAGAGTAGAAAATATAAACAATATTCAGTAAACGTCCACACAAATCTTTTACGGAAAAATAGTTTTTAGATTAAGGTGTAACGATAGTTTAGTTGGTTGGTACGTGACAGCAGACGCCACGCGGTGACGCCGTGACTTTAGTTTGTTGTTGGGTATGTTTTGTGTATGGCCGGTTGATTACAAATAGTTGTCATTGTTGAAGCGAGTTTGAATTTGTTACATAAATTTTGGTGTTTTTGTGTTAAGGAATATTCATAATGAGTTTTATATCATCTAAACAAGCTAAAGTAACGAGAGAAGAGTTAGCTAGCGATACTAGCCAAGGAATACGTATGTTTACTTGCAAAAAGTTGCTATAGTAATAATAAAACATGTTTTGTTTGGCTTTGCGATGCATTACATGTTTTCAACGAATCATTATTCGCAATTTTCTTTATCTGTTTGATATTTTAATTTTAGATGAATTGGTATCTAGCAGCGCGAGATTAATGGATTTACACAAACATTTTCTTGAAACTAACATGACAGTGACCACGTACATCAATGTCAGTAGAAAGTTGCTTGCAGAGCTTAAATCTTCCATCGCTCTTACCAAATCTGAGCCCTCTGAAGTACGAAATATCCTTCAATAGCTTTGTAAGTATGGTTTATTTATTCTGTTATATCTCAATAAATGTATCGATTGACATTAAAATTTTCCCTGATTCATTGAGTGGCCTAATCACTACGATGAGGGAATGTTTTTGAGGAAAAAAAAACTAAAAAAGCTTTGGTCAGAGATGTAATGAGTACGGCCAAAAGTAGAATTTAATAATTGTATAAGATTTTATAAGGCAGAAGATTCAGATGCAGCAATTATATTGCAGCTTTGAATTTGACAGGTTTGTTTGATTTTAGTCAAATTGTTTATTTTTCTAGGTTTCATTTGACTTTTAACCATGGCAACACCACACTCTGCAAATCGGAATAGTCCACTTGTAGTAAACAAGAACAAATCCAAGAATGACCCTCAGATGATGAATGCCATCAACAATAATATTTTACGCACCACCCCTAGAAGGCAGGCTGCGCTATTTGCAAAATGGTTTTGCAAACTGATTGACAATGATCGCAGTATTTTAAGTCTTTATCTCTCTAACGATGCTGTGATGCAATGGTTTGGGCGAACCATTAAAACAAAAGAAAAAGTATCGGGGTTTTTGAAGTATGACATGCATTTTACCCATCATAGATTTACGTCAGTGGAAGCTTGTGGGCCTTTTTCATTGAGAGGCGAATCTGAGATAACAGAGTGAGTAACTAAGTTTTGGATATAAGTTTAATAACATTATTCTGTAATTGATATTTTTTCTGTGTTCTTTGATACATTTTAATATAATATAATTATTTACTTTTACAGCTACTTGCATATAGCTGATGATGAAGAAGACCTTGCTCTGCCTTTGGAAGGAGTGACACCCCCTTCATGTCAGTTCACTTTAGACAAACCACTGACCCCGAGGGCTTTGTCAACTAAGAGACGTAGACAGTTTTCTTCAAGCCCAGAAAGTCCAACTTTGCAAACCAAAAGGTCAAAAATAACGCAAAGTCCTCTAAATGATGAAGAGAAGAATCATGTGATTAGGAAATCTCCCAAATTAACCAAGATTGTGGACAATCTGAAGAAATTGGACGAAGGCTTAACAGTGTTGGAAGAAGGACAAGGAGATTGTGTGCCTTCTACGAGTGGAACAAAGAATAGAATTCCTCAAGTTGCTGATCAGAGTGTTGACTATGTTGGCCAGTTGCCTCGTTGTTACGCCGAAATGAAATGCATTATAGACTTTACCAAAACTCGTAACAAGCGAGGTGCTGAGCTCATGAAATGGGAGAGACAGTGCAAGCTGCAGGTGGCCTACACTGAGAACCCCATGTACCCCAACGAATATGTGATTTGGACAATTGCTTACAGTGACAATAATAAATGTAGACGAAACTTATTGGCTGCCTTTGAAGCGGTCTCTTTAGAACAAGAAAAGAATAATTCATCTTTGTGATAAGGTTTTAAGTTGTGCGTGTAAGTGTCAAGTTGTGATGGTAATACTCCTCTGCACCACTTACTCAACCTCAATTGAGGAACTGTACTCGCTTTTATTTTTAAGTTCTGTAGCACATAGTAGTATCAGATTGTTTGACAGGAACCTGTGATATTGAATCTTCAGCATATATGATTAGTTTTAACACCTTTTTGTGTATATAAAATATTCATTGTTTACTATCTTTATAATTCTAGTTGTAGATCACTCTCGATTGCCGCATTAAAAAGAAGAAAAATGTTTAGTTAGGTCAGGGCCTATTTACATTTTACACATTGAGGGAACAAAATAGTTTTTAATCATAAAAAATGATTAATATAAAAAATTTTAATATTATCTTAAGACATGACTTTTTTTGTAAAAATATAAATCCTCTTAAGTTTTGAGTTTGATTGAACACACATACTTAGCTTCCATAGCAGAGTTCATCTAGCAAATTAATTAATATCTAGCAAAATAAAAAAAAATGAGTCTTTTATTTGTGTGCAAAATATTTTGAAGTATAAATTCATTAAAAAATAGACTTCTATCGTAACATTTAATATTTTCTACCCATCTTATAAAGATGAATGCGTACTCATATCACACTTCATTCAATAATATACCTTTGCCATTTTCATTGTGTAGGTATGTATCATTCCATATTATTGAGAATTTAGAATTTCATGAAAGGAGATGATACCATTGTGATATTGTACATAGATATGTAAAAGTTGTTTTATTTTTAGTTGCAGCAGAATTCGCATTTTTTTGTTGTAAGAATATTATTAGTCATTTTCTTTTCATGTCAAACACAGGAATTCAATCATACCAATTTGTAATTTAAAATCTGTCGTAAATAAATCAATATTTAATACATACAAAAAAATCTTAATTATAGTTAAAAATTATCAAAATGTTTCTTCTTCAATGGTGATATTGTTGGCCACCAAATCAGTTTAAACTATTTTCTGGAACTTGGTACAATCTTTCTAATTCCTATCTTAATTTTAATGGTATGTTTGTTTTAGAACCCTTAATAGACATTTTTAATAAGCTGTTGAAACTCTCTCAAATAATAAAGTTGTGTTGTAATATAATATTTCTTGGTTCCTTAACTTTTGCAACACCCAATTATGTATTCTTGGAAATCTCTATTTGAGATTTTTTCCGAAGTTGATACTTATTTCTTATAGGTTTTTATCATTCCCAATTTGAAGTATTATTATCTTGTAGGATAATTTTATTTTTTAGTTACTATTACTTTAGCTATTTCCCAGTCTTGTCAATGTGGGGTAACCCAGCCATGTGCTGATAAAATGAGATTCTGTGACAAGTTTATTTGCAAGGGATTTATCTCTTGAAAAGATTACCTAGCCTGTATTAGATGATAGGCGATGCTTTTCATACCAGTGTACAGGTACATTTTATTATTTTTATCACCTAGTATAAAATGAGTTTGTGCTCACTCAAAGTGAACACTTATACACTATTTTACAGTAAGCTACTTACTAAGGCTTGTGTTGTGAAAGATGGTTGACACCTGGGAGCAAAACCACGAACTCCAGTACGAAAGTCAGTGTCGGAACTGCAAGGCTACCAACCATTTAAATGTTCATTTAAAATACAAAGGTGATTCAAAGCAGGAATTTTTAATTGCTAATAGGAGAATCATATAAGATTTTTTTTCAAAAACGCCTGGAATGTTCTGAATCAACCAAATAAACTATCTAGGTGTTAAAATTAGTTTTTAAACATTTTTGAACAAAAAGCAAAAGAACAATGCTTTAGATATATAAACTTTTTGATAATCTGCTCTATTATGAGATAAAATATAATATATAAACAATGTTATAAAACCCCTTTATTTTTTTTTAGAAAATCCCAGTGCCATTAAATGTAACCCATTTGTAGCTTTTATAAATTTGTCTATGTGTTACTATTTTACAAAAATTTTATTAGAGTATTTTTTTTAAACAGCGTACTACTTCTTAACTTTGTAAAAGTTTTAGTTTTAGAATATTATGTTTTAAGATGATTGCTTATTAAAAGATGTTATATTTTAAGCTCTTTGCAAGAAAGAGTAGGTCTGTTATTTTTTTAACCGAATACATAACTATTTTGTATGTAATGACAATATTGTATTATAATGCTTATGAATCTTGAATAATTCTTCTTAAAGAAATTAGAATTTTCTTCTGGAAATAAATTGTCTAAGGTCATCATAGGTATTTGCGTCTATGGGGCAAATGCGTCAAACAATCCCTGTTACATTCCTTTGGATAATATAGAATGCCTTCTATTATTATAGTTTTATAATTTGCTCCCCAACATTTGCAATAGAGTGCATGTTATAATTATATTATTTGTAGGGATTGTTTCGCATTTGCCCCACAGACACAATTCCCTCTGTTGACTCTAATTTAATCTCATTAATTAAATACAAAATTGGTTTTTATATTTTTTTTTCAATAAATTGTACTTTATACAGTGTAGGTAGATTATGTTTTTAATTTGAGTTGGTCCAACTTTTTAGTTTATAATTTTTTTGTTATTCACAATATAATGTCCTCTGTAATTATAAATATTGTTGTTTTATTTTCATAGTAAAAATATTGAAATTTTATGAAATTATTTCTTTTAATTTTTTTCCACCTTTTTATATTCTAATATTGTGAATGATGAAGCAAGCATTAAAATGAAATAATATTGGTAAGAAAGTTTCCAAACCCATTTCCACTAAAATTCTTTTATGTCAATCTCTCTTACATCCAATATTGGACTATGCCGACGTTGTTTACTTGGATATTACACAAGAGGAACTACTAATGTTTGTATTCGTTTCATCTCTGGCCTCAGAAAATTTGACAGAGTATCTAAGTTCAGAGCGGAACTTAAATGGCTAACTATGTCACAACGACGAGACTCACACATTCTCACATTACTTTTCTCGGTACCTCAACGCTCTTAACTATCTGAGGTCACTCCATTAGCAATAGCATTTCATGGCCTTCCTCTACGGTCTGCTGCGCGTAGCATCCTACAAATCCCAACACATTATTGATTATGTGTCACATTTTATTTATTTTTAAATTTTTTTTATATGCTTATATAATATGTGTATTTTTGTGTATCTATGTATGCGTGTAATTGAATGTATTATGTATTTATTTGTTTATATATGTGTATGTATTTTTTTATATAACATGCAACAGATTAAATGTTATAGGTATCTATAATAGGTTGGTTGGAAGAAATTGCCCTAGGCAATAAGCCCGCCAATTTTGGTTACTTATGTTTATTTTTACCCAATAAAGTGTTAAAAAAAAGTAGTTGAAAGTGTTAGTTTTCAACTACAGTAAGTGTCAAAATATTCATTTTGAGATAATCTAATAAAACTGATTTTTCCCCCATATAGACAGTACTACGATGATTTTTGGATCTGTTTTTTTACACCGTTAGATCATCGATATGGACTTGCAATATTTAGGCTATCGGCAATGGTTTATAGAACATTTCCTCATACTCACCTCATTTTTGGCGCTTAGTGCGTATTTTATTTCCACTATACTTATTACCTAATCAATTTGTCAAAAAAATCGGCGTCTATTTACCCAGTGAGGTTAAGGAAAATGAAATGGAGGATTATTTCGATTTTGTTGTTGCTCATTGAGTCATTGACAGGTTTTTCTTATTTTTATTTAGATTCTTTAAAATTAGGCTAGACAGTTTTTGCAATAGGGCAGCAGGGCAGCGTTTAAAAATGTTTGCGACACAATCTTTCTTGCAATATTCACATTTTCTACAAATAAAATCCGCCCCTTCAGTTCACGTATTCATTGCCCACACTCTTTATCCTTGTTCAAATCAGTTGACACCGAAACTGGGATAGTTTCATAGCATCATCATCCTCAGAGATCTTCAGCTGATAACGCAAGAGCACAAATCATCGTCGAAATTGGACATGGTAGAGCAGAGTTGGTTGATTTCTTCAGGACACTCGCAAGCGCAGGATGTATCGTCCCAAGTTTTGCCATTGGCCTCGCACTCGTCCTTTCCACCTTCAGAACCCTCGTCCTTGCAGACACATCGGCAACTTCCGCTGTCGTAGCGCTGCGTTGTCTGACAATGCTGAAAAGAAATTTTACCTTTGTTAGTGGCAAGATGCTATCCTACATACTACTTTTTTGCCAATTTATGCTATACACGTTGTAACAGAGATAGTTCAAAACATACTTAGAGATAAAAAATACTAGAATAGCTTTGATACATACATGTGCCTGCACTTTGCACCGACACCCGCAACTGAGGTGCTCTTCAACTTCAATGTCGTAAGTTTTGCTGTACCTCAGCTTATTTCTGTTTGCTGAAAGTTTGCTCTCGAATATCTAAAACAAACAGACTTAATTAAGATTGGTATATGTAAATAACGGATATGATCAATGTGCGTTCATAACTACAAGTTGTTCAACTATAGGGACACCCCCTGGATTATATATAAAATGTTACTTTCACTTTACTTGAAAAATTATTTTGCCCCCCCTTAGAAAATTTTCAGACCCTGCTAAATTTATTATGATTTCAAAATAAACCGTTACGAAATTCATAACCTCGACTGTTTTTTTAATAGGATTTACCTACGTAATGGAAGCAGGGTTGCCAGGTTTTTTTTCAAAAATATACCGAACCAGTGTTACCGCTTGATATCCGGGAAGATGAATGTTCCAAAAAAGGTCATTTTCAAAATTTGCTATCCGGAAAGTGGAAATTTCATCTAAAAAAAGTCATTTCCAATATTTACTACCCCGGAACTTAGGTACCTAACAGTTTTTCTCTAAAAAAAAAAGAATGTAATTTTGAAATTTGCTGTCCGGGAAGTTCACTAGGAAAAATGAAAATCATTCCCGAAAATAAAAATACCAAACACTCCATAGTTCGGTATTTTTTTTTCATACCGAACATGGAGCAAAAATACCGAACAGTTCGGTAAGATACCGAACACCTGGTAACCCTGAATGGAAGTATACTTTTTTCAATTACTGGCCTTGCCTCCAAAAAAGAAGATACAGCCAGATTTAAATGAAATTAAGTCAAAATAAAACCGAGAGATCAAATTTAATAAAACAGAGAATAATATAATACAAACATGTTTTTTTTTTTACAAAATCGAACAATATTTTATGAACTCCTAAATAATTCGTAGAAAGCAAGTCAGTGGGTACATAGAGGAAAACTGACGTTATTGAAAAGAAAATAACTGTCCAAAGACTCCCTCAGTGGACTTCCAAAAAAACACGTGATCTAGCGTTTCTTGGCATAATAGGGATTGAACAAGACCAAACGCAAGTACTTTGCATTATCGAATTTTTCTAAAACTCTCTACAAAATGAGAACTCGCAGAAGTTCTTGATTTCAAGTAAAAAAAAAATCCTTAAAATTTTACAATACCTACTCACATGACTGACAAAACTGAACAATCATTATTGGTTGAACCTATTACAAATCTACGTCTTTCTTTTGTCACCATCCACGGAGTGTTTCCGGTTTATATGGGTTTAATAATAAAACATCTCTAAGAATTCGTTCACATAACGAATGGATCCGAAGAATTTTATAATTAACTTGCGGTTTTCAATCCCACACACGAAGGATTTATTTACGAAAAAATTGGTAATTTATCTTTTATCAAATAGGATTTCCGCAAAAATAATGAATGTCGCACAATGTTTTGAAGAATCCATATCCGACATTTACTCTGAGCATCAGTGTAACGAAGAGCACAGATCTGACACTCCTAACTACACATGCAGTTATGAAGAATTAAAGATCAGATACTTTCTTTGAACTACAGTGTAAACGTAGAACCCAGATCTGACACTTCTAACTACACATGCAGTTATGTATGAAGAATCAAGATCCGATACTTTCTCTGAACTACAGTGTAACGTAGAACCCAGATTTGACACTCCAAACTACAATGTTATGAAGAATCAAGGTCCGATACTTACTCTGAAGGTGACGTTGTTTTTCTTGGTGGGCTGGCAGGACAGCAAGGCTGTATTGCAGCAACCACTGCAACGCTTGACGTGAGCGCACTCTGGCAGGTAGAGCACGTCGGCGGGGTGGCTCTCAGGAGCTAGCCTGATGGTGGTCATCACGGGGCTGCATACTTGCTTTATGGATATTCCTGCGAATTAACAATAATAAACATGTCTATAAATTCATATTGATTAAAACTGGACAGATTTATAATATAGAGTATAGAGTGTTATTCAAGGATGACTTATAATGACAATATTATTGTTCTGTGCACTATATTTCACTTGTATTTAGGTAGGTATGTAATACTAGCTTTCCCGTCAGACGTTATCCTGTCTGTAAGTACCTCGTCCTTACTTTGAAAATTGATTTCGAATTTGAAATTTATACAAAAATACCTTTAAAATATTTTTGAATGTTAACATTATTTTTGAAAGCTCGAAATAAATCCATCAAAGATCTGCTTAGGTACCAATATTTTTAATGTCAATAATGGTTGTCAGGTAAACAATACTTTTGTTTTATAGAAATTTTCATAGATGGCGTTGGCGTCGCAGGAAATCCGTTCAATTTTAACTTTAATATTATATTTTATATTATTCCTTATGCATTTTTCATAGTTATTATGTTATCTTTTTTACCGAAATCCCAGACTTTTTAATAGTTTTTTATCCGGAGCGGAGAAGAATCCAATAAATCTAACATTGGAAGAATTTGTTCAGCTGATCTCGAGTTATAAGTGTTCGCACTAACCCGACTTTTATTTATATTATTAGATGTAAAGAACTTTTATGATCGTGTACCTGTAACCTATGACACCATCGATTGTAAATCTGTTTGCCGTTTCTAGGAATCATAATCATAAAAATAAAAACTCAATGTCGCATCAATGTTTGCCGAGCAGGAGTTAAGTTTTCTGCTTTGACTAGGAAGAAGATAGTTATAATTTTCTTGGGAACACGTTGAATAGTTTTATTTAAGTAGGTATTATTATAACATTAATTTGTGATTACACCTTCTGTGGGGCTAGTTTGGGACGAGTTTTATGGAAAGCTTATTGCACGCTTATAAACGTGCAAATAGTGTTCTAAAACCAAACGATCGAATCGTTTGACAATTTTTGTATGGAAAATTTTCGAAACTCTTTCGATGATCGTTTCGATATTCGATCATCGAAAACTTTTACTAGGGCTACTGTATTGCATAGAACACCACCATTCCAAATCTTCGAAGAAATATTCAAACAACACTACTTGTCTATACATAAAGCATTGAAACATTCTTTACCAATCAACCGGTCCCTTCCAATCCTTAGACAGCTAGGATTTCACCTCAAGTAGAAAATTCAAGTGAAAAAACGATAGGTCTCGGATATCGATCCCGAGACCTCTCGACCAGAAGTCGGTACCTACGCCACTAGACTACCGAGGTCGGTGGGAAATAATACTGTCGATATGGAGCTTTAGATTAGGTACGTATTTAAAAATTATTTTTCAGATAAGTGTTTGAAAACATAGGATTTTTACCAACCTCCTTTAGCAGATTTTGTTGTTGAGCCGAACCTACCTGAAAAAAAAAATCACAATGGTTATCATCAAATAATATAATCAGTTCGTCCGTAGCTCGGCATTTTCGTCAAAACTAATCATACTAAGAATTCGGCAGTGGCTGCTCGGTTGTCCTCGGGAAATATAGGTATATTGTTCCTACGTACACTGTTGCTACGGGAACAAGTACAGCTCAAATTAGGACCCTATATAGGAAGGTATAACTTATTTATAAGACAATCAAGCAATTTGACCCGTTTCTATGCTTTTCGTCGGTTTTGCTGATGCTAAATACCTATGTAGGTACATAATACTAGCAGAATCGCTTTTTTAGTAGTCCCGTACATAAATAAATAATACATAATAATAATAAATAATGCTTTGTTGTTATAAATTAAAAATACATTCCTGATAGAATCCATTCACTAGAGTCAAAGGGCGGACTTATCCCACAGGATCTCTTCCAGCCACACTTATCCTTAGCCAGACTTATCCCACAGGTCAAAAAATCTCTCACTTTTTCTACTGGTTAATGATTAGGCTATACAAAATAGGTGACTAAGACGTGTTGTTTTTCAGCTGTCACTTCAATGGTGGATCCTCATCATGTCTCTACTACATAATGTAAACTAGGATATTATCTTTAGTGCGCGGAAAGTCTATTGCGTCAAACCCCCTCCTCCCTAAAGGTGTAGAGATTACGTAACACGTAGCTACAGTACGAGTATGTAGGTATACCTATAGGTATTTGACAGAATTTTTGAGGTTTCAAGTGATAAGATAGGACGGATTGTGGTTTGGGTTGACTCAGATTGTACGCACTTAATCCAGTGGAGGGCCGACTTATACATATTTTGAATCACAGTTCGACCACTAAGTTTTACATATCTTTCGAGATTTGCAGATGAGGTGACTAATTTCACTGTTCAGAAACATTGACAGATAATATGTGAAAGATAACTCACTGACTATTGATAATTGGATGTTTTCACCGATTCCATTGTCATTGTAGAATTTATCCTTATTTTCTAAAACTTCCTCCATAAATACTGATACATCCTCCAGTTCGCTTAATCGTAATGCCAGGTTCAGCGGCAGCTGAAATCATTTCAAACAGTACGCAATAAATGATATAATATCGTAATTAAAATAATTGTAATGAATTAAATACGATTTTTTTTTATAAAAATGTATTTGTGCTCACTCAAAGTGGGCAAAAAATAAATACACTCTTTAACTCCTTCACAGTAAGCTACTGAAATCTTGTGTCATGAACGAGGGAGATGGACGGCACCTGGGATCGATCCCACGAAACAATGCAAAAATCGGCGTCGGAACCGCTATAGGCCAACCACCATCAACTACTTCAAATGATTAGTTATTTTGAATTTGAACCACTATAGATTTTCACAACCATTATAGGATGCCATCCATTTGTAGTGATGGAGGCAGAATGGTTTAGTGCGTAGTTTTACATCAACAACCTTTGCTTTTAGGTCACAAATCACCATCTATGGGTGGAATGCCTAATTAATTATAAAAAAAGTGCTTTTAGGTGGTTAAATTTGAAATCCCCGGTCCATCATGAGAATCTTTAACATCTCTCCAATATTATTGTATGTTACAAATACTGACATAGGTGTCAGTAACAGCCGGGAGAACTATAACTGCTTGAAGAATTCTCTACCAGTCAAACGGTCCCGTCCAATCTGATACATGATTCCATCCCCGAATAGAAATTTCAGTGAAAAAACACACCGAAAAACTCAATCGGGAATTGAACCAGGGACAACTTGATCGGTGCCTGTGTCACTAGTATCGGATCGGGCAATACATATCGAAGATAATATGTCGTATGTATTGCCCTACAGACCAATCGCTTTTGATATACATAGAAAAACTGTACGACTTCGTATGTGCCTACCAGAAGAGAACCTTCGTTAAAGTCGGTATTGTAACTAGAGATGAAACGGATAGCATTTTAGCCGGATACCGGATGCCGGATATTTGGCCAACCAAGCCGCCGAATACCGGATAACCAACCGCCGGATATCCGGCGTAATTGTCTGGTTGGTTGGTGCATCCATATGGGATCATTGGTAACATTGTCGAAAAAACTATCAACCGCATTAGTTAGTCTGGATTAGTGTGGTGTAATAATATTTTTTTCATATGATTATAGACTAGAGTGTTTAGATTTTTACATTTACCCTCGGAACAAGGTCGTAGCCAGAATAGCATTAGTGCAGAGGTTCCCAATCTGTTTAGGTTTACGGCTCCCTTAATATCCAATCCAATCCAAACTCCCTTTACGCTCCACTTAGGGGCATCGGGAAGTAACAAGACCTCTCCATTGCGATACATCTTGCGTAATGTTTATGACTTCTTCCGTGGTCATCGCATCACACACCATGTCCAGATTCCTCAGCTCTGCTTCGAGAGAGCGGAACACAGTATGGGAGGGTCTTCCTCGTCTTCGGGACCCTGATGGGAGGAAGAACCGCTGTTAAAATATCAGTGCAGTAGACTTTAGTGGAGCCCGGGCAGTGCGTAAAGTACCGTGGGTAAAACGCATGAATTACGCTTTCATAGGCGGCATAATATACCAATTGGACTGACTCCGTTGCCGGAACGTTATTGTTCCAAAAATCACGAAATCTATTTGCATCTTCCAGCAGGATGACGAAACGTATTTTTACTAAACATTCCTTATTTACGGATACAAGCAAAGCCGCTTGCTAACTCTATATAAAGAAATAAGTATTCATTCTCCTTAATTTACCCTTATTGCTAATCAATTTTCTAAGTTGTAGAATTTTTCTTGTCATTACAAGGCGTATTTCTTAAGTGTTACTTACTAAATAAATCAATTAGTTATCCAAACATATCTTGTTTTACTATCCGGTATCCGGCCGGATAGGTGCTAGTTATCCGGCATTCGGCCGGATAGTTTTTACGCAGCCGGATAGTTGCCGGATATCCGTTGCAACACTAATTGTAACATGTGACACATCTCGATGGAGGTCAACTTAGTTTATAACCATAAATTTATATTGTTTCTACTTTATGTATAGGTAGTTGTCCTCTGTAATGTGTTTTGTCATAATCTACATAATAATTCAGTAATTTTGTTTCACTCCAACTGTATGTCATAGCATCACGCTAAAACCGTAGGTTCTGCGTTGAATATTTTTCTTCGCAGTTTTTCGCAAATACAATTGTGGTAATCTGAGATACAAATATTTACATTTCATTAAATATATTTTAAATTATTTACAAATTTCTAAAAATTTAAAATCTTCATACAAAAATGAGAAAGTCATGTTTTAAAAGTAAAATTATTCGTCTAAATTTTGTGTAGAACTGTAGCATTACGGTATGAAAATGTACAAAATCGATCGAAGTTTGATTTGAAATACAAAAAATATAAGTAGAAGTCTTTTAATTCTTATTTTATAAAGATTTTCACCGAAACTTCTTATAAAATATGTACGCCATGACAGATGACTAAAGCCGGTAAAGCAGAGTTCGCTTGCACCCTCTCTCTCCTAAGGTACCTCATTAAATTTATCACTACAGTCATAAGTAGGTCAAACTAACTATACATAATAATATTATACTAGGTAGGTAGGTACCTATATCTACACACAGTATGGAGGTTTTCATTAGGAAAAACTACACTTATTATAATACTAAGTAGGTAGGTACCTATATCTATACACAGTATGGAGGTTTTCATTAGGAAAAACTACACGTATTATAATACTAGGTAGGTAGGTAGGTACCTATGTATAACTACATTCTTCTTTTAATTTTTTCGCGTATTCAACAGTGCGTATTAATTTTTCCTCATCTTCTATTTTTTTTATAAATATTGAAAGTGACATTAGTTTTTCAAATTTTTCGCATATTTAGCAGTGACTCTTATTTTTTTCCTTTTTTGAAACATTAGCTGTGTACACATTCTAAATCTTAGCGTGAAAAATTTTGAAAATGATAGATTATCTATAACATATTTGACCGATAATCGCTCATTTTTTAAATCTTAGCGAAATTTTTTTTTGAAAATGAGCGATTATCGATCAAATCTTAAAGATAAATCGTTACGTGTGTACCCAGTTATTAAGATAATATATACTCCTGCCGCCGTAGACAAATTCAAATTGGCGTTCGACTACAAACAAAGATATCGCTAATGTATAGTGCGAAAAAATTAACTGTCCACTGGAACATATAAACATTTATTCAAACCAAACAATGATCCTTATAATATAAAATATAAAAAGTGGACAGTTAATTTTCTTCCTACTCTACATTGTCGAAGTCGTTTGTAGTCGATTGCCAAATGCATTTTGTCTAGGCCTACTGGTCCTGAGAAGGGGAAAGCTGCATACAAAACCTGTTCAATAACCTACGGCTCAAGTCTGACTAGCCAAATCAACAACGTAAAGCAAGACGGGTATCAGCTAGTAAATAAATAAGTCCGCCCTTTGGTTCGTATGTATGTGTTCAAATTGCTATTTCAATTCAATAAAGTGTTATTTATTTATTTATTATTATTTATTACCATATTTGATTTTTGCCATCGTCAATCTTTCGAATTTACTCGTTTCAAGGTTGTATTCTATGCTTTTTTTAAATGTTTACAATGTACATAATATTATGTATGTGATTTTAATTTCTGCAAAGCTATTGATAATTTCCATGTATTTTTTATGTCATCAATTTGATTTTTATCATTAACTTACTTCGTTTCTTGTAATGTTTTTGATGGAGCGATCCATATTTCCCATTATTTCATCATAATTTTCATCAGGAAAAACCACTCTGTCCGGATCCATTCCCGGTCCAACCCGCCGATTAATCTGATGGGTGTTCCATTTTCGGCGAATGGAATTGGTATTCCTGTCTTGCATAGACGGACACATTTTAATTGACAAGATCAAAAGTATTGCGTACAGTGAGATGATCATAGTAAATATATTTTGTCTTTTATTGGAAGATTAATCTGAAATGAACAAAAGAAGCTAAAATTAATTATTGTGCTAGCTTAATCATTAAATTACTCAGGGGATTTTGCACTACACAAAGTTATTACTTTATTACAACTTAATAATAATATTATATGAAAAAACGATAGTTAAAGTTTACGAAAATAAAAGAAAGTGTAGGTATACGTAAGGCAAGGGCGTCGCCAGCCCGGGGCCAGAGAGGGGGGCAATTTACCCATTCATAGGCTATTCTCCGTATAACCTTTATTATGGAGGATGAGAAAATATGAATTTTAGGTATAGTCAAGAGTATGAAGAGTTTTTAGGATTTATCGGCAAAACACGGTCTTGGAACTTTGGTTGCTTTGCAGTTGGCTACATTTTTTTAATCTCTAGAGGGGGGCTGTCCTTCCCCTGCCCCCCTTGGCGACGCCCTTGACGTTAGGACTCTCCGAGTATCGAATGGTTTTATTGTAAATTATGATCATGGTATTTTTTGAAGTTACAATGTATTGTGTAAACTGCTGTAACCTTGTATGTTTTATTAAACTTAGTGGGTAAGTACCTGCATTTTCGAAAACTACACGACATAATTCTTATATCATCTTTACAATAAACTCTTACGTATTTCTTGACATTATAGTTACGAGAGAGACACATCTTAAAATATAAATGAAAGTCGGCTTAGTGAGGACACTTCTTATAAGTCGAGATCGGCTGGACAGATTCTTCCGATGTTTGATTTATTGGACTCTTCTCCGCTCCGGATAACAGAATTACTAATAAAAAGTTGAAAAATGGATAAGAAATAATACAAAATATAATATTAAAGTTAGTACGGTACGGATTTCCTGCGACGCACCAACGCCATCTATGAAAAATCTATAACAACAAAATTATTTTTTATACTGCACCTGATGGTAGTTTCCTCTCATTCTCGCATACCAAATTGCCGCGCTTACAAGTAGCCCATCCCACTTACTCCACCGTTTTGAGCGTTTTAGAAATTTTTCATACAAAGGCAACAAAATTATCGGCCATATTCAAAATAAATGTGCACACGCGGCATCGGTACTTCATAGGCGGATGAGGTAGAATGTGTGCGCACGCATATATTCTCAAGTAGTTCCCGCCTGAGCTTTGAATACGAATGAAATATGGATGTTTTAGAAATATTTAAGAAGTATTTATGTTTCTAGGGGCGCAGTGCACACTATGCACATATTATGAACGGGTCGCCTCTGGTTAGGTCTGTCGGGGAAGCTAGTAGGTAATTATTGGAATGAAAATGTGGTTAACTAATAATCAATTGATCCGTCATAAAATAATAATCGTTATTAGGTATTGTTTTTAGTAAGTACAATATTAATATTGTATACGACGTATAATTACTAAACAGTGTTGGAATAGTAAACGTGTTTCATTAACTAACTTGTTTGCTAGTTTTGAAATAGGAGGAAAGATAAACGACATTGAATGTTTGTGACTTAAAATATTTGCATGCACCGGAAGAACAATATTTCAGTACATGATAACACGTTACAAATTATAAAAAAGGTTTAAAAGTGTCGATGTAAACACAAGAAAATAACATATTATGTAGGTATTTATCAGTAGGTATAAACACAAGAAAATAATATATCGTTAATATATTATTATCTACACAAGTATAAAAATAGCTGCTCGTTTAAGTATTTCGGTTCTTTAAAATAATGGAAAAAGAAAAAAAATATTGATAATAATCGATGTTGTGGGCAACATCATTGCTAGCTTCTCTACCTACATTATTTTTATTACTTTTTTAACTATATGGTTGAAGCTTTATTGGTACTTTTAAATAGGAACATAAAAAATATTGGATACAGGAACTGGACTGAATAATCCTTAAGACAGGTTTCCAACCAACCAGCATAATCTTATTGTCTTGTACAAAGATTTGGAGCTACGTAAACACATAATAATAATAAATTGCCACACATCAATTAATTATTGTTAGTTTATAATAATTTCAATACTTTCATTGAAGCATTTTGAAATATAATTCTGTGTATCGATAATATAATAATAATAATGTTTACCTAAAAGTGTTTCCTTTTCTCACTTTGTGTGTCAATTTTTCCAATTATTGACATATTATACACACTATATTATTATTCACTTTTACGAATTAGTATTTTGTTGTTATAGCGGTCTTAATGACAATGTTCTTTTGCATCTGATCATCACGTCTAGAAACCAATGTGAACTAATCAAGACTGGCTAAGAAGACCGGCTGGTGTGTGAATGCATGTTGTTTATGTCGCAGCTTCTCTGGCGAGGCGGTCACACTCATCGGCCCTCTACAGCACAGCCCATTTGGATTTTCCATGAATCAATTTAATTCTTATAAACGATCGACTAATAACCTTTGCAGATCGGAGTTTTGCAAACGAGGAAAATGGCAAATATATGAAATCTAAATGAAAGTGTCACTATCTCATAGTTATTTATTCAAATCATTTTAATCAAATGCATTTAGTTAAAAAAGATCATATTACATTATAATGTATTTTCATTTTCTCGACACTTGATAAAACGAATAGTGCGAACAAAAGACAAAATACTTATTGATGAAAATGCAATTTTTTGTATGGAAAATTTCTTCTTGTTCATTTTTATAATAAAACTAGCTAGTTACCCGTGGCTTCGCTCACGTGTTACTGTATTTGCTTTCTTTTTGAGATTTTGAGGTAACGTTAACGTTAATTTTGAATAACTGACAGAATTATTTTTTTGACTCGGAATTTGGAACAGCATTGTTTAACGCACGTTGAACAACAGTTTTTACGTTATCTCAACAACAAATTGTTAACGTTGGAGCTGTCGTTAATATTTCGACTTGGCCTCCAGGCGTGATGCGATGACCACGTAAAGTAGGTCTCCATTTTTATAATAACGTAATATTCTCCCTTTTAAGCCCCCCCGCTCACCGCAAGCCAGCCCGGAGGAAACTAAACCGCAGCAATCCCGATCCGCACAAAGCCAAACCCTAGCCCGATTGCCAAAAAGACAGCCGCACACAAATCAAGCCCGTGGCGGTTCCCCCCAAACCACCCCATAATACGGGAGGCCTTGGACCCACTCAGGAGAATAGGTTAGGCATAAAGAACTCTCCATTGCGCTCGAAGTCGTCCGAGGCTCATTGTGCCTTTTCTAACCGGTTGAGGTTTAAGGAAGTGAGGTGGTCAACCTCAGTATTCTAACGGTATAAGTAATTGGCGTTCGACTATAAACGAATTTTCGACAATGTAGAGTAGGAAGAAAATTAACTGTCCACTGTTTATATTTTTTATTAGATGAAACGGATATCGGCAACTATCCGATATCCGGTCTATCCGGCGGCGTAAATAATATCCTGCCGGATACCGGATAGTAAAAAGAGACATGTTTGGATAACTCATTGATTTGTTTATTAAAGTATCACTTAAGAAATACACCTTATAATCACAAAATAAATTCTACAACTTAGAAAATTGATTATCAAGCATAAGGTAAATTATGGAGAGTAATTCAATATAATATTTCGTTATATAGACTATTAGACTATATAGAGGAAAACAGCAGCTTTGCTGGTCTTCGTAAGTAAGGGAAGTTTAATAAAACAACGTTTCGTCATATATCATCCTGGCTGAAGATGCAGATAGTTTCCGCGATTTTTGGAACAATAACGTTCCGGCAACGGAGTCAGTCCAATTGGTATATACCGCCTACGTAAGCGTAATTCATGCGTTGTACCCATGGTAATTTACGCACTGGCCGGGCTCTAGTAAGGACTTCTTTAGCATTCTACGAATTTTATAAATTTTTGAAAATAAAAACACCGATATTTTAAAGGGAGCGCTTTTCTTCCTCCCGCAAGGGTTCCGAAGACAAAGAAGATCTTCTCATACCGAGAGGGTCTTCCTCGTGTTCTGCTCCTTCGAAGCAGAGCTGAGGGATCTGTAAATGGTGTGTGAGGAGGTCATAATATCCGGCTAACTGCTATCCCTTTCGTCTCTATTTTTTATACGTTCCAGTGGACAGTTAATTTTTTCGCACTATACAGTGACGAAATGATATGGTCATTGACTTGCCAGTGTTTTCAAAACAATTATTTACGATCTATCCTAAAATGATGTGAGGATTTTGTAGATAATTTTAAAATTTAATATTTTGCACTTTTACTACATTTGATATAAAATAATTTACCTATTGACTTCATAATACTATTTACCTTTTTTCAACATAATATTATATCAACTTGCTATTCATGGTTTACGCAATAAATTCAAAGCAAGATTACTCACATAGTTTTTTTTTTTGCTAGTGTTTTTATGAAATGGCTTCAAATATTTTGACAGATGTCACAATCCAGATTCTTTTCGTGAACTTACCGTAAATTATTTTAGTAGAGATAATAAATTACTAAAATAGGTAGGTACCTACATAATGATTTTAATGTCGATCGTAAAAAAAAACAATTCAGAATCGCTGTACAGGATGCATGGTACGAAAAATATATTTATTTTATTTTTATTTTGACACTTCTACGCAACTTGATGTTGCTTTTACAGTATATAATAATATTATACAAACTATATTATGGTACATAATATATACTTTCAACTTAACTTATCCTTACAATTTATATTCGTGTGGTTTTAAATCAAAATAGAGATGACCAAAACATATTAATATTACACCTGCAAACTCAAATACATGATATTATAAAACCCATTTTACTTTCATTCTATCTGACATTTCAAAATTCACGCTTACATACCACCACACACACACATCCTCACACGCTGCATTCACACATACACCATTCAGTAATATAGCATGTCATTGTCACTCAGTGTTGGTGACATCCGAACTACAGCGCCACTACGGCCAGTTTCAACAACACAAACTATACAGGGAGTTCGGTCACTCGATACTTATCAAATAACATTTTCTTAAAACGATTTAGCGGTGTTGCAAAAATATCGATATCGCCTAATCGGTTCCCCTCCCTTAGCATTCTTTGCATAGGTATATTATAAGTATAGTTTGTTGTAGCAAGATCCGTGCTGAAGGTACACCTACCCCTGGTTGTTCTTTTTGGTATGTGTAAATTCACCATTTGTAAAATTTGAGGAGAGTCTATAAAACCGTTTATCAGTTTATATAGGAATACCATATCATATACGTAAAGTGTTTACGTGCCTACCTACTTCAATATATTTTTCGTCTGAATTCACGGAAAGTGTATTATTTATCTCTTATATAAAAATGGAACGCTAATTTGCGTGGTCATCGTATGGGTAAGAACACGTTGAAAGCCGATTACGATCCGCGCCGACCAGCTCAAAGATTGTTGTCTATGGTTTCCATGCATTTAAATGGGCATGTCGGAAAGCGGGTTCCTGCTTTTTCTGTGGGTTTCCCCATTCAAATGCATAGTAACATTCTTTGCGCCGGTTGGCGCTAGTCAGAATCGGCATTCTACGTGTTTCTTACGAGAACAGCTGAACTTATATCGCCCATTTTTTTTGTCGTGTTTGCTTTTGTCTGAAGGGTCTTATGAAAGAAAAAAGTTGCACGGAATAAAAATAAAATTTCCATATTATTATTACATTTTTTCTAATTTTGTAATTAAATCAGGCGTTTGACAGGAATCAGTTGTTTGATGAATGATACGATTCACGGAATGCTGATAGTAAATAATATAATGATATGTTTTATAACAGATGCAGCGGTTACAGTTATTATATTAAGTTGAAAAATAATATAAGGACTACGTCGTCGTCTGTGTTAAATAACTTTAAACTGAAATCAACTTAAAGTTATACACAAAATCTCGAACATATTATTTATATTCCAAGGCGGGACGAAGTTTGACGGGTCGGCTAGTTCAAAACTATATTATTATTATAGATTACGCAATAGTTTCGACACGTGTATTGGAGAAAGTAGGTTGGGTTGGCTAGGTGTACCTACCTACGTATATTCATACACGCTGCACCGGACCAGCTCGCGGTGTATGTTGTATGTTTATTGTATGAAACGATGTCGTCAATAAATTAAATTTTTACAAAAGTTGTTAAGAAAAGTTCGAGATGTACTGCTATGATGTATATATTTTTTATAGAAAAATCAATTATCTAGTTGGATGGTTTCGTCGTTTATCGATATTTTTATAAAATTCTGAAATATATGCACTGAAACTCGTAAATTTGTCATAAAAAAAATATTTTTCTTTATAAAAAAAGTTTGAGAAATGCTGGAACTTTTTCATTAAACTATATTTTAGATATTGTATTTTTCTATAAACATACACATTTTTAGGGTTCTAGATTTTATGGTTATCGAGATATATGAAAAAATTAAATAAAAATTCAAAGGTTGATTACCCCTGACTGAAAAAAAAATTCAACATTCTGAGTATACAAATTTTGTATGCTTAAAGTATTCAATATTTTCTGAAATTTTAGGATCTGTGTATCAAGCGAATCAAAAGTTATAAAGAGGGGACGGATACACACACATACACGTTGGAAAAATGCCCCTCACCCCCTCCCCTCTAATTACTTATATCTTTTGAAAACGAAATAGTATAATTTGACTCTTTCTGAAGAAATCATTTTTTTGAAATTTCGATAAAACCAGTTTTAAACTTTTTAGGAGCCACTTAAAAATCATCCCTTTTTATATGTGCCCTTTTTCGTCCCTTTTAGTTAAATTTTGGAAAAATTGCCGAATACGCTAACACTCATTTCTATAGAAAAATTCATATGCCAAATCTCAAGTTCGTACCATGTCTAGTTTCCGAGATATTCGCATACTTTGAAAAACATTCAACCCTATTTTTCACCCCCTTAGGGGTGGAATTTCCAAAAATCCTTTCTTAGTGGAAGGTTTTGTATTGAGACCTACCTGATTTCCAAATTTCACTTCTCTACGATTAGCCGTTTGGGCTGTGCGTTGATGAGTCAGTCAGTCAATCAGTCAGTCAGTCAGTCAGTCAGGCACTTTCCTTTATTATTATAGATGAATCTGTGTTCACTCAAAGTGAATACAAATACACTCTTTGACTCTTTCACTTAGATGAGAGTAAGTGTTAGAGACATCCCTCAAATAATTATGTATTGCCGTGCCTGAAACTTGATTCGCATAAGATGAAGAGAAATTTTGTGAAAGATGTCGAAATCCATACATATTATCATCTTGATGTTTTAATTAAAAAAAAACTAGTTAGAAATGACCTCTGACGTGGTCGGCTCAAAAACAAAGTGGCCATTTATTCCATGTTTCGCTGCCGATAAAATAGATATTGGCATGTATAATAATGATAATATACCAATAGTTAACACTACCCTCTTATGTATACACATTCACATTGTAACGTATGTATGATATGCCTACATACATCATGTGTAACAAATGTTACAGTATGTGAACGAATTATTTCTAATTTTCCACTCCGTCAAAACGACGGAATATTTTTCTTTTCTTTCCATGGTCATATTTTCTTATTTGTCCCAAAAAAAAACAATAAAGGATTCGTATGAAAAATAATCATTTTTAGCCGAAAAATATCAGATAAGTTCAAAAAGCTTTAAGAAAATGTATAAAAGCATAAATAAATTATCAAGGGTCACCTTGAATTGGTGATCGTATCAAATCAGTTTCACGGATTTTAGTTTAATGTGTCAGAATGCCCGTCTGAGACCGTAGATAGAAAATAGGTCAATAGACAAATTTTTTTGTGGTAACTAATAAAACGACACTTAAGAGCTCATTCCCACTTCTTTTTGTGCCGTCCCAGATTCTGTCTGCCTCGTATTGAATTCAGTCCACGTCACGCATGGATCGTTACACGCGATCCACGCAATTATACAATAGTGGATCTACGAGATGGGTTCAGTCAATATACATTAAGGGGTTGCCCCCTCCCATACCCCTGGATGTTTCAGGAACCTAAGTTCTCTAGTAATTTTATCCAGACTTTGTAAACGAAAAAAAAAATCAATAAGTGCAAGGTTTCAGAATAAAGTCAAAGGACTTCATATGACGCGAAGAAAAAAAGAAAGAAAAAAAAAAGATCCTTGCAACAAATTATTTATTTAAGTGTAAATTAAAGAAATCTTCAGATTGAATTGACAATTATAATTAAATTAAATTGCGGAAATTTTGAGTTAACAGTTAATGATTCTTCCACCACAACCAAATCCCACCAAAAAAAAAAAACAAGCTACAACACATACTTAAACCAAAAATAAACCCATCACCATCTGTTATCAGTAGGGTTATTCTCGTAGCGGTCTTAATACGCTCCTATCTTGATTGACAATATTAAAATGGCGGATTGGTATTCACAAAACAAGATATCTAGCAGATATCTTAAAAATTCGTTAGGTTTGAAATATTAGTATGAAATTCTATGTAATCGGCATTCCCGTAACTATCTTATAAACGTCAAATTCAAGGGCGACCTGATTGCGATCATGTCTTAATCTTATCGTTAAGTGATTTTTAAATGCGATTGATTGCGGGAATAAGGCTCAAGATTAAGCCCACACCGCACAAAAAAAAATAGAAAAGCAAAAATATGTACCTACTCGTAATAAAAGATTAAAACCCAATTTACAACTTTAAAGATTTACGAAAGTGTGTACGAATAGGCAAAGTTACAGTCTGTTACAGAGGTAATGACTTTTCAAACAAGTAACATAACGAAACTACGAGACTGGTGCCTCGTTGACAGGCTGTATCAGGTTTTCCCATTGTTCTCTCCAGTTTTCTGCGAAGGCGTAAAAACACCTAGAATTCGTGGGATGTAGAAAAATCTCCCCAAACCAAATCGGCCTGGGCGTGTCATGTGTGAAACCAGCCATCATTTCGTCTCTCGCGATGTTCATCATGGGGCATTCCCAAAGAATATGGTCCGAATATTGCCGTCCTCCCCCATACGGACACCATGGATCAGGTGCCAGACCAAGATCATAGAGCTTTGCCTTTAGATTTCCATCACCCGTTAACAACTGTGAGGTCAAAAAATCAAAGACAATGAATTTACGGCTCAATCTTGATCTTATGTCTGGGAAGAAACGATACACCAGCCTCGCAGACAACCCACAGTTCCATCTATCTTGCCAGACCTCTATTGTTTTTTCACGAACGCCTTCAATTACATTTTTTAAACTACCGCGTACTGCAATTATTATAGCTATCACACCAAAATATTCGACGTATCCCTCCACTTTAAGCGATCTAATAGCTGAAGACTGCAAAACCTCCACATCAGCCGGTAAAACACCAGCAATTACTGGTAAGCCAGCACTAGCAGCAGTTCTACACGCCCGTGTTAAAGATAACAATACTGTAGGGCTATTCTCGTAACCAATCGCTTTTAAAAATCACTTAACGATAAGATTAAGACACGATCGCAAGCAGTCGTATTCACAAAACTATCGGAATCTAATCTTTAATCCTATCTTGAACTGGATCATTTTCATACTGATATTTCAAATATAACGAATTTTTAAGATATCTACTAGATATCTTGTTTTGTGAATACCAATCCGCCATTTTATGATTGTCAATCAAGATAAGAGCGTATTAAGACCGCTACGAGAATAAGGGCACTGGTCTCTGTCCTCTTCAAGCTCGGTACTCACTTGCGCCGCCATATCAATTTTATCAAAAAGTTGCATGTGTTCCGCTCGCGTTCGCTTTTCGAATCACCTATACACTTAACCTTTCGATTAAATTGATGCGATGTCACACGTTCGCGGCGCAAGTGAGTAGGATGCTTTAGAAGAGCTGAGGCTCCAATATGGAGTCTGTGAGACCACCATATTATGTTACCTGGGCAACAAACGTTGCACGATATACCGTAATCAAGGTACTCGGTCTAAAACCCCATGTCCTGCTCTCCTGCTACTGAGCTTCCGTAGAAATGCAAACAAAGTCTTCGACTTATCACACTTGTCTCACTACAAGCTAAAAAACTAGTGCATAACGGAATATACCGTTACCATCAATAATGTATGGATGTGAAACGTGAACATGGATGAAAAAATAAGAATGTAGTATAAATGCAGTAGAGATGGGAGCTCTACGAAGAAAATGTGGAATGACTCTGTGGGATATGGAAAGGAATGAAAATATTTGGAAGGAATGCGGTATGGAAGTACCTAAGTGTTGTGACAAAGATGAAATTTAATAAGTTGAGATGGTTTGGGCATGTGGAAAGATTGGATGCAAACATCAGAATGACGTGGATTGAACACATGAAGTGGTTGGTGACCCAGCGGTTACAACGCCGGCTTTCGTACTGCGGACGTCGTGGTTCGATCCCAGGTGCCGACCATCTTCCTCTTTCACGACACAAGCTTTAAGTAGCTTACTGTGAAAGAGTCAAGGAGTGTATTTGTGTTCACTTTGAGTGAGCACAGATTCATTAAAAAAAAAAAACACGTCGATTCCGTCAAGAAAGGCGAGGTCAGAATAATAATAATATAATTCCTTTATTGATAATTACCTGAGTATAATAATATAATACAAAATAATACAAAATAAAAAATTGAGACAAAATCGCTATTAAGTATTGAAATTCTCCCCGAAAATGAGTAAAACTCGTGCTTCGGGGAGGATAAAAGAATCAGAAGCAAGAGAAATAGGAGAGGTTGTATGAGAAATGGGATGTGGGTGGAAAAAGCTAAAGAAGTGTGCTTGGATAGAAAAGAGTGGAGGTCCGGTATCTATGCCTACCCTTTACGGGACAAAAGGAAAGCTGGCAAACCGGACGCCAATTCCTGTCAGAGCCGACAAAAAATCGTTGCCGTTTCATATAAAATGTATGGATCCAATACACGTGGAAACGAAAAGTGGAGGTAAACAATATCTAATAAATTATTATTATTGTTATTGCTATCAAGCTGCCAGCGAGTTATCTGCAAGTTCAAGTGTGACGAAGATATTCAGCGCGGCATTATATACAAGGCTTCTGGCTTGGTAGTAAAGTGACGCCACCAACGTATCCCCTTTCAGTTTACCTCCGGCTCTCTACAGCTGTGGGCTCCAAAGATTGGCTTCCTCTCTGCCTAGTTCCTGGTTGTCGCTCAACCCGCTGTCTTGTTTCGCTGCACTCGTAACGGAGGACCCACGTTCCTGAAAAAATCGCGTATTGCTGAAAAAAAGGATTTAACATGGGTTGTCCAATGAGGTAATCATATCTTGATTTTTTTTTCAATACATATTTTTTTAAATTTCAATTTATTTAATTCTCTTCTTCCATGCACTGCCCTTTTGATTTTATCGTGATCTTTGTTTTTTAAATTCTCCCTTTAAAGCTCCAATTAGGGGTATAGAGAGGCTAGAAGAACCCATTGTTTTTAACTGCACTTAATCTTCATAAACGTCTTGTAAAATTTAGTTTCTGAATTAAAGTTTTTCGCATAGATTTTCATTATTAGTATGATTAAACTGAAATCAATCCTTCAAATTCTTTTTGGATTTTGTGAGGAACACTGTAGAACTTCATTTTAACTATTATAAATTAAAACAAACTTTGTTTATTCTACTAATATTTTTAATAGTTGCAATTAATCATTTTATCGTCAAAACACGGTCATAATTAACGTTCTTGATCATTAGTTGTCTATTCTCCATCTACATTTACAAAAATAAAGATGAAGTCATTTTTTTGTTTAGATATGCATAACTATTTTTTATCTCCATCGAATGGCACGTGCATCAATTATCTACCAGCCATATCCATAACATCATTATCTTACAGTTTTTACATTCTTCTTTTATTCCCTTAAGGTATCCAATTTTATATTTTTGGGTTCATTTTGTCTCCTCCTTGAACAGTCTTGACTAAGCCACAGAATTATTTCAAATTTAAAATTTGAATGATTTTTTTTCCGGTAGGTACCTATATACAAATAATATAATTTTGATCCAGATATATTAAGTAAATATGTAGGTACCTATATCATTATTAAACATTTAGACTTAATCCTTTTTACATTAGTTTAATCTTAGGTACCATAATAATTCGGTAAACATTGCTTTTGATGGACGTCTATTCTTTCAACAACATAATATGTAGCATATATTATAGAATATCGTAACGTGTATCACATGTGATTTATTAACAACTACACCGCCATCTCTTGGATTTTTAAAAAAAAAGTTACACAGCTATAGATGAATTAATTGTTTTTATTACAAACTTATTATTTTATGACCCGTCGAACTTTATCCCGCATCCGAATCAACAATAATCATTATATACATAACGAAATAAAGTATTAGCTAAATTTAATTCAGTTTTTATATCATAAACAGTGTTTAATTCATGCAATAAGTCAAAATTATTTTTTTTATTCTGGATTACGTCGAAGTTCGACGGGCGGGTCAGCTAGTTTATTATAAACATTTCGTGGAAATATAAATGAGAAGTAGTTGGTAGCCTAGCGGCTACGACGCCGGCTTTCGTACTTTTTGTTCTAGAGGTCGTGAATTCGATCCCACGTGACGACCATCTTCTTTTTTCTCGACACAAGCTTTAAGTAGCTTACCTTGAAAGAGTGTATTGAGTTCACTTTTAGTGAGCACTGTTTTATCAAAAAAAGTATCCGTCGAGTATATGTAACAATTGTTATTTTCTCATATCCAAATGAACCTATAATTATTTAATGTTAAATACCGTCTACGTCTATACGTAGTCTTCATCTGATAAAACTGTGAAAACTTTTCTCAGAACTTCTTACACGAAATAAGAAGGATGGTGATTTGTTGTCAACAACTTTGTATTAACATTTTTCCTTTAGGTATATTTCATCAGCTATATTGTTATCTCTTATTTGACAGATAAATAAACTCACGTGACGCTATTAAGCGAAATCAACCAATCTTTGTTTTGAACAAAATATAAGTAGGTATCTAGATCTACCTACTTTAATCGACTCGAACAATAACAAAACGTCATGAAAAAAAGTTCAAAATAAGAACGTACTTAGGTACCTACTTTAAATTTTGTAAACTTAAAGCGGATTAAAAGGCTGGCAACATACCTAATAATGAATATTATGTAGATTGTCTTATAGGTAGGTACGTGAAAACCTTACGCTTTCAAGAGGCTTGGTTGTCTATGATAAGAGGTTCGTTGACTTGTCAAGTTTCCCATTGATTGGTGACGAATCAATGAGACGCTGATGCGGCTGATGTGAGTTTGTCATATGACACCTACATGTATTAATTCCGCTATCGACCTATATGTAGTAAGAACAAGTTACCCCACGTGGGTTACAACGTTTTGTTGCTATGGGGGTGCATGTTATAGGTATTTCTACGAATTAGGAGATATTCTTTGATTACAGGTCAACGATTATTTAATATGTGCATAATAACTGCATTTATGTACAACATAATTAGTGAATCACTGACGTTGATTCAATTATTCCTATTTTGACCATGAACCCGTAATTCATCTAAAATACATACACTGTACCCTTCCTTAGCCTAAGACAACTAACACATAGCTTTTTTAATTATTGTTTACGCAATTAATTTGAGCTTTTTAAACTATAGAAACAATGCAATACCTACTTAATTGATTACTGATGATTGTGATAATTCTTACTAGAAAAAGTATTAATGCCATGCTGTATTCAAAGCAGTTCTCCTGCGTTTATAGGAAAATTTAACTCGACTGGGAATCGAACCCGTGACCTCAAGAAGTTAGGGCCTAGTTTTTTTTTATATAATGAATCTGTGCTCATACTCGAAGTGAACACAAATACACTTTTTACATCTTTCACACTTAGCAAAGGCTTCTGTCGTGAAAGTGGAAACGGGTGGCACCGGGATTTGAACCCACGACCTCCAGTACGCTGAACGTACGAAAGCCGCCGACTGATACTACTAGACCACCTGATACCTCAGATTAGATTTTTTGTAGCGGGAGATTCTAAGATAAAAAATATAAAATGTCACTGGAAAAAGCCAAGAGAGTTCGGCTCAATAGAAAAGTAGAGGTTTGCCGGCCCTCTCTGCCTAACCTTTCAGGGAGATAATTGTTATTTCTTCTCTTTTCCTCAGAGATAACGCCATGACGATTCCATGTGAAGGAGGGGAGAATGGAATGTTGTATGGGGAATATTTGCAGTTGGAGAAAGTTCTAAGCGGTCAGAGGATGCTGAGCGCCAGCTCTGACAGGCCTGTCCATGACGAGCATTTGTTCATAGTGACTCACCAAGGTAAATATTTATATGCTTTACGCTTTTCTCTTTGAGCTTACTACTTTAGCAAATAATTTTTAAGTGAATACATAATATGGCAGAATTATTGGGCATAATAATATGACAAAAATCATGAAGGCTAATTCAGTCTATGGTGACTTGTTGGCTAAGGTACTTCAGGGAAGGGTTGATTCACCAATTATCCCCCCCCATCCTCCATCTTGGACCCCTCTCCTAGTATGAAAGCTACTGCTACGATCGTGACTACTCATTGGTTTGGAAGAGAGTACACACATATTATTACAAGTAACTAGCAGCAAAGCCTGTCGGACGATTGGAATAGAAAAGGGGCATTTGTGGTTTGGTTGTCCTATAAGTCAGTTAGTCTGTTATATCGTGACTAAAAAGTCCCAATTTTACTTGATCGCGTTGAGATCTGCGAAAATACTAATACATATTTCTTCCCGTAACAATAGTTGTATGTAGGAACCTACAACAACTGTTCATTGTCATAGACATTGACAATAGAAGAAATGTGTAATCAAGAATTACACATTTCTTCTATTGTACTATTTCCCGCACGCGGATATGTTTTTATCAATTGTCGTAGACATTGCCTGTTGTTCGACAGGATTTGTTGCTAGTAAATAATAGATAACCCAGCGTGAGCCCATCACTTCTACAATTATGGAGAAGAGATGGGCTTGGATGGGACATGTGTTAAGGTTGCCGAATGACAGTTGGCCAAGGAGAGCTCTGTTCTTCCTCCCATCAGGGTCCCGAAGACGAGGAAGACCATCTCATACTGTGTTTCGCTCCTTCGAAGCAGAGCTGAGGAATCTGGACATGGTGTGGGAGGAGGTCATAAACAGTGCGCAAGATCGAGCGCAATGGAGAGCTGTTGTTGCCTCCCTATGCCGGCTATAGTAGGGGGTAAAGGGAGTTTGGATTTGGATTGGAAATAATAAATAATGTCGGTGAAATGTTTCAGCATACGAGTTGTGGTTCAAACAAATCATATTCGAGTTGGATTCCATCAGAGAAATGTTTCACGTGGATATTTTGGACGAGAGTCACACCATGGAGGTCCTCAAGCGGCTGAACAGGATAGTCCTCATACTGAAGGTGAGTCATAATCATTCTACACTTAGAAAATTGTAATATTTTATCAAATAATAATCTGCGCTAAATTGAGGCATGATGCGCAAAAAGTGGACGTATTTGCAGACACGTCATATAGCTAAATGTTCTGTCAGCAGTGGTGTGATCTTCACTTGACTTTTGTGGTGTTGTGGTAATCCAGGTAGGTGTACATTCTCTGGTCTAGAGAGCCTAGCTAGATCTAATATTAATTCGTGGGAAAATTGAATAAGTCACGCTAACTCTGCAAAGGCTCTGATCAAATTAAAGTTGGAGTGGTCAACCCCCGGCCCGCATTTAATTTAGTTACCTACATATTTGCGGCCCGTGAAATTCATTAGATTTGGCAAAAGGATTAAAAAAATGTCGCACTTAATTAAAACTTTAAATCAAGTCGTTGAGGAGGACTTTTTTAATGTTTTTTATTTTTTTTATTTCATGATTTATTCTTCACATTTGTTCAGAGTGATGTATACAATATACATACTCACGCCTAGTTACCCAGCTAGTTTTATTTATACACAGGTACTACTTGTGCCTAGCAAATCCCGGCCCCGTGACGAGTGTACAGCGTTTCAGAAATTTGTGAAATCTTTGCAATCGATGATGTAATGCAAGCCCGCATAGTTACAATGTATTATTTTGGAGCCTATAAATAAGGCTACTTGTAGGTATCGAACGCTCTTTTACATTAAACTCTGGTAGAGGACACAGCTCCTTACCAAGCCACCAGCAGAAGTGTTTCAGTGCTCTACCTCAGTCAACATACCTACCTATATACAGTCCACAAACAAGGGGTTCTTCTAAGAGGGACATCACACCCTATCATCACAACTAGCAAACCATTGCAACACACTATAACATCTTAAAAAACAATTTTGGCAGGGTACCTATACCTCTTTTTATTGTCCTGATATTCACTGGTAATATAAGATAAGCAAATAATATTTAATTTTAAATGCAATTAAAATGGCTTGACTCTCCCATGAAAATTTAATTTTCTTGGTGGGACATATGTGTAAATAATTTATTACAAACTGATTAGTTTTTTCCCCACGGACAAAAACCCTTGCATTAACGAATTAATGTGATCTTCTTCTTCTTGTCGTGTCATAACTACTGTGCGCGTATATATGTATTTCTTTTTAAAAACATTATAAAATAAAAAAATAAAATGACAAGGTGTAAAACGTTAAAATTAAAAAACAAAACAATAAAAACGAGAAGACAAGGTAAGTAGGGCAGCCATTCGCGAGCCTACAGGTGGAGATTTTCCTTTGCCCTTTGTACGGCCACATCATTTACCATAACCAGATCCTGCTGTCACCCGACAACCCAGGCGTGGGCGTGGGCACGAAAAACAATGGTCCAGGTCCTGTGTCTCTCTGCATGCACACTTCGAGTCATCCTCATAGCCCCACTGGTTGAGGTTTGTCAATGTTCGCGCGCATCCGGATCGAGCACGTTTTATCGTTCGCCATACAAGCCATCCATGGTAGGCTCCGGGCGCCAGACGTTCACTGGGTGGTAACAGCACGTATCCCTCCATCTTTCAATGCGAGCGTTCTCCACACTTTCTTCCAGTGCAGTGCCACTCTTAGCGAACGAGTTTCTAGATTTAAGGTGCGCGGAACAGGAGGCCAAGTCGAAATACTAACGTCAGCCTCCAACGTTAACAATTTGTTGTTATTTCCATAGAGATAACGTAAAAACTGTTGATCAATGTGCGTTTAACAATGTGGTTCCAAATTCCGAGTCGAAAAAATTGTTCGAATAGTTCTGACAGTTGTTCAAAATTAACGTTAAACGTTACCTCGAAATCTATGGAAACATTACGACGCTGCCGTTATATCGAAGACGAAACACATTTTATTTTGGTTTGGAAACAATCTTCAATTTGGTTAACATTAACGTCTGGAACGGAACAGTTTTCACGTTTAACGTTATTTATTTCGACTTAGCTCCGTGGGCTGTGCATATACCCAGGGCCGTCGCGTGGTTTTTAGGCGCCCAAGGCGAGGCTTTAATCAGCGCCCCCCCCCCCCCCCATAAAAATTACTACTAGTTTTTGAAAGGCGCCCGTGTCGCCCACTAACTTAATACCGCTTTTAAATCAAATGAATTAAGTCAAGATATGATTTGGAAAAAAAAAACATCTTTATTGCAAACTTAAAAAAACAAATAAAACTTTTTATTACAAATTCCGAGATGATTTAGCATATGGGTGTTTATTACTTTTTTATTGAAACTTTTTATTGAAAATATTGCATTCGTATGGCTTTCCTCCGCTATGAAGTCGCTCGTTCCCTGGATTGGCTATGCTGGATAAAATTTAGTTTAAGATTTTAATTAAAAAATTGATGAAATTTTTTATTGCAAATATTGCATTCCTTTGGCTTTTCTTAGCTATGAGTTCACATGTGAATCCCTGGACTATATTACAAATAAAATAGAATTAGTATTACCCACGGCGGCGCCCCTCGTATCGCGGCGCCCTAGGCGACCGCCTCGGTCGCCCCACCCACGCGACGGCCCTGCATATACCAATGCATTAGGTGACGGGAGTCATGCTGTACCCTCTGTCGCTCCCTGTCTGAGGTCACAGACCTTCTCACGTCTGGTGGTGCATTCCGGCAAGCTGATGGTATAGGTATTCCGTTTTGGTTAGTTTCAGGCCCCAGTGATTATCCTCATAGTCTCATTCAGAGACACGTCCACCCTCTTGGCGTGGGCGGAACCCCGCAAACTTATTAAACTTTTATTAAAAAAAAAGATCTCAATACAGACTGCAAAGACTGAAATGGGCCGGGCACGTACAGAGGATGCCAAACTCTCGGGCTCCAAAGGAAATACTACTTACGGGACAACCAGGGGGAAGAAAAAAGGTGGGAAGATCAAGGCTAAGATGGGAGGATGCAGAAGAACTGCGTCAGGTAGTCAGCTGGAGGACAGAACATGTTGGAGAAGGCCAACTCCCGATTTGAGATGTAGCCCCATTGAAGAAAGAAATATAATAGTTGAATCGGACTAATTTTACGTATAAAAATTAACTCTTACCGAGCATCTTCAACCGTTATAATTAATAAGTACAATAAGAAGTTGGATTACATCACCTGTAGTGAAATAAAGTGCGGAATCCACAAATTCTTTTACAGGAACATACATACCTAACTGGTACTGGTGTGTATGTGTAGAGTGGAGTACCTACTTGTGAAATAATATCAATAGAGTTTACGTACATAATATGCCGGGCCACGAAGGAAAGTACACCAGTAACAGAAATACGCTGTCTAGGATTAGGTGGAGTATAAATACAGTTCGGTTGGTTTACATAGGGAGGTATCGAATTACTTTTCGACGGTGTCAATGTGTTGGCGGCCTCGAATGATAGTGACGATTATCATGGCTGACCAGGAACTATAGCTACCTTTATGGAATGGTTGCTACGCTGAAAAAGTCACGTGCCAATCCTGGTTACAAAAAGCTCCAAATCTTAATTTATGTTCATGGTTTTTTTGTATTCCATAGGGGAAAGGGAGAGGACTAAAATTCTTTTCTGTTTGGAGATACTTTTTTCCTTCATCCAGTAACATGCCATTCCTTGTTCAGATTTTCTTATTTCTTCGAGTTCTGAGCTGGGCTTAGCCATCTCAGATAGGTACTTTTTGAGATGTTTTGAAAGCATTCATTTTTCTTGTTCTTCTTTCTCGTTTACCTACTAGGCTTGTAGGCGTGTTATGTCCCTGCTGTGTTGGACTCTTGTGACGTGGGCTCCCATTTATCCTTTCATCTTTTGGGTGTTCGTCCTGGAAGTCTGCCAGTTTGGGGAATGCCATCTCTAGCCGCCCTTACAGCTCTGGTATCCACCATTCTGGACACATGCTCGTTCCAGTACCTTCTTGTATATCGTACCCATCTGACAATAATGTCTTGAACTCCGTATATCCTTCGTATTTCTGTATTCCGTAGGTACTCTGTCTGGAAGGGTTTTCCAGCAATATTTCTGAGTAATTTAATTACACTGACAGTGTCGGCTCTGGTCTCAACTCTGTATGGCATGATGATATCATTCATTTTTTAAACTTGTCAAAATAATCTTTGTAAACCGGGCTTATCTACTTCCCCAACGTGCTACAGTATTTCACATTCTTAAAAAATATACACATTCCTTTCCATATCTCATATTCTTTTTTCAAATTCCACGTAAAATACTCTAATCTATATTCTCAATTTTTGCCTATACATATTGGCTGAATATCCGTGGGAAATTCTAGCCGTGATAACATTGTTGCCGATGTGGTCTAAGAAGTCATTCTAGCGTAACATATTGGTGCACAGGACTTAAGAGAATTAGTTCGATAAGCAATGAGACACTGAGAGGGACAGACGTATAGGAGAGGGAGTTGTAGTGTGTAGGACTGGCGCCCGGTTCTAAGTGTAATCAGATAGTTCCTGAATGTAGCTAGATATGAATGTACCCACATACACGGGAACAGAGACGATACATTTTCTTTCCGTTCAAGTCTAACACTAGGTCTGAACATAGCGCAGACGAACATAAAGGCTGTTTCATGAAGCCGTCATGGGAGAATATTTGTGCCTAAACTATTTCATCTTTTCAAAACTAATATTTTTATGCTATGATTAAATCAATGGATATTGAATCCATCTCGTGGATCCAGTGTTTCTATAGAAAAATAACATGGATCGCATGCACCGAGTCAAACGTGGCGTGAACGGGATGTAATATGCGGCGGACCTTGGTGTGATCACTTTTCCGTTAACAATGTTCGCCATTTGTGGTAGTCTCTCGGTGGTCAAATTCAAATCTAGAAATTATTGTGTCGAATAATTCGAACCCCATATCTATCCCCCATATCACTGTGCCTCTTGTAAAATGTCCTATGTAAGGACGCTTATGCAATGGGTTCCTTGAGAGCGGTCCGTCGCGTCGTCTGACAAGACGGCTGTCTTTGAAAACTGTGACAATGTTTTTTGTCGCTACGATAACAACATAGACAATGTTCTACACTGACACATTCACCGCTATTTATAGCAGTACCGTATTCATGACAAAACGGACCATTACACCTTAAATTCATATTAAAAGCGTGGGATATTATTTTTATATATAAGATTAATTTAATGACATCTGTTAGATAGTGGTGAGAACATTCATTCGGTTTAAGGGTATTTGACCTGTAGGTAGGTAATATTTGTATATTTACAATTTTTAACACACTATCTTTTTATTGATTTTTTACACGAAAGTCACGTATTTACCTTGTGTAATTTGGTGAAGGTAGGTACACATAAAATTTAAATGTTATTAAGTAGGTAGGTATCTGTCTAATGTTGTTGGCGAAACCGTTATTTCGATATCGTCCTGTTTGATTTACATACATAACGCCAAGTATTCTATTGATGCTATTATGTTTGTTACATAAATAGTAAGTGAATATTTTCCGGAAATTTCATGGCGAGATATTTCGATGTCAAGGTTAACGCGATAATAGCTAATCAATTCGCCATGAGGTCGTGCGGATGTCAGGAGAGGAGAGCCGCTATCTTCCGAGGGTTCACGGCGGCACGCTACTGTACTGACCCGAACATAACGACTCGCACAAAAATAAGTAAATGGTTTTCAAGAGAAAACTCTTTGATACGTTTAGCGTTCTCAACAGTGAAGGATAGCGAGTCAGTCGTATGCTCTCCTATTGCCAACCAAATAAAATTTGCAGGGTTTGTTATCTATGAATTGTAGTATAGTTTTTTATGATAACTTCTTGAAAAAATATATAAATATTCTCCTAGAGCAGCGGTTCTTTAACATTTTGGAGGTCTGAACCCCTCCAATTTCATATGCAATTCACCGAGCCCTTTTTAATTTGAAGAGAGGTTCAGTGATAAGTAGAGACTGGAAAATTTCGCGATCGCGATAAAACGATTTTTTTTCGCGAATTTTGAGGTTTTTGTGCAAATAACGCGAAATTTGAAGTTTTTGCGCAAATAACGCGAATAATGTGATTTTTGGAGGGAAAATGCAAATTTCATACCTATTTTACAGAAATAATATGATTTTGTAAAAATAATATTTATTTATATAACGTATGGCCAGTTCATCACAAAAGATTATAATACAATCGATAAGAAAAGTATATTTTTGTATGTAGTTAAAAGCAATAAAAAGGATTGGAGCGCAGGAGATATTTTCCTGCTCAAATGCCCTAATAACAAAAAATCGAAGGAATCTTTCAACAAAACAATATTTTTTTAGTATTATTTCTGAACGTAGTATTAATTCTGTCTGTAGGATTGAATATTGATTTTAATTTTTTTTTAATTTGATTTTTTTTTGCATAATATTACTTTTAATCAGATTTTTTCATTCATTTGGCAATGTATGTTTATAAATATTGTTAATTATACTATAAATTCTAAAAATTGCTATTATTCTTTGTTTTGCCATAACATCTACCTTCATTTTGAACAAATCAACGTTGAAAAATAACGCGAATTTCCGTGTTTTAGAGCAAAAATAACACCGAATTTCTCCAATGTACCAACTAAATTTATAAGAAATATAATGACGTTTTGAAGAAAATATTCAAAGAATACTTTCTAAGTAGGTACAAATATTAGAATAGAAGAGATCAAACATAAATTAGTTCATTTTGGCTGAAACATAAAGGTTTCGTATGATTTGATAACGACTAAACTATATTTTGATATAAAATAAATAATTAAAAAATAAGGTAGGTACTTATTCTGCATCAATAACTCGAAATCATTCAAATCTGAGTTAGCACATCTATTTAGTTTATTATACTCTACTACCTACTATTTTGTTTGTTTACAAAATTTTGTATGCAATGTCATCTTCATACATAACAAACGCGGATTAAAATATTTTTTTTTATAAATGAAGTAAACACTGCTCAGTGAGTTATCCGTAATCTTACGATTAACGATTTTTTTTTTATAAATAAGAAGGTTTGTGTTCGATCGAGCCCAGTTTAACAACCACTGGCTATGAACCCTTGAAAGATTGTGGAAAATTTTAGATTCGAAAAAACTTCAAGATTAAAAAAAAAAAAATACAAGTAGTTGCTTCCTGACCCACAACAATACTATCATATACTATACCCATAACATTAGGGTTACCTACTATCGAATTATTCTAAAAAAAAAAAACATAATTAGTCATTCATATTTTTTATAACTATATAGGTACTTAGGTACAATATTTTTGTTTATAGGCAGAAATTTTAATATGTTTTTGAAAACGGTAGTATATGCATGGTATGTATAGGCCTTTATAGGCAGATGAGAATAGCCTATTGCGTATTATTATTTTAAATATCCCATTTTTGTTATTTACCTACATACCTACACACAAAACCTAGTTTTGAGCATAGAAAGACATCAAAAGTATTTCGTTATTCTAGATTTTGAGCAATATCAATGATCCCCTAGCTTGTTTATGAGAGGGTCATCCCTATTTGGAACCCTGATGGTAGTAAGGACATCCCATGTTTTGACTATTATTATAGGTACCCTACTACGTTCCGATAATATTCATTTATCAGAGCAGATGGTAAAAGATGCCAAATGGCAGAGGAGAGTATCTACTAATTTTCTTCTAACAAACCACAATTTCCTCTCATGTTTTTTTGTCCCCAGAGAACGGATATAATTTCAGTTCAGAAAATGTCATTGACATTTCAAAAAAAAACTTTTCAATAGTCTTGTTCTTGATCCGGATAATCTGTTCAAAGAATTATTGTGGAATTTAATGTCAAGTGAGGTGGTTAGTAGCTTAGGGGTTATTTAAGTCGCCAACTTTCGTATCTATAAAGCTTGTAGGTTCCATTATTCCGGTGCCGAATTAAGCATCTTTTGCTAAACGTGTAAGATATAGGTATCAAGTTCACTTTGGGTGAGCCCAGAAATATGATTTCATTAAAAAAAAAAACTGTGAGTGAGTAGTGACAGCCAGTAGTGGTTACGTAATTAGGAAAGGCCAGCAGCTAAGTAGTAAGAAAAGCTCTGTATGAGCCCGAAATATGATGTAAGCCAGACTTGCGCTAAATATTGGAATGGATGTAACGAGCGATATCCAATTTAGTGCATGGCTGAATATTTGGCGGCAAGAAGCAGTTGAAGTCGAGGTGTATGAATGACATCAGTACCGCGTGTGTTGGGGTGAACCAACTCCCACTGACACACTTTCACTCTTCATAATTATTAGGTTTGGGTGTGAAATTATTCGCCTGGCAACATTCACACCCTATAGGTAGATACCTACTAAATAATTCTATTTAGAATGGATACCTTACCAAAATCAGAACAAGTATATAGGTATATGAACACTATAGGTGGAGCTGATGCCAGAACGATAGTGAAGTATATAATTTTGGCAAGTGGTTTAATTTAATATATTTTGTTTGAATAGCTACGATTTAAAAATGATTGGACACCTATCTTTTCGCAATGTTGAGTGAGTCCATACTTTAAGAAAAATTAGACCAAGTGGTTTTAGGTAGGTATACCTACTCCTATGCGTTGCAGACGTTGCAGTGCCATCAGTCATTTGGTGGAGCAGAGCATCTTTAAAATTAATAGTTTTGAATCTTGTTCCCCATAGATTCCCGTTGTTTAGGTACATACCTAATTGTTTAAAATGTTGATGAGTTGGTACTCAAAATGGTTCTAGTTTGGTTTCCCGTTGCGCATATAAATATAACAGGCATGAGGAGTTCGTAGAGAAGAGGTTTCAGCATAGCTTTCCATTAGTTAGTCGACTATCTTTTAGACCAAACTACCTGTAGACCGCGGCCCGGCACACTTTTTATCCGAAATATGATTTAAAAAATTCGCAAATCCATTCCATGAAACCTGAACAGGATTTTCATTACAAACCATATCTTACCTATTACAATAAAGTATCAACTATTTGCAGCTAACATTATAGCTAAGTGGTATTCAAAAAAAAGTTGTTAGATTAAATAGGTTATGAACGTTGTATCATTATGCCCACAAAAATATTTTATCCATCTAAGCCTAGTTTATTTTTTTTAAACTCAAATATGAATAATAGTGGGGGGGTCCATAGCTTCCCATTGCTTACCCTAACAGAGAAATGGATATTTTACCTACTTCTAATATGATTCGTTAGAACTGTTATTAAAAATGTGCAATTCAAACTCTCTTTTGGATGTTTCAGCTTCTTGTGGATCAAGTGATGATCTTAGAGACAATGACACCACTGGACTTTATGGATTTCCGTCATTATCTGTGTCCTGCATCTGGTTTTCAAAGCTTGCAGTTTCGTCTCATTGAGAACAAGGTAATTTTCTATAACATTATTTAGAGAAAAATTATCAATCTGTTTATTAAAGATATTCTTGAATCATGCCGTGGGGTTGCCGGCTCTGCCGTGGGGTTGCCGAGGAAATCGAAAAATTATGTCGGGACCGTGAGGTTGACCACCTCACGTCCTTAAATCTCAACTGATCAGAAAAGGCACAATGAGCTTCGGACGCCTTCGAGCGCAATGGAGAGCCCTTGATGCCTCTGTATGCTCCTGAGTGGGGCCTAGGCCTCCGACATTGTGGGTTGTTTTGGGTTTTATATTTATTCTCTTTCGCCAGTTATAAATCTTCTACCAGAATAGAAATCTGTGCCCGAAGGGGAAAACTAATAATAATACGAATTTAACACCAAATCTCTAATTTTTTTTAGCTGGGAGTAAAAATGGAACACCGTGTCAAATATAATCAAAAATATTCAAATGCTTTTGGCAATGACCCAAAGGCAATGACTGCTATTGAAAACTCAGAGAAAGAACCTTCCTTGGCAGAACTAGTCCAGCGGTGGTTGGAAAGAACTCCCGGATTGGAAAACGAAGGGTTCAACTTTTGGGGTAAATTCAGAAGTGCTGTGGATAAAATGATTTTTGATTTAACAGAAAATGCTCAGGTAACTTGTTCAAGCTATCCCATTGATTATTTCCTAGAAAAAAAGGCTTAATGTTATGTTTAAACCCAAATGTTTATTTTAGAAAGACCAAGGAGATTTGTACAAAATTAAAATGATTGAAATCGAAAATAGAAAAGAGGTCTACAGATCCATTTTTGATCCAGATGCGCACGAAGCTTTGGTTTCTAGAGGAGAGAGAAGGTGATAACAATATATAAAATAAATCTGTATGCAGTGATGCTCTACAAAAATTTTTCGAAGGGGTTCCCATTCGCAGTTTTTATTTAGTTCTCGCATGTTTTCAAATTTTGAAAATAAGATCACCGCTTTCGGTAGCCTACGGCACGTGTCGTAGTTTCGAGAAAGAATCATAGATGCACTACCCTTTCTTGACTCAATTAGTAAGTTCCTTCATATTTCAATGCACTTGAGAATGGCTGGTTTAAAATCTACGAAAAACTCAAGAGAAGTTTTTTTTTGATTAAGAGATGGTTCACAGAGGATAGCGTGAACCCTTTGATGAAAAGCTATGGAAATGGCACCTCCAAGAAAGCATCACTGTTTATAAGCCTTCAATAGTTAAACTTTATTGAAATGAATTCCTGTAAATGTTATTGCAGATTCACCCACAGAGCTCTTCAAGGCGCTATCATGATCACATTTTATAGGGATGAGCCCAGGTTCTCACAGCCACATCAAATGCTTATGCTGCTGATGGATATTGACTCCCTCATAACTAAGTGGAGATGTAAGTGTAGTGACCAGGCTTTGTTCAAACAAAACTGATTTCATTGTCCTTTACCAACCTTATTATTACCTTACAGACAACCACGTCATCATGGTGCAAAGAATGATAGGTTCGCAGCAACTCGGTACAGGTGGTTCATCAGGATATCAATATCTGCGTTCAACACTAAGGTACTTGTTTTAACATTTTTACCCACCTTTTCAAGTCTGACACCATCCAATGAATTGGTTATGCTAATGGCACTAAATTAAATAATTTTCAGTGATCGTTACAAGGTGTTCTTGGACTTGTTTAATCTCTCAACATTTTTGATTCCACGACACTTGATTCCGCCGTTAGATAAATGCATGAGGAGTTGTTTAAGTTTGGCGTGGGGTACAAAGACCTCGCAGAAGTTGGACAACCAGAATGGATATTCCCACAACGGATACAGTGAAGAGTTACAAAGTTCCCTTGAGACGAGCATGTGATGATGGACTCTGAAAATGTGCTAGTTACTCTGTTTTAAGTATTTGTGTACGTAAAAAAAAACAAAATAGACAACGGTGCAACATCGAATTAAAAGATCTATATTCTATAATTTGTGTAAAATTTGATGAATGGAGATTAATGGAGTGTATAAAAGAAAGATTTAAGTATCAGTTATTATTGATCAATAAATAAAACTCTGAGGACCAAGAAAAACATTTCTAGCTACTGAATGTATGGGAGTTTTTAGATTTGAAAACCCTTTCAAATTATAATTTTATTTTTCATACAAATAAACTTCGTTCATAAAAACATTCTTAATGGAAAAAGACGATACGGACCGATATCGGTAGCCAAGTGGTCGGTTGTAATTATACCTAATGGTTAAATATAGATAATCAATTTATCATTATACAAACTCTAATTCAATATAAATAGTAAAGACAGGATTACGTCTGTCGGGAAAGCTAGTATTCTTATAAATAATATATTATAATATTAAATATAATAATATACTGTTTCACCTGAATATACCTCGGCCGACCTCGGTAGCCTAGTTGTACTAGCGTGGACTTCAGACCCGGGGTCCCGGGTTCGATTCCCGGTCGGGTCAGAGTTTTTCTAAGTGTTTTTTCACTTGAAATTTTTACCCGGGGTTGGCCTGTCTCAGATTGGACGGGACCGGTTGACTGGAAAAAATTGCCTCAGGCAATAAGTTCCGCCGGCTATACTGACACCTTTGTATAGAAAAGTGTTATATTATTATTATTATACCGGATCCTTGCACAATGCACCTCTTCACCTTTTATATTCCAATCTCGTTTTAAGATATTTTTTTATGAAAAGCTTGTCAGGGAGAAATTTTTTTATTATAGGTAAGAATAATCAATAAGCATAGGAATAAAAAGATTTTTATGATTAGGTATCTTAACACCTTTAAAAATAAAGCAATATAATCAGGGATGTAGCTAGAAACATATATAGGGGGGGTTATCGACCCCCCCCCCATTCCCCATGCATGTTTATTTTATTTTTTTATTTTCGAATATATAAATTTATAAAAATAATTAAAAAAAATAAAACCCATGATCGCATGGCAAAATTTAATTATATAGGAACCTTCATATCGATACTTGAAAGACTATTTAGCGTAAGCGACACTTTTGGCAAAATTGACATTTTGATCGTAACCTACACGAAACAATATTCTCCGTTGATGTATTTGACTCCCGTGTGAAAATTCCAATTAATCGAGAAGTTACACCAAAAAATTCATTTTATCGTAAGGCTCAACTTAATGAAAATTTAGCGTAAGCGACCATATGCGACTAGAGATGGGCATTATAACGATATAAAAATATTAGATAAATAAAAATAACGCATCTAACGTTATTCATATCAAACGATATTATTTGTAAATATTAGTTGAACAAAAATAATAGTATCACGCTTTTATTAAGCAATTCATGATTACTAAATGACTTTTTTTGAGAAATCGTACTTTTCCGCATACCAAATTTTGGAAATGACCTTTTTTTAATGATTTTCCGAATAATCTTCATTTAGGTTTGTGAAATAAAAAAGCTTAAAGCTTTTTAAAATAACGTTATTTGCGATTAATGAAACTGCTATAAGGCTCGGTACTCACTTGCGCCGCGAACGTGCATCGTTACATCAATTTTATCAAAATGATACATGTGTTCCGCTCGCGTTCGCTTTTCGAATCACGTATACACTTAACCTTTCGATTAAATTGATGCAATGTCACACGTTCGCGGTGCAAGTGAGTACTGGGCCTACGTTGTTGAATTTAAGCCGTTATTCCCACCGCTATATGCGACCCGTTTGGAATATTGATAGCGACCAAACTGAGCTTTAACCTTGAAAAGTGTGCACTATATTGCTGTCGTTTCCGATACCTTACAAAGTGATATTTATTGAATTTTTTACCTGCAAAAACCATTTTTTTTATTATTTCATAGTAAAGTGTATGGGTATATATTTTTACTTGTCCTTAAAGCGATTTCTAATGGATTTAAATAAATCATATGGGAAAAATTGTTTTTTTTTGTACTTGTAACTGATTAGATTAACGGGTGAATAACCGAAGTGGTGATTATCGCTTTCGTTAAAGAATATACTGCGGAAAAAGATTTTTTGATCAGTATATAGATTGCTGAAAAACTTCGTGAAGCATCTTGAAGAAATCGAACTGTTGGTGAATCAATAATTTATTTTGTTTATTTATTAATTTAATACAAAGAACCTACAGCCATAGTCCTTTTACAACAACAATACCCTTAAATAATAAAACGGCTGTATGTTTGCATAATTAACTAACAAACAATCAAAGTAATAACGAGACCTGAGAATAACATATTAAAAGAATGCGATAAAAGAAGAAAAGAATAATGCAAATGTACCTACTTATAGACAATGGGATGTCCATGAGAGGAGAAATTCGTTAACTTTTTTTATTGTATTTTTTATTTGATGTTAGATAAACTCATATCCTACTATAAATACAAGTATTGTTTTTTTCATTTATTTTGTAAAGGTGAAACTTTTAGGTATAGGTTATTGTTTAATGTGTTCATTCAGTAAATAACACCTCAAGAATTACATATTTTATGATTGATATGCAACTATTTTTGCCAGCACATATACTCAATATAAATAAAGAAAACTAACATTTGATATTTAAAGTTTTATAATAAGTCTCCTCTAACACATAATTTGTACACGTTAATCTCATACAAAAATTATCTCAACCGACGCGGACGTACATTTCGGTGAGCTAAGTAGTCCGGCAAAATTATTGTAAGCGACATAAGTACCAGAAAGCATGCTTATTTATATAAGACCCTTTTTTTAATTTTTAAACAAAAAAATCCTCTCCTGTAAAATTGGGTTTTTGTCGCTTAAGCCAATAATACTAATACGCCTTTCAAGTAGCGATATAGTAAAAATTTAATATTGTTCTTCGACAACGGTTTTCTTTTAGAACTAAAGCATGCCAAGTCATCTTATTTCCGAATTTAGGTATATCATTTAAGAACACTCTCTATCATGAGCAGTTAGGGTTGCCATGCCAGATGTGTTGAAAAAAAAACCGGTTTGGTATCTTGAAACATAACTTTTCCTAAAAAAAAAAAAAGGGTCATTTCTAAAATTTGGTATCTGGAAACGTAATATCTCCTAAAAAAAAGGTCGTTTTCTCAGTTTCATAACCGGACATTGACATTTCTTGACCGGACAAGCATAACGAAAACCGGACATCTGGCAACCCTATGAGCAGTCCTCATATTACTTTCAGCAATTTCATTTTTCATCATTATCAATTTTTACTTTAAAAATTAAGTAAAAGTAGGTACTTGTGAATGTAAAAAATGGTAGGTGAAGCATTTCGGGGAAGGGCGGTTGAACCCAAATATTTTGCAAAATCCGAGGGTGGAGGAGTTTGCAAAATTCATGATAATAAATGGATAGGATGTAATTGTATTGTATGGTTCCAATATTATCTTTGTAAATTCATGGTAGTTCAAAGTTGACTCTATAAATTATAATATTTTCTTAGGAATAGATAAATAATGTTATTTAATTTTATTTGTTTGACTTTATATGAATTTATATTTAATAAGTCGGTACTTACAATGGTTGATTGTTTTACGAACTTTATTTTTCCAAGACTACATTAGGGAGCGTTCAAGTATTACGTAACGCAATATGGGGGGGGAGGGGGGGCTTATTCTTGTAAAACGTTACCTACTATTGTATTACGGGCGCCGCAACAAAGGTACTTAGTGACTTTCCAGTAATAATTGTGATTTGAGGCATACATAGTTGTAATATGTGCGTTAGGCAACGTTTAGAGAATGGGAAGAGGGGTAACAAAAAGCGTTACGATGTATCTCGGAGGGGGGGGTCAATAATGTTTAAAAAATGCATTACGTAATACTTGAACGGTCCCTTAATTGGAAATGAGCCTTAACTTGGATATTCATCATCTATTATAACACCTTAAAGCAAGGGTCAAATGGGAGAGAAAATTAATCCAAATCGTCACAAATTTCTTCACAACATCGACGAGATAAAATGTTTATACTGGAGTTAAGAAAACATCCTTTATACAAAAACATAACCCATTTTCAGCAGAGGGGACCAATAAACATACATCTGGGATTACTTTGACCCCATGTGATTTCTTCCTGTAGGGTTATCTAAAACCTCACATTTAGGATGATTCCCCAGTAACAATCAAGATATAAAAATTTGTGTTTCCTTAAAATGTTTTCTTGTCAGAATTGACAGTAAGTTCATCAACGATTGTATTGTCTCATATATTTTTTATAAGCTGACAAAACATCCACACTGTTAATTTTTTATACAAAATTTACAGCCAATCTGATTAATAAATTATCTAATGTAAAAGGCTCTAAAGTCGTAGAAATGTTGGATAAATAAATAATATGACCTACTGTTTGTAAACTAAGAACTTTAATGCATTCACATTATTAATTGTTAAGTTAATCAAATGTATCTTAATACGTTAATATTCTTTTAAAAGATTCAATTTTGATATGTTTGAAAAATTTGGTTATTGTATAGATTTCAAAGAAATAAAAATATAATTATATTGTATATTATTGATTCCACCAGTATGTTTCTAAAACTTTTGATAGAAATAAGAAAAAAAACAATATTCTCCATAATATAACATAATTTTATTTAAAATAGAATAGGATTTCTTTCATAAAAAGAAAATACACCCTCTTTAAAGGGTTTTTAGAACTAAAAAAATTCACTAGTACTATGGACTAGTAAAATATTATTATGTACCTATGACATGAAGATTTGAAGAAAAACAAAAACTATACTAAACATGGAAAATTATACAACGAATCATCTGTGACTTAACTTTACAAGATTATTAAATTTTGCATTGCGAAAACTGGATAACCTGACGCTTCCAAACTTTTTGCCGACTTTGTTAACATAGTACAATCATCACAAAACTATTTTGGTAAGAGCTCTGACTTTGGTAAACATTGAAAATACATGTAAGTATTATTTTATTTATTTATTTATTTTCTGTCAAAATTAAGCATTGTTCACCATTACAGAGTAATCCTTTGTGGTGAACAATGCACATAATAAGTATGTAACAGTGTAAAAGCTTTCCAGCCATCTAGAGCTTGCAAATGTGTTTTCAGATATGCAACGATTTAACAGGCGGACCAATTCAAAATATCTTACTGCCAAAATCATTTAGTTATTAGGAATGTATGTGAATTTATCAATTTTAGAATTACCTTTATACAATACAGCTTCTTAAATATATCTTTGTCAAGGAAAATTTAATTATTCTAGACAAAAAAAGGTAAGTAGGTACCTACCTTTTGAAGAGAAAAAAAATCTAGTAAAGCTTTTTTTTTAAAGCTTTTTGTCTGGTGATTTACTAAGTATCTAAAAAATGGACTGATTTTGATTCAAAATTGCGTCAAAATATTTTTTGTAATAAAATATATGGTCAGTAAATTTTGTACGGTGAATTGGATCTTTATTGTACTCTGGTTTTTATTATAATAATAAATCTGTGCTCACTCAAAGTGAATACAAATACACTCTTTGACTATTTCACAGTAAGCTACTTAAAGCTTGTGTCGTGAAACACATAGACCGTCAGCACCTGGGGTCGAACCCATGATTTCGGCACAAATCAGTACAAAAGCCGGCGTCATAACCGCTAGGTTTACCAACCACTTCTGTATATATTTAACACTAGTATTTCAACTATTTGTCTGGACAATTTCAAATTACTTTGCTGAAAGTATATGGCTGATTCCATACCCAATATCACTATTAAGAACTCTGGTAAGCTTCAGAAATTCACATTAAAATTTTTGATATAATGAATTATTACCATGTTTTGATTTTTTAACACTCTCTTACAAAGAAGTTAAGCTGTATATAGCTTAGATAACTAGAGATAACTTACCTACTAAAAATTCATTAAGAATTTAATTCAATAAAAAGTAATTAACATATATAAGTCTTTCTTCACCAATAAACTAATAAACTAGAGCACTACATTGTAAAATTTATAAACAATTTAACAGTATAAGCAACCATAAAGCATAATAATGCCAATTATTGTCATAATAAATTACAGTGTGCAAAAATTCGGCATTTTTAAATGCCCATATCTCGTCTGGATGTCATCGTGACACAGTCAAAAGTGTCCTAAAAAAACATGTTTTCATCAGCATGAGATCTAGTTGAGAAATGTGACTTAACTATATTCATAGCTGAGTCAGTAAATTTTACTATGAGATATGGACATAATTAAAGTTTTATCAGTACCCCTATTCCGAATCTCCGTGACATTTACGCTGGCGTGAATTAACAAAATTTTGTTTGGGCTGCGGAGCTTTCCGAAGCATTCTATAGTGGCGCTATACACATATTTATACAAAATTTTGTTGATTCACGCCAGCGTAAATGTCACGGAGATTCGGAATACGGGTACAGGGCATGAGCAAATATTCAAGAGGAATAGTCAATTTCTTTTCTCATTTTAATTTCACAAAAACATAATTACTAAGTATAATATAATATCAAACATCACATAATCTTGCAAATGCAAGAGACTATAAATACATAATAACATTTAAAAATCTTTATTACAATATGATAAAATTTTGTTTTAATAATACGTTTTTGTTCTGAGCTTATTCGCATTTTACACACTAAAAGGACGTTCAGAAAATATTGCACAAGAAAAAATATTAGGAATAAATTTTTAACAAATGCTATGCAAAAGTTTCGTTACATTCTTCATTATTATAATTTCAGTCTTTTAAAAACTCATTTCTAATAAAATGTATCATGAGTGGTTCACTCCAAATCAAGCACTAGTTTGTTGTATCATATCCTAACATGGCAATGGGGAAAATAAATTTTGTACTTCTAATACCATCTTTACTTATATCTTTAATCAAGTAAGTTATACAGATTCAAATAAGTCTTAAGAGCAGACAACTAAAGAGAGAGAGATGGCAGAAGGATAGATGATGGACGAGGACAAATTGACATAGCATTACTTTCATAGACTTGTGATCAAATCTAAGAGAATAAAAATATTCACTCTTAAGATATGTTTTATATTTACTGGATATGTTAGTTGAAAGTAAAATTTAAGTATATAAGGTGGGTAGCACTTACATAAATATAACAAAGTAGCAGATGTTGTTGATGAACAATTTACTAATTTTAACATAATAAAAAAATATAAAATATAGGTATTGGCTGTCAGTACAATGGCACATAATACATTTTTATGTGTTCTTTTAGGACAATTTTCATAAAATAAAATACTTGAAATATATTAACATGTTTTTATGTTCAAGCTAGATTTGCTTTGTTCAAATAGAATTATAGATTACAAGTAAGTTTTTTTTGTAGTGATAATATTTTTTATCCTATTATTAATATTTTGATTATCTACTTGTTAAGACCTAAAACAATTATTATTGTTCATTTGAAAGATTTCAACCCGCATTCATAAATTGCCAAAATTTTGAAAAATAGTATGATTTAAAATCTTAAAATTAAGTTATATTCAAAAAAGAGACTTCGTTTGCTATGCCACATAAGTTCCCACCAACGGCAATGTGTAAATATCCATTTATGCCAAAAGACTTTCCCCATGAATTCTTGATGATGTAATAGGGAATATCGGCTGTCAGATCATACCCGACAATCTGCACAGCGTGGTTCAATGAAGCATCATCCCCTGGACAATGGTATTGGATGACTCCACCAAGATAGTACTGCCAGGTGAGAGCGTCTATGGCGACAGCAACTGGTCCCACAGTTGCCAATTTGTATATAAGATCCCTTTCACTGTTAACATAGCTGGTAAAGATAAAAAAAAAACAATAAAATACCATATTTATTTCTTATAGTGTGTAGAAGTATCACTTAAACGTTAAGAGAATATGGGCCTTAGAAAAGAGACACTATAATTAATTATTATCATATAACTAACCCATATGCATATTCATAAATGTTTGTTGCATATTCTGAAAATTTAAAGTAACAAAGTAACCAACCAGATGGCATATATATGCCATATAGCCAAGAGTGAAAGATTTTATTTTCCTTCAAAATCAAAAAAAAAGGGTTTGTTGATAGAGGTGCTCTTTATAACGAAAGTTGACAAAAATATTCGATTAATAAAAATGATCTAAGAAACAACAATAAACTGTATTGATTTAACGTAGCTGATTAAAATATCAATAAATATTTAACGATATAAGTCAAACCTTGCAAGCGATTTGCAAGCAAATTACACATTTTCGAATACCGAATTTTTGGGATGACCTTTTTTAGTCAACTTTCACCTTTCTGGTTACCAAAAATATGCAATAAAAAAACCTTTAACAAAACATCTAGATAATGTTTAAAAAATTAAGCTGACCTTCCCACCACTAGTTGTCAATGTGAGCTAACTGTCTCTCTAGTAGGAGCACTCACACTGCCGAGATTCTCAAACTGTAGCTACCTTACAGTTGCTCGACTATCACACAGCATTTGAGGGAGCCAAAATATTTTTCAAATTCATTTTAAATACAGAAAATCAGCATACCTTTCACATGTAAAATCCTTTATTTTGATAGTTTTATAGAACCCCGGGTAGATGTCATAAAGACACACACTGCTAGAACCCGTTGTTGGATAATCATAGGCTGGTATTATTCCTATATCATTAGTTTTTAGCCACAATAAAAGATTGCATATGTCACCTCCCTTGCATCCAAAATTACCATCGGATGCACAGTCAACCATTTCCTGAAAAAGAAAACATCCGAGTTTTTAATTGAGATTACAGAGGAAAAATGTGCATCAACCCATTGAATGCGAAAGCAATTAAAGTGTGTGGCCACCAAACAAAGCAACAACTACGGATTACTACTTACTAATATTCATCAATATGAAGTATGTAAAACGGCACCCATTTATGTGTTCCAACTAAGTAATATTGCTTACTATGTTACTGCATAAAATTTTGTTTCATACATTTTTTTTTTTTTTTTTTGGCATTGAGTGTCTTAGAATTCTTTTTTTAAATATTTTCTATTCAATAAAGTTACTTTATATTTTTGACATATTATGTCTTATTTAAGATGCCAAACTATCCTAAAAAGCTGTTTCTGGATGACTACCACTCTTTATTTTGTACTGGTGATATATTATGTCGTATCGGTATGGCAAGTGGCGCCTTCAACAACATGACCAAGATATGGAAAGCGTCGGCGTTTAGCGTCGAGACGAAATGTAAACTGTTTGATGCGTGTGTGTTGCCCATTCTCCTTTATGGGTGTGAGTCCTGGCACCTGACTCTGGCCCAGGCACAAAAAGTCTCAGCCTTTGAGATGAAGTGCCTAAGGAGAATTCTGGGCGTAAGATGGTACCACCGCATCACGAACGACGCTATACGCCGGCGCACCCAGCGTGAGCCCATCACCTCCACCATTGTGGGGAGGAGATGGACTTGGCTGGGACATGTGTTAAGGATGCCGAATGACAGTTGGCCGAGGAGAGCGCTGTTCTTCCTCCCATCAGGGTCCCGAAGACGAGGAAGACCCTCTCACACTGTGTTCCGCTCCTTCGAAGCAGAGCTGAGGGACATGGACATGGTGTGGGAGGAGGTCATCACCGTTGCGCAAGATCGAGCGCAATGGAGAGCTCTTGTTGCCTCCCTATGCCCCTAAGTGGGGTCTAAAGGGAGTTTGGATTTGGATTTGGATATATTATGTAAGTTGATATCAAACATATTACATAGTTGGCATTCAATGTGCTAATAATATGAGGGATTTATGACTCACCTGAACGCTTAGTTGGGTGAGGTTGCCAGACTTTTTAGCTTCCATTGCCTCTGCAACTTCGACAACACTGTATGCCCAGCAAGCACCACATAAACCCTGATTTTTAACATCACTTATCAGGCCTTTTTCTCTCCTGAAAAACGAACCAATTTATTACTCTAATGAACAGTATTTTTTTAAAGATGAAATACACAAAACTAAATGAACATACCAATCAACTTTCATAGGGATTCCTTTATCTACGACAAAACCATTCTTCAAAATGATTCCCGAATTATTATGTGCGTCATTAGCGTTAGCAATTTTAATAAGTCTATTCCAAATACTATTCGACTTATTTTGTTTTCGGATTGCTTTCATATACTGAAGGTGGTGAGAAAGAAACTCATCTTGACTTAAATCAAAGAATTGAGTGATTCCATACAATGCTGATAGATTGTGCAACCTTGGGCGATTCAGAAGGTCGACATCATCCAAAGTTTTCTAAAATAAGTTCGTAAGTTTTAGTTTTAGAAAAAGGCTAGGTAATTATTTACTTCTCGGGCTTCTTCGATTTTTGACAAAACTCTTCTAAATGAATATATTTCAACCTAACAGAGTGTAATGTTATCATTCGGGGAGGTGTCCAAAGAGGTATGTGAGGTTCTACCCCCCAAACCCTCTTAAAAACTACGTTCCAACCTTAACCTAACCTATTCAAATCGTAGTGTTATCATTCGAGGATGTTATCGAATCCCCTAATCTATCCAAATTGACTAACTAAATGGCAATGACAAACAATATATTATACCAATTATACCAATCTCCTCTGGAGTGACGGACATCGGGCTTTCAGACCATTCCTTACTTCACACTACGCTGGACTTCACCTTTATCAGAAATTGGAAAGAGTTTAAAGTTGACATCTTCAAACGCCACGTACGGGAGTCTACTCTCAACAACGCCGACTTTCTTCTCTCACGGAATATCGAAGCACTAACTAAATTATATCAAAACACACTTAGTAAAATATTAGACAGCATGGCTCCTATAAAAATGAAACGTCTCAGGCAAAGAAAATCAGATGCTCTCGTTTGGTTTGACGACGACTGTCTGAAAACAAAAAAGGAAATGAGAAGATTGGAGAGGATTTTTAGAAGAACCAAAGATCCTGGGCATCGCCTACAGTGGATTGAGTACCAGAAGGGGTACAGACTCTTAATAAGAACCAAGAAGTCGTCTTATTGGAACTCCAAGTTGGATTCCAATAAGAAGAACCCTAAACTGTTGTGGCAAGACATGCGTAGGATCTGCGGGGACTCAAACAAGACTTTTCCATCAGCCCTGGGGGCTGAAGATCTCTCAGCCCAGTTCAAAGAAAAAGTGGAGAAATAAGAGCTGGTGCCTCCGTTGATGATTGCGGTCTACCAATGTCAAGCCCAACTTGCAGTCGTCTGAGCAACAATACATTTAAAAAATTTACACCTGTTCCTGCAGACACGCTGAAAAAAATCATTATGTCTCAACCCAATAAGCAGTGTGCCTTGGACCCCATACCAACTTGGCTGCTGAAAGAATCTATAAATGAACTGTTATACTGTATTTTGCACATAGTTAACTTATCAATAGAATTAAGTGCAGTTCCTAGTTTGTTTAAAAATTCAATAGTGACCCCTATATTGAAAAAGGATAATCTGGATCCTGATATTGCTGACAACTACCGGCCTATATCGAATATTCCTCTACTATCTAAAGTCTTAGAAAAAGTAATCTACGCGCAGCTGAATAACTTCTTGGATTCTAACAAGTTACTGGCTATTAATCAATCAGCTTACAGAAAGAACCACTCCACAGAAACTGTCGCAGTAAGATTTCTGTCTGACTTATTGACACAGTCTGAATCAGGTAAGATTACACTTGTCTCATTTTTGGACATGAGCGCAGCTTTTGACACTGTTGATCACACAATCCTATTTTCAAAACTCCAATCAGAATTCGGTATACAAGATAAGTGTATCCTATGGCTTACGTCCTATCTTACGGATCGTAAATATAAAGTATGTTTTAATGGAAATTCTACATGTGACAATACATCTTTGTACGGAGTACCCCAAGGATCAGTCCTCGGGCCAACTCTGTTTAATATGTATACCAATGGACTAGAAAATTTAGTACACCATCTTGGATTTAAGACACATGCATACGCCGATGATCGCATCATTTACAGTTCATGTCAACCAGAAGATAAGACTGAATTAACATCTAGCATCTCCGCGTGTATTAACCGAATATCTACTTGGATGTACACGAACAAACTTAAGTTAAATCCCACCAAGACAGAATTCCTCTGGTTGGCTTCTCCACGCAGACAACACCTAATCAGCAATGATCCCATTCGAATCCAAGATGTGAATATCACTCCCTCTAGCTGTGTGAAATTCCTGGGAATCCACATTGATAGTGCCCTTTCAATGGAAACCCACATTTCTTCAATGGTTCGTTCGAGTTACTACCATCTTAGACAACTCAAGCCTGTTCGTAGTTGTCTAACAATGGAAGCTGCTCAAACGTTAATCAATGCATTAATAGTCTCTCGTGTGGACTATTGCAACGCCGTTCTCACAAATCTTCCCCAGTGTCAATTGCTCAGAGTTCAGCTAATTTTCAACACCGCTGCCCGCTATATCTATCAGGTGGACCGCTTCTCTCATATATCCCCAGTACTTCGTGACCTTCACTGGTTAAAGGTTCCAGAACGAATCAATTTCAAAGCATGTCTACTTGTCTACAAAGCCTTACACAATATGTCTCCTGATTATATTTCAGAATTATGCATCCCCTCCACACTTTGTAGTAGACAAAATACACTCCGATCCCAAATGCAATCTACCAATAAGCTGGTTCAAATTAACACATCCAACAAGCCAAAATACTTCGATAGAGCGTTCACTATCTTTGGTCCAAAGCTCTGGAACAATCTTCCGGTAGATCTCAGAAATGCCAGGACAGTGGAAGATTTCAAGAAGCTTTTAAAAACACATTTGTTTAAAATATCATATCCAGACAATTCTTAAACAAAACGTAAATACAAAAATGCTTTTAGTTATAATAATTGTTATTGTTAAATGCTTAATCCTAACTGTATGTAGAATACTTATTATTGCAATACCTATATTATGTATGCAATAATGTAGTTGCTGCGTGTAATGTTAATAGTCCATGGCTTAATTTTGTGTTCTCTTAAGCCTATTTTATGTATCTTGTATAAGATTAATTTTTTATGTATGTATATTGTATGTATATCTGCTTTGCGCCCTTGAGGTGGCCATTGTGTCACAAAACGGCGCGTTAAAAATTATCCCCTTATTATTATTATTAATATCTTCATTTTTCAAACAAAAACACCAATTTTAGAATCAAAAAATAAAATGTCACTCCATGAAAGAAAAGTTTGTATGAGAAAATAGGCATCTTTTAAAATTGATTTTTACTTAAAATTAGTTGATAAAATACTTCAAATGTTATCAAATCAATCCATAACATGCTTATTTACCAATCTGCATATAAATTTGATATGTGTTTCATATAAAAAATCGTGAAAATCGAAGAAGCCCGCGAAGTTAATAATTACCAGAAAAAGTACGTGTAATATACCAAGTAAAACAAAATAATACATACCTTAAAAATTTGAAACCTTTTATCATATTCATCAGTTCCTTGAATATAAGTTTTATTATACTGTTTCATAAAATTGTGAAACAATTCAACGGTTTTTTCATTGTGTGGACTTTTTATTTTAATCGGAACAGCTAGGAATAACAGCGAAACGATGACAATCCACTTACAAGCTGTTTTCCAGTTGGACATAGTTTACAAAAAAAAATGGACTGGACAAGAATTCAACACAACATAATACCGTAAAATCTATGGAAATACTTATTTAATTAATAAATTATGAAACGGTTTAGCTGTATTACGTCTCTAAACTAATCAAAATCATCAAACCGCAGTCAGCACACACATTGGACATAATATCAATGTATTATTATTATCAAAATATTGTGTTACAATCGTAAAATACGATGACATTTTTGACAACAAAATAACGTCAAAGTCAAGTCATAGACAAAATGTCATTGGCCACTGCAGAATTTATTTGTGGCAAAATGCATTTGAACATTTTTGAAGTACGATTGGCGCGAAACATGACATTGAAAATATTGTGGTCACTTACTCGACCGTGATTGTTGTAATTTTTAATTTTTCCTGACTTTTTGATAATGGTATAGCTTTATTTTTTGTAAATGAAGTCAAAGAGTATTTTTCATTTATTACAACTTCAAATAAACGATTAATTAAAATGTATTTTTACTTATAAGGGAAGGACGGCTGAAGCGGCCAATGGTCACCCTTTTAAAAACTAGGGTTTTTCAAATTAGGTATATCAGCTATAAAATTTAAGAACATTCTTAATTTGATAATTATTTGAAACTAAAATAGAGAATTGACCACTTGACCTACAAGTCCACAGAAATATTCACTAAAAGAGTTAAGCTCATTATTTTAAGAAGATTTAACCTAATATTTTACGTTATTTGAAGAACTCAATTATTTTTCTGAATATTTTTAAAACTGGCATAAAAATGAACTTAACTTTTTTCTTTGGACTTTGGTGGGCTGTAACTTTTTTAAAGCAACTTTGTAGAGAAAACAAATTTTTCTGAATATGCATACATTCAAAAACAAAATTTTATTGGATCTCATTGATTGGTTAATAAAAATTAAATCTAAAAATCAGATCGGGTCCTTAAACCTGAGCCGGTCAAAAAGGGCACAATGAGCCTCGGACGCCTTCGAGCCTATAAAATTAATAAAATAAATTATTGGTATTAGTCGTTAAGTAGAATTGAATTAAATTATGAATGTTTACCAATCCATAAAACCATAAATAATGTATGGATGTGAAACGTGGACATGGACGAAAAAAGAATAATGTGGAATCTCTACGAAGAGTAGTATGTGGAAAGACTCTGTGGGATATGGAAAGGAATGAGAGGAAAGTAAGGAAAGAAATGTGTTCGGATAGAAAAGAGTGGAGGTCCGTTCTTTTGCCTACCCCTTACAGGACACGGCGTGATGGGAAAAAATGTTTATTACGCCTATATTTTCTATGTACGTAGACAACTGAATTATTTTATGTTGTATGCACGCACCCTCTTTCAATTGGTGTAGATCTCCACTGTGTAGTATCTGAATAATATCTAATATAACCACTTGTGCCAATCACCACACAGTAACTAATAGTCACTATAGATGCGCGCATTGCTTCGCTAGATGTCACTTTACCTGCTCGAGATCTAAACAAACAATTAATAATTCTAGTAGCATTCTATTAAAAATAAATAGTGTCAGTTCTAAAATCAAAATAAATAATAATATACCTATAAATTATTTACAGTGACTTGTTGTTATACCTATTGTTGTGTGAATGAAAAAAGCAAATAAAATTAAAAAAAAAAATTAGTTGCTTATTTTTTTTTATTTTTGGTTTGCAAAATTTAAAATATACCTATCTATTGAATGTAAACAGTGCTAGTTCATGGCTATATAATTCCTGTTTAGAGGATACCTGATATGGTTAAAATTTAAAGGTAATATGCTGTAATAAATTTTATTATTATTAGATTATAAAATATTTATTTTGTAAAAACATTTCTGTAATTAACTAAGAGCCAACATGTCTTTACTCCATTTTTAGGTGAAACGACTTAAATACATATTCGAAATATAGGTACACCCATATTCTATCAGACCATAAAGACTCGGAAAAGTTGTTTTTTTTGGAGTTAAAAGAAGTCGGCTCTCAGGTACAGAATTTAATCCTAATTCAAGAATATTCTTTTGATAAACTGTTAAGGTACCTACCTATTAGGAACATTTTCTTCTGCACAACTCGGCTAATTAAACTTTACAGATGGGGGAAAAAAAAGCTGCTAACCTAGGAACTAGAACTCATAGTATATTATAACAGCCAGAAGATAATTATTATCTGCTTTAGAACTACATATTATTATTATTATTATTTTTAAATGAATCTGTGCTCACTCAAAGTGAACACAAATACACTCCTTGACTCTTTCACAGTAAGCTACTTAAAGCTTGTGTCGTGAAAGAGGAAGATGGTCGACATCTGGGATCGAACCACGACGTCCGCTGTACGAAAGCCGGCGTTGTAACCGCTCTGGGTCACCAATTTAAGGGGGACGCACTGAAGTTACGGACCTCAAATTTTACGTGCTTGTGTAGGAGCATAAGACCAACCCGTATATAAAAATTAAATGAAAATCGAAGTTTTTTTTTTTTTTTTTTTTTCATTTTTAGCCCTTTTTCTTTGGATACTTTAAGAGGGTTCCCCTGAAGGTACAGATCTCAACATTTTACTAACTCATCTACATTGAGGGGCTAACCGTTCTACCAAATTTCAATCACATCGGATAAGAATTACTATGAGTTATGGGTGCGCACACATTTTTGGCGTACGCGTACGGGTACGCGGAAATTTTCTTCCTCTTCTAAATTTTTTTTTGCATTTTTGGAATCTACACACTCGAAAATGCTGAGAAAATTAATTTCAGCGAAATCTATTTTTTTTTGAAATCCGATCACAAGATTCATGTATATTCCATATAGGTACTATGAGTAATTATTATTAACTTTTTAATTTTTTTATAGCTATAATTATAATAATATATTCATGAAATAATGCAATAGAATAAAAACGTTTAATTTATAAATTTTAGTGTATTTATGTTTTTCGCTTGTTTTTATAGGGTTTCCTATTTTATCTGTTTATTTTAAGTAAGTAGTTTTGAATTATGTTATTATCTATACTAATAGGTACTAATACTATTATATTTTTTTTTATTGTTTGTTTACATTGAATAGGCTCCAAAACTACTGAACCGATTTGAAAAATTCTTTCACTGTTGGGAAGCTACACTATCCCCGGTGAACATAGGCTATATTGAACTTTCAAAAAATTTTGGGATCCTTACTAAAACTCCAATAATGAAACCCAATGCGTAAAAAAATTATCTAAAATATTCTTTTGATCGCGTGCGCTGTGAAAACTTTTGATGATAGAATAAAATAATGTACCACGACTTTGTAGAAGACTTCTTCTTCTTCTTCTTTTTTTTCCGGCAATGCACCCGATCTCGAGTGATTTATGCCCTAATTCGTAAAAAAACCAACAAAAATATACAAATTAAACAAATTAGTCATAGGGAAGGACCACATACATCAGTAAAAAAAACTAATCCCCCAAAAATTATATACACATATAATTTTTTTTTTCTTTTTTTTTTTAATTTTTTTTTTTTTTTTTTCTTTTTCTTTTTTTTATGTCTATGTTATCTTAAAAACACACACACGCACGCACACAGCCTCACACACACACACACACCCTCACACACACCCTTGTTTGTTTTTAGAGTAAAATGCGGACCTTTACAAAAATCATCATTGTGGGGACCCACCTTTCTAGTTGATTGAAGAGAGTGTAAACTCATTTTTAGCGTTTCCCTATCTCTTTCCAACATGAACTTCTATTCGACATTTTTAAACACACTCGTGAGACAGAGATATAAGCAATCAAAGTTTTGGACAAAAATACGGCTTATGAGGACATAGCTGATTGTGAGGACCGTCCTCACGTTATTTAAAATACGTACGTGTTTTACACTAAGTCCCCACTTTACGTATTAATTTGTATATAGTTTTTACACCCCGAGTTACATTGGCAACGTCGCGTCGCGTTGGTTATGGTTCGGACGTGTTGTGGTCGCACCGTTCGTATTATTAGCTACAATAATTAATAAATTGTGTTGCTTTTATAGAGTTAAAATGAGTTATTACAAAGGAAAACATAATGTAAGTATATTTTTATCTCAGTGGATAATTGGATATAGATGGCCTATATAAAATTAAGTAAAGAAGATGGTACCACCACATCACGAACGACGCTATACGCCGGCGCACCCAGCGTGAGCCCATCACCTCCATGCACCATTGTGGGGAGGAGATGGACTTGGCTATGGGACATGTGTTAAGGATGCCGAATGACAGTTGGCCGAGGAGAGCGCTGTTATTCCTCCCATCAGGGTCCCGAAGACGAGGAAGACCCTCTCACACTGTGTTCCGCTCCTTCGAAGCAGAGCTGAGGGACATGGACATGGTGTGGGAGGAGGTCATAAACATTGCGCAAGATCGAGCGCAATGGAGAGCTCTTGTTGCCTCCCTATGCCCCTAAGTGGGGTCTTAAGGGAGTTTGGATTTGGATTGGATATAAAATTACATAATCAAAGGAGATCATTAAGTCTTTTTTTTTACCCATCACGCCGTTTCCCGAAGGGGGTAGGCAGAGAGAACGGACATCCATTCTTTCCTATCCAAACAAACCTCTTTCGCTTCCTCCAAACGCATAACATTCCGCATATATGCTCTTCTATTTCTTTGCTCCTGACTTGGCCCTCCTGTAAAACTGCACCGATATGGTCGGACCATGTCATTCAAGGTCGACCTCGTCTGCGTACACCCATTCTTTCAGATTTATAAGTATATCCTTTTAGTCATTCTACATGTCCAAACCACATTAATTTATTCACTTTCATTCTAGTCACTATGATAACATCCACTCCACATTCCTTTCTAATTTTATCATTCCTCACCTTATCAATCAGTCTCTTTCCGCATATCCTACGCAGTGATCTCATTTCCACAGCATTTATTCAAACTTCCAGATTTTTCATCCATGTCCAAGTTTCACTACCATACATCATGGATGGAATCAGGATTGCATTATGCATCAATTGTTTGGATTTGGTATCTCTTAAATCCAAACAGTTTATCATTAAGTCTCCATACATTATTTGTTTTATTTTTGTTGACCGGTACTTTTAGAAATTGGCCCAAAATGAATGATCGCCTCTATGTTGCACAGCGTATTTTAAATATAACTATTATGCACAAACATCTTTTTTATTATTAAAAATTATTAATTTCAGTTCGATAGCTCTAGATCTAACAAAGCAGAGATAGAAACCATGAATATTGATCCATAACCCAAAAACACCAAAATCCAAAGAAATAAAAAATTCCAAAGATTTCCGCGGACACCAGCGGCAAAAGACGCAATGAACAGACACATGGCTGTGTTCTGGCTTAGAAAAAAAAGGACCGAATAAACAGCTCGGTCGCCTAGTTGTACTAGCGTGGAGTTCAGATCCGAGGTCCCGGGTTCGATTCCCGGTCGGGTCAGAGTTTTCTAAGTGTTTTTTCACTTGAAATTTCTACCCGGGGTTTCCCTGTCTCAGATTGGACGGGACCGGTTGACTGGAAAAAATTGCCTCAGGCAATAAGTTCCGCCGGCTATACTGACACCTTTGTATAGAAAAGTGTTATATTTTTATTTATTTTTAATGTGAAGAATGTCTCAAAAACTAAAAAGATTTAAGTAGAAGACGCTGGATTGATATAAAAAAAATTACGTTTATAACATAATTTTAAAAAATGCTAAAAAATATATACATATATTTTTTAATTAGGTATTATATTTTTTTTAAATTAATAATAAGAGAAAACTATTTATATATTTTAATAATACCTATATTATTATTTAGTTTTATTTTATCATGCCTACTTTTAATGTGTCTCAATCAATCAATGACGATCTGTTTTTTTTATGTTTACAAATTGTGTTAGGTATATTCCATCAATGGAAAACTAGAAAAACGGTTTTGTTTAATTTTATATTTAAAAAATACATATATTATCATTTAGTTTTATTTTAACATGCCTATTTTTAATGTGACTCAATCAATGAATGACGATGTGATTTTTTTATGTTTACAAATTGTGTTATACTCCATTAATTTAATCAAGGGAAAACTAGAAAAACTGTTTTGGCTAATTTTATATTTAAATAATACATAATATATTATCATTTATTTTAACATGTCTATTTTTAATGTGCCTCAATTAATCAATGACGATGTGATTTTTTATGTTTACAAATTGGTTACCATTTATTTTTACAAATTGTTTTATATTCCATTAATTATATATTAAAGGAAAACTAGAAAAATAGTTTTATTAATTTTATATTTTAATAAAATCAATTTTATAATTTAGTTTTATTTATAAAAAAGACATAGAGAAGAGTGGAGAAAAGGAACTAAGCTTATTGCAGACCAATCGAACGAATCGAATCGATGATGATGATGATGGTTAATATAGGTCCCCACTTTACTCTAGCTGCGAACAAGGGTGTATAGCCTCTTGTTATCAATTCTGTTTTCTATTTAGTATGACAAAAGAATAGTTGAAATATGCGACGTTGTCAAATCTTATTACATAGTGTAATGATATCGTACCAGTTCCATATAACGTGGGGACTTTGATGTAGAGTCCCCACTTTGGAGTAAGTGTGCGTAAGTATACACTAATTGGGCTGGTGGCGCCACGTGGTGGATACACTCCGAACTTCATTTTTGGTTTGTGTAAGTTTTTTTCGACAAAAATACTGATTTTGGGGTCCTCAACAAAATTCGCTGAGATTTTGCCAGCCGACCAATAAGATCACGAGGATTCGATACGTACCTTTGAAGATATGGGTTGTATATTGCGGGGACGTCCCCGTAAACGGCTTCGTCCCCACAACCAGTATATTTGTCAAGTTCAGGTCCTCACAATATTAGGAAAACAAACGCACCCACACACACAACCCTCTCTCACAATGCACACATACACACATTATACTTTTTTATCGTACTTTTTAAGGTGATTTACTATAATTTGATTGACTTTAAAATCGTTAAGTGCCAAAAGGGATTGAATCTTGATAGGAAAAGTGAGACTTTGTAGAAGACATCACATCAATATTTACAAAAAATATCGCCACAGCATAATGTCTAACTTGTATAGTTATGTCACAATAAGTGTTCATTTATTTTAATTTAATTGAAATGCAGCCTCTAGAAAAGGCTTTTCATTTGTATCTAGTTATTACTCCTTATCAAAATAAATTAATTCGTTTGCTTCAATACGTTTATAATTTTTTTGAATTATTCAAACCATTCGAAAGATATCACGAGTTTAACTATACAAATAATACAATATAAGTAACTATTAGAAAAAAAGAGTGGCGCCGGCCGCTGTCCGTGGCTCACTCTGCTCATCTATGTATCTAGGCAGCGATATAGGGCGTCACTGGGACGTCACTACGAGCCGTACGGGATGGGACCATTAGAAGGGAAAAACTTAGATTAAAAGGCTGTAGAATATTTTGAAAAAAAAATAGGGATCTTCATGAAAACTTTTTATTTTTAAATAGGTACCTATTTCCCGTGCGAAGCTGGGGCAGACCGCTCGTCAGTTAATATATTTATAACTGAAGGCACCTATCGTTTTGAACGAAAATTCATACCTAAGTATATACCTCGAAAACGAGTGCAGAGCTAATAAAAAAAAAAAAAAGTATATACCTACTTAGATTTGAATCATATTTTATTACTTTTTTTTTAAATATAATTTGAAGTAGGTACCTAAGTAATTGTCATTTGAAAGAATCAACTGTGTATTTACACAAAAATTGCAATACTGTTCTTCCGATGAATCGCAATATGCATATCTACTGGCGTCTGAAATATCAGTCTCTGTGGGGCTAGTACGAGTTTTATCGAAAGCTAATTGGACGCAAATAAGCGCTTATTAGCGTGCAAATAGTGTTCTTAAATCAAACGATCGAATCATTCGATCATTTTAGTATGAAAATTTTTCGAAACTCTTTCGATGATCGTTTCGATATTCGATCATCGAAAACTCATACTAGGGCTACTGCAGTAGAGAAAAAAATCTGGATCCAAGTTTTGGCACAGCGTTCGATCACCCTCTTCATCTAAAACTCCTTGGTCAAAAATGGTCACATCATCATCCATGCGATAGGAAAGTTTTGGAAACATTACTACTTAATGTAGCCAGAACTGTTTATTGTCAGTCGTAGAACCACCTATTCTGTAGCTTTTTTTTCTAAGTCAATTTTCTTCAGTGTTTCTTAACATATTAAAATGAAAATGATTAATTTTTTATTTATTTTTCATCGCATCGACTCCCGAACGCATCCCTTATTTCAATTTTATGAAAAATGCTTTTTTATAAACGAATGTTACGAACTTTTAATAAGGTTTTTTAAATTTAATAATTAATAATTGTAAGGCCCTGTCCTAGCTGGTCGCATTATCGTACGATCGTGCGATTGCGATGATCGTATGAACGCGGACACCCTGTTCAAACATTGTATGAACGTGTGTATGGTCTTTATGGGAACTATTGACTCTAAATAAGAGATATTTGGCCTGGAATATTTAATAAATTTTTTCTCATAATTTTTGATCGATACCTATATATTATGTTGTCTTTTTCAAAAGGGTATGGATATTTTGAAAATAGCGTGAATGTGTAGAATATTGCGTAGCTGCTGAATTTTACAAGAATTGTTAGATACATGTATGTGTGCCTATGGACAAGTCCCAAAACAGGCTTTGCCTAGCGGGGGTGTCCATTATTGTTACATCAACCATAATAATGTATTCGTCTAGTGAAGTTTGCGATGTTTGAATTGCTTTTTTTTTTTACTTAATATTGTATTTTTAGTGCAAATAAATTTTGTCTGACGAGAAAGCTATAGTAGGTAAGTAAATATAGGAAGGGATGCGAAATGGACTTGAATGTAATCACGGCTTAGATAAGTTGAAAGAATAATATTGAATGAAGCGAAGTGAGGAATAGAAGACTATCCAGAGAAACGGGTGACAAAATAATACGAGAACACCTTGCCCAAACTTTTTATAACATTCTTGAACCTTCTTCTCTCCATTCAAACGATTAACTTTAAGTACTTTGTATACCTAAGCTATCCCAAAAAAAAGAATTTGCATAATGATCTTTGGTCTGTTTGGGGATTTTGCATTATCACCTTTTCAAGGTCAGCTTCTGATGCGTCCAAGAAGGGGAGCGCGGGGGAATTTGTATCTACGAATTTTGAATGAATTTAAATTTTTATATCTGTAATATTATAAGAAAATTAGTTTGCGACCGGTTCAAAACTTTTGTACCATAAACGAGCCATTTGAAACTCAGTTTCAATATCGTCGTTAAGCTATGCTTTATGGGATTCACCTGCTTCATTAACCTTATAGTAAATATTCAAAAACTTACGCGTTATTCAATGTGTCATGCATGAGACTAATAAGTACGCCAAATGTATTTATTTATCTTCGATTTTCTTCCATCGGCCGGCATTACAGTAGGCATTCACCTATGCGCCGGTTAATGTCAACACATTATAAAACATCATTTAAACCATGGACAAAGCAAGAAACCAAATGAAACATAAAAAATACATTAATCAATTTAAAGTTTTTTGAAGTGGTTTGTAGCCCAGCGGTTATATAACGCCGGCTTTCGTTCGGAGGTCGTGAGTTCGATCGTTACTGCATCGTTCGGAGGTCGTGGGTACGATCCCAGGTGCCGACCATCTTCCTCTTTCACGACACAAGCTGTAAGTAGCTTAATGTGAAAGAGTCAAAGAGTGTATTTGTGTTCACTTTGAGTGAGTACAGATTCATTAAAAAAAAAAGATTTAGAAAAAGACAAACAAAACACTGAAAAAAATATTTAAAAAATTAGGATTAGGATTAATTATTTTATTCTATAATAAGTAATTATATTTTAATTACAAAAAATGAACACACATATTTTTGTTATTAAAATGAATCTGGGCTCACTCAATTTGAACACAAATACACTTTCGACATCTTTCACGTAAAGCAAAGCTTATATGTTGTGTAAGTGGGAACGATCAGCACCGGGATTCGAGCTCACGACCTTCAGTACGCTGTACGTACAAAAGCCGTCGACTGAAACCCCTGTTTAATATTAGCTAATTTTTTATAATATTAATTAGATTAATTTATTTCTGTTAATCTTTTTTAATTCCTTTTTTGTTTAGATATTTGTAAAAAAAAATCAATGCATTCTATTGCTACTTAGCTCTTAGTACCCCCAGTTTCTCTTATATAATTTTTGGGAACGACCGGGTTGACTATTAAATTTATAGTGATGCTGTTTTTAAACCGGTTTCCATATTTGTCGCCTTAATATAGGATGATAAAATGCTCATAACACATGTCATAATACGAATGACGTGAAAAAATAAACAAATAGGTAGGTACCCCAATTCCTACCTTCCACGGACAACAACAAAAATGGGATGTTTTTTTTCTCCATTTTGTGCCACCAGAGGCGCCCTTGCTAATCCGGTCTATTGTCAAATTCAGTGTTGCCAAAGGGGGCGATTTACTGCCATTTGGGCTATTTGGAACGAGAATATGCGACGAAAAAATCTAAAAGGCGACAGGTAGCCACTTGGGTTACTTCCCTTTTTGAGAATTTTCACCTTTCCGGATACCTACTAAATGACCTTTTTTTAGTGAACTCCCACCTCTCTTCGGATACTAAAATTTTCGGAATGACCCCATACCAAATTTTTAGTTGGGCTACTTTGCGTTTGAAAAACGGCGTTGGCAACACTGGTCAAATTAACGTTTATAACCTCAACCATATGTTTAGAATAATCACTGTACTACATACTATTGCAAATAAAATAATTGTTTATCTTATTTTATTTTTTATATACCTACCTTCCTAAATTCAAATGAAAAAATACCGTAACAGAAAACAATAAAACAAGAAGATACAGAACAGCACCACTGAGACTTTCTCAAAGAACAGTACAGCAAATCCACCCTTGAAGACAAATACATACCTAGTGCTTTTGTTTGTGTGTAGTGTAAAAGGACACACTATGGTTTACCTCCTAGAAAAAGCCACTTTTGCAATCATCAATAATTAAAACGTTAAATTGTTTAATTGAGAAAACAAAAAAGAGAGCAGATATACCATACCTATTAGCATAATATTCGTCAGTCAATGCTAGATGGTATGTTTTATAATTTGACATTAGACCTGCAGCCCGATTCACGGAAAAGTTTAAGTCTAAGTTTAGTTCGAAGTTCGAACGAAGCTCGATTCAAACTTTTCCGTGAATAGGTACATAGACTGTAGATAGTCGCCGCCTACAATTATTATTACCAGCAGCCCTATTCACGGAAAAGTTTGAATCGAACTTCGTTCGAACTTCGAACTAAACTTAGACTTAAACTTTTCCGTGAATCGGGCTGCTGATTAGAAGTGCTGCCACCTAGTATGTCTTGTCGGAAGCTCCCCAGAAAACCTCCCATTCACGACTGCGTTGAGATACTTAGTATAATTTGACCAGATTTTATGATCGGAAAAGTGGGACATATAGACCATTAACGGCCAGGTGGATTTTGACATTAGTCGGGAGGCATAAACATAAACAAAAAGTTTAAGAGTTGGTATGAGTGTGTTTATACATAAACCCATCACTATGGTTTATGCATGTGTGGTGTGTGTGTCGCCATGGCCGCCATTTTGCATCCAGCCTAATGTCAGATGACGTCATCCTTTGGTCTATTGATTAAATAGGACCTCAAAAATGAACAAAATAGAAGAATTCGACTTCAAATGAAAAAATAATTTTATATAGAAACCATTTTTATCAATTTGTGATTAATAGACTTTTTCAGTAGTAAGGCGCACTCAATTTTCGCGATAAATTTTTTGAACTAGCATTTTCTTTCATAATTACCAGAATAGATTGTACTTTGCACATTCCTTATGGACAGTGTACTTATGTGCTCGCGTATAATTTGCGACGTGTATATTATCAGAGTAATTTTATAATTCTTAGTAAAAAAATAATAGGTTCTTAGCTTATAAAAAAAGCTAATCGCGTCATTTCATATTGTATTTACGTGCTATTCTTGAGGTACCTACCTAAGACTACGGGAATTGCGCAAGACAATAGTAAGTATAATAGGTATATAGGTACCTATTACTCCCTTCACATTCTGAACGTTCAATGGTTTGTAAAAAATTACATACGTTTTCACTTTTCTCATAATCGTACGATTAGGAATTATTTATTCTCTTTTATTATACATAGGTATATAAATAGGTTAATCTCTTTTTTAAACACATTAACACCCCGATAGAATCCACCAAAAATATATTATGAAAAAAATAATTTTGAACTAACTGTTCCACTTAAATTTTCATAATTCTTCTAAAATGACTAGCTATTCTATCAATTTAAGCGGCACCTTAGAAAGATCTGCCAAAATTTTAGAGGAACCGCTAATATTATTATGTCAGAATCGTCTCATTTTTTTTCAGACACCTCTCCATAAAAATAAAAATCAAAACAATATAATGTATTATTTTTCAGTAAAAATATTATTTTGCTCTTGTTTTCGTCAGAAAAATACGTTAATAGTGGTTATATTTCTTGATCAAAATGAATTTGTTTGAGAAAATTCACTTCGATCGATTTCTTTAAGCAATGTCGCTTGGATTGGTCGAAATCACTTGACATTACCCGACAAATTCAAAATTTTTGTTGATGCTAAATTTTAGCGGATCGGGTAGGTAATTGGGGTAATAATATGTCATCAAAGCCAGATGCAATTTATTCTAGAGGCTCTTAGCAAACAGCTCATTAATATACCGTACCTATTTTATTTGTTGAACCCATAATGAACCATAAGATTTTTTTTCTCTACCGAAATAGTAAATGACAATTCATGATATTAATTTTCAATGCATTTCTGTATGACATAACGATCCAAATATTTATGAATTCTCGAGGCATTTTCTAGGACTTAATCCTACATACAGAACCATCAAAAAGCCTATTTGGTGCATAGGTATATTAAATCAATTAGTGTTCGATTTTTAAGAAGTATTTTTTTAAACACAAATATGAACTACTGCGGACTTCTACTACCTACTGTTTCTATGCACTGGGTTCCTAGGGAGCGGTCCGTCTTGTCAATGTTTTTTGTTACTACGGTAACAATATTGACAATGTTCTAAGTTGACATTCACCGCTACCGCGGATATACCTACCAGTAGGTATCTATTTTCCCTTTCATTATTAGGTGAAGCAGTTTGTATTTAGTGTTGCGAAGTATGTGTCCCAGGTAGGACATGTTGACGCTGGTTAACAATTATTCCCTCTAAAGACCGCAGTCCTAGATAAATTGCATTTGGCGATCGACTACAAACAAATTTTTCGACAATGTAGAGAAAGAAAATTAACAGTCCTCTTTTATATTATTGTCTTTGGTTTAAATAATTTGTTTATATGTTCCAGTGGACAGTTAATTTTTTCGCACTCTACATTGACGAAATCTTCGTTTGTAGTCGAACGCCAATTTCAAATAATTGTCTACGGGGGCTCTCTTCGCAACACCTCCGTGTTAAGCTATGTCCACACATAGCGACAAAATGTTGATATCAACAGTTGACGGGTATCTATCAACTTTTTGTTGCAAAAAACGCAAAATGTTGACGGATACTTTAAGTCGACCGCCGACTTTTGGGTGCAAAAATCAAAGAGAAACTATGTATGTTGCTTGTATCCGTGTATCCCGGCTGTCCACACATGGCAACAAAAAGTTGATATCAACAGTTGACGAGTTTTAGCTATGTCCACACATCGCAACATTTTGTATCTCCAACAAAATGTTGGAGATACAAAATGTTGCGTCAACTGTATCTGGATACTGTTGATAGCGATGTTGCGCGTCCACACATCGTTTGTTGTTGAAAATCAAAATATGCGAATAATAGGTATATAGAGTGTTTGGTAAAACGATAGACAAACTGGTATGGTACATAGAGGAGATCATTTGGAAATAAAAATACGTTTTGCTTGTTATATACACACATGTTGTAGGTATACTGTTTGAAAGAGAATATAAACCTTACCCTTACCAACTCACGTTCACTCCCAAGGTAGAGCATCTAGTCACCATTAGGTTCCTCTATGCACTTCTGTCTTGTCTGCTTCCTCTCAGATCAGTGCGTTCAAGCTATATTCGGGGGGCACAGCAAGGTGTGCCAATACTCAACCCTGTTTTTCTTCAGTTTTACTGATATTTAAGGAAAATTTTTACGAAATTTGAAGAACTCATGGTGACTTTCACCAACGGTTCATAACATTTAAGTTGCTCGTAGCCTTTTATATAGTGTGGAGTGGAGGACACTAAGAGCTACGTAAAAGTTAGGAACCATTGGTGAAAGTGACCATCAAATTTTTTTCTGAGAATTTTGAAATCTGAAGTAAACTTATTTCGTGGACGTTTCTTTGGAATATGAAGGGATATAACTTTTTATTAAGCCATTTCCTTGATTATTTTACTTATTTTTTCTAAAGATTTGAAATTTGAAAAAATAGTTGGATAAATAAAAAAAGTTACAGAGTGACTTCTAGATAAAATTACGGGATTTCTATTTTTTTTTTTGTAAAAACGCCTAAAAAGGGAGCTCTTTATATAAATTTTGAGTAGGTAAGTACAATATATTACTAAATAAATTATCTAACTTTGTAGCATACCAGTTTATCAAACGATCAACCAAACCTCCTGTATTCCTACATATTCTTCGATCGTTTTTTAAAACTTGTCGATGGAAATGAACGATGAGTGAAGCGTTCTGCAACTCGTGGGCTCGAATCCCGGTGCCAACCATTTCCACTTTCACGATACAAACCTTTTGCTTAGTGTGAAAGATGTCAAAAGCGTAATTGTATTCACTTTGACTAAGCTCAGATTCATTTTAAAAAATGTGGAAATCTTTAGAAAATTGCCAGATTTGAAGCTCATGGCGAATAACGCCTGCACTGATTCACATTTACTGAACATCATCGACTGTTAATCAGGTATCCCGAGTGGTTAAGTTCAAACAACTGGGAGCAGCCATTACCATCTCTATTGACCTGGGGACTGAGCTCCCGATTCGCATCTGTATAGCAAGGGGCGCCTTTAACAACATGACCAATAGGTATATGGAAAGCATCAGTGTTTGGTGTCAAGACGAAAATGTTAATTGTTTGATGCGTGTGTGTGTTGCCCATTCTCCTGTATGGTTGTGAGTCCTGGCACCTGACCAAAGTCCATGCACAAAAAGACTATTCTTTCGAAACGAGGTGCCTCGGGAGAATTTTTAATATAAGTTGGTTCCACCGCATAACGAACGACTCTATACGCCGGCGCACCCAGCGTAGGCCCATCACTTCTACCATTTTGGAGAGTAGATGGACTTGGCTGGGAAATGTGTTAAAGATGCCGAATGGCAGTAGGTCGAGGAGAGCGCTGTTCTTCCTCTCATCATCAGGGTCTCGAAGACAAAGAAGACTCTCATACTGTGGTCCGCTCCTATGAAGCAGAGCGGGGTCTGAATATGGTGTTGGAGTTGGTTATCGAAACTCTGAGTATGGGAAGTGTTTGGTAGACTAGCGGATACGACGCCGGCTTTCGCAATGTTTCATGCGGAGGTCGTGGGTTCGATCCCAGGTGCCGACCATCTTCTTTTTTCGCGACACAAGCTTTAAGTAGCTAACTGTGAAAGAGTCATATAGTGTATATGTGTTCACTTTGAGTGAATATATAGTGAACACAGATTAATTTTTATAAAGAAAAAAAACTGCGCGAGATCGAGCGAAGTAGAGCGTTCTAGCTGCCCCCTGTTGCCCCCGAATGGGGTCAAAAAAGGAGAATGGTAGCCTAGTGGCAAATGCATCAACTTCAGATCAAGAGGTCCCTGGTTAGAATCCCGGTTGGATCAGAAATTTTCAATGTATGTGTATTTTCACCTGAAATATCTTCTCGAAGTTGAATCCTGTCTCTTATTATACGGGACTGGTTGACTGGTAGAGGATGCTCCAAGGATTAAGTTCCGCCTGCTATACTGACACTTATGTATTGAAGAGTGTTACTTATTTATGTAATAACTCGGATCGAACACATCGATTCCGTCCTCAAGGAAGGCCAGGTAAGAAGTAAGAGAAATAGGAGAGGGTGTATGAGAAATGTTATGTCGGTGGAAGAAGCGAAAGAAGTATGCTTGGATAGAAAAGAGTGGAGGTCCGTTCTCTCTGCCTACCCCTTACGGGACACGGCGTGAGGGGAAAAAAAACTAAAAAGATTACCTACTTCCCACCCAACTTTCTTAATTTTTTCTTTCATAAGAACCTTCTCCTGATAAAATAAAAACCTAACGACAAAAAAAAGAATTAGCGAAATCGGTCCATCAATGATGTATGGATGTGAAACTTGCTCATGCACGAATATATGAAAGTATCTGTGGGATATGGAAAGGATGAGAATATTAGGTATGGAAGTTAGCGTTATACAAAGATGAAAGGCAATTATTTGAAATAGGTAGTTTGGGCATGTGGAAAGAATGAATGTAAACTGAATGACAAAGAAAATTTATATGACCAAAAGCAAAGGTGCATTAATAAGGCATGCATGGTCGACAGAGAATAATCGACCTCGATAGCCCAGTGGCAAAGACTCCGACTTCAGATCAAGAGAGGGGTTTTGATTCCCGGTCGGGTCAGAATTTTTCAATGTGTTTATATCTATTATATAATCCTGTCTCAAATTAGAAGGAACCCTTTGACTGGTAGAGAATGCTTCAAGCATGAAGTTCCGCCGGCTATACTGACACATCGATTCCGTCCTCAAGAAAACCTGTTTATGAAGTAAAAGAAATAGGAGAGGTTCTATGCGAAATGGTATGTATGTCGGCGGAGTAAGTGAAAGAAGAGTGCCTGGATAGAAGAAAGTTGAGGTCCGTTCTCCCTGCCTATCCCTTATGGCTTGATGGGTAAAAAGAAAATATTAAATAATTGAATAATTAGGTACCTATTTAGATTTGAAATTAATAAAAACTTAAAAAAATTTCAAAACAAACCTATAAAAATAATGTAGAAAGGTAAAAAAAACATTCACAAATAATACCTCAACCAGTGAGATGAACGTGAAAAGTTGACGAGTTACCCGTTTGAAACGGGAAACTTGGAAACATGCAATAAGCAACATTTCCATATGATTTTTGGCGCCAAATATCGACGAGTATCTGTCAACTTCACAACAAAAAGTCAATGAAAACTTGTCAACTGTTGATATCAACTTTTTGTTGCCATGTGTGGACAGCCGGGATACACGGATACAAGCAACATGCATAATTTCTCTTTGATTTTTGCACCCAAAAGTCGGCGGTCGACTTAAAGTATCCGTCAACATTTTGCGTTTTTTACAACAAAAAGTTGATAGATACCCGTCAACTGTTGATATCAACATTTTGTCGCTATGTGTGGACATAGCTTTTCATTGACTTTTTGTTGTGAAGTTGACAGATACTCGTCGATATTTGGCGCCAAAAATCATATGGAAATGTTGCTTATTGCATGTTTCCAAGTTTCCCGTTTCAAACGGGTAACTCGTCAACTTTTCACGTTCATCTCACTGGTTGAGGTATTATTTGTGAATGTTTTTTTTACCTTTCTACATTATTTTTATAGGTTTGTTTTGAAAATTTTTTAAGTTTTTATTAATTTCAAATCTAAATAGGTACCTAATTATTCAATTATTTAATATTTTCTTTTTACCCATCAAGCCATAAGGGATAGGCAGGGAGAACGGACCTCAACTTTCTTCTATCTAGGCACTCTTCTTTCACTTACTCCGCCGACATACATACCATTTCGCATAGAACCTCTCTTATTTCTTTTACTTCATAAACAGGCTTTCTTGAGGACGGAATCGATGTGTCAGTATAGCCGGCGGAACTTCATGCTTGAAGCATTCTCTACCAGTCAAAGGGTTCCTTCTAATTTGAGACAGGATTATATAATAGGAATAAACACATTGAAAAATTCTGACCCGACCGGGAATCAAAACTCCTCTCTTGATCTGAAGTCGGAGTCTTTGCCACTGGGCTATCGAGGTCGATTATTCTCTGTCGACCATGCATGCCTTATTAATGCGCCTTTGCTTTTGGTCATATAAATTTTCTTTGTCATTCAGTTTACATTCATTCTTTCCACATGCCCAAACTATTTCAAATAATTGCCTTTCATCTATGTACAACGCTAACTTCCATACCTAATATTCTCATCCTTTCCATATCCCACAGATACTTTCCATATATTCGTGCATGAGCAAGTTTCACATCCATACATCATTGATGGACCGATTTCGCTAATTCTTTTTTTGTCGTTAGGTTTTTATTTTATCAGGAGAAGGTTCTTATGAAGGAAAAAAATAAGAAAGTTGGGTGGGAAGTAGGTAATCTTTTTAGTTTTTTTTTACCCATCACGCCGTGTCCCGTAAGGGGTAGGCAGAGAGAACGGACCTCAGCTCTTTTCTATCCAAGCATACTATTTCGCTTCTTCCACCGACATAACATTTCTCATACACCCACTCCTATTTCTCTTACTTCTTACCTGGCCTTCCTTGAGGACGGAATCGATGTGTTCGATCCGAGTTATTACATAAATAAGTAACACTCTTCAATACATAAGTGTCAGTATAGCAGGCGGAACTTAATCCTTGGAGCATCCTCTACCAGTCAACCAGTCCCGTCTAATATGAGACAGGATTCAACTTCGAGAAGATATTTCAGGTGAAAATACACATACATTGAAAATTTCTGACCCAACCGGGATTCGAACCAGGGACCTCTTAATCTGAAGTTGATGCATTTGCCACTAGGCCACCATTCTCCTTTTTTGACCCCATTCGGGGGCAACGGGGGGCAGCTAGAACTCTCTACTTCGCTCGATCTCGCGCATTTTTTTTCTTTATAAAAATGAATCTGTGTTCACTATATATTCACTCAAAGTGAACACATATACACTATATGACTCTTTCACAGTAAGCTACTTAAAGCTTGTGTCGCGAAAAAGGAAGATGGTCGGCACTTGGGATCGAATCCACGACCTCCGCATGAAACATTGCGAAAGCCGGCGTCGTATCCGCTAGTCTACCAAACACTTCCCATACTCAGAGTTTCGATAACCAACTCCAACACCATATTCAGACCCCGCTCTGCTTCATAGGAGCGGACCACAGTATGAGAGTCTTCTTTGTCTTCGGGACCCTGATGATGAGAGGAAGAACAGCGCTCTCCTCGACCTACTGCCATCGGCATCTTTAACACATTTCCCAGCCAAGTCCATCTACTCTCCAAAATGGTAGAAGAGATGGGCCTACGCTGGGTGTGCCGGCGTATAGAGTCGTTCGTTATGCGGTGGAACCAACTTATATTAAAAATTCTCCCGAGGCACCTCGTTTCGAAAGAATAGACTTTTTGTGCATGGACTTTGGTCAGGTGCCAGGACTCACAACCATACAGGAGAATGGGCAACACACACACGCATCAAACAATTAACATTTTCGTCTTGACACCAAACACTGATGCTTTCCATATACCTATTGGTCATGTTGTTAAAGGCGCCCCTTGCTATATATACAGATGCGAATCGGGAGCTCAGTCCCCAGGTCAATAGAGATGGTAATGGCTGCTCCCAGTTGTTTGAACTTATCCACTCGGGATACCTGATTAACAGTCGATGATGTTCAGTAAATGTGAATCAGTGCAGGCGTTGTTCGCCATGAGCTTCAAATCTGGCAATTTTCTAAAGATTTCCACATTTTTTAAAATGAATCTGAGCTTAGTCAAAGTGAATACAATTACGCTTTTGACATCTTTCACACTAAGCAAAAGGTTTGTATCGTGAAAGTGGAAATGGTTGGCACCGGGATTCGAGCCCACGAGTTGCAGAACGCTTCACTCATCGTTCATTTCCATCGATAAGTTTTAAAAAACGATCGAAGAATATGTAGGAATACAGGAGGTTTGGTTGATCGTTTGATAAACTGGTATGGTACAAAGTTAGATAATTTATTTTGTAATATATTGTACTTACCTACTTAAAATTTATATAAAGAGCTCCCTTTTTAGGCGTTTTTACAAAAAAAAAAAAATAGAAATCCCGTAATTTTATCTAGAAGTCACTCTGTAACTTTTTTTATTTATCCAACTATTTTCTCAAATTTCAAATCTTTAGAAAAAATAAGTAAAATAATCAAGAAAATGGCTTAATAAAAAGTTATATCCCTTCATATTCCAAAGAAACGTCCACGAAATAAGTTTACTTCAGATTTCAAAATTCTCAGAAAAAAAATTGATGGTCACTTTCACCAATGGTTCCTAACTTTTACGTAGCTCTTAGTGTCCTCCACTCCACACTATATAAAAGGCTACGAGCAACTTAAATGTTATGAACCGTTGGTGAAAGTCACCATGAGTTCTTCAAATTTCGTAAAAAATTTCCTTAAATATCAGTAAAACTGAAGAAAAACAGGGTTGAGTATTGGCACACCTTGCTGTGCCCCCCGAATATGGCTTGAACGCACTGATCTGAGAAGAAGCAGACAAGACAGAAGTGCATAGAGGAACCTAATGGTGACCAGATGCTCTACCTTGGGAGTGAACGTGAGTTGGTAAGGGTAAGGTTTATATTCTCTTTCAAACAGTATACCTACAACATGTGTGTATATAACAAGCAAAACGTATTTTTATTTCCAAATGATCTCCTCTATGTACCATACCAGTTTGTCTAACGTTTTACCAAACACTCTGTATACCTATTATTCGCATATTTTGATTTTCAACAACAAACGATGTGTGGACGCGCAACATCGCTATCAACAGTATCCAGATACAGTTGACGCAACATTTTGTATCTCCAACATTTTGTTGGAGATACAAAATGTTGCGATGTGTGGACATAGCTTTGTCACCATATCGGTCCACGGAATACGGAGCATTCTGCTGTGGAGCCACATTTCAAATGCCTCTATACGGTTCATCATATTGATTTTAAGGGTCCATGTTTCCACACCACATAGTAATGTGAACCAAACATAGCATTTGAACATTCTTTGCCTTAGTTTTAAAATAATATTATCATCGCAGAAGAGTCATCTCAAGTTATTAAACGGTGTTCTCTCTATCTCTATTTTACATCTATGTGAAATCTCTAAAAATTCCAATATTATGGCAATCTTCGATATGTTCAAATAATGAAAAATCCCACTGGACATGTAGGTATGTAAGATCCACTGGTCATTCGAAACAGCAGTAGATTCGCAAGAGGTCGTAAGCTCGTAATGGTTCAAATTTGTGTAAACAAATTACCTCTTAAAAATTGAACACTAATAATTGATTAATTGAATGCATCATGAGTGGAAGCCTCGAAAGAGAGCTCTTGTTGCCTCCCTATGCTCCTAACTGGAGTTCAAAGGCAGATTTGATTGATTGATTGATGGATCAAATAGTTGGTTCTGTATTCATTTTTGTTCATTCTTTTCATTCATATCTGTAAGCTTTGGAAAATTCATTTAGAATAACAATTTTTTTATAAATCAATCCAATTTCACGAATAGGTAGCTAATACTTTTATCCATCTACGAGTAGAAAATAATTTATTTTCAGCAAAAAAAAAAACTCGACCGATATCAATATTATTGAAATTGACTTAACCCTTACATATCTATTGTTCTAGCGTTCACAACTCAGATGCACCTGTGTCTGAAATTTGAAACTCTCATAGAGTGAGGACGTGCCCAGAAAGATAATGGCAAAGCTGTTGAGGAAATCCTTCGTGAGAGAATGTGGCAGGCGATGGAAGTCTTCGGAAGCACCGGCTACCAACTTGCTGATTGACCAGGACTATATTGGCTTAAACGGGCTCGAAGAAAAAGAGTGGCAAAGTGCGATGTCTTTTGAGAAAGTCCCTGGACCAAAACCCTTACCCATCTTAGGAAACAGCTGGAGATTTCTACCATTAATAGGTAAGTCATTTGACTTAATGATTCAATATTTGGTTTGACGCTTTGTCGCATGAACTGTGACGAGGTTATATCAATATTGACTTCAGTTCGTTATTAACTACGCGTCTAATAATATGTAGGTACTGACCACCATTTTTAATGGTTTTCACAGATTTCTATTTTTTTTACGATCAGGCCTATAAACCAAAATTTGTTTAAACCGAAACTACTCGCTCAATACACCAATCAGTGTGAAAATTTGTACCTTTAAAAATACACAAGAATGTGGTTAGCAAATAGGTACCTGCCTAAAAGTATTTATTTACCTACCTATAGTTTCTATTGGTTCAATCATAATATTTATTTCTTCGCAATAATCGGCGATCGCACCCCACAAGGAATGATTTGTGTCTATGCTTAAAATCATATAAAATAAAGAAGGAGAAAAAGAATTCATGAATGAGATTGGAAAACTGTAGGATTTATATAGGTAGATATGGAGAATATAATATACAGGGTGACTGGTAATTCGATACATTTCTTGATAGGGATTATACTTGAGCAAATTTGCAACAATTTTGCTCCCATTAACCAGGGGTCAAATACAAGTGGTTCTCGAGCTATTTAAGTTTTTAGAGTTTTTTCAATTTTCCTCCTTTTGACCTAAAATTGGAAGTTGTGAACAAAGTTATGAAACTAAAAATTATTTTTTCTAATAGCTGAATAATTAAGGAAGGCTTGAAGTAAAAAATCAAGAAGCAAATTACAAAAACCTCAGAAATACAACGTTTTAAAATCACAAGTCTGTTTTTTTTAATTTAGATTTTTCGAAGGGAATTACTCCAAAAAGTAAAAAACACTTGGCACAGAAACCACATGAAAAACTTCCCCAATTCACAAACTTTCCGAAAACGTATGAATGTTTTCCATTTTACTACAGTTTCGGAAAATAAATAATAATAATAATATAACACTTTTCTATACAAAGGTGTCGGTGTCAGTATAGCCGGCGGAACTTATTGCCTGAGGCAATTCCTTCCAGTCAACCGGTCCCATCCAATCTGAGACAGGCCAACCCCGGGTAGAAATTTCAAATGAAAAAACACTGAAAAACTCTGACCCGACCGGGAATCGAACCCGGGACCCCGGATCTGAAGTCCACGCTAGTACAACTAGGCTACCGAGGTCGGTCAAAAATAAACCTTATTAAAGGATCAGAAGGCGCGGAATCAGTTCAACGTCGCCACAACAAGTATGAAGTAGTGCCTGCGTGCAGCATACAAGGTGCATGTAATAAATTGTACGTATACAATAATACCTATATCAAATTCAACATGCTCGTTACATGAAGAAGCGCATGGTATGTTATTATTAACAATCAAACACGATTTTATCAATACACTTTCGATTTTCAACTGATATATATATATTTTATATTATGTATCAAAATTTGTTCGTATAAAAAAACCCCAAGATGTTTTCTCCTTATATTAGTCGACGGAAATAAGAAGACTCAACCCACACCAACGATATACTTATCATTCAACCATTACAAATAAGTGAATGAGAGCTATTATTGAATTATACTATGTATTATAATGGGCGGTGATTGAATCTTTCACATAACTATGGGAGTGCGATGAACTGTTTGGAAACCCGTACGACTATTTGTTCCATAATTATTACACTCTAGTTCCACTCTAATGACTTCGCGTGATACAAACAAAAGAAATCACTTGGAAGTACAAAAATATCTACATAATTTCTAACTATGGACTACCGCAATCGACTGCAAGTTCTCCAAGAACCGGGGAAAAGTGCAGACGACGACTATTCAGCTAAACATACACATATTGATATTGCTGATCGAGCTATCGTGATCTATTTTGAGTCTATATTTTGTTACTCGTTTTTTTTCTATATTTATTTCTTTTATTTATTTCATTTCATCCCCCCTAGGGGTGGATTTTTCGACACCGGGAGTAATAGTAAAGTATTAGCACAATATTTTACTATCAAGTGTTACTCGAGACATTAACAAAAATGGTTATATTCATATCCTGGCGCCAAATACATGACAGCAGTCGCAGTCTTTAAATTTGGTTGCTCTCTTGTTCTCAATAATTTCCAACTTTTATCTCTATATTTCATTAATTATTAAATATCTACTTGTTGTATACATGAGATTTTTCGACATGTTGAACATGTCGAGAATTCTCATGATTAGGAATTTCGGAGACTTAAATATTACCACCTAATGGCGAACGTTGTTAACGTAAAGTGATCACACTAAGCCAGCCTTCGAAATAACAGTAGAAGACGGTCGTAAGCCCGTAGTGGTTTGTTCCATTTGAAAATTGAACATCAGTAATGAATTGTTGGAGTCATTAGTTGTTACATATTTGTTACTCGATCGTAAGGAATATAAAAGTAAATGATAATCGATTAGTAACGTGCATACCAACATCACAATGCGTAAAAACATTTTTTCATCAAGCAAAATTATGATAAGAGATCATTTTTAACGACTAAAATATTGCTATTACTTTGCTATCGCTAAGGCTTTGCTATTGCTAACGATCGAGAAACCCACCCTGTCCCTTGCGAGACACTTGGGTTCACCAAGCGTAAACAGTAGGTACTTAAATAACACTACAGCTGATGTCAAACGCCAATTAAAATTCAAAGATAGAAAAACACTTATACAGATTCCTACGTTAGCTTTTTAGAGTTTCTTATGTTCCGCGTAACTTTCTTCTAACCCAACCCTTCTCACAAACACAACAAAAAAAAGAATTAGCGAAATTGGTCCAGTCACGCGTGATGCGATGACCAAGAGAAATGGGCCCCCATTTTTATATATAAGACTAGCTTCCCGACAGACGTTGTCCTGTGTTCCTAACTATGAGTAAGTATTGAATTCGAATTCGTATGGTGATGAATTAATGATCATTTGACTAATGTAATTCCGACTGATGCGTCTGTTTTAAACCATATTCCATCCGCATTCTGTCAATCGCACCAATTGACAATTTCTGTCAAAATTTCAAAATTGGAATAAAAATTATAAGGTAAAAAGTACTAATAAGGTTGTTTTTCTTATTTATTTCTTCTAAAAGGACATTCTCCTGATAAAAGCCTACACGAAAAAAAATAATTAGAGAAATCGGTCCAGCCGTTTAGGCGTGATGCGATGACATCGGGAAATAGCTCTCCATTTTTATATATAAGATTAGCTTTCCCGACAGACGTTGTCCTGTGGACCCTTTGGTCCTAACCAGAGCGGCCCGTTCATATTATGTGCATAATGTGCACTGCGCCTCCAGAAACAAAAATAAACTAATTAAATAATAACATTAACATATTCATTCTAAAACGTCCATATTTCGCATTCAATATTATGCGCGCGTACCTAAGTTGATACAGAATATTCTTGCAAATAAGTAAGTAGGTATACAAAAATAATTATTAAAATATTAAAAATATCGCCCATGGGTTGTGAAATCAATAAAATGAAATTAAATAATTTAAAAAGTTAAAATAAAACAATAAAAATAATTAAATAATCATCAAATATTTTCTAACAAAAAATATTTTAAATACATGCAATGCATATTGTATGTAGGTATATAACATAATTGCAGTTAATTCTTGCAATAATATTATTTGGCATTAGATTGGGAATATAATGAGAATGTAATGACACACATATCGGAATAAATATCTTGCATGTTATGACACAAAAAATGCATATTATATTCAGTCATTATTATTGATCCATTTAGATCTGAATGTTTCGTTTTCTGGGCTAATTGCCGACTAACGTAGCTCCAATAGCAAAACGTCTGGTCTTACCCAACTCTAACTACTCCGTCTCAACAAATTAAATAGGGGTACCTGAATACGTAAGTTTGATTTGAAAGAAAGCTGATGCATAATACCCCCTATTCTGGTTTGTGTTCGAACTAAAAAAAGAACGCTCCAAATTAAGAATTAAGTTCACATCAATTAAAATGAACCAATTTGAATATAAGTCTAATTAGGAACGTTCTTAATTTTTATAGAATACGAATGTGCACTAACTAAAATTAGAACGTTCTTATTTTAGACTAAAAATGAAATAGAATCTCCGTAATATGTGGCTATAGTGTTTTAATTCGCTTTTTGGGTAGCTTTTTTGGTTATAAGGTTTTATTTTGCTTTTTTGGGTACCTATGTTCATTCAGGTAGGTTGTTATAGGTATGTATCTGGTTGATTAGAAAAAAAAATCTATTCAGTAATTTCACAAGGCTAGCTCTAAAATAATTTTTTAGCGGCTCATCCTTTCAAATTTTATGGCCATCTATTATAGTATTATAATACTCATTTCACATTATCACTCATCAATCAAAGAGTCGTAAAAATAATTTATACATGTGATGACATTTAATTTATTGTTTTATACTACCAATCCGAAATTTAGATAAGTTCTTAGTAGAGACCTGCATGGCTTATCGCAAATGAGAATTTTCGCGTTTTAACAAAACAATAACCGAAATATTACAAAAACATTACGAAATCTGCAAATGATGACATAATTGTTAACATCATGTTTAAAAAAGGTACCTTGAATTTTCTGCGGGTGGAATTGTCTATGCCAAATGAATAACGCTTTATTGGAAAGTAAAATTATTTAAAATTTTGAAATAAAAAGAGGATAAGGGAGGACTTATCCCGAAAAATTTCTTCCAGCCAACCCAACCCAGATTATTGAGAAGCTATGAAAGAAACAATTTGTTGAGGAAGTTGTTAGTATCAGAGCAAGATGGATGCCTTCTGCTTCTTCAGAAAGATTATTGTCCTCTTAAACCATGCTATTGTCTTAACGTTCCTACATGATAAAATTAAAAGAAAAAGATGAGCAACAATGTCAATTTTTTTATCATGAACGCTGATATGTATTTTAAATAATGTATTTAAAATTTAAACACCTCAAGAATAACACCACTTTTCCAGAAAAATAACGCGAATAATTCAGATCTCTATAGTTCTTTAGTATTTATAGAGAATCTGAATGACCTTTCTGGTTCGATTCTAAGCTGTAATGCTACATTTACACGCTTGCCATGGCTTGGCAAGCCACCACAAGTACCAAGCCTTCACAAACGCTTGGACGCCATTTACACGTTGGTGTACGCGTCGGTATTTTAATACATTTGCCGCAAATTCCTTTGATTTGTGTCAAAAACCAACACTTGTTGCAAGCGTTGGCAAGCTCACACAAGCCAAGGCAAACACCCTGTTGTTGGTGTTTGTGGTGGTTTGCTGAGCTGTGGCAAGCATATAAATGCAGCATAAGAATAGTTTTTTGAATTATAAAAATATAATCTAAGCGTGATTATTTGAATGGTGCGGAAATTTTTCAATTTACTTATATATACATAGGTAGGTAGGTTATAATTTTAAACAACTTTCTTTCTCTATTTCTGAATAGGTATTTTACATAAAACATATTACTTTTACTATTGTCGTCAGCTCTTTTTGAGTCAAAATGTCGTGACTTGGGAATTATTTTTCTCACAAATGAATACCAAGATTATTGTTATCATACAATTATTATAGTTACATATGAAAGGAAACAAAGGTGAAACCGTTCTAGAGAATGCGTGGATTACGAGTATGTGTAGTTAGTACTTCCGGATACAGTCTATTGCCTAGTAGGGACGCTAGTTTGAATTGTTTATAATGCTTGAATATGATTTCATTGTAATGTCTGTGTTATTTTGATAAATAAACTATTTTAATTGATGAAGTGGTGATATTATTATAATTCTTCTGTGATAATAAACGAAGGCGTCAGTATAGCCGGCGGAACCTACCTACTGCTTGAGGCAATTTTACCAGTCAATCGGTCCCGTCCCGGCCAACCCCGGGTCGAAATTTCAAGTGAAGAAACACTTAGAAAAACTCTGACCCGACCTGGAATCGAACCCGGAACCTCGTGATCTGATGTCCACGCCTATAACACTAGGCTACCGAGATCGACAATCAATAGATCGAAAGAAAATGTTGCTACGAATCAGATTTTAGGGTTTTGCCAGAAGTGATCTTTCGGGATAATTCATCTGTTGAATAACTGCACCAATGCTCCTTATCATGTTATAATATTATTAATAGGCGCTTTATGTAGGTATATTAAGTTTATACGTTAAATATTCATCCTATACTGCTGAATGTCTACCTGTCAAACCATTCTACACTCGATTGAATTCAATAGACATCCCTTGCAGTGAAATTGGATTAAATTCGAATCATCGTCAAAATAATACACTAAGGTTCGCAGTAAGAATTAATTCTAGCGCCGTCCATGTACCTCATTTAAGAAGGCGGATCCGGCAATGGTTGAAGCAGCGTCGGGAGATTAGGTTTTATTTTGCACGTAGACACAGTGCAATTACCTGCTGGCTCCATTTGTTTTTTTTTAAATTATTTTCTGTTTGTCGTCCGCCATAAAAGTGAAAACGCAGTTAGATGGTACCTTCGAAGTGGAGAGAATGTAGAACAAACCGACGAACAAAAAGCGGAGATTAATCACTTAGACGATAATAATAGATAGCTCTGTACGGCGATTTGTATTGTGACGATCATCGCTCCACTTAACTCACGGCTGTGAGAAAGAATCCTCATTTGAATAGCAATGTTCTGATGCAGAATTTGGATCAAATTCGTAAGTCGAGGAAAGGGATTTCACATTATAGACTCACAAAGACAGTCGCAGTAAACTTAAAATGGAGCACAATGAGAGAGAACCCCATCAGCTCTCAAGTATAATCGTACTTCTATTAAGAAGATGTTGTACTTGTTGTCTTGGCTGTCATAATTCCGTTACTTTTAAAGGACACCCTTTACTCTCACTTCAAAATAAATTCAAACTACTTGGGGACACGGAAGGAGTCTCCACGTAGATTGAGCGATCGAGCGTCCCTAGAAACGACACCGTATCAGCCAATCCTTTCACCACCGAAGCAGACAAGGAAAGTAAGTAAGTACTCCCACTTGAAATGTGTAAGTACCTAGGGCATTTACTTATTTTAGTTTGTGTTGTCTCCTTTGCCCTTGAGGTGGAACCTTCTCCACAAAACGGCGCTATTTAAGCCATCCAAATAATAATAAGCCCAAATGCGCACGCTAGTAAGTCTATCCATCCTTTTGCTTGAACAAGTAAAATACATCTTTATTTTTATAATTGCCATTACGTTCTATCGGGAACGATTGGTGCCGAGAGCCTAACCTTCAGCTAAAGGTCACAGGCATCTTGCAGAGGACACTTAAGGAGGACATGGTCCAGGTATATAACACACCATCTCAGGTAGATTTTATTGTATTTCTGGGTTATGTAGAGCCAGGCAGTTCTTTTATCAGGCAAGCTAATATTAAAATTTATGTAAAAGGTTCTGGTTTCTTTCTGCAGGCCATAGCACTCGAAGCAGCAGAAAAACTAGTGTGAATTTCGAACATGAGACATTCGAAAGTGTGCATTATCTTCTTCAATTCGTACGACACTCGTGCTAAAAATCATCAGTTCGAACGATTTCAACTCCAATGTGTATCAAAACGAACGAAACTCTCAATTCCTAGTAACTAGTTTCTTATCATATTAACTTATCAGACTTACTAATCAAAACTAAATTAAACAAATATCCGAACAAAATTCGTACAATAGTGTTCTGTCGGATGTTGACTGTTCTTTATTTGAGTTCCTAGTTGTACTCTTTGTACAGCCTCCGAGTTGATCTAAACGCGATAATGAATCATGCAAATAGAACACATATTATTTCGTAACACGACACTGTGTCTTCTTTGGGGAGTGGCCGAACAAAAAAATTGTCGTAATATGAGAAAACATACCTAAAGAGACAGCAGATTTCTCAAACCATAGAGTTTACTACTAATACAACTGTCATTCGGCATCCTTAACACATGTCCGAGCCAATTCCACCCGCTCTCCATAATAGTAGAAGTGATGGGCCTCCGCTGAGTGTGCCGACGTTTCTAATGCGGTGGTACCATTTTATACCCAAAATTCTCCCGAGGAATTTCATAACAAACGCGGAGACTTTTGTGTCTGATGGGCTATGGTCAGGTGACAGGACTCAAACCCATACAGGGGAATGGGCATCACACTCATCAAACAGTTTACATTTCGTCCCGACACTAAACATTTACAATAACAAAGGTGTCTAACATTGAAATTTTATTTTCGGCACGTCTAGCCATTTATTAGGATAATAAGGAAATTTTGATACTTAAACTATGACGCATGGAGATTAATATTATTTATTCATCTGCGTAATGGTAGTTATCTTGGTTTATGACAATAATAAACATACAATTTACCCTTTTTATTATCGAATTATTAATTTACGTCTCTCTAGAAAAGAGCTTTTGATTAATTAAGCGAATAAATTAATGAATAATTTACTGACATCGAAGATGATTTGTGTGTTATACTGAAACATTGAATTTGTACTTACTTTTTTTTGGGAATTGAATAATATGCCAACACCAGTTTTTTGATTTTCTAGAAAAGCAGTCCTACATATAGCGGTCGTAACATAACGGACGAAAAGTACAAAGTAATCAATTACGGTGTAAAAAACCTCTCTCTAGGTAACGTTCCATTTGGTTAACATAAAGGTTCAACTTTCAAAGTGGCATAACGCATCTCTGAACTACAGCCGCTATATGGCGATACCACTTACATTAGATTCTATGCGTATATAACACAAAGGTAGGTACATAAAGATAAGTCACTTTAGTGAATTCATAGCTAGAAGAAAAAAACCAGGTACGCAGGCGTGGGTTCTATCCCAGATGCTAACTGTCTTCCTCTTTCACGACACAAACTAAAGTTATAGCTTCTGCTCGCCTAACTCCTCTGCGAGATCTACCCCATCGCACAACATCCCGCACATCGCAAGTCCTCCTTATATCGGAGTTCCTTACTCTGTCCCAGGGTTGTTCCTGCAATGGGGCTGATATACTTTATCTCTGTTGTACGTAGGAGGCTCTTCGTCCTTATTGTATCGGCTCTTGACTATATACCACCTTAATATTATCCTTACATATTTTTAGAATAAAGAGACCTAGACTAATTTAAATAAAATCTATAAGTACCTAATATAAAAGAAAGTCGGGTTAGTGCGAATACTTTATAACTCGAGATCGGCTCAACAGATTCTTCTGATGTTTGATTTATTGGATTCTCCTCCGCTCCGAATAACAGAATAACTATTAAAAAGTTGAAAAAATGCATAAGAAATAATATAAAATATAATATTAATGTTAGTATGGAACGGATATCCTGCGACGCCAACGCCATCTATGAAAAATTCTATAACAACAAAATTATTGTTTACCTGACAACCAATGACATTAAAACTATTGGTGCGCAGATTTTTATTGGAATTTTTTTCGAGCCTCAGATATATTATAATTTTTTTAACATTAAAACATAATATTTTAAACGCATTTTTGTATAAATTACATATTTGAAATCAATATTCATGTAAGGACTACAGTGGGTCTAGTACGAGTTCAATCGAATGCTAATTGCACGCTAATAAGCGCTTATTGTAAATAGTGTTCGAAAATCAAACGATCGAATCATTCGATAATTAATATTGTATGATAATTTTTCGAAATTCTGTCGATGATCGTTTCGATATTCGATCATCGAAAACTTATACTAGTGGTACAGGACAAAGTCTGTCGGGAAAGCTAGTACCAAATAATTTAATTATCAAGATAATGCTCTGTAGGTACTTCGCTTTCTGGAATAAATATTTCGGTCCGATTCTTTCTTTTTAATTTAATTGCCAAGACATATTGCCCATTACCACCTAGCTACTGTTGACTCAAGGATTCAAATCCTTCATTTGATTTCAGTTCTCTGAAATTCTAAAGCTATGATTTGAAATATGATTTCGAATATTTGGTTCCAAATAAAATCACATGGACCGAAGAATTGAAAGATACATAACTATATAGGTAGGTACGTATCTGTGTATGTTTTGAATTTATTCCATCGGATTGTGGCAGAATTATTAAATAGGATATTATTTTATACTGCAATAGCGGTTATTAATTGTTAGAAATTTAATAACTCTGCTCTACCAGCTACACAAACACAACGGACTCTGTCGATATGCTAATTAGTGCCTTCAAGACAATTAGACAGGGCTGTTATGGAAGCACAAGGTAATTAGCGAACACTCGCTTTCATCTTTTTGTTAGATGCGTTTCTATAAGAGTATTGCCAAGCAGCTCTTTTACTTTAGCCTTCTCGTCAAGTTCATTTATCATCATCCCCAGACCATTCGCCGTCTTCTCCAGTGTTTTTTTATAATGCCACCCATTTAAACAAACATTTCTCCTATTGTGGTAAATTTTGCCAAGTATACCCTCACGGTTGATGGCATTTTACGATCTGATTTCAGCTCATTGTCCATTTTTAGGTCTCCCATTACCTACCGTTTTAAATATCACCCTTACAGTCTTGACGCGTAACTCGCTCAGCTTCATTTATTTTTGTTGACCATTTAGCTTCATATCTAAATATTTTATTATATTTCATTTGTGTGACAACATTATTTGTCCTATTGTGGTAAATTTTGTCAAGTTTACCCTCTCGATTGATGGTATTCTACGATCTGTACCTACCCGTATTTTAAGTTTTATCGGAAGGTAGTCACGGAAGTAAAGTGAGTATTACACGATACATTTTGTATGGAAAACGTGTATACGTATCGAATGTGAGAATAATACGGGTACTGTACCCCTATTCTGTAGCAAGTGTAGAGTAGTCACTTGAAAAAAGTGACTATTAGGCGATACATTTTGTATGAAAAACGTCTATACGTATCGAATGCGAGAATCGCATATAGACGTTTTTCATACAAAATTTATCGCCTAATAGTCATTTTTTTCAAGTGACTACCCTACACTTGCTACAGAATAGGGGTCCTGATGTCAGCAACCAATACTCCAACGTCGATTCTTAGGTCTCCAATCTATAATCTACCATCTGTAACGTAACGCATCTGCACCGCGAGCGGTAACGTAACGCATGCAACGTTCGTTACCAGATATTACTCGTATGTACAACAGGCCACTCGCCCAATATGTTTGAAGCAATTATTCTTAAGGTAAAATCTTTCACATTCATTTTTCAATGCTTCACTGATTAATAATTAATAATGGATACCTAGCGGCATACAACAGCTTGGGCCTTTTTACCACTAGGTCAAACGATAGGTATCTAACTACTAGTTTATGTGAGATCGAAGGGATATTATCAACATTCTGCGCTTTATCAGCCCTTATCACTAAATTATCGGGTCCCTCTAAAAAAATACGTCGCTGAGAAAAATAATGCAATACGAATATAGTAGGTAAGTACTCAAAAGTTTAGCTGTCTAATTCTAATCGTTATGTTAATAATAAAGATCTCTGAAATGAAACACGTGGGAATATTGCCCAATCTCTGTTTGGATAATGTTTTGTTCACATCAAATGTTTCCTAATGGTAAGTTAGGCAAGAGAGACAAATAAAATTGTCATCAAACTATTTATAGGCCCTGTTGTTCAACTATTATCTGGTGGTGCCTTGACTCTTCCGTGTGGAACAAGCAGATTGGACTATAATAGACGTAATCTATCCGTGCAAAAGACAATAAATTAAAATCATCTGCATATGTACTCTCATTGTTGTTGTTTATTAGCCGTAACTGTTCTAAGTACTACAAAAACCAATTATTATATCAGTACCTAAGAATAAATCAGCTCTGCCTCGAAGAAACGGAACAGGTATGAGAGGGTCTTCCACGTCTTCGAGACCCTGATGGGAGGAAAACAGCGCTCTCCTCGGCCAACTGTCATTCGGCATCCTCAACACGTGCCCCAGCCATGTCCATCTCCTTTCCGTAATGGTGGAATTGATGGGCCTGCGCTGGGTGCGCTGGCGTATTGCGTCGTTCGGGATGCGGTGGTAGCATCTTATACCCAAGATTCTCCTGAGGCACTTCGTTTCAAATGCAGATACTTTTTGTGCCTGGGCTTTGGTCAGGTGCCAGGACTCACACCCATACAGGAGAAAGGGGAATTGGGCAACACACGTGCATCAAACAGTTTACATTTCGTCTCGACACTAAACGCCGACGACGCCTTCCATATTTTGATCACGTTGTTAAAGGCGCACTCGGTAAAAGAACACTTGACACAAATGAATTATTTTTGTTTTCGATGGTTTTACAACTAAAATCGTCTTTTGACCTCCGTAAGTGATATGTTCTTTGCCTCAAACCTCACTTGCCCTCTGCAACAATGCAACTCCAACTTGAAATATTCAAATCGGTACAGCATCTTTCCAGAATTTATGTTATAACAAAAAGCTATGGAAAGGGCAATATTGGGAATTACTTTGCTAGACCGTATCCCTTATTATGTCGAAATACGCAGACGAACAGGAGTGGTCGACATTGTAAAAACAGTTGCTACCTTATAACGGAGGTGAGCGGGACACGTGTGTCGTAGAGAGGATGGTTGCTGGAACCGCAAGATATTAGAGTGGCAGCCCAGAACAGGAAGAAGGGAGTAGGCAGACCAGCCAAATGGAAGGACGACATAGTAAGAGCGGCCGGATGAAGTTGGCGAGTTGCAGAGAGGCGAGGCTTAAAGGAGAGGCGAAGAGGTCCTGGTCTAGCAGTGGACCACAACGGGCTGACGATGATGATTAAGATGACGAACAAGAAATGCGAACAGCCTGAACAAGGACTGTTTCCATGATCGTCTGTTCTCAACCTTATATTTACTTTCTCAATTGAGGTTTTTTTCCTTTGGTAGAACTCTAATAAGTAGATATTAAATTACTAGACGTGAAAAGTCTACCATGAACGTAAAAAATTACGAAATACTGCATTAGATTACTCAAAACTAGCATTTGAAACAGAAGTAGAAGACGGTCGTAAGCCCACAGTGGTTTATACTTGAAAGCTTATTCATAAAACGATCAATTTTTTTTAAATTTTTAAGTAGGTACATTTTGTTTTACATGTTTTTTTAATGAATCTGTGCTCACTTAAAGTGAACACAAAAATATACTCCCATTTAAACGCATAGAAACATTCTTTGCGCCGGTGGGAATCAGCGTTCTTTGTGTTTTCACCCTTACACTCTTTCGCAGTAAGTTACTTGAAGCTTGTGTCGTGAAAGAGGAAGATAGTGCGCACTTGGGATCCAACACATGATCTCAGCACGAAACAGTATTTACGAGAGCCGGCCGGCGTCGTAACCACTAGATTCTAGAATAATCTAGCTAAAATAGATTCCATGTTTATATTAAAATAGTTGTTCGTTATATAACACCTATGCTATCTATAGTTTTGTAAAACAGCTTGAAAATCAATAAAAAAATAAAATATTCAAGGTCAATAAACAAAAAATGTGATATAATAATATGAAGATTATCATAATATTCATATTCAGACATAAATTGTAATTTAAATGTAGCCAGACACATAATCTATGTTACGTCTAGATATCTACCTATTAAAATTATATTATATGGAGGAACCTACCTTTATAATATTTTTTTTCGGAAAACATAGTAGGTACCTACTTTAATGCTGTGTAGAAAAATAAACATTAAAATGTCTGTGCATTGTACTCCAATCACACTCTTATAATGACTTGCATATTTTTATCGGCTAATTATAATTTCATATTTGTTAAAAGTTAGCTTTGCATAGGGACCGTTCAAGTATTACGTAACGCATATTTTTACATTATTACACAAAAACATAGTGAGAATGAAAACAAACTTGTTTTATACTACACAAATTATTTTATTTCAGAGACGCGTTTCTTTCTCTTATGGGTTCTTTTCCTAAGAATGCGACGTTTCAGAGAACGGCGTCAGTAGAATGTTGTTTACACCGTACCGTAGATACAAAAAGCATTGTCGTTATTTTCACAAACGGCCGCCGTCTTGTCAGTGTCAGATGATTCGTGAACGCTGACATTGATAGCACTGAATTATTACATACTAGCAGTATGTTCCTGCTTCGCACGGGTAGGTACATAGGTATTTAAAAAAATAATTCAGTTTTCTTATGATCTTTATAGGTCCCTAACTTTATCAAAATATTCTATAGGCTATGTTAATCTGGAATAATGTAGCATTTCAATGGTCCCCTCCCGTCCGGCTCGTACCCCAGTGACGCCTATATCTCTGCCACATTTCAAAATTTTTTTTTTTAATAAATCAACACTTATTGTGGCATTATTATAATCGTTAGACGTATGCTGTCGCGACACTTTTTGTAGATAATTATGTCTTCTACAAAGTTGTAGTACATTATTTTACTCTATCTTCAATAGTTTTCGCAGCGTACGCGATGTAAAGAATATTTTAGGTAATTTTTGCACCTTATTGGAGTTTTAGTAAGGATCAAAGGCTATATGAAAATAAAATATAGCCTATGTTCAGCGGGGAGAGTGTAGCTTCCCAACAGTGAAAGAATTTTTCAAATCGGTTCAGTAGTTTCGGAGCCTATTCCCGTCAAACAAACAATCAATCAAAACTTTCCTCTTTATAATAGTAGTATAGATTAAAAAAGCACCTTCTGTGCTACGAGATTTATATAAATTGTCTTCTCCCATACGATATTCATACTCCTCTGATGCCTGGTCATCCTCCAAACAAATAACTAAAGCAAAATCAAGATCGTTCATTTTCACGTTCAGACACAATACACAAATTGACGTTTGTTATTAAAAAAAAACGGAGAGCACGGGCACGGAACTTTCCAAATGTCACCGTAAAGATCGCCGTCGTGAGCTGCCGTAAGATACTGCAGCTGAAGACGGCCTCTCCCTAGGAATCCAGCTTTTCTGTTCCGTTAGAACGAAATGCGTCTCTGAAATAAAATAATTTGTGTAGTATAAAACAAGTGTTTTTTCATTCTCGTTATGAACACGGTAAACACCAATAATATTAACAAAAACATGGAATCTTCGGTGGTCCTATCACAGTAAGCTACTCAAAGCTTATTTCGTAAAAGAGGAAGATGATCGACACCTGGGATCGAACCCATGACTTCCAGTCCGGAACAGTACGAAAGCCGGCGTCGTAACCGCTAGAGGATATCAACCACTTCAATTGTCAGTATAATAGGCGAAACTTAGAACTTAGTAGTAAATCATTGTCTATAATAAATAAATAAATAAAACTTTTTTGCTAAAGGAACAAAACAATCATGAATAAAACACAAAGGGCTGATTTATCCCGGAGTACCTATATCCTCCAGTCAATTAAAATATCTATCAGTTAAACGGCCCAATAGGAATCTACATGCACTGAATAAAAACATCCACAATAATAATACAATGACACGACCAACTGGTAATTGAACTAGGGACTTATTGATCATAAGTCGCCGCCTGAGTAACTATAGGCTTCCAGATCGGTAATTTTTTTAAAATCCTAATTAGGATTAGGGTCGGATCTGTATATAAGTACACTAACCAATACAAATAAGCAGGGCATTATTATATTGCGATTGGAATAACATTTGCGTGAGACTAGATGTACATGCAACTCGTGTTCTTTTTACCAAATTAAAACAAAAACTCTATACCTATTAATAAGAAACATTTTGTTTTTTTTTACTTGATATTAATTTATAGAAATATATAATGTTAGGAGATTTTTATTTAAATAACATCATGAATGCACAAGGCGGCGAATACAATGGCGGATAAGCTATTCATTGTTTTATGTATGTTAACAGGCGAGAATATAGCGTGAACCTCATTTTACTATATGAGCAGACAGGTAATAAAAAATATTAAAAGATACAGTGGAAGATGTGTTACCAATCTCAGTGCCCCCGCTCACCGGTAACTTATTTCCAGCAATTATTTGATTGCTTCAAATGAAACATAGGGTAGCAACTTTTTAGTTGCGGCGTTTTGTATGAACTTCTTCAAAGCAACTATGTAAATACCTAGTTGATTCAAACAAGTTGCCAGTGCATGGAAGTACCTAGACTATATGTACCTAGAAAAACTCTAATGTTGAGCGCCGTATTATTGTACCATAAATAAATAACAACAAACGAACATAGATCCAGAGCTAAAATAGAGCATTATTTCTTGACGGTTGATATATGTACACCAAACAAATAACAACAAGAATCCAATTAACATATCAGAGATTTGAAAAAATGTGCATTTATCTAGAAAGATATTATCTATAATATTTAGTGGAGGGGGGGGGGGGGGGTGAAATCTCATCAAAACTACTATTAGTATGATGATCATCATATCGTTTCCATATTTAACAGGTGACTTACTCTTTAGATTATTGCCTTACATACCAAATGTTTTGTACTGAAAATCTTTTCAACAAGACGAACTTTGCTCATCTCATGATACGAGATTAAACATTTTTTTGTAAATACATAGACATAATACCAAACGTAGGTATTAGGTATTCGTTTTCTTGTTTGTTTTTGTGAACGTGTTTTTATAAACATGCTTTGGTTTATTAATTATTTTGAGAAGTATGTACCATATGAGGTTCTCAATATTGAATTTTGGCACATTAGTGTTAAATACCAAATATCTGTTTATAGGTGCATATCGTTTCACCCGTTTGTGGTGTGTGGGTTTATGTAAGTATTTTAAAGAATGATGTTGTTTAATAACGAAAGAATACGAACACCAGAACCAGGAGGAAATGCCCTATTGCCTTTTGTCATCGCATCACGCGTGAACGACTGAACAATGTCGCTCATTCTTATTTTGTTGTGTTTGCTATTTTCAGGAGAAGATTTTTACGGTTTTAAGGTTTTTATTTAAATTAAGAGTTGCACGGAATATTAGAAAATTTTAGAAAACTCAACGTACTTAGGTAACCTTCTAGGTGCTTTTGAAGATGTAAACTTCTCTATTTTTTTTTAATTTATTGGCGTTTGACATAATTGTCAGCTAAGTAATTTATGCGATTATCAGAATTTGCCCTATTAGTATCGTTTTAAACAGATGCATCGGTCGGAATTGTATTGGTTAAATAGGTATTTTTTTTTATCATTATATGTATAATTTCTAATTGAATATTCATAATAAAAACAGGACAATGCCTGTCGGGATAGCTAGACTTTCGAGTATATATAAAACTAGCGGTCTGCCCCAGCTTCGCACGGGAAATGGGTACTTATTTAAAAAAAAAAAGTTTTCATGCAGATCCCTATTTTTTTTTCAAAATATTCTACAGCCTTTTAATCTGGAATAATGTGGCATTCTAATGGTCCCATCCCGTACGGCTCGTACCCCAGTGACGCCCTATACCTATCGCTGCCTAGCTTGATGTTTAGGCAGTGTGAGCCACGGAGAGCGGCGACCACTCTTTTTTTCTAATAGTTACTTACATTTTTAAGCTCGTGGTATCTTTCGAATGGAATGTCCGAATTGAATAATTAAAAAAGTTTTATAAACGTATTGAAGGCGTCCGAGGCTCATCGTGCCTTTTCTGACCAGTTGAGATTTAAGGACGTGAAGTGGTCAACCTCACGGTCCTGATCTGATTTTTCGATTTCCTGCCTCTTACAGGATGCTCGAAAAATCAGCAAAAAGAGCAGAGGTGCTATTCTTCGCCGACAATCTCACGGCAAGATACAAATGAAGAGCCCTTTCTAGAGGCAAAATTTCAATTAAATTTTAAAAATAAATTAACACTTATTGTGACATAACTATAAAAGTTAGACATATGCCATCACTACATTTTTTTTAAATATTGATGTATTCTACAAAATCGTAGTAGGTACATCATTTTATTCTATCATCAAAAGTTTTCGCAGCGCACGCGATGTAAAGAATATTTTAGGTAATTAATTTAAATTTTGGGTTACATTTCTGGAGTTTTAGTAGAGATCCCAATTTTTTTTTTGATAATTCAATATAGCCTATGTTCACCGGGGATAGTGTAGCTTTCTTTCTTTCGAGTTATAAGTGTTCGCACTAACCCGACTTTAATAATTTATATACTAGATTAGACCAATAAAATAATATCTTGTTTTTTTTATTATCAATGTTGAATCACCATTAATGCCTTCTTTTAAATACCCTGTGTAGATCATTGACCAGACTACGTTATTTAAAGCCTGCGCCGAAAACCGGTTACTGAAATAAAAATGTAGACATTTTATCTTTGTTTTGATCCAACAAGTAGTTTGTGTCGAACAAATTTTGCTTTTATGTTTTCTCAAATATCTCATATACTTACCTACCTATACTTCATCACTGACATGTTATGCACTCTCTCAAAAAAAGAAATGTGGTCAGACTCAATCTATAATATAAAAGTGGTTGGTGACCCAGCGGTTACAACGCCGGCTTTCGTACTGCGGACGTCGTGGTTCGATCCCAGGTGCCGACCATCTTCCTCTTTCACGACACAAGCTTTCAGTAGCTTACTGTGAAAGAGTCAAGGAGTGTATTTGTGTTCACTTTGAGTGAGCACAGATTCATTTAAAAAAAAAAAGTCGGGCTAGTGCGAAAACTTAAAACTCGAGATCGGCTGAACAGATTTTTATGATGCTTGGTTTATTGGATTCTTCTCCGGTCCTGATAACAAAATAATTCGAAAATGGATAGCAAATAATATAAAATATAATATTAAAGTTAGTATGTGGAATGGATTTACTGACAACAACGCCATCTGTGAAAAATTCCATAACAACACAATTTTTATTTACTTTACAACCATTGAGTTTCAAAATATTGGTACGCATATCTTTGTTAGAATTTACTTCAAGCTTTCAGAAATATTTTTTTAACATCCAAACATATTCTTTAACCGTATTTTTTGTACAAATTACAAACTTGAAATCAAAATTCATCGTACTTATCCTTACTACAGGATAACGCCTATTGGGAAGGCTAGTAAAAAATATTAACTAATTAAAATATTGTTCCTTTTGCACCAGGTGACTTCCAACTACACAGACTAGACGAAATGCTTCTCCACATGTACCAGCAGTATGGACCCATCTCTAAAATATCTAACGTGGTTGGAAGGCCAGACATACTCTTCATCTCAGACCCCGACGATATAGAAAAGGTTTTTAGAAACGAGGACCAACATCCTTTCAGGTATCACATCACATGCTTGATTAATCAATCAATCAATCAATCAATCAATTCTCCCTTTTACACCCCACTCAGGAGCATAGGGAGGCCACAACAGAAGCCGTATTCTCGTAGCGCTTAAATTGCAATCTTATATTAATTGATATCTTAAAGGGCGGCTTGGAACGGATCGGACCAATCAGAGAGAAAGGGGGAGTGTCATGGTCTTTCCACGATTGGCTACATCGTATTGTAGACACTCCCTCTTTCTCTCTGATTGGTCCGATCCTTTTCGAGCCGCCCTTTAAGATATCAATTAAAATATGATTGCAATTCAAGCGCTACGAGAATTCGGCTGCTGCTCTCCATTGCGCTCAATCTTGCGCAATGTTTATGACCTCCTCCCACAAGCTTGATACAAGATTGTAATCTTTTATTAAGTTCTTTCAAGCAAGCAAGTGGATGTAATGTTTTTTTTTTAAATAATTATTCGATTTCAAGTTGAGCAAAATAAACTTTTAATTTAGTGTGACTTTACACCAAACGAACATAGAGCTAGAGCCAGAAATAGAGCATTTTTATTTTTTGATCGTTCATATTGTCACTAAACAAAAAACAACGGGAAACAATTATTATTAACCTTAAGAACTAATAGGGTATTTGACACTATGAAAAATAAGCTACAGATTGTGGTCATCCTGTTTGAAAATGGCCCAAGAAAGCTTATTTCTTTTATTTTACAACTTAAATAGGCTTATTTTTTATAAAACACGTAATATAAATGAAAATATTTCTATGGAACTAGTCACCGATGAAAACGCCTTGTGATTAGTTGTGTTCCCTGTGATGTCACACCACAGTAAATGACAGTCATCAACACGTTAGCAAACTCATACCAATACTAAAGTGTGACGTAAAACGCACCACGTGACCACTGACCAGTGCCATTATACAAGACAGCGTTTTACGCGCCTTTTTGGATATTTAAACTTTAAACATGATTTTCATATAAAATATGGCATATCTTCAGAAAATATAAAGAGCATGTGCTTATAATGTATCGTAGAATAATTTAAAACGGTTTGTGGAAATTAGTCAAATACCCTATTATTATTAATGGACGATGACAGATTAGGTGCGCCAGAAGTTTACCTCTAAGAACTTTAGTTCTTGCTCATTCTTGATTGCTTGGTGTCAACATTAGCGATCATGAAAAAATGCTCTATTTTATTATGTGTAAATACATCCCGTGACGACGTTTTTAAAAAACGATCCTAGCCCGCAGTGGTTCTAAAACATTGTTCTAAAATAATACGATTTTGGTTTGAGCAAATGAAACATTCATTTTATATACTGACGATTTTTGGTGAATGATTTAATGTTTGTTATAGCTAATGAGGGTTTGTTCTCTCGTTATAAAATAAAATTGGCGTGCAGTTATGTATTATGTTTTATTACTCATAGTATATTTTCGAGGGTGTAGATTCCAAAAAAGCAAAAAAAAATTTTTTAGAAGAGGAAGAAAATTTCCGCGTACGCCAAAAATGTGTGCGCACCCATAACTCATAGTAATTCTTATCCGATTTGATTGAAATTTGGTATAACGGTTAGCCCCTCAATGTAGATGAGTCAGTAAAATGTTGAGATCTGTACCTTCAGGGAAACCCTCCTAAAGTATCCAAAGAAAATTTCACTTGTTCTAGAAAAAGGGCTAAAAATGCAAAAAAAAAAAATCTTCGATTTTCATAAAATTTGGTATACGGGTTGGTCTTATGCTCCTACACAAGCATGTAAAATTTGAGGTACGTAACTTTAGTGGGTCCCCCTTAAAATGTAGTTCTAAAGCAGATAATAGTTGTCTTCTGGCTGTTATAATACTCGTATACTATGAGTTCTGGGCTACCCTAGGTTAGCAGCTTTTTATTATTTTTATGACCATTTTAATATAATTATATAGGTATTTATTTAACGATAAAATCAATCTTTAGAGTGAAATATTTTGTTATAAAAATTAAATTCACTTCTCCTACACTATTCGTGATTATTAGCTGCGTTTGTTTGTTAGCTTAGCTATGCTTTGTTTAATAATGTTTGTGCTTCCACAGACCGTCCATGCCCTCGCTAATGTACTACAAGAACGTCCTGAGAAAAGATTTTTTTGAAAACAGCGGAGGAGTGCTGAGTGTGTAAGTAAAACAATTATTGTCTATATTACAATACCCCAGAACACTGACAGATTGAATGACCGACTAACGCCGCCTATCCACTCATATGTGTAGGGATGTGTGAGCTCAGCAGGGGTATTCACGAAAAAGTTTTGACAAAACTTTAGAGGAATTTTACCAAAAAAAAACATTTTTAGTTAAATGAGACAAACTCCAATAATAGGATAAAGCTTCATATTTTTCCGCATCAGACGTTTCTATAAATATTGATTTTTTTTAGTTATGGATTGGTTATGGTCCAGAAGAAAGAAAATTAACCAAAAAGTACCCTAAACTATTTCATTAAAGCTCATCTATATAATATTTGTCTTGAACACTGACTCACTGACTGACTGACTGACTGACTGCCTGCCTGACTGACTGACTGACTGATGTCATTAACGCCGCTAGATGGCGCGCCACTCGCACCCTCAAACAAGTTTTGATCCAGCGGATCGGGGATGCTTCTGAGTAACCAATAGCGTTTTGCCGTTATGCGCACGCGCGTTGAACATACAGGTATACTAACTAATATTATTAAGTGTTGCCAACGTTGGCGATTTATCGCCATTTGGGCTACTCGGAACGAGAATAGGCGACGACAAAATGCCCTTTTTTTGGTGAACTTTCACCTCTCCGGCCAGGGGCGCCACGGGCGCCTTTAAAAAACTAGTTCTATAATAAAACATAAATTTATGTTCTGTATGTTAAGGACACGCGGAATCATTGATTAAAATCGATTAAGTAAAAGGTGCTTAAAACAGGTATTTAGGTGCAAATCACCCTTAAATTTCAAATATCTGACTAGTTCTAAGCTTTTTCGTGAATAAACCTTTTTTTAATAGGTATTCAATGAAGCCTTCCACCCGAAATCGAGTGATTTTGGCCATAATTAAGTATTACAACATAAAATCAAATGATTAGAAATTATGTGGATCACGTGAATAAACCTGCTGTTGTTTGAAAATAATAAATACCTACCCCATAATAGAGGAACCGCACCAGTAAGATATCGATAATTTTGTGTAGACAAAATCTTTAGGTACTTACCTACAGCACAGCTTTTAAAGGCTGAAAACCACCCAGGAAACGAAACTATCTAACAAAAAAACTAACGGCACGGTGCCGCGGTGGTAGAAAAGTGAACTAATACAGGAAATTTGAATTTAGAGTTCTTTTTAATAAATTCTCACGTTTTGTATAGACAAGAACTTTAGTTATCCTTACGTATAGAGCCATCTTTTACGCCGCGAATCGAAAATCAACGTAAAAACGGGCGACGGAGTCACATGGTGACGGATTATCCCTAGTATTATATCAATAGAATAGTTTCTCCACGCATTTACTCATTACACATTTGTAAAAATTATGCATGAGGTATGAAGGGATTTCGAAAGGAAAGAAAAATCGTGATTGCGTCAAAATAATATGATCATAGATAATCTTAATTATTTAAAAATACTATGATAGGCAAGTGCCCTTTCTTCTCGAATATAACTACCCGATACAATTTATTTCCATCATGGTATTTAAAAAGCGAGATACAAAATGTTTCATTTATCGAACACAGAACGTTCCATAGTAAATGCAAGGGTGACCATGCACTGATCCTTCTTTTGCTAGACACATTTTTGGAATGGATACCGCTTCTAGTAGATAGATAGTAATTCAATGGTAGAGTATTTCATTATGATTAGTCATATAATATAAGATGAGAATGCTGTAAGTAAAGTTAAAAATATATTTTTGTTCCCTTAGACAAGGAGATACTTGGAGTAACTTTAGATCAAAGGTACAGCAGGCAATGTTGCAGCCGCGAACTGCGAAGATGTATATTGGGGCCATAGAAGAGGCCGCTGATGCTTTTGTTAAAAGGTGAATATTGTAACGTTTTTTTTACAATTACATGAACTTTGTTGAGATACCATTAGCAAAAATCCCTTCGGTCACAATACTAGGATTGTATCGCAGGAGAGTAACACTACATTCTCATCAGTGAACATCATTTAATTTGACTTGCCAAATCGTTCATCCTGATTCCTTTCTCTTCGATTGTCTGTTCTACGCTATCTTCCTTGAAATATGACTTCCAGTTGTTCCTTCATCATTAAACTGATGATTATTTTGAAAGTATTTTAGCCCGTAGAATTTGTTTTCTGGTAGTCTTTGCGATTTTTTCATGTCTTTCATTCGTGAAACATGGTCGTTCAAGAACCTTCTTCTTATCCAATGAGAATGTTGCAATGAAATACGATCTTCATGATAGGGTTACATGATTAGGTTGTGTAACGTAACATTGTCATAGCTCTTTAGTGTGTATTGTGTAACTCTGTGGGCGTGTTTGTCCATAAGAAAATAAATAGTGAGTTAGTTCAAGGTTCGTTTGGATTACCTTGTCTGAGAACATTATGATTATGCGATGTTGTTACTTCATACTAAAATACATCATTTGAAAAATAGTGTGATTTCCTCGAATGCGTCTTAACTTTTTTAAACTAACAAAAAAATTCTAAATAAAAAAAATCAGATAAATATGTAGGTAAACTAGTACATAATACCTAAAGACCTAGATAATGGATGAGATCTTTACAAATTTCTCATTTTTTTAAATGGTAAAAATAACTGCCACTATGAAAAAGGTAAAGCTAAACGAAGAAAATAATTCCGTTATTAATATTGATACAAAGACATGCACACTGCAATCTTCCCTCTCATGCTCTATTCTTTTTACAAATAAGTCCTCAAGACAACACTAAGTCGGTATAACGAGAAACACAATGCATACATAATAACCATCAAACAAAATAATAAACTTAACAAATTTGAATGTGAGATATCATCATAAATAAATAAATAAGTGAAAAATTGAACACTATGTTGAATCAGTTAAAAATACCTATGCAAACAAATTAATATGTGGGTAGGTATTTTATCTAACCAAAACATCAAAATACCTACATACGCAAAGCATAAATCGCTCCAAACAGAAAAAAGAAACACATATAACAAAAAAATGTTATTTCTTCTTCATTTTGTTTTGAGGGCAAAGTACCCGAACCTAGCAAATTCGATACAACTTTACTATAGCTTATAGAAAGGTACAATAAATGAGCTACAAACTACATATAGTAGATGTCAGGTGTAACTAGTTTATATAATACGTAGCTACTCTGAACATGCTTCATACTCTTATCGAGTGAGTCATCTTCAATTATTTTTTTTTCTCCTTTTTGGCATTTCATCCACAAATGGGATGGTTTAGCCATAATTCTAATTTTCAGTCATCTGAAAATTTGAATTATGGCAGGTTATCGCTTTTGCCTCTAGTCAATCTTCAAAGCTAGTCTTTAAAAAGTGCAACGTTTATTCTATTCCCCTAGCAAATTTTTGTGGATTCTTTTCGGCAAATCTTAGATGTTTTGCACACCATATTGTGCTTGCTTTGTCTTCATGTATAGAGTTTCGCTCTTCTTTATAAAGCTTTTTCTCTGCATTGTATAGCAGGGCGGTATGGTCTGGTATTGTTCACCAATAACAGGTTTGTTGGGCTGCAGATCAAGATGCTCTACTCTCCAGGTATTATACTTACGTATAGTGGAACTACTATCTATATCTATTATTATGCTGACACAATTTTCCTTTCAGAGCGCGCTCTATAAAAAATGCTAATCAAGAAGTTCCGAATGATTTCATCAATGAATTGAATAAATGGTCTCTAGAATGTAAGTAATGTTTAGAAAACTTTTTCCTTACCCTCTTTCCATCAATCGTGATTGCATCTCTAATATGAACCTTTTTGATTCAGCCAAAATTCATCAAAAGTGCAACAAAAACTTATCAATTAATAGTCTATATTTTACTGTGAATAGGAATAGAGAAGTGTGGTTTACGTAAGACATAATGAATAAAAAACCAATACCTATAAGTATTTTTTTATTAGTTATTGAACATGCATTTTTTCCGTGGTGGAAGTAATTTAAATAATCAAATTTAAATAAAAAAAGTTTTTTATCAAAACACTTCCATAATTTCACAAATTTCATAAAAATCCACAAAAAAATTGTGGAAGTGTTAAAAAAGGTTTTTTTTTATTTATTTATTTAACGCATGGTCATATATAAATAGGTAGGTACATCACATCTTTACAGATAGAAACAATTCAGATAATTTTATTGTATATGTAGGTAGGTATATTAAAAATATAATATAAAAAAGATATTGAATATTGCTACAAGTGACATTTATATTTTTAATAATTTTAGGAAGACTAATTTTAAAATACGTTAAGGTATTTTTCAGTTGAAATCAAAATTTATTCAGTCAACGTCGCTCTTAACTAAGTAGGTACCAAAGTTCTCAATTTGTTTTCTCATTACATATACCTATTCAATTTTAGATGTAATTTCGAAAGGCTATAGTTAAATACTAAATGAGTGTTAGCATGCAGCAACGCTTTTTACACAAATACATTGTCGCTGTGCACAAATACGGGTCATGTGTCAATTAAAGTGCACGCAAACTAACAATTAATGTCTTCAGATTGGTATGTATTCAAATGTTTGTAGCAATAGCAAGCATCGCCCTGGATACAAGATTGGGCTGTTTGGACCCGCACCCACCCGAGGACACGCAACGACTGATAGATGCCGTTTCCAGTTTCTTTGTCAACGTGAGGAGTTTAGAATTAAGGCCGCCATTATGGAAAATTATCAGCACTCCCACTTGGAAAAAGTACATAGAAGCATTGGATACAATTTACAAGTGAGAATCTTCTGTTAATCTTCTGTTTTCAGTATAGGTAACTCTTAGTTTTTATTCAGCTTCTGGAACAACTAAACCATAAAAATTAGCCGAATAAATTGTGATGTAGGCTGTATCGCTTTGAATAAATGGGGTTGGATGGATTCACTTTCATTGCGTGCATTTGTGGATTGACGCAAATAAAAGTATTGACCATCAAATAAACAACTACACTGTCTTATGTGTGCAAGTGCATTCATAGAGAGACAACTTGCAAGCTCTGACTATTTTACTAAACAATATAAGTACGACCGATGCATCTGTTTTATGAATTAAATAAACACAGTTGCACTTTCACAAAATTTATATTGAATCTTTCGTCCAGCACAAAGAAAAATGCAAGTCCCAACAAACGTTAAGGAATTCCACCTTTAGGACGATCAATGAAGATAGGAGAGCAACCTTATTAAAGATTGCTCCAAATTCTTATCACCTGCAAAAAATTATGTAATATTTGAACGACCCCTTTTTTGGTTTATCTCTGAAATTAATTGATTTGGTAAGTGTACCTTGAACACATAAAGTTTGCGGAACACTGGTATATAAAGAATATAAAGTATCAAGTCAGCATTCTACATCTTTATACCTACCTACATTTTCTTCTTTGTATAGTCGCTCATGATTTGACATTCCGAAACTACGTTATTTGTCTGCGTAAGTTGGACGAAAGCGCTCGAGATACAATATAAATTTTGTGAAAGTGCAACTGTGTTTATTTAATTCATAATAATGATCTTTCACTAATCTATTATTTTCGGTTATCTATGTATGTTTACTTTTGTTTGATAAGGAACCTTCTTCCGACAATGTCAAACACGCAACAAAAAAATAATAAGCTAAATTTGTCTGATGACCATGGGAAATATGGGTCTTTTTTTATTTATTTTTTTTTTTTTTTTTATTTTTTTTTTATTCGATCAACGGCAATAGCCTTAATTAACAATCATAATATTTTTCAGCAATATAAGTAATATATTATAATATCAACAAATAATAAATATTGTACAATCACAAACGCAAATAAAAATGTCAACATTGAATAGTATTAAAAAAAATATATAATCGGCCATGAGTGCCATGACGGAGTAGGCAGTCAAATAATACAAATTTAATGTCAATAATAGCAGGATGTCAGGTAATACTAATGTCAAAAAAGGAAATTTTCATATATAAAAATATCAATGTCATGCAGATATGATTAAATTCTGGTCAGAAAGGTGAATAAATGTCGATGAAATTTAGAAAGAAATTAAATATTGTGCTCAAAATAATGAAAAAAATGTACATAGTCAAACAAAAATACATAGGTACATGTACACATAAATAAATACATTCTCATGCATATACAAACACAAACAACTTCGAAATGCCCAATGTCAATTTTAAACATTTAGAAAATAAATTACGTCAATTTTGAACTTAGGTAAGGTAATTTAAGATGAATTTGTTTTTTAGTATTTCGCTGCATCACATTAGAATTGCCATGGCTAGGAATGAGGAGAACGACCAAGAGCAGAAGAGAGAGATGTCGCTGCTGCAGAGACTCCTAACATCCAACACCAATAATCCAAAAGTCGCCGTTGTCATGGCCTTGGAGATGTTTATCGTTGGCATTGATACGGTAAGAAAAAAAGCAACAGTTTTTAGTTTTTTTTTTTAATATTTATTTCCTAATTGGCAGTTGTACAAAAAACAAACAACACATTTAGGTATACAGGGTACCTATTTGGTAGAATTTTAGACAAAGTGCTCTGGTACATACCTATTGTGACTACTCAGAATTTATAAAGAGTAAGTTGAGAAAAAATTGGAAATTCTCATAATTTTACCTGTTCTTTGCAACTTTTTTATTTATTTATTTTTAAAGATGAACACTGATCACCATTTCCTTAGGTACAGATAAAAACAATAAAAAAAATTACATACATAATTCTTACATAACAGTATATACAAACCAAAAAATAATGTTAGTGTGAACAAGACAGCATATTAAAATAATCTCAATCGAACATAATTATTCAAAAGTCATAATAGTGATTATAGTTTGTCCCAGAAGAAATAATATATCGCTAACTTCTTGTTTAAAATTGTTGTAAGATATATGAATTTTGTCAATATGCTGAGACAATTGAAATTCTGACCACTCTACATAAAGGAGAATGGATCAAAATGTTAGTTCTTCCATTTGGAAGATAAAATAGGCTATGACGTCTAGATCTACTGTAAGAATCCGAGACATAAATATTAATTTCATACTTGTAAGATTTTTGGGTTACTTATTATACCATGCAAATGTTTAAAGAAATGTCTGCAAAGATATTAATCTCTCCGCCTTTTTTTACCAATCAATCAGTCCCCCAATTTCCAACTTTTATCTCTATTTTTCATTTTATTATTAAATTTCTACTTGTTGCATACATGAGATTTTTCGACATGTTGAACATGTTGAGAATTCTCATGATTAAGAGTTTCGGAGACAAACATTACCACCTAATGGCGAACGTTGTTAACGTAAAGTGATCACACTAAGCCAGCCTTCGAAATAACAGTAGAAGACGGTCGTAAGCCCGTAGTGGTTTGTTCCATTTAAAAATCGAACATTAGTAATGAATTGTTAGGGTCATTAGTTGTTATTTTTTCTTCAATCAGTCCCCGTAGACAATTTGAATTTGCTAATGGAAAAAATGAACTGTCCATTGGAACATATAAAAAATTATTTATTATTTTCTTCTTACATTTGCGAAATTTCGTTTCGCAAAATTCAAACTGACTAGGGCCACTGGTGCAAATAAAGTATGTTTTAATGTCTAATGATACACAGAAAGTACCTACTATAAAAATGCTATTATGGTATAAAGAATATGTAACAACTAATGACTCTAAAAATTCATTACTAATGTTCGATTTTTGAATGAAACAAACCACTACGGGCTTACGACCGTCTTCTACTGTTATTTCGAAGGCTGGCTTAGTGTGATCACTTTACGTTAACAACATTCGCCATTAAGTGGTAATGTTTAAGTCTCCGAAACTCTAATCATGAGAATTCTGAACATGTTCAACATGTGGAAAAGCCTATTATGGTATAGGCCATTCAAGTATAAAATAAAAGTTCAAAAGAAAACTTAAGATCTTTCATAAGTCACTTTTTAAAAATATTCAGAAAAAAGGTTGAATTCATCAAATATCCTAAATTTTTCCCCAAACATTCTCTTTCAAAGGATTACAACATGTGTGTCCTTATATTATGCCTTAAAAAATAAAACTCCTTCGATAGTCGCTATCTCAAAAATATCTCTACTATTTTCATAATTCAACTACTGTGGTCATATTGAAATATTTTGCTCATATCCGAATACGCTATCTCAAAAATATCTCTACTATTTTCATAATTCAACTACCTACTGTGGTCATATTGAGTTATTTTGCTCATATCCGAATACGCTATCTCAAAAATATTTCTACTATTTTCATAATTCAACTACTGTGGTCATATTGAGTTATTTTGCTCATATCCGAATACGCTATCTCAAAAATATTTCTACTATTTTCATAATTCAACTACTGTGGTCATATTGAATTATTTTGCTCATATCCGAATACGCTATCTCAAAAATATCTCTACTATTTTCATAATTCAACTACCTACTGTGGTCATATTGAGTTATTTTGCTCATATCCGAATACGCTATCTCAAAAATATTTCTACTATTTTCATAATTCAACTACTGTGGTCATATTGAATTATTTTGCTCATATCCGAATACGCTATCTCAAAAATATCTCTACTATTTTCATAATTCAACTACCTACTGCGGTCATATTGAATTATTTTGCTCATATCCGAATACGCTATCTCAAAAATATATCTACTATTTTCATAATTCAACCTCTGTGGTCATATTGAATTATTTTGCTCATATCCGAATACGCTATCTCAAAAATATCTCTACTATTTTCATAATTCAACTACTGTGGTCATATTGAATTATTTTGCTCATATCCGAATACACTTGTTCATGCACGTACGAGTATAATATGACAATGATATAAATATTGGAAAAGTCACGATCTTAATAGTTTCACACAACAAAATAACATAATATGTACATAAACCACAAAATGCACAAAAAATATTTTTATTGGACTCTTGAATGCGGTTCTTTGCATCGTTTTTCCATAATTTGCATATGATTGACGGCTCTCAAACTATTGGACTCGATTCAATAATATATTGGAATAAAAAATTTCGTATCTTAACAATTTTTTTATTGCATTAAATATTGTTTGGGGTGCAAAAACGATGGAATTAATGTAAAATAAAATTATTTACATCGATTCTAGACATTTTTGTGTCATCACATATAATCCACTGAGTACAAAATATTATTAGAGAACTTTTTTGGATGCGCAGAACCGAAAACTGCTTCCTTTATTCAACAGTCACGTGACTGAAGATAAATTATCAAATATAATTCATTTTACTTTCATCCATAAGCACAAAATAACACAACAAAGCCCATAGGTACTTACTTTGACTAATTTAATGATTAAAACATAAAATTCCTCGGTGGTAATGCTAAAATATTAAAAATCGTATATCACACACCGCTACCGACAAACGTGACAGTTTGTATGAGTTTAACAGCAGTCACGTGGGACTTGTTGGAACCATGCGCAGTAGCACATTATTTTTTCTAGTATTATTTCTTCTCAAAGCTATAATCATCGACTATGTGACAATCACTAACGTTTTCACCTGATCGACTCCCTGCATATAACTTGCCAGATAAATATATATAACGTAGGTATAGATCTTGTCAATGGTCAGGTCAAGGTATAGACCTACGGTGTGAATGACCGCAGTCTAGCAAACCACGCCATATTATTGTTTACATTTTGACAATATTCTAGTGATGTCATTTACCACCGTATTTCAGCCGTTATATTGCGGTACCGCTTTTCTAGGAAAAACAAGCATTCGCAACGGCATCGGCAGTCTAAAAATGTCATAATGTCGATCTTGTTACCATGAGTATAAGAATTGGATTGGGATCTAAATTCAGTGTATTGCGACTTTGAATTTATATTAGGATTCTTTAATAAATTCATTGTTTTATTTTTTTGTCATCGTCTAAATATTGATGTTTAGTTTTTTTTACACACTGCTAAATCTGTTTGTTTTTGTGTGCCAGAATACGTTTTTCATAGTTTTAATGACGAAGTTCGAATAATCTCCTAATAAAGCGCTTCCCAAACTGTTTGCGAGCCAGTTGCCTGTAATGCGGAACAACGTTTTGATGAAAAATGAAAATGCGTTTCTGCTTGTCCATTAACGTATTCAAGCAAATGACGAACTTCAAACGAATTTCTTAATCATTATGTAAAACGCACTGCTTCCGTGCTTTTAAATTGTTTTTTTTTTAACAACTCTCTAATAATTGAATTAATACACAGAATATAGACGGAATGTATTATAAGGTATTTTTTTCTCATCTTCGCCATTGAATGCGGATATACACCCACATTTTTTCCAACTTTGTTACCTACTTGTATGTCAATTTTCTTCTCTGACAATGAGGGCTTTTCAGATCATCCGACCCGATCAAGTTGCATTGAATACGACACAAAAAAATATGATAGACAAAAAAATTGTATGTAGGAAATACTAATTTAACATAATATTATTTTTTTACCCATCACGCGGCACGCCGCGCCGTGTTTCTGCCTACCCCTTATGGGACACGGCGTTATGGGTAAAAAAATATTACACGAAAAACACGCCTATTTTAATAAACAAAATTAATTATGTCTTCTTATAATTATTTATGTTATCTTAAAATGAAATGTATGCTATATATGCTGTATATCTATTACATGATACTCGGTAGAACTTTTCTAAAAATTTTGATTCATTTCAATTTTTTCTTAATTTTCACAAAACAACACTCCAATCAATTCTAGTCCTATTGATCAAGAGGTCCCGGGTTCGATTCCCTGTCGGGTCATAAATTTTCAATGTGTTTTTTTCACTTGAAATTTCTACTGGGGGTTGGAATCCTGTCTCAGATTGGACGGGACCGGTTGACTGGTAAAGATGCTTCAAGCATTAAGTTCCGCCGGCTATACTGACAACTATGTATAGAAGATGAGTGTTATTTATTTATTACACTTAAAATTAAAAAAGAAAGATGATTTGGATCTCAAGCTACGGCGAAATCGGCGTACTGTACATTCGGCTGGTACTGTACATTCGGCTGGTACTGTACTGTACACTGTACAGTACTGTAGTAGGGCGTGTACAAAAAGTTGGATCCTACGCAACACTATAGGGACGCACAAAACTTGATACGGTCGGATGTTCTAAATAGCCTTCAATATCTGTGATCTTCACAGGTTTCCACAGCGATCGCTTCCACTCTGTACCAGTTGTCGCAGCATCCAGAAGTGCAAGAAAAATTATTTGCGGAAGTGTCCTCAATACTAACTTCACCCAATGATAGGCTCACATCAGCCAAGTTGGAGAATATGCACTACCTTAAGGCCTGTATTAAAGAAAACTTCAGGTGAGCCGTTCTATTTCATAATATTTAACTTATTTCTTAAAGAATATTGAGTTTGCATCATTTAATATGCAATTTAACAGTTTGTTTGAAAAACTAGTTACTGAACAAAATATTTCGGAAATATACCAACGTGGACTTACACGAACCTATGAATAGACATTCCGCAAATAATATTTATTTTAACTATGAGGTATGCTTGCGTATTAGATAATGTCACTCATTTAATTTCTGTCCAACACATTTTTTTTTAAATTACAGTTATTATACATTTATTATACATTTACGCTGAAGGTCTTAAAAAAACACTTAATCCAGTATCTCTATCCACCACATTATTACGCTAAATATTTTTAGTGGTATTTGAATTAGCGTAATCGACTTTCGCTCCTAGTGTAGAGCTTCTGGACGTCACGAAATTTTTTCAAGCCTCTCTAGATTTCGAACTACTGCGGGCTCAAAATCTTACCTTAGTGCTGTGTCGGAATGTTTACTTTAACATTTACGAGATAAGTTGGACAAATTTGCAATCCTGACCCATAATCCCCGGTTGGTTTTCCAGTTGCAATATAACTATAGAAAAAGACCTACCCATCCATTTCAACTAAAAGTGAAACCTGCATAAAATTTAATATGCCACACAACACATGTCAATGCAATGATCCACGTGGTTGTACAGTTATGTAAGATGCCATAAAGATGAGCACCAGTAACACAGTGACATTCCTTTAAAAGAACCCACACTGAGATTTAGTTGAGACTTGAGTGTCGCAAGGTTTGTTTAGAAATAATAATAATATATTGCCTACATATCATGGAAACTATTGTTCCATGCCAATGATTTTGTGATGTTTGGACGAAATTATTCGATTGGAACTGTTTGCCAAATGCCTGAATATCAAGGTCTTTTCTTGACATCTGGCGTAATTATTAGCAGTCATGCACCTTCATCATTTTTTGTCAAAACAGAACCTTTTATGGAAATGATAGTAGTTACTTTTTTTCCATTTACTAAAGAAAACGCTACCATGATTGTTTACACTGCCCTTATGGGATTAAGAAACCGGTTTTCTACAAAAAAAATCAGAAAGTTTGTAGCATTTCATTTTTGTGCTCACTCGAATTGAACACAAATACACTTTTGACTTCTTTCACACTAACTGTCGTGAAAGTGGAAATGTTCGGCACCAGGGTTCGACGACATCCAATATTGTGAAAGAAGCTCGGCGTCTACACAATTTGAAATTAAAGAACAACTTTTACAATCATATTGGAAAATTTAAAAAAAAACTAATATCTTAAAGACGTCTTCAAATTTTGAATACGAAAATTTGTTATGCAGGCATGAACTCAAATACATTCGTGGAAATCGTCCCGATTTTACTTATCTAATAACGTCACAACCCCACATCTCTTTAGTGGTCTACTCGTAAGAGGTTTTCCATATAAGGAACTTTTATATAATTTTCGATCCAATATTCTGAAGGTTTTCTAGGCAATTCCGTTTAAAAGAATATTTGCTATAATAAAACTGGGATTCCCATTAGACGTGATTTCCATTAACCCTTCATTAATTATGTGTAATACTATTTTGCAGGATGTATCCGACAGTTCTGATGAATGCGAGGCATCTTAGCAAAGACACGGTGATTCATGGATACCAAATACCAAGTGGTGTAAGTCATTACTTTTTACGTTAGTAGGTACTAACTGTTACTAAAAAAGTTACACCTTATGTGTGGCGCCTTCTATGAGTTGGAGTCTCTTATCAACATTGTTACTGACGTATTTCACTGTTTACGATTCAATAAATCAATGTACAAAAAACCCGATCTTATTACTCATATTATGCATTAGCATAATTTTATCATTACACTGTTGTATTTGCATTCCTAATTATTTGTTTTGAGCGGATCTTTTCCTCCTAATATTGAAACAGTGGAACCTATCATAAGGAACATTTTGTTTATTGGTAAGAATCTCATCGACAACAAAAACATCACGACCTCATCGACAACATCATTTTCTCACATAAAGTTACTCACCTCTATTGGTATCTCTTTTAAACACACGAAAATACTTTTTTTAAATATATTATTATGCATCTTAACTTAACTTAACTTTTTACTTGCATACAATGGAACAAGGGTACAGCAATGCGGTACCGCGCACGGGCAACTTTTTAGTTGCTTTAAATTTACATAGTACGACAGTGCGCGGGGGCCCTTGTGCGAAAAAAACTCTGATGCGACACAGTTGTGTCTGCGGAACGACACTAAATTTAGATTTTATATACCTAATTTAATATTGTATTGTTTTCTACGCTAAAAAAGGTTCCACTGTATTCATTTTTTATATTATTTTTTTGTAGAGTTGTCTTTTTTTACAAGTCGCACAGATTTATTGTATTAATTATTTACTTGTATACTTTTTTATCTGCAGTAAAAAATATAACACTTTTGTGTATTTTCAGACTATGGTCATCTTCCAAAATTATGTAGCGTGTAATTTAGAGAAGAATTTCGAAAATCCCGGCCAGTTCTACCCGGAGCGCTGGCTCAAGGCCTCACACGGAGATAATACAGACGGAATCCGGAAAAAGACCGAGTGCCCTCACCATGCATTTGCCTCTCTTCCGTTCGGATATGGGAAACGAATGTGCTTGGGAAAACGTTTTGCAGACTTGGAAATGCAGTCAGTTATCTGTAAAGTGAGTCCAGATATTTTTGACCCGAACTTATGTCAATAGGTTTAGACGACATCTTGGGAAAATTTGAAGTTGCTTAAAACGTTCTTAAAATTTCCTTAAGATGCTCCACACTTCAGTAAAAATAAGAAGTACCTACACACTGTTCTTCCTCCCATCAAGATCCCGAAGACGAGAAAGACCCTCTCATCCGTTTCCTCGTGACAGAGCCAAGGGATTTGAACATGTTGTAGATGGGTTATTTAAACTGTGCTCTTGTTGCCTCCTTAAACTCCCTAGGGGACTAAAAGGAAGAATAGATTGATTGACTTATATTTACAGCCAACATCACTAGCCATGTCTAAGATATCAGTCTCATTTTCAAGAGGTCCCGGACTCGATTCCCGGCCTACCCAAATATTTCTGTGGTTTTCACTTGAAATTTCTACCCGGGGTTCCGCTGGTTGTTCTTACACCTTTGTGTAGAACCGATTTGTTAAGGACAGTTGGCTCGGAGGTTATCACCCCAATATGGGACATTTAGGGGATGTGAGTTTGAATCCTACCGGAGACATGAGATTATTACTGTTAAACATCCTCATGTAGGCCATCCGATGACGAACTTTATTAGTGAAATGTCAATTTGAATGTCAAGTTTTTCATTCAAAGTAATGCATTTAATTTTATCTTTACAGATGGTACGTGCCTTCAAGATAGAGTATCACTACCCATCCCTAGGATATCACCTGATGCCAATGTTTACCCCGAACGGTCCTTTGAAATTTAAGCTTGTTGATCGTTACTGAAGCGACATCTCTGTGGATATCGGAATAGATTTGTATCATCAACTAAGTGCTCTTACAAATCATGACTGGAAGCACTTGGGGTGCAAAACCACATACTCTTCGTCCAACTGCGCTGGCATTATGTTACTCTGCTGCAGAATATTTATTTATTTTATTTTATTAAATCAATATAGACCCCGTATATGCATGTCCAGTATGGGCCCACTCCCCACATGCAAAACAAGTAGTACTGAATCAAACATGCCGACTAATAACTGGCTGCCTGAAACCAACCCCAGTTCATAAGCTATATTGCTATGCAGGAATTGCTCCCCCGAATATCCGACGAAGTGTAGCAACAGATGACAAAAGAACCTCACAGGAGACGAACTCAAAACATCTTCTGTTCAACCATGTGTCCCCCTACCACAACGACTTAGCTCCAGGCGATCCTTTTTAAATGTCTCATCTACACTACAAGGCCCTTCTTCCTCTGAGCGTTTACGCAGGTGGGAGGACGATCAGCAAATATGCGAGCCTTTCAGAGCCCAAGAACATCTTGCTGCTGAAAGCGAACTGAATTATAGAACGTGGGCAACCCTGAACCGTCTGAGGTCTAGTGTGGGCAACTGCCGTGACAATAGGAAACGATAGGGCTTCTTACAGGACGAGGATATACATATTTGACGCGTCTCCGCGTGCTGTGCATTTTGCACACTACTGGATATCAGTTTAATTGGTTTTCCTGGTTTCGACACGACAAATAAATAAATCATGAATTAAATAAATAAATCTCATGTCAACCAAATCACTTTAGAAAATCTAATTCTACTCTATTATTTTTTAAGAGCTGGTAGTAGGGCATTTTCACCAAAAAGCAAAAGTATAAAACGAGAATTCAATTATTGTTACTTCACATTTTTCCCAGACCTTTATAGTGATGATATAGAATTCCTTTACTTTGTAAGCTCAATAAAATATTCTGCCAGTTAAATAAAAAATGTGTAGGTCCTAGAACAGACTGTCTCGTTTTGTTATTTAAAAAGGTCCTGTATGTACCTATAAAATAAAGGTTATATTGTATGTAATATTTGCGTATTTTATTACAAAAAGGTGATTTTTTTTTAATAAATATATTATTAAATAAATAAACAAATCTTTTATTATTTAATTTTCCTCTTATGATCATATTATGAAAAAACCATACCAAGATAGCATCGCCATCTGTATAATTTATCCAAAAACACGACGGCAGTTACGCTACGTCAAGATCACAGTAAAAATCTGGGCATGTTTGAAACAGTCAAAGCACTGACTACCAATTAACTACCGTTGAATGACCAACTTCACGTAGGCTCTCAACTCTCTCTGACCCAGTCAATGAGTATAAACATCACGTGGAATTACAACTTTCTCCCGCTCGAACGCTAAGAAAGAGATTATCACTCAGGTAAGACGGAATAGTAAATTAAAGATATTCGATCCGAACTGCTTTTTGAAGATAAAATCGATGGCTGTGTTATAAGCAGACAACAAACAGCCACCAAAAAGTATTCAGAATAAAGTATGTATATAACACAATACATACATGATTTTGAAGTGGTTGCTAGCCTTGTTGTTACGACGCCGACTTTCATGATGTTTCGTACTGGAAGTCGTGGGTTTGATCCCAGGTGCTGACCATCTTCCTCTTTCACAACACAAGCTTTAAGGATCTCACTGTAAAAGAGTCAAAGATTATATTTAAAGAGTAACAGAAACGACTCAAGAGTAATTGTCAAAGATTTTTTTCCATTGATGAATTCAAAATAATCGATTTTAAAGAATCTTGTACCATTTTTTTTTTCTTACAATTTGCAATTACCTACCTACTATTTATATAAAGTTCGATACGTAAATTGTTAGTTTTTTACTGGTTGAATCTGCAACTGGCCCAGTGGATAGCGTGAATTCAAAACATTTGACTTTGACCATCAGCCGTATTCTCTAGCGCTTGAATTGCAATATTATCTTAATCGATATCTTAAAGGGCGGCTCGGAAAGGATCGGACCAATCAGAGAGAAAGGGGGAGTGTTATGATCGTTCCACGATTGGCTACATCGTATTGTAGACACTCCCTCTTTCTCTCTGATTGGTCCGATCCTTTCCGAGCCGCCCTTTAAGATATCAATTAAGATAAGATTGCAATTCAAGCGCTACGAGAATAACCCCACATCTTGGCTTATGACATAAGTTAAAGAGTTCATATTTAGTCAGCATCTAAAACAGTGAGGCTAGTACGAGTTTGATCGAAAGCCAATTACACGCTAATAAGCGCTTATTAGCATGCAAATAGTCAAACGATCGAATCGTTCGATCATTTTTGTATGGAACTTTTTCGATACGCTTTCGTTGATCATTTCGACATTCGATCATCGAAAACTTATTTTAGTGGTACAGCAGTAGAATATGGATCCGTAGTTGTCAAATTTAAAACATTATTAAACATTTAAAATATATATCTCAGCATCAAACAGTATGTTTTGATTTATTTAAAAAAAAAATATAAAATTGCGAAAAAAATAATTGAAATTTTCCAATGGAATGGTATTTTCATTGGTGTAGAAATTTGTCGTGACAACACGCGAGTTGTTCAGAACGCCACAGTACATAGGCGTAGTTAGTGACGTGAGGCCTATGCTATGTGATGGTTCTGCTTCGCGTCCGAGTTATTTAAGTGTCAGTTGGTGGAAATTGTTTTGTTTCTCTTGTATGTTTAAAACTTTATTGAATTCGTTATGTTATTAGTAAATTAAATGCACACACATATTAAAGGGTATTTATTTATTTTTTGATTGATATTTGGAAAGAATATTGAAATAGGCTAGGTATAGCGCAACTTGACCATATTTGAATAATTACGAGTAGTGTCGATGTGTTTTCTTCACTTGTAAACCGGTTTAAGAAAATTTAGACAAAAACTATTTGATCTTGAAATCCAAACCAAGGTTGTGATTTATGAAACTCTACCTATTAAATTAAGTAAATCGATGATTTCCAATAGCAAATTTCTTATTATATTAATTTCTGTTTGATTTTGGTATTCTGTGTCTGATAGAATGGCTCCGGATTGATTTGGAAAATTTGTCTTGTAAAACTATTTTATGAACCTATTTAGTTTCTCCTTTGATAATAATTGTGATTGATAAAATATTAATAATTTCAGGAACATGGCTGTGAAAAATTTATCAAAGAATTTAGTTAATATATTTTCAAAAACTGAAAGATTTGCTACGTGTTATTTCAAGTGCAAATTAGAATATTCAAGCAACGCTGTCGTGAATGCCGAGTTGAGAGATGAACCCAACGAATCTAAAGTTGAATGGGAGTCAGCCATACCCTACGACAAGGTTCCAGGACCAAAGCCTATTCCATTATTGGGGAATACTTGGAGGTTCATTCCATATATAGGTGAGGTTGATGGCTTTTTTCTGTAGCTATAACTAACGGATAAAACTTGGAATTTATTTGAACTATAATTCACCGAAGAGTGCAAATGGGTTAAAAATTAAAAAATGAAACATTTTCCACAGATACATCTTTTTCTTACACGTTTCGTAGTGTTTACATGTGATCACAAGATGTTCCGAAAATGCTGAGATTTTCGGAATTATGTTTCGTGACACATACCTACAAAAAATGTTGAAACGGCTAATGTTTTTTTTTATTTTAATAAAAATAATTTCCACCAAGAATTACATGTCTTTCAACATGTTTAAAATCTTATAAATACCTAATGTTGATGGTTTAAACTATTTGGATATCTAATAGCCTAAATATCATAATAGTAAATAAATCTTCGTTGCACAGGAAATATGAAATTATACTTACTGCAAACAAATTTACTAATTTGGTTTGTCATATTTGGGATTTGTTTAAAGCTTTTACATAAGTCTTATTCTCCGTACACAAAATTTTTATATGTAGGTATATGAGCCGTATTTTTTTGTGTTTTGATGAAATATTATGAAAATGTTCTTAATTCGAGTAATTTTCAATAAGAAAGCATACGAGGGTCACACACCCTGAACCTTTTTATTTTTAAGCATAGTTAAGTCATACCTTTAAAATACAATGCAGGTTAGTTCAGGTTTCTTGCTTGTCCGAATTGTTTATGAAATAGTTTCTTATCAACTTGTATTACTTCCAGGTAACTACGAAATAGAGCACATAGACAAATTATGTTTGAGATTGTATGCCAAATACGGTCCAGTAGTGAAGATGGGCAACTTGCTTGGTAGACCCGACATGCTGTTCGTCTTTGATCCTGATGACATTGAAAAGGTCTTTAGAAGCGAAGACATGTTACCTCATAGGTACGTACATTTAATTTCACAATACACCAACTTGTATTTTAAAACCATTTCTTAGTAGGTATTTTATTTATTGTGAATACTTTAACTGTAACTAGCAGTTAAAGATACGGCAGGAAGAGCGGTTAAATAATTAATGCAAGACTTTCATAGTTTAATCACTGTTGAAGAGGAGCGAAAGCAATTTTTATTACGTTGCATACAAGAACACTGAAACGTTTATCCTGATTGTAAAAAAAAACTGACTTTAAACAGGAAATTTAATGATTAATGTGTATTTTACTACAAATACATAATAAATATTATAAGTGTGTTTTGTTTACTGAATATAAAAAAATGAACACCACCATGTTCCTATACCTATAGCTCCATACTAACTTTTCAACTTAAATTTTGACGTCCAGTCGGCACGGGCTATCGTTATCCGAAGTCAATAATATTTCATATTTAAGTTTTTGGAGTCAAATTTTCATCCTTATAGCCTGTGTCACCCTCATGTAGGTAGGTAGGTATATACAATGAGTTATTTATCATAATATGTAATGTAGACTCAATACGTCGATGGAATCATTTATTTATCATACTTTTCATGCATACCTAATATAAAAATTGAGGTAAATACTGAAAATAAAAATTTCGATGCATTTTTTTTGTGTGAACACAAATTGAAAAGATTGTTTCGTGAAAGAGGAAGATGGTTGGCACCTGGGATCGAACCCACGACCTCCAGAACGGAAGAGTACGAATCTCGGCATCTGTAACCGCTACAACAGGCTACCAACCACTCTTACGTCTTTTAGCAATCTCTTACATTTAACCAATATAAAAGAGAAATATAAGCATATTACCTACATTAATCGCCATTTGATGTAGCCGACTAAAAAAAATAACCCATATATTTTTGACGATACATGTCAATTTAAGATCTTTGCGATGAAAATCTCAACAGTTCTCAACGTGCGAAGTACCTACCTACCTATCTGAAATTTCATTTCAGTCTGTATGAAAATTTTCTCTTTTTGCAGACCATCAATGCCGTCACTAGACTTCTACAAGCATGTTCTCAGAAAAGAAGTATTTGGGAAAAATGGTGGAGTGATTGCAGTGTGAGTATATGGCGTCTTAGCCTTGGAACAAACCGCTTCTTCTTCGGGTCTTAATCTGTCGATTGGTCCGTCTCAAGCTGTCTCCCTCTTCATGCCTGCCCCCCCCCCTCTAATAATGTTGGTTGGTTGTCTAGGTTAAGGATGGATAAAATATTTTTTTGTGGGCATAATGATACAGCGTTCATAAGTCATAACCTAGTTAATCTGCCAACCGACAACAACAAAAAATTCCACTTTAAGTGGGTACCTATTGTTAGCAGAAAATAGTTGATTGTAGACTGTAGTATTAGCTAAGCAAATGTGGTATGCCCGAGATCGACATTTGCTTATCCACAAAGTTTTTTCAACAGGAACGTTCGTACTTTGCCAAATTGTAAAAAAATTTAACAATATGTGCGTATTTTATCTAAAAAGATATCCCCTTCGACCAACATTCACTTATTTTGCGGTCACCGAAAACTAGATTCACACGCTACTACTGAATGAAAGAGTGCAAAAAGACCCTATATTTTAAGAGGTAAGGAGGTTCGTAATGACAATCCTCATCAGTAGGCCTAGTATAAGTTTTCGATGATCGAATATCGAAACGATCATCGAAAGACTTTCGAAAATTTTCCATACAAAAATGATCAAACGATTCGATAGTTTGATTTTAGAACACTATTTGCACGTTAATAAGCGTTTATTAGCGTGCACTTACCTTTCGATGAAACTCGTACTAGCCCCACAGGTTTCATGGAATGGAATTGCAAATTTTTCAAATCACATTTTGGATAAAAAGTGTGCCGGTCCGCACAGGAAAACTCGGCGGGCAACGGGTTGAGGTAAACAATTAAATGTGTTAAACAATTAAACACGAAGAAATGATATTTTCTTATTTTTATTCAAGTAACAAATATAATTAACATTTTTATTTACCTTTATAGGCACGGGGAAGATTGGTTAAATTTTAGGGTTAAAGTTCAGCAAGCAATGCTTCAGCCAAGAACTGCCAAGTTGTACATAGGGTCTATTGAAGAAGCTGCCAAAGGATTTGTACAGAGGTAAATTACCATTCTGTATTAGAGCCCCCAGAATAGTTTTTAACAGTTGAATCAAGTTGAAGCAGAAACATGAGAAATCTTATGATTACAAATTATGATCCTTTAAAGTTGAGGACTATCACCGAATTTTCAAAGCAAAATTTTGTAAGTGTGATTTTTGTCATTTTGAAAACTCTATAATGCCATATTATTTTTCATGTAAGGTTTTGAAATACGGCATAAACATAAGGTAAGGTCTTTCACTTTGATAGTCCCTACTGAGTGTTCTTAATTTTATTAAACTTCTGAATTGATATCACCAAAATTGTTTTATTGCAGAATTCAACAAATAAGAGACAAGAGAAAAGAAATGCCTCCCGATTTCCTTAATGAAGTCAATAAATGGTCATTGGAATGTGAGTTCTATTGGGTTATTTACATTATCTTAACTATCTCAATAAAGTCATCACCTGTTGATTCATGAATGCTGAATTCTCCAGTTTTTTTGTTGCATACTTCGGTTAAAGATTTTGTGCGTATTTTTCAGCAATCGCCAGTATAGCCTTAGATACCAGATTGGGTTGCTTAGATCCTCAACCACCTCCAGACACCCAGCAGCTTATAGACGCGGTCTCCACTTTTTTCAAAAATGTCCCGGTGCTAGAGCTGAAGATACCTTTCTGGAAAGTTTTCAGAACCCCAACTTGGAGGAAGTACATAGCGGCGTTGGACACTATTAAGAAGTAATTTTATTTTTTAGACTGAACTCAAACACATAAACACTCAACCTAAAACTTAGAACCCGCCAAAAAATTATATATAAAAAGTATATTTTAACAGACATCTACTCGAATTGCCATAATTAATTCTTCTAAAATGATCCGCTATTTGATAAATTTAAACGACACCTTTGAAATAGCCGCCAAAATTTTAGAGGAACCGCTTTTATGTCAAAACTATACTCGTGTGTAATCTATTTCTCAGATACCTCTCAAAAATAGCAATGAAAACAAATTATTTTATTTTCAGTAAGAATATTATTGTGCTCTTGTTTTCATTATAAAAGATACGCTTATAGTGTTATATTTCTTGATCAGCATGAAATTTTATTTTAAGAAAATGCAAACTTGGCGGCCATTATGGGAATTTTGACATTTGGAAATCATTCGCTTGAAATCACTCGCAGCTATATTCACTTCCATCGATTTCTTATGAAATATCGCTCATTGTATTCTTATAATATTTTCATTTAATGCTTATCGTTTGTTTTGTAGTATAACCACCCACCATATAGAAGCTGCTATGAAAAAGGGTCAATCGGAAGAGTCGGATGGTAGAGAGAGATCCTTGCTACAAAGACTGCTTGCTGCTAACACCAACGACCCTAAGATAGCTGTCATGATGGCTGTGGATATGTTCCTAGTGGGCATAGATACGGTGGGTGTCACAGTGATTGCTATTACTACGAAAAATTAATTAAAAATTATTATATTCTTTTAGTTTTTTATTGCGATAAACTAAGTGGGTTTATGAAAACAGTTTATAACATAAAAACTGAATTAAATTTAACTTATAATATAATGAATTATGTAATAATTATTGTTAATTCGGAGGCGGGATGAAGTTCGACGGACCATAAGTTTCTAATAAAAACAATTCTCTATAGTTGCATAACTTTGAAAAAAAATCCAAGAGTGTGTTACATTATTGTATATGTCGGTGGATGAATAGACTCCATTCAACCCAAATTCTACCCAATTATTAGCTAAGCTGTGTGTGTGTATCCCCAGAGACAAGTCTCGTGTAAAGGAGCCAAGGAGGAAGCAACTATGTACACCAGTACACCGTATCTCGGAACGTTTCTATACCCAATACCCATTATTAATTTTATCAATCTAAAATTGGATTATATCGGATCAGTTTTTATTATACTACTCCATTATTTAAGCTTGCTGCATTCAGTCTCATTTAATGCTCGAAAGTCTTCTTCTTAAAAAATCTTTAGGCTCTTATTCTTCATGGATCCCTGTGTTTCTCATCATATCTCTGAGAAATCTCTTAAACTTTTGGACCTGGGCTAATTCTATTCCACGGAGATATAAACCAGTTGGAAATTTTATGATATTTCACGAAAATACGATGTGATTTTGAACTCGCATATATTTCATTGTTATAAGTTTGAGTTACTGTTATAAGATACTAAAATCTTATACATAATATAAAATATTTTTAAGGATATTTTTTGTTATCTTGAATTACATACTATATAGTTTGTAGGCAGACATAGATAAATGAATTACAAGTGCCTGGAGCTAACATTGCGTCCTTAGAAAACGGTGCTGTGCGATTATTTTGAATCACAATCCTAAGATTGATCTGCACCAAGAATGCCGACTCTGTTCCTCCACTCCTCCGTGTCACCGGGCAGCCTCTTCATTTCCTAGTAAGTGCTTCAGCGCATGTCCCCGATCACCTGATCTAATTATCTCTGGGGCGGCCTCTATGGTTTCTGCCCTCAATCATTCCTTCGACGGTGGTAAAGAGCAGACCCGGGTGCCTGATGTTTTGACCTATCCATTTAGCACCTTGTTGGGAACCTATTTTTAAGAACTTTCATTTTGATTTATTAAAGTTAAATAAATTCAACACTAATTTGCAGACGGCTACCGCAGTGGCGTCAATACTTTATCAACTGTCCATTCATCAAGACATACAAGAAAAGTTATACCAAGAAATATCCACTGTGCTTCCGACCAAATCCACTCCATTGACTTCTGCGAATCTGGAAGACATGCAGTACCTCAAAGCCATCATTAAGGAAACTTTGAGGTAGGTACAGTTTCTCTATATCAAATAGAAATTCATAATATCTTATATTTTAATTGGTTAAGTTCGTTTGTAAATCGTTATTTTCGTCGATACACTCCAACCCCACGCCAAGTATTTTTCATTCTTTTGACAAAACTAATCCGACTAAAAAAAATTATTCATTCGTCTATAAGCCAATATTCGTTGTTATTACCATTATAAAGTAGTGTCCACGAACTTAAACGTTTTTATTTTTGTTTAATGAACGTGAAAATGAAAAAGACTAACCTAAAGTGAACGAATTGATTGATACGCAAATTTAATAACGGTCAATCAAACTTATTAGTGAATAATGTATTCCTGCATACCTTATCTAATATTTTTTTTGGATTGTTTCGTTACATGCCTCCCATGCCAATAGTCATGCAGCCGATTTGTATACACAATATTTATCTCAGTATATGAAAGCTGCTAGTATAGCCGATATTATGCAAGACTTTTCTACCAGACAGTCTATAACACAGAGATAATTTTCTGTTTATTTTTCAGGCAGTTTCCAGTAGTCATTGGCAATGGAAGATGTCTGACAAAAGATACCATAGTGCACGGATATCAAATACCCAAAGGAGTAAGTTATATATATTTTCCATTAAGACAAAATATTTTTACCTGAATAGGAGCATTACGATTTTATCGATGAATTTTGTTTCAGACCCAAATTATATTTCAACATTATGTTATAAGCAACTTAGATAAATACTTTCCGGATAGCAAAACATTCAAACCGGAGAGGTGGCTGAAACAACAATCAAAAGAAGGCAAAGATACCAGAACAATATCGGAGTGCGCCAACTACCACGCCTTTGCGTCTTTGCCTTTTGGTTATGGGAAACGAATGTGTTTAGGGAAAAGATTTGCTGATTTGGAAATACAAACTGTTATCTGTAAAGTAAGTCCAGATTGAAATCGTTTAACCCTTGACATGGCATTGATTTTATTTATGTTCACGATTGAGACAAGTTTCAAGGATGTCGAATGACAATTAACTGAGATGAACTTTATTTTTCTAATATGTGGGATCTGAAGACGAGGGAGACATTTGCATACTTTATCTGTTGCGCTCCTTCGAAATGTTCATCATGGTGCACTCGTAGACAGAAGTCATCGCCATTTCATGATTGATCGCATTTTAGGCTTTAGTTGTCTCTCCATCCCCTCAAATGAAACCGTAAAAGGGGAGCATAGTTTCATCCCCCCTTTAAACCTTTTCAGATAGCCCTAATGATTTATTTCTATATATTTAATTGTTGTTTTCATTGAAAATTGTATTTACGAGATCCTTTATTGTTTTTTTTATCATGTTTTCTCAATTTTCAGAACGTGAGTTTTGTTATAAAAAAAATCGGGTTAGTGTGGTTCAGGCCACTTTTACGCTGACAGCCTCAATTTCGAGTTGACAAAATTGTACTTTCTTATAAATAAACCTGACTATTACAAATTTATTTAGAACTAGCTGATCCGCCGGTTGAACTTCGACTTAACCCAGAATAAAAACATAATTTACTCCTGGTATATGCAATGTTTGTTACATTTTAACCTTTTCTACTTGTAACTACCCACAGCTACAAACGACAGCTTTTAAAGGTTGTTACTATGGGAACACCATTTTATGGGACTTGACTTTGGTACGATATTTCACTATCATCCTGAATTTCTTGAATGCGTTTCTCGGTAAACATATGCTACCTATATCCACTGTAAAAACTTAGATTATATTTTAATAAAATGATAAGATTAATTTTTAAATAGGTAAAATGTATACTGGAAATAAAATACGCACTAACCGCCAAAAAATAAAAAAAATGAGTTGAGTATGAGGAAATGTTCTATAAACCATTGCCAATAGCCTAAATATTGCACTTAGTCCATATCGATGATCTAAAGGCGTAAAAAACAGATCCAAAAATCATCATAGTATATACTTTGTCTGTATGGGGGAAAAATCAGTTTTATTAGATTATCTCAAAATTAAGTTTTTGGCGTTTAGTGCGTATTTTATTTCCACTATACAAATGTTCTATATTTTATAAAAACTCACCATCGGCATCGTCTAATAAATATACACACACAAGAACCCCCTTTTAAACCGATTTTTTTGGGTGTAAATGGGCCATTATTAAAGTTTTTTGAATTTCCTATAAATCAGATAGGTATATCGTCTCAATAACTACTCAGTAGTTTCGGAGCCTATTCATTGCAAATAAACAAATAAACAATCAAATCTTCCTCTTTATAATATAAAGTATAGAAAAAGCATTAAACGAATATTTCATTGGTTTCAGTTGGTGCAAGCCTACAAAATAGAATATCACTACGAGCCACTGGACTACCATATTCACCCCATGTACACTCCCAATGGCCCTCTGAAGTTAAGATTTATAGACAGGAACTAAACCTCATTATTCCGTAAGATTGGGGATATTATCATTCAAGTCGTGATGGATACGATACTGGTTTTGATGCTTGACATTATTTCAGCTCATTTTCTATTGTGGATTACGTGAACTGTGGTGTGTGGTGTATTTAATAAATAATTATTGATAAATTGTTACCTTTATAATAAAATGTTGACATTGAATGCTAAGTTTTACTCTTCATTTACAGCTTCTGTGAGAAAATATGTCAAAAGCTACGAATATAATAATATGTAGAAGAGTTCTCCCGTTTTCAGATTTTCAAAAGGAAAAAAAGGACGCCTATTTCCTTTGGAAACAGCACCACTGTGGACTGCTGGACCAATGTTGCTATTTCTTTTTTGTTGTGTTTGTTACTATGTTGTGGTTATTATGAAATAAGAAATAAAGAAAGTTGCTCGAAAGTTTATTATTATAAACACAAATTTATCAATGGAAATGCGAAATATGTTTTAAATAGTTCTTCTTCTGCTAGTAGAAGTGTTAATATTATTATTGGTGAATACTTACGAAGCCTAAGCTCGCAAAAGGCAGTGTATATTGGTACGCGTATATTGGGATTCTTCAGTGATTCGTTGTATACTAGACAGCTCCACAAATACACTGATGGTTTTACCAGATTCCTTCTTATTCCACATTCTGTTCCAGATATTTTTTGTATCCGCGACTTACATAGTTTACATGCTAAGCTTCTAAGTCTCCTGTGAACCTTAAGGGTAGATGACAGCCAAATAATTACTCGTTGCTTTGGGCATATGGTGGCAGTTGATTTTAAATAAGTAGTGGTTCAAAGCTGAGCAATTCAGTTGGCGACTTTCGTACTGGAGATCGTGGGTTCGATTAACGGTGCTTACGACACAAGCCTTTTTGAGTGTGAAAGATGTCGAAATTATATTTGTGTTAGCTTTGAGTGAGCCGCCCAGATTAATTTGAAAAAAAAAATACATAGTGATTCAGGGAAGTAATTTTTTTTTCAATACTTGAATCTTGGCTCACCCAAAGTGAACACAAAAATATACTTTCGACATATTTCACATAAAACAATGCCTGTGTTGTGAAAGTAGAAATGATCGGCACCGGGATTAGAACCCACGACCTTCAATGTTGTACGTATTAAAGCCACCGACTGAATCACTGCGCTACCAACCACTTCAATAACGAATAATAAAGGTAAAATTTTAACAAAATCTATTTTGTTAGAAAATTTATTTTTTAAGTATAAAAAACATTATTTTTCTTTCCATAAAATCAATGATATGTTATTAAAAATAAGGTAAGTATAATACAATAAATAATTTGAGATTAAAACTACCTTGTGAGGTTCTAGCTATGACATCTAAAAAGAATTCCCAAAATAAGTTTGCTGATCCAATTTCCCTTCGAGGTATAGATAGACTGACCCAAAATGGTTAAATAATATACGAAAGGATGGAAAATCTCGAGGCAAGGGCATTTATTTTTAGCTCATTATGCTTATAATTTTTATTCTTCTACCTACTTTCAAAAAATCTACAATATTATCTAGTGCCAATTGTAGTGAGTTCAAAAAACTCGTATATTATCTTTTTGCAGATACTTTTTCCCTAACGACAATTTCTTTACTTTCTTAATAGACACTTTTATGTATAAAAAATATATGTATACCTATACAATATATGCATACATTATTAATTAAACCATGACCGATTAACGTAAGGTCCGAATGGAGCGATTCCACTCCAAAAATTTACCGTGAGTGGGGAAAACCAAATGGATGGAGTGGTAGGGTGAGTCGTATATCCATCAGTCCCAAATTCATTCGCGTCAATCCATTCGTCCATTACTCCGAACGTATCGTCAATGGGGAAATTCGAGTGGTGTCACTTGATTGTCAATTTGTCTCATTTTATCATCATCCTTCCATCATCAGGGTACACGTGTTACTGTTTTAAATAATAATAGCAAAATACGTGTATTAATGTAATGAAATTTCGTTATAACGGTAGAAAAAAAACTCACGTTTCACATTTTTGTCACAATGGATGACAATCATTTGGAGTTATCATGAATAGGGGGCTTAACAGAGTATTAAGACACCAACCAGTCAGTGAGGTCTTCAGGTTAAGTAATTTTTTAGATGTTCACTAAGATTTATGTTGAACCTCATCGCTTCACCATCTTGAACTTAAGATCACCTTCAGGGGCGTACATGAATGTGACTGCATATTCCAAAGGTTGATGGTGGTACTCTAGCTTGTAAGATCGAATCAACTGAAAAAAATATGGTTAATATTAAACTAAGTAAATATTATCAACAATCAATTTTCAATCTCGATTTTTTTTTTAATTTTCTATTTTTGGATCTAAAACTGAATATTAAGAAAATTATGTGGATTTTTTTGTAAGAATGAGAGCTATATTATGTATTAGAATAACTAAAAGGATAAGGCCAAAGGAAAGATGTGAAAAATGGTGTTGGATCAAGAAGGACCTGAATCTTTTTCGCCAGATCAGAAATAGAAACGGCAGAAACTGCAGGAAATGGTAGGTCCCTGAAATAATCTAAGGGAGTGTTTGGAAGGAAAGCATGAACATCCGACTTCTCTGCCTATTGGTTATACATATTAATAAAATTTCAATAGTCTCACTTTGGCAAGAAGAACTTGAATTTCGAGGTCCGCGAATCTCCTTCCCATGCACATCCTAGCTCCGTGTCCGTAAGGTAAAGAGCTGTAAGGATGGATGGATCCTTCCGCCCCCCTCATCCATCTTTCAGGTTTGAATGTTTGGGAATCTGTCACGTGGTCTTCCATGTTGCCTGTCACCAGCGTGGGGAACACCAGTCTGGTCTGGAATAATTAAAACAATCCTATATTATAATTGGTTAAGTTCGTACATAAATCGGTATTTTCGTTGAAAAGGCAGTTTCGGGAAATATTTCATCAAAGAAATAATGTGTGATATTTGATCAGAGGTTCCTGCACAGATCTGTTGCTTCGGAAAGAATTTTCAAGTTTTCCGTAATACCCAAGTGTTAAAGTAATACTGAATCCCTTTAAGAGACGATATAACTAATGTACAGCACAAACGATTAATAACCCTTTTCTTTCCCTGTCGTCCTCTCGGTTTGCTGCTAGTATCCAATAGAAAATTTAAGAATGTTACGGGTTTAACGACAGAGATCGTGCGCTTAGTATCTCATTCACATTTTGATCACACAAAATATTGAAATAAAATGCAACCTCATAGACATACAGAGAGGATCTCGTTAGTCGTTACATTCATCTCAAATAAATTAAAGTCGGGTTAGTGCGAACACTTATAACTCGAGATCGGCTCAACAGAATCTTCTGATGTTTGATTTATTGGATTCTTCTCCGCTCCGGATAACAGAATAACTAATAAAATGTTTAAAAACTGGATAATAAATTATGTAAAATACAATATTTAAGTTTATATGGAACGGTTACCTATGACGCGCCCACGCCATTGCGGGTAGTTCCCTCTCATTCTCGCATACGCTCCTACAGTAACCCATCCCACTTACTCCACCGCACCGATTCGAGCGTTAGAAAATTGTCATACAAAGTCATCAATATTATCGGGCACATTCGTGTTGGTAATAGGCGAGGTAGGATGTGTGTGCGAGCGCATTATTCTCAAGTTCTTCCCGCAAGAGCTTTGAATACGAATGAAATTAGATGGTTCAGAAATAGTTTAATGTTATTATTTTATAAGCTTTACTCAATCGAATTAATTTTGTATTGTTTTACGGGGGCGCAGTGCACATTATGTACATATGAACGGGCCACTTCGGGCTAGAACCACAAGACAACGCCTGTCGGGAAAGCTAGTTTATAATATAAAAAAAAAGTCGGGCTAGTGCAAACACTTATAACTCGAGATCGACTGAACAGATTCTTCCGATGTTTGATTTATTGGATTCTTCTCCGCTCCGGATAATGGATCAACCATTAAAATGTTGAAAAATGCATATGATGTAATATAAAATATGATATTAAAGCTAGTATGGAACGGTTTTCCTACGACGCCAACGCCATCTATGAAAAATTATATAACAACAAAATTATTGTTAACCAGAAAACTATTGACATAAAAAATATTGTTGGGGAGATTTTTGATGGAATTTTTTTCGAGCTTTCGGAAATAATTTTTTAACATGCAAACATTTATTTTTAACGTATTTTTGTCTAAATTAAAAATTTAAAATCAATATTCATAGTAAGGGCTAAAGGACACCGTCTATCGGGAAAGCTAGTATAATATAAGTTGAGGAAGTCTGGCAGCTGCATTCCAAGTTGCGAAATTCATTACGGTTGGTTGATTCCGTGGTAATATTGTTCGCTCAACAAATTGCCTCGAGTAGTTAAATCGAATTTTAATGGTCTTATATTTTGGTTGCCATCATTAAATACAGATTTGGGAGCAGTAGATAATTGACTGAAATATTAAATCATCTTCAGGGTCAGACTATGTTGCATCACATACGCGGTTTCTTTGCCTTCTACGATACTGTTTGTCTGTGGGTAGCCTTTGAAACAATCACAATCGTTAAATAAGGAATGAAATGGCTAGTTGCAGTCGTAGATTTTTGTATATTTACTACCTAGATAGAGTATTCATTTTTCTTTGACTCGCACATTTGATAGGTTGGTTGGCAAAAAAAGATCGTTTTTGTATCTTTATACAAAAACATTTTTTTATTATTCATTCTAATCGTTAAGAAATTTTGATTTTTAATTATAAAAAAGGGATAAATCTAGTTTAATTCACTTAAGAATCTCGAAAAATATCTTTGGAGCACACTCCACTAAGAAACTTTTGCCAACCAAATTGTCAAACGTTGAAACATTGAACTTCACATTTAAATGCGAGTCGGTGTTCTAGGTTTTATATTAAAGTCTGTGGTTGCAGTATAAAAACAAGTCGACACCCATAGCAATATTATGGTCATAAAATATTAAGACTTACATTTTTTGGTATTTTGTATCCGCATATGACCATGTCTTCCTGTAATGTTCTTCCATTTCCGATAACTGTCGAATATACCCTGAATAAATAAAATAAAAAAATCGTTAATAAAACAAAAAAAACCCTAAAAATAATGATGTTTTTTTCCTGCAAACTACCTAAAATTTTTATCATCTGTTATGTAGGTACTTAATGTTTCTTGTTCTTTAGAGAGAGGTTGTTTGTTTTTTGTACGTTGTTGCGTACCTATATAGGTACACGTGTGTATGTTTACATTAACCTATGTAATATAGTGTAATTTACCTTTAAATAAATAAATAAATAAAATAGATTCTAAAATAAAAAAATGTACCTAATTAATGCGTACGTACGTATACCTCTGTTTTGAAAACATTTTAAATTCACTCAAAGTGTTGATTTTAACCAGTGGAAAAGTGTTAACTCAATAGGTAAATAAAAAAAGCTGGATTTATCAAGATTTGAATGAACAATGATGAAAATGAATTTTTCTACATATCTTAAATGAAGAAGATCTTAAATGCAAAGAAACCTGCAGTGAGACTTGATATCTCAATAAGAATTCTTATTTACCATAAAAACATGTCATAAAATATTTCAGATGAACTCTACAATATTGTTATTAATCCTTTACCGTTATAAAAAAAGAAAAATTAGTCAAAAATGGTGTAATCAAAAACTCTGATGGTGTTATTAATTTAGATATTTTATAATATAAAGATTTCTAGATAATATTACATTGAAAAATCAATCGGGTGAAGGTAAGGACAATGCCGAATCACTCGAAAATGAGTCCAGAGCTAAATAAGGCTAAGCACATTTTTTCTTTCTTTAAAATACAGAAACATAGATTGACTTTTATAACTGCCCCCGTAGACAATTTGAAACGAAACATCTCAAACGAAAATTCCGTCAATATAGAGTGCGAAAAAATGTACTCTCCACTGAAACAAATAATGAAAAGTGGACAGTTAATTTAGATAAGAAGAAAAATACGTTTGTAGCTGTGCGCATAATTCATATTGTCTAGGGCCCCTTTATATGTTTATGTTACATTGCGAATAAAACAACAGAAGAAAAATAATGATTTCTATGAAATTTAGTATAGTATTAAGGTAGTTTACAAGAATACCGCCAAATAAAAATTTACTTAAATCAATGGTATAATAATGCCATGCACTTGAAGAGGACAAAGTGTCAGATGTAACAACTTGTTTTGTTCGATTGTTTAGATAACCTTTGCATATTTCATTAGCACTCAGGTGATAAATAAAAGATAATTAGGAGTGAAGTGTCAATAAGATAATAAATTAAACAGACGCAATTGTCTGCTTACACCATTCACTAGGTACTTATTCGTTTATGCTGTAGCTACACAAATCGCAATATAAATATATTTTGCATATTTGTATTGGGGGTCGTTCAGGGAACAAAATAACTTCGGAACGGACATGAAGTTGCTGTGTATGGCGATTATCGCACTAGATTACCGTAAACCGTTTAAAGTTTAAAGTGACGGCAAAACGGTTGTAACCAAATAACGTACCTACCATACGGTTTCAATAAAAATAAGAAAAATGTTGTATGTTGATATAAATGCGATAGTATATCAAAACGTACATATTTTTGTATTTCATATCTATTTATTATTATTTGTAGTAGGTATAAATAAAAATTAAAGAATCATATTTAGAATTAACTGTATCCCATTCATAACAATTTCTCTTTGTCTTCGTCCCTAACCAGAAAATATAAAATTATAATAATTCACTCTAAAAAACAACTTGAAATTTTAAGCTCTATAAGTGACAGCTGCTCGCGCCAACAACTTTGGATGAATTTTGACAGTACAAACGTAATGCGGTATTCACACGAGGCGAATATCGCCAGGACACCAAAATATCAGCCAATTGAACCGTGTGAACAGATTGTCGATAAATCTGAAGCGATAAAAATGGTTGAAAGCGATATCGCCTCAAGTTGAACGCCTTTCAACTTTTGTTTCTGGTGGAACGATGCACGCATGCGCAGATATGCGCGGCGAACGTATGTTCTGTTTTTGACAGATGACAGAACTGCTCCAAATTTATTTCTTCTTAGAATCCAATTTCGCACCCAATATCTGCGTTTTTTTTATTATTTTTCGTCTAAAACAACATTTTCAACTAACCCCAAACACTTCGTCCGCCATTTTTAAAACTACGTCAAAATCAGCGCACCTGACAGATTGAATGTATGCCGGTGGACTCGTGTGAACACATCACACGATCAATGGGCGACCGAGCGATATTTTTTTTATGCAAGCGAAATCGTCTGGCCTTACATCGCCCCGTGTGAACACCGCATAAAGTGCGAATTACGCACGAGATTTTTTCGGTGCATTTGGTTGACTTTAGAGCGATCACTCGGAGATTCGCTGAACGCATCGGGGTTTTTCGTCCGACGACCCTCTCCGGACTTCCGGTAAGTACCCTGAAGGTACAGTGCGATCGCCGGGCGATCACTTGACGATTCACTGAACGTACCCTTGTAAGTTAGTTAGTTTATAAACACCATATTATGAAGTGACAGGCATACACTGTGTGGGTAAGAACACGTAGAAAGCGGATTTCAACCCGCTCCGACCGGCGTAAAGAATGTTACTATGCATTTGAATGGGGATAGCCACAGAAAAAGCAGGAACCCGCTTTCCGGAATGCCCATTTAAATGCATTGAAACCATAAACAACAATCTATGAGCCGGTCAGCGCGGGTCGGAATCGGCTTTCTACGTGTTCTTACCCTGTGAAAATATTCACACGCCGCTCGTACGCACTAAGTAGTGTCCATACGCAGACCAATACCTACAAATGGGCAGGATGTTGTTAGATTGCGATTGGTGTAATGTCGCATCATGAACTCTAAATATTACATAGAGGTGTGATATTGACATTACTCCGTCTAGTACGCGATTTATCTTAGCTTATCCGTTTTGGTATATAAAGAAATAAAGTACCCGTGGCCTTGACTCAAATAGATTTGTGCACAAAACAAAGTTGATTTGTCTGTCAGCTTTCCTTCTCAATATGTCGTAATAATATTTGAAAAAAGTTTTAACATTTTTAGCAAAAGTTTGTTCCATTTAAAAATCGAACATTGGTAATGAATTGTTAGAGTCATTAGTTGTTATTTTTTCTTTAAGATCTAGTCCTGAAAAAAGGTCACAAGAATCTAGACATAATTAGAACGTTGTGCACCAACAAAGCCAATAGGCAATAAAGATGAGACAGGAACAAAAATGGATATAGTCATATCCTGGCGCCAAATACATGACAGCTGTCGCAGTCTTTAAATTTGGTTGCCCTCTTGTTCTCAATAATTTCCAACTTTTATCTCTATATTTCATTTATGTATTATTATATTTCTACTTGTTGCATACCTGTGATTTTTCGACATGTTGAACATGTTGAGAATTCTCATGATTAGGAGTTTCGGAGACAAACATTACCACCTAATGGCGAACGTTGTTAACGTAAAGTGATCACACTAAGCCAGCCTTCAAAATAACAGTAGAAGACGGTCGTACACCCGTAGTGGTTTGTTCCATTTAAAAATCGAACATTGGTAATAAATTATTAGAGTCATTAGTTGTTATTTTTTCTTTAAGCAAAAGAGTTTTTTATGAGAAATGATTTCAAAGTCAGCTAGAAATATGATTTAGAAAGTTTTAAAAGTAAAGTAACGATGCAAATATTTACCACTTGAATATGACTGTTACTATGAAAACTACAAAAGTTTAAATAGTTATAATAGCAGGAAAAATCAAAACTCCTAATTTCATAAGTAGGTATACCAACTTAATTAGTAGGTACGTACCTACGTCATTGGATTTGAATATTGACCTTGAACACAGAATTTGATTTATTTGGACCAAGTAGTGTAGGTATACAAATATATCTGCACATAAGTCGTATTTTATGTGCGGGGGTGACACATATTAATTAAGAGAACGCAAAAATATATCGAGTCAGTGCCACGAAATTACGTTCCTAACTATAAAATTAATTATTTAGGAAGGCATTTTATTTTAAAAGTATTTGGCAGTGTTAAGTTTTTTTTTCATTTGATGTAATTATGTAGGTATAGGTACGAGTATATATTATTTATACTATATTATTTATACTATATTATTTTTTTTACCGAAAGACTTCCTTCACAAAAGCCTTGAGGTAGTTGAGTTGGTCCAGATGTGCAGATGTCAGGGGAGTAGTTGGATCTGGAAACACTTGCAGCAACTCTCGGTACATTTTCTCTTGTTCCTCTGGACGCGTAGCCAGTTGGTATAAGATTGAACACACAGCCATAGATATCTGGAAATATTTAAATATTAACACTTACTTTCAGCATAGTGGCTAATATTTAAAAAAATAAAATTCTATGTTATTCTATTGGAAATTTGGTTGACTATATTAGGTAAATCATATTTGTGGAGTGTTTCATGCTCTATAAAAGAAGTAGCCGTTGATTTGTTGTAAGATTGATGTGACCAAAGTGATAAATCGAGAAAATTCTTATTGCGAATAACTTTGTATAAGTACATAATAATGGAGAAGGTATACAGGAACCCTAGTATAAGTTTTCGATGTTCGAATATCGAAACGAACATCGAAAGAGTGTTGAAAAAATTCCATACAAAATGAGTTTCAGAGAGATCCTTTGATGTGCTTACACTATTTGCACGCTGATAAGCGCTTATTACCGTGCAATTAACCAATTAAATTTCGACAATTAACTCGTACTAGCCCCACAGTGACTAAAGTGTATTTAAATTAAGAGTGACTATAACCATCCAAGTCAGCATTTTGTTAACAAAAAAAAAACGCTCCGCGTAGGTATACCTACTTAAAATCTACAAAGTTTTTGAGATTTTCTTTGCCATGAAAAACGGTGTTTTCCTGAATTTCATCTTGAAGAATATAAAAGAAGAATAAATCTTACCGTGTCAATGCCCACCAATATCAGATCTAAAGCCATCACGGTCGCTATTTTCGGGTCTTTCTCATTCTTCAAGACTCTCTCCAGCAGCGAGAGATCGTAGTCTGAAGACGTCTGCTTAGTCTTCAACTTTTCCATCGCCATGTCGATATACTTGGAGCATATTCTGCAAGTAACATAACATTTTTGTCACAACACGTTTTATGTCCATTTCAAAACTGTTAAGTACTTACCTTTATTATGCATCTTCATGTCTATGAGAATTTATTGTAAGAAATATCGTAGAAAATGTAGGTATTTATTCATGAATGTATTTACATACGTGTAAAAAAATAAAAGTGTACCTATAGATACAATTTTAGGATGTTTATCATTCATGGCAACAAAGATATTATTACGAATTTTAAAAAAACAATACAAAATTGCACATAAAAATACATAAGGTTTACTAAGATATTTTATTTGCTAGGTTTTAAACTGCGTTAAGGCAAACTTTCATATTATAGTAGATATTTTACTAAATCAATACGTGGATTTGCAACCCGGGTTCCTGGTTATGTAATAATGAAATCGTGCTTAGCGTTCATTCTCTCCTTTTTGAGCATTCTCAGTATGACCGTTCCGTATCTTTGGTGTGGATTCCTTCCCATTGTGGTATTAAATATAACGAGGCTGTGGATCAACTGGCTAAAGACGCCACTCATTCAGGAAAACCTGCTCCAAACTTTCACTTTCCTCTTAACGATATTAAAAAAAATGTATTGATAGAGCATTTTCTGACTGGAGTGATTATTGGCAGTTGGAGAGTAATTCTAAGGGCAGTTATTACCGTTCTATAAAATTAAGCATTTCACGAAAGCCATGGAATCATGGACTTAAATTTAATAAAAAGCAAGTAGTGACATTATCACGAATGAGATTCAATCATCACAGATTGGATGGTCATCTTTTCAAAATTAATCTCGTGTCGTCTCCATGGTGTGAGTGCGGATTGGACGTGGAGTCGATGGACCATGTTTTTTGGGTTGCCCTATTAGGGACGCATCACCTATATACTTTAATATCCCTGATGTCCAATATCCGATAAATATTGCCCACCTTCTTAGTATTAATTGTCGAAATATTTGTAAAATCCTTTTAAATTTTGTAGAACAAAATATGATTTTAATCTGATTCTTTTTTTTTGTCTTTCCTTAACTCTTGGAGATGAATATTGTCTATTCTTTTGCTAATATCTATATAATTTAAACCACGGCGCAATACGTTCCGAATAGAATGAGTTGCCGGTAATCTAGAAATAAAAACGTGGATTTCTGAAACTGTGATAAACTGTATATAATAATTTCTCCCTTACAGAAAACATTGCTCCTTTGTCATTAAAACTCTCTCAGCTCTCCAGTAGTTCGTTCGTATAGCAGATATAAATAATTATAAAGTACTATTTTTTTAAATTTATCAATAAATCTGGGCTCACTCAAAGTGAACACAAATACACTTTTTGACCTTTTCACAGTGAGCGAATAAGCTTGTGTCGTGAAAGAGAAAGATGGTCGGCACCTAAGATCGAACCCACGACCTCCAGTACGAAAGTCGGAAACGAATATAGGTAAGACATTGTGTAGGTATATAATAATCCTTTTAGATAATGTTCATTGTCATCCTACTATTTTTATTTTACATATTTTAGTTTGACTGCCTAAAAAATAAATCAACAATATTATCTTCTTATCAAAAATAATAATTGGTACCTACCTAAGTTCGTCCGTAACTCGAAATATTTCTCGTGAAAACCAATTCAACTGCGGAAAATATTTTTCATACTGGTATTTTCTTCAATAAGTCTCTGCTTATTACGACAATTAATCAACAGATACCTAATCGCGAAAAATATTGTTCCTAAAAAGGTACGATTGTTGGTACGGGAAGCAATGTCGCATTGTCCGCAGTTCTAAACGTGTACAAAAAAATGCGAAGTAAAGTAAAGGTGATGTGGGGTGATATTAAACGAATTGTGTAAGTAAGATGTTTGTCTTATATATGTACATAAAAATGGAGAGCTATTTTTCGTGGTCATCGCATCACGCCTAAACGGCTGGACCTATTTCGCTAATTCTTTTTTTGTCGTGTCGGCTTTTATCAGGAGAAGGTTCTTATGAAAGAAAAAAATAAGAAAGTTGCGTGGAAAACTAGAAAATTAAAGAAAACTCTAAGAAGGTACCCCTTTTTACTATTTTTTAAACTATATGTTTTATTCCAAATTTGAAATTACATTAAAGTTTGACATGAACTGTCAGTTGTTTGATGGTTGGTGGTTTTTACAGAATGTCGATGGAAAATATATGGTTTGAAACAGATGCATCGATCTAAATTACATTAGTTAAAAGGTAAAAACTTATCATTATACAAATTCGAATTCAATATTCTTAATAAGGACTACAGGACAACGTCTGTCGGAAAAGCTAGTTGAAAGATAAACATAATTGATTATTATTGTGATATTGTTGTAAAATCTCATCAACTCGTTATTACGAAAAAAACTGATTTCACAATCACCAGATAAGTGTGTATTGTACCAAAGGTGACCCCAGAACCTCCAAAGTTTGGTCCATCACTTATTGCATAACATTTTTTACAGCATTGACTTACCATGATGTCTTCATTCTTATCAATAAGCCAGATTAGTTACTTGTTATTAGTAGTACATAGGTATGTGTTTTCATGTTACTTGATCAAACGAAATGTGCGATAAAGAAATTTATCGATGAAAATGTAATTTTTTTGGGAAAGTTGCATTTTTCCTTCTTATATGATGATCAAATGATTGCTAATGCCTTGAACACGCATTTCTGCAGCGTAGGAGAAAAACTTGCGAAGGAACTAAAACAGGATCCGAATTACCATAAAACAATTTTTTCTAATAATTTTGCAGCACTGAATAGTATGTTTATGATGCCTACAGATGAGATTGAAGTATTCAGCATGATTAAAGAACTCAAGAATACCTCTTCTTGTGGATGTGATGGAATTTCTGCAAGGACGTAAAAGCTCTGGGTAATGTTATCTCTAAGCCTATAGCTGAAATAATTAATAGATGTATACTGAATGGTGAATTTCCTATGTGTTTAAAGTCTGCAAAGATTGTTCATATTCACAAATCGGGCAGCAGATCAGATGCCAATAATTACCGTCCAATTAGTTTATTGAGTAATTGCCAAAAGAATAACTAAATTTGTAAACATAAATGGAGGCTTTGATAAGCAACAGTATGGTTTCCAAAGTAAGAGTAGTACTGGGTCTGCTTTGATGGATGCCATGGATTACATTAATGAAAGATTAGATGAAGGTAAATACGTTGTTCCGATATTTGTGGACTTGTCGAAGGCGTATGATACAGTGTACCATGATATTCTCTTGTCATCATTGTATGATCTTGGAATTAGAGGTAACGCGCTGAAATTAATTGAAGAATACTTAAAGGATAGGGGAGCGGTGACTGTAACTAATGGGTGTACGAGCGGACAACTGGAAATGAACATTGGAGTACCGCAGGGATCAGTTCTGGGCCCACTTTTCTATTTGCTGTATATAAATAATCTCCATTATTGTGGTTTGGTGGCTAAATATTTCATTTACGCCGATGACACTGTCTTGCTCTACAGTGGATGTGAGGAGGATTAATTGCAGAGCACAATTAATATAGATTTGGGAAAATATCTGGAATGGGTATATAATCACGCATTAACTATGAATACTGACAAATCAAAATATATGATACTTAAACAAAAAAATAAGAAACCGATTAATTTGCATATACAGATAAATAACTATAAAATTTGCCAGACGAAATCTATTAAATATTCGGGAGTTACACTGGATAAAAACTATTGTGGGCTGATCATGTGGATGGAATATTGAAGAGACTTGGTCCAATCATTGGCATACTGAGAAGAAATGACTTTTTAATTTCGAAACCAAAAGGACGGTTTATGGTGCATTTGTGCTGCCCCAAATTACTTATGGAATATTAGTATCGTCGCAGTGCAGCCTTTAATTGAAGAACAAAGTTCAAAGGGTAATCAATAAAGCACTAAAAATAGTTTATAATTTAAACAGATACACGAGAACTGTTGACCTGTTCAATGTAACCAATGAATATAATCTGGAGGAATTAATATTGACTGAAAAAGCTAAGATGATTTATAAATTAAGAAATGGACTTATTAAAAGTAATATTGGCATTGTGACGGCTGGTGGGATACATGGTTACCAGACAAGACAAAGAGAACATATTAGAATGGAATATCCAAGAACGAATAGAGCGAGATTTGGTTGTATATACACTGCATCGTTAATATATAATTCACTACCAGAAACAGTTACATCCATGACAAGTTTTAATATCTTTAAGAGAGAGTTGAAGAAGTTTAATAAGTGAGAGATAAAGTTTAAATATATGTATTAAATAGTGTTAATAACAGTAGGTATGTGGTCAAACACCAAATGGCAAATAGGACACTGCAGCTTGACCCTTATACCAGAAAAATATCTGATTGGGACATGCCTTGTGTTACATATATGATTTTTTTTAATGTAATGTATATTTGTATTCGATAAACTTTATTTATTTATTTATTATATAATAATAATAAAACACTTTATTGGTAAAAATATACAGAATAATCAACCAAAATTGGCGGGCTTGTTGCCTAGGGCAATTTCTTCCAACCAACCTATTGTATATAACATTTTAGTTGTTGCATTTTATATATAAAAAATACATACACATACATAGTCAAATACATACATAATACAATCAAATATATACACACATACAAATATAATAGGTATATAGAAAAAAAGTAAACCATATTATAGTGTAATACAAAGTCAAGCATAGCTAGGAAGGAAAGGATCAGGAAACAGGAGCAGGAGTATAGGTTATATTATATATTTAAAATTCTGAGAAAAAGCTACGCGTGATTTTTTTTTGTTTTTCTCACATTTTGTTTTATCAAGTGTCAAAAAAAAATATTGTTTAATACAACTAATACCCTTCCTTTATATTTTTTCGGAGCTTAAGGAGGTCAAAACGAGACTCTTGTTTAATGTCAAAAATACATCAATCATCGTACGGAGGTTGAAGAACTCCGTTCTCACAATGGTTAATGTTTTTGTATGCAAATGGTTTACTTCATATATATCATTAAATTTTTTAGCTATGTATGATATACACACGTTGTTAACCGTTTGAAAGAGGATATTTTGAGAAATTTAAACGAGATTGGAAGAACTCTTACTTAAAAATGAACTTAACTTTTTCCGTGAATTGTACTGTGAGCAAAAACAAAATTTTGTTGAATCTTACAATCCGGAAAATATAAAAGTCATAGAAGCCGACATGTAAAATATTGGGGCTATACCAAATCTTTGAAAAAAAAATCCTAAAACAGGAGAGCACCTTTATAAATTTTGAGTAGCCACAATATGTTCCAAACGACATCCTGTAAGCTTGCCATACGTCCCGTATTCTGACCCTGCTGTCCCGTATTTCATCCCTTCTAGAAATATTATCCTTGTCTGGTTATAAGAAAATAATTTCTAACGAATAGCAATAGAACAACAATAGCAGGAACGTGTTGGTAGCTTGCCGGTAAACATAAGATATTTTTAATATGAAAGAGTATTCTACGTACTCGTATTGTGTAATTAAGAAGCCGCGTGTCGGCGTTATTAGTTTTGGGCATTGGAAAAGATCCTAAAGGCGACCCTATATGAGAATGAGAGGCCAATAGGGAGACCCCAAAAAAGATGGGTGGACGATGATATTCCGGTCGCGGGAAAAACTGATCGAAAACAGCACAAAACAAGAAAAAGGAGGAAAACTTTAGAAGAGGCCTACATCCAGCAAAGGAGGGACAAAGAAGAAGAAGATTGGAAAAGAAACGTCCCGTATTGGTTCCTGGAAGTTATAGCAACCCTATCTACCATACCAGTTTTTCTAACTTTCTACCAAACATCCTGTATATAAAAAATAGAAGTGAGAGAGCTGTGGGGCTAGTACACGTTTTATCGAAAGCTTATTAGCAAATAGTGATCAAATAATCGAACCGTTGATCATTTTGTATTGATTTTTTTTTTGAAAATCTTTCGACATTCGATTATCGAAAACTTATACTAGGTGTACTATTAAATAAAGAGAAACCAGTTATTCATCTTCTATTATATAAAAATGGAGAGCTATTTTCCGTGGTCATCGCATCACGCCTAAACGGCTGGACCGATTTCGCTAATTCTTTTTTTGTCGTGTCGGCTTTTATCGGGAGATAGTTATTATGAGAAGAAAGTTGCGTGGAAAATTATAAAATTAAAGAAAACTCTAATTATATGCTTTTAACAATTTTTGATTTAATTCCAAGTTTAAAAAAATTGATATTAAATTAATGTTTAACAGGAACTGTCAGTTGTTTGACTGTTGGTGCGATTGGCATAATTTTGATGGAAAATACGTGGTTTGAAATAGATGCATCGATCTAAATTACATTAGTTAAAAAGATAATAAGCTTATTATTATAAAAATTCTAATTCAATATTCATAGTTAGGAACACAGGACAACGTCTGTCGGGAAAGCTAGTCATCTATATGAATATCAAAGCAAACTATTAAACGTCTATTGAACTTTAATATTATTTTTGTAATAATAATAAAGTTCAATACTCGTTTAATGTTGATTTATTCAAATTTCGGTAAGTTATTATCTCTATACAAATAATATCGTTAATCATTGAAAGAAGCTTGCATCGGGGTCAAGTTGCATTTGGTACTTATTGGCCGTGATCTTTTTGTAGCACCACTCATAGTAAAAGAGTAAAAGTAGTCGCTTTGAGACTGTATGCAGAGTTGATAACTGCATTTTTTTAATGACTGTAGGATAAGCAACAATTTTTTACACAGTGCAATTCTAAATAAGCTGTATGCTGTATGTTCGAGAATATATTTCAATGTCTGCCATTGATGAATTTTACCATGAAGATATAACGGGTTACTCGCGAATGCGGCAAATTAATTTTAAAATAACATTGGAAAGTAGTATAATAAGCATAAATTGTAGAACACCGTAATATTTATTCATGTTTTGTTGAAAAGTTTTTTTTCTTCCTTCTTCTTTAAGATGAAATCTCTACTGCATTTTATGTGGAAAAACTTTATGGGATATGGAAAGGAATTAAAATATTAGGAAGGAATGTGGTATGGAAGTAAGTGTTGTGACAAAGATGAAAGTTAATAAGTTGAGATGGTTTGGGCATGTGGAAAGAATGGATGCAAACAAAATGACAAAGAGACGGCTGAAAGGAAAGGTGTAAGAAAAGGTGTAAGAAAGCGTGGCCGACCGATAATGGTGTGGATCGAATACATCGATTCCGTCCTCAAGGAAGGCCAGGTAAGAAGTAAGAGAAATAGGAGAAGGTGTGTGAGAACTGTTATGTCGGTGGAAGAAGCGAATGAAGTATTCTTGGATAGAAAAGAGTGGAGGTCCGTTCTCTCTACCGATCCCTTATGGGACACGGCGAGATTATGAAGTTGGCACTGGTCATACCTACACAAAAATCACAAATTCGATTGTGTCAGTTATGCACTGGGTTCCTAGGAAGCGTCTTTCAAAATATATGACAATGTTTTTTGTAATTACGGTAACAATATTGATAATGTTCTCAACTGACATATTCACCGCTGTTTATAGTTGCGTCGTATTCGTAGGAAAACAGACCATCTCAGTATTTTGCTAAACGAGCTATGTACAGCACATTGACGTGGTACCGTCTTAAAGGAGGGCCAAGTCAGGAGCAAAAGGAATATAGGTACGTGGAACGGAGCTTGAATGGAGCGAAAGAGGTTTGTCTGGATAGGAATTAATGTAAGTCCGTACTCTATTCCTAGCCCCTCCGGGATACGGCGTGATGGGTAAAAAAGTACAGCACTTTACTAGCATTAAAAAATGATTATACGAAGTGGTTGGCAGGCTAGCGGTTACGACCCCGACTTTCATAATGTTTAGTATTGGAGGTCATGGGTTAAATTGCAGATGCCGACAATCTTCCTCTTTCACGACACAAGCTTTAAGTAGCTTACTGTGAAAGAGTATTTAAGAGTAACTTTGAGTGAGCAATGATTCAATTTAAAAAAAATATGTCTTACTGGAACGAAAATCAGCGCAATAAATTACACTCGGTCTGTTAGTAAAAAGTATTACATAGTAGGTATGGTGTACCTCAGGGATCTATTGCAGGTCCTCTCTTGTTTCCTGTTTTTTGTGAAAATGATCTACCTAATACTATTCCAAATTCCAGAAATAACAAAGTCATCTTAGTACCTACATCTCTGCTTGTAAAAAAATACAAAACTCCCAAGATTCATATTAGGGGATGTATTAAAAATGAAAATGGCATAAACACATGGTATGAAGCAAACTATTTGAATTGATGAAAATATAGGATATTGTGTGTACCTATAATAATTATTGTAGATCACTCCACAAAGAAGATAAAAAAGATCAAAGAAAAAGAAGTAATTGATACAAGAAACTCAGAGCGATTACAACTGACTTTTTTATTGTAAAGGTATAGGTATAAATTTGTTTCTACCTGTAAAGACGTGATGTACTATGACTCTGATTAAAATACAAGTATTTTGGTGTGATTGCTGCATTTTTAAAAACTCTATTTTAATGTTAGAATTCCCGATAATATGGTAAAATATTATTATTTACATACTTAAACACATATATGTAGTTAAATATATTACATATTATAATGATACCTACATTACCTTCATCGCACCATTGAAAGAACTGGTTTAAAAAGAAGACCTTGATAAGATTTTAAAACCGAAGACTTTCTGTGATTATGAGCTTACTTGATTTGTAAAAGGTGATATTTTCTTTAATACGTCACAGGACCTTGTGATCACAAACCTATTATACTATATTATTTGTTCTATGAGTGCTTTAGCAAATCCAACTTACTCAATAAAGAAGTTCATGTTGTTCACGTATCTGGACCATAGAGGGGTAGGGAAAAACCTCCAGAAAGGCCATTTAAGTTCCAGGGTAGCAATATTCCTCAAGGCGTATTGAGCTGCGTTTATAATCTTTTGCGGTTCTGAATCTGCTGGAAGATTAGGGTCCATACATCCGAGTCTCACATCTAAAGCCACTCTGCCAATACCTGTAAACCGAAATCTGGGGGGTAGAAAACTTTGCAGTAGGTACCTGCAGATCAAATCCCGGTATAAAAAAATTCAAGTAACAGAGCTGGATGTGTTTAAGAACTTACATTCAAGTGACCATTTGTGGATCTCATTATCAAAATCTTTGGGCATCTCTTCGTTCTCGTCCTTCATCGAAATCATTTTTTGTATGAAGTCTTCTGTTACTTGCTCTATAGGTTCTATGTATTTTCTAACGGTCTGAATTTGCAGAACTGGTTTCTGGACCTTGGTCCTGAATTGCCGCCATGGTTCTCCATGCCTGAAAATATATAAAAATAAAAGTTACATAAACAGTCTTGCTAGAATGCTTTTAAAGTTAAAATTTTAGCTGATTGTCGCCCCAATAAATAAGATTAGGTAACCAACATGTCGTATTCATAATAACAGCACAAGAGCCGAAAGCTAAAATCTGGATACTTTCAGAACAACTTCCCAAAACATGTAGGGATATTTGGGAGTCTACATCGCAGGAGGCAAATTAAACGAGCATAAAAAAGAACACGACGATGATGAAGAAGTGTACAATGTGTTATTTTCACACTTGATCAAACGAATTGTGCCAAGGGGGCGTTCAAGTATTACGTAACGCAATTTGGGGGAGGAGAGGGGGGTCTTACAAAACGTTACTGTGCGTTACAAGGGCGGGAGGGGGGGTTCGAACAACGCGTCACGTAACGGTTTTTTTTTTCTTAAATAAAAAAAAATTGCGAAATAAATCTTCCAAGTCGGGCAACCCTTTTCGTTACGGGAAGTCCCTCGAGTACATCATTTTTTTCTCCGAAGTTAGCAAACCCTTTTTGACAATGTTTAACGGGAAGTCCCTCGACTGTACCGTACGTCATTTTTATTTTGTTCTCCGAAGTTAGGGTAAGAACACGTAGAAAGACGATTCCGACAAGCCCCGACCGGGGCAAAGAATGTTACTTTTACTATGCATTTGAATGGGGATACCCACAGAAAAAGCTGGAACCCGCTTTCAGGCATGCCCATTTAAATGCCGATTTCGTTTAATTTTTTTTTCGTTTAATAGCCGATACCGGCGCGGGTCCAAATCGGCTTTTGTACGTGTTCTTAGTTCTTACCCTATTCGTTAGTGCTTAACACGCAGTACGCATAAACACAAATTGCTTGTAGTGAGTGTTGTAAAAGTGAGATTGTAGATACTATGATGCCCTCAAAAGCGGAAGATTTACATCATCAACTGATCTTGGCCTATAAAGGCTCTCATGCTGACTTGCTAACGCAGCTATGCCAAAAAATAATAACGAAATTTAGAAAACAGCAAAATAAAAAATAAAGAAAAATTTATGGAACACGAGAGTTCAGTAAAAAAATAGTTTATTGGGTGTTACGTAACATTTAGGGGGGGGAGGGGGGGTACAGAAAAACGTTACGGCGCGTTACATTGGGGGGGGGGGTAAAAATCTTCAAAAATTGCGTTACGTAATACTTGAATACCCCCCAATACCTAATAAAAATTATTGAAGCAAAATCTTACCATAATAATTCGATAAAATTTGGGTTTAATGGAGTCTATTCATCCAACAACATATAGGTATAGAATAATGTAACACGCTTCACATGTGACTTCCTACTACACCGCCATCTCTTATTTTTTTTTAAGTTATGCAACTATAGAGGAATTTGTTTTTATTACAAACTTAAGGCCCGTCGAACTTCATCCCGCACAATATAATTAATAACATATTATTATAAGTTCATATCCCACAGGAGGAAGCATCTCCGTACAAACAATTGACAGCGTCGGTGTAACTGTGTACACTGTAATACTTTTATTTTAACCTTTGATATAATTTATAATTTATCCATTGTGTTTTTTATATGTTTTTTAATATTTTAACAATTTTAGCAATTTTAAACATGTGTATGCATGTTTATTTTATTTAATGTACATGTGTGTTTTTTATCTTTTTATATACTTTGACATTTTTAAATTTTTATATCTATTGACATTTTCAAATTTTAATAATTATTAACTGATGTACCTACTATTTATTTTAATACTCTTGGAAGCGCGAAGGGGATCCTCGATTCCTCGACTCCGAGGCCCAGCTACAACAATTATAACTTAAATTTAATAAGGTTTTTATGTCAACTGTATTTAATTCATGTAATAAGTCATTTTTTTTATTCTGGGTGACAGGCGAGTCAGCTAGTATGTAAATACTTTTAAGGTATCTAAGAACGAAAAGAAATTTCCATGATAATTTCAAGAAAAAAAAATATGAATCTTTAAAGTAGATACCTACAAAAATGTCTAATTTAGAAGTTATACACCAAAAAATAAATAAATTTATTTCACAAATTTTCATTTTAAAAAAAATGTAGTCTTTTGCCGTGGGGTTGCCGGCTAAGAATAGCACCTCTGCTCTTTTTGCTGGTTTTTCGAGCATCCTGTAAGAGGCAGGAAATCGAAAAATCAGATCGGGACCGTGAGGTTGACCACCTCACGTCCTTAAATCTCAACCGGTCAGAAAAGGCACCATAAGCCTCGGACGCCATCGAGCGCAATGGAGAGATCTTGGTGCCTCCCTATGCCCCTGAGTGGGGCTTAGGCCTCCTGCATTGCGTGTTGGTTTGGGGGGGGATCTGCGGCGGGCTTGATTTGTGTGGTGCCGGCTTTTTTGGTTTTGATTGATTCGATCGAGCTAGAGGGTTGGTTTCATGCGGATCGGGTTTTCTGCGGGTTTGTCTCCTCCGGGCTGGCTTGCGGTGTGGGAGGTCTTAGGGAGAATATGTATATGAATATGTACTCTTTTTGGCTTTCAAATGAGATTTATTTAAAGAAAATATGCCTCTTACTTGAAGAGAAAATATATTAAAACACATTGTATGCATTTCCTATTTCAAAAAATGCCCTTATAAAAAAAGGAGAAAAAATGATCGCATTTTTATCGATAAATTTGTCTTTTACCTCACACTTCGTTTGATTAAGTTTCGAAATAACACATATTGTAACTCTCTGCTAGTCTGTAAAGACAACACAAGAAATGTTGGACAACTGGATCTGGAGAACAACAAAGGGCGAAAGGGAGAGTATATAGGCTCACCTACATTGTGTTCTTTTAAACTGTACAAGTAGCCGTAAATTTTATAGCAAAAAACTCGACATGTTTGAATATCATTGTTGAAATAGTCAAGTCAGAATTGTTTAGCCCCCAGCCATGGTGAAGAGGCAACCTTTGTTTTCTCCGGCTGTACAAAGGTACACAATGTTGAACCCACTGTATGACGAAACTCTTGAGAACGTGTTTGGTTCAAGATGAATACCGAACATTTTTTTTTTTAAATCTTGTCTCAACTCATTCAGAAATATTTTAAATATAAAATAGATAAAGGAGACGTTATGATCGTTTCAAATCTTCCGATTCTCAGCCGCTATCTTTAGGAATAATTTATGAGTCGACCATTTGAAACAAAATTAAAATGTTGGTGCATTTGTCGGTAGTCTTTTAAAATGCATATCGTGTGTAGAACATTTTTAATTGCGGTTCTAAGTAATTAGCAAACCGCATTCATTCATACTTGCATACAAATATGAAAAGCTGTTTGTTTTTTTCTAACAGACATCTAATAACATTTTAAACATACCGTAATTAGGGATTGCAATCCGGTCTCATTTTGAATCCGGCCGGATCCAACCGGATTTTCGTCAATCCGGCCGGATCCGATCGGATCCGACCGGATTGAGCTAACCTTGGTTAATTAACATTTTTAACAATAATAAAGGCTTAAATAAAACGGAACATATACTAAATTAATTTAATTAGGGTATGTCTTCTTTTAAATAGTAAAAACTATAAAAAATTTAGTTTTTTTTTAAATAAAATTACAAATTAGATTGCGTTTTATAAAATTCAAATTGAAATTCATCGAAAATAAGTAACATATTTATATAACCTGCTGGATTGATCATGATTTACGATGTGCAAACTATAACAGACACCACGAAAAAGAAAGATTGTCAAAAAATCACCAACCCATAGTGGAATAAACCATTCGAGGCAGGCTAAGAAACTCCAGATTCGGAGCTTCTGCGATATCGAGAATGTCAGGCAATGGGGTAGAAATAGAAGGCCTTATTGGAAAGACCACGTCAACAGAACGGATCCGGTGATTCTGGTAATTATAAGAGAATGAAATCACATCAATCATCAGACCCTTGGACGAGCACGAAACAGATGGATGAGCAGTTGGACATGCGCGTTAGGCTGGGCCGTTCTAGTATGGAAGTTTAAAAAGTGCTTCTAATCTTAATGTAATAGTGATAATTTGTTGCCTTATGATGTATTATAACTATCTACAAAATTTCATGACAAAAAAATAAGATCTTCTGTCTCCGAATCGACCTTGAAGTTTTGTATGGGACGAAAATATCCCATACTAACTGATATTTTTATAATAATCATGTAAAATGATTCCGGTCTTGTTTTTTTATTCACTTTTTTTATTATACCACATATAATTCAAGAACATACTTCTATTTATTTAATAACACAAAAATAATAAATAAAACTTTCAAATTTTTTATGTAAAACAAGTATATGAAATTATGTTATTTTGCGGTGATTGTTTTTTGATAAATTGGGTTTGATATCTTTTTTACTCGTTGCTTTCTAAGCTTTTACATAATATTTTATTGATAAATTTCTCCGTTAAGTTGGTGAGGCTTCTTTAACAATTTCACAGATCGTCAAACTCCTTGAATATGATAAGAAAAATTCAGGAAACTGTATTTATTCATCTTCGCCATTGTATGTAATGAATGCCGTAAGATCTTCGTCGGATACTTGTCGATTGGTGTTTCTGTTAAATTTTGCTGTCTATCTATAACTTAGTTCTTGTAAAAGGATGCTTCAAAATTTACTTTCGATACTTCAAGGATCAAAAATGCGTTTTTTGGGTGATTCGAGCTTTCACTATCCAGCGAGCGGTTCATTCTCTTACTTCATAGTGTATTTTGAGCGAGATAGCTTTTTCTTTTAGTAATTACAGTTTATATAACAGATTTGATAATCTGATAAATATATGGATAAGAAATTAAACTTCCATAGGTAACTGGATCAGTTGCGAGGTAAGTTGGTGCACAGACATTAACAATAAAGATAAGTTAAAGTCATCAAACTTTCTGAAAGAAGCGCAGTCGCAGAATCCTATGAGCTTAGTTTAGCGATTATTACATGGATTATTTTTCCTAGAGCTCAGTTGCCTAAATCATTAGAAAATGTTCCTGTTGGTATGACTATACCAATTTGGAATAAATATAATTGATTAATAATAATTTAATTTAATTGATCTTTTCGTAGATCTTGAAATTATAAAATAGTAGTTTCTCTTGTAATCACCTGGAACATATCAATTGTTTTTTATTTTATTTTTCCAGTTGTTTTCCAATTTGGTCAGAATGCGTATGATGACTTGAGAAAGCACTATCAACACATTATTATACAAAAACCTAAATATATTGTTACTTGCAGTTTTTTTCTAGATTATCGGCGACTCATTCAATTGGGATTATTTGTGGTTTGCAATAAGCAAAATATTCATTCTAATGGTTTTATAAGTATTTTCTCCTGCAAACTAATTATTCAATCATGTTTTCCGGTATTTACCTATACTTTTTTTCATTACATCAGACGATAAGTAAAATATCCAATGAAATGTTGCTTTTTGAAAAGAAATCTGTAATCGATCTCTCTATCGGTTTCGGTGTTCCAAATTTTCCATCAATTTAGAATCAGTTTCCTTTAACACTCTCTTAATTATTGTTCATCTGTATTTTTGTCCACTTTTTCTAATCACTAGCCTAAAACTTTGGCTTTACGGCCATCAAAATACAAAACTGGTATTTTTAACCCTTTTCTCATTTCATGCGATTTTCTCTCGTTTATTGCGGCGCTTTATATACTTTGTTATGCTTTATATCATACAGAACTAATTATTCCATCATTTTTATGACATACAATCTTAAAAAATATTATGTTAAACATATTTTTACTTTCTTTACACCTGCTTCAAAATAGGACAAATTTAACAATTTCTTGAAACTTTGAGCTCAATTCGGAGACAGAAGATATCTTTCGAATTGAAAAATATTTTGCATACGTATTTAAAACAGCATTTAGCACTAAAATATAACTATTACGTTAGCAATAGAGGGAAAAAAGGAAATCGGCCCACACTAATGCGCGTCCCAGGTAATACCAAAAAATCATGCACAAGTTAAACGCCCTCATCTTTCGAACTACCGATCAGATTAAAAAAAATATTTTTTTTGATATTCCAATTCTTAAGTAAGTTTATCTCAAGCTATTTCATATCTTATCTATAATATAAAAGAAAGTCGGGTTAGTTCGAACACTTATTACTCGAGATCGGCTGAACAGATTCTTCCGATGTTTGATTTATTAGATTCTTCTCCGCTCCGGATAACAGAATAACTAATAAAGAGTTGAAAAAAAGATTAGTAATATTCTGAAATATAATATTAAAGTTAGTATTGAACGGATTTCTTGCGACGCCAACGCCATCTATGAAAATTCCATAACAACACAATTATTTAACTGACAACCACAGAGTTTCAAAACACTGCCACGCAGATTATTGATAGAATTTCTTTCAAGCTTTCAGAAATAATTTTTTAACATTCAAACATAGGTACCTAACATTTTAAACGTATTTTTGTATGAATTACAAATTTGAATAGTAGGGACTGCAGAACAACGTCTGTCGGGAAAGCTAGTATAATATTATAAAATATACCCCGTTCGTTTAATATTGTATGCACAGTGGCGGATTTGCCCTAAGGCCCAGTAGGCCCGGGCCTAGGCGAGGCCTTCGCGATTTTGTTTTGCTGTCTCTCTTCCAAAAGGGAGACCAAGTAAAATCGCGGAGGCCTCGGCCTAGGGCGTCCAGATTTTAGGGGCGGCCAATCGAAATCAAAAACTCTTACTTGCATACTTTATGTGCAATTAGTCCTAAAACCGCTTTTATAGTTTACGAAACTAAATTTTTGAACTGATTTCGATAACAGTTGGCAGTAAAGTGTAATTTCATTATGTAGTCTAATAAAGAGTGCTGAAAAATTGGCGGCCACGTATGGCCTGGGGCCTAGGGCGGCCGAGACTGCAAATCCGCCACTGTGTATGCACTGCCTTTCAGTTTGGATACAGAAGATAAATCATATGTTTTTACAAGAAGCACAAGAAGTTTGTCTGGATAGAAAAGAGTAGAGGTCCATTCCCTCTCCCTACCTCTTAAAGGACATGGCGTGATGAGTAAAAAAACCTTTCTTCTTATAAAACTTTATCAGCTTATTGCAAGAAGGTGTCAAGTGTGGTAAGTTTAAAAAAAAATTCAAATCATTTTATACTAGCATACGGTTCATTTTGTCTCTTATCGCTTCCAAGTCTATATTATTTATTTACTTTAATACTAGCTTTCCCAACAGACGTTGTCCTGTGGTTCAAGCTGTGAATATTAAATTCGAATTCGTATAATGATAAAATAAAAACTTTTAACATTCCGACAGACGCATTTGTATTAAACCATACATTTACCTACTGTAATAGAGAAGAACACCGAAATATTACACCTACCATCCGCGCATTCTGTCAATCGCGCCAATTATTAAACAACTCACAATTTCTGTCATACGCCAAAATACGTAATTTCAAAATTAGAATTAAATTTTATTGTAAAAAGCACTAAGAAGATTACCTACTTTAGGTTTTTGGTGTTTCGCGCTACTTTCTTATTTTTTCTTTTTCTGCTTACAATAACAAACAACAATCGTGATTCGATGATTTCGTAAATTAGGGTTCCATTAGTGTGATAGTGCAGTTTCAGTATTTATTTTTGTCTGTGGAAACAACGCAACGTGTCGAACAGCTGCTAGTATATTAATACTGATTGTATGTATGTAGGGTAGGCAGTTCAGCTATTATCGTGGCATAGAGAAAGTTTGGTTCCTTTCCTACCGCAACGTACAGTCCAATGTATCGATAGAACACGTGAACGTGTAAGTCATTAAAATCACAACACATAATCATAGCTGCTAGCTCTACGTAACAAAACATTATTATTTCTTTATTGTGTCTGTCTATGTAACTAAAACTGTGTGAATGAGCAGGCATGTAAGCCAGCATGGTAGACTGCGAGACAACAATAATTAAATTGCCAGTAAACGTTGACGGCAAAGTAAAAGAAAGGTTTAAAGACATGTGACAAAGTAAGTAGGTACTATTTCTTTTTTTGATACATTTACCTATAACCCCTAGACCTCAACAATACGTCACAGTCGTACACGGAGTTCTGGAAACTTGCCACGTATTTCTGTATTTCTGAGGTAAATTACATAGAACCATAAAATGTTATGTCATACTTTTAGAGTGCTTTTTTCCATCGCCTAAGGTAATAAGATTGTCTTTTATATAGAAGAATGTAAATTTATTTAATGATGTTCTAGCAAGAACAACCACTGTTAATTAATGGTGGATTTCATGATTAAGAGCGTGTCAGCTCTGACTTCAAAGTCAATTTCGGGCGGGGCATAAAAATTAGGGCGGACTCTCTCCACTACTTAATTCTCAGAATATTTGTACGTATGTAAGTGTAGAGTTATGGGTCGGAAACCAGTGGAATGCGTCGAAATATTTAAAACCTCAATGTTCTTTTGACTGCAATGTGTTTGGAATTTTTGAACAACGGTGGATGATAGTGATGATAACGATAATGCCGATAATGATGATAAACATGTATTTGGTTAAAGCGACATTATTAATTTTACGTTACATTCAGGTATACATTGCTTTTACCAGATTTTTTTAAACATGAGTTCTCACCATTAATTAATTTCTTCTAACACTCACATACTATTCATTCTAATTGCCACCATTTCAGATTATATGATTATAAAATGGGAACGGGAAAATACACTTTTTTAATATTTGATTTTAATGGCATATTAAAAAAATGTAATTACAAAATTCATACAAAAAGAAATGCTATATCTTATGTATATATTGCATGTGTGCAGATTCATTGCCGTCGAACTCCTCCTTTAAAACTGGACGGTCAAGATTATATGTCATGGTATCAAAAGGATGTGAAGATAACCACATCATATTAAAAACGAGCCTTCCAGATATTTTTGTCCCTTCAGTCGTTGGTTCTAATCTGGAAGTTTCGCATGCTAAGATATTCTTTGAATCTAAATCCTTGTTGTGACTCGGTTGATCTTGAGATGTATCGATTAATTTTGCAGTAACTCTGGACTTAGGAGTAGCTGCATTCATTTGGTCCGGGACAGCGTTCCGTGACCTGAAAATTGACGAGATTTTGAAGATATATCTGTAATCTTTGAAAGGTATACATAATATTGTAACTTTTTTTTATTGGGCCAATACTATAAAAGAGATACTAAAATATCTGTAAGTATGTCGCTGGTAAACTAACGGATGGTCGTTCCTAAGTAAATTGTTCCGATAATGGTATTATAAAACATTTTTAACAATCCGAAAATAGTGTGGAAAATTGTGTGGATTTTATTGCCGGATAATCTAATTTCCAATGTTTTTTTTTGGCAACACTTGAACCTGTTTTAAACATTCGAATTTTAACAATGACGTGCCCTGGTGAACAAAACCATAAAAACTTTCACTCAAAACAACGTTGGGTTGTCTCGCTCTTAGTGATAACTATCAAAATATTACATATCTGGTCATTCGACCATCGGTAAGTTACGAGCTCCTATTTACTCCACGGGACATGGTAGCCGGAAACTGCCGAACCATTCCGAAGTGTAACGAGGACGACTGTATGATTGTATTAGTGTCAATTATAATGTTGATGCTATTTGTATTACTTTCAAACAATTCGGGTTGGTTCGGCAGTTTCCGGCTACCATGTCCCGTGGAGTAAATAGGACCTCGTCGGTAAGTTCCTGAAATTTGACTGAAGTATTGCCATAAGATGGAAAAATGACCAAACTGCTCAAATTACGGCTTATTAATAGACCGAATGTTACAATTTATACATAAAAAATACTTACTTCTTAATGTTACGTGCTTTGGCAAGGAGACATTTTTTGTACGATTCACTATTCCGGTATACTTCTCTTTTCGTCCCATTTTGATTTTTTATTTTACGCTCTAAGTCTATAATATTGCACTCGGCGTGATAAAATAGTTTCTGAAAAAGCAAAATAATGTGATATAATAGTACTTAAGATATCCATCGACTGGGCCAAAATCAGTTGGTACCTATATCACAATATGTTTGTGAATGGGTTATATTCAGATTGGCGCGGCGTTTAAAATTTTGTCCAGAAATTTTGTTTTATAGAAAACTGCTAGAATTCGGACTACATAACTAATAGAATTCGGTATGCAGCGATTTTTAGAAAGGAGTTTAATTTTGCCCAATAGGAACGTGCCACCCTGTATAACGCATAAATGATAATAATTTAGAAGAAAAAAGTTCATAATAGGTATGCAATGTAAGTGACTATAAACATATTATACCTAATTCAAAAATATAAACTTTAAAATCACCAAACAGCAATGATAGAATTAATTGCTGAATACAAAAAATAATAAAATAAAAATCACTAACCAATGTTTGTCGTCCTCTGTAATATACGAATTTTCGTCAAAAAGTATACAATACAAAACGTAAATTGGACTAGCGCAGGTTGCACGTCATCTAAGTCCACGATGTAGTGGGCGACTGAATAACTGACACAACGAAAACCAGTGCGTTCCTTGTAATTCCCGTGCTATAAGTGTCATTATCGCATGCACGCTAAAGCCGATAGAATATTTCGATATTCAGTGTTTATTTGAAATAGAGGTTTTTTGGGATTATACGCTAAGCCGGAAATAAATATTAGCATTTCGTTCTATAATCTTGTAGATTTTTTAATGCTCTTTAAGACAAAAAAAGAATTATTTCATTCCGACGTATATATCAGTTGGAATATTAAAAAAAAGATGAAAAACGACGTTTGCTATTTTTATTTTCTACAAGAAACTATACTAGATATCAAAAAACGGCTCTGAGGCCGCCTTCATTAAAGTCTAATTTATGTTATATATTTTTTTCATCGAAATCCGACAGTAGATAACGCCGGAAAATGGATTGAAAAATCATTAAAATCACCCCTTTGGCGACTCTAACAGCCTTAAATACCAAATAATAAAATATTATCTCGTTGTAAATGCTTTGGCTAAAGGTTTAAGTGGCATTCATCTAAACGCAGAATCGTAAAACTCTAGAATAATCGAAAGTAAGTGAAACGACCGCAGATTACGATAGAAAGATTATCATCGATATAATAGAATAGGTAAGTACTATACGACATAGTAATATACGACAACATCAGCTTATATGTATCTCGTGAACAAAACCTTCTGTAGTATGATTCAACAACAATGGAAGTAAATGTCTGTAACGGTCCCTGTCTACGCTTATTGTCTTTCTGTAGATGAATGAGTCGTTCAACACTTTAATTCAATGACCTATAAAATTATTTTATTTACTTGACATTTTATCAAACCTACTAGTAAATCTTTAATAATTTGTCTTCTTTCTGTGGCGTATCAGGTTTCGCCAAGGTTGGCAATCATTTCCCAATCAGTAACCCATAACTGCAGGGTTATTCACGGAAAATTATAAGTATAGGTCAAATATTTGAAACTTAAGGATGCTTACACCAAAATACCCGTTTTTTACATTTACTTATGTACCTTATCGATTTAACTTAACATTTCTGGTCCTTAATAAAAGAAACTGAAATTCATTTTTTAATAATAATAAATTACATTCTTCTACACATACATAAGTGTCAGTATAGCCGGCGGAACTTAATGCTTGAAGCATTCTCTACAAGTCAACCGGTCCCATCCAATCTGAGACAGGATTCCAACCCCGAGTAGAAATTTCGGTCGGTAGAATTGTAGAATGAACTTTAACGTGAGGTTTGCCACCTCACGTCCTCAAATTCCAAAATGTTAGAAAAGGCGCAAGATATACCTAAGCCTTGGACGTCTGGACTCCACCAGGGGAGGGTTCAGGCAGCTGATGTCCCCCCTTTGATGGCGCAAAATCAGGCGCAATGGAGCTCTTGTGCCTCCCTATGCTCCTAAATGGGGTTTAAATATAGTGTAATTTCACACCAATAAGCGCATATTAGCGTGAAAATACTGTTCTAACTTCAAACGATCGAATAGTTCGATCATTTTGTATGGATTTAGTTCGAAACTTTCGATGAAGACCACTGGGCCAACCAATCCGACGATATTACCTTCATAAAACCTATAGCTACACTGAGACGATATTAAATAAGATCTTCCAAATAACTCAAAACCACATACATTACGTGCAATGATTATACGTACGTAATATCCAATAATAATTAACTGGTTATCCCATCAGGTTGTATATCTCAGTGCACGTAATATGTGGGCTATGATGGTACATACTAGTGCATACCACATACCTACGTACAGCGTTATCCAATGTCAAATTGCATCTCATCGAACCTATGCAAGTACCTACTCTAAATGCCAGTTCTTAATTTAATCATTATTTTGTGATGGCAACACCTGATCTTGTACCTACCTACGCGAATATAACCTCTACTGTCTTTCCGCTCAATAAGGTGGAGTGATTTATTTAAACAATATTTTAATATTATTAGGTATAGGTAGCAACTATTTATTTAATGTTTGGATGTTAACAAATTTATGTTGACTTTTCTTCGGAGGATCATCCATGTTTGCACATAGCATATCTATGTAGATGATTTTTTCCGTATACTAGCTAAGCTCAATGACAACTTTTTAAAAAGAGTATAAGTACGTCGTAATAATATACATTCATAGATACCTACATTAAAAATTAAATTTCCAGTTTTCTTCATCATAAAATCGATCGGATTTTTTTTTTATACCCATTACCTACACATCGTTTTGGGTTGGCTGGAAGAGATCCTTCGGGATAAGTCCGCCCTTTGAATCTTTAAAGTGTTTGTATAAAAATTGTTTTTAATTAATTATTTCACAATAAAGTTTTATTTATTTATTATTATTTACACATCGTTTTTAGGTGTAAACAAACAGACAATACGGACTTCCATTCTTTGTTATCTAGAAAAACCTCTTAACCTACATATAGGTGATCATACTAAATCGGAACATGTCTTCTTTAAAAAATCTATATTATAAAAATGGAGAGCGCTGTTTTCCGATGTCATCGCATCACGCCTAAACGGCTGGACCGATTTCGCTAATTCTTTTTTTGGCGTGCTTGCTTTTATGAGGAGAAGGTTCTTATGAAAGAAAAAATTAAGTAAGTTGCGTGGATAATTAGAAAATCAAAGAAAATTCTATATAGGTAACCTTCTTAGTACCTACTTTTAACAATATATATATAATTTTTATTCCAAATTTGAAAAATTGAAATTAAATTAAAGTTTGACAGGAACTGTCAGTTGTTTGATAGTTGGTGCGATTAACAGAATGTTGATGGAAAATATGGTTTGAAACAGACGCATCGATCTAAATTACATAGGTTAAAAGGTAATAAATAAGCTTATCATTATACAAATTCGAATCCAATATTCATAGTTATGAATACAAGGAAACGTCTGTCGGGAAAGCTAGTAGGTAACCAATAAAAATACCCGACAGACGTTGTCCTGAGGTCGTATAATGAATAATATTAAATTCGAATTTTTATAATTATAAATTAATTACCTTTTAACCATAGTAATTACGACCTATGCTTCTGTTTTAAACCATATATTTAACAACCGCCTGTCAATCGCAGCAACTATCAAACAACCTATATTTATGTCAAAATTCAATTTTAATTTCATAATTAAAACTTAGCAATATTGTAAAAAACACCAAAAAATTAACATACCTACCTACTTTAAGTTGTCTAAAATATTCTAATATTACGCGCAACATTATTTTTTTCAAACACAACAACGCGTGATGCGGACCACGGAAAATAGGGCGCCATTTTTTTGTATATTTTGAATGAAAAATAATTTCACTCTTACTAAAACACTCTATGTTTAATTGTGTGTTGTATAAAGTATTTTCAATCAAACCTTGAGTGGTAAAGTGTGTTATTTTTTTAAAATAATCGTGTTTTGAATAATGGATAATCAACTATTAAGTCTATAGAAAATTGTCTTTAGCCATGATTGCAAACATCTCACCAAGCTACCTAACCTAATCTAACAACACCCACAGTCGGTCTTCCAATGTCCTTGGCGTGACGAGAATCTGAGAGTGGCTTCTTACGCAGTCATCATTGCCTTTATAAAAGTACCAATTATTATTGAAGAATTATTATTGTACACGCTGGCTGGTTCATTGGCTATGTATACGCAATGATGAATAATTACATAGATATCACTTGTCAATACTGAATATTTCTGCCCATCTGTGTTTGAACATTACTATAAACGAACCGTGAAATTATTTGTCCCTGTATGTCACTTACAATTTTTTATCTATTAAGGATATAATTATCAATCCTCAAAAATTTTACATAGGTAGGATTACAAAATATGGGTACCTAACTTGGGGTAACACCCAGCCCCATGTGACTATAATTTAAATTATAGCTTTAGGTACTTAAAGTTCTTGTCTATTATTGTAAAGAATTCTTAATTCAAATTTCGTGTATTAGTTCACGTTTCTACCACCGGGGCGTAAGTTTTGTACAGCATACTTGGTTATAAGATTCTCTCGTTCCCAGGGCGATTACCAGCCGCTAAACTGACAACCAACTGACGCGGGTATTGCCAACGCTCCGGGAAACAGTCGTTAGGCAATCAGTCAGTCAGTGTTTTGGGCTATTCTAACATTTGGTATTTTTTTAATTTTGAATATTTCCGTAGACTTTTGGACTTTGTCACCATGACACATGTTCCAAATGATCCGAAGGGCTTGATCTCTGGAGTTAAAACTTTGAGCGAACTTATAAGAAGAAGACTAACAAATGAATGATTTATATGTATCCGGATTGAAGGACCACAGTTAATTTCCCAATTAACAGTTATTTATAACTAATTACAACTTCAAATAATGCTTATCAGTTTAAATTTTCATTGCACAAAGTTAAATAAAGTGTTGCGAACTCAAAATAACCTCGATTATATAGCTTTTTGAGACAAATGCTGCCAGATTAAAGTTAATGTGGCCAGCTACACATCCTCTACAATTTAAAATATTTTGCTAACGATTATAACGCCATACGAGCCTAGGAAGTAGCGGGAACTCGCCCGACCACTGGATTTGCGTTATCAACTCGCCAACTTTCTAACGGAATCCGTTGTGAGGAAGAGTTACACGGACAGCGGCCGCTTGGCAAATTATTCAAGTTTATTGGGTTTATGTCGGCAACTGACCACCTCTATTCGCTTGCCAACCAGTTTTATTATGGAACTATTAAAGACCACCTGATGAATGTACTTACTTAATTGTATGATTGTATAACACGCAACTTAACGGAATATTCTTGAATGAATTCATATCGTAAACGCTTTCTGTTAGCTTAGATTCCAGAACGCACGTATTGTCTGTAAGGGTCTAACTAAAGCATTTTGAACCAAATATTAGTTGTATAATCAAAGATAATTTGAATAAAGACTATAAAATAGACAAAAGACAGTTGAAAAGGGCAAAGGCCAGACCACATCAAGATTTATAAGTTAGTTCTTTTAACGAATATGTAACAACTAAAAACTCTAAGAATTCATTACTGATGATCGATTTTTAAATGGAACAAACCACTACGGGGCTACGACCGTCTTCTACTGTTATTTCGAAGGCTGGCTTAGTGTGATCACTTTACGTTAACAACGTTCGCCATTAGGTGCTAATGTTTAAGTCTCCGAAAATCCTTATCATGAGAATTCTCAACATGTTCAACAATCTCATTTAAAAATCTCTTTTAACGTGGATAAAGAACGTAGGTATATTATAAATTATTTACAAAATCAATACTTATAGTGATTTGATACTCGTAATTTTAATTTCATAGGTCTACGTATGGAAAAACCGTAGAGAATGTCTGTACCTTCAGCGTTCCGAGGTAACAAATACTGTAGAGAATCTCTGTACCTTCAGCGTGCCGAGGTAACAATTTCATAGGTCTACGTATGGAAAAACTGTAGAGAATGTCTGTACTTTCAGCGTGCCGAGGTAACAAATACGGTTAGGTACCTACATGAAAATTATTCGAAAAACGATTGTTGGAAAATCAATTTTTCGGATGACAACGATTTTCCGAATCACAATTTATTGTTCGAAAACAGTTGTAGGTACGAAGGCACATTTGTCACAAATTTGTTAGAATTTTTACATCTTGTTCCTCCGTCTCGTTTCAATGCCACAATATAGGTATTTCTCCTTTATACTTACTTTCTTTTAAGTTTATTAAATCAATAAAAATAAATATTATTCATGAATATTATTAAATTTTTTTTTTTTTTAAAAGTATAGATGTTTTTAAAAAAAAAATGCATTAAACACTCTCAATTGTTCGAATTTTTACGGCGTCAAAAATTGTTTTTCGAACAATTTTCCTGTCACTAAAAATAGGTACCTACCTAATGACTTCCAAATGATACATTCTCATTAGATTTGTATTTTTTCAATGTTCGTATTTTTGACATCTAGCATACATAGTATAGCTATAAGATCACTCAAATCCTCGAGTTGAATGAGAATCAATCTTATAATAGGTATAAAAGAAAGTCAGGTTACTGATAATAATACCTGACAACCATTGAGATTCAAAACATTGGTACACAGATTTTGATAGAATTTTTTTCGAGCTTTCAGAAATATTTTTTTAACATTCAAACATACATACGTGTTGTTGTATAAATTACAAATTTGAAATCAATATTCATAGTAAGGACTACAGGACAACGTCTGTCGGGAAAGCTAGTAAAACAATATTAAAAGCGGTTTTCGTTCGCTCGCATTCAATCGACTAGGTATTCAGTCCGGCCGGCCACGCCTGTGTTATACCGTATGGAAAGTTTGCGTACGGTACGTAATCTTTTTGCCTATAATGTATGTAATATTTACAAATTAAATTATACTCGTTGAGAGTTTGGAGTCAAGGCAAAGCAATCAATGCTAAAATGCATCATTATTACCTACTATTGTTCATTATGTCACATTAGACCTTGATGTTTGAGTTAGGTATATGAGTTTTCACTCTAGAAATCAATGTGATGAAGTCAATCGAATGTGAAGTCAATCGAACTCTAGAAGTCAATCGAATGTGAAAAAAAACTGTTAACAATAATTAATTAATTTCCTGCTAAAAAAAGCTCTGTCGTTTTTTTATGTCCAATTAATTAATTATGTCTTGCTAATTTAAACTCAGTCGTTTTTTATGTACCTACATTTCATTGTTTCCCTGCTAATTTAAACTGTAGTTTTGTTTATGAAATTGGTTTTCTAGATAGGGAATCAGGGATCCATCGATCCATTTTAAGCGTATATGCTTTGATTTTATCTTAGTTACATATTATCAACCCATCATCAAGGGTTCCTTTTCTGGAAATCATGCGATTAGACATCGATTCATCAACCTCGGTCACAAAACGAGGGCACCGTTGTTCTGTATCTTCATAAGACAACTATGGCGAAAAAAAAAAAACATTTTTGTACGACAACAACGTGCATATTGCACCGCCACAAAATAACTTACTTCAGTAATCAGTATGTATGCTCTGCATCACTGGATGAATTTTTCTCGGAGTTAAGCGAATAATATTTTGAACAACGGTACAAGCAGTTCAGAAAGTCTAAACATACCTTCTTTGCTATAGACACCATCGCCAAGAATTGTATGTATAAAACTATTTTTGAAGGTAGAGATGTAAAATGTTTGAAGTTACCGCCTATAACATAAGGTTACCGAAGTTTCGTACATTGTTCTTGAACTTTCTTTTTATGACATCTTGGGATTACATAATGTTTAAAAAAGGTGTTGATACAGAATCATTTTTAGATCCTCTTTGCATGCAGTGTTACAATGTTTCAAACAATGAAAGACCTTCAACTTGCGCAGCCAACGTGAATCTGTCTTCCTCCTTTCAATACTTTAGCCGCGTTGCCTTCAAATAACATGACTCGGAGGGTCAAACCATAATGAACGCAAGTGTACCATACGGCACACCTGAGGCCTGTGTAGATAATATTATTTATTTGTACGCAATTTAGAACCAATTAGTTGCTAATTGCAGCTGTCGAAAACATTTTCGTATTGTATTGTACCTATCCAAGGTGCTGAAAGATTGGCAGATTAAAAAATTCATAAAATAAATTAATATCTATTCAGACGATCTTCACGAGTATAATGAATTTTTACGTCTAAAATCCATTAATGTCAATCAACTTATGTGTGTACGAAAATAGTATGTTAATATCCATCAATGAAGTTTGATGGCAGATGGATTATAATTGAAACATCTTGAAAGTATGCATTATTGCCGCTACGTATGCCCACAAGATAACAGCTCTTTTCAATCTTCGTATTTCATCTCGACTAACTAAATGTTTTTCGATCAACAAACTGTACCTTTTCATTTCTATGGTAAACAATACATTTGAATGGAATAGCTTCTAAATGCCTTAATTACTGCTTTATTTAAAAACTACGATCAGTGGAAAAAATATTTCAGCGATAGAAAATATTACGATCAAGCTGTCATCGAGATAGTTTAACGCAAATCGCTTGTTAGATTTTACGTCAACTGACAGCTGTTTCCAGTAAACAAGAACGCTTCCTGTAATAAATACACTGTATTTGAATTATTTTCCCATCCAATTATGTGCTCCCTTCATATTTAGGTCCATTGTATTTTGGTTTATCATAGGTATCAATCATAGAAAGTTTAAACAAATAAGGCAAATATGCATTCCCGTAATCATTCGAGGGCTTACAACCATGATGCACCAATATAAGAAATATAATGACGTTTTGAAGAAAATACTCAAAGAATACTTTTTAAGTAGGTACAAATATTAAAATTGAAGTGATCAAACATTTCGGCTGAAAAATAAAGGTTTCGTATGATTTAATAAGGACTTAACTATATTTTGATATAAAATAAATAATTAAAAAATAAGGTACCTATTCTGCATCATAGCGAATATTGGTAGTTACCATTCGTGTTGCCCGGCTACTATTTGTTTGTTTACAAAATTTTGTATGAAATGTCATCTTCATACATAACAAACGCGGATTATATATTTTTTTTATAATTGAAGTAAAAACTGATCAGTAATCTTACGATTAACGAATTTTTTATAAGTAAGACGGTAAGAGTTAGCCGACGCCGCGACGTCTCCCTATTCCGTACTGTTTCCTTCAGGGGGTTGTGGGTTCAATTCAGGCCTAGGTGGCAGGTGCCGACCATCTTCCACAAGCTTTAAGTAGCTTTTATTTGAACATTGAGGGATAATAATTGTGTTAGGCACTTTTTCTATGCGATCTTAAAGTTTTGTATGTGTCTTATCTAAAGATATAAAAGAAAGTCGGGTTAGTGCGAACACTTATAAATCGATATCGGCTGAATAGATTTTTATCATTTTTGGTTTATTGGATTCACCTCCGCTCCGGATAACAGAATAAGTAATAAAAAATCGACAAAAATTGATAGAAAATAATATAAAATATAATATTAAAGTTAGTATGGGTACGGATTTACTGACAACAACACTTTCTGTAAAAATTCCATAACAACACAATTTTTATTTATACTTGAGTTTCAAAAGATTGGTACGCAGATTTTTGATAGAATTTCTTTCAAGCTTTCAGATATTTAGTTATTTAGCTTTTGCCAGTCACATTTATTTCAATTGTACAAATAAAATAGACAGTTGCAAAGGGTCGATTTTCCTGGTTGTCGGATGTTTATGTATAAATAAATCAATAAATGCTATCGCTCCGATATGCTCTTCTATCACACTCTGTAACTATGTGATTTATGGTTCGAATCCCGAAGCCTTTCTCTTTCATAAAACAAGATTTTCATATAAGAGTTGCCATAAAAGTGTTATTCTAATAAGCATGTGATTCTGCAGAGAGAAAGACATTGTGAACTAATGCCATTTCCACTGTCAACTCTATCGTCATCTTGGCCTAGATCCATATCATCATGACACAAGATACTGGACACGTGTAGCCTTTGGGTATCTGTGAATTACAGTTTATTCAGTTCCATCAGAGATCCGTGATAATACCGAAAGCCTAGATCACAGTATTTTAGTCGAGTAGCGAGTAATTTAGTTACAAAAAACACCTTAAATTTAGTTAAATAGATTAGCCGGCAGTTTTAGGCAAGTAGTGACCCCGGTGGTAGTCGTGTGTGAACCTTTAGTTTAACCCGAGCTCATCTGCTGCAACCAAAATGGCTTTTTGCTAGAGTGAAACTATGTACCTATGTATATTATTGTTTATTATTTATACTTTACTGTACATTGGTTATTACATCAATACTAAACAATGATTTATATTACAATATGATGTACTTGAACTAACCCCTACATTGTTTTGTGGACTTACCGTTTTAAAAACCTTCTTTACTAATTAATTATTGTACTCGAATGTAGTGTGAACGATTTTTGGTCCAGTAGCGTGTGTAATTAAGCTACTAAACTACTCACTAATTGACCTAGTGTGAACTAGCCTAAATTCTCACTTTCCATTTTTTTATGTTTGTCGTAGAATTATGCAAATGAGACTGACCCCTATAGCGTTGATTTAAATATCAATTAACTTCATAATGTTATCAGTTTTTGTTGTTTTTTTTTTACGCAAAATTTGAAGCCATAAGGTATTTTTAGTTTTTTTTTGTTTGTTTTAAGCACTTCCACTCGTTTTCAAAAGATGTATTACTCATAGTACATATATGGAATATACATGAGTCTTGTGATCGGATTTCAAAAAAAAAAATAGATTTCGCTGAAATTAATTTTCTCGACGTTTACGAGGGTGTAGATTCAAAAAATGCAAAAAAAAAAATTTTTCAAAAATTTCCGCGAACCCGTACGCGCACACCAAAAATATGTGCGCACCCATAACTCATAGTAATTCTTATCCGATTTGATTGAAATTTGGTAGAACGGTTAGCCCCTCGATGTAGATGAGTCAGTAAAATGTTGAGATCTGAACCTTCAGGGCAACCCTCTTAAAGTATCCAAAGAAAATTTCACTTGTTCTAGAAAAAGAGCTAAAAAAGAAAAAAAAATGTCTTCGATTTTCATAAAATTTGGTATACGGGGTGGTCTTATGCTGCTACACAAGCACATAAAATTTGAGGTCCGTAACTTCAGTGGGTCCCCCTTAAAGTACCTACCGATTAATATTGAATATGTATAGTTCTAAAGCATATAATAATTGTCTTCTGACTGTAATAATATACTATGAGTTCTGGGCTACCCTAGGTTAGCAGCTTTTTTACATCGTTTTAATGGATTAAATATAAGAGCTGACGACCATAATTTTTTTCTAACTTATTCATCATTAATCAATACATACTTTTTTGATGCCACAAGAGCATAAGGAGGCAACAAGAACTCTCCACTCGATCTTGCCTACTTGTCATCAAAATAATTTTGAGAATTTTCGATCCTGGAGATCGTGGGTTCGATCCCCGGCGCCGACGATCTAGATTTTTATAAACCATAGAAGTGTTGCAGAGCAGTGACATGGGCTGTTGCAATATCACTAATATCGTTTTAAGTCGTAAAGCTTACCTATAATTATGTACCAACTTTGATTAGTTGCCGATTAGTAATCCGATTAGGTATAAAAAGGCGCACTTGTTTTGACAATCGATGACGTCTTCAAACTGACACAAGAAATAATAGGGCTAAGAGTTTCGTCAAATCCTTTGATTAATGACTTTTAACGAAAAAAATGTTTACAGTAGGTACCTACGAATACTACAAAATGTAACTATGTACTTTAACATTAATTTTTCCTCAAACCACGACATAACAATCAACTAAACTAATGCCGTGATTCTGCGATAGGTTATTTGAAATTTGGATTAATTAAAAAGATTGATGTGCAAAGACGTCTAAATCTTATTTATATACCTAATTACCACAAACTTGTAGGTCTATAAATAAGATATGTGTTAGTAAATCCCTTTATAAAGAAAACAATATTAAAATTTATGAGATTTGAAGTTTTTATGAAAAAACATATTGATGTATTTTTTTTTCGCCAAAAGTTGGTAGTAGGTACCATAATCTAATATATTATTTAAATGCTTATAGTATGTAATTATTATGAATTAAAGTATTTATGCTAGGATTATTTCAACGGGTTTTGGTGTTATAAAACTATTCTGAAGGCTATGCTTTTTATGTATTGCTATAGCTTTCCCGATAGACGTTGTCCTGTCATTACTATGAATATTATGATGCATATCTCTTTTTATGTATTGCTATAGCTTTCCCGATAGACGTTGTCCTGTCCTTACTATGAATATTATGATGCATATCTCTTTTTATGTATTGCTATAGCTTTCCCGATAGACGTTGTCCTGTCCTTACTATGGATATTATGATGCATATCTCTTCCAACTGTCGATTTGTTGAACAGAAATTATTTCTCGAGACAGATCGGAAGTTACAAGCCAAGATACGTGAGATTTGTATGGCCAGGTCTACATTTTAAACGGTTTTTCAAACTTTGACGACAAAAAACACCAACTTGGAGGCTTCGTAGCATATATGTTCCATATATGGATTTACTCAGAATTCGGAGGAGAACATTTAGTGTGTCTGTGTGTGAGGGTGTGTGTGTGTGTGTGTGTCCCCTTATAACTTTTGATTCGCTTGATGCACAGATCCTAAAATTTCAGAAAATATTTAATACTTTAAGCCTACAAAACTTGTATACTCAGAATTTTTAAATTTTTTTTCAGTCAGGGGTAATCAACCTTTGAATTTTTACTTAATTTTAAATATATCTCGAAAACTATAAAAGCTAGAACCCTAAAAATGTGTATGTATATATAAAAATACAATATCTCAAATTAAATTTAATGTATAAGTTCCAGGATTTCTCAAACTTTTTTTATGAAGATAAATATTTTTTTATGACAAATTTACGAGTTTCAATGCCTATATTTCAGAATTTTATATAAATATCGAAAAACGCCGAAACGCACCAACATGATAATTATTTATTTATCGTATGGTCATATGTACATCACAAAATGTTTACAGATAGAAACAATGCAGATAATTATATTGTATATTAAAATATATCATAAGCGTCAGATGTAATCGCTTGTAGTTTCTTGTACCAATATTCAGTATCTTCTGTATTCATTGTTTTCTTTGTCTTTTCTGTGATGTGATGTACGCCAGGAGAATTTTAATTTTTTTTAGAAAATTAAATTAATTAATAACTAATTAATTTAATTTTCTAAAAAAAATAACAGTACATCAAATAGCAGTACATCTCAAACTTTTCTTAACAATTTTTGTAAAAATTTAATTTATTGACGACATCGTTTCATACAATAAACATACCGACTTGGATCAGGACAGTTGGATCTCATGTTTACATGCAACTAGTAGATAAATAATAAATAACTCAGTTACCATAATGCACCCAACATTATGTCGGATCCGATACACGACAAGTAGAAACGGCAGGTATAAGCAGACTTTCAGTATGAAAACGATTTTAATTCCTCTCCCATAATAATTAATGTGATACATGATTTGAATTAGGTACCTACCTACATGAAATTTTGCATTTCTTGACCTTTTATGATTAGAAAGAAGAAGAAAACATAGCATATCTTATCGCGTGTCTTATTTTCTTTGATTTTTTTTTTTTTATTTATTTACATACCTACAATCTACATGTTCTTAGTTGATTCATACAGTGTTTACAATTTTTCTTTGGTTTGTATATTCAATCTGATATATCTTATACTTAATTATTTAAATTTATTTTTGTATTTGAAAAGTAGTAATTATGTATGTAGGTAAGCATTGTATTTCTCCCTATGCCAGCTTGAAGCTGTCTGGGGAACTCATTTGATAAATAAAAAAATAAATTCCATCTTCAAATAAGTTCAGGTCAGAAGTAAAAGTATGAAAAAGTGCCTTCTATAAAATAAACATGTTTCACATTTTCATGCGAAGAGTACCTATATAGCTAGAAAAGAATGCAAGTGTTCTGTTCTCTCTGCCTACTGTTTGAGAGAAGTTGCGTAATAATTAAAAATAATAAATAAAAAATATCACTCACACTCCTACAACTCCTGCCAACTCTCCAAAGAAGTCCTTCCTCACGATGCTCTTATACTCCACCAGACACGGCATGGAGGGACGGAAGGGCGTGGGCCCTTCTCGTCTGTAGACCTTCTCTATTTCATCCGCGTCATATACAAACACTAAGTCGGGTCTTCCAATCAAGCCGGACATCTTTACGATTTTTCCATATTCATCGTATAATAGTTGCGACACTTTGCCTAAATCGGAAATTTGGTATTGCCCGATATAAGGTATCAGTCTCCACGTATTGCCCAAAATCGGTAAGGGCTTCGGTCCCGGTACCTCTGAATAAGGTTTCGCAGCTGTGAAATCATCTTCTATGGTATAAGGACACACCAAACCTTCAGCGACTTCAATCGATGTGGATGATCTATTTCTTTTTTGAAGTTCACTTCTTTTTACTTTTATATAATCGGAATAGGATCTCCGGGGCACTGCACAACTTCGATTAAGGGTACTTGACTCGCAATTGTAAAATAGCACTTGGTCACTTTTAGATTTATCACTCACCAACACTAACGGATGTGGAGTTGTAGAGTATGAACTAAAAGAGTAATGTTTAATGTGGCTAGCAGTTCTCGCAGCCTGGCGTATAGAAGACATGGTAACGCGACTAACGACTGTGGAATATGAAGGTTCCCATAGTTCTGTGCATTGTGTTGCGTGATGCTAGAAGAAAAAGTTGTGTTATCCACCGTGCAGCGAGTACCAGAGCACGTTAGCGCCCCTTCCATCACCCGCCAAACGTAATGAGCGTTACACGCCGACCATCATCTTCTGTTTTTCGGATTTACACTGCTACTAATTACTCTGTCTGCCTTGAAGTAATAAACATTTAGACAATAATTAATTACTAGGTTTGTTATAATTTATGTACTTGAGAATTCAACGAAAAACAAGTGCCTAAAATTTTCACTAAACACTGTCGATTTTGCCATACGTACCGTACGTAACAAAGTTATGAACTGCTATATTATTCTTGCCGAAGAACAATACACTGTAACCATGATAGTTTTACATGGTGAGAATCATATTAGAAATTTTAGTTTAGAAATTCATTAATAATAGATTTTAACATAAGTATATGCATGAGATTGCAAGTAATTATTCATGCAGACTAGGGATTGCAATCCGGAAAACCGGATCCGGTATTCCGGCGATTCCGGCAACAAAATGCTCATATCGGATCCGGTACAAATTGACGGATCCGGTTAATCATATTAAGGGATTTTTCGACATACTCAACATGAACCGGACGCGAACCCGTATCCCTATCAATTCCACAGGGTCATTGTAGGTAAAATTTAAGGTACTCATAAAGATACAAAGAGAAGAGGAGGCAAATGCTTACAACTTGAGCGCAGTAAAATGCTGCTTTTGCCTCCCGTGCCCAAGGTGGGGCTTTAAAGGTAGTGTTGACTGATTGTATTGACTATAGAATGAGAAGACATCTTTTGCAAATAGCCAATAAAACAAATATTAACCTATTTCAAAGCAAAAATTTTATCCGCTATTCATTAGATTAGTTCGGTAGTCTGTCATACCTAATGTGTGCGCAGTTTCTCAAACACCTATTCTTGATATACGAGTGTCTCTTATTATTCTCGTTTATAGTTACTGCTCCTAGGATGCGGATGTCCAATTGCCCATCCATCTCTTTGGTGCTCATCCAAGGGTCTGGTGGTTGATGTGATTTCATCCTCTTATATTTATCAGAATCACCGGATTCGTTCTGTTGACGTAATGTTCTCAGTATTGCCTTTCTACCCCATTGCCTGACGTTATCTATAACCGCATTCGAGGCGGAGTTTCTTACTCTTCCTTTAATGGTTTATTCCACAATGGGTTGGATGGAGAGTTTTCGAGAATCTTTCTTTTTCGTGGTTTCGGTTCTGGTTTCCACATCGTAAATCATGATCGATATAAGCAGGTCATATAAATATGTTATTTATTTATTTTCGTTAAATATCAAATTGACTTTTATAATAGGTACGTAATTTAGTTCGTAATTTTATTTGTTTTGAAACTAAAAATTTGATAGTTTTCTCTGTTTAAAAGTAGTCATACCTAATGAAATTAATTTCTAATGCGTGCCGTTTTATTTTTTAGCCTTCATTATTATTAAAAATGTTAATTAATCAAGGTCAGTTCAATTCGATCGTATCCGGCCGGATGGACGAAAATCCGGTTGGATCCGGCCGGATTCAAAATGACACCGGATTACAATCCCTAATGCAGACGCGATCTTTTTCAGAAATCCTTTACTTTGTATGGCAGTCTGATTACCTAAACAACGATTATATTATAGCACAGCGGCTTCCTTCGACATTACGTGAACCTTGATGCATTGATGCCTTTCACTGCACTTGCCTGTTGACTACTTTAGATTGAGTTCTATGTGTTTCACTGCAAACTGCAACACATACTTGCATAGAACATAAAGCAATAAAAGGTAGTTGTCTATATCAAAAATCAACCTAGTAGGTACAACACCGTTAATAGGCATGCTACAATTAAAACATGCAACTTTGTAGATACGTCATGCTTGTCGAAACCCTTTGCCTATTTTACGCAGAACTTACATCTTTCATCCACTCAACAAAACATCGTGTGCGATTATAAGTATCCTTTTTTTAGCTCTGCACTCGCTTTCGAGTGATTCGGCGATTATATCGTAGCAGCAAAACATGTCGGACATAGAGAAGGTTAATTATTTAATTATTGTTTGACTGTCTTTTCACTTGACCACGTTGACAATAATTTTTCGACATCTTCCCATAGCATAATAGTTGTGTGCTGTGTGCATAGACTATGCCATCCTACATAATATATAGAAACAATAACCCCTCTTCTGCTTTTGGTTCGAACTAAAATAAGAACATTACAAAATAAGAATTAGGTTCACATGAATTAAAATGAACTAATTTGAATAGGAACGTTCTTAATTTTTATAAAATACCAATGTGCGCTTACTAAAATTGGAACGTTCTTATTTTAACGATATATCAACAAATGATGACTGACTAATATTGTTCGATTTTTAAATGGTATGAACACACCACTTCGGGCTTACGACCATCTTTTACTGTTATTTCGAAGGCTGGCTTATGCACTGCGTTCCTAGGTAGCGGCCGTCTTCAGCGCCCGTATATTACGGCAGCTTACGATGACGGTTTTTACGGTGACATTTGGAAAGTTCCGTGCCCGTATCGAAAGCTGCCGTAATATACGGCCGCTGAAGACGGCCGATACCTAGGAACCCGGTGCATAAGCCAGCCTTCGAAATAACAGTAGAAGACGGTCGTAAGCCCGTAATGTTGTGTCCATACCCTTTAAAAATCGAACAGTATTAGTCAGTCATCAGTTGTTGATATATCGTTAAGATCTAGTCCTGAAAAAATTGACACAAGAATCTAGACAAACGTTGTGTTCTTATTTTAGTGCACACTAAACTTGAAATAGAATCGGGCGTAATAATATATTCCGCGAACATCTGTTGATTGCTTCTCATAGAAATCATTGACTTAACGACGAAAATAATTAATAATAAGTAGAATAAATATATCCCTTAGTTTGTTTTGTCATTTACATAATATGAAAATAATAAAAGTAGGTATGGAAACTTTTTGCGTGGGGTTAAAGTGTTTCAACTAAAATACCGATTCGAGTTACAGACGAACTACATACACGATTATTTTAATTGATTTTGCGAATGTTAACATTCAAAATCCCTTGGTAATTCATGTAGGTATACATCACGTACTATTGTATTGTTTGAATGATGTAGGTATGATTATTTTTTTATTATAAAGAACGATATTCAATTGGTACTTTGAAGTAAGTATTTAGTGTTAATGAATTGCATATTATGTAGATACTTTATCTCTTTTTTGCTTTTTTTATGTTACCACGCGTATCAAATGTTGAATATGTTGTAGGTACCTACTTGTTGTTTAGTTTTCTTCTTTTATGACTATACCTTATGGACTTTTTAGCTGTGACAATTCTCTTACTACCAACTACTTGAAGAGTACGGTATTCCCACGACTCCATCGTCTGGGAAACGAATACGCGAACGACATTGACATTTTTAGCTCCAGCATCGACATCTTCAAAAGTCACATTAGGACAACTTTCTCATAATGGTTCCAACAGACTTACTGTCTCGACTGATCTTCACTGATTCCTCGACATCTGCTTCAGCTGCGACTGTGGTCTTTTAGGCTTTCTATCCATCCCGCCTTCTACCTCTTGTTGTTGAGCTGTTCTACCTCGACGCTTTTCAACGCATAGTAATTTAGCGACCTGAAATAACTTATGTGGGTTTATCATACCCTTATCATCCTGTTTAATCACTTATAGTAATCCGAATACCTCTCCTCTTATGTATCACCTAGACGGAGACTTCTAATCAAATTTCTGGCAACTGTCATCAGTCATCCATTAGCCTTGTATTCTCGAATTATTGTATTCTTCTATTATACTGAAGAAACGTGTTTCACGTAATTTTTCTCTCTGTAATACTTATGGAGGGAGGAAATAATAACAATATGTGTATCTATATAGTTTAATGTGTACTTATGTATTTTTTTACTTTGTATTTTTACTGCTCTCTATGTTATCTTTTTTCTTTAAAAGGCAATTTGCCGTTGATAAATAAAAAAATAAAAATAAATAAATAAAAAAAATACCTACTAGCTTTCCCGACAGACGTTGTCCTGTGGTCCTAACTATGAATATTGAATTCGAGTTTGTATAATGATAAATTAATTTCCTTTTAGCCAATATAATTCCGACCGATGCATCTGTTTTAAACAATGTATTTTTCATTCGCATTCTATCAATCGTACCAACTATCTAACAACTGACAGTTCCTGTCAAAACCTCAAAATTAGAATAAAAATTATACTTATGTTAAAAAGTACTAATACTTAAGGTTGCCTACGTAGAGTTTTCTTTAATTTTATAATTTCCCAAGCAACTATTTTAAATTTTTCTTCATAAGAACCTTCTGCTGATAAAAGCCGACACGACAAAAGAATAATTAACGAAATCGGTCCAGCCGTTTAGGCGTGATGCGATGACCACGCAAAATACATAGCACTCCATTTTTATAATATAGATTTTCAGTTGTTTTATATGTACATATATCCTATGACCTATATGTACTAGCCTATATTTTCGTTGAAACACCCTGTATTTTTCATAAGATACCTAGATGAAAAACTATATGAAAATATCAATCAAAGCTAGTCGAGCTACGAGAAACAAGTCAAACGCCAATTAAAGTTCGGAAATAGAAATGTTTTTATCCTAAAAATCGCTCAGAAGGTTTAGTTTTCTTAAATTTTCTAATCTTCCGCAGCAACTATATAGAGTTGTTTGACACAATAATTATTGTTGTATAACATTCATAAAAACATCTTAATGGTCTCTGGAGTGAATATTAAGAATATCGGTCACTTTTTATGTGTCACAAATAATTACAATCGACATCCTGGCATCAAAAGCCAAAAAAAATGTTATGCCATTTTAATTTACCTGTAATACCAACTAACAAGTGCATTGCGGGTGTGATTTCAAGATAATTACGCCAACTGACAAAACTTTACATTCACGATCACTCCATCCGTCCAAGTGGAGCGTGTCACTCCAAAAAATGAGCGGGAGAGGGGAAAACCAAATATGTATGATGTGGAGTGATGGAGTGTATCAGTCCAAAATTCAATCGCGTCAAGCCATTCGTCGTCCACCCCCTGGTAATATTTGGTGAGGTTTTAAATTACCCCCCCCCCCCTCGAACTCTAGTATACTTTTTTAGTACAAAGAATGAAGTGTTGTGTTAGTTTATTCGTCAATTTTTTTAATGTTTGAAAATGCAACTGTTTTTCTTTAAATTCGTTTGAAAAAATAAATGCACGTGATTTTCTTATTAGACCCCCACTCCCCCTACGTGATCATTCGTGATTTTTTACCGGACGCCCCTTTTACCTCACGTAGGTATGTTATGGAATAAAAATAGATAACAATATCCATTTGGAGTGATAGTGAATTGGGCGGCCGGGCCTTTGAAATATGACGTAATTCTCCTTTGACGTATCCCTTGAACAAATAGATGCACAGCAAAATACAATAATTGTAAAATTTTCCCGTCACATGTTGGATGTGTTTTTAATTTGATTGCACTTACCAAAACATGCTTATCTTTAAAATAAACACGAACAATTTTGAAATCGTGATAACTCGAATATGGATGCGCTAATTTTTTTTTTTTTTTTTTTAATAGCTACTATTAGCTACTAATGAAATGCCATTCAATTCATAGCTATCGGCATACCTTTCTACAATACGATATTATAATCGATAATCGGTATAATTATAATTTTTTTATTTTTTATTACGGCAACTCACCCTATAAGAGTGATTTGTGCCTAAATACAGATTTATAATAGATTACAATAGTACCTATAATATTATATCAATACATTTTACACCACTAAAGATACCTTATTATACATAGGTGGTGTTTTTAACATACAGAATTCTTTTTTTTTAAACCTAATGTGTAACGATATACTATAATAATTACAATAATAAATAAAATAAAATATAAATATAACAAAGTAAGATTCATCCAATCAAAATTTTCTCTCGTTCAACGGGATGCACCTCATTATTGCGGCGTTAATTTTGTCACAACCCTGGGCGAGTAAGAAACTTATGGACAGTGGGTAGGTAAGTGTTATTTGTTTAATGTTGAGTAGGAAAATTTCGGAGTCAAAAAGTGGGCATGAGTCATGGTCTAATGTCTCTTCCTCTGCTCCACATTTACATTCAGGAGAATCAAGGACGTTAATTTTCTTAAGGTGAGAATTTACTATACAGTGCCCGGATCTTATTCTAATAATTATAATTTAGTAAAGGTATTTTAAGTTGCCACCGCCTGAGAAGAAACAACTAGGTATCTACTAGGAAATAGGAACAAAAAGTGGGAACTGGGAATGTCAAACATCGCGCCATTTGAATCGTTTAGAAAAACGAATAAAAAGCTCGTTATTGCCATCTGTAGAAAAATAACATAAGCTTCTTAAATATCAACGGTAGAAATTTCCAGACGTTTGTTTTTCAGTATTCTCTCTAGATGGAGTATGTGTGCGCATTCGTGGTTTTGACAGCTATACATTGAGATTCGTACATTCATAGTACAATAATAATCTCTCTCTCTCTCCCTGGCTTGCTCCCAGCTTAACGTCTATGAAGACTGCTAGGGTCAGCTCTCCTCGTCCTCAGGCTGTAGACTCTCCTCTGCTGCACTACTTCCCCCACCCCACATCTTTGCATCTGCTCGCGCCTTTGCATCACCCAGGAATTCTTTGGCCTCCCTCTAGCCACAGAACGTGGAACATTCAGGTTTATTGCCTGTTGTACAATATGCTCCTGTGGTCGTCGTTCTATGTGTCCATACCATCTCAACTGCCTTTCCTCTAGTTTACTATTGATGTCTGTCACTCCTAGGCTTCCACGAATGTGAGCACTTTTGATCCTATCTCTTAGGGACACACCAGTGGACCATCTCAGCATACGCATTTCTGCTGTCTCTAATTGTCTATTATAGGTCTTGTACATTGTCCAACATTCGGAGCCATACAGGAGTGCGGGTCTGACAATTGTCTGATAGACTTTCCCTTTCAATTTGATTGGCATTTTTGGATCACATAGAACTCCCGACACTGATCTAAACTGCATCCATCCTACATTTATTCTGTGTGTTACGTCTGCCGCAGAGCTTCCGTCATTTTGGATGAGTGATCCTAGATACTTAAAGGAGTCACTATTTGGCAGCGTTACCCCATCCATTATCATTGTGGGCATCCTAGGCACGGTCAAACTTTCTGGCTCAAACGGTAAATAAAGGTATTCCGTTTTCTTCCTGCTTAGTCTCAGTCCGTTGTCTTCTAATATTTTCCTCCACCTTTCCAGTTCAATTTGCAGGTCTACGTGTTTATCGCTAATCAAAACTATGTCATCCGCGAATAGAAGGATTTTTAGGAGGCCGTCCATCTCAGTTTTGGTCAAATAGTCCATGATCAATATGAACAGTAGCGGGCTGAGGACGGAACCTTGGTGCACCCCCACTTTTACTGGAAATTCTGGAGAAGTACAATAATAATATTATTATTAAAATAATATTTTCGCCCCCATATCAGACTTAACCTAAAATTATAACTTTTTTATAATAGTGTCAGTTGTGGATTATTACAATCCTGTTTATTTTGAAGAGTTTATGCATAAACGTAATTTTAAAGTCAGCTTGTGCACGGAAACTTTTATCAACTTAGTTCATCCAGTTGGTTGAAATACTCAACAAGATGGTCAAGATCGGTCTACAAATCAAAGCCGATATGGAGTTTATTGAAAAATTGTACACATGCCATCCAAATTATGCGTGGTATTTAAAAATTAAATGTAGTAACTGTGGGGAAGTGAGTGAAAAGTGGCAGGTAATCACAGAATCTGAAAAAGTTTCTTGTAAACATAACCGTTCTGAAACTAATTTTCAAGTTAAATGTAAATTGTGTTCAAGAGAAAACACAATGGATGTAATCGAGGGAAGTAATGGTAAGTTATAACAATATATAATATGAATTTCAAATTAAATTTGTTATTTTTTATAATCATGCATTACTAAGATTTTAATGATCTTTTAGCGCCTTACACAGATGAAGATAATGGAAAGTTCAAAACAATAGTTGCTTTTGAATGCAGAGGCATTGAACCTGTGGAGTTCTCTCCGAGAGAAGGATGGAATGCCGAGAGCAAAGAAAATGGTAAGAATATTAGAATGTTTCCCAATAAATAACTAGTTAATAGTTTATATGATAAATTTTGTGACAATTGTATTTTGAACATCTTTCAGGGAGTAAATTCAGCAATTTCGATCTGACTGAAAAAGAATGGGCAGATTATGATGAGAAAAATGATGTATCTGTAGGGATCTACGATGTAGAATCGCAATTTGTTAAACTAAAGTGAAATCCATTATTTCATTCTGATATTCAACTCGAGTTTATTTTACTCATTTTGATGCTCATAGAAAATCTCTCTGTAAAATTGATGATGGAAAGCTAAATATAATAATAACCTGTACAATAAACTTATTTTTTATTTTATCTTATTTTTATATTTGATTCGATTTTAGAGAATTATAGAAGGTTTTGTTTTAATATATACATAATATGATATGTTTTGTTTGAAGTGGTCGGTAGCCCGGAGGTTCAGTCGGCAGCTTTCGTTCAAACACCATATTGGGGGTCATGGTTTCGAATCCCTGTTCTGAGCATTTTCACTTTCACAACACAACCCTTTGCTTAGTGTGAAAGATGTCAAAAGTTATACGACTAACTATAAGTTCCGCTGGCTATACAGACACCTATGTATAGAAAAGTGTTAATTCATTTCATATTTTTTCTCCAATATAGGTTCTCATGATTGAAACTAAAACTGATTTGATACTCACTACTCAGATATTGAACGCTTTTCATGTGTAAAGAGTACTTCCTGATCAAAATAAGACTAGCACTGCATAAGTATTTTTTTTAAATGAGTCTGGGTTCACCCAAAGTGAACACAAATACACTTTCGACACCTTTCACATAGAGCAAATCTTGTGGTGTGAAAGTGAAATGATCGGCACCAGGGTTCAAACCATAGGCTTTTTTGAAACCTAGTGATACAAAAAGAGAAGCAAGAGAGCATCATTAATCATTCAAAGAAACTTAAAAGTGAAAGAAATCCACAGAAAATTTTTAGCGACCAAAGCATCTATTTGTTTTGGGTAAATTTCATCTTGTGCAAGTCATCGGGCTGAAGAATCACTCTAAATTGCTCTAAAGAATAAAAATGATATTGAAAAGACTTTCATCATGAGTTTTTTTTCTCTTATTTAAGGTTATCATCACAATTCAGAGATTATATTTAACCGTCCGGGTTCAATTCCTGGTCAAGTCAGGTTTTTTTTTATTATATAGGGTTACAGGGAAAGTCGTACTGAATATTAAAGGACGTTATTATTTAGGTCATTTCTGATGGATTTGATTCTATAATATGGTGTCCGAAACTTAACCGTTATGAAGATATTGAACTTTAAAGATTTTGAAAAATAATGCTTTATTTTTTGCCTTTTATCGATTTTTTCGGATAGAGGTCCTAGGGTCCTTTTTTATGTATCTACTGAGAGGACATGTCAATTAATAAAAATGATTAACAAAAACTGAACTTACTACTAAGGGAGCGTTCAAGTATTACGTAACGCAACGGAGGGGGGGGGGTTAGTCTTGTAAAACATTACTATTGTATTACCAGAGCCGCAAAAAGGTATTTAGTGAATTTCCAGTAATATTTGTGATTTTTAGGCATACATAGTTGTAATATGTGCGCTAGGCAACGTTTAGAGAATGGGAAGAGGTGTAACAAAGAGCGTTACGATGCATCTCGGGGGGTGGGGGGGGGGTCAATAATGTTTAAAAAATGCGTTACGTAATACTTGAACGGTCCCTAACAGCTTAAAAAGACAGCTCGACAACGGTTAAGATTAAAGAATTTTCACTGAGTGTTTTTAACTTTAGTGTTTTTTTTTTAATTTAGGGAACTTGTTCTGTAAATAATTTTAAAAACTTCTACGTCTCTTTAGCTATTCAAAAAGGTATAACACACTATTAAATAGACAAAACATTGACCAAATAACAGTTAAGGTAGTAGAGAGTTCATTTTTAGTTTGAGGTGAATGGCTGCCATGAATTATCAAACTACATACATACTGACCGGACCTCCCCCCCCCCCAATTTAGGTGGTATCAACTTTGTATTATTTATCAAAAACTAACTTTCCCGACAGACGTTGTCCTGTGGACCCTTTGGTCCTAACCAGAGGCGGCCCGTTCATATTATGTGCACTGCGCCTCCATAAACAAAAATAAACTAATTAAATAATAACATTAAAATAGCAATTCTAAAACGTCCATATTTCATTCGTATTCAAAGCTCAGACGGGATCAATCCGAGAATATAATAATTAAAAGCGCGCAATTTGGTTGACTTTGTATGAAAATTTTGTAAAACGCCCGAAACGGTGGAGTAAGTGAAATGGGCTGCTGTAAGAGTGGCAATTACGTATGCGAGAATGAGAACGGTGCAGGTGCAGAAGACAATAATAATGTTGGATTTTTTCAAAGATGGCGTTGCATGAAATTCGTTCCATACTAACTTTAATATTATATTTTATATTATTTCTTATCCATTTTTCAACTTTTTATTAGTTATTATGTTATCCGGAGCGGAGAAGAATCCAATACACTTCGGAAGAATCTATGTATTGAGCCGATCTCGAGTTATAAGTGTTCGCACTAACCCGATTTTAATTTATATAAGAGATGTCCAATTACATTTAGGTTTTTTTAATTATTTAATTGTACTCGTATGTATAAAGAAAAGTCCGTTATTGCTCTTGAAGGTTTTTTTTAACGGCTCGCAATCACATAATTTTTGGCAAGGAAAAAAATCGTAGAATTCTTTCGATTGCTCAAAGAAGTGATTACAACTTGTCTAATGCCATAGAATTTTAGAATAGGCATGTGACCTCAGCATACTCAAATTCTTCACTGTGTCGTTCTTGATGCGGTGGTACCATCCTATACCTACCCAAAATTCTTTTGAGGCACTTCGTTTCAAATGCGGAGACTTTTTGTGCCTGTACTTTGGTCGGGCGCCAGGACTAACACCCGTAAAGAAGAATGGAACATTTCGCGTCGACACTAAACGACGCTTTCGATATTTTTGTAATTTTTTTAAAGATATTTCTTTCCTTACCGATACGTATCGAAAGTAGAGCTGCCACCTTTCAAAATAGGATGTCTCGGAAATTTATAAAAAAATAGATTTCAGCCTGAATCTCCCACCCCAATTTTTTTTTCAGGTTGTACTCATATGTATAGGTATACCCCCTACTAACTTCCCACACTAACGAAATTTATGTATCGGTAAGTACCTATTTTTTATTAACCAACTAAGTAGTACTTTCTTGTTACAAACTGAAAAAAAAATGTTTCTAGGCTTGAATTTTTGAAATCATATTTTATACTCAAGTAAGTACCTATATCATTAAACATTATTTTCGGCAGTTCAATACGTTTTTTTTATGTCTACAATGAAACCCGACTTCTGTCAACTGAACAGCAATTTTCTTCGTCTTATACTATCATACATATAACATTGTTCTGAAAGTTGTAAATTTTTCGTAATTTAGTAGCTGGACAAAAGTTTCTCTGTTAAAATGCCGGACCTGACCCGGAGATAAAATGTTGCACAATGGGAAGTTTTCTGGGGAGCTTCCGATTGCGACCCGCGCCGACCGGCTCATAGATTGTTGCCTATGTTTTCAATGCATTTAAATGGGCATGCCGGAAAGCGGGTTCCTGCTTTTTCTGTGGGTATCCCCATTCAAATTCATAGTAACATACTTTGCGCCGGTCGGCGAGGGTCGGAATCCGCTTTCTACGTGTTCTCACCCTATGTAACTAAGTAAGTAAGCAAGTAAGTTCCAAATAGCCCAAACGGCAGTAAATCGCCCCCTTTGGCAACACTGAATTTGACAATAGACCGGATTAGCTAGGGCGCCTCTAGCGGCACAGAAAGGAAGAAAAACATCCCATTCAATCCCGGACAAGTGGCAGTCCTCTCCCATTCGGTAACTCAGCCCCGAGGTTACCGTCAAGGATGGTAATAGTTGCATATTCATAATATACAATATAATAAATTGGTACTTCTGTCAGAAATTTTCACAAAATATGTCGTTCAATTACTTTTATATAAGTAGGCACCTATATATACTTACTTAACAATACCATTTCTGAGTAAAGCTAAATGCGTATGAAAAATTAACAGAAAATTTCATTCATAGACGTCAGAGAATTAACATATTATCCTAAAATTTTAAAAAAATAGTACACATGTACCTATATACCAATATAAAATAATAAAATATGTAGGTACTTAATATTTTCCTCCCTCACCAAATCCCTTGCCCTGTGGGAATGACAAAAAAATCTAATCATTATTAAGATTGAAATTGGATCGGTATTGTGATTGAAATGCAGAGTTACCCCCGTAACTCATTAACGCCGGTGAAAGATCACATTTTTGTGAACAACGGGGTGCAGAGCTTGCTGAATAATTTTTGTAATGACGCATTACAACAAAATATTTTCAAACAAAAAATCTATTAGGTACTTGTTACTTTACATCGGAGTTTTTTTTTAACTGACTTGCACCCGAACTTTGCATCGGAGTTATTCTACGGGATTCAGAATAGTGGTAGGTATACTGATAACGGATGTTATGGAGCTCCCCATAAACCAAACTATCGGATATTCGAAATAAAATTCTAACCCTAACCGAATCCGACACAAAGTTTTCAATAATTACGGAGTCTAAATTAGGCATGTTATGATGAGCGACTGCTTTTTGTTAATATTTACATACCTTCACTCAGATTTGACTACAAAAATTTAAAAAGTATACTTATACTAGCTTATACCCGTCTTGCTTTACGTTTTTGATTCAGATTGTCAGGCATGATCGGTAGGTAATTAAACGGGTTCTAGTCAGCTTTCCATTGCTTAACAGACCTCTATAACTACATTCCCTACACCCTCTATGTGTGACAAAGGCAGCTGTTTTACCGATTTCAAATGTCACTAAAATATATCAAACTTCAAAATGGAGGAATTATTTTGCAAATTTTTTCATTAAATCTTTATTTATTGAGAATAATAAGATTTGAATAACATTTATATGTATAACAAATCAATCTCCAATTATTTTATTACATTTTCATACCGCAATACCAAGATTCCATTCAACGTTTACATGAGTAATTTTGTTTCCAAAAGATGGCTTACTGTCTTTTTTGAAAAATTTGTATGAAGATCCTCAAAAATAGAGTTTTTTAAATAGCTCTAAATATATTAAAGTTAATGTAGCAAATTGTATTTAAGAACCTTCTCCGGAATTTTGCACGGCTCTGCGCAGATTCATAGCTGACGTAGCATTTGTATTTTGAGCGTGATGCTCCGACATACGATAAAAAGCAAATATACAAACATTTCTGAATTATTATGTAGAAAATTAAAAAAAAAATAACTATTTGTATTTTAATTGTACTCTTTCTTCAAAATTTAATATCCATAACCGAAACTAACGATTAATCCGAAGTAATTTCATATTCGTAACCTTATATGAAACCATTATATAGGTATACTTTATATTATTAGTATATCGAGATCCTAAATTTCATATCCAGAACATTCCTAGTACTGATCATGTGGCTAGTGCTAAATAAAGGTGAGTCAGATTTTTTTTTCTTTTGAAAATAAAAGTGACATGGGCAGCTTTCAAAGGTGCAGTTGTTACTTGTTAGTGGTTTAAATTTGAATGAACTATACTTATTATGTTAAATTTATAATATTGCCGATATTAATGTATCACTCACTTCGAAGTTGCATAACTTTTTTCTTAAGATCTATGTATCTATACATATAGTTCTATGACCATCGTGTGAAACAGCGCAAAAATTGTATGAAAGTACCTAGAGTAGGTTGTAGAGGAGGGTCCGTATTGGTTTAATATTCAAAAGGAACTTACTGACTCTTAAGTGCTGATGAATTCGTTTTGAATAATATTATTATGTTAAAAAGCAATAATTGCTTTGAATATTATTGATGAAAATATTCTGATTCGGAGTTGAAGGTATGTAGGACGCTATGCTATTCCCAACATTTGTCTAAAATGCCCAATCGTGATAATACGTAGAGGAACTGGAGTAGAGTATTGCGTTTCACAAAGCGAGAGACCCTCCTTATCCCCCGGCCACCCACGCTACAGCGAGGTGGGGTGAGGGCAGTTATGGCTCTCTGACGTCACTGGTTTCTTTCACGTGGGCGAATTGACGCCACGATCGATCGCTGAATTATTTCAGCCTTTTCCGACGCTACGTAAACAATACTAGCAGCGTGTATGTGTGCGACGAGTATTTTGTTAACTGGGATCAGGTGCCTACTAAGCTAATCTCCACCACTAAATTGTGGCTGGTTTATTCATTCAACTATCTTATAATATCCTTTACGTGACGTATTGCCATATTTATATAATAATAATAATAATATTTTAGATGATTTAAACTCCTGTCAAAATTTACAAGATGTTCATTCTATTCTTTATTGTGCAGCGGCTACTTGCGTAACTATGGCAAAAATTAAATTTAATCGAAATCAAAACATCATTGAGCATTCAAGTACCCCCCGTTGGCAAAAAAGAATAGAAAATAGAATTACTAAATTTCGTTCAATAATTGGAAAACTTACATCATTTAATTCTGGAAACCATAGACCAAGATTAAAATTATTTGTTGAGAAAATTTTTGATATCGAAAATATATATTCAATTGATAACTTTAATTTAAAAATAATAGAAAAAATTGACTTTTTTAAACAACGAGTCTTGGCGTTAGCTAAACGGATTAGAAGATTTAAAGAAAGGGTTCAAAGGAAAAAACAGAACCATCTCTTCTCCTTTAATCAAAAAAAATGTTTTACCAATCTGGAAGATTCAAATTTCAAAACAGATAATTTACCTAATAAAGATGATATGGAAACTTTTTGGAAAAATCTTTGGTCGAATTCTATATCCCATAACACTAATAGTGATTGGTTAGAAGAAATTAATTCTGAACATCCAGAAATGCAACATTTTAGTATAAATTTGATTGACGTTAAAACTGCATTAAAAAAAATACAAAATTGGAAATCTCCGGGAAAAGATGGGCTACAAAACTTTTGGATTAAAAAATTTACAAATTCACATATAATATTGGCAAGACAGTTTCAATCTGCAATTGAAAATTTGAACTTTCCAGAATTCTTAACAGAAGGATTAACCCACGTGATCCCAAAAATCAATAATGCTTCAACTCCAAATAACTTTAGACCAATTACATGCCTACCAACAATTTATAAACTTTTGACATCTATAATTTCAAACAAAATTCATTCATACTTAATTGAAAATGATATTTTATCTGTCAGACAAAATGGATGTAAAATGGGATCTCGTGGGACAAAGGAATTGCTCTTAATAGACAGTATTATTTGTGAGCAGGTGAAACACAAAAAGAAAAATATCTCTATGGCATGGATTGATTACAAAAAAGCATATGATTCAGTCCCACATTCTTGGCTAATAAAAGTTTTGGAAATATATAAAATTAACAACGAACTCGTAGAATTTCTAAAATTTTTGATGTCAAAATGGAGAACAAAAATTTCTGTTTCTCAACCTTCTGGAAAATATGTTACCGATTCAATCCATATCAATAGAGGTATTTTTCAAGGAGATAGTCTAAGTCCGCTTTGGTTCTGCTTAGCTCTAAATCCACTGAGTAAATTATTGGAATCCTCAAATTGTGGCTATGAATTAAAAAGGTCTGGTATTAAATTTAGTCATTTACTTTATATGGACGATTTAAAATTATTTGGTAAAAATTTAGTTGAATTAGAAAAATTAATCAAAATTACAAAAAAATTTAGTGATGATATAAAAATGGAATTTGGCTTAGAAAAATGTGCAAAAATTAATGTTCAAAAAGGAATAATCCGGAACAATCTTCAAAATAGTTCTTCATCTGTTACAAACATTCCTCTTTTAGATAATCAAAATTACAAATATCTTGGCTTTCAACAAAATCTAGTTTTTGACCACAAAATTATTAAAAATAACATTAAAAATGAATTTATTAAACGATTAAAAAAAGTTTTGAAAAGTTTTCTCTCCGGGAGAAATAAAATTATGGCCATTAATTCATGGGTTGTACCGAAAATTTTGTATTCTTTTGGAATCATTAAGTGGAACCAAACGGAACTAGACAAGATGGATTTAAGGATACGTGGTTTGCTCACACAATATAGGATGCATCATCCAAGATGTTCCTTGATGAGATTATATTTACCAAGGAAGATTGGTGGTAGAGGCATGTTAAACATCAAAAACATGAATAACAAAGAGATAAACCTCCTCCAATCTTACTTTATCTCATCAAGGAATAAATTGGGTTATGAAGACCTCATTGCGTGTGATTTGAAGTACACGCCCTTAAATTTATCAAATCCTGTTTCACCACCGATAATTGGGGTACAAGATCGGGTTGATATATGGAAAGGCAAGTCTCTCCACGGTCGTTTCTTCGAAACTTTAAATTCATCACATGTAAGTCTTGAAGATTCGACTGGATGGTTGAGGTTTGGTGAACTATTTAGCGAAACAGAAGGTTTTGTCTGTGCAATACAAGACCAGGTCATCGTCACTAATAATTATAAAAAATATATTATTAAAGCACCTGATATAATTGATAAATGTCGTGCATGTGGCCAAACAGGAGAAACACTCAGACATATTTTGTCTGGGTGTTCTCTCCTGTGTGGTTCTGAGTATCTGCACAGACATAACGATGTGGCTAAAATAGTTCATCAAAAACTTGCCTTGAAATATGGTTTGCTCGATCTTGAAGTACCTTATTATAGGTACACCCCAATTTCGGTAATGCAAAACAGTAATACAAAGTTGTATTGGGATATACCAATACAAACTGACCGAACGATTAACGCAAATCGTCCGGACATTGTATTGGTTGATCGTAGGAACGGGATAACGTATCTCGTGGATATCACTATACCGTATGACGAAAATTTGAAAAAAGCCGAGCAAGATAAGATAATTAAATATCTTGATCTTGCTCACGAAATTAAGGATATGTGGCATACACCAACCACGCACATAATACCTATAGTGATATCGACGAATGGAGTTATTCCTAAGTCTCTTAAAGACAATCTAGGGAAACTTGGCATCTGTTGTGGTCTCAGATATGCCATCCAAAAGGCAGTTCTGTTGTCCTCATGTAAGATGTTAAGAAGGTTCCTTTCTCTGTAGTTCGAAGATCTCTCATGATTACATTACATCGTGATGTATCATGAGAGATAATACCGATATTTTTATATTTAGTATATAGCATTGTATTTAATTTTAATTTATTTTTATTAATTTTTTTTTTACAATGATGTATACTTCATATGATATATTGTGATTTAATGAATAAATGATTTGAAATAATAATATCTTATAATATGCCACTTGACAAATTCATATCATTAATTATTAATAGATTTTAACAACAACAAATAGGTGTACAAATTTAATTGTGAAAATGCAACTGTGTTGTTTCAATCTATTAATATGAATGTTTACTACGTAATTACACATGACATACGCTTCGATCATTCAATATAATATTGTTCATTACGTTTAGTTAACAAGAAACAAAGTTTAAGTTTCTTTGCCTTGAAAGTTGAAACAAAGTTGCACTTTAACAAAAAGACTTTTAGAATTGAACGCAGCAAATTGTTTGTTTTGAGCTCAACAAGGTGAATTAATAATTAATTTTGAAATTTCAATTCTAAATTTAGAGCCCGTTGACAATTTCTAAGTGAATCCGACGAAAACGTTCGTAATTTTTAAATCAAATCAATAACTGTGTTTCTCTCAAATAATCATAATAAATTAACAAAAATTGAGTGAAGGTATAAACACAAAAATTACGTACAAATCGTTTTAACGATACCGTAAATATATTAAAAAACGATTAGAACTTTCAATAACCAATAGAGGCAATAGGTATGAGCCGTTATGAGTCTGAGCCGTAACAGACTTCTACTGTAATGTTTGGTTTAGTGTGATAGCTTTTAACGTTAAAAATGTTCGTCATGCGATCCCTGACCCTTCATAAAGATGTAATAAGCATGAACATGCTGAAAAATCTCTTGTACACGCCAACAATTCACGCACGATTTTCTAAAAAAACATAAATGTCTGTTTTTTTTTTTTTAATAAAATTTGACTATTTCATGGCGAATCACTCACAGTATTACCACCTTTCAAAACAACAATATAAAAGTCGTATGTATATACCTACCTACTCACTTAAATCAAAATAAATTTATCTACTAAAAAATCGAACTTAATCAGAGAAATATAGGTAAAAGTCAAATGTTTAGTAAATAATGACATTAAAGAGATCACAATAAAATGTTGAAACTACATTTGGTATTTTTATTTACTTATGTTGGTACCTACTTGTTTAGTATTTTTTTTATAGACCAACCATATACCAACATGGTCGGATGGTACCAAAATATAACAATTAGGTTTTTTTAGGTAAGTATAAAATTCTCTAAAATAATATAATTTGATAAATCTATAATTTACTAATATACATAATATAAAGAATCCTTTTAAAATAAAGCTGTATGAAATTGGGTGATGTGTCATTGCAATGTTTGGTATCAAATGACGGTTAGGTACCTTTCGTTACAAAAAAGAGATTTCTGATATTTGGTCTAACTTTTTTCGTGGAATCCGTTCTATTTGTAAGGGGAAAGGCTTATCTGCGTAACTTATCTTGTTCCATGCAAACTCTAACCTAACCAATGCCTCAGATTAAATGGGTAGATATTTTGCAATATAGTATTTTCAATAAATATTAATATCGCGATGCAAAATTGATTAGTGATTCGACAATTTAGAAATTGAAATCATTGGACATCTTGAATTAAGTCCATACATCGGAAATTCACGTAGGAACTTTAATCTACTTCTTTATTAAGTAGATTTAGATTTACTTTTATTAAGCCCACGGCAGACGAATGTTTACAATTGCCGTCTTTCATTTACTTTTATTGCTTTTGTAAACCCTCACTCGTTTACTAGTAATTCCGGATTTACTTAATGAGCAAATTTTTAATTTCCAGAAAATTTTGTGATAAAACATTTTCATGTATTTTGACTAACTTTGTGATGCAGTTAATGATTTAAATTATAAGTTTATTCCTTTTGTTATCAATTATTTGTGAACTATACGGCATTTTTCTAATAACCATCAGTTGTTGTTATACATTTCGTACCGACCCATTTCTTGATTTTTCCAACCTCGGTAGACTAGTCATTTAGAAACCGACTTCTGATCAAGTGCTCCCCCGTTTGATAACCGCGCTGGTCACTTTTTATTAAGGTCTCAATATAGCCGACGGGTCTTAACGATTTAATTTAGGCAATTTATAGCCTTATTTTATATGGAGGTTCTATTCTCGGGTGAAAATGCACGTTGTGATTTGGATAAATAATATTGTCTTGATCAGTTACCAATACTCGTGTGTACATATGTATGTATATGTCACCTCACTCAACTGTTCTACTTTAACGCGGGTACGTATACAGAAGAAGTAGGTAAGAAATAATAACTATACGTACGAAATAATGAACATTGCGTCCTTCTAAAATGGTAACAGGATATTCCGAATAGCCTTTTAACGATAACCTCCCGCATAAATTGCTAACAATTATTGTAGCAGAGTCAGTGGGAGCTAAAAATAGCCGAAACTTCCATAAAGTGGAGAACCTTGGCAGAAATAGCAAAATAACTGCGAAGGGTGGCGAGTGGCGAAGTGGGTCGTTCGTGATTGTTAACTTCTTGCATGGAATGAACGAGACTGCTAGCTGCCGGGTACGCGAATCTTCATATTAAAACCCCCGCACCGTAATCATTATTATCAAACTCAATGAATTCCTCGTTTGTCGCATCTGCTTCGGAAAGTTTCATGTTTTGGCGTTTGCTATTTTTTTACGTTGTGGTGTCGTCAGATTTTCGGAAAAATATCTACGTACCTACGTACGGTAAATAAGGGTAAAAACGGTCGGTCGTACCGCGCATGCGTCTGGAGTAATCTGCAGACACCGCACTCATGTACAGACATTGCTACCAACGTGAAGCGCGCTAACCCCTCTGCTCGGGAGTCCGTTTCAGTGGTGAAAAGCTTTTTACGGGTTAGTCGCTTCTCTCGCTCGTGATAGCGTCTGTCTCCACACCGTGATAAGGGATTTGAAATATTGTAACGAGGTGTTTAGATTGCAGTGCAGTGAACACGCAGTAGGGACGGACTCTGATTCCAAACCGTCCGTTGCTTTTATCGATTGCGTGTATCTGGTGTAAACACAATTTCATTCTGCTGGGTGTAAACACAATGTGCTATCTCCCACTTTGTGAATGAAAGCCGTCAAATATGGTGGGTGATGATACGCGTGTACTGTGCGCTCATTGACATTAACATTTCGACTAGGAACGTCCGCAACTAGGATGCCTCCACTAACATTCGGGATGTGTGAAGTGTGGCAAACAGTGCGATGTGTCTAGTGGGTTCTCTAACCGACTGTGTTCTATTTGGCCGCAAATCACCGTCAAGGAAGGAATAAGTTCATGTAAGTACACCCAACAGATTTATACAGTATTGTCACCATATAACCACACTTTACCTTGCAGATCCAATGACAGGTGTTAGGAGACCTTCGAAATTTACAACAAAATGGAGTAGTGCAATTTCTAAAAATAGATTTTATGATGGCGTATGTATGTACGTACATACACCAACGTGCACATTGCACATGTTCAAATGTTTGTTTATTTTGATTAATAGCCTGATTTAGAAATATGGCTAGACCATGTAATGATCATTTTATCAAGGTACGGCTTTCAGCCGCTACTTTCTCGACCTGTCATCCTGAAATTTGTATGTTCTAAATATAGAATGTGCCGGCAAACAGCTAGTATAATTTACGCCTCGTAATATTTCCTGGAATTTCATAAAGCTAAAAATTTCTAGTTTAAAAAGTTTAACATTAGAATGAATTATGAAGGCAAAACAGATTAAAATGAACTGAGCCCAAGAAAAAATGGCGGGAACACGTCTTAAAAGAATTAATTGTTGAAGTTATAGATTTATAACATTTAAATATGAGAGTTTTTTCGCCATAATATCAGATATGAATATTTTCGTTCCAACTCGTAGTGGCCTAAATGTGCAGTTTAATATCTCGGTCATCTGTTATTGGTACCTCTACCAACAGGTACAATCCAATATGGATGTAGGTAGGTTTCTATTCAATAGAATAGGCAGGCAGAGTCAATAAGACGAGTTATGAAGAAAACAACCTGAGCGGAAGTGGTATTCTTATAGATTTCTTGTTTCAGATTACGAATTTTATTTGATTCACGTACCTGCCTGTGTGTTATCGTACCTACTTAAAATTATTTTACTGTAAACAAAATTTTACAATAATAATATTACTTTTATTGAATGTTGACAATAAAAGTAAAATCTGCAATATTAACCATTGGATACGTCCTGTGAATGGACTATAGTCATTAAAATTAGTGAAAAAGGCCTTTTTTTCGTAACCAGTAAACAAACAGCATTTTTTCATCACCGCGGTTCAAACAACAGCAATTACTCGTATGTATACCAGAAACTCATAAAAACAGTAATTATGAATCTATTCCGGTGAACAAACAGCATTTTGTTATTCCATAGCAGTGTCAAACTAATTCTTCTGTAAGCACTTATATACTCTCAGGTACCAAATATTATATTTTCATATTAGGTAAATTTGATATACGGTAATTTAAATAAAACAATAATGTATTTATCAACCTTAGGTTATTGTGAAATAACAAATAAATTGTTTTATTTAAATTACCGTATTTAAATAATTCCACCAAGAATGCACGTTCAATTCGTTATTTTATTGAATTTGATATGCCTATTATGATTTAGTAAACAATAATCATTAAAAAAATTCTTTCTGTGTTTACCACATAGGAAAAAGGCTTCGTAGTGGGTGTAGAGATTAGTGCCCATGTTCGGTTCGATGTTAAATTTGGAAGTAAATATTTATTTTTTTATCTATTAGTTACATGATAACATGTATGTACTTTTACTATGATTAGGTAACTACCTACATATTTCTTTGTTTATTGTCTTTGTATTTTTTTTATGATTAAAAAATGTTTGGTCAAGAAATAAAAAATCTACCCAACTTTGTTTAACTGCATCAATCATAATAAAATCAAAAATACTTTAAAAGGATAAACTTGCAGTTTCTTTTCTTTATTATTGTTCAATTTATTTGGACATTCGCAAATAGACATTAAAGTCTTGTAAACTTGTTATGTCGCTTCACTAGGTGTAATATGTCAATCAAAGATCGTAGAACAAAAAATTAGTTACGTAAAACAATTATTGCATATAGCCTTCTCCACCAAACATTTTTTATATTTTTTTTATGTTATTTTCTACATAATTACATGATACAATATAAAATACAAACTATGTATCTTGTTGGTGGACGGATTAATTGTTAAACTTTATAATGTATGTCTATTGTGTTTTGCCAACTATTTTGTTTTTGACTATATTGTAATTGTAAAAGAAAATAAAAAAAAATAAAAACAATATTATATAATAAAAAATACAACATTATACATATATGTTCCTATTTACAATAATGGAATTTATCACCTCACTAGACGACAGCCTGTGTAGAGGTGATAGGTACTTGATTAATATTCCATTTCACTTATTTGTCATACACATTCCATTCATCTTTCAGAATACACAATCACAGACCTGTAGAATAAGCACAGAAATTCATCAAACACAAAATTTGACAATCCCTTCAAGTATCATAGCTACCTTATATCAAGAAGAAGAAAAACATCCCTGACACTATTCTTTTGGCGCCAAATAGTATTTACTGGTGAGATTTAATCTAAATATTTTAAAAATCGTTTTCTTATGTGTAGATACAAACATTAGATTATGTTCGATTTTTTAAATTTGAACAACAACGGTTACAATATCTGTAGTTTTTCAAATTCAAAAAAATCGAACATATTCTAATTTAAGCATCAAAAAATATAACGTGATAATTGATGTCATTATTATTTATCTATTTATTAACCAGAGACACCAACAGAACAATGAACAAGAAATAAACATAACAATTATTCCTGACACATAGAATCTTCAGTGCTTCAATAACAGGTGTCTGCTGCATACCTATTGAAAATATTTAGTCCTGAACATTTAGCTTATGTTATTCTCTTATAGCGAATATCTATTTGATGTAGTTTTGTCTTCGTTATCGTTTCCTTTCAAAAATCAAAGAAGAACGAATGATTGGGTGAATGCGATATCTTTTGCTTAGCAACCCCGTGTGTCAATGCCCCTAATAATAAATTGAGCTTGATATTGTGAACCGAGCGGAACTCTTTATAATGACATATTTTTTTCATCTATTGATAAAAATATTAAATTTCAACTGTAAATTTATCCAAAGTTATTTGTTTATTTGAATAAATGAAAATTACAAATTAGGTACAGAAAATTACAAAATATTAAAAAAGTTGAAACTTTATACTTCTTCTTCCTGTGTCTTGGCAGGTCGCAAAGAGACAAAAAACGAAATTAACAGTTCAAGAAATTAAAAGATTGTAAAGCAACATTATAAAATTAGAAAAAAAAATATGGTCAGTGCATAACATGACAGCACGGCAAATCATTCATTGTTGTTTGCTGATATTAGGTGTTTGAAAAAAAAATAGAATCCAACCTAGCTTTGAATTCATCAATCGAGTTGATGTTAAAATATCACAGTTTCTTAAGCACCTATAGGTTGCCAGGCTGACTCCAAGTTCGTCAGATAGTTGATGAGTAGGTATATCTCAGTAAAAAAAGTTCCTTTTGCCTAGTTTGCCTGTTTGGTACTCGAACCCATGACCTTCAGTACGACCCGCTAGGCCACAACCCACAGCCATTTTCGCCACTTAATAGCATCATCACAATATCCTTCCACAATATATTGTTAATGTACATAATCCATTCCAGCACTTGAGATATATAATATTATATGCATGCCTGATATATTCTGTTTTGTATTGGGCCACTCAGAAAGATAAATATATTGGAAGTGGCAGACACCTCTTATTGAAACACTGGTGAATTTTGTATGTTGTGTCCTTTTTTATGCATTAAGATTATATCAGTGTTCTTTCAAAATTGTAAATAAATAAATATTTGATGCCAGATTCGAATCCACGACCAAACCCGGTGCTAAAGTTATGCGTTCTTTTTTTAAACAAAGGACTACCACCAACCACCTCTAATAGCTGATTCGTGTGTGTCCAGATACTTAAGTGTAAGTATTTGACGTAAAATTAATGCACACCTACAGAGTCCAGAACACTGATCGACTAACGTCGCCTCCCGAAGGGCGAAGCTTTCCCATACACGCACGCACACATCTATGTAGTGGTGCGTGAGTTCTGTTGTTGTGAACACAGACACACCCATACCCCGTACAGATACCGCGCAAGTTATGTTGTCATTGTCAATAATTTCGTGTATAGATAAGAATTTTAGGTAGGTACCTTCAGCCATCATTTACGTGTCGAATTGTAAATAAATCATCGTAAAAACGGGCGACAAAGTCCGTCACTTGGTGATCTCCTTAGTATACGACGTATAATAATAAAATAGGTAAGTGAAATTCCGCAATGATAATAATAAGCAGAAGCAATTCCTCGATTGAGGTGACTATACCTTGATATATGTATATAGGTGCTACATACATACCTACGTACCGTAGGCTGTAGACCCGATAACAGTAGGTAGCTACGTTTATAGGAGATTGTTTCTCCCCAGCCCGCTTGTCCCGTGTCCCGCGAGTGTCCTCGCTGCTAGAGGTCGTTCCTCTTAGACCTATTTACCGGCTGAGACAGCTCCGCCTCACGAGACTGCAGCTATCTACATGCATACTCACCCATTATCACTGATAACAAAATACCTACTTCCTTATTCTCAGTTTTCCAATCAAAAACCTGCTCTCTCATAAATCATCAATATCTATGTATAAAATACAAAAAGATGTTGCTACCTATGCCAATTATTATTTATTATAAACTCCGAAACCATCCAACCGATGTCCTTCAAAGCAATAAAGCGAAGTTGGCTTGAGACCATGCACAATCCATATTCAATCTGTTTAGACTTAGTTTCAGAGTCTGTTTATTAATTTTTTGATCATATTATTTTTTATTTAGTCATTTAAATTTGTTAAATATTGTGTTGCGGCTTTTACTTCGTATTTTCATGTAGGGTTTTTTGGCTTTTTTAGTTTGTTCCCCCTCCCCCTGTCTTCACTTATTTTACCCTTATTTTATTAATATATTTCTTATGCCACAGCTTATTTTATTTTATATATATTTTTTTTTTAAAAAAAGCGCTTCAATTTTAAAAACACTTAGTGAAAATTCTTTAATCCTAACCATTGTCGAGCTGTATTTTTAAGCTCTTAGTAGTAGGTTCAGTTTTTGTTAATCATTTTTATTAACTGACATGTCCTCTCACTAGATACATAAAAAACTGGACCCAAGGACCTCTAATCCGAAGAAAACGATATAAAGGCAAAAAAGAAAGGATTTTTTTCAAAATCTTTAAAGTTCAATATCTCCATAACGGTTAAGTTTCGGACACCATATTATTATAGAATCAGAAATGACCTAAATAATAACGTCCTTTAATATTCCGTACGACTTACCCTGTAACCCTGTATAAGAAGGTCCTTTATCCCATATAACTGTAAAAATATACGTAAATATTTATTTATTTATTTAGTAAAATATTAGTGCATCAGACTTAACAGCTTCAAAAAGCCTTTGCGTCTATCACACTTACAAGAAAACATAAAAAAAGTTAAAAAACAAAGAAGAAAAACTAAAAATAAAACATTAATTCATCAATATTTATACACAATGGTTCACACTTAAGTTACTTTCATATTAAAGCAGATCATAATAATATAATCCTTCACCAAATACTCAATTCGTATGTGATTGAAAATATCTCATCAGACAGCCGATTCATTTAGAGCATCGCTTGGGTAATTAGTAGTTTATGAGATAGCAAACGGCATTGACGTGTGTCTTTGATGTTAATAAATGAACATGTTTTAAATGCAAAATACCTTCGCGATTTATGAAACCACCGACCAATACAATTAGGACGCTGTCAATTCGAAACCTAAATATTTAGAGCAAAAACAAGCATTAGACAGAAAGTCAGCAATATGCTTCTTATTTCAATATCGGAACAAAACAACGTAGGGAGGTATTGTAACTATGACACACACATACGAGGGGTGTTCAAAATAAAAGTTAAGATAAAGTTTTTTTGTTATTCATTTGATTAAAATTTTACTTCACAAAATTTCCACAGAAAAAATCTCAAAATTGTTCAAAGTAGGTATTCTACTTCTGATAGGTAATCTTTTCAAAAGACTCTAAATGATGATTCCAGCCTTCCTTCTCTTATAAATAATCGTTTATGACCACTTTCATCTCTTAATCGTCGTAAAACCATTTTCCGCTTATTTTTTTTTTGAACATCGAAAACAAAAAAATGTTGCTAGGCATGGGCTGTAAAGTGGATTATTGATGTTTCGGAAACCACTCTCCTGAATAGCAGCCTTGGCAACTCACGTCAAGAAAATCGGCGCGTTTTTGCGGAGAAACAAGATACTCGCACTCAGTTTTAGTTCCCTTTTTTATTTTTTGCTTCATTCCTTTCATCCTTAAAACTATACTTTGCTTGCGTCAGCCACTGTCATTATACTTAGGTCCATTTTGTTATGTTCAATAAAAATAATCCCAGAATAATGTGGTAATGAGCTTTTCGACCGATTTCGTGACTCCTGCATGGACTTCATCGGAGGTGCTGTACCGTTTTTCGCAACTTTATCGATTCCTATTTTCTTTTTTTTTCCTCTTTTTGGCATTTCATCTCAGGGTCAATTAATGTGGTTTCCAAAAAACTTTAATCGGAATCACTGCAAGGATTTTTAACACAAAGCTCCAACATATGAGATGGTTGGTAGTCCAGTGGTATCAACCGGCGGCTTTCGTACATACAGCGTATTTGGAGGCCGTGAGTTCGAATCCCGGTGGTGTCGACCATTTTCCGCTTTCACGACACAAGCTTTTGCTTAGTGTGAAATATGTCAAAAGTGTATTTGTGTTCACTTCGAGTGAGCACAGCAGCCCGATTCACGGAAAAGTTTAAGTCTAAGTTTAGTTCGAAGTTCGAACGAAGTTCGATTCAGACTTTTGTGAATAGGGCTGCTGGTAATAATAATTATTGTAGGCGGCGACTATCTACAGTCTATGTAGCTATTCACGGAGGGTTTGAATCGAACTTCGTTCGAACTTCGAACTAAACTTAGACTTAAACTTTTCCGTGAATCGGGCTGCAGGTTCATTTTTTCAACAACAACAAAAAATATCCACAACGCGATATTGGTGAATATTATTGCGTCAGGCATTTTTAGCACTAGAATCAGGATTGTGAAAAAAAAATTATTGAAATTCAAACCGACGAATCGTTCTTATATAGTCACCTAGGATAATGTCATAAACGAACCGAATAAAAAAACTATACCCTCATTGCTAACAAAAAAGTTGGCATACATTTGAACAACCCTCGTACATAGCAGAATATATTATTTGATATAGGGGTAGTGCGCGCTGGTAGTGGTGTTGGTATTATTTGGCCTGAAGCTGAAGGGTGTTTGGACGAGTTCCAGTAATATGTTATAGACTCCCGAGCCCCCAGAATATTACTTTATTTTCAATACCAGAGACTTCTGTAGATTACGCGGACACCCGTGCCTAACCCGCCTGTTATTATCTCATCGGATCCAAAACATCATAACACTGCCGAACAGGGAATGAAGCGTACCTACTTATGGACACAGACCGGCTAGCATTGGGAGTTCTAAGCTCGCAAAGCCTAAGCTAATAAGCTCACAAATTCGCACATTTTGATAACAAATCTAGCCCTGTCTGATTAATAATAATCAAAAAGTAAATTGAATAGAAGATGAAATGTCCATATATTGGCATGTCATTTTGCATGTAATACAATATGTCAACATTAATCGAATCATAGAATATTATCATATCAAGCTTTTCATTGATTAATGTATTTGAGCTTGAATCCTACATCATTATTGGAAAGTTCGTCCGTAACATGCTATTTTCCTTGTCCGTAATACTCTAACCCCTGAGCGAAATATTTATAATACATACTTTTCAAGCTTATATTATTCGTATGTAAGTTGATATTCATTGCTATGATAATAATAGTGTCGCAGGAAATTCCTTCATACAACTTTTGCTACGGGAAGAAATGCCCAACGATATAATTTAGAAGACAATCAATGACCCTTTTCTATAACTGTCGTCCGACAGGTTTTGCTGCAAGTTATATTATTATAATATATCTTCTACTTTTAACATTGATTTATCCACAGTCACTTCTTCTTTTTGGTTACAATCCTAGAGTTAGTCTGTACTTCACTTGCCAGCCTCTTCACGCCTGATAGGTGCCGCAGCTCATCAGCCGCTACGGTTATTCCTGGGGCAGCATCTGTGGTTTTTGTCTTCAATCATTCCTTCGACAACGGTAAAAAGCAGACCAAGTGCCTGATGTTATGGCCTCTTTTAGGACTCATTTTGTGTGTGTATGTTTTTAGTCACTATTTTGAACGAAAGATATCACTGCACTCCTGTATGTATGCAAGCTCTGTGTCTTCATTTTAGAATTATTTTGTTCTGCAGTAAACTGTGCCACAAGCAAGGTATCGAAATAAAACATTACCTACGTTAAATGATTGCGGAGACAAGAATTTTCCTTTGCCCGCACATAACCATTTTCCTATATTTACTGCAATAGCTAAATTTGTCGATCTATGGATATGCTGTCCTATACGCCATAGTTCTTTCAAACCTTCAATTCATCCGTCTATTTCTTTTGAGATTCTTTTTTATCCATAACTTTTAGCATCTACTTCTGAACGATGATATCTCATGATATTTTTGACCTGTACGTGAAATATGAGAGAGATAATTGACAAACTAACTCCAGGCTTGCCAAGCAGGATGGCGAGGCCGCCCTTAGGTTTGCCAACTATGCACCGAAGTTGAATAAGTATTTGGACACCTAAAAATAATGGCGCCACACAGAGAGCCGATAATAATATAATATGAACCCCCTTTCTTCTCATTAATAATGTAATCTAATAATGATGCAGGCGTACCAAAAATGCTGTTTCATGTTTTTAATCACATAAATGAAATAAATAATAATAATAATAATAAACAACAACTCTGTTTCTTCTCCGAATCAGTCCCTTCTTGATGTTATCGATATTTTCTTCACGGTTTTCCATGACAATTGCTATCCGTTGACCTGCCAGTTGATAAAAAACATTCGCTTGATTTGGTGCGACACCCAACGCTTCACAACCCTTATTAACATTACCATAATATGTTTATTATAAGTATTTCGGAATATAACAGAGAAATACTAGATACTGGCCGGTTGGTATTTAAAGCCTGAATACTTCAGATCCAAGTCATTTCCACATCAGACTGCCCAACTTTACCATCTTCTCGCCTAGGATAAACCTTAAACACTTTCCTCTGTTGTAAATTTTTTTTGTCGATCCACCGCTGCTGTTTATTTTGTATGTAAGTATTTGGAACTGTGGCCGTAGTCAATTTGAATTTTGTGAAACGAATTTTAGCAAATGTAGAGTAGGAAGAAAATTAACTGTCTAATTTTTATATGTTTATATAAGTATCATAGTTTTGTTCAAATAATCGATTATACCTATATGTTCCAGTGGACAGTTCATTTTTTCGAACTCTACATTTGCGAAAATTCGTTTCGTAAAATTCAAATTGACAGACTTTATTGAAAATTAACGAACGTATTTTGTCTAATATACCTACGACTTAAACCGATATCGTTTGATATAAAGCTTATATGAACTTTTGATTATGATATTTTGAAAGGTTCTCTTCGGATAATCACAATGTCGATGGTAGTTTCAAAGGATGAGATACGCGTATGGCATGTCAGGCGCTATAAAATTGCATGTATGTGTATCCCTCAGCCATTTAATGGCTTCGGTCGCCAAATTATTGAGGTCCTCCATCACTCCATTAAATGATGAGATGTTAGTGTGTAATGAATGGGTGTGTGTTGTTGCAGGATCGGGTGTGGTTCCTGATGTGAGCCGACATGGGCGAGCGGGCCGCGCGCTGGGTGGCGCTGGAGCGCGCCTACGTGCACGAGGTGTACGAGCAGCAGAGACAGCACTCGGTGCGCGCGTCCGCAGCCCCCTGGCCGCGTGTTGCGCGTCTCCTCGACCATCTGGAGCCAGGCAGTCTTGTCTGTGACGTCGGTAAGTCCAATCAACCAGATACCTACATTAAAGCTTGTTTTAGAGTCACGCTGTCCGTCTGCTCTGACAGCCGAAACTTGATGGATGTATCAGCGCGTACGTCAGCGTCAAGTTCATGTTCGGACTGTCATCGCCGATGGTCAGCTTGAGTCTGAAACCAGCCTTACGAAGATGCTACTTACCCTCTATTTGGTCCGAAGATGGGGAATCCACTCGAAAGACCGTGCCCAACCAATTTTAGCAAGCCAGGGTCCAAAATTGGATCTTAAATTTTGTTAAATATAAAATGTAGATTTTGTGAGTAAGTCTTACTTTGCTGCCAGTTGGCACAAATCGTCCTCTATGTGACGTAATGGTATATATTATTTATTATGCCATAGATTTCTCGAAAATTTATTAGGCAATTGCTGTGTTGCTGCACCAGTTGTTCGTATATTTGCTTAATCCCACTTGTACGAGTATGTTGACAAACATCCTATCCCCAAACCAGAACACGGCTGAGGGATATTCAAGTTATTTTATACTAGCTGACCCGTCGAACTTCGTCCCGCCAGAGAATTATTAATAAATAATATTAACTTTTGTTGACATAAATGGCCATCACTGACATTATCAAAAATATAAGGTCTGAAATCTGAAGCAAAATGAATGGACATAAGTAAATAAGAACAAAAATGTTTCATGGAATTTAATAGTGATTGATTACTTGCTTACTACATCACTCAACAAACGAAATGCATTGAGAAAAGAAGAAAATGACCATCATATATTTTTTTTCAATTTTGCTACAGTTAATTATTTTGATATTACGGTTCCTTCAAAGTATATGAAAAAAAACATGAAGCTTACAATATTGCATGAGAAAAAAATACGTAAGCTTATATACTACAAAAAACGCAACAATTAGAGGTTAACATTGTGCACAACCAATATAATATAGACATATTATCTTACCGACCTCGGTAGCCTAGTGGCAAAGGCGCCGACTTCAGATCAAGAGGTCCCAGGTTCGATTCCCGGTCGGGTCAGAATTATTCTGTGTTTTTTTTTCTAACCCAATTTCTCGAGATACTAACCCAAATTTATTTTTATATATATTTCTTTATTAAGTTAATGGCAAAAAATTTATATATAAACAAAATAACAATCATAATATTTTTTTCACAACCTATGAGATTTACAACATACTTAAATATAGAAAATAAAAATAAGAATGTCAATCTTAAAAATGATTAAAAAAGAATCAGAAATAATGGAGCATGCAGTCATATAATAGAGATGTCAACTATTATCAACAAAAGCAAATTAAAAATTAAAATATGTCATGTTAATAACATACCTATATTATGTGTATCAAATGATATGAATATAATGTCATTATGTCACCTATTGATATTTGATTGAAGCTTTTACACTAAAACACTTCAAAGCATATTCGATAGATGGCAGCGACTAATTAACATTTTGTTCATTAAAAAATATTAATTTTATTGTCTATGAAAAAATAATATGAGAATGTGTAATGACATATGTAAAACAATATGGAGGGATAAACTGACATTTCATAAGTAAAATAAGCTAAATAATTGTTTTACTTTGTTGCAATGTTTTTAAGTACTTCTATGGAGTAAAATATTTTAAAATTTTTATCAGGTCTGGTAGCTACATAATTACTCATCTAATGGCTAGGTACCACAGTTTGACAACACTGAAGCCATAAATTTTTTTAAATGTGTCAAAAAATTTCAAAATGGAGGATTTATTTTTCCAAATATTTTCATTAAATCTTTATTTATTGAGAATAATAAGATTTGAATAACATTTATATGTATAACAAATCAATCTCCAATTATTTTATTACATTTTCATACCGTAATACCAAGATTCCATTCAACGTTTACATGAGTAATTTTGTTTCCAAAAGATGGCTTACTCTATTTTTTGAAAAATTTGTATGAAGATCTTAAAAAAATAAAGTTTTTTAAATAGCTCTAAATATATTAAAGTTAATATATCAAAGAGTATTTAAGAACGCTCTCTGGAATTTTGCGCGGCTTTTCGCATATTAATATCTGACCTTAAGGTCTGTTTTCTACGATTGATGCTGTTTCAAAAATATAAATAAATAAATAAACGGACTAAAATATTATGTGAGAAGCCGGCCCCACACAAATCAAGCCCGCCGCGGATCCCCCCCAAACCAACCCACAATGCTGGAGGCTTAAGCCCCACTTAGGAGCATAGGGAGGCACCAAGAGCTCTCCATTGCGCTCGAAGGCGTCCGAGGCTCATTGTGCCTTTTCTGACCGATTAGGGTTTAAGGACGCGAGGTGGTCAACCTCACGGTCCCGATCTGATTTTTCGATTTCCTGCCTCATACAGGATGCTCGAAAAACCAGCAAAAAGAGCAGATGTGCTATTCTTAACCGGCAACCCCACGGGGTATATACTGTGATATATACTGTATAGGTATATATTTTGAAATTAACTAATAATTAAAAAGTAGTTTAAGGTTTTGGCGCGAAATATATTCCCTCTGCCACAGAATATTCCCTGAATGGAGGGCGCGACAAGGGAGTGACGTCACAATCGTATAGGGAGGATAGGGGACGACTGAGAGGGGGAGGGCGCCAGATTACTGGGGTATGGGGTGCTACCTACTGCGTATCTAAGGGAAACTATAATAAAGCCTCCAATTCTGATCATTTTCCGGGGATATTTTATAATACTTTTTTTTTTCAAATCTATAACAACTTACTACGTAAGTAGATCTAAAAAGCGATGAAAGTACGCCACTGGATTGGATTCTTATTATTTTCGGACCAAAATGATTGATATTGGGATATTAACTAATAAACTATATTTCATTAGCCACAACACGGGTTCAATAAAATGTTAATTGTTGCAGGTTGTGGCAACGGAAAATATCTGAGTGTAAATCCTTCGATCGTGACAGTAGGCGCGGACAGGTGCAACCGACTGGCTGAGATTGCGAGGGAGAAAGACAATCAGGTAACACCAAGAATAATATAATACATATGTTTCTAATTTTTTTTTTTTTTATAACCTTTTCGGCAATTCATCCATTTGTGTGCACTAAAATTTACACATAACTCAATTTTTCATATACGTGTTTTGTTTTGTTGACTTTTTCGACAATTCATCCATCAGGATGCTTTGTGCCAAAAAAGGTCATATGCGTGTTGATCTAAGATAATTTATTAATCCGAAGGTGGTACTGTGCGACAACCTCTCCTTACCGTTTCGTGACGAGACGTTCGACGCCTGCCTGTCCATCGCCGTGGTGCATCACTTTGCCACCGTCGAGAGGAGGGTGCGAGCCATACGAGAGCTGGCGAGGGTGCTGCGTATTGGCGGAAGACTTGTTATATCGGTATGGGCCATGGAGCAGAGGAACAGAAAGTTCGAATCACAGGTACCCATTCGTTTGTCTGGTACAAATCTTACAATCGAACTATATAAAGTGATTGAATTCATTTACGAGTAGGAACCATCGCTTTCTATGTATAACAAGAGATTCTCGCATTTCAGGATGTTCTCGTTCCATGGCATCGGCCAGAAGCCCTGAGCACACCATCATTAGAACTGACCTCTACAACAGCTACCTCAGATGACGACATCCCTCACCCACCTTATAGTGCCTCCAATGGAGCCGATTCTGACTCCTGCAGGTACAGTATCACTTACACTATAGTATTAACTCATTGTCTAACAGTTTGCTAAAAAATAAATGATGAAATAACCACTTATTTATTTTCAGGGGAAATAGAAAGAAAAGTCGCACAAAAAATAAAGGAAAAACGATAGATCCTAATAACCCAGCAAGTTCATCTCCAAGCACTTCAAGTCTTTCATCTCCAAACGAAACTTGCTACAGCTTTGTACGAAGAGCCATCCAGAAATTGGCTGGTGGGAAAAGGTCAGTAAGGCCATGGTTCCTCGACTCCTGGAGCAATTATTCGAAAGAAGGGAAAAGGTGCAACCATGACTATGACTATGACGATTATGATGCAGAAATATTAGACTTACCTATAGAATTGAGAAGATTAGATGACGAAGATATTCCTATGAGGAGACAAACTTTTGCATGTTCTGAAACGAGCACTTTCAGTGAATTAAATGCCGGAAACAAATCTAAAAGTTTGAGTGATATTTTAGCAGCGCAACAAAAAACAATAGTAAGATCAAGATCAAGTGTTCCCAGTTTAACTACTGGAGATGACACCGAAGATTTGGAAGAAACAACAAATAAAGAAACATTGGAAGAGACGCAACAAGTAATAAAATCGAAACCAAAACTTGTTAAACAAAAAAAATCAATCAACGAGGAAGATGCGGAAGAAGATCTCGATAAGCCAACTGACATGAAAAATTTAGTAAAACAATTACCAGAGTTTAAAGTATCTGCTCAAGGTTCATCTAAAAGAGGAGGGGTCCTTAAGCAGAGTTCATTAAATGAGGAATTGATGTCAACTGAAAGATTGAGAGAAAAAGAAAAAGTTAGGAAAAATATTCAAAAACAAGCTTCCTTGAATGAAGAAGTCTTGTACAGGAGACACAAAACTTTGGATTCTCTTAGAGATTCCTTTTTTTCAACATCAGCCACAACAGCAAAAAAGTTTCAATCCTTGAAAAATGGTCTGTCACATAAGTTCAAAACATCTACCAATCAAATTGAAAAAGCGACAGTAAATAGTTTTGTAAGAATACTTCAAGGTTGGAAAAGCCACGAAATGCCTTCAAATACATCTTCAACGTTTAGTCATAATGGAAATGAAAGCAACATAGCAAATACGCCTTCGGCTGATACAAAGTCGCTAGGTTCAGATGATTCAAAGCCACATGGAGAAAGAAGGCATTCCAAAGAAGATGGTTCTGATTCATCCAAAGACAGCAGCTTACAAAGTGATACAAGTGTTGATTCCGAAGACAGTTTTGCTTCAGTAATTTTTGTGCCAAAATCAGATCCAAACGGCCTTCAGGATCCACTTTCACCAACTCCATTGTCACCTGGCCCCAGTTCTCCCAGAATGAAAATATCTTCTGTGCCTACATCTCCCAGAGTAAAAAACGCTCCTGGAGGACTTCCTTCACCTAGACTCAAACAACTACCTTTAGCTATATTTCCAGTAATACGACCGCCAGGTTCTCCAAAAGCTACACAAGCACCACCAGCAATAAGCAAAATATTAACCACGCAGATAGGTGTCAAATGTTCTATGCCAAACTTAAAGGATACATCAATCACAAACAGTAGTAATCCAAATTCTCCTCCAAAAACTGATTCCAACCAAATAGAAGCATATCTGAGAGATTCAAGCTTGGAGACAAAAGTCACTAGTAGGCCACAAGATATTATCAATTTTGATATGACACCTGATGAATCACCCTACCTAACTGAAGCAGAAGTCGAAATTGCTAACAAATCTAAAGAGCTGTTAGCCGAAATAAATAAAGACTTAGAAGAAATAAATAAACTTACAGCTGAAACAAATACCATCAAATTGAGAGTTTTGCAAGATCCTAAGCCACCTTATCCTAAAATAACATTACAAACAGTTGCTGAATTACCCGAAATTCCATCATTTAAAGGAAAGAAGGAAACAAAAGACAAGTCCCCCTCTAATGAAAATATTAATTCGAGATTGATGGACAGAAAAAGAAGGGACAGGTTAAAACAGATCAGGGAGTTGTTGAGACAACGTCCAGGATTTGCATCTACAAGTACTAGAAATATCTTTCCAATAGTTAGAAGATGCTCAACACAAGAAGGCAAAATAGAGCCTGCTGCAAAACCATTACCTCGATTATTATCTTTGGAATTATTCAACCCTGAAACAGACGACATGGATAGCGATTCTAGCGGAGTATCGTCTCCGGATTCTGTAGATAGTGTAATAAATGTGAAACCTGAAGAACAGAAATCCTCTAAAGAAAAAGGTATTTAAAAATTAACATCTAATATATATTTTATTCATTATAGACATCTCATTTGAAAACAAAATAATTTTTTTTATTGTAAAAATGAATCTGTGCTCACTCAAAGTGAACACAAATATGTACACTCTTTGACTCTTTCACAGTAAGCTACTTAAAGCTTGTGTGTGAAAGAGGAAGATGGTCGGCACCTGGGATCGAACCCACGACCTCCGAACGAAACAGTATGAAAGCCGACGTCGTAGCCGCTAGACTACCAAACACTTCAATTATATTTCTTTTGTATCTTTCAGATCCAATGTTAATGATTCCTCCTGTTATATGTGAACCAGAAGCTGATGTTTTATCTCCAAAATCCGTATCAACTTCCTGCCAAAGTCTGATAGATGCAGTGGCCGATGTAGCCCATTCATTAGATGAAACTTGTGAGGCAATCATACAATCAAGCCCAAGATCCAAGAGGAAACAATTGGAATCAACAGAATCCACCGAGACACTTTCCATTGTGCATGGAAATTCCGGCAGTTCTAGCAGCAGTAACTGGAGCCTAAACAAACTATCTCCGGGTGATTTGCGATTGTTAGAAGAAAGATCTCGTTCACATTCACACACAAGCTCCAGTGGGAGTACTTCAAGTCTCGAAAGACTTTCTCCTGGTAGAAGATCAAAAGAAAGATCACCCAAACAAGGCAGCACAAGTAATTCAACGTGGAGTTTAAATAAGCTGTCACCTATTAAACATGAAGGAAGATCTCTAGAAGATTGTTTTTCAAAATGCCGTAGAAGTCCAACCAAATTCCCATACGACTCCATGTCACTTTCTAGTTTAGAAGGTGACAAAAATCTGATTAAATCAGACAGTTTTTCACGTTTAAATGCAAATGAAAAACTTATACCTTGTAAATCTGATATTGTTATGGCCAATGAAGAAGAAAAAGATTGGAACAATGAATGTAAACACCATTTAAGAGAATTTGCAGAAAAACTTAGTGAAAAACTTCTCCACGAAATCGATCAATATTCCAAACGTCTGTCGGAGGAAGATTTTGATGTGTGTGAAGGGAAACCAAATAGAAGCAAAAGAGACAGCACTGGTGAAAAGAAATGTCAGGAAGTATTGAATAATTTGTCTGACGAGTTACAGAAACTTGAAAAGTTGGATGAAGAAATCATAATGCAACCAAATTTACCATACAGTACCGAGTTTTCCAAGTGTACATGTAAAGTTAAAAACTTCAAAAGTTCTGGTGTTTCATCAAGTGAAATTAGCGACAATAATGTAAATACCATTAAATTAAGTAAAAAGCATAAATTTTCTAAGCTTGTTAAAAATCCCTCATTAGATGGGGCTAGTATGGACAATTTATTAAATAATAATGAAAAAACAATGAACGATGTGCCAAATAAATGCAGTGAATCTTCAGTCTTAAACGTTGTTACTAGTGAAAGAGAGAGTAACGTGCCTTCTGTCAATATTATTGAGTCCAATGGTAATCCAGAAATCACAGTGGATACAAATCAAGAAGAAACTACTAAACCAAACATATCCACCTCCTTAGAGTCTGGGTATTCCATCGAATCTGAAATCAGTATAGAATCCTTTCAGGCTGAACAAAGATCTTCTCTGAAGGTAGGCCAGTCCACTGATTCTAGTGAAATAGATAAAATGGAAATCAGTCCAGAATCCATAACTCCGAGATCTTCAGCTGGTATGGCTGTGCTGAAACCTGGCTTCTCTGTAGAATCCAGTGACGCAGGAGACATATCAGGATCTGGCAGTGACTGGAGTAGAAGGGATACAAACAGTGTTAGTAAAACAGATTGTGGTGGGAGTACAGCATCATTAGGCAGGGCTAGTACAGCTTCTTTGGCTTCATGTAGTGATTGGTCAAAGGAACGTAAAGTTGCTGATGGTAGATCATCTTCAGAAGAAACGGCTCCAGGGAGAAGTCCATTATTAAGACAAAAGGCTGAAGACACATTAAACATTGATAGACCTAGTTTGCAAGCATCTCTAAGTGATACATCTCAGGATAGTTTGCCCTCAGATAATGGTGGAGGGGCTATGACGTTTCACAGGTATTACCATGTATTCAAGGAAGGAGAACTGGATCAACTCATCGAGAAGTATGTGGAGAACCTGCATATTATATCTTCATATTATGATCACGCCAGTTGGTGTGTTGTAGCTGAGAAAGTACAGGTATGGACAATATAATTGGTTCAGTGATAAAATCGGTCAAATGTTAGATCAGCCTACTGCAGTAGCCTAGTTGTTTGTCAACTTGTTTGTCACACGAATGCCAGTGAATTGTGGCTGTGGACAATATGTACATTGCGAATACAAGACTGTGGGTGTCACTCCATATAATGAAATATTATGATATTTGCGATAGATTTTCATAGACAAAAGATTTTTGTTTTACCAAGGTATTACTAAATTTGCATATTATATACAATGTTTTCTTTGCTATAACTTTGTAAATTTGTTTTTAATATTTGACACATTAAAATGATTATTTGTTAGGTAGGTACATATGTTTTTTTTTTAATAATTAATGATATTTGACTTGTATTTATTAGAATAGAAACACATATTCATCACACATTATATTATTATAATAAGTACCTACATTCAATTTTATTTTAATTTTAAAAAATGTGATATTTTTATGTTTTTAAATATAAATGAGTATACTATAACATAATTATAAAACTACAATATTCTAGGTCACATAACATACATACAGACATAATGTTATATAAATGATAGCAGTCAATGATAATTACCAAATGTTAGAGCTTTTGATATCGGCATAATATTTAAGGAAATACATTTCCCTCAACTAAAGAGCTTTAAATATATTAAAAAAAAAACAAATCCTTGGCTCAAACTTTTAATATTATAATTTAATATTTCATAGGACTAATATAATATTTAAATAATAAGGAATATCGCAATGGATCTTTAAAATAAGACTCTGTTCATATTTTTCGCCACTCCTCAATTCTTAACAATTATTATGACATAATTTCAAAAGCAAGCAAACAAAATGTCAAAACCCATGTAAGACGTAATACACACAAAACATAAGTTAATGAATTCCAACTATATGAAACTTCTATTTATGCAACACCAAAAAATATCTCAACTTTCTAATTTTTTCTGGTGTAAACACTTCAAATCAGCATAACGATAACTGGCTAAAAGTACACAATGATATAAAATCATGCCTGGCTATTCCTGTGACACAAAAAGTCATCAGTTTATACAATATAATATACAGCGCACATTCTATATCTTTCAAAGTGATACTTTGGACATCTTTGCACTAAACAATATACTAGCACAAGGTTTAAAATCCATTTACACCATGAGTAACAAAACAGAATCAACTGCCTAATCAAATTGATCATTTCAGTTTTTTTTTTCTATCAACAGTTTATTTGTTATTTTCATATAAATCGGCAATATATAATACTCTCTTAACCTTAAAAATATTACTTCTAAGTAGGTACTTCAATCTAAAACTGTTATGAATAAAATAACTTATGAAGCGCATACCAACATTATGATGGCCTTAACAAGCGATATTCACCTTTATAAAATCTTATAACTGTGATTAAAATTGTCTATATTGTATATGAATATTGTACTGAAGAATCAAGTAACTGTAGTATATTAATATTCAATTTAGTTATTCTAGAACCAGCAGGGTTATTCACGAAAAAGTTTAAGTTTAGAACTAGTCAAATACATATTTGAAACTTAAGGGTGCTTTACAACTTAACACCCATTTTTTGCACTTTCACTTAATGATTCCGCGAGTCTTCAACATATGAAACTGAAATTTATGTCTTATCGTAGAATGAACTTTGATTAAATACTTTAGGATATTTTTTGAGCAATATTCTTTTCGAAAATGTAACAACTACTCTAACAATTCATTACTGATGTTCGACCACGGGCTTACGACCGTCTTCTACTGTTATTTCGAAGGCTGGCTTAGTGCGATCACTTTACATTAACAACATTCGCCATTAGGTGGTATTGTTTAAGTTTTCGAAACTCCTAATCATGAGAATTCTCGACATGTTCAACATGTCGAAAAATCCCATTTATAACAAGTAGATAATCAATAATTATTAATGAAATATAGAGAAAAAAGTTGGAAATTATTGAGAACAAGAATTGAGAACAATATTCTTTTTATCCGGAAGGGCTCTCAAATATTTCTTGTTCCGTAAGTCAAAAAATTTAATATTTTATAGAAACTTAAGATGGGGAAAATGTGAAGATTAATTGTAATAATAATTGGAATTTATCTCATTTACCTAAAAATATGTTTAATAATAATTGGAATTTATCTCATTTACCTAAAAATATGTTTTTTTTTGTGTTATAATGCACCTTAAGTTGGAACTAAACTTTTTCTTAAATACCCCTGCAGTTTATATATGGATTATTTATTATTTGACGTGTAATTTTGCCTACTGTTGAATTATTATAACATATACTTACTTACTTATAAAACTGTTAAACAGAAGGTGCTGAATGAGAAATTCATATTTTGTTGTCATGGAAGTGTGTAGAATTCATATCTTTGACTTGGAAATATAATTTCGAGTAGAAAAATTTTAATAAAGAATTAGCAACTTGTTAGCGTTTTCATACAAATTTTTACTTACCAATAACTTGTAATAATAATAAACATATTGTAAATATTAAAATATAATAAATTATTTAATGTATTTATTTATAATAATAATTAATATGATAGTAAATTATATACTACAATCTTGTAACAGTTATGTAGCTATCATGTAAAAATGTTTTAACGGGACACAAATACATATGAAATATTTAAAATAAACATTGTACTATTTATTATTGTATTTTATAAGACAATGACTCCGTAAACTTAGTATCACCAAATCCCAAGCCTATCTACTTCATTTTGAAGTTCTCAGTAACCTGGCGGGAGGCGGTTATGACGCCAGCATTCGTACTGGAAGTACAGGGTTCAATACCAGGTGCCGAACATCTTCATCTTACTGTGAAAGAGTCAGAGTGTATTTGTGTTCACTTTGGGTGAACGCAGATTCATTTTTATATAAAAAAAAAAATCCAAATTCTCACAAACAAAAAAAGCATCCTTGTTGTGACAGGTAGGAACATGTTGTATGGAAAAATGAAATTTTTGATTTTTTTCTGTTTACCTCGCAATTTTTTCACTACTATTTATAAATAAACCTGAGATTATAGAAATATTCAAAACTAAAATTAGACAAATTGGTCCTTATTATTTAGTGACAACAGCAGCCCTATTCACGAAAAAGTTTGAATCGAACTTCGAACTAAACTTAGACTTAAACTTTTCTAAATATCTAGTCATATAAGTAGTCTGTGATCTGTCAGATTTACTACCTGTCAGATTTACTCCGACTTTTCCAACTTTATTCATATTAAAATAATATTATTACAAATAAACACGCATATATGTGGCTTGTAAATACGGAATAAATCAATTATAATGAACTAAAAATATGGTAACTGTGTGAACATCGTTGTTTATAGTTCACATTATGTATGAAGACAGTCTATCTATGATGAGATTCTAAATTTTTCTTCTCTTATCTAAATAAAAAATCGGCCTAACATCATCAAACAATGTTAGTGCTGAGCAATAAAAAATCAAATCAGAGGTTCAATATTACCAAGAAAACATTGTTCCATTCATACAATCTTAATGACGAAGTAATATTTTGTGAGTTTAGCAATGCGAGTCACAGATTACAAAGATATAATAAAAGAGGTGATGACACCTATTCTCTACCATACACATTGTGTTTGAAGGATGTGTTTAAAATAAAATTTCAATATTTCTAAATGCACATATTTTAATACATAATATTCAGATCATAATTATAGTACATACAGAAAATATTATTCATAAATCTAGATAAGAAAATTAAAGAGTAAAATTTGTGATACTCTATGAGTTTGAATACTCGCTACTTTATGATTAGTAATTCTCAGGTTGGTTTTTTAGTTGGGTTACAATTTATTTTAATTTTCAGCACTAAGTGGTAAAAAAGTTACAATAATTCATAGAGTCCCGACAACTGACCAAAAACCAGGAACATAAAATTTGCTATTGAAACAGAAGAATTATTATCTTTGAAGAATTGTGGTAGTGCTAGACTAGAGGAGGTGGACATCTGTTTGTGATGTTTAATGACTGTAGGTCAAGAGAGCGCAGTTCTTCCTTCTGTCAGGATTAAGTAAGCATAAATATTATATTGAATATGAAATCAGGATCTTTAACACCCTCAACTATTGACGACAATATTATATCTAGTACGCATGATATTATAATGAGTTAAGTGGCAGCACTATCTCACATTACACAAAGTAAGCTGCCAACTGCGCCATCTTGTCTTTGGGCGGTTTGGCTTTGTGCTTGTGTTTGGGTCGTCCTCTAGCACCACTCCTTCCTCTGTTGGATGACACGGGTCCTCCCACTCGGGCGCCGATTGCTCTCTGCATTTCCACCTACAGATATAAAATAATATAAAACATCTCCCTTATATAAATAAATCTATCAACTGTGTATAATACACAGTACACTTACCAAGGGTGTGAATGCTGGCTCACAAAATACACAACCAGTCATTTCAGATTGTCCTTTAGGCAACTTGGTCTTGTCAAGTTTATATTCCACAAACACTAGCTGGGCACCACAATCACAAGCAGTGTCCTCAACAACCAACTTGGTGGCTTCTTCGAACACTTGAATAATTACATCACATCTAAAATAAAATAGGTATATGGTTATTAGAAATATCCAACATATCTAGAGAAATTCTTTAAAAGTTTAAGAAAATGTAGGCAATATCATACATCAACCATGAATACTTGGAATGGTTAACACCTGTTATGCCAGGTATTTCTCTAGGCCACAAGTAACAATCATATGGATGTTACAAAAAATATGTAAAAATACAGATTTTAACATATTAGTTATGAGGCCAAATATTAGAGAAAGATTCTAGTGAGATAGCTGTACAAACCTATTGCATCCAAGTTTCCATTTAGGAGCTGCACTGGGATCTAGAACCAGAACACCTCCCTCGCACTTGACACAAGAGGAGACCCCTAATGAGTTGACACTGTGTATGCATGTAGGATGTGTGCATGAATTGCAACCAAATCCTTTCTTCATATCTCTGAATGGGGGATGGTTGTAACAATATGGACAAAATGGGAAACTTCTTCCTTTAGTACCAGCTGACCAAGATAATAGCTCGAAATCGTCAAGCGGACACTTGAGTTCTTTATATATTCTCACAGTACCATTCTGTGGCAGACTGTAGGTGTCATTACAGTGGGGACAATGCAGACGAGCTGGTTTGGACTGAATGTACTTCATATACCTGCGGCACTTACCACACCTTGAATGGGCTTTACCGCTAGCACTAAGAGGAGAAAATGACACTTCAAATAGCTGATCCATAGCTTCTATGTTCAAAACAAAATGCAGAAATTTCCTTCGAAATATCTCTGTGGTATGACGAAGCACATCTCGAAAATCCGCTTTGCCGTGAGCTATAAGATTTAACTGTTCCTCCACAGCAGATCTCATTGTTGGTAAGATCAAATCTGGATCTATTTCTTGATAGCCATGTACCAAAACAATTCCTAATGTGGTGGGAATCAGTTTTCTACCACTGACAACATTCACGTAATTTCTTTGTGAGATGTTATTTATATGAACAGGAATAGAAGCGTCTGTTCCGATACCATGCTTTTCCATCAGTGTGATAAGTTCAGCTTCCGTGAGGTAATCAGGTGGTGAAGTTTGACACTCGACTAGCCGACTATCATGTATTTGTATGCTGTAGCCTAACTGCAAATCTGGGACGTATTCGTTTTTGCCAAAAGCCTGAAAATTACATTAGATTGAATTATAAAACATAACTATTCTTTTCTTTGGAATTAGCAATGAATCTGCACAGCTCGAGGTATGCTAGTTATTTCGTCAAGTAGCTAGTAGCTAAAATGTCTGAACAAAAAATTTTTTGTTGAGTATTTTGGTAAATTAATGAGTCCAGTCAATTCATATTGTTTATATATTTTTAGTCTAAACCCTTTCACTCCTTAGTGCACTAAACAAGACAGCAGCCTTACAAGTTAAGTGACTTCAGCTCAAAGATTTTGAAAAAATCAAACACAAACATTGAAAATTGTGACAAAATAATGCTCACCTGCCAATGCATGACTTGGGTGTAACCAGGATCCAGTAGAGTATTGCCATTATAGGTGAATATTTCAGATCCAACAGAGAATGTAAGAGTGGTTGACAGATACGTGCAATCCTTAGAAAGAGTAGCTATGAAATGTCTGGTTATATAGTCGTATATCCTCCACATATCACTGTCCATGTCCGCTTCACCTTAAACACGTTATGTAAAATGCAACATATTGGTCAGTAATTCAGAGGTGCTGAGGAAAGCTATTCTAATGTAATGAACAATTGTTAAAAATTATCAAAATCTTTTTCCAAAGCATGGTATTCAAAGGGAAAAATATTAAATTCTCAAACAGATTTCATGGAGAAATAAATTTGAGAGCTTGGTATAAGGCAAATATCTTGGTTACATAATGATATGTCAATGGAGACATTTAAAAAAATAATAATAAAAGCCCACAATACATTTAAAATTAACTTACTTGCAGCTTTCATAGGCGTAATTGGAGGATGGTCACCAGCATCTGTCCCTTTTTTTGGTTTATTAATTCCATCACCCAACAATGCCTTAACATCGGCTCCCCATTTAGGTGAATTCTGCTGTTGCTTCAAAGTTCCACTAAAATCAAGAAAGAACAAATAGTTGTAAGTTTCTGTCTGTTGACCCATTCTGACCCTATTAAATATTAAAAGATTTTATTTAAAGAATCACTTCAACTAAAACTAAAACTTTAAAATGACAATTCTTTTTTATTTGTTGGCTTAATGGTTATGCTTCTTCTTTAGTTTAGTTTTTGAAGAATGCGAAATGTGCTGAACTGCCAAGAAATTAGCACACCTACATTGAAGGAAACTCTTTTTAGATAATCTTGTCGGAATTTCTTTTATTAGATTTGGTGAAATATAACATACTTAATTAACAAATTCAATGTTAAAACTTCTTTCATCATTGTTTGACAAAATATCGCAAGCGCGATGCGTTAATCTGTTAGCACTTAGTGGCCATTTTGTAAGTACTGCCTTTAGTGTCGTTAAAATAATACATATTTAATTTAATAATACTAGCCTTGTGTCATGATGGGTTAAAAATTGTTGATTTTCTGAATTAGCACTATGTAGATATACTCACACCAAATCAAAATTTTCAGAATAGGAGGTGGTTTCAGTCCTCGGGTAGGAGATGTATCCTTGTGTATAGAGCCTCTCGGCTACCTGCATAGCGTGGTGAGGCCCCATTCCTAGTCCGGAAGAGGCCACTCGCATCAGCTCAACGGTATTTAAAGCTATTGGACGAGGCTTCACCTTCTCTTTTGTAGTTATATTTGTTATACTGTGAGACATAAATCAATCAGAAATATTTCCTTACCCCAAAATACGTGTGTACACCATTTAAAAAATTAAAGTAAATTGTTATTAACTCTAACAAAGTATGTTATTCATTTCAGCACTAACATTAGATTTCACTGGTGTACAGCGGATGACAATGGTTAATTAATTGAATTTTTGATAAATACTGTATAAAAATAAAATTGCTTTGAATTTTAACTTAGAAACATGCTTTTTTATAAAAGTTGTGTATATAAATAAAAATGTCTATACAGGGTGACTGGTAATTCGATACATTCCTTGAAAGGGGTTATACTAAAGCAAATTTGCAACAATTTTGTTTCCATTAACCAAGGGTCAAATGCCAGTGGTTTTCGAGTTATTTATCTTTTTAGAGTTTTTTTTTCAATTTTCCAACTTTTGACCTAAAATTGAAAATTGTGAACAAAGTAATCCGTTTAGAAAAGTAAAAATACACTTTTCCAATAGCTGAAGAATAAAGTAATGGTTGAAAGAAACAATCAAGAAGAAAATTTTAGAAACCTCAGAAATACAAAGTTTTAAAATCACAAGTCAGTTTTTTTCATTTTTAATTTCGATTTTTCTTTTCGATTAGCCAAAACTGTAATAAAGTGGAAAACATTTATATCTTTTCGGAAAGCTTATTAATTGGGGAAGTTTTTGCTGTATTTTGTATGCCAAGTATAGAATACTTTTTTCGAGTAACCACCTTAAAAAAATCGAAATTAAAAATGAAAAAAACTGACTTGTGATTTTAAAACGTTGTATTTCTGAGGTTTTTGAAATTTTCTTCTTGATTGTTTCTTTCAATCATTCCTTTATTCTACAGCTATTGGAAAAGTGTACTTTTACTTTCCTAAATGGATTACTTTGTTCACAATTTTCAATTTTAGGTCAAAGTTGGAAAATTGGATAAAACTCTAAAAAGTTAAATAACTCGAAAACCACTGGCATTTGACCCCTGGTTAATGGGAACAAAATTGTTGCAAATTTGCTCTAGTATAACCCCTTTCAAGGAATGTATCGAATTACCAGTCACCCTGTATAGATCTCAATGATGCCTCCCGTCTTGAGACTTAAAAATTTTTTTGGAACACTAACTTGTATGAGCAAGTTTTACTCACATAGCTTCAGTATGTTCTTTAACGCACGCCAAAAACGTTGATGCAACATCCTTCTCAAAACACCTCACTCTTTGCCAATTCAGTGGTAGCTCTCTGCCTTCCACAGTTCGAACAGTGACACCAACAACCCAATACATTTCAGGTTTAAAGGTCTGAATTTCATCATGCCTCGCTACACAGAATCCTAAAGTTGGTGTTTGACACGGCCCATAAGAGATGAGGGATACATCCAAGTCACCATAGCGGCCTAAAAACATATAAAATTTTTAATTATTATTGGACAAATAAAATTTAAAAATTTATTGTGATTCTATGTAAAAAATGTTGAAAATTCAAAAAAGAATTTCTATATTATTCCATATATTGACGGCTATTCTGAAATGAAAAACAGACGATTGAGTTGCGTCGTATCCAATTTTTATTGAGACTTTTGACATTTCTCTATTCTGAAAATGTTTTATCCAATACATTAGTTATGTAACTACTGGCAACCGATTAAGTTCTAAGCAAGAGCTTCTTGAGTTGAGTTGAAACGTGAATTTGAGAATACCAGTCAATATCTAAATCTATGGTTAGAAGTGATTTTATTTAGACCCACCCAGTTGAAAGTATTACCATAGGCAAAATAGTAGGCAACTTTCAGAAGAATGTTTGTTGTGGGCTGCCACTTAGATAATAAAAATGTTATGAATGTGTGGTTGAAATTAGCTGGAAGTGCAACTTTTTTTGCACCATTCAAACTCTGCTCTTTCCTTGTTTACCCTTTCTATCATAGAAAAGCAACAGGACAATATAGTGAGTCAGTATCATAGTAGAACATATAACCAGTTATATATCTTAAATGGATTTAATTTTGAAACAGTACATGCAATAAGACTAATACAGATTGAAACAGTCCTGTATGTAACAGCAACTAATATCAGTACCTTGGAAAAATTTCGTTTGGAATCTAGTAAATGCACAACCAATGCGCAAGTCTAATTCTTGCCTAGCATCCACGCTCTTAGCCTCGTTTTCATTTGGTCTTCCAAGATTTAACATTGCAGCTTTTATATCTTTTTCTGTTATGGCAGAAAATTTGGCTCGAAATGTTACATGTTGAGAATATACATCTCCGATAATAGTTGATTGGACAGCATGCATCACCTATGGGTTGAAATTTTTTCAGTTTTTCACTATTCAATGTTCTTTTCATTTATCAAAAAGGGTATTAATTACTTCAAAAATAATATATGAAAGCAGAATATTTTAATAACAACTATAATTGAAGTTAGTGCAGTGGAATTCGGATAGAACGACTTTGTCTATAACGGCCAACTGTTTTTAGCGACGTAATTGCAAACACAAGTTAGGTTTCATTAAGACGTCGTATGAAAGGATATCCGTATATTACGACTTCGGTTTAAGCGACCTAATTTCATAATAAATCGTCCGGTTAAAAAGGCGCGCACTGTTTCATCACATCCTTGGCCTTGCGCAAAAACAATACCTGCCGCCCCGCCCCACATCCCGTTTTCTCCCTCGATCCTCTGACCAGCATCACCCCTATTGGCGCGCAAAAATCACTCTCTGTTTTATTCTTCTGTTAGTCAGGGTTGTGCGCTACAATGTCTTCCGGGAAGCAAAAATCTTTTACAATCGAAAAAAATATTACACCGTTTAGATGCGGGTGAATCAAACATTTCTCTTGCTAAGGAATTTGGTGTGTCCCATTCTTACAACTTAGGAATCTTAGGATACAATTGTTATACCTAATACATTTAAAAAAAGTAAAAAAAAAACATGTCAAATTATACAGTCGCTTTGTACGTCGTCCGTTTAGTACGACGAAATCTCGTCGGTCCCTTGAGGGTCCCTCTATCCGGATTCTACTGTATATTTTTTGGTAAAAAAAGTAATAGAATTTTTTAGTGAAGAAACGTAGAACTAATAATTTGTGAAATTAATAATGTAGCTAACCTCAAAACATATATTTTCCCCTTCTTTGTCACAATCTAACCATAAAATGAGATAATCACAATTTTTGGCTTCTTGAGCTAAAGTAGCTGGGATTCTCATTTTAGGCACAGCCTCTTTCTTTTCGGTAGGGCAACCAAATAATTCTACGGGATCAACACGATCCCAATTATTGTATTTACCAGGAAAATCTAAACTCATAACATGTCCACAAACTGAAGTCATTTTAAACCTGACAGTCTCATTTCTAAACTGGCCAGTCCACTCGTGGACGGGACATGAATTATTGAAACTTTTATTAGTAGTATTACGTCCATTACTTAGAATATTCGCTAAAGAAGCCGCCAATGACGGCTTCTCAGCAACCATCAAAGCGGTTTTCATTTTATACAAGACTAAACTCACTGATATAATAAATACTTATAAGTTAATGATTTTTTTTTACAAATAACTGTAAATATATCATTCTGTTAATGATTCGCTATTTAACGAACATTGCAAATTATTATTTTAATTCATGAAAGTTTGCTAATTTACGCCGACGTACAATATTTTATTCTGACATTTATCAAATCATAGAAATTTAGATGGCCTCCAGACCATAGAGTATAATAATACTTACTTAAAAGCTCCAGACTATAGAAATCTGTGCAGCAAATAAGGTATTTGACTAATTTCCAGAAACCGTTTTAAATTATTCTACGATACATTATAAGCACATTCTCTTTATATTTTCTGAAGATATGCCATATTTTATATGAAAATCATGTTTAAGGTTTAAATATCCAAAAACGCGCGTAAAACTCTGTCTTGTATAATGGCGCTGGTCACGTGGTGCATTTTACGTCACACTTCTGTATTGGTATGAGGTTGATGACTATCATTTACCATGGGGTGACGTCACCTTGACGTCACGGGGACCACAACTAATCACAAGGCGTTTTCATCGGTGACTAGTTCCATAAAAATATTTGGATTTTTATTACGTGTTTTTATAAAAAATAAGCCTATTTAAGTTGTAAAATAAAAGAAATAAGCTTTCTTGGGCCATTTTCAAACAGGATGACCACAATCTGTATCTTATTTTTCATAGTGTCAAATACCCTATTGCTCGTCAATCTACAGGATATTTTATTTTCCAGCACTCGCACCTTTACAAAATCGAAATGGGCCTCTATTACATTAGCTAGTAGACCCAAATTGAATTTCTTTTTAGATATATTCATTTTATAATAAAATAATTAAATACCGATCACGGGCTTGCAAAAAAGGTGTGCAATCAAAATATATGGTCTTAAGTCCATATTTGATATTTATTAATATTTAATTTATGGAGAGTAATCGGAATACAAAAGAATTTAATGTATTTTTAAGAATCTCTGCTGGGAGAAAGTAGCATCAACATCCTACGAACTTAGAGGTGATAGGCCAAATAAAAAAAGAAGAAAAGAAAAGTTTGACGTTTAATCTATGTTTTCTCGAATCGTTCTTTCGAAACATGGCGCCGCGAAATGTTTTTGGGATGATTGGAAATTCAACACTAGGGCTCTTAAAAGTCAGAAATTTTACAAAGTTATCTCGACATTTTGTTCACAAATGTAAAGGATGTGAAAGGGTATATAATTTTCCTTCCATCTGCGGTGTTGTCAATACAAAAAATATTTTCAAATGTAAGTGTGCTTTAACTTCATATTACATCATTTGTTTAATTCTGAATAACAATATTTATTTCTCAACTTGTGTCGTCAAACTTAACCAGTTTCGGGGACACTTCTTAATTTTTTACACAATTCTGTGATAACAAATTTTTACAATTCTAGATTCCTCATTTCTAACCTCCTTTCTTTTTTCAGATGGATGTGATGGTCATAGACATTTTCATTCTTCAAATATTAATCATGGCCGTGATTATTATCAGATTCTTGGTGTATCAAAAAACTGTTCGACGAAAGATATTAAGAAGGCTTATTATCAACTAGCCAAAAAATACCATCCTGACACAAATAAATCTGATCCAAATGCTGCAAAAAAGTTTCAGGAAGTCTCGGAAGCGTATGAGGTTCAATTTTGAAAATGTTCTTCTAATATTACGAAGTCTTGAAATGTTAACTACAGTAGAACCTCTCTTAACGAGCATAGGTGATCCCAAATTCATTTAATAAAAATGATGTAATTTTTATCTAGAAAACTGTCCATATACATTTGTTTTTTCTGACACTGAAATTTAGCAAAAATTTGTCACAGCATATCATTGATTAAATTTGCCATCTCCTACTTACTTACTTAATGAGTCCGATCACCCACTCCACTCAAATACTCGGCAGCTGCAACAGCATTGTCATTACCAATGATAAGGTCTTGAGTATCACACCTCACAGGCATATTATCTCGGCAAGCGAGGAGGTGTTCGTCATTTTGAGTCTCACCGCAGCTACAGGAGACATCCTCTTCCACACTAAAACCCCACCTGTGCATGTTTTCCTTGCATCTGGTGACACCCACTCGCAATCTGTTGAGTGTCTTCCAGGTTGGGTAAGGTAGTTGGTGTCCCGGTCCCAAGCTTTCCGACAGTTCTAGCTGGCTTCCATTATACTGTGTGTGCCAGAGATCTTTCCTTGCCTTGTCCGGTGGTAGTTTTAGGGGAGATGTTGTTCTCAGGAAGCTATCTCCTAATTATGTTGAAGAGTTTTAATGATTAAGTATGGCTGTCTTCTTGTGAGTTTTAGTCAAGGACATATTTTCAAAGGTAATTAAGTATACTTGACAAATTTTGAAAAAAGGTTGAGTAGAACGAGCACTTAACAACTGGCACGGAAGTTCCGGCTCACGAGTAAATGTCGTGTAAATGAGTCATGACTTCCCTTTCTCTTAAACTAAAATATTGTGCTCGTTATGCGGAATGTATCATTAACGGCCGGTTTCAAAAAAAGCGACTAAAGAACTCTTTAGCTAAAGGAGACTGTAAAATTTTAAAATCTCCTTTAGGTACGCCTTTCATAAAAAAAATATTTGAAAGTTGGTAGCAGTTGATAATGTAACCATGGAAATCTATGGAAAACATAGGTTGTTTACTAATATTTTCGCGGAATTTCTGTAAATCTATCAATTTCGTTTCTCAATAAAGCATCAATGTGTCGTTATTGTTGTTAATTTATTGTTATGGTTTATGACTTGGTAAATGAAATCAGTAAACAATAATATTCTTCCCGTTTTGCCATGTTTTCCAACCTAATTTGATTATTTTTGTCCACAGTGTCACCGTATACAAATATTCATCATTTGTGACAGTTAAAGCGCCATGATATTTTCTATGAACTCCAGTGTTAAAAGATTGAACTATACTAAAGTCGATTTTAGTGCCAAGTCGGGTTTAAAATGTCATTTTGTTGTTATGAAACGCGTTATTTTTTAAAGGAAGCTTAGTCTCCTTTATTTTTTATGAAACCGGCTGTAAAGGAGCAACTATGGTACATTTTTTTCGCTCGTTGAGACAGGTTGCATTGTAGTCTATTTTCATTTTCTATGCTTTATCAAGGATATCAAAAATACCTTAAATTTGTGTGCAGGTATTGTCTGATGATACAAAGCGCAAGGAATATGACACGTACGGTGCAACCTCAGAACAAATGGGTATGGGCGGCGGGCCAAGGGGTGGTGCCCATGGTTTTGCGGAATCATGGAATTTCAAAAGTAACATAGATCCCGAAGAACTTTTTAGAAAAATTTTTGGCGACGCGGGCTTTCGAACTGGAAATCCTTCATTTGATGACTTTGCTGAGAGTAATTTTGGTTTTGGAGCATCACAAGAGGTATTTATTTATATTTATCCATATTTAAGTCTTGTTGTAAATATCAATTACTTTACAAATCCTGGGACACTAACATCGAATTATATGCACAACTTATTATAAGTGACATCTCCTCAAAGCGTCTATGAACAACAAACCACTTATTCACCTATTAGTTTAATATGCAAAGTTTGAATGTTAAAAAAATGTTTCTAAAGCTCGAAAAAAATTCCATCAAAAATCTGCGTACCAATATTTTTAATGTCAGGTAAACAATAATTTTGTTATAGAATTTTTCATAGATGGCGTTGACGTCGCAGGAAATCCGTTCCATACTAAACTTTAATATTATATTTTATATTATTTCTTGTGCAATTTTCAACTTTTTAATAGTTATTCTGTTATCCGGAGTATAGAAGAATCCAATAAACCAAATATTGTAAGAATCTGTTCAGCTGATCTCGAGTTATCTAACCCGACTTTTATATCTTTCTATATACTTTTTTTGGGATATTTTCACTTAGTTACCTTTTTGAAAGTGTCTAAAAAGTACAAATTATAAAAGTTTCTTTCCCGCTTGACATCATAACTAATTTTAAAACAACAAAATGGAATGACAACAGTTGGAATAAATTATAATACCTAATATAGTTTTAATGGACACTTATCTTATTGTTTTATGTCTCATTATATTATATTGGTTTTGTGAGTAGAATTGCAGATAATTATATTGGTTGGTACCTACACGTAATTGACCGCTCCTTGTTGTGTATTTTAGGTAGTATTAAATTTAAGGTTCACGGAAGCAGCACGAGGTGTAAATAAAGATGTGAATGTAAATGTGGTGGATACATGCGTCAAGTGTCATGGCTCCAGATGTGAACCAGGCACCAAGGCTGTCAGGTGTAACTACTGCAACGGCACAGGAATGGAAACCATCTCCACAGGTACTCCCATTGTCTTATCACTGCAAAACTATGTTATTCGTATTATTTTCTTTGGTACCAACCCATATCCTCCCAATAGATCATAATTTCTCTCATTTAGTTGTTACTTGCTACAGAATTTCATTCTAAACAATTTGGTGTATTACAATAAATTTTGTTACAATTTGGACTATCTACAAGTAGTCCAATTTTGTGGGCACTTAAATTTACACATGAGTCATTTTTGGGCTATGCACTGAAATTGCCCATCTCTGGAAATTTTCTCTCATGTGACTAACTAATGAATGCTGTTGGAAACGTTAAAAAAGTCTTAAGACATTTTTACTTGTTTACCTACTGCCTTTGTGATCCATTTATATATCAGTGTTAGCAATACAAAAAAAAATATGTGCACATTCATTCGGAGCTCAAAAACAAAATTCAATATAATCCAAATAAAAACACAACATAGTAGGTACAAAAAGTCAAAATATTTACATAACTATTTCCGTGTCGCTACAGGGTGGCAGATAAAAATGGACCTCCATTGTTTTTTCTTTGTTGCCTGCTGCAGTGAGTTGAATTTAATCTATTGTTTTATTTCAGGTCCATTTGTGATGCGATCTACATGTCGCTACTGTAACGGCACCCGTATGTTTATCAAATATCCTTGCGGAGAATGTGAGGGGAAAGGACAATCTGTAAGTTCAGCTGTTATTTTCTCCTATGTACATAATCAATATGACTGATGTTATTTTCTTACTACTTTATTGTTCCATTTAATTACATAGGTGCAAAGAAAGAAAATCACTGTGCCAGTCCCTGCTGGGGTGGAGGACGGCCAAACAGTTAGAATGTCTGTCGGCACCACCAACAAGGAAATATTTGTCACTTTTAGAGTTGAAAAATCTAAATACTTCAAGAGAGATGGCCCAGATGTCCACACTGATTGCACGGTAAGTCGTTTGTTTAAGGCGCCCATTTAGTAAATATGGTGAAATGTTAAATTTTTCGACAAGTTTGAGGCTCTTCATCTCAAAACTCAGTGAGGCTGTGAACATTTCGATTTGAAAAAATACATTAACAAATATTAATTAGCAATACTAGCTTGCACCTACATTTCTTTTATTTCTCTTCTTTTGATATCAAAATACACTATATGAAGTGGATTTTTTGCTCATAAAGACTGCTAAAATCTATATTCATGCGATAAATAAAAAATATATAATAATTAACCTGTTAACCGGGGAGTTCCCATTCTAATTACGCAACATGTAACGGGCGCGTATTCTTTCACTAGGACGTGTCAACACGCCACGCTCGGATAACGTCATTTCATAGTACTGTTTTTTTTTATTTATACTTAAAATAAATAAAAAACTATGAAATATATATTTTATCGTAATTGATATGTATAAAATACAATGGAAAAAAGAAAATTTCTACGAATACAAAAAGATACCAACTATAATTCATCATCGCTGATATCGCTCTCATTCATTTTGATGGACACTGAAATAAAGATATTTTTTAAATAAAAGGTTGGACATACAAATAATATATAATAGGAAATATTTTTATAGCCATTGAATGTATTTAAATAAACAAATAAAAAAATACGTAAGTAAGTATAAGTACGTACCCGTCACTGGTCACACAACACAACCCACCGCTCGCAACAGCGAAATGAAACTGACTCCATCCACGTATTAAATTCATGTCGAGACCCGTATGAATGACGTATTACTATAGTTGTTAGAAAATATAAGTCCCGCACGTTCCAGGGCGCAACCTTATTTTCAAGGACGTATTCATATGGCATACCCGTACCCGATAATTTTTACGTATGACATATTTATACGTTCTACCCGGTTAACAGGTTAATTTTTGTCTTAACAATTAGCAGACAATAAACCTATATCCTTAGTTCGGCTTTTCAGCCATGGCAGAGGGGACATGTCCTCTGTCTTCGAAATTTTCGATAAATATTGAAGAAATGTTAATAATTTGTCTCTCTAAAATGTTGCCATGGCGTTAGCTGACTCTCTAAATGAAAACTGTAACTTTTTGTGATAGGTTTCTGTGGCGCAAGCAATTCTTGGAGGTGCTGTAAGGATACAAGGGTTATACGAAGACCACACAATACAGGTATTTCAACTGCTATAATAATATAACCATCATTGAATAAAAAACATAATTTAAATATAAACAAACCTGGTTAAAAGGATTATCATTATGATATAAATAAAAGGTACCTCCTGAAATAATTGTGTTTCGGGTGGAAACAAAATTCAAATATTTTTTTACACTTAACCGACTTGTTACGGATATAACTTTCATCGTAATATCACTGTGGTTTTTGATACACAGACTAATCAAGACATTATTCAATCAGGAAAATTTGTAAAAAAATCCATATGTTACGGAAAAGCGGGAAAATGGTGTTTGATATACGGAACGCTAGTAATGTGGACTACTGTTTTTTGGATATTCATATAACTTAGGTAGTTCAAAAATAATTCACAAGTTTCTGAAAATGAGTTTTTGTAACGTATTAAATTGATTAAAATTTTAGGAACTAGCATATTTTTAATCAGTCTGAAGCAGTATGGTATAGTTCAAACGAGCTTTTAGGATAAAGAGACATTTAACATTTTTTGCAATAGAACATAGCGATTTTATGACATAGATAAGAGAACAACTACATGTTGTAGTTGTTCTCTTCTGTACTTTATAATATGACTTATTCCATCAAAACGGGATGTTTCTTGAAAATTGTGTGATGTGCCCCCTGGTTTTCGCTCTACACCCTTATAGGTTTCCAACAAACTCATTGAAACACTCCTTCGGAATTTCAGATATTCAATATTCATATTATCCCTCATTGATTTTTTAAAGTTGCCAGGCATTATGCAAAGCCATATATTTTCTATCTAGACAATGCAAAATAAGGCAGAAGTACCATTTCATTCCTTGAATACTTTTGCAATATAAACTAATTTTCTTGTCTAATCTGTCGACCACTCCCATATTTTTGTTGGAAGCTTTGGTAGCAGCTTGTTGGTTAAATTGAATTTATCGCTTGCTGGTTCTAGTCTTGACCGCTTAACTAAATGAGCAAATGGAACGCTGCATTCTTCATCATCACTTGACGAAGAGTTTTCATCGCCAACTTCTGCGTGGGCCCCCAGTTATGACCCAGAAAGTTGTCTAGGGTCATTTCATTTTCATCACCAGAGTACTTATCGGTTGTTAGCATTATAATTTTCCAGCGGGAAAATAATTGTAATCGAGTCAGGAACAGGCCCGTCTTCATTTGCCTCCAGCTCCTCAATAATTTCATTTGAGTGTCGAAAGTAGTGACGTGAAAAAAATGCGACATCCATATTACTAGCGTTCTTTTTACGGAACACCAAATTAATAGTTCAATTATGAATAGATAATATTAGAAAGAAGTTTAGATTGCTATCAGTTTATAAACAGTTTACTACATTCTTGCATATTTTGAAATGAAATACTGTTAATTAAAAATACGAAACACTCATCATCAATTTGATGTAAATAACAATGCAAGCACCGTTCAAATTTCAAACTCGATCGAGCTCAAAACACAACTGTACGACAAAGGGACCTCTAAGCTAACGTGTAACATAAATAATGTAATTCGAAATTACCCACATTAATTGTAAAAATTTTATTTCTATGGTGATCCGTATATCAAACGGTAGTAACAAGTGGGTTAAAATTGAAGTAGGTAACGTCACTGTAGATTATCCTTTTTCTATTGGAGATTTATCCTACTTGAGCCAGCTCATCCAAAACAATTTAAATGTTTGGTCTGCTTTTGTTGTGGTTGCAGCAAGTTTGGTCTGCTTTTGTTGTGGTTGCAGCAAGTTTGAATCCGTAAATTGAGACTCAAAACTGTTCTTAAAAATTATTTTTACCCCATGAGTGTTAACAAAGTTTTAGCACCATTTCAAAATTATATTGCTCATTTATTAACATTTCAAGTTATTTTATTTATGTTCAGATTTAATTCTGTTGAAAAAAAGTATTATGTGTCCTTGACAGACAAATCTCACCTGAACTGAAAGAGTAGAAATATCTACTTTGATGTAAGTTTTGCAGTCCAATAATTAACTATGTATTTCTGTTAATAGATTCAATCTGGAACATCATCACACTCCACAATACGATTATCCGGGAAAGGTATGAAGAGGGTGAACTTGCCGGGCCATGGAGACCATTACGTTCATGTTAAAATAGCCATTCCCAAAACCTTGTCTCAGAAACAAAAAGCACTAATGCAGGCATATGCTGAAATTGAGGATGATACTCCCGGACAAATATATGGGGTTGCTTATGATAAAGATGGTAAGAAAACAAGTGGTTCCGATAGCGCTAATGAAAAATTCAGTGAAAAATCTAAACTTCGCGACGACTCCATTAGTTTGGATAATAAGGAAAAGAAAGAGAATCATGAAAATAAGTTTACAGGTTTTGTGGATATGTTCCTCAATAGCCTGGAGAATAACAAAATTTATTTTATCTTGGGTCTCGGGTCAGTCTTCATGGCTTATTTTTACATCGACCAAATATCCAGTTTAGAAAAGAAACTAGTTAGAAAAAATACCCTAGAATCTTCGGACAGTTCTAACAGAGGAAATACTTCAAAAGTATTTGAAATTTAATATCAAATTAGGTATTCAATTTCTTTTAAATGATTTGTAGACAATTAAACTTTTAAATTTACCCTATGTAGGGTGTGTTCTATTGGTGTAGTAGACATATGTAATGTCAGTGCTTTTTTTCCATTTAACATGGTGTAACGGCGTTACGGCACTTTTTTCGCTTCTTTTTTTGTTTCAAAATCAATTAATCGCTTAAATGAAATTTGAATATAATTTTATCGTGTAAAAAGCTTGGCCATGAAGCGAGTTCCGGCACTTTTTTTTTTTTAAAAAAAATCCCTGCGTAATGTATTATATGTATAAATATTAAATGGGGATATAGGTTATATGAATTTTTTTTAAATAGCGTAACACAAGCATTTACTGTATATCGTTAAAATATTAGGATTTGAATAGCAAAAGTCATAATAGGAAATATTTTTAATCTATCTCCACCATATTGCCTACTTAATAATAGTAATACATACATCACACCCCCATACTAAGGCTTAACAAACCCAAGTATTTAGTTTTATTTATTTATATTGTGTAAATATTTGCTTTCAAAATGAAATTTTGTTTGACAACTATGTTATGTACTTTTATATGAGTATAACTAGGCAATTCATTATACGTTTGTCAAATATTCTAACTGTTAAAATTGTTATTTTTTGTACAAATATTAAGTCTTTATTTGAGAATATTTTTTTTGGTTTCTTCATTAATGTATAGATTTTGGAAACTTGATGTTGGCAGTAATGAATGTTGAATTTCATTTATAGGTAATAAGAAAAGGAGTTAAAATATTTTTTACTAAGCTATTTAGCAATGTATGTAAATTTGTATTGTTAATTTACAAAAAAGAAACCCAAGATACGTATACTTACTGGAAAATTCCTACAGGTACATCAATTCATCCTTTTCTCCGAGATGTTAAACGTGACTATATTTGAAACTATTTATTCTTTACCTTAGGTTTTAAAAAAAAATAGCATTAACAAGATTCGCTTCTATACGGGTTCTAATCATTGCTTTATTGTTGTTTCAATAAAACTTTGCTCCAATTTTCTGTAAACTATTTTAAGAAGAGAGTCTGGGGTTATCTTTATTTCTTTTCAAAATAAATTGTCCGTATTTTAGGTTAAAACTTACGCTATCACTTTCACCGAGACTTGTCCACCTAAAAAGAAGAATGACGATTCTTTTGAATAAAAAATAATGATCTCTCTTCTTAAAATAGTTTTGAACATGAATTTCAAGTGTTTTTATTTCTTAATTTTAGGTGGAAAAGTGTCGGTGGGTGAACCAATTGACTTAGTTGACTCGATTAGAGAAATTTTAAAAGATAAACTGTCGTTACCAAAAGATGTAAATGAAAAAGGAAAAGATGATAACAAAATAAGAGAACCTGACAAGCTTAAAAAAGAAGAAAGTACAGACGAAGAAGATGTAAAAGCAGAATCCAAACGAAGTTAGAATCATACAGGACATTTGGTGGGTCATTCTTCAGAAGTAATATAATCGCCGCTGCCTTGCAAGATGGCGGGGACTAATGTAACATTCTTGGTGAGGTAACTTCCAATTATGAACTATTCTATTGTTATACGGAATCCATTCCTGCTTAACATATATACATAATTTGTTTTATGACCTATATAAAATAGAAATAGTCTGTAAGAAGAATTTTAAATAGCTTGTACAATTTAACACTACTATTATTTAGAAAGAAGTTTGTCTATAACATTACTGTTATCTATTATTGTTTATTAAAACCATTCTAAAGCAACAACCATTTAGTTTTGTTTTTTAATCATCCTATTGACCTCTAAAAATTATATCTGCATTGTAATAAATAACACAATGCATAATTTTGGGTCTACAACTGAATGTAGATATTTCTGATATCATTCAAAAGTGAAGGTCTAATTAAATACAGGGGTGTCAGAAATGTTGAAGGGTGAGCATTAGAGAAGAGACAGATATCTGGTATCCGGCCAAATATCAGATAATCGTAAAAAAATATTTTTATGTAATTAATGGCTATATTTGATTAGTATCATTTAAGAAAATACATTCAGTAATCACAAGGTACAGCTTCTTAAATGAATAAGTACTCACTAAGGGCAAGTTCTGGTGAAAGAATACTAACTTATCTACATTAAAGGGTAGTCAGTGGTTTCGCTTGTTGTCATAAATTAAGGCCAGCTACAGAAAAAAGTTGATGTACGTAATGCCGCAAGGTTCTGAAAGTTAAATTTGCTTCACAGCGAAAATACTCAAATTGGACCAAGTCCACCCATACCAAGGTTCCACTGCATATTCGGCAGCTGCGATGGCCTAATATCTGGCTAAACTGATCCGTTTCATCTCTAGTGAGCATATTTGGTTACCATAGAACAAGCAACTATCTTAAATAAGCTCATCTATTTTACTTGAATAAAACAGGATTTTAAGTATGATTTTTATATTAAAAAGTAAGAAAAATGATGACACAGCAAGTTAAGTTACAAAAATATAATTTTGAATCATGTAGACAAAATTCAGGAAATAAATATCCAGCTATTGTACGTTATCTCCCGTAGCAATCTTGCATAACCTGGCAAGCAATCCAGACATTTGTAAGAGAGAAGTTAAACCCTCGATTATTCTCATGTGAGTGAAGCCAATTTCTTTAATAAATGACAACTTGAGTGATTCATCTATATTAAGGTTTTTGCAAACTTTGAATATATTTCCTATGATATCTTCAGCTGCATAACCTAATTTCCACAACTTTGACATAACCTTAAAACATAAAAGAATTAAGATTTAAGTATCGGTAGGAATGGTCAATATGATAAAAAAAAATATGGTTATCTTCTCTAAAAATTCTTTCTTGGATTTTTCTCATTTAAATTGGGGGTATGTAAGTACCTATCAAGAAAGAAGATATTACTTAGCACTACCAAATTCTGCATCGTGCTGAGGACGATGTAGACTAAACAAAGAGATGAAATATGTAAGGTTATTTTATTTAACCCAACGCCCGCCAGCGTCGCACGGGTGATACACTGTGATTCGACATGCTATATTATATCTATATATGAATGTTTTGGAGTTGAAATCAGTTGTACATGTTCCTCAAATATTAGACTGCCACCGCCATCTCTTGAAACCTGGATCAATTCTTTTCAAATTTATACAAAGATTAATAAATATAGGTCACACCGCGCGCGATCATAAGGTAGGTACTTGTTATAGTACTACTATGAGGAAAGATATTTTTTGTTATTATTATGTCACGGGATGAAACATAATGATTTTTATAGTTTTAATAATTATAATACAGTAGATATTATGATATTGTACTAACAAAATGCTCAAGTGTCGAATATATATTGAGATATTGAGTGATTTACGATTGTTTATTTTGTCGTGGCGTACGCGGTATGTCTCATATGAAACATGGTATGGCGGGCGTTAGGTTAAAGGAGTCCTTGCAATGCATATTTCATCAATGGTACTTAGTTAAAAAATTTAAATGTGAATTCAAATTTTAAAGAGGTGCAATTTGAGGCTAAAAAAAGGATTTCGAAGATGTAGCGAAACAACTGTTAAAGAGTTCCAGAGATACTTCAAAAAGGAGATTTGACAAATGCATCACAACTAACAAGAGACCACTTTAAAAATGACTGAGGGGATATTTGTATAGCAAAAGTCCAGTTACTTTGCCCCCCTCATCTGTAAGAAAAATACAAGGTTGTGACTTTTGCAGACTGCATTCTATATAATATAGGGTTGTAAAAATGTCGCAACCAGACAATAACGCAATAACACACCTTGGTTGCGCATTTTCTAATACATACGCCTGATTTGATACAGGCAGAGAATTATTCTTAACCTATAATACTAATGTGTTTACCTTGTAAGCGCTGTATATGTCTCCTTTAGAACAAAACTCCAGCATGTCTTTCACTAACAAAGGGTGAGGCTCATCACAAACCTTGAACACATTCTCTCCGCTGATGTGATTAAACCCGTTGGCAGTGGACTGTAGGTTGTTGAGAGCCTGTCTCATGTCTCCTTGCGAGGTAAACACTACGGCTTCCAAGCCATCTTCACTATAGCTTAAATTTTCCTTCTGACATACTTCAATCACCTGCAAAATGTGCCATCAACAATACAAGTTCATTTTGTTAAATAAAAAATTGAAAGTCCATTCTATCCAGATATTCCATAAATATGATTTATATATTTTTGTAGGACTACTAACAGAATTTTCTACCAGCTAACCGATTCTGTCCATCTGAGACAGAACACAAAGCAAAAACATCTTGAAAACCCATTGGAAACCTGGGTGAACTAGTTCAGAATTAATTATTTTCTCGAGACAACCTCATACAGATTCATCCAACCTCAGATTGAGGTGTTTTGATTCTATTAACCGACGACCATTTAGAATATAGGTACATTGTACATACCTACATATATTTCACACATACCTACACATTATATTAGAAAGGTTTTTATGACAAAAAAAATCTACAATAATTCGAGAAAAGAGTCTGTCCCATTATTGTCTCAGAATGGTTTTCGAAAATCTGTGATTTTATTCAAGCATTTGTGTAATAAAATGTACCTATATCACTAGCCAGTGTTTCACACCTTTAAAACATCTGGGAGATTTGCTCATTACAAAAACGAAAATGTGGTCAGGAAGTCATAGCGCCTTTTAAAAGTGCCCACAGTTATTCGGTCTTTTATATTTTTGCCTGTTCCAGGATTCAAATTTTTTATCACCACACAATAAACAAACGCATGCACAGAGGGAAACAATTCAAAACTGACCTTGACTATTAGCCATAATTCTTTTCTAATGTGCAATGTGTCTATTGAGTCGAGATTGTCAAGAAAAAGTGCACGCCAGTGGCATAAATATAAGAAAGTGTTGTAAATTTTTTGAACAATTGATTCTGTTAACCGAAAATGTGATTCTATTATCCGATAACATTTGTATGAAATTCTTCATTTTGAATTGGGACTTGGACTTTTGATTCTATAAAGCGGCTGATTCTATTAACCAGTAATCACAATAACCGGCGCCTACTGTATGTGCATAAAGAATTAAATACTTAAATACTCCGGAAAAAGGGTGAGTCCGAAGTTGGACAGACATCGTCGTGAATATTTGATTTTAATTCTTGATTTAAAAATTGAAAAATAAAAATTCCAAAAACATTATTTGAATGCTTTACGATAGAAGTTTATATTGTCAAAAGCACTGATGTTAAATTAGAAAAGTTAATATGGTCCTAAGTATTCTTAAATTTTGTAATGTTTGCCATAACTTTCTTATTTTTTTCATTCATAAGAAATTCCTCCAGACAAATACAAACACGACAAAAAAGAATTAGCGTAGTTAGACCATGTCGACCGATGCTCTGATCAAGGGAAATAGGGATTAATTTTTACATACATGGATTAATTACCTTGGCCAGTATCTGTGCATCACTAAGCTTGGAATATCTTAGCATAGCACAGCGTGATTGAATAGGCTCTATGATCTTTTCACTGTTATTGCAAGCAAGCGCAAATCTAGTAGTATTGCTGTATAACTCCATTGTGCGTCTCAGTGCTTGCTGGGCACCCTCCGTCATGCTGTCAGCTTCATCCAAAATAACTATTTTATGCCGACTTTTGGGTAGTGTCACCTAAGGGAACGAAAGCATTATAATTAATAAAAATTTAAAATAATACAGTGAAGACATTGCCTATCATATTAAGTAGATTCATTATTGTTAATTTAATATTATGTAAAACTAGTTTCAAACCTTTTGCTGCGCGAACATCTTAATTTTATTTCTAACCACATCTATACCTCGATCATTTGATGCATTTAATTCGAGAACAGCGTCTTTAAAAGCTGGCCCAAGAAGAATTCTTGCCAAACATAGGATGGTGGTGGTTTTACCTACCCCTGGAGGTCCAGCTATTATTATATTGGGAGCATTACCATTTTGAGCGAATACTGATAATCTACTAATTGTATCTTCATTGCCAACAATGTCCTCAAACTTTTGTGGTCTATATTTTTCTATCCATGGCAAGTGTAAGTTTTGAGATTTTGCTTTGGGTGCTTTAGGAGTGTCTACAGTTTTTACATCGACTTCCATAGAATCTTCTATATCCATTTTTGTCTTTTGCTATATCTCCAATTAATATTAACAGTACAATAATCCTTTATTTGTTATTACGGCTATTAAAAAGCCGGTAGTTTACGAGCGTTAAACGTCACGTTGGCTTGACGTTACTGGGAAAATGTCGGATTTAGCGCCAAAAAAGTCATAGACAAGGATTAAAAATTCCATAGATTATTTTCTTTACTTTGCAAGAGAAGCAACAAACAAGACGAGCATTTTACAAAAGGAAGTGCCTCTAGAGCCGTAGCCGGATCCATATACTTCTTATACTTCTTCTATGGCCGGATCCCGTACCCGCGTCCGTAGATTTGTGTGTTGCCATATTATTACAGTTCATACTATGGTAACCAATGGTAACACTCAAATGACAGTTAATGTCAAAGCGTGAATTGGCGCGAATTTCGTATTAGTACCAAAGGACAGTTTGAATTTTCGTGCGAATCTCATTGGGGATACATGGGATACTATTAGTATCCGGAAATAATAATTTAACATCTATATTCAAAATTTGAATTTTTATTTGCATGTCTTTACATAAAGCTTAGTCTTTTTTTACTAATTTTTAATTTTATTTCTTTGTGACTTTTTTTAATATTTTTTTTAGTGATATTTTTTTGAATACGTGAAATGAATTTGTGTTTAAAGCCGAAAGTCGTTTATATTATGTAAAATAAAAAAAAATATCAATACTTGGCAATTTTGCATGGTTGATAGTGAAGTGTTAATATTAATCAATTATTTAAAAATGAAAGTTGGTGATATTCCCAAATGTTTTGGCTGATAAATATAATAGACGCAAGGAGTATTGAAAATCAAATAAAGTGGCATCATACAGAAAAAGATGCTAAGGAGTCTTTAAAATACTATTATGCAACATTAAGTTGTATAAGAGGTGGCAAGAAATACCATGCAAAAAGTGAAAACTCCACAAGAAATATTTTGTCACAGATTGTCCCGCTTCCATCCACCTTCATAGTAAAAATGTGGACAATTCTTTACTGTGACAACTGTAATAACCATGCATCCTTGCAAGCTTATTTTAATGCATTGTGGCAGCAGCTACTTAAATTGCCTCCACGTATTGAATAAGAAGCTCAAGAGCAATTGAGATTCATCCTCATCTTCATCGGTCCCTCAATTCTGAGGATCATGATCATCATCATCGTATCAGCCCGCGAACTCATTACCAAATATTTTTTTACGTTTTAACTTCTAAAATGTTATATTGTGGCAACCATACTTCTAAAAAATAAAAACATCTACATTAATAAGTATTCTATTGTTACTATTGCTGATAGTTGTAATTTTGTTATGCAATTACATTATTGTTCAACAATATTAATAATCAAATCCGTGCTCAGCGACAATTTAATATCATCTGAGTACTTATTCTATGATCATCTGTCAATGTCAATCGTCGGCTAAACCACAGAATTCTATACAATTATAAAAATCTATGGGCTAAACAAGTGTCAATTTTTAGTTATCTATGATAAAATATTGTCTATGGAGATCTACGGACGCCGTACCAAATTTTTGATGTTTCCGTCTACGGCTCTAGAGGCACTTCCTAAAAAAAATACGTCGCACTTTTGGTGGGACAGTTTTGAATTTTAAAACTTGGTCTTGCAGTGTGTTGTCTTTTGAAAAGAATGCATATACGTGGCATACAGACTGTATATATACCATTAACGACCACGTGGATTTTGACATTAGCCGGGCGGCATATAGAGTTGGTATGAGTGTGTTTATCGGGTCACGGATAGAGTGAATTAATGTTTTGCGAAAAAAATAATACTTATAAACAGCTACCGCGCGATAATCATCGACTCTGTCACCATCAGGACTCCCGGGTGGATAAATTTAAATACTTGTATGGCTGTGAGTCGCTCCTGACCAAATCCCAGGCACAGATAGTATCTACATTTGAAACGAAGTGCCTCAGGAGAATCTTGGGTTGGGTTGCGGCCCGTGCAAGTTTGAAAATATATGTCTGCGGCCCGACGAAAAGAAAGGTTGAGTACTATTGACCTAGACCCGTGGTCGTCATTTGCGGCCGGCAAGCCGCTTGCGACCCGTTGCCGATTTTTTTGCGGCCTGCGACGCGGCGAGCGATTTCAAAAGCCAAATCTTGCCAACATCGACAAGGTTAATAATACAGATAACGAGGATCGGAAAAACGGAAATACCTCAAATTCATTATATTAAAAAATAAAGTTACACGAATAACATTTGTATTTCTAATAAAAATCTTTTATATAACGTAGGCAGGTATCACTATTTTTTTTCAATTTACATACGAGGAGAGTTCAAAGTATTCTCAGTATGGGTGCAAGAAAAGACAGAAATATAATAAATAAATAAATAAATCTTTATTGGACAAAAAATACAGTGTTAATACAATTTAAAAAACCTACCAAAAGGCGGACTTATTGCTGCAAAGCAATGTCTTACAGCCAACCTCAAATATATGGAAGGAAAGGGCAGAAAAATCTGAAATAATTTTACTATTACTACATATATATGAAGTCTTTTTCAACCCTAATCCGTTTTAAGAAGCGCCAAATGCTTTTTTTACTTTTCGTATGGCATTGCCGGAAAATCTTCACCCGTAGAGGACTGCGTGCATCCTCTACTACAGGCTTGGCTTCAGCGCCATCAGCCAGTCCATCGCTAATTTATGTATCTTTTCAACAGCCTTCAAAAATATGTTTTATCTTTCACTAAATAATAATAGTTTTTGGCCACCTTAAAGTCTTCATCGTCGGAAAACCGCTTTCCAATAATATTTATTTCCCTGTTTCGGGAACGAAAATTGTCGACAGGTCCCAGAGCTAAGCTTTAAGGTAGTTGATTGAAATTTTGAAAACCATAGTATCGAATACCAATGTTAGCAATGCACGCCAATAGAATCGGCGCGTTGTCGTCGAGGAACAAGGCATTGATGGTCAATTTTCCTTGATGATTTTCTTCAATTGCTTCCTACAAAATCATGCATTGTGCTTGCGAAAACTGCTGCGGTTATACTTGAGCCTATTTTGAAATGGTTAAAAAGCACAAACTCTTTCGAGTCAGAATGCTGTCGTAAGGAGATTTTCGACTGGTTTCATGACATTGAACTACTTCGGAGGGAATTCTTTACGCGCTGTATTGTCTCACGTTTCTTTCAAGAGCATAATGACAAAATCAGTTTTCGTTCCCAGTAATAAAACGAACAAAAAAAACTTCTAGAATACCCCAGAGCTCCAAACTCTCCATAGAAAATTCAATTCGCGTTTGTTACTGCGGTAGTTTGAGGATTTGTGGTGGTACCCATCTTTCACCAGACTTTCATGAACTATTGAGTCTTTTGATATCCACGGAGAGCTTGGTGATCTCTGCTTACGAATTAATATTTATTGGAGCATATTTTTCAATTTCCGCGTCCAAAGCAATTTCACAGCCAAGCATCACGTTTTTCGCGGAAATGGAAGAGCTCACAAGACATGTCTGCAATGGGCACCGGATCGAACAGTAGGTTTCCCCAATCTCCTTCCGAGGGCAATTCCATTCCCGTTTTTGTGTACCCCTTCGTACCTAATTGATGCTTGCTTGCTAATGGGTGCTTGCGCCCATGATGCGGCCCGCGGTGAGAGCTCATATTGTCCAATGCGGCCCTTGAACAGAAAAGTGTGACTACCGCTGACCTAGACTATAATAATTCATCTATATGACCGTTTCCACTTAAATTCTTTCAATTGTTAGCCAGATTGAAATACATAGTTACTCAATTTAGTTCTAAACTTTTCTTGGAGAACCTTTTCATAAAAATGAGCCTTTCTTGTATATCCCACGAGATCAACATTATCTTTTCTAAGGATGGGAAATGGTTCTTGCCATTAAGTTTTTCCTCTATTTAGTTGAACAACGAACTCAGACAAATTTATTCTTTCAACAAGTTACAAAATGTCGCCTGAAGGTTAAAGCAAAGAGTTCCATAAATAGAGTGGCTTATAGGAAGAAAATTCACTTTAAATTTGTGTCCAGTTTGGTGGGAGAGACGGGAGGTGTGCGGGTGATGTTCCAATTGTGTTTAAATAATGCGCCGAAAACATTCATAACGATGACTTAGAAAATTTTAATTTTCGATATAAATGACTTATACTGCGAATGTAATGGAATTCAACCTTTTTACTTAGTGCATTGTTTATATTTCAGTAGATGTTTGTTTACTATAGTAACAAACTGTTTACTAAGCAACAATGTTATTATTATGTTGCTATAGTGTCGATACATTGATATGCAACATGGATAACTGCATTTTTGACAAAACGATTTACCTAATGATGGTATAAAAATTCGGTATTCTTTGGTGAGAGGTGTGCGGGTGACGTACCAATTATATTATCTTTCTTAAAATGTACTGAACGAATTGTTGAAAATTTAGATGGTAGCTAAGTTTCTTCACTGCGATCTTTTTGAACCAGTTTGATCCACTCTTCTCTTTTTTCATTCCCTATTCTCGGGAACCTATGAAAGAAAACCAAATGATAATATCACGTTGTACACTTACATTTCAGTACATCTTTTAACATTACTGAATCAAATCAATCAAAACTCCCTTTGAACTCCACTTAGGAGCATAGGAAGGCAACAAGAGCTCTCCATTGCGCTCGATCTTGCACAATGCTTATGACCTCTTTCAACACCAAGTCCATTTCCCTCAGCTCTGCCTCGAAGGAACGGAACACGGTATTAGAGGGTCTTCCACGTCTTTCAGAATATATAAAATGAAAAAATGCCTTAATAAATTATAAAGAAAGATGGGTTTGTCCATGATAGTATTAGCATCGTTCAAAATACTATTCTCTATGCAGAATTGAGTAAGAATGAGAATTGTATACTCATGATAATGATTAAGACAAATCGAATCAACGTATATTGGTATTACTACTGGGAGAGAGTAATGATTTTTTTGATATTATAATATGATAGCGGGAGCATTTTGGTAGAATAAACTTCACAGGCTACTTATTTAAACCATAAAATGGAGAGAAAGAAATACTTAAGTTTGGTAAAAAAAAAGAAAACTGTGGAGCACTGAGTACAAAAAACCTAAAATGATAAAAAAAATATGGAAAAAAGGAGTGAGTGAACAAAAATATCAGTAAATATTCTTTGAAAAGTTGTTCCATGTTGGTTAATATTCTTCATTTAATTAATAAGTCTCAATTCTCTTGAAATAAATAGACAATTATTATTATCTTTTGTTGAAAATAATTTGATCCTTATTTGACTTTATTCTTTCTTCTTCATTATTATTATTTGATCAGTACTATTGTTTTATGATTTTCTCTGGATTTTAAACTCAGGCAAAAAACATTTCTTGTGGGATACGATTGCCGGTAATTTCGAAAAAAAAGAAGTTATTCCATATCTTAAAACTTAAGCTTACTGTGAAAGAGTCAAAGAGTGTATTTGTGTTCTCTTTGAGTGTGCACATATTCAGTTTAATTAAAAATATAGGTATTTAATTCATTCCATCCCGAAAAGTGACTATTTCGGAGTTACCCAATTTACATATTAAGATATCGATGTGTCAAATAATATTGACATATGTAGACAAATTTAAAATAATATATTATTCATAATGAAATGAAATAAAAACATGTAATAAATTGTACTTACCGATGAAAAGATATAATATTGTCACCTTTATTAACTTTTATTGCATAATTGGTGCAGTATCTCATTACACATGAGGGCATTTTGAGCAATTATTATGTAAGCAACACGATGCGGCACCTAGCAACGTCTGTGACAGACTGAATTCATAAAAAATCGCAGCGGTTAACTGCCTCAATTTGAGGACAGATAAAATACAAGGCAAGTAAGCCGCTCTATATATGGAACTCTTTGGGTTAAAATAATAAATTGCATTTTTATGTTAATTGCAAATACACATGGATGAGAGAGGCTCAGGACAGGAATGATTGGGGGGAGGCCTATGTTCAGCAATGGACGGAGACGGGCTGACGAAGAAGATGTTAATACTTTCAGGAACTAATTCCATTTCACGCACGGCCATGTGACATAAAAATAAATGAGGTTTATAAAGAAAACAACGAAAATTGTAGTAATCCTTCTTGCAGTATGGTGAATATATTCAAGTGATTGGTAGCTTGGCACTTACGACACTGACTTCCGTGGGTCCTATCCAAGGTCCTGACCATCTTCCTCTTTCAAGACACAGGCTTTATGTAGGTTATGTTATTCATTTAAATAAAACATTTTTATTTGAAAAATTATTTAATATCTCTGAATAATTTTACACAAAATGCTATTAAACTATTTCAGTTTTGAGCTAAGAATTTTTTTATTGTGAAAGGCGTTAGATCTGCTTAAGTACTTTTTTCATAGCAAAATTATATAAATCTGAATTAATGCATTTCAATTTAACTATTTCATTTCTCAACTTTTCTATTTTACCAACATTCGATTGAGAAGATGCGAGAACCGACACATTAGACTTCTCTGTATCATCAGAATCATCCCAAAAGTGATTCTCTTTAGTCACAACTTCAATGTCACATTCCGCATCCATAGATCTTTGAAAAGTGTGCAAAATAATAGAGGGATCAAAATGTTTAGCGAACATGTTGCGTGGTACTACAGCAAAGAAGGCATTAGTTATAGCTCCTTTGTGAGGAATAACGTGAGTTTTCTGCCTGCTAGGAATGTGCCAAACAATCAGTTGCTCATCATTGGATCCTGAAATCAATGTTTCCATGTCCATTGATACAGACAAACATGTAACTGCTTTATTATGTCCAACAAATACTTGACTTTGCTCTTTATCACTCAAGTAATATTCCCTGACTCGAGGTGGTTGATGCAGAGAAAACTGATATATTTCACCATCTGTAGTACCCACAAATATACTGGTTTCTACAACATCCATCACAACTGATGTCAAGCATTTTCCAAATATTAAACTAATAAGTAATTCTCCAGATGTTAAATCATAAATTTTGCAAGACCTGTCAATAGACGAAGATATTAATCTAGAATGTATTCCACCTTTGGTGACGAAAATATCAGTAACTGGTAAGGAATGATCAGAAAATATATACAAAGGGTCCTGACCAGCTTGAGATTTTAATGAATGTTCAGCAAAAGATGGATCTTCTATAGACGACATAAGATTCCAAACAATAACCAACCCATCTTCACCAGCAGTAATAAAATATGAACCATCACAGGTAAATTTAATTGATGTTATAGTTTGATAGTGTTTGCTAGCTATTGTTAATAAACATCCTGAAGATATCTGCCATATGAAAACCTTATTTTCTATTCCTGCAACACAATAGCATCCATCAGGTGAAAATGCCAACGCTGTTGCTCTTCCAGGCAATACAAATCTAGTCCCATGAAGTTGTTCATGTGAATTTAATGGCCATATGTGCAGCATTGGTTTAGTTCTCTCCGAAGATACCAAGTAATCATTTCCTAAAATACCAAGTGTGCCAGGAGCAGCCACACCTCCCCCTTTATATGTAAATAAACAAGTTCCAGAGTGGACATCCCAAACAGAGGAGTTGCATAATTGGGCAGTTGAATCACTCGTGATAGCCACTTCTAGCAGATCCATTCTAAAAACATTATTTCATGATTAGGTTAACACTGTTAACAGTCTCAATTTCACAAAGAATAACAATGTAAAAAGAAATCAATATCAATAGAGTCTATAGAAAAATAACATACCTAACTATCAATAATAAATACTGCAATATTTTCCGCCGATACTCCCCACGTTTTGAACTATTTTGTTTTCAAATTTTCAGATTATTTTGACTACAATGACTACTGAAATGACCATAGAAAAGAAGGATAATATCAAAGATAAATGTTGTATTGGAAACACGTGGAAATCTACAACTTCAGACGTATTTGAATTCGTTTATAATTTCATAAAATAAATGACAAATGATATTCAGCAAATGATCACATTTGTGATAACACTTTTTTCACATCTCTAGCAATAACAATTATTATTTCTTCATCAATATATTTTTAAAACAACACAATATTTTGATTGGATGAATGGCTATGGATTCCAGGGCTGCCAATTTAGTTTACGGAATTAGATGGGCCTGCCTGATTTAGTTCCTTTCAATATCGAATTAAAAGTATTTTATATTTACTGGTGAAATTGCCGAAATGTTCAAAAAGTAAGTTATTTTTATTTATTGTTAAATTTTATTATTAATTCTAAAGTTTATATCAATTATTTTTCGTATTCGTCCATATTTTTAGGTTAGTGTTTCGTACGTACTTCATTATAGATTTGAAGGGAAAGGATGTACTGCAAAGACACCAATTACGTGTATTTTCTGTCTCGTTCTGGAATAACTCGCAAGCTGTCGTTCGCTATCACAGTGTTTTAGTTTTGGAACATCGCGCAGTTTGTTTTAACTCTGTAAAATTAGTTGTTCTACGGCTTGACACGTTTAATTCTAAAATTTTATTTATTTCAACAAAACTGCTTTCTCCGTAATTTTGGCGATGTGTTAAATCTGCCTTTGTGTGAACTGAGGTGAAATGTTTCCGTGACGTAATTACTCCGTAGCGCATATCTAGAAAGGTTTAAACCATTTAATTATTGGTTTCTGTCACAAAATATATGATTCGTTGATAACTATCATTCAAAGGAGTGAATCTTCAAGTGATATCTTGTTTTTTTACAAACTTATCATCGTTTCGTTTGTTGTCCGCCATTGTTAACTACAGCTGACGGGAAGTGAATATGTGGGAAAATTGTACAGAAGAACCCAGGCTAGAGGTTGACGGTTTAAGAAGAAGGCAGACATGGGAACCCGACGACGAAACGAGTTTAAATTCTCGATTGGAGGATTTACTTGATGACGAGCTAGCAGAAGAAGAAGGAGCAGGGTGCCCTTTACCATCAACGCCAGAAGACCACCATTTATTGGATCAAGAGATGCGAGAAGTGCTAAAAGCTGGAGTGCTTTCAGATGAAATTGATTTAGGAGCATTAGCACACAATGCAGCTGAACAGGCCGAAGAATTTGTGAGAAAAGTCTGGGAAGCATCTTGGAATGTTTGTCATTTTCGAAACCTTCCCCAGTGGCTTCAGGATAATGATTTTCTTCACAAAGGACACAGGCCTCCACTTCCTTCATTCGGCGCATGCTTCAGAAGCATCTTCAGAATTCACACAGAGACTGGTAACATTTGGACCCATCTTTTAGGATGTGTAGCCTTCATAGGAGTAGCTATTTATTTCATATCTCGTCCATCCATAGAGATACAAATACAGGAGAAAATGATATTTGGGGCCTTTTTCATAGGAGCTATAGTATGTTTAGGGTTTTCTTTTGCTTATCACACACTGTGTTGCCATTCAGAGATGATGGGCAAACTATTTTCCAAACTAGATTACTGCGGTATAGCCTTACTGATTATGGGCTCTTTTGTTCCATGGTTGTATTATAGTTTCTATTGTCACTATCAACCCAAAGTGATCTATCTGTCCGTTGTGGTCATTCTGGGCATATCCTCCATTGTTGTCTCACTCTGGGATAAGTTCTCTGAACCAAGACTTAGACCACTACGTGCGGGAGTGTTCATGGGGTTCGGCCTCTCAGGAGTTATCCCCGCTGTGCATTATGGTATAATGGAGGGCTGGTTCAGTCAGGTCAGCAAGACCTCTCTGGGGTGGCTAATTTTGATGGGCTTGTTGTACATTCTGGGAGCTATTGTTTATGCTCTGAGGGTGCCAGAAAGATATTTTCCTGGCAGATGTGATATTTGGTTCCAATCACACCAAATATTCCATGTTCTTGTGTTGGCTGCCGCATTTGTTCACTACCATGGGATTAGTGAAATGGCATCCTATAGAGTGACATTGGGAGAATGTGCGAGACCATCTTCTGTGATAGTGTTTTAGCCAAACTGTACTTACTTGCAGAATAGCTGGTACACATTTCTAAATGTAAAAGTATCATTTCTTCACTAGATGTAATTCCACGAATGTGTTTGGGGTTTGGCATTCTAATAAAACATCTTTATGGCGCACTTGATTAAATTCGTCAAAACCAACTTGCACACTGTAATTATCATATTATTTTATTTGTAATGAAATTCAATGCTAGTGATTCACACTCAATCAGCCGGATCTTGATTTTCTCATAATAATAATAAAATTATTGTAGCTTGTTTGGAAAGATTTTTGTTTGTTAATGATGTAATATTGTTCATGTGCTAGAAATTCATAGAATATGTTCATTCAAAATCGAGAGGAGTTCTTTTGTCAGGAAGATGTGGAATGTTCTTCTCAAGTAACGTAACCATATTTTTCTTATGAAAGTCTGGAATTCTTGATGACCATTCCATTAGAGCTGTTATTTTTGTAAAAATATGTGTTGTTATTTTGTTTATTGTTTAGGTCAACAGTTTGTGGATTGTTGCAGTTTATAAATAACAAATCATATTTTCATTTCCTTCTTCAAACCAAAAGTAAATTCAAAGTGAGTGAGATTCCATTGTTATTGTGAAAAGTTGATATTTTGTGAATTATCCAATGGCAGTAAAAAGGTCATTAAAATTTTTATTATTTTCCATAATGCTTTGTGTTCAAAAGAATAAATAAGTATGATAGTTTCATTACACAAAGCCTTTAATTTACTTCTTTGTGATGTTTGTTAGTGCTAAACACTTACTAAAACTCAAGTGATTTTCAAACATAAATATTTTATATTGAATGAGAAAATTTATTTTTCAAGGCATCAGGGATTCTGAAGGCTGTTTTTTTTTAATAGTATGACCATTATTCAATGAAGGTCGTTGCTTATCAGAGAGAGAGAGAGATTAACAGATGTAACATTATCTTACTACTTATTTATTTCTAGAAGATTATGCCAGACTTAGTGCTGTGCGTCAATTTGGGGTTCAAAGGGTCATTGCTTCAAATCCAATAATATTTAGTCCAAAAATTATACTTAGTTTATTTTTTGTAATCTAATATCTATTTAAAAGTGCATCCAAATTTCTAACTAAATCTTACATAATTATTACAAAACTTGGTCATTACGGATAACATGGCCTTTTCATTCATTCCTGGCAAGTTATCTATGTGACACCGGACTAAGATTGTTGGGAAATATTTACTCTTAGATTTTTTATTATTGCTAACCTTTGCTCTCTTCATTTGCGATGGATGAAAACTTCTGTTAACACACTGATTGTGAATCCATTAATGTTGAGATTCAGGTTAAAAAAGGAATGAAGTCGAAGAAACAGTGTTAAGATATTACTAATTATTATTTTGGTGGGTAGAAGAAAGTTAGACATATATTTCGGTTAAATCAACAAATTTAATGCCCGTTCTGGGTAGAGGTTTTTTTTTGTGTTTTTCAATATATTTTTACTACCCTGACTTGCATGGGCACAGAAGAATTAGAAACTAAATCTCTTTGATCTTCTTTTTTTCCGGCAATGCACCCGATCTCGAGTGATTTATGCCCTAATTGATTCATAGAAAACCAACAAAAAAAAGAAAAATTAAACAAATAATTAGTTATAGGAAAGAACCACACACCTCAGTAAAAAAACAAATCCCCCAAAAAATATGGACAGAGAAAGAAATTACCCATCGAAAATCGATTCGAAATAATATGCAATGTCACGATATTGCTGAAGTTACAGCCGTCATAGACACACCCGGAAGCAAATAAATCTCTTTGATCATATAGGATATATTATTGATGCCATCAAGCCGGCAGCTTGAAGCTGATGTGTTTGAATCCCACACTCGTGTCGCATTACAAACTGAATTAGCTCAGCAGACAACCTGTTCCACTCATTCACTATTCTATTCCCAAGGAAATGTCTTTGATAGTTCTGGGTGAATGTATTTATTTATTTAAAGGTAAATTACACAATATATTACATGGATTAAAGTAAACATACATAGTTTTCTTAACCAATTTCAGACTGTTTCTCCTCAAATCATCATAACTTCTATGCAACAGGGTTTTCACCTCTGGACAGTCATCGTAGATAAATATTTTGTAAAATCTTGTTACAATGGTATATGAGAAAAAAATGAATGCTTTAGTTCAATTTTTATTATCGAGTTGTTTAACTTTAGTTATTAAATTGTTCATGATGATGATGATGCTGGATAATTTGTTTGGCGCCGTTTAATGGATTTCCATCTCAAGGGCGCACGGGAAGCTCTGTGGGAAGAGCAGTGTCTTCAGTTTGTTCCTGAATGTGCTGATGGGCTTGTCCTTTCTAAGTTCTTCAGGAAGTCGGCTGAATAATATAATATTAAAAAAAGATTGATGGAATTGAAAGAAGGAAAACAACATGTAGGTCCTGGTATGCCTCCAAGTACTTATTTTGTTATCTAGTTATTAGGAACGCATCATTATTAACTTATTGGTTTATCATCTTGATAATATAGTTTGGAAGTGCGGGGAGTTTAATAATTAATCCCCAGATTGAGATAGATAATCCATTTTGTTGTTTGTTAGAATTTTAATTATATTTTTCCGGCATCTGTTATCAGCTAGTTGTAAAGTTCACGTTTGGCTAGAGACCCTGACTACGGTTACAAAATGTGATGCACTTGTTGAACTTGATAGGATCTGACCCCTCGTCACGGATGCCAATATCAATGTGCATCACAGGCGATTACTCTTTATAGAATTATTATTAGAGTATAGAAATTTATTAAATTTAAGAGTTTTGATGCATAATTTTGAGAGGACAACAAAATTAAGAATGATTTCTGATTTTTAGATTTGATTGAAGGGTATACGGAGATGTTTAGTTCATACTGTCTATTATTTTTCAATCAAGTATTATATCAATATGTGTACATAGATTTATGATATTATAATATATTTTATGGCTTGTCTATAACAGTTTCTAGACAAGTAAATTTAGTGTTAACTGTTTTAGGCTGTTTGTTTTATTAAAATTTACAAATTGAATTTTATTTTAATATATCATTTGGTACCACTTTAAGATTCAATCCATTCTTGCCTTGCCTAAACAGGTGAAGAAAACTTCAAAATAATTTTTTTAAATAGTGTTCACACTGTGTATGGAGGGCGAAAATGGGTTAATATTATCACAATACCTACATATTTTAGGGCATATTCAAATAAATATACTTATATAAAAAAAGATGCATATTTAGAAAATTATTTGTATATTCCACAAGAAAAAACATCAATGACAGTAATACATACTAGCCTTATGCATTTATTTATATATTTTTGAAAATTTGAGGTATCATTTGCAATTTAAAGATATTCTATTTTAACAAATATCAAAGGTAAAGTAATAAAATGTTGCACTTTGGAAAACACAGACAAACATTGTGTTTTATGAAATGAAATGCATGTATGCTGTTTGTATTATAATATAGTTTTATTAATGTTTCTTAAAATATGCAAAAAAATATAAAAAAAATTGTGATACATATAATAAAGTATATATTAAAATAAATATTTGTTTTTCATTTCAATTACAAGTTTAATTTCATTATAGAAAGGACTTTCATTCCTTGAATAATAACAAAAAAACTTCATTTGTTTAAACGAATAGAGGAATTTTATACAATAGTATCATGCCAACAATTAGAGGGGAAACAACACAGTTAATAAGGAAGTTAAGTGCTGTGTCAATAAATTTGTAAACCTATAGTAAAAGTTACGCATGTTCACAACAGCAATGAAGGCCACATTACCTTGAACTGGGGAATCCATATATCTTGCAACTTTTAATTTATTCAAAGGAAAAGGGCCACATACTTCAACCTTTTAGTGTCCATTTTTTAATATGTGCCTTACCGTTTCCTCCATCTATCTCTATCTTGTGCCCTTTTCAACAATCTGAGGATAGCTGTTGCCACAACAATCCTTGCATCTCTTCCAAGGAAGCTCCCCTATAATCAAGGAGTGCATACAAAAATACTCCCTTTGTGACGAAATAGCACACCTTGGCCTTCAAGTCAATGCTAGTAAGATGGAGCTCGTGGCAAATAATGCCTGCTTCGATAAATATAATAACTGATAACCAACGATGGTCATCAAGTATGGTGGGTGGTTAAATTTAAGTACCTGGGAACAACCATTACCACCACTGGTGACCTTGAGGCTGAGCTCCCATATGTATCGGTATGGCCAGTGGCGTATTAAACACCATGACCAAACTGAAAGTGTTTAATGCGGTGTGTTGCCCATTCTTCTCTATGGGTGTGAGTCATGGCATCAAATAGTCTCCGTGTTTGTAACGAAGTACCTCAGAAGAATTTTGGTTATTAGATGATGCCACCGGGCCCTTCACTTCAATCATTATGGAGATGAGATGGACTTGGCTGGAACGTGTGTTAAGGATGCGGAATGACAGTTGGCCAAGGCACTGTTCTTCCTCCCATCACATTGAGAGATCTTGGTATTTTTTAGTTGATGGGATGCCTGATAAACATGAATTACTTTTATGTAATTATAATTTCTTTGGCTCTCGTCAATTTCGTGAGATGTATCATAAATAAACATTTTCCAGATTTGATGAAAAGGAGAGTGTGTCCGGAGTTCAACAACTGAAGTCATCAGTTCAGAAAGGAATAAGATCAAAACTGTTGGAGTCGTATCCTTATTTAGAAAGCTATATTGACACTTTACTTCCCAAGAAGGATGCTTGTAAAATAGTTAAATGGTGAGTTGGTACAAATTATACTTTAACCTTTTGATATTTACTGTCTCCAACATTCAACTTTAGCTGACTTATACATACATTATGAAAGAAGATAATACTGTATTCCATAGTTTAATTGTTTTTACTTACATTCATAAATGAATAACTCACTCTCATTTTCAAGCGTTTAAAGAATACTTTCAAGAAAACATTAATATGAAGAATAAATCGGTCAATCTAATCTTTAGTCAAATGTTCGTTAATTATTGAAGGTCAAATAATCTTGGCGTATGGATGCTATCAAACATTAAAATACAGTTATTTGTAACAACTGAACTATTGTCAACCAATTAAGAGGACAAAGGGGTACTTTTCCACAAGCATAATATGAAAAACGTGCCATGAAATTCAATTGAAAAATTACAATTAGAGTAGGTTTCTTTTTGATAACTACAAATTGTGGTTCAATTTCACTTGAAGCTAATCAGAGATGATTTAAAATTCTCTTTCATTCAAATACATGAATATATTAATAATAATGAGATTTATTATGGGCCATAAGGTCACCTCAGGGTTGCTTTGCATATTATATCACTTTGGAATTTCTTTATTATATACCTATATGCACTAAATATGCAAATAGCTCTGGAGGAATATGCAGGTAGCTGTGGCTTCGATGCCAGCTTTCGTATTGTTTCGTGTAGAGGTCATTAGTTCAATATCAGGTGCCGACCATCTTCCTCTTTCACGACACAAGCTTTAAGTAGCTTACTGTGAAAGAGTCAAAGAGTGTATTTGTGTTCACTTTGAGTGAGCACAGATTCGTTTTTTTTTCAATAAGGTGTTACCGGTTGACTGGAAAAAATTGCCTCAGGCAATAAGTTCCGCCGGCTATACTGACACCTTTGTATAGAAAAGTGTTATATTATTATTAAAATATCTAAAATTGTTTCAGCCATGACCATATAGAAATCATAGTCAACGGAACAGGTGAACTACTGTTTTTCAGACAAAGAGAGGGTCCTTGGATGCCAACACTGAGATTGTTGCATAAATGTTTGTAATATTTATTTTATTTTTGAAATCGATACACATGTAATTTTGTAATGAATTGAAATTCTCATATTCTTTATTTATTTATTTATTTATTTATTTTATTTTATAATTTTATTAAGTTATATTATAAATTCACAATATAGCTTATAACAATATATATATAATTAACACTAACTTATTACTACGTCTTCTTAATATTAATTTTATTCTAAATATCTTCATCACTCGCTCGGTCCTCACGCACTATCTACATTCATTCTTACACTACATACTACACCCAGCCATCAACATTTTTTGTAATTAAAAATTTCATACATCTCCAACGAAAAGTCGGTAAGCTTGGTGCACATTTCACATGAGACGGTAAGTCGTTAAACAGCCTGAAACCTCGGTAATACAAGCTGTTCTCCGTACTCGCGCGCCTCGGCACTTTTAACCTAAAAAGGTCTCGACTTCTCGTTGGATAGTCATGCACTTCAAAACTAAATTTCACTTCTGTGTCACGGTCGAGGTCTCAGCAGAGCCGTGAAACGAGAACGGCAGTGGGAATTAGTTGCAGGGTCCCATTTTGTCGAACAACGTTTGGTCGGCGCCAGTATTTTGCAATAGCTCCGAGAATTTTTAACTCTTTAAGCCCAAGCATTAGGAATGCTAAAAGTGAAGGTGTATTCAGGAGGTCTATTGACGATTGGATTAGAGAACAAATCGGCGAAATTCCATATTAGTGGATGCCCCGTGTTTAAATGAATACGAAAGATGGTATGTTTATATGGGTGTGAGAGGGAGCGTGTAAATGTGTGCGTGAGAGAGAGAGCGTGTGTCTAAATGTGTGTGAGAGGGAGTGTTCTAGGGTGTGGGGGTAAGTGTGTGTAGAATTTCATCAATACATTGCTTATATTGCTGTTATGTTTTTGAATATTGATTTTGAGATCATTTTGGACATTTTGATCATTGATTAATTGCTGTGTCTACCTATTTGTCATTTTGTATGATTGTCTAATGCCTGAACTACATATTTGTTTTCTTATTGTTGTGACTGCTTATAGTGATATCATTTGAAGTATATTTTTGACTACAAAATATGTTTATTTTTATAAAGTCATTTGTGTGAGTATGTATGAGTGAAGATGTGTGTGTGTGTATTTTTTCTTAATAATCTGATACATTTGACTAATTGTGATTGTTTAATGTTTTATTTTTTATCTTTTGTCTTTTTACTCTTTTTATCTCTTTTATTATTATTATTTTTTAATCATTTGTCAGAATTTATTTCTTATACTCAAAATTATTTTATTTGATATTTATTATAATGATTTGAAATTTTTATTAATATTCATTATGATGTAACTGATTATCAAGATTTTTATTGTGTTTTGCCTATTATTTATGAATATTTTGTAATAATTATTTTCATACACATACTACCGTTTTATATCTCGAGGTTCAATAATTTTTGATTTGTTTTGTGTTGACATTGTTGCATCATTAATGCGTTTCATATCTTTTAATGCCTTTGTATGTTGTATTTTTTTTCTTTTGTTTACTGTTTTTTAATGTATTTGTATAAGTAATTGTTTTTTTATCTACCCGAGACAGGCTTGTCCTAGTGGGTTGAGTCAATGCAATGTATGACTGATTTTTATAAACGTATAAATGAATAAATAAAATAAATAAATAAATAAATCTAATAAATATTGTGGCACCATTTTGTTCTTGATTTTATAAACTAAACAGAAAACATTAAGATACAGCATCCTTCTCACATTCACATAGTTCAACTTTAACATCATATCATCCACTCGAGTATACCTGCCACACCCCAGCACAACTCTCATCGCTCTATTCTGAGCCACCTGTAATTTATTTAATTCGGTTTTATTTGTCATGAACAACACAGAAGAGCAGTACCCGATATGTGGCAGTACTATTGCATTACACACCAACTTTCTTGAATTCACATCCATCTTTTTTCTTATTCTAGCTAAAAATCCTACCCTTTTATTCATCTTTTTAATAACATATTCCAAATTTGCCTTGAAATTCAACTTATCATCTAATATAACACCCAAATATTTAATTTTATCAACAATTTCTATTTCTTCCCCATATATACACAATTTATAACTATTAATATTCTTTGGCTTTCCCATAACCATACATTTGGTTTTGTTTACATTTAATTTTAGTCTATTACAATTTAGCCACTCTTCTATTGAATTTAAGTCTCTCTGTATTTTATTAATCCCCTCATGAATGTCCCTACACCTAATGAACATGAGCGTGTCATCTGCAAAAAGTTTCATTTCACTATGTAAAACACACTCAGTTATATCATTAATATATAACACAAACAAGATCGGTCCCAACACCGATCCTTGTGGCACACCCCTGTCTATTAACATTTCCTCCGATGACCTCCGATTTGAAATTATTCAGAATTATTATATTTATTTCAGATCCATTTTTCCTTCCAATGCAGCAAGTAGACAAAGGAGCTATTCGATTTGTACTGTCTGGGGCCAATATTATGTGTCCAGGGTTGACTTCGCCAGGAGCTAAAATGACAGAAACGGGGAAGGGCACGGTTGTAGCAATAATGGCTGAAGGAAAACAGCACGCATTAGCTGTGGGGTTCACCACTCTCTCAACTCAAGACATGTAAGAATAATTTACTTCGTAAAATCTGCATTAAAAATGTTGGTAACACTTGTCCTTTATAACATTCCACATTAATTTCCAGAAAACTAGGTAGATTTGTTTTTTGGGCTCAACCAAAGTGAACACAACTATATTTTTGACATATTTCACACTAATGTGTCGCACCAGGGATGGAATCTACGAAGAACTTTAAATACAAACATTTCACAAATTGATGCATTTGTTTTTCCATGCGATACATCAATTATTATATAATACTAGCTTTCCTGACAGACGTTGTCCTGTGTTCCTAACTATGAATATTGAATTCGAATTTGTATGGTGATTAATCAATTATCGTTTGACCAATGTGATTCTGAACGATGCGTCTGTTTTAAACCATGTATATTCCATCCGCATTCTGTCAATTCCACCAATTGACAATTTCTGTCAAAATTTCAAAATTGGAATAAAAATTATATGGTAAAAAGTACTAACAGGTTGTCTATGTAGAGTTTTCTTTAATTTTCTATGCAGTTTTCTTAATTTTTTTCTTCTAAAGGACATTATCCTGATAAAAACCTACACGACAAAAAAGAATTAGCGAAATCAGTCCAGCCGTTTAGGCGTGATGCGATGACATCGGGGAATAGCTCTCCATTTTTATATATAAGATTAGCGCATGTTATCAACTTTAGACCACATATTGTGGACGCGATTCAATGAATACACGTTTAATATAATGTAGTAGAAATCACGATTTACATGAGTACTATTTTTAATGGTACAATAACATTAAAAATAGTACTCATGTAAATTGTGATGTCTACTACATTATATTGAACATGTATTCTATTATTATATCTTTATTTATTTATGTTCATTTATATTAAAGATAAATATACAGCCGGAGCCTTATTATTATAATAAAAAGAAACAGAATGAATGGCAATACAAACCTTAAGTAATGTGTGTATTTAAGTTAATCAATTTACTTTTTCATTGTTTCAGTGCCAAAGTGAACAAAGGAGTTGGTGTGGAGAATTGCCATTACCTGAACGATGGCCTGTGGCAAATGAGACCTGTCAAATAGATTCTTACTTTTATAATTTAACTTTGTTGTTTTATACTTAAATTTAACACTAATACCTATATTTAAAGTAAACTAAGTATGTGCTATTATTACCTTTTATCTGCTAATGTTTTGTTCTTTTATTCAAGTTTCATTTTTGGTTGAATACAACCTTTAACCAAATTTAATTATACCGATAAAATAATTGTGTACCCTGTTCTTAATTGTATCACAACGAACAAAAACTAAATTTGAAAGGTGATTTTGAAATCAAATAATAGTATGCACATAATTATAATATTCTGCAGCATATTAATTAATAAATAATATGTAACGAAGCAAACTTTTTTTTTTTTTTTTTTTTTTTATTACGGCAACTCACCCTATAAGAGTGATATGTGCCTAAATACATATTTATAATATATTACAATAGTATAATATTATATTATATCAATACATTTTACTTGCGAAGCAAACTGTTGTGTTGCATTTATTTATTTAAAATTCCCAAATGCAACATGACAATTATGCAAAATTTGTGAGTCTTGGCCACCTGAATCAGTTGTCATCCATTGCATCCTGCCAGCTGCCCTGCAACACCAGTTTGTCACCTTGAGAGCTATTAGAAGTGAGTTGTAATTGAGTGAAGCCAGATTCTTTTGCACACATTACAACAAATAAATGAGAAATATTTGGGTACTCCTACTTAGTAGTAATTGATGGCACCTGGACCACCCTAATGGGTGAAAATCTTCTCGTCACAAGGTTGTTGTAGCGTATGGTGGTGGTGGTGGCTACGTATTGTATGCGGTCCAGCAGGATGGTAGAAATCTCAACAGTCGGCAGCAGCGAGCGTAGTTGTGGAAGAAACATTAATATACACCGAAGCACAGATAAGTGCACTCTGTCGTAGTAGGTAGTCAGTGGTACTGGCCCGTATCCGTAGAGAAAAAGAATAGTCATAGTGAAGTAGTCATGGGTAACAGATCATTTTGGAGTGATCTGATCTGTTCGTGTCAGATCACTACGATGATCTGATCTGTTCAGATCAGATCAGTGATCCGTGTCACGGGTCTATCTGGTTGCGACCCAGCCCAGATCTGATACATACACGGCTCACGGCTCTTTCCGGTTGCGGCATATGTACCTGTATCTTCACATCAGATCTGTTTCCGGTGTAGATACATAGATCATTCTCTATGATCCACTATGTCCTTCATACAGTACAGAGATTTTTACACTTAGGTAATATCTGGACGGAGTAGATACGAATCGTTTATTCATAAGTTGATGATAAAACTATGGTTCTATTGTTCATAATCTGTAAAAAAATATATTATATTTATACACGCTTAGTTTTGTCGGAATGTATTTTTACCTTTAACCAGGGAAGTCCTGCGCATAATTATTGTAAAAAATAAACATTCCTGTTAACTCTAGAAAGAGATAAAACATATGTACATGTGTGAGAAAACGAAATATAATATCACTATCCGACCTCAATCGTCAAGTACCTACCTACATGTTATGAGCGTAGACAATAGACATTTCTCGATATGCCAGATAAGTTGTCGGGCTATTATTATTACCTCCACACGGGGAAGTCCTATATTTTAGGACAGTATGATGAACATGCGTCCCGAACCCCTGCCCATAGGATGTTGCTATAAATATTATAAATATAAGTAGGTATGTTGGCATTAGGGAATTCAAGATAACACTATGAATCGATGTTTAAGTTTTACATTGTTTTATCAATACTTAAGTAATTTTTTTTTTGTATACTTAATATAAAAAAAATAAAAAGAATAGTTATAATTTTTTTATAAATTTGTTTTTATTTATTAAACTGATTATACTTATTTTATTAAAAAATAAATATTTTGTGTCTAAACCAGAAACCTAACTCAAACAGATCTTTGGGTCCTCAATTCAACATAGATCCAACGAGTCCGCGATTCATACAGATCATTACAGTTCACACAGATCCGTTGATTCATTGATCTGATTGATCTGTTGATTCATTGATCTGATTGATCTAATTGATCTGTTGAACCGTAGGATCCGCAAGTGATCTGTAGATCACGGATCAATTAAGAGGGATCCGGATCTTTGATTCAGATCAGATCTGAGTTACACATGACTATAGTGAAGAGCCATGGTCGAGAAAGTCCATGTTCTGTCGATGCTAGGCCGAGTCCAGAGATCCGAGTCAGTTGTCCAAGTACAAGAGCAGGTAGGTAGATGTAGTCTGTATTTGAAAATATGCCTTATTATAAATCCGAGGATGCGCGCTCGCGCCGACTACATAGCGTGCATATCAGTGGTAGGGGCACCCAGACTCGCCGCGTCGCCCGTTTTTAGGAAAATATCTGGCGTATTCATACGAATACACATAACAAATAGAAATTAAGATGAATCACGTAACTACAGCTTGTAACACTTTGGTTTTTGGCATCCTCTTCCGTTTTGACATTTCTCCACTGCATCATCCAGTTTTTCTTCCCTCTATATAAATGATGGAGAAGATTTATTGACATTGCTTGATTCACTGTGTCATAGAAATAAATTACTACATAACTTTTTGAACATTATTTTACTATCTTTATGTGTATTGTCTCGGAACAGGCTTACGTCTAGTGAGGCAATATATTCCATTACATATATTTATATTATATTGTATTAGGTATGTACTTTTCTTTTGGAAAATAAAAAAAAAAAAAACTTAATTTTATTGTCATAATATTTGAGCGACACAAAATTTTTTCACCAATTCCTTTGTTGAAAAAATACAGGAAGTTCAGTAAGGAAGAGTAGTCAGTCTTTTTCTCGTAAACTGGCCTGGAAATTGTATTTTCTTCCAAAATTCAGTTGTTATTTCTGATAAGATCACCCCAACATCGGACAATAATTATTGAACATTGATTAACAAAATGTAATCAGTAGTTCATTTTTGTTAAAGTTTTTTCACTTTTAAGTGAAATTTATCAGATCGAGAGCAGTGGAGAGTTCTTGTAGCTTCCATGTCTATATATGTATAGGTAGAAAGATCAAAAAATCATAAAACCTTTGGTATTTACAGCATAGGAAGATACAATTTTTACATAATATTCATTTCACAAATTTCTATGAAAAGTACCTATGTATTGCAATATACGAGCTGTTATTTTAATGACATTTTTACAAAGATAGAAGAATGCATTTTGTGAAGCCGGTGTTAATTTGATAAAAAAATAGGTTCAAGTATTAGTAACATGGATGAATAATTTGGTAAGAAGATAGAATAGAGAAATAAAAACATCACATTGAATCATATTTTTATTTATTATTATGTCATAATTCATACAAATAAACTAAATACAATATTTTATTGAATTAGTCATTTGGGCAATATATTGCGAAATCACAAACTCGTAATGATTATACACACCAACAAACTGTGTAGTTCAAAACATTGACATAATTTTTTAAGTCTCGATCTTGAAGTACAACATAATTTCAATAGGATTTGCATAATAAATTAAATACAATAACAATCACAAATAAATAGTAAAAAATAAGTACAAGGCAGCATTTCAATTATGTCAAAATACTTTTTTTTTTCAAATTTTACTATATATAATATAATACTTAGCAATAAAAACAAGTGGAAATTTGTATAGAATAAAATACGACATAAAACCCATCAGATTCCCAAAACCAGAAAAGAAAAATACTGCTAAAATAATGTAATGCATATAAAAAAAAATAACTTCATTCTTAATCACTAATGACTACAGCTTTGAATAATTATTTGAGGAGTCCGCGCGTACTATTAAATTATATGTGTGGATGTTTGTACACCGCATGCACGCACGCATGGACCCAAACAACATAACTACCTAAATAATTATTAGTATTCACATAACTTTTATGAAAATAGTTTAAGACTAGCAACAGGCTCTGGTGAAAAAGTGAAGATTTGCTTACAGAATTAAAGCGTCCAATACCTAGATAAACCTCGGTGCTGTAAAATTTCTTGCTACACTAATGATTGTGTTGAATATACTGAATGGTGTTGTCTATTTTGCCGAGTGCGCACGCTAACAAATTAAACAACTAAATAACATCAACATGTATTATAATACACAGTTCCATTTAACAATAAAATATATGGGAAGCGTGGCGGAGTGCAAAGAGAAGAAATTAACACGCATGTAACTTCAAGGAATGAAATCGTCTTATGGTAACACATAGATAACAGATAGCTTTCCATTTTCAAAATAGCATTCATTTATATAATAATATATATACAAATCACATACAAACAATTACTATTTCACTTAGATTACGTAAATAAATACTTTTATTATTTCGTAATATAATTTAAAATTATTAATGGACAGATTTAATTGCATTTTATTTTACATGTGATTACACTATGCATAATAAGGACTTATCAAAAATTTGTTGCAATATAATATTAGTATTAGAATAATATATATAATGTGTATGGATGGAATGAAGCGTTAATATTTAATTATCTTAGTTTTTTTGTATTGTGTGTGCATCTCAGTGTGCAGTGGTAGTTAGGAATGTCACCCAACTAGTTGCATTGCTGGTGCTCATATTTCAGCAAAAGCAAACGTGCACAGCCTTGTGTGAAATTGTCTGTTGTCTCAGTACCTACAATTATTATTAGTAAAAGATAGACAAATATATTGGAATGCCAACCATCAAACGAAAACACTGGTTGCCTGGACTTAACTAAGAATGGTAAATGCATTTTTGCCATTCTTTTTGTTATACTCTTTAATTATCAATACTGAAATCAGTACCTGTTGGAGAATGTCATCTCATGTATCCCATAACCTGACTTTACCAGCAATTATTATTATTATTGATGTTTACTTACATGATTGAACATAGCAGGAGTGGATTTATATAGAAACAATATTAAAATCTATGATCGGCAGACTGAAAAATCTAAATCAAGAATACCAATGTTAAACACTAATATAAATATAGTGGGTAAAACTTGTAACATAATATTATAATATTGAATATTAAAATGTAATACTTCTAAATAATTAAGTAATTGAAGTTAAATAGGAATACTATTTGCAGATGTGCATCTATATGTAGGAATGCTTTAATACACTTAGAAATAAAAAAGATTGATCTGTTAATGTAAATAGTTAAGTATTGCTTATGGTCATTTCTCTTAATCAACCAGATATACCAAACAGAGATCTTAGAAATTTTGAGTTAACGAGATCAGGAAATTTTGAAAGCCAAGAATTTGAGTGGGGTGTAGATTAATCACTCATTATCAGCATATAAACTCGTGTGATTTTATAGCTTGTGCATATTAGAGGATAAGCTGTAAATCTTAATTTTTAAATTACACAAGACAACCCCATAAAACCTGCCCTTACTTTGTACATCACAATACTGTGTGTGTGTTAAAAGAAATATCACAAATTCAAATACGTTGTAAAATAATAAAAAAATTGATTTCCCTAACTGACAATTTTAAGTAGTTCATAAAATAAAAATATTGCACTTTCTCTGAATAGTTGAGTGCCAAGGGAAGCGTTATCAGTGGAACACACACAGAAAGGTATTCTTATCACCTGATATTCCTAGAATCTAAACCAAGTATATAACAAAGGAAATATTTTAAAATCTTATTCATTCAATATAAAATAGGTATATCAAACTGAATAAGATTAATGTTATATATTAATTTATCACTAACTACATATACTTATAGCTATTGTTAAGTAGTTGAAAAAAAGGTAAAATTGACACTAACAATGTCTCGTTTATATTAAATTCATACACAAACATAGCTAAGTAATATGAATAAACCTATTGTATAATGAGAGTAATTGTGTATGTAACAAAGTATCCTTTAAGTTTGTTTGATACTTTTATTCGTTCTGTAACAATTTGTTAATTCGGATCAATAGTAAACAGTTTCCCTGTTACGGCTACAACCTTCATTAGGATAGATTCATATTACTCTATTCATTATTTGGCCACAGTTACATAGCCGTTAAGTACATTTTTTTTACATAGTAAACTTCTATATTGGTGGTAGCGTGCCAAAATTATACAAATATATTAACATAGTACTACACACGGGGCTTCCACTGTTTTTGTGGAATTAATTCAGACTACAATATTGACTAACTGACGTATTCAATAAACTTTTAGCATTCATAAATTTGAATATAATATATATATTTTTTTATTAAAATTTCCAATTGTATAATATGTTGGCACAATACACTTCATATTATAAATAACATTATGCATTCACACGACTACATTGAATATTAATTTAAATCATTTCAATCACTACATTATATATAGCTAGTAATTATATATTATTGCTGGAACAATAAGGAGGTGAATTCTAAAAGGGATAAGTATCAAATGAAATAAAAGTGTAAAAAAAAAATACTAAGTATTTCTCTAAATATTTAGCAGAGATTGATTAAAAAAAAAATCTCAAATGGCATTGTAAAAATATGTGTCCAACTCATCTTTGAAACAGGCTCTAGAATTTTGTCACCATGAAGCGGTTTTTGTATTCAGAGCATCATAAATAAATAACCCCTAAATGATTCCAAAGACCAACAGAAAAATTTGGTGCGTAATATTCTAATGAAATATCTTTTAAGTATACTCGAAATAAAGAAAGTATTATAATGCAATAAGCACTGTACCATGTGTCGTCCAGATCTAAGACACACTAGAGCTCATCGGCAGCCCTACTTTTCAGAATCTCCTTGACGTAAAATCTAAATTAACAGAAATTTTGTATGAAAACTTTTATAGCGCTGCCACAGCCAATACAAAATTCTTACAAATTTCTCACCAGCTTAAATGACTTATGTTCAGAACAGAGGTACAGGTGGCTTGATGCACAATACAGATTGCGCCAATTCCAGGACACGTGGATACATAAAGTTGATAGAATAAGACTACTAAGATCACAAACAAACAATGTAATAGTGAACTCATGTGAAAGTATAGGTATGTAATATTTCTACATACACCTAAGTAGCATATTAGTCATTTTATTAAATAGGTACTTCATCAGAAGAATAACACAATTAACTGAAAAATAATAATAGGTATAAATTCTCTAGCAGGAGGTGGAACTATCAGGTTATTTTCTCAATATCTCTGCTGAAATTCATGATGCCATTTGTTAAAATCAATATGGAAAACCACTAATGAACCGTTCCCCAGACCAGCTAACAGATACCTGGAAAAAGATAAACATTATAAAAAGAATATAAATATTAACAGATGCTGGATTAAATAATAATGGGATGTTTTTTTTCCTTTTTGTGCCGTTAGAGGCGCCCTTGCTAATCCGGTCTATTGTCAAATTCAGTGTTGCCAACGGGGGCGATTTACTTCTTCTTCTTCTTATGGTCGCTCACAATCTAACCTCCAAAATATCATTCTAGTTCATTTCAAATTAAACAACTTATATATTATTATACATGATAACTTACAATAGGTTTAGAGAAATCATTGTACATTTTTTACATACTATTACAAATAAAATTGTTCATCTTTTTTTATATACCTACCTAAATACAAATTAAAAAATACAAAACAGCACCCCTGAGATTTATTCTCAAATTTATGTGCAACAAAATCAACAACTTCTTAGCAACTCAATCAACAACTTCTTAGCAACACAATGGAAAACAAACTTCCCAACGTTGGCATCACTGAAAAAAACATCTCTACGTTGGCAGCACTGAATTTGACAATAGACCTGCATGGTTATTCCTGACGCTTTCTTAAGTATTCCTTGATACTAAAGTTGCTACTTTTCAGCAATTGGTATTTTTGAAATTAAGAAGTGGCGCTATTTCGATGCGGATACTTTTGGAAGCTTTTCGTGACTAAAAAATCCGTTAATAAGTCTAGTTCGATACTAAATTGGTATTCCTGACGCTTTCTTTAAGGCCGCCGAAAAGACGGTTACTTGCGATTTGACATTTGATGATAAGATAGCAAAAGTGTTGTCTTATTTGATCAAGACAACATTTTTCCTAGCTTATTTGAATAAAATTTCGGGATTAAATATTAAAACATCTATATATTATTGAAAAAAAGTCTTTTATGCATTTTTTAAACGTCAAAATATAATTTATAAGTTATTTGGTATAGTATATACGGTGATCCAAAATGTTTCGATATAATCTAATTAAAAAACTTTATCTGAACATTTTTAATGTAATAATGAAACACAAGTGAATATTTTGAAAGTTCGCCACACAAGAATAATTGGCGGGACCGGACAACACTTTTAGCGCGTAATTTCTAACCTCAAAAAATCGTGACGTTTATCGGTTTGCGCGCAGTTCATCTCTGTGTTTTATTGAAATTTAATGTTTTAAATACATTAAAATGAAAACAGATCAGTGCTTTGGTGTAGCCTGAAGACATGAGGGATATTATGTTATGTTGCAGTTAGCAGTTCACAAAATTGTTATTTATTTACGAAAATGTATGTCATACTATTCGTGTATAATTTGACATTACGTAGTTCATTTCGATTATATTATTTTGTGTAAAACTACATTCAAATGGCAATTTGATTACGCTCTATGGCTTATAGAATACTTTTATTTATTTTAGCAATGGATGAGCTCACCAGATTGTGTAAATATGTAAGGGCACACATTTAAGAATACCTATACCTAAACAAAGTTGTAATTCAGGAATTTGAGACTGGCCAAAAACACCATTAGGTCAAGAAAAGGAGAAAAAAATGTATGTATACCTTCATTCATTTAACCAAGTGTTATGCATTAACTTGTGGTTTGTTTAAATAACAATTTATGAAGTATTATACTATATTTCACGACTCTCATTCAAATAAAAACTTACATTGTGAATCTGTTTTTTCTTTACCATATTCCCTTCTTTTTTGGGATGACATACTTTGTTAAGTCCCTCATCATCATCAACACATAAAGATGGATAGAATTGTTTTTGAAGGAAAAATAATTTAGGGTGAGTATAATGAGTTGAAGGTAATTATATATCATAATTGCAAACAGCATTCATGAAAAAAGATTTTTTCATCTGTTAAATACAATTTACTTAACCTTGAAGCTTTTATTTGCTTACTATATTGATAGTAGAAGTTGGTAGCTTGGTGATGAATCAGCTGACTTTACATTCTTAAGGTACTTGAGTTCGATCCCTGGTACCTGCCTTATGTTTATAGTTATGCCCGTCATTCAGTTGTAATAGCAACGCAGGGTGCTTTTGTTGAATCATTTCTGAATGTAAGACAAACGGATGGTCCCATATAAATCAATCGATTCTCCCTTTTACACTCTTCTCAGGAGCATAGGGAAGCAACAAGAGCTCTCCATATTACAACTCAAACGGGGCATAGATTTTTATGTAGATATAACTACCTAAATGGATTGGAGAACTATATTTTTTCAAAGCAAAAAAAGAGAAGCCTCATTGACCTGCAATTTTAACAGTTTGGTAAGCAAATCGGATTGTAAAAATAGATTTAAACTTTCACAAAGAAACATAAAAAGTACCAATTGCACTTATTTTAAAGTAAAAATTATGATTTAAAGCAAAACATTAGAAACAAACATAGGTATCACACACCGCGTATTTTTGGAACCAAGCTGTCGAAATTGTAATATTTTGGCTTCACTTTGGAATATCGAGTCGGGATTCTAGAAGAGAATTGTGAAATTATTAGAGAATTATGTTTTTTTCATCACGCATCAGCACTTAATCATAACGGATAATTCATAACTTTTAATTTCTAGGTTAGGGAAAGCTTGTTTATAGTCCTGACAGTTGTCAATAACAATAATCAGTATAGCCAACTTTGAAATATCAAATTTTCTTTTAAAAGATGATTTAAATTGAAATAATTTTACAAATAATTAAATAAATGTAGTAATTAATTGACATTTTTAATATTTTATGTATTTGTTTTAAAAAATTTCGTTAAAATTAAATATTTATAGCAATAATATCAAAATAAGCTGAAACCATAGACAATACGATAAAAAATACAATTATTGTTAACGGGCCGTTAAATTTAGTATCCGACAAGATTCAAATCACAAAAAAGAATCGGATTAAGAAAGCGTCAGGAATACCAAATTTAGTCACGGACTTTTTAGTCGCGATCTTTAGTCTAGTATTAGTCTCGAATAAGAAAGCGTCAGGAATACCACTGCTGATTAGAAGTTCTGCCACCTAGTGTGTATTGTCGGAAGCTCCCCAGAAAACTTCCTATTGTATATTTAATTGATATCTTACTTCTGATCGTGTGAGAGTGCTAAAGACCTCACTGGAGCATCGCAAGTGGGGAAGGCATACAAGAGAGCTAACGTGAAAGCTCTCCACACTTCCACTATTCCGTTCTCCCCACCACTGACTAAGTATTCTCCATCTCTTGACAGCAGCAAGCACTGAAACAAAGGCAAATTATTCAACAAAGCTGCTTTAATCAACAAAGTCTTCAGTTGAATTTAATGTTGGTTAGTAAGTACTTACATGGAATGCATATTTGTGAAGCTCATGGCGTAACCGTTTCCCGTTGAGTGTGAACGCAGCCAAGTAATGTTGGTCGTAAGAGGCTACCACCAGACCCTCCCTGGACAAAGCCAACTGCTGTGGACATCCAGCACCCGCAGGAGCTTCCAAAGATCGGAGGAGTTCTCCAAATGTGGTGTGTATTAAAACTGGACCACCTACACATACATTCATATTACTTGATATTTTTAGTCAATGACTAATTTTACAGGGGAATCTTCACATTCTTAACCCATTCTGACACAAAGCTGGCGAATCGCTGGTCTGTCTTTGAGTAATCATTGTCTATACAAAAATTTATATAAGTATGATGACCATTTTCATAAAAATAATGTTAATTTAGTCATAAATTATATTATTTTTGATTTTAAAGACACCAAGATAACTTTCAGTACTTGCAAAATAGCTGCCATACTGGCAGATCAATGTGCCACGTATGCAATATTTTGTCAAACAATGATGAAAGATGTTTTAACATTGTAATATTTCAGTTGATTATGTCATATTTTACCAAATCCAAACAAGATTGTCTAATATGTGTAAAAGAGAGTCCCTAAATGTACAATGTACATATAAGACATATTATGAGACAAATCTCTTGTTAATATGTGAAATATCATTGAAGAAAATGGACTTTGTGAGTAGAATTATTGAATAATGATTTCGTATTCTTACTTTGGCTCGCACTAAGCACCAGACCCAGTTCAGCAGACACTAAAACTGCAGTGATGGTGTTATCATGTCCTGTGAGAGTGACGCGTGGGATCGGAGTATCCCCTTCACCAACAATGCCTTGATGACGAGCAGACCTGAGTTAAGTTGAAAAGTAAAAAATTAATAAAAAAGTACAGGAGCAATTCATAGTAATATTACTAAACAATATTTAACTGACAAACATACCAATGCCATAAGAGTACTGTGCAGTCGGCTGAACCGGAAGCAATGTAGCAGTCGGAAGTGATGTTGCATTCAGATCGAGACACACAGGTGACCACGCCATAGTGTCCAAACACTATTTGAACTATTTTGGCTGCAATGTAAAAATATTATTATATGAATTTCTGTTTCAGATATAAAATAATATAATGTAAGTGAAAATAAGAAAAAAAGTTTTTTCTATGAAACTTCTTACGTATTTGGATGAAAATTCAACAGGAGACATAAAAATAATGTGTGTTGAATAGTTCCCATAGATTAAAGAAATACTATCAACATTGTTTGAAATCACACAATAAGGTGTACTTAAATATGAATTCGGGCAGACTCGTACGGTGCTGTCACACGCTTGACAAAGGGATGGCCACCATTTTCAATCATTGTACTCGTAAACAGTATCTTATTGGATCAATTTGGGGCCATATTATTCGTATTCAATTAAGAAAACAACATTAAAATACAGCGCAAAAAGATTTTCAGTACAACTAACAACACACCACAGTGACAGTTGAATTCAAAATGGCTGAGATTAGTGGTCACTAGGTTCTAGGAGACTGCTGGAATTACACCTAGGTTCCCTACAACACAAGTTTGTTTTCATACTATATAAGTAGGTCTTTGAGCGAATCCTAGACCGATTTTATAAATTGGTATTTGCCAACATCCGCACTTGAGAATTTTAGTCAGATGAGAAGAAAGTTTAGATTTATTACAAAACTAGTAAATAAATAAAACTAGTCACCAGTTTCCGTAGAGAACACTCTAAAACTGTTGTCCCAGAATCCACACGCAATCAAAAACCTGGAGTCCACTGTAGTTACAAAACAGTTGCCTCTTGTTTTCAGACGTTGACTGAAATTATCACCCAGGTGGCGTCTTTGTAAGGCGTTTGCGCCTCCTTGAGCTGAAAAACAAACATATTATTATAAATGTTGGATAAAGATATCAATCACTTCACACAAGTTTTAAGCTTTTAGTATGAAATACAAGAAAGGAATTATTAAATTATTGTATTGAGTATGACATTAATCTGAGCAAATTGCATTACAATGTAAAAGAAAATAAATCTCTAATATAAATGAAAGTCAGGTTAGTGCGAACACTTATAACTCGAGATCGGCTGAACAGATTCTTCCGATGTTTGATTTATTGTATTCTTCTCCGCTCCAGATAACAGAAAAACTAATAAAAAATTGAATAAATGGATAAGAAATTATATAAAATATAATATTAAAGTTAGTATGGATCGGATTTTCTAACCGGTACTGCCACCGCCATCTGTTGGGGAGATGTCTGCTAGATTAATATTTTGGTAGAAAATTCTACAGATCAATGTTTTCCCTATGTTATGTTAACCATCAATATTTTATTGACTTTAAGGCGGAACGAAGTTCGATGGGTCAGCTGGTATAAAATAGATTACCTATCACAGGATCCATTGCAATAGGCGGCTGTGCATTGTGATGATGGCCCTGTCCATCGTAAGGGCTCCCCGCCACGCTTCCTGTAGGACCCCCCTGACCACTTCCCCCTCCTCCAGATCCGCCAGTCATTCCTCCACAGCCCCCCCTCCATCGGTGCACGCAGTACTGGTGTCCTGCACTGACCGTCACTACTCCAGGTTGGGCTAGTTGCGGGTAAGTGTTGGCACTGACGTGGCAGATTGGGCTGTTAGAAGGCAGCTTCATGGTCATGCATATGTCATCTGGGGCAGCCGCAAACATCATAGGACTCTGTAAATTATTGGATAAGTACACAAAATTAATATGTTCAAGGTCATGATATTTATTCCTATTCTTTAATAATACATTGTAGACAATATGGCAACTCCGACACGAATTTTAACTCAAAGTTATTTCAAATTCAATACTAATTTCGTCAAGGTTATAGTGGTAATGAAAATATAATAGCGACATTAATAATTGTTAATGCACATGGAATATAAGACCCAGCAGTTACAAATTAAAAGGTAAGTTTCTTATTAACAATTATTGATTTGTTATTCCACAATAATTATTTTAATACCCTGACTACTTTTGTAGGCACAAGTCCCGCATAAGCCAATTGGCAGCGTCAGAAATGACCCCAACAAATTCAAAGATACATAATATATGGTAGGTATCTGACTCCAAACAACAAAAAAACTCCCACATTTCAAAAAAAGTGCTCTTAAAACTACCCCATTTCAAACAAAGTTTATCAGTACCCGTATTCTAAGTTTTATCGGAAAGTAGTCACGGAAGTACGATACATTTCGTATGGAAAATGTTTATGCGTATCGAATGCGAGAATCCCTTTTGTTTCTAGAAATTACTTTGTGGGGCGCTATACACGTTTTCCATACAAAATGTATTGTGTAATACTCACATTGCATCAGTGACTACCTTCCGATAAAACATAGAATACAGGTACAGAAGGGCTATGGGAGTGAGATGGTACCACCACATCATTAACAACAGGCCCTCAATGCAACCAGCATACCACCTATACCTCTCATACATTGTCAAGGATGCTGAAGTACAGTTGGCTTAGCAGAGATTCCTTCCTACCACCAGGATTTTAAAAGCAGATAAGTTTTTCATTATTTTGAAACTGAGGGGTAGAAACACGGTGAGGGAACAGGTCACTGACATTACAAGATTGAGCTCAATGTAGGTTTCCCAGTCGGTTCTGAAAGGTAGGATTGATTGCAAAAAAGTTACCAAATGCATGGCAGAGCTTCTAGGTGGATGTGGTTCCATAAGTAGTTGTGATGGAGTCTGTCCAAAGCTTCTGATCTGATCTTCAACTGCTTCTTTAGTTACGGGGTCTGCAATATTCTCTATGTCCGCTGTACCCTCGTACGTTAAATAGTAGAACACATTGGTAGCTCTAACTGCTTCTGGTCCTGCAAAATTATTTGAGAAGAAACATAATTTAATTATATAGTTTCAATGATGAAACTCTTAGAAAACATGGCTTGGAAATAGACTTCAAATTCAAAAAAAAAAACAAAAGCACTTTACCTCTTTGTTTATATCCAAATATGAGGTCTATCCATTGATGCAGTTGACAACTGACAAATTCAGATTCCAGGGCCATTCTATGAAGTCGGATAAATTCCTCAGGAGAGGATGCCCACGGCGGAAGTTGGATGTCTCCATTACCCGGAATATTTAATTTCAGATTTGAGGAATTCACAAGCATTTCAGGAAGGAAAAACAACTCTGGGATTAGTTCCTAAAAAAAAGAAAATAAAGTAAATTTGTTAAAAAAATTATGCCATTGTGTGATGATTTTCAAAAAATACTGTTAATATACAGACAATATTATTACCTTAACATCTGATGTGTCTCTCTGACAATTTTTCCAAGATAAAGCTATGGATGAAAATAATCTGTTAGGATGATCAAATTTTCCGCCTTGAAGAGCTAAAAACATAGAAGTCATTGGCTCAATCCTAATCAGCCAGTTGAGGACAAAGGCACCAGTGGAGTAGTGAGTCCCAAAGTGAAATGGTGGAATGGAATCATGCTCCCAGCTGCTGTAACGTTCTTCAAAATATGCTCGTCTGTTGGGATTCAGAGCTCCGATGGGCTGTAAGTGGACACACAATAGTTATTCTCGAGAAGATCACAGTTAAAATACATATAGATCTCATGTTTGGTACAAGATTAATTGGCTCACCTTTGAGAGATCCCTGTAATTGGACGGCTGACTAAGATCCAGTTCTTCAGTTTCATAGTTGGTCAACACCCATGGGAAAATGGGATATTGGTTCAAATCATTGTATGTCCTTCCTGCAAAAAAAAAAGAAATAAAATTTACAAATGTTTTTCTAAGAATAATTATCATTTGACCATTATTCTTCGTAATTGATGTAGTTGCCAGTAGCAAAACCCAAACAACAGCCATAGAAAAGGGCCATTAATTGTTTAGTTGTCCTATAAATCAGTTATATCGTCCTTTAAAAGGTCCCGATTTTATCGTACCACGTTGAAGCCTGCGGACAATTTATTGTATGTAGGAACCTCTCATCAAGTATCACCATATATTTATTGAGATAATATTTTCCGCAGACACCTGATATAATTAATCATCATCGCAACTATCCACTTACAGATGAATAATGTAAGTATAAATAATTATAACCGTAGTATTGGTTTTATCATATTATTATGTATGAAAAATAATTTGCATGGGGTTAGATTGTTTTAACAAAAATATCCACTTACTGACAAACTAAACCAATTATCATTTGGCATGTTAAGTTTGTTTGATAAATAAACGCACACTGTATGTAATGTATATAAATAACGATAGATCGATTAATTGTCAATGAATCATATTAAGGTATCATAGACAGCAACAATTAGAACTTTTCCTTGGACCTTGTCTACCTATCTACCGACTTCATGTAGAAATCTACCTATTTTGGAAGTGTACATAAAATCAGACCAATCTACCAATTTCTACAACTTATGGCAGATTATCTACTATTATCTACTATTTTCTAAAATTTGAGTTGGCAACACAGAGTCAGAACATAATTATTATTATGAGAAATTTAATTTATTTACTTAATTAATGATTTATTTTGATGCTATTTCAAATACACTAATTTTGTTGTTTGCATTCCAGTGTTTTTAAGACAATAAAAAGTCATAGGTGTTGGCGGGAAATTCCCGATCGCATAGCCATATCAAGAGTAGGTACCTAATATCAAAAATAGTTTGTAGGTAATTTTTATGTTGTTGAATTCAAATGAGTTGGAACGAAGAAAATACAGATAAGGTAAATTCTTTGATTGTTTAATGTTTTACATTATTAGATAGATATTATTTACATAATTTTTAGGTTGATAAATATTATTTAGCAGCATATTTTGACATGTGTATGTTTTTCTTTAAGCTTATACGAAGAGTAAGGCTAATTTGGTCCATACTTTTGTAAGGTGAATATAGTTGGATGAAATAATAAGAAGTACAGTGGATGATTGATTTACGAACGTACAATACATAATACTTCACAAGACTATTTTTGTTAATCGATCATCAATACATATAATTTTATGAGACTGATAATTTTTTTTTGAAATCAACTCACAAGTGTTCTTTTAATATCTTCTTCTTTTTCAGAGAGGCAGAAAACAGCTAGCGCACATACAAATCACAGTTGCTGTGCCAACTAAGCAATAAGGGGTTGTCTATTTATCTGGATAATTTGATTTATCAGGAAATTTTTGGATCATCTTGATGATATTTTTTTATTTTTTTTTTATTAAAATTAAAGATTTACAATATATATATATAAAATTCACATGACACAATACATAACATTTAAATACAATAACACTCCGTCGATAGAGCAAAGACAAGCAAATATTCCCCATTTTTCATTTCTTATTTTATAATACCGACCTCGGCAGCCTAGTGGTATGGGATCAGATTACAAGGTCCGGGGTTCTACCCGGGACCGGACTTGACGAGACCGTTTGACTGGAAAAAATTGCCTCAGGCAATAAGTTCCGCCGGCTATACTGACACCTTTGCATAGAAAAGTGTTAATTTATTTATTAAAAAAAAGAGTCAAAATGAAAGGAAAATTTCTTCCTCTTTTAGGAGTGCCAAATTGGGTCACCCCAACGTTGGCGATCAAACAGCAAAGGGCAGATAGAATCCTCGCCATGGTGATTTCCTGGATATGAGTAAACCAGAGTGGTTTCCCGCAACTTTCTCTGGTGGATTTTCTGTAGGGTTTGCTTTCCCTTAGCTGGTTATTCCTGATTTTAAGGCGCCAAAATTTCGCCTATCATCCTTTTGTTAAGTATCTGTTATGTTTCACATGTAGTGATTGAAAACAAATTGCCCGCGGTACGCAATAGCAATGCTATAACGAGTTGGACTAACCAGTATTGTTGCAAATTGGCGAAAGAGGTGTGCATGGATAGAAAGGAGTGGAGGTCCGTTCTCTTTGCCTATCCATGGAAACGGCGTGATGGTAAAAAATCTTCAATCAAGACGTAAGTAGTTCACATTAACCCCAATGGTCGCCAATAGGGCGAAGGTAAAAAAAAAACCCTAATGACACTTCGAACCCCCATTTGTGTGTAAATATGAATTAATTATTCAGACAATGTGAACAAGATCAAACGCTTCACGTGATACGTGATATTAGCCTCCTCCCCCGCCCCCATGAGACTTTTCGTGATTTTTCCGACCCCCCCCCTTGTGATATTTTCTGAACCCCCTACCGCCTTTCCTTAGCAGGTATTCATTTTGTTCGTTATCCGAAGTATTCGTAAACCATCACTGACTGTAGTACCTACCGGAGACTTTCTGGGAACTATCCGAAATCACAAGCAGATGTTGTCATTTAGAGAGCGAGGCTGGAGGAAGTAAATTAAAGAATTGCTTAAACATAAAACAACATCTTACCTAATCCTTACAACAATTTAACTTGACATGAGCAGACAGGCGTTTAAAATATTTTTGACGGTAAAAAAAGACTGTACAAACAAAACCAGCCAATTGCAATGCAACTAAATCTGTTGAGGAATTATGGAGTAATTTTATAAAACTTCATTTTGACTGAATAAAAATAATTATTTCTAAATATAATTTATTATATATCTACTATTATTACTATTACTATTGTGTTGCTGCTATATATGAGATTTCATGTAATTTTACAGTCATCGTGGGCAACCATTTCGATATTTTAAGTCAAAAATGAAATATAATGACCTAATTTTATACGTTAAAATAGAAAGCATCTAGTAAGCATTTTCTTAATAGGTAGTTTAAAATAATTTAAAAAGATTAGCTATGCGGGAGATACCTGTTATTGGAGCACTGGAGATTATATGTGTTTGTTTCATTTTTTGTTTTGTTTTATTCAGTATTCTGTTGGTGTCTCTATTAAATAAATAATGGTGTGTTCGTATGCATGGACGGGCATCGGGCAATTTCATTCTGACTTGTTTATTGGCGAACATTTTTTTTTGTAAAATAACCGAAATAAGCCAGCGTTAGAAGACGTTCAATTTCGACGATTTATTTATAAATTTGAATTACACATATGGCAGTGTTCATCCGTTCCAATTTCAAATCCTGGACGTTGAAAAATCCATCAGAATTTACAGGGGAAAATAAATCCGTAAATCTTCACAACCTTATTAACGAGAAAGTGTTTTAATGCAGGTAGCGTATTTTGTTAGTAATATTGATTACGCATACCTATAAGAAGTAAATATTTTCATTAAAAATGTCGCATGTACAATATAGCTACATTATACCGAGATGGTTCATAATAATAGGGGTTCAAGTCTCAAGTGTATACACAGAGTGACACTAATGCAATGGTTTCCTAGAAAAGCGGACCCGCAATTATTTAATACATAGAATAATCTTTTTTTAAATATTACTTACTAATACAGCAAAAGATTTTGAATTTAACCTTTTTACTTAGTTCATACATTTTATTTCGGTGGCCTTCTTGTTCACTGCGGTTTCAAGCTACGCTAAATGACACTACACATACAGCTTACACTGACTCTTTCGCGTTTTCATCATTTTCTACCGCTAGTGAAAGAGATAAACATGGAATGCTTTGTACTTGGTCTAAAAAATAATGCATTCGTAATGTTACGGCCGCTTTTCATTTTTAGGAAATCATAGCATAATGTTTTGTTTTCCTAGAAATACGGATATGCCATTAAGCAGAGAATGACGTCGGTAACGTTGTCTATGTTGTTACTGTAACGACAAAAAAATTGTTGATTTTCAAAGACGGCCGTCTTGACAGACGACGGAGGGCTCCCAAGGAACCCATAGCACAAGTGCGTATACGGAGTGTCACGATTGTGAGTGCAGGGCAGGAAGGAGCAGCGGTGGCGCCAGCCTCTCTCCTCTTCGGATGACGAGGCGCGCTGACAGTGACGTACGCCCGCTATAATTGGTTCATGAATGGAGACACTGCCGTGGCAGACGCAGGCAGATGAATGGCAGATCGCGACCTCGTCGTTTGCGGCGCTACATAAATCAGGGGACGGATAAAAAAACTTTACTACGGTGTAGGTATTTTTAGTCTCCCAGTGAGAACACACCTGATGTGGGGTAGCGGGTGTCGGCCCTGCATCGAATACGGTCTTACCTACACAGTTTCAAGTGCACTATAACATATAAATAAGTAATTGGTGTATAGAAGTGGTTGGTGACCCAGCGGTTACAACGCCGGCTTTCGTACTGCGGACGTCGTGGTTCGATCCCAGGTGCCGACCATCTTCCTCTTTCACGACACAAGTTTTAAGTAGCTTACTGTGAAAGAGTCAAGGAGTGTATTTGTGTTCACTTTGAGTGAGCACAGATTCATTAAAAAAAAAAGTAATGTTAAAATAAGGTACAAAGTAGATACCAACCCTGAGTAGAAAGCAAATAATTTAACGAAGAATACGTTAAAAAAAATCTGCTCCACTTTTACTTACAAAACAACCGTTCAATAGTAAAGTTTGCTTTCCTTCAAAGAGATAACCTGTTCAATTAAACAGTTGCTAGTACTTCATGGAGATAACGGTATGTGTATAATCCAAAAGCATATAAAAATTCATTTAGAGTTTATCTAATGAGTTGGGATGTCTGCAAAGAACTTGGATAAAACAACAAATGCATAATGTTTCTATCTCGTGGGTGGTCTAAACCATTTTCAGAAGGTTGTACACAACCGTTGGTGGCATAGAAGTTATGAGGCTCAGTCTCAAACATTGTAAAATGGGAATAACAATACTTATTATAGTTTGTGTAGTGTACATATATGAAAATACACGAGCGTCTGTTGATTGGCTCACTTAGCTCACACCGGTGACGATAATTTTCCAAAAATACTTGAATTAAAAATCTACACTGTAAAACATGAACTGTTTACAACATTGTTACCACATTTCAGGCTAATCCAAGTAAATAGCAAAGGGTTACAAATCAGATGAGAAGGATAAAGAGAGAATAATATCGTAAAAGCAATCTAGAAAAGTGTCTTACCAGCGATGGTATTTAGGAACATGAGGTACTCGAAGTTGGAGATTTCTCGTCTCTGCCATTTCTGTGTCATGTTGGAGTTCCTCATCAGTTGTCGTGGAGACATCATAGAAGCTCTCCTGCAAAAGAAACCCAAGTGTTAGGAAAATCATTATTGTGAAGGACCTATCCCTACCAGCGCTCCACAGGGAACACCCCAAGACAGAAACAGGCATCAGTCAGGTGAGTAGAGGAAGTTACCAACGTTACGTAAGAGTCCGTGTCATTGACGGACAAACCGCTTCACGGTCGCCCGCGGACGTTATCAACCATGGATTGCGAAACAATTAATAAAAATTACGAAATAAAACCAATAGACATTTAGGCAAGCCGAATTGAAACCATCGGCAGCGGTTTCCCAACAGTCTTAATGGCAGGCGATCTAGCGCATCGGTTATGTATGAATGGAGAGCGACTGAAGGAAATTCGCAATTAACGGTTACGATTGCAAAATGTTACGTAACATCTTGTTCGTTGAGGTTATAATCAGCAGATATTCAATTTGTCCACCACAACTCCATACACTCAAATGTACCCATAATCCCATACAATCATATCAGCCCACATCTCCATTAGTCTTCCACAGTTCCTTACGTTCAATTACGTCCACCGTTTCACGTGCTATTCAAATGTTTTCCCTTCGTAAACACGTTTCAAAGTTTTAAGTAACTATAATTATAGGTATAATATGTTCACTGTTCAGGCAAATTCCACAAACCACACAGTGATTAACTACGATGACGGATGTTAGTAAATAATTAGTCTCGCATAAAGCAAGTTGTAAATCTGCTGTGAACGGGGATGGGTGGTATGCGCCATTTATTCTTTTCATAATATCCGCATCGTAAAAACCTTCAGAGGGCTTGCATTTAATAAGAGTACGTACAAGAGATCTGTGAAGCAAGGGGTATTCTGATAGATGAAAAAGGGAATAACACAGTAAAAAAAGACCTTATATCTGACCAACAACTAGACAAATGGAATTCTTGAAAGACGGCGACACAGATCAACCTCAAAAGATGATTGAAACTGAAAATACAGATCAACAACGATACGTATCAAACACATTTGTGGACAGAGAGACCTCGTCCATCACTATAACAGCAACCCACAAGCCACAGAGGTGATCGTTAAATAATTATTCTGTCTTCCTACTTATTCAATCGGAAGATGTAAAACTATAGTAGACATATCCAAAACAAGTGGTGTCTAAGGTGATTCCGCCAATAAATAAATCGTACTTATCCTTGATCTACAACTTTTGTTTAGATATTTACTTTGTTCGAGTGTCCGATAAATAATATACATTAACGGCGCTGTATGGGTCTCAGCCTCCTTCAGAAGATTTCTCCATCTCTCCCTGTCCGCTGTCATCCTTCGCCAGTCACCTATCTCCAGCACTCGCAGGTCCTTCACAGCTCCGACCAACAACTTAAACTTGTAGTGGATTTTTAAGATCAATGGTTCACTCGCCTTTGACACGTGGCTCAGCCAGCGGAGCCGGTGAGTCTGAGCATTATTGTACCTTATTGTCTCCATCTTTGACTGGTCCATATGGATATATATCCATCTTCCGTTCAAACAAACACAGCCTCTCCTCATCTTATCTACTCAACGTCGAGACCTCGGAAGAATGCGTTAAGATTGTCAGGATCATGGTTTTATATTATTTGCTCTTTTGACCGTCTAACACTGCTACCTAACTAATCTGACAATTGCTGCGTAAAAATTTCAGATACTTGGCATTAAGTGAAGTTGTTGGTAGACTAGCAGTTTCGTCGCTGACTTTCGTATTGGACTGAAAGTGATAGGTTCAAATTCCGGAGTCATTTCTTATTTTATGACACAAGCTATGCTTAGTGAAATTCCACTGAACTGATATTCTGAATTTCAATTATGCAGATTGCCATTAACATTTTGTTTGTTTGATTTGTTGACCGGTGTGCATCAATAGGTCACATGGATGCCTCAGTATTATGCACATTTGTTTCTGCACTGCGGGGTGGTGTCCCTCCCTAACTATACGTTTGTACACATACCTATTATTTATTCAAATCTTCAAATTTGTTATCGTGACTAACGTTGTAGAACATTTTAAAATAATTTAAAAAAAGATAAACTTTGTATGTTCTACTTTTTATTTTGAATATATAAGGTTAAAACGTTTTTAAGTAGTTTTAAGATTTTAAATATAAGTGATAAAGGTAGAAAATTAGATATTTTAGAGACAATGCACATACATAATAACAATAATAATAACCTCCTGAATATTCAAATCCCGCCCGTAACATCCCCACTAGTTAAACTGTTAATAGCACCCCCGCCCAATCCCCCTCCTCCTCGAAACATAGAAAGCAACCTATCCTCTTAGTTTTTAGTTTAGTATAGTTTAGGTTACTGATGATGGACGGTAGTCCGAAAACGTTTTAACTAGAGATGTAACGGATATCCGGCAACTATCCGGTATCCGGCCTATCCGGCGCCTGAATGCTATCCGGCCGAATACCGGATAACTAGCACCTATCCGGCCGGATACCAGATAGTAAAAAAAAAGATATTTTTGGATAACAAATACACCTTGAAATCACAAGAAAAATGTCTCCAACTTAGAAAATTGATTAGCAAACATACTGCAATAAGGGTAAATTATGGAGAATGAATATATAGAGGTAGCAAGCGGCTTTGCTTTTCTCCGTAAATAAGGAAAGTTTAATGAAATAACGTTTCGTCATATATCATTCTGCTGAAATATGCAGATCCGCGATTTTTGGAACAATAACGTTCCGGCAACGGAGTCAGTCCAATTATTTGGTATAGGTATGCCGCCTACGTAAGCGTAATTCATGCGTTGTACCCACTGTAATGCCCGGGCTCTACTAAAGACTTCTTCAGTATTCAGCGAATTTAATTAATTTTGAAAAAAAACACTCATATTTTAAGGGGAGCGCTGTTCTCCCTCCCATCAGGGTCCCGAAGACGAGAAAGACCCTCTCATACCGAGAGGGTCTTCCTCGTGTTCCGCTCCTTCGAAGCAGAGCTGATGAATCTGGACATGGTGTGTGAGGAGGTCATAAACAATGCGCGAGATTTAGCGCAATGGAGAGGTCTTTTTGCCTCTCTGTGCTCCTAAGTAGAGCATAAAGGGAGTTTGGGTTGGATTGAATATTAAGGGAGCCGTAAACCTAAACAGATTGGGAACCGCTGCACTAATGCTATCCTGGCTACAACCTTGGTTCCGAGGGTAAATGTTAAAAATCTAAGCGCTCTAATCATAGGAAAAAATATTATTACACCACACTAATCCAGACTAACTAATGCGGTTGATGGTTTTTTCGACAATGTTCCCAATAATCCCATATTGATGCACAAACTAACCAGAAACATTGCAGACTAGTGCACAATATTTTGTTGCTTTGAGTACATCGATTATTCCGTGAAGTTTTTTTAGTGAAACAACTTTCCATTTCCGCGAAAAACGTAATGCCCTATTGTCGAGAGCTACGAGTGGCTGTGAAATTTTGCTTTGGACGCAGAAACTGAAAAATACATATGAGGATGCTTTACCCTAAATAAAAAAATGGTTTCAATTTTGAAAAATGAAGAAAAGTCAATTAAAGAACAATCCCGTCCACCATACCTCTCTACATCAAGAAGTAACGAAAAACGTTGACAAAATCGATGCTCTCGTTTGTAAATACAGTCGTCGACGCATTAATGAACTTATATACGGGATTTCAATCCAGACAGAAAAATACATTGAAGGCGACCTTCAATCAGGTGGTCTTGTTTTACAAAAATATGACCGAAGTCGAGAATATTGTACTCGAATATGCTCGAATAAATATTAATTCGTAAGCAGAGATCATCAAGTTATCCGTGGATATCAAAACACTCAATAGTTCATGACTTGTGGAACACTAACTTGTGGACAACGCGCCAATTCGATTGGCGCGTGTTGCCAAGGCTGGTATTCGATACTATAGTTTTCAAAATTTCAATCAAAGCTCTGGTTCCTGCCGACAACTTTCGTTCCCGAAACAGAGAAATGAATATTATTGGAAAGCTATTTTCCGACGATGAAGAGTTTAAGGTGGCTAAAAACAATTATTATTCAGAAAAATAAAAAATATTTTTTAAGGCTGTTGACAAAATATATAAATTGGCGGTGGACTGGCTGATGGCGCTGGAGCCAAGCCTGTAGAAAAGGATGGCACGCAGCCCTCTGTGGGTGAAGATTTTCCGGAAATGCCATACGAAAATTTAAGAAAGTAATTGGCGTTTTATAAAGCGCATTATGGTTGAAAAATACTAAGTATATATTATTATGTAGAATAGTCAAATTATTTCAGATTTTTTTACATGTTCCCCCACTTTTCTGTCTTTTCTTTCAACTATACCTACCGAGAATATTTTGAACTCTCCTCGTATGTAAATTTAAAAAAATAGTCATACCTACCTACCTACGTTATATTAAAGATTTTTATTAGATATACAAACGTTATTCATGTAACTTTATTTTTTAATATTATGAATTTTAGGTATTTCCGTGTTTCCGATCACTGTTATCTATTTTTTTTTTATTGAATTTGTCTTTTGAAATAGCTCACCACGTCGTGGGCCGCACAAAAATCGGCAACGGTCCGCATGCGGTCCGCGGGCCACAAATGACGACCAAGGCTATAGATCAACCATGACAGATTATTAGTCAAGTATGCCAGTGAAAAAGAACGTAGTAAACAGTCCCAACAAAATCCATCCAAATAACAAGAGTCATTCATTGTCTCGACATTGCAAAACAATAAAAACAACAGTTGACTTAGATGGTGCGACGAACAAAACTACAGAATATCGTCAATGATTGAGCTGAAAACACAGATTACAAGAGTTAATATAGGATTTTATGTAATTTAGAATAATTAGACAGTCTTATAACTTATAACACTAATTAATTTTGTAAGAGACGTTTTGTTAGAGAGTAATATAGACCTTGTCGATAACATTTTGAAGATAAGACGATGATACTATAGTCTGCTTTATGGTTCATCACGAGAACCAAATAATTCCTTCTGAAAATCATAAATGCTGGACAGTTAAATACTAACTTGTAACTAAATTCTTTCTAATTTTTAGTTCTATGAATTCAATATTACCTACAATAATTATTTAATTGCTAAGGTTAAATTTAAATAGGTAAACGAAGAGACAAACCACAATGCCCCAGTAAGGACCACCGCACGGAGCGAGGACGAATGAATATATTATGTAGGTATGTAGCGGACCGTTCATTGCTATTCGAGGAAAATGAAAATTATAGACAAACATATTACATATTGCAAAAGATTTGATTGTGCATAGTCGTACGTACCATGTCGTTCAACACATTGACCTATTCGGATAAAATTACATAGGAGACATTGAAAAGCGTTGAATGTTCCGGTATTGAGATCACACACATTCACACGAGTGACTCACCATGTACGATGCGACCTTGCTTCTTATAATATTATTCGATAAACACCTCATAAAAAGATACGTTTTCAAAGGAAACGCGACTACTCCAAACTACCGGAACTTAACAAATTGTAACAATTCTCCTAAAATATCTCACGCAAAAATTTTTGACAGTTCCATTTCTTTCTTTTTCCATGCCGTTTAATGCATCGGAGAAACTTAATTTTGATAAGTAATATGATAGAAGAATTATTATTACTTTTTAAACCTACATATAAGTATATAGGTTTAAAAAGTAATAATAATTCTTCTATCGTTTTTCGATTCTCTGATAAATCAACCTTGCAATTCAATTGCCTCTTAAAACCACCTGATTTTTGTTGGTGTTTTTTTTTCCTTATATCCTATTGAAAATGTCACATTGTGCTATAACAAAATTTGTGGAATTTCAAACGAATGGTTTCTTCGAGTCAAAAAAAAATCGGTAAAAACCGAAATACTTTAAAGAATGTTTACCAGTTACGTTCTTTTAGTTGAAAAAAAAAGAAGCGATCGGATTTGGCAAAAAGGTGGGTACACCAGGGTTGGGTTTACAAAACGGTGGACAGACCAACCAGGGCCTACTCATCTGAGTGCTGGGCCCTTTAAAAGCAACCACGCCCCAACTCTGCACACCAGCGAGATGAAAATGCTCAAATGGGCTGGCGGCTGAATAGATTCAAAAATGTCCATATGCGTATATACCAGTTTCAAATCCCATTGGAGAAAAGGTGACCAAGAATAGACTATGATAGTACGTTCGGACAGGTAACGAGAATGGCACAGGAAAACATGATAAGGAAGACAATGGATATAGAAGTAAGAACTAACTAAGTGGATATCTAGAATAACAATAGACTTATTAGGGGCAAGGCTTCGTGAGGAGGATGCGGGAAAGAAAAGGACTTGGAGAGCTGACCATAAATGGGACAAAGGCTAGGGCGAAGAAGAAGTACCTACACACACTCTTGTACATTGAACCGACTAAAATAAAGCACACGAATGTTTCAGAAAAGTTAAATGATTCTTGATAAAAATTCCTAATATTAGAATTAAGACTGTTTTTAATTGGCTGGACGACCAACAAGCACTTTCTGGCCAAAACATCGCAGTGCACTCATCCAGAATATATATGTTCTTGAAGAAAGATACAGAATATCTACCTAGGTACTATCTTTTGTTGTGAACAAGCCGTGAGGTGAATAATGATATCATGCCCGGAGATAAAATACTGCTTCCGAGACCAAGGAGTGAACTCGGAAGTAGACACTGGACACACGCATACACAAGACCATAATAAATGTTATGTTCCTATGTACGATTGTGTTATTGTAACCAACATCACCGGCCTTGATGCAACGCCATAAGATAGCCTGCCTTATAAACGAAATAATGACCGCATTCAGTGGGCGCGCGAACCTTCGCAGAGTTTGTTGGCTTACATTTCTCTAATTATTTACATACATGTGATCGATACTAATTATTACGTACAAAGGAGTCTACACAGATTTTCGACAAGTGAATCAATTCAAGGGAAGATGGAAATATAAGTAGGTAATTATTATTGTGGTATTGATTACCTATGCGACCTTTGTCAACTTTTACATTCATTGCAGGATGACGGCTTCCCATAACTTCACAAATTGCTAAATTGTTTTATTATTTATGTTTTCAAAATGTTAAATAAGCACCTATATGAAAGATACCTCGTTTGAGGCCTAAATAATTCCTTGGACCTACTAGATTAGTCCTCATCTAAGAACATTGTTTCAGCGGTGAGTCACAGGAAGCGGGCGAGGATCAGGCGGAAATCACCGGCGTCCTATTCGGATTAATCGGGCACTTGAAATAAATATTAAATTGACGGCTGGAGGACTTCTTTAACCGCGCCGAGACTCTGTCAGCTGTGGACTCTGATGACACCGGCAGCACCATCACTCTTTATTAACCCAGAGGTGAAATGGAAACTAATGCAAGGGAACTTTACATCAAAACTATTTTAAGAAAATCATATTTATTCAATAAAAGCACGGTAACAGGAATCAATCTCAACAGATAATGTGCCTGTTAGACCGGGAAAATGAAGGTTCAACAAACAAGCCCACAGAGCCTGACAAGCCTTATTGTCGGTTTCCAAACTAAGATTGTACCTAATAATTTCATGTAGTTGTGTATGTAACTAATTTGTGAAAATCATATTTATTCAATAAAAGCACGGTAACAGGAATCAATCTCAACAGATAATGTGCCTGTTAGACCGGGAAAATGAAGGTTCAACAAACAAGCCCACAGAGCCTGACAAGCCTTATTGTCGGTTTCCAAACTAACATTGTAATAATTTCATGTAGTCGTGTATGTAACTAATTTATGAAATCTTTTTCACAGATGAATCCTCGTATTGTTTACATAATACACCTATGCAAACGTAGAAGACAATAACGACTAAATTATTAGTAGACAGTTCCATGAAACTCAACATCACGTTACGTTAATTCGTCTGACGTTTGTGTATAAAATCGAACTATTGCATTATTTCAGACGAGTCGACGTATTTCAGACGAGTCGACGTATTTCAGACGAGCTTGGAAACAATCAAACGCCACTTAGCTATCGGTCGGTCATGACTACGCAGTGGTCGTAGCCTTCTACGACGGGCGGGCATAATGGCAGTGAGAGAAAATATAACAGCCACTCTCAGATAAATAGCCATGGTTTGAGTGCAGCGGTGGTCTATCCGTGAGCATTACTCCATTCCAACCGCATCCGACACTGCCGCGTATTCGCCACCCGCGATAGCTCCTAACGTATAGTCGCCTTACATCAGCGTGAGAGTTGCGGAATAGATCGCTGTGGAAAATGATAGTGATAACATACGCGGACCCTTACATTGTTCGTTCGAATGAGTGTGTTTGGTAATAATAACATAATCGCGAAAGTACAAACAATAGAATCATACACGATACAGTAGTATTCCTCTATTCGCCGGCAAAATTTCAGTCACAATGGTCGCTACAGTGGTCGTGGGTAAACATTGAGTTGACAGTGACACCAGTGAAGACCGGATGCCTCGCTTTTACTCCGTACTTCTCGGACTGTTTCAGTTATGATGTGCTACCAGTGAGCGGCTACATTCGGGAAAAGCACTTCCCAATTACGCACAAGGGGTAGGCTTATATGAAATTTTATTCTACTTATATTTTGTTTGGAAGTTGGGGAGACAATTGAATTATAAGGACTGCTGAAGCAATTCCTATCAACATTTATTATAATATTGCAATTGTGATTACTCAAGTTTATTTTGTTTTCCTCGTCGGTTGGATGAAAGATATGTGTTTCGAAATATGAATTCATCAGTGCCCCTATAAAATATGTTTACCGTTAATAATAAATAATATTAATAAAATTAGCCTTAAAATTCCGTCAGACGATAATAGGTTTTGACAGTTCTGTTGTAATGAAAGATTAATATATCTTGTTGATTGTGGCAAGCACTGAAAACTTGTTGAAATATTAAGGGATACCTACTCATTTCAGGTTGGTAGCAACATTGTAAACTCCGAGAAGTCTCAAGACACAGATATGCTAATAGCTTTCAAGCAATTATGGAAAACTTACTGCTACGGCGATCTATATATGGTAAATATTCCTTTATTTTTACACCTTTTTAGAAATAAAGCAGACTTATGTAATTGTGTAAGACAATGTATGTAATAAAAGTTGATAAAAATACAAAAGGGGACCAAAATCTATTTCTCTCTTAAAAGTGTGAGCTCATTTGTTTTTGTTTGGTTATGTTTCGTGTTACTGTTTTTCTAATACCACGATATGTAGATATGCATACTTCTTAGAAATAGTGCACGTCATGTAGTCATTTGAATGTTTGCCAAGTGTTTTTGGGAGACAACTTTGTCAATGTTTTTATATGTGAAATATGGGTGTGTGTTTAAAGATCACAAAATAGAAGTGAAAACTATTGACGTTTCCAATAACACCTTATTATAAAGTACTTATTACCTACTATTACTGTACACACATGCACTTGAAATAAGTGATTGATTAATGCAAAAATATCATATAAATAAAAATAAACCTAGTTATATTTTTGAGCGCGATTTATATAAAAGGTGTATATATGTAGCAGTGGAGTAATTCCCGATTCAGCTCTTCCGATACGATTATTGATTACATGACGCCTACCGGTACAAGTTCATTGGTGTGGCACCTGCTGGAGAAGTTATGTTCAAAATATGTAAGAACCTACGGCCAAGAAACTTTTTCACATGTTTTAAAATTTTGAAGCTTCCCTTGATTGATATACTTTGGTATGATCGTTGTATAACATAAATGTTTTAGGCTAGTCTTGTAGGAATCTTTGAACTGATGAACTAATGTTTCGAATAGTCAATTATAAGCAAACATATAACATAGAGGCTACATAGGTATTACCCGTGAACTTGACCGAGCTAGCGGTGTCTCTCCCGCTGTGACAAATCAAGTGACCGGTGACGACACAAGCTGACGTGCAGTGGGTAGGTAGCTATAGTTATTATAGGTGAGAATAGTTGAGATTCAATACTGGCTCTAATTCATTTTACGCCCTAGCGATTATATCAAGTTTTCAATAATAAAGAAAAATATCACAGAGGCGTTTAAATTTAATTATTTTGATATTAAAAAAGAAATACCAACAAGGCGAGTGAATATTTATCAAGTCTCATTAAGTTTTCAATTGATTTCCTGGGTCCACATTACCGCGGAGGACCGCAAAAAAGTGTTGAAAAAATTATTCTGAACTTCCTGAGGCATGGAAGACCTTTCGCGAGTGATAGCCAACGTAGGGGAGGCCTGACACGATACCAGCAAAGAAAAGAAAAAGATGTCACACCGAGTTCAACGTGGAGTGCAGAATACCACTATTTGGTGATGTCTATGCTATAACCTGCACAACTATTCAACAATTCTCTTTCCTTGAAATACCAATTAAAGTCACACAAGCGACTATTTGCTTTAGAAACGGGGTCCAAGTATTTTTTTTTTATAAATAAATAAATAAAAAAACTTCGATGTGCAAATACTTGAGTAACAACATGTTGTAATGTTTCCTGTAACAGAGAAACGCGGATATGAAATAATGGGACACATGGTTAATGTATAGAGCTATTATCGTTCCCAATTATGCCGCAATCCAGTTTAAAGAAAATTCCAAAATGTTTGCCAATCTAAGGCACGATATCGCTCATTCATGTAACGCTAATAAAATCACGTTGCAAAAAAAACTAATCACGCTACTAGAACGTATTCGGAGAACTATTGTTTTCGCAACACAATAGCGATGGAAAGTAAACGAAAATATAAAGAAATCGTCAAAAACAATAATCCAAAAACAAAGCAAACCGCCTGTGATAATAGATAACAATATGTGATAGAACAGCGTGTTTACCTAAATGAAGTTTGAAGAGCAGGATAAACAAAGAGTGATATTATGGTTGAAGGTGCTGGCAGCAGTGGCTGCGCAGGCGATCAACATCTCTGTGGGCCTGTGCCAAGGGTATTCGGCCATACTGCTGCCCCAGTTGACTTCCAGCGAGTCAAACTTCACAACTGAGCGAGGATCATGGGTAGGTAAGTACCTGCAGATTTCCTAATACTCGAAGGTGGTGTAATTCCATAGTCATAAATTCAGCTCAAATCACGCATTCAATTACTTTCTCGTTTCAGCTAGTCTAGGGGTGATATCCAATCCCATAGGAGCCCTCATCGGTGGAATGATGGTAGATTACGTCGGAAGGAAGACCACTATACAAGCCATCACCATACCGAACCTTATAGGATGGTCCATCATTTCGCTCTCAGACGGCTACTTTCTCATTTGTGTTGGAAGATTTATCACAGGCTTCACTATAGGTTGGTTTTGATAATTATATGATATGAGTCAGAATCTATATATTAACACGTGAAAGAAAAACTTTGTGACCATTTTTACGAAAAATGCGCGGACGGAGGAGTATGAAATTTCGCACACTTCTAGTTTATTTATATAGAAGAGTGGCAAATGCTAATATTTTTTTAATATTATGCATAACAAATACATTCAATCAATAAAAAAACATTACGCACACTACTGTGTAATTTTATATATTTGATACTTACACACACTCCGATGTATTTGACATTGAAACAGACGCATATATTCTTTTGTTTATATGTGATCAAATTGAGAATCGATTAACAAGTATTTTTGGTCTTTAATAATAATAGAAAAAACTTTGTACATATTGTCAACATTGCAAATTTGACGTATCCATGTCATTGTTATGGAAAGAAAATTTTGAAATAGCGTTCGCTCAGTCTTTGACAATGGAACCTCAATCATGTTCAAACTTTCAAAAAGTCGTCAAATTTAAATAAGTATAGTTATGGACGAATTTCGAGCACTCGGTCGACCACTAGTTTAATTAATTTAATGATAATTGCGAACAATTTTTTATGACGTCGTGCACATTTTTAATAAAATAGTTTAACATTTCCGTTTCTGCATAGAAACGTATATAAGTAGAATGCACACATTAACAACAGGCAGACAAATTAAAATAATGTTTGTACAAGGCGCATCCGCACAAAAGAGAAAATTATCGTTGACAAAATATAGGTAATGTTCGAATCGGCAGCAACACTGAGCGGATATTATATTATTCATAGAACATAACAGTCTGCCTTCAACATTCTGAGGCCCCATTGATTGAATGATACCTTAATTACGGCAACTATTCAAAAATGCGGTGCAATAATAATGCTACGGATTTTTCATGTAAGAGATTCCCAAGATAAGAATTTTGAGGATTCTTTTAAGGTATCTGCACGGTTATAGAAGAAAAAGTTAAAGTTTAGACTTACATAGTGAAATAATTTAGACTTAAGGGTGCGTTGGACCTAAACACTAAATTTGCACTTTTACTTTAAATATCGATTTTACTTAATAATTCCGCGAGTCCTTAACGTACGAAACTGAAATTTATGTTTTACAAGATGTCCCGTAAACTCCGTTCAACATCTTCGTACGATAATTCTTTCCAACATATCCGCTTACTTTCTGAAACCAAATTGACTAATCAAACAAACAAATCGATTAACTCGCCTCTTTTAATTCACTTTTCGCGTTCCAATTTTTAATCAAACTATAAAATCATCTCTTTTTATTCACTTTCTGCGTTTTAATTTATAAAAAAAATTCGCTTAAAATGTTTGTTTGAATGTAAAATGATTTCTCAAAGCTTGAAATAAATTCTATCAGTAATCTTCTTACCGGTGTTTTGAAACTCAATGGTTGTCAGGTAAATCAACATTGGGTTGTTATGGAATTTTCATACTAACTTTCCGAAGTTTAGTAAATTAAACTTTTTCGTGAATACCCCTGCTTGTATCATCCAAAAATGAATACTTACTACAATAATACACCCTTGATATATTATTATATCGCACTAAGCAAAGGCTTGTGTCGTAAAGGAGGAAAATGGACGGCACCGGGCATCAAACCCACGACCTATACTACGGCTATACCAACCACTTCAATTTTAATGTGCATCTAATGACGAACGTTGTTAACGTAAAGTGATCATATTAAGTCAGTCTTCGAAACATCCTTAGAAAGTCGTATAGCTTCTGTGGTCAAATTGAAAATAACCATTCAAAATAAATATGTAGGCAGGTAAATGTGACACAAATATGTAACAATTGTTTAGATGTAACATTAGGTACGATTTCAGTTTTTGTCTGACTAAAAAATGGCCTAATATTTGCTATTTACTTATCGATTAGAGCCATATTATAATGCTATCGAATACAAAAGTAAGATTGTGAGAGTTGTTATTTGCACTAAACAGCAAGTAGGTAGATATGTAATAATATCTGTATTGAAGTTTCTAATCAAACCTCAATGCTTGCTAGTACAACATTATGAACGGAAAGGCAAAGTGTCGGTCACTCGAAACCGATCACGCAATTCGCCAATTATAAAAAAGTAATCGATACTCGGACAACATGGGTGGTGCAGTGTTAGGTTCTACGCGTAACATTTTGTTATCACAGTTTTGTTTGTACAGAAACACGTGACTAGATCAGGTCTCGGCAACCTATGCTTCTCGTGTCACCAAGTGACCCGTTTAGTAATTTCAAGCGAACCCTTTGGTTTTTGCCGATATGAATAAATTGACATGGGCTGAAAGACAGCTCAACTCCCAAAACCCTTAGGTACCTACTAATATTTAATACTTTTTTATTACATAAGTGTAGCACTAAAACTTTAACTTCGTACGGGTCAAAATAATTACACATTAATAATTGGTTTAAACATGATTTTAAGTTTACCTAGAAACTTTATAAAATTATTAATCATACATTCGAATTGCTTTGAGGAATAAGGTTGGCGATACCTGGATTCAATATTTGGGTTATTGACTGATACATCTATGTTATTTTGGTATCAAAAGATTCGTCTGAAGTTAGTAATTTATTGTCATAAAGATTGTGGGATTTTGAGGGGTTCTCAGTTTGTTTTCCAAAACCGACTAGGAACCCCTCTAAGAATAAAACAGTAAACGGTATCAAAAGTTTGCCAAATATCTTATATAAAAAATACCAAAATTGATTGATAGCTAGATTGCAATTTTACCAAACGGCGTTGATCACCCCTGTTTTCATACTAGGTAACATGAAGGAACAATAATTGCTATGCACATGACCGTTTATACGTTAATACAACATATTATTTAGTTGTCAATCAAAACAGTTGATCGCTGTTATTATTGTCGTCAAAACAATTTGGTTAAATATAATTACCTCTACTTTATTTGAGGGTCTACAGTCTACCTATGTACTCTGAGCGAGAAGATACTGGTACATAAATACACGAGACAGAAATATGTTTTATTAGAAAAGTTCTGATATCGGAGCGTTAAAGTTTAACAAACTTGTGTGCATGATCTACCGTTCTCACTTCAAAGACAATTTGCTATAGGTATTTTCATCATTTAAGAAAATCGACTCAGAATTCTGGACTCATCCATATCTTTAAGATGATTTATCCAGAATCGTCTCCTATTGCATGAAATCTTCAGTCTCACCTATTCTATTCGCTTAGTATTTTTGTAAAAGTCTTATCCAATTATTAATGAGCGGTCTATCTGTGACAGCCCTCTAGACCTCCATTTACGATCTTATTAAATTATCTAGCCGTCTTTGCAAAAAAATATTGTTAACTCCTAAGCATCTGATTCTTTTTTTTTTTTTAAGCCTTCACTCGTTTGCGAGTGTTTTAGCATCTGATTCTTAACCGAACTAATTATTTTGATTAAGGAATTATACAAGTTGCCTTGATGCAGTATCGACTTTGCCTTCGATAGCGGAGGTTACCATCTGCAGTAGATATTTTTGTTTCACTTTCTCCATACAATAAATATATTTCAGACAATCTGCTATGATTGACTGTATCAACGATATGTGGTTGCTTGGTCGACCATTGTTAATTACATCTATTATAGGTGTTTTGAAAAGTTTTGTACTTTATGTTTGATTCTCCAACACAAATGCTCACTCTATCAGACGATAATATGATGTCGGCTTCAATACGCTTAGAACAAAATCGATATGGTGCCACAGTAAACATGTCACGAATCACGATGCACTTTCAAAATGTCAAAACACAAAATTTCACGACATTCGTGTTGTACTTAATTAAAAATAATGTTGTAATTTTCCGTTCATTGTTTTTAAATACGTAAATTACATATTTCGAGAAGTATGAGATGTCCATTGGCGTGACAAGAATCTTACGACAATGCAAGATTGTTATTAAGATTCGTTACATCACAACGTGTATGTCGGCACGCCATTAGATAAAGATAAACCATTCCGCAGAACCGTGGTTTAGTGCCATTGGCAGATCCCATTTTAATCCACGAGTAGATGTTTGCCACAAAGCCTTCCAATAAGATCTGCAGCCCGATTCACGGAAAAGTTTAAGTCTAAGTTTAGTTCGAAGTTCGAACGAAGTTCGATTCAAACCCTCCGTGAATAGGTACATAGACTGTAGATAGTCGCCGCCTACAATTATTATTACCAGCAGCTCTATTCACGGAAAAGTTTGAATCGAACTTCGTTCGAACTTCGAACTAAACTTAGACTTAAACTTTTCCGTGAATCGGGCTGCTGTTCTGCGTCAGCCACACTGCATTATGCACAATTTAGTCCAGCGGCACATAGATCTATCGAGAGATCCTCTTAGGGTGACTTAACTCTAGCACAGTTTCTCGTTCCATCTTTGTCGTTTAACAGACTCGGATGAGCGATATTCTCTGCGAACATAGAAAATCCATGATCCGTCAACATGATTGCCGTTCCATGAGTTGTTCAATCTATAGAACATTGTCATTTGAAATAAGACGACGCAAAATAAACCCCTTTTTTGTCGCTGAAACCGTTTTCTTGTTATTAAAATCTTCCCATATAGGTAGAAAGTAATGGAATATAAGAGAGTCCCGACCTGTGGTTTATGAAACCATTTGACATTTTTTCAGGTTTTTTTTTATTCATTTTTAAACCACAAACGACGTTTCTAACATGTGTTATTTTGCCCCTGGTGGTTTCCGCAATTATTTGGCCAATTCAAAAAAATTTGTGAAGCCGAATCCATAAAAATGTATGGAAGATTGGAGCACGTTTGTGTGAAATTCTTATTGCGAGATTCTTGACAGATACCTACTACTCTGTATGATAAAACGAAAGTCCCCGTAAAAGATTATCCAAGCTAAATATTTTGTTACAATGGTAAACATAAAGTTCATCAATTGGATAGGTATATTGAATCGTTCGTTAAGTCATAACAGGATGCTATCCTCATAGAAATTTGATGATAGCTAAACGGTTGTTCGATAGGTACTTCGATAAACTACGTCGCCACAGGCGTACAGAGAATAGCATTTTTGACATTCCGCTTAACTCTGACACATCATATTGATATTAATGAATTTACAAATTATATGACTGTCATGAAAGTTGATAATGATATGTAAATATACGTCCGACGGATACAACCTCATTACAAGCTCTTTACAAATTAGTGAATAGAAAAATTGTCGAGCTGCAAAAATAGACCACAAAGAAGTATGGTCATTTTGACAGTACGCAAAGTGAAAACAGAATATCCAATAGTAATTTAATTACTCATGATTGAATTCATATTTCATATTAATTTTTCTTTGGAATGAAAACACAATATCCCGATGATAAAGTATGTGTTTAGCCCACGCCAGCAGAGCTGTTGGGAAAACACAACAGTTGTATTTTTGTTTTGGTTGACGAATGATAAACAATTAACTGATTATTCTGTTTAAGGTATGAGCACTTCAACGTACATTTACGTGGCAGAGGTGTCCACGCCGAAGAGAAGAGGTGTCTTGGCTGCGCTGGGACCAGCACTGGTGTCTTTCGGCATCCTACTGGTGTACGTCATGGGATCCTTCATCAACTGGAGGACGGTTGCGCTGATAAGTACCATGATATCTTTGATTTCTCCGATCCTTATGCAGTTCGTCCCTGAGTCTCCACTATGGCTGGCCTCCAAAGGTCGAAACAAGGAAGCCTATCAGTCGATGTGCTGGCTCAGGCGAAATAACGCTATAGCACAACAAGAACTAGATGAGTTTTCTAAAGGAAATACATTGATAGACGAAGGGTTTGGTGATAAGATTAAATGTGCCTTACATTGGACCAGCTTGAAACCCTTTCTTATCCTAGTGACATTTTTTTTATTTCAAGAGTTATCCGGGATTTACGTGATTCTTTACTACGCCGTGGACTTTTTCAAGGAAGTGGGAAACAACACCTTCAATGAATTCACAATTTCCATGATTGTTGGAGGCATGAGGTTTGTGATGGCCATAATCGGGGCTTGTGCAATAAATAATTTACACCGCAAAACGTTGGCAACCGTCAGCGGAATTCTTCTCAGTGTCACGATGCTGGGAGGAGCGATCTGCGCCTCTCTGGGCGGTGATCCTATAATAAAATTGCTGTGTATTCTGGCTAACGTCTGTGCCAGTATGTTGGGATTCCTTCAGCTGCCTTGGATAATGTCGGGGGAGCTGTACCCTCAGCGTGTGAGGGGTGTCATGTCTGGTATCACCACGTGTTGCGCCTACCTCCTCATCTTCCTGAACATCAAGACGTACCCCATGATGGAAAGCTATCTGACCCACGTGGGAGTGCTTTATTTATTCGGCGGCTGCTCCTTGCTTGGCGCTTTGTTCACCATACTGTTTTTACCGGAGACAAATGGCAAATCTTTAAACGAAATAACTACAGCATTTCAGGAAGGAAGCAAAGAACAACTAAAAGATGTCGCAGCGTAAGTCGGAGAGCGAAAATCAACGGAACCAAAGCGTCGTACAAAGAGTAGAATTGCAGAATTGTTCCATGCTATTAACTTATTTACTGTATTATTATGTTGTGTTAAGTGTTATGTGTACAAATTGCATAGGAAGATGCAATAACAAAGACGCGGAGATAAAGAGCTGGATACTGTGTATGTGATAATTGTACAACTATTATTTTGTAAACGGACAATTTTATTATAGGTACCTACCTACTTTTAAGATTGTGTACAAAGAGTTCAATCAAATGTGATAATTATTATGATAGAAATACTTAAGTTCTCTTATACCTACAATAAAATTTACATCTCCACAAAGCAGTATTTTTATAAACACCTGACAAAATAAACGATTCCTACGTTATAAGATCAGATGACACATAACCAGCAATATGATTTTCAACGCTACTCACACCGCCATCTACCGAATAAATCAGATAATAAACACCAACCTCAACCTTAGAATAATATTATGGTGTACTCACCTTGTTTGTGGTATTCCGTATTTGATGCCAACGCCTACCCGTGGCAGAGCCTTTATGACCTTTTTCACGGTGGTTTGGTCTTGGAAAGCGAACATGATGGAGGCTGCAAGGGAAAATAAATGGTTTGAATCTTTGATAACTCACGAAGGAACACATCAAATTCATAAGGAAGAAAATGTACAATAATGTTGTATAGATGTCGCTGTAGTCTTTTTTTTTTTTTTTTCCTTTTTTGGCATATCATCCACAAGGGGGATGTTTTGGCCAGTAGTCTTATTTGCATAATGAAAAAATATGTTAACCTAGGTACCTACTTATCATTATTTTAAAAAATATGCCAATGTTATCGGAAATTTTGAGGAAATATGATATTGTAATTTTCTTAAGTGTTCTGTTAGAGGCCAGGTCAAACTGTACTTTGTGAATACCTAATCTCCCAAAATCAAAAAGGAATTTCCAACTCTTGGAATTTACAAATCTTTTTTACTACAGTGCATGTCACCAATATATGATTCCCAACATTACTTCAAGAGTAGACATCGAAGTGAATCTCGTCTAAAGACAAAGCTTATACAATATTCCACAACCCAAATATTTTTCAGGGCCCATAGTAGCCCATGTGAGCGGATACTCTGATTACTTAAATTAATACTTACTTCTGCTTGCCAGGAAGATCTCTATGGCGACATTCTGGAGCAGGTAGCGTCTGGAGAAGATGGCGCGGACCTCGCTGAAGTACCATTTCCCGTGAAGGTGGTCGCAGTATTTGAGAACCTGGAAATAAAAGAAAATACTATAATAAAGTAAAAAGTAAAAGTACAAAAGTTGGAAACTCTATAGCTTGATGTTATTTAGAGGATTCGTTATATTGGTATTGTTTGTGTGCGACTATGGTATAGGTATTTATACTTCTATAAACGTACTGGAATTATTGGCAATGGGACGGGAACGTAAAGGTGTAAAGGGTGGGTGACACTGGTGTAAACTAGCCCTACCATATTGTGCTACGTTCCCTCTTGTCAGAGCTGAGAGATTCGGTCGTAGTACGCAAGGAGGATCCTAATATAGAGGGAGATCGAAGGCAATGGAAGGATCCCGTTGTCTCCATTTGCTCCTAAGTAAGGTCAAAAAGGGTGAATTGAATTTGGCGAGTCGGCAATAATGTTGACCACCCATTCTTCAGAGTGTATATTAACTTTTAAAATATATTGCTTGCTCTGATTTTCTGACTATTTCATGTCCTGGTATTGCATGCTGGAAACAAATTTGACAACGGAAACATTCACATACGAGTATTTACCCACGCAGCCATCAGTTTGCTTTTGCACCAAAGACATAGAACTGACAACTCCACACGCCCACTGGTCTACTTCTGCATAACTCTGTCAGCATGCACTCATTTATTAAATGACAAGACCCCAAATCGGACTGACTTGCTGACAAATTAAATATGCGCAACGGTTTGCAAAGCAATTTTTTTCTTGAAATCAGATTTAGTAATGGAAATTTCAACCTATCATAGTCCAAGCGATAATTTAAAAAATCATAATAAAGGATACTCTACTTACATATCTATATCAATCAGAATAATTACTTTCTTTTTCTAAAATATAAGATGGTATATATGTATAAGCTTGCAGGGTCACAGAATACCTATAGGTACCTCTGACATCTACTTAGGTATACCTACTAGTATTTTTATCTAGATACCTACCTACTCTGTATAATCTTTTCAAATCACAGGCATCTATTTAACAAGTCGATAATACATAACACAGAAACGAGGGTTCCTTCGGTAATAGGTTGACTATAAAGTATTTCGTGCACAATTCCGCTGGAAATGAAATTTTTAAATTTTTTTTATAAATAGGATCCTGCCTTAATTCATCTAACATCTATAAGCCGTACCTACTTACTATTTTAATAATCACGCACTTGCTCAAAACTTTACTTGAGCTTCTCCCTAATGTCGAACTACCGTTAAGGTTCTTTAATTAATATTATCAGTGGGACAGCTGGGAGTCGACCTCGCAGGAGGCTAACCCCATCTCTTGAATTATAAATAGGATCCTGCCTTAATTCATCTAACATCTATAAGCCGTACCTACTTACTATTTTAATAATCACGCACTTGCTCAAAACTTTACTTGAGCTTCTCCCTAATGTCGAACTACCGTTAAGGTTCTTTAATTAATATTATCAGTGGGACAGCTGGGAGTCGACCTCGCAGGAGGCTAACCCCATCTCTTGAATTATAAATAGGATCCTGCCTTAATTCATCTAACATCTATAAGCCGTACCTACTTACTATTTTAATAATCACGCACTTGCTCAAAACTTTACTTGAGCTTCTCCCTAATGTCGAACTACCGTTAAGGTTCTTTAATTAATATTATCAGTGGGACAGCTGGGAGTCGACCTCGCAGGAGGCTAACCCCATCTCTTGAATTATAAATAGGATCCTGCCTTAATTCATCTAACATCTATAAGCCGTACCTACTTACTATTTTAATAATCACGCACTTGCTCAAAACTTTACTTGAGCTTCTCCCTAATGTCGAACTACCGTTAAGGTTCTTTAATTAATATTATCAGTGGGACAGCTGGGAGTCGACCTCGCAGGAGGCTAACCCCATCTCTTGAATTATAAATAGGATCCTGCCTTAATTCATCTAACATCTATAAGCCGTACCTACTTACTATTTTAATAATCACGCACTTGCTCAAAACTTTACTTGAGCTTCTCCCTAATGTCGAACTACCGTTAAGGTTCTTTAATTAATATTATCAGTGGGACAGCTGGGAGTCGACCTCGCAGGAGGCTAACCCCATCTCTTGAATTATAAATAGGATCCTGCCTTAATTCATCTAACATCTATAAGCCGTACCTACTTACTATTTTAATAATCACGCACTTGCTCAAAACTTTACTTGAGCTTCTCCCTAATGTCGAACTACCGTTAAGGTTCTTTAATTAATATTATCAGTGGGACAGCTGGGAGTCGACCTCGCAGGAGGCTAACCCCATCTCTTGAATTATAAATAGGATCCTGCCTTAATTCATCTAACATCTATAAGCCGTACCTACTTACTATTTTAATAATCACGCACTTGCTCAAAACTTTACTTGAGCTTCTCCCTAATGTCGAACTACCGTTAAGGTTCTTTAATTAATATTATCAGTGGGACAGCTGGGAGTCGACCTCGCAGGAGGCTAACCCCATCTCTTGAATTATAAATAGGATCCTGCCTTAATTCATCTAACATCTATAAGCCGTACCTACTTACTATTTTAATAATCACGCACTTGCTCAAAACTTTACTTGAGCTTCTCCCTAATGTCGAACTACCGTTAAGGTTCTTTAATTAATATTATCAGTGGGACAGCTGGGAGTCGACCTCGCAGGAGGCTAACCCCATCTCTTGAATTATAAATAGGATCCTGCCTTAATTCATCTAACATCTATAAGCCGTACCTACTTACTATTTTAATAATCACGCACTTGCTCAAAACTTTACTTGAGCTTCTCCCTAATGTCGAACTACCGTTAAGGTTCTTTAATTAATATTATCAGTGGGACAGCTGGGAGTCGACCTCGCAGGAGGCTAACCCCATCTCTTGAATTATAAATAGGATCCTGCCTTAATTCATCTAACATCTATAAGCCGTACCTACTTACTATTTTAATAATCACGCACTTGCTCAAAACTTTACTTGAGCTTCTCCCTAATGTCGAACTACCGTTAAGGTTCTTTAATTAATATTATCAGTGGGACAGCTGGGAGTCGACCTCGCAGGAGGCTAACCCCATCTCTTGAATTATAAATAGGATCCTGCCTTAATTCATCTAACATCTATAAGCCGTACCTACTTACTATTTTAATAATCACGCACTTGCTCAAAACTTTACTTGAGCTTCTCCCTAATGTCGAACTACCGTTAAGGTTCTTTAATTAATATTATCAGTGGGACAGCTGGGAGTCGACCTCGCAGGAGGCTAACCCCATCTCTTGAATTATAAATAGGATCCTGCCTTAATTCATCTAACATCTATAAGCCGTACCTACTTACTATTTTAATAATCACGCACTTGCTCAAAACTTTACTTGAGCTTCTCCCTAATGTCGAACTACCGTTAAGGTTCTTTAATTAATATTATCAGTGGGACAGCTGGGAGTCGACCTCGCAGGAGGCTAACCCCATCTCTTGAATTATAAATAGGATCCTGCCTTAATTCATCTAACATCTATAAGCCGTACCTACTTACTATTTTAATAATCACGCACTTGCTCAAAACTTTACTTGAGCTTCTCCCTAATGTCGAACTACCGTTAAGGTTCTTTAATTAATATTATCAGTGGGACAGCTGGGAGTCGACCTCGCAGGAGGCTAACCCCATCTCTTGAATTATAAATAGGATCCTGCCTTAATTCATCTAACATCTATAAGCCGTACCTACTTACTATTTTAATAATCACGCACTTGCTCAAAACTTTACTTGAGCTTCTCCCTAATGTCGAACTACCGTTAAGGTTCTTTAATTAATATTATCAGTGGGACAGCTGGGAGTCGACCTCGCAGGAGGCTAACCCCATCTCTTGAATTATAAATAGGATCCTGCCTTAATTCATCTAACATCTATAAGCCGTACCTACTTACTATTTTAATAATCACGCACTTGCTCAAAACTTTACTTGAGCTTCTCCCTAATGTCGAACTACCGTTAAGGTTCTTTAATTAATATTATCAGTGGGACAGCTGGGAGTCGACCTCGCAGGAGGCTAACCCCATCTCTTGAATTATAAATAGGATCCTGCCTTAATTCATCTAACATCTATAAGCCGTACCTACTTACTATTTTAATAATCACGCACTTGCTCAAAACTTTACTTGAGCTTCTCCCTAATGTCGAACTACCGTTAAGGTTCTTTAATTAATATTATCAGTGGGACAGCTGGGAGTCGACCTCGCAGGAGGCTAACCCCATCTCTTGAATTATAAATAGGATCCTGCCTTAATTCATCTAACATCTATAAGCCGTACCTACTTACTATTTTAATAATCACGCACTTGCTCAAAACTTTACTTGAGCTTCTCCCTAATGTCGAACTACCGTTAAGGTTCTTTAATTAATATTATCAGTGGGACAGCTGGGAGTCGACCTCGCAGGAGGCTAACCCCATCTCTTGAATTAAAGGCCATAAGGCCTAAATTAAGAACAAGAAGGGAAAAAAATATATTTGTGCCAATATAAGGATATTTTGTCTGTATGATGCAATAGTGACCATGAACGACGCCGACGTTCAAAAAATAAAAAACAAGGAATGAATCAAATGCCTAGAGAGGAATGTGTGTGAAACCAGACCTGGCTGCGTACCCTGACAATAAAATAAAATCTAGATTTATAGTCTCAATCTAGAACATTAAAATATACGAGAGATCATTAAAGCAAGAATCAACTATAAAATATACTTGATAATGATATAGATAGGTATACTAAACTTATAGACAGAGACAGGGAGAGTGGAAATACTTGACATTTTATCTATCCGTTGTCCGGCTACTCGGATATTTGACAAAGATCATGGAAAATGTAGAGCTTTTAAATTCGTAGGTAGTCATAAACCAAAAGTTCGCCGTGAAGTGGGCAGCCCATTCTTTACATTTTTATTAAGGAACAAGCAAAAAAAAATACACATAAAAAGATAACGATAGGAAACAAAATAATAATTTAAGTGAAATGAAATCAATGGACGAATATGTAGGACCAAGTAAGAGAAGGGAATGCAAACTAATTTGCGTGGACTAAGAAATTAAAAAAAATAATAATAATAAATATTTGGAAAAGAGGTTTAGACGTTTATACTTGACATAATATGATCATAGACGTTTCTTTGATTTATTATGTATCAGAATGTGAACATAACTTTGAGGCTAGCGGGTATGCGCAGCTGACGAACAACGTAGCTGGACAATAAAATTCTACTCAGCCGAAAGTGGTGAATCAAAAAGGCCACATAGAATTTATGTGTGTGGAGTGTGGAGGACAATCAAACAGTAAAAACCACAAACATAAATCAATCAAGTGTGAAGGTGTCGCCTACACATCCCTGATACAGTGGTGACCTGCATTTGTCACACGAGTCGCCTGTTTACCTGAGAAAATCTACATGAAGAAGATACATTACATCTCAAAATGTGACCGCAAGAATGGTGATTTCTATACTCCATTTTCCACAGGATTTGATATACAAGAACACTTTGATAAGATAAACCTATCTTCGTGGATTATGTGATGAATAAATCTTGAATTAACGATTCAAGACATGAATTGGGAATACAGATATAAAATTTGGTATAAATGTTTATGGCCAATTAATATAATATAACCGGTTAACGAGGACCAAGAACAAACCTACAATCCAATGTCCTGATTAGCCAGGAATTCTATTTTGAACCAGGTGTAAAGAAAACGAGTAGGCTTGCGAAATGTTAAAAAAAAACTATAGTCTCAATTCCAAGCCTTTCAGTGTAAGTATACGTGCGTATGTTGACGACTATATACGCTGGGCGGAGTCAAGCAACGCCATAATCAATGATTTCACGTAGGAAAAGTTATCAATCTTCTGTGACGGCTGCGCAGTGGAGACACGAGTGTAGTTTCAGCGTGAACGCCGAGTACCAGCCACACTCACAGCAAGGGTTCTGGCTTGTTTGAATTCGTCTGTATAAAAGGGTACGTTCTCATAAAATAACATTTCAGTCTGCATTCTTTAAGAACAAGACAATTCGTTCATTTCAAAAACGTAGAAATATTGGTACCCCTAGTTTCTAGGGATTGTTGTAGGTGTAAGGATAAAGGCATGATAAGACTCTCTTACATCGCATAACATTTCACGGTGGATATCATTAAAGAGGACTTCCAAGCAGTCCACCAAAAAGATGGGGAGGCAGTGGGCTTGCAGAAAGCCAACTTCAAAATTTTACTCACTCACAAGGTGAAAAATAAGATAATAAAGTATTATCAATAAAAAAACGGTCGGTAACCTAGCTGCTCAGTTGCCGAATTTCATATTGACGTATATACCTACTGAAGATCGTGAGTTCGAATGACGGAGCCGACCATTTCTCTATCATATAGGTACAAAAATGTCAGAGAAGGTTTAGCCTGAAAAATTCAATCTCTGAAGCAATATTTCCTCAGAAAGTCATTACCATAATAAAAAAAAATTTATTCGAACAGGAAAAATACTTGGAACTCCCGTTTAGAAGTCTAGTTCCTAAGCGACTAGGTTGCCGAGGTAAGTAGGTTTTTCCTATGGGAGGAGGTAGTAGGTACTTACCTATTTCATTGAAGACATCATTATTTTTCAACATGTTCGAAAATCAGATTAAACACACGAATGGGGTTCTTTGTTTAAAAAAACTATTGTTGATTTCCCCGCGGGCCATTAGATCGCTCCCTCGCAGGACCACAGAGAGACGAGATTAACAAGTAGGAGTAGGTACCTACTTACGTCTCTGTATAGAGCAGGGGGGTTGGTGGGATAGTGGAGCAATGCGGCTGGTAGGTACTCGTGTCGAATTTAGCATTATTTGGGTTGTTCGGATTTGAGTTTAGAATAGTGGAGTGCAGCGCGGGGAAGGGTCTGTGACAGGTCATCTATTTGAGATCAGCTCGGGTGTGAAATGAGTTTTCTGGTGCCCCGATCACACTAGGGTGCACATCCTCTATATTTTATTACATTTTCATTCTCCAAGTGTAGGTACCTACTCATTCACTTTTACTAATTGCAGATTTATTATCTGATTTCTATTATTTAATCTCAATCTGAATACTTTTTATTTGGACAAAAAATAGATATTATGGTACTCCGTGTGTAAAGAAAAATTAAAATAAAAAACCCGGGCAAGTCTTTTAAGTTTTTAAAAAAAATTACTAGTACTATCCATCGATAATAAAATAAGTAGGTACGTAGTAGAATAGTTAACGAAAAAATAATAACTAAAATGACAGAGCAGGAAAGCGATCCCGGAAATTTGTTACGCTACACGCTCATTTATTATTTTTATACAAAAAATATTCTGTAGCGAAAAACCGTCAGGAAAAAGCTGATATAAAAAACTCGTGATAATTATGTTGGGATTTTCGTATAACCCAAAGTGAAAGCAAGACAAACATAACGATTTGGTTACGTATTTTCCAATGCCTATAAGAATGAGTGAGAGAGGATTTTTTTACGTATGGGTAGGCAGAAAGTACGGACTGCAATTCTTCCCTTAATCCACAAAAACCTCTTTCGCTTCATTCATCCACATAATGTTCGGCAAACATTTTTTCTTACTTCTTACACTCCCGAGTTGGACCTCCTTTAAGACGGCACCGAAATAATGTCTCCTACCTCCGTACACTCATTATTTCAGATTTGAGAAGTAAGAACATACCTACTTTTAAAATCGATACAGGTGATGCACAATGCTATCCTGATACCGTCCATGATGTATGGGAGTGAATATTCTGGAAGACGAAAAATCTTCAAGTTGGTAATATATGTTCTGTACCCTTATTCTAAATTTCCGTGACATTAACGCTGGTGTGAAATAACAAAATTTTGTATGGAAACGTGTACAGAATACATCGAAAAGATTCACAGCTCATAAAAAACGGAGTTTCTCACTTTCGTTAGTGAGTAAATTCGAAATAGGTGTAGTTACTGTAGATATGAGATCACTACACAGGATACTATATGACTAGAATGAAAGTGAATGAATTAAGGTGGTTTGAGCATGCAAGGAGAATGAATGAAGAGAAAGGATAAATAAATTTGAAAGAATGGGCGTAGCTAGGGAAACGAAGACTGAGAAAGAATATTTAACATAAAAAAACCAATGTAAAACATATTATACATAATATAATAGCGATATCACTAATAGACAAAATAGAAAGTGACATAAAATATACCTAATATTGGAGAGAATGGCATAATATCAGGCCACAGTTTGAAGGGTTTTATTAATTTTTTCACATCAATGTAATAACATGTCCTCGTAAAGATAATATCAGTGTGAAGAGAAGACAGGGGAGGAGTATTGAGTGAGTCCTATTGAGTCGCGGCGCTGACAGAGACAAGATAAGTACCATCACCTATCTCCATATGAATGCCGACAAGATAATCACAAGGCGCAATACTACGTACTTGCCTCTCTATATTACCTACCGTGTAGACATTAACATTATGTCACATATTTTTTATTGATGTTATTGTTATTTTATTACTCGTTGCTTTCAATAAAAAAAGTATTTGAGAAAAATATCTCAAAAATCTATAATAGGTATAGAAACTGCTTCTGATTTTTTTCTATAGTATCTTTATCCAAACAACTCTTGTTCGTTTGAAAGTCGAGCAATGGGAAGCAACCAAGAATACTGCTTTGATTGAAAACATAGTTTCTTTCCATTTAGTAAAATAAAACTTACCTACTATGGAAAATGACCAAAAGTACAATGATATATCGCGAAGTTTTTAAGTGTTCTGGTAAAGAAGGGGTTTTTAATCAGTCTGATTTTGGCTTCATACAAGAATGATTTCATCTTAAGAACTCATCAGCATTTATTTTCCCTGGCTTACCATCTTTAGAATATAATACTGAGACTGAAGAAAAAAATGCATTAAAGGGTGTCATCTGAATCAGTTTTGTAATATAAGTACGATAATGTTATTTTTATGTTATAAAATATTTATTCTTCCCTACTTTATTTATTAGTGAGTACAAGGCAACACTTTGCCTTTAACAGAATTTAACAAAAAATACTAATATTATTAAGACCTATTAATATACAATATCGATTGAATGTCGAATACAAAAATAAAAATAACATAAGCAACAGAAAACATCAAAGTTGAAATCAGCAAACGATAAAAGAATTAAACAAAAGTATAAAATAATTAAAAGAATTAGAAAAAACGAGAAGTCAAAACACCTATAAGTATTTAAATTAAAAAAAGTAAAAATATCATAAGACATGAAACAATGACAATAGAATAATAAAATCAATGTTTAACAAAACTGTGCATAAGCAATTCAAAATAATAATAAAAACATACAAAATAGTCAGATTAATTCAATCATAAAGTGGTCCACATTTATCAAAATTCTATTTAAAATAAAAATACATGCACAGATATATCTACTCTAATAATACAAGTCATGGAAGTCAGAAAACATAAAAAAACAACAAATAAATAGGTAGGTATATGAACGAAATAAATAAAAAGGATTGCTATTCAATAGGTGGATAAAAATAAACTCAATTCCGTTGGTCAGTTAATTCTATTCCGAGTAGAATTAAAACAAAATGTCAATATCATTCGACAAAATATGATAACACATTGAGGGTTAAAAGTTTCCAAGGAAACAAACAGATACAAAAATACTCTCAAGAGGGTTATTGCAGACGAGATCTTAGTACTTAGATGAATGTTCAATGTGCATTTGCGCACAAATTACTTGCGCCGCATCCAGAAAGATTACGTGGATAAAAGAGATTAGGGATGAAGTGAACATGATTTGACATTAATTATGTTGTAGGGGAGGAAAGTTGGGGTGAAATAATAACCAGAGTAGTGTAGTGTAGGTATCATGTTATATTTTATGAAATGAAAATAACAGACAAGTACCAGTACAATACAGGGCTACACGCATGCGATGCAGGAGAATAATACCATGAATTATGTTGCTTAGAAGAGTGCTACATTTGAAGAACAATAAACAGTATAGGGAACCCACAGATGCATTTTGATTAAAAAAATCACACAGGCATCTAAAAGTGTGTACAAGATATGATAAGACTAAGTTAAACGATACCTACTTGCTTCTAATTGTTCTTTATGGTAGCCTTCCTATATAGCGCCGCCTCTGATGGCTATTAGGATCGGCTCTTCTCGTTCTAAGATAGTTCATAAATCTACGGTTTAGGGGGTCGTCTTCTGTAATATTTTTCACCGTAAGAAGGCAATGCATTGGATTGGGCCATCAGTATTTTCCATTTTTTGTAACGTTTGTGTATTTACGTATTGAAAGTTAATTATGATGGTTTAAAATAAAGCATAGTTTAACTTTCGCAAATTTTTATGGAATCTCAAGCGCTGTAAACCAAATCACACAAACAATAGACTTCGAAATTCGAAAAAAAATATGTGAAAGGAAAGGGTGTTTTCGTTTAAATCATAATTAATGTTTTCTTTGGGGTCTCTCTAATTAGGACAAAGGTGAGAACAAAGAAGATGGATTATCATAATATGTGAATAAACAAAAGAAGAGTGATATAAAAGATAGAAGAGTAGGTAGGAACATACCTACAATTAATACCTTTTCCAAACACAACCACCCCACCAATTCAGCAGTGTAGTATCTAAATAGTCTTCACTAGTCAACGCTGAATGTACACAGATAGGTAAGTTATTAATGTAAGTATAAAAAAAAAAACAAACAATCCCGGTGTGCAACCGCATTAGGAGCAGAGATTAGGATGAGTGGAACACAATGGGGTGGTATGAGTTGTACAAACATAGTGACAAATTGATGGTTAATAGAATCTGACACCACACTCCCCTGTCGGCGGGCGCCCTCGCCTCGGAGGGTAGGCAACCATCAGGAGGCTTAAGTAGTGATGCCTACCATATTATTATGCCGTGAGAGTAGAACACTCACATTTCGCACTAATCTCAACACGTGTGATGAAATCCTTAGATATTATGTTTAGTTAATAAAAATAATTTATTTAGGTATGTATATTTCCCGAACATCAAAAAAGTAAAAAAAAATATCACCGAATGTAAAAAATATTAATGTGCATTATGCATCAATCAACAATGTAGTCTGTTAAACATACCTTTAAAATAATCGAAGAGTTTGTGTATTTATATGCGAAGGTAGTGAATGTTTATTTCAAAAGATTTTGACAATGTACCTTCCACATACGTAATGCTGTAATTTATCATAATTTTGTATTGAGATAGAAACGCGACCGTCAATCTCGCGTTGATGACACAGACTAGATTATTTAGTCTCTTCATGAAAGCGCTCAAATGCAATAAAAAATATTGTGGAAGGTCAACGTATTCTTCTTCTAGAACTGCCACTGATAGAAGGTTGCATGGTGACCATCATTCTAGTTCATTCGATCCTAGGCTAATCTTAATGGTGAAATGTGAAACTTTGTTGTTAAAATTTATACTACTAACGTATAGGGTTCTGCTTCACCAAGGTCTACAATAGAGTAATTGAAGAGGCGGGGTTAGCCCCTGCGAGATTAACTCACATTATTTGTCATTCACCTCTTTGGTGGTCAACCTGGGAGCTGTGTTCCATGGGGTTGACTGATAGCATGAAAAGGACTGAATTCACCTCGTATTTGCATACCACAAACTTCTCCATTGCCTTCCCTACTTACTACATCTTTCACATATTTTTCTGGCCCTCGAGATCTATATTCTATCGCTAAATTCAAAGGCCAAATTTAAAAAAAATACTGCATTTTGAATACCATCCTGAATTGAAAAATAAAGAACACGTTCGTCGTGTAATCGCAGGACTACCGTATGCCGATCCGAGCAAATCAGATGGAGTAAAGTTGCGTCGGATGACCGAAAATGATTCATTGTAGATTGGGGGATGCGACTGGCACCTTCCTTCCATTCAGTAATGGAAGTTCTATTGTGACAAGAGAGAATATTTATGGTCCACGATCGTGTTCCATTTCGAATGAAATTTTATGACGGGCGGACACGAATGCTCCGTGGGAATGGAACACCTGCCACAGACCTGTAGATCAAACATCGTAAAACATTACACAAATTCTAAATAAGTTTACGACATACAAATCAATAATAAATTATTACTTTATTGCCCGCCATATTTTAATTAAATTTGATTAATAAAATTATCGTTGTGTTGGAGGTAGATCAGATGTTGGAGTAGGACAGAATTGAAACCCAAAACTCCTGAAGTAACTATTTAGGTTGAGAGCATAAATTATTATTAGAAAAAAAAAGAATTTTTATAAGTTGGACGCCACTGCGAATTTTTTGAGATGAGCTGACAATAAAAACTGTGGTTTCGTTTACTTAACATTCACGTTCAGGGACACTTTACAAACTGAAAAATGCGTACACTCAATTTGGATAGTAGTTGGAAAAATGTCAGCCAGAGGGACCACCGGGGAGAACACGATTGAGGGAAAAAGGTCATCGATATCCCATGAACCAGACAAATCCCAGAAAAAAGACAAAAACCGATCCTAGATCTAGATAAAGAAGAAAAAAAAAGAATCGTTATTCTTTATAAAGATAAAACCTAAATTCTGAAAAAAAATATCTAAACGAAATAGAGTTTCAATGTTAGGAGGAAACAATTTAAAGTCTTCAACTATCTATACACCACAGAGAATTGAGAGGTCAGAGGGGCAATGCCACATAAAATAAAATATTATTTTTCCAACAACGCATTTCCATATAACAAAAATTCATCAAAATATGCCGTCTCCACTGTTTGTGGCACATATAGAGAGAATGGACGAACACACAGAAGAAACTTCACACTCACAGCCCAACTGACAAGGGTATTTATTTGGCAGACTAGGTTTGAAATGGTGCGTGAGTAGAAATCTGCAATCCCCGTGGATAAGGATATAGCGTCACATTGCGGCTGACAGGGTGGAATGGCGACGACTGCTTGAGGAGTCCAAGACAAAACAATTGATTGAAGCCACAGATGGATGCATTTCCTACATATAATAAGAAAATTTACCCAGTTGCGTTGAACCACTAGTTTTAATTTGAAAAAAAAAAAACAACCAGATTATGTATATTCTATAGTCGTATATAAAACGATATTAAATAGACATCCTACATTGTTCTTGTTCGGATTCTTAGTAAAATATCTTTGAAAATGTTCCCATCATCAATCAGTAGTATTCGGAGCAAAAAAATCCAAATATACCAGTGTGAATCACTAGATGACGTCAAATGCCATGGTGATAAAATCGAGGGATTGCGAGGCTCAGCGAGGCCTTACTGCACACTCTACGTGCGGGTATTAACTCCAAAAATGCCCGATCTTGATGTGTATCGACATTAAAACTAACAATAATAAAACCTACAGGTATCAAGTATCCACATACCCATCAAATACCAAATCACCTCCATGAGAACTTTGCAAACGTTTGGATTTTATTACGACCAATAAATTGATTTTGGTTTACCTTAAAACACACGGAGTACATTCACACCTCCGGATACGTACCAACTGTGTTGTAACGAAATCTTCTTACAGCGATGTGATCAAATAATACATATTATGTTTTTTTGAAAAAGACTGCACGCCTATCTTGACCTTCTGGACTCAATACGTGCAATAAATATTTTGTATTGGTGACAAAAAAAACTCAGATGAAAGTTGAAATTATCAGATCAAGTTAAAATAGACATATCCCACACATGAAAATATATAATTAGCTTTTATCAAAGGGAATAGGGATGATTAGTGGAGGACGGGGCTAGAATTAACACTTTTTAGGAAAATTGACATAACTTCGTCAAAGTAAGAGTTATAAAGAAGTGTTTCGTCTGCTATATAGTTAAGATATTTAGAGCTCATTTTATAGAAAAAAAAATTAATAATCTAGAAAGACTAAATAGGAATGTAACAAAAGGACCCAAATTCTGGAACGTTAATACTTGCCCCGCTTCGGGGCAAGTATTAACAGTACCGGGGCAAGTGTTAACACCTATGCTAATCCTTTGAAAACATGTGCAATTATAGAAAAAAAAATACATTTGTTTTTATTAAACATTTATTTTTGAGATACTAAACAGGATAATATAATACAAATATAAAGAAAAACCTAATGGCTTATGTAAAGTTTGATAAAATTTGAAACCAAAATAATTATAACAAAATTTATAAAAAAACTATTTTATATTAACAACTAAAACGACTAATTAATACAAAAATATGGTATTGTTCATAAAATAAGTCAATCAGATTCCGATGATGCACCAGAGAAACAATTACTGCATACGAAATTGTAAGCTTTATTGTTGCCCTTGATGCATCGTTCATGGGACCAATTTTTACAACTGGTGCACTGCACCCATTCTTCACCAGATTTACTTTTTTTGAATGGCTCAAGGCAATTGAGGCATAAACATTCCTCTTCACTATCGCTACCATTTCCCTCAAATGATATTTTCTTTTTTATTGACTTCTTGCATTTTCCTTTTCCTTTGGCCGAATATTTCCCCTACCCTCGTATCTAGGTATATTTCTATCTCTGAGGGTTATTCCCAGAATTTGTACATTTTTGAGAATCTCAATGTATTTTTTCAGACTCTATGTCCGTCATAAATGGGTCGTAGGTACACAAGTTTTATATATTTTCATTTCGCTGTTTGTAAATCCAATATGTTTGTATGGCACTTATTTTAAGGTAAGAAGAACCAAAGAGAAGTTGGTTGAAGGAACGTCCCTCGCTACTACATACAAAGTATATCCATGCCATGCTCATACTTATAATATTTATGCATGGTGGTAAGGAAGGATAATCCAGCGCGTGTGCGGTGTATGAAGAAAAGTTATTGCTCGGGGTGTGTAGATTTATGTGACCGTTCTCTTTGAGTAATGAATGTTTAATAATCCGAGTCATCGGGAATCGTTCACCGGTGTACTATAATATTATATCTACCTACCTATCGAATAACTAGAGGGAGACTCGCACACTAACCGAACTATAAAAATATGGATGACATAAAACTGTGGGATGTGGGAAGCATCAACATTCTGGAGGTCCCTAGGGGTTAACTGCACATTATGTAGGTACTTCACTATTTAACTAGCTGCTCGTTAAACTTCGTCCCGTCTAAGAACCGATAAAATAAGTTGTGTATAGATTAGAAGATCAAACTGTGATTCTAAACATCATCAACCCTTTACACATCCATTTTTTATATTCATATCCATCCAGCCGTATCGAGTGTACGATAAGAAGCAATCATTTTATTTCACCTGACGTGTTTTTTTAAGTAGATATACGCCATACATGGTCACAGCACAGGATAATTAGAAACTCTTTGTATTGTCCGTTTATCCTATGCGCGCGTACTTACTTGCGAAACATGTCAGAAGAAATAAACATGTGAAAGTGCTTTAAGTGTTTTAATTAAATTAATTTCATTAAGAAGGATGGATGTTCTGTTCATCAACTAATTAATTTTACATCCATTTTTATTTACTTAATTAAAATCTGTTCAGCCGTATAGGAGTAGGTATGTAACAACCAATCTCCATAGAACAATAAATAATATAGGGATAGACAAATACATGATGAGACAACAACCATATAGATGTCAACCTAAGAACAGCCCAGCATAGAGAGAAACCTTGGGTACCTACTACTGTGAACTGAGAAGGACGTCGTTTGGAGAGTAATAAACTACTAACTAATGTGTTTTAATAGTTTTTATTACATACAACCCATTTACGAGTAAATACTAAATACCTACCTATATATTGTAGATCCAACGAAAATAGTCTACAATAAGCTTAGTATGAACAATTAGCTATTAAGCTAATTATCTATTTCTAAGATGAATATTCGAGCAAACAAACAATTATTTGAAGAAAATTTATTTAAAAATGTGTATTGCTTATGGATAAATTGTTTTATAATCTTCCCACGCTTGTTAGTGGAACCTTGGCTGCTAGTAGTTTAACAATAATTTTATTTTTAATTGAGTAATTAAAATAAAAACACGATAAAAATGTTTTCGGACCCCAGTCCTACCTCAATAGCCTCACGTATATATATTTTTTATAATTCTACTTCACCATACGCGCGCAAGTAAAATTTCGATAATTATTAATCAATTATTGATTCATCACTTTTTAGAATATATTAAAGGATTCTCAACTTACACATTGATTATAGGAATGTTCAAAAAGCAAGTCGAGTCAAGTCGATATCAGAAGACATTTACATAAAATAAATTGTTGAAAGTGAAAGTGAGTTGATATGAAAAATTGAGAATTGACAAGTTGACGTTTAAATTAATTTTATTCTTCTCAACTGACATGATCATTAGAATAATAGGTACCAGGGTAGGTACCTACATATAAACAGAGAAAACACGTTTGGTTCGGTTAATATTTACCTCAGTATATTGTTTTAAATATTGACTATTTATTACTACACGTAAAAAAACTAATATTTTATTTCTTAACCTAACAATAAATGTCCCCTTGATAAATTAATACATACATAGGTTTAGATAACAGGTAAATAAATAGATAGACGGGTTGGTGTGTACAGTGGATCTGTGTGGTTTGCAGATTATTTAATTGGTCCTTATAAAGTTTTATGTGCGCACGGTCGTATTTCACTACATGTGCGGGGTAGGTATATAATACATACCTACATAGTTTGTACGAGTATTTAGTTAACTGCTTATATAAAATTTGACTAAAGTACGGTCAAATTTAGACTCCAGTGTAAATTTGAATGAATTCGAATGTGATAAGCAAAATCATTCCGAACCCATATTCCGAAAGATTTGTGTGTCCCGCTCTATTTTGTTTCAATTTGGACTTGCGTCTAATTTCGTACGCACTAAAATTTCCACATTAGTCTAATTTCGTGTGCAAAGAAAATGTCTAAGGATATGTGGAGAGGAACAGGACGACTGTCTTGGTATTACTACCTGCCGTGTGTATATAAGCAAGTACCTACGTATGTTTTATTATTGTCAGGTCGATAAAAAAAAGGTTTGTCACCGTTCAATTCCTGTTTTTTGTGCAGGCTGTCCTTTGTTTTAAATAATATATATCATGGAGCGACAGATTCGGTCGAGAGATAACACGGCATCATACCTATACGGAGACAAAAAATGGCCGCGAGACCTGACGGGGCAGAGTGGAGGCCCATTAAGCAGTTGGAGCTTTATCAAGAAACACTCGGTACCTTCCGACCATATTATAACACAACGAATGTCGAACTTGAAATTTTGAGCCATCCGCATCCTCTAGCAAGGTTCACTCTCTCTGAGATATTTGCAGTGTCCAAACTTTGTTACAATTTTTACCTAAATGGCGTTTTCAAAGCATCTAGGTTTAACTATGACTAACAATGAGTGTTGAAAAATTGCGAGCAACTCGGATTTTGGAACTAATTTGCTTTCAAAATACTTACAAATAGAGCAAATATGTTTGTCGAATATAGTTAATTCTTTATACTATTTTATTCCTGAAATTACTATTACAGGTTAAACCCTTCGTAGTGTAGAAAACACAAAAATGAATGGGTCTGTCAGGATATTGATAAATGGCAAAATAGAAAGTTCTGAAACGAACATGGTCAAAGGTCATGGTCAAATCACGAAAGGGAAAAGATACGAGAAGTCCAATAATTAACATGATGCAGAAGGTTTTTGTTGTAAGTGCGATATCAGTTGAAGGTTCCAAGGGATTTAAATGACATTAGGTACCTACAATAAAAATGCTTTCTTATAAGATATGTGGTCAAAATTAAACGAGTAAATCATAATTTTGATGCTCGGTAAGTATTACTTTCAACACTTATGTAACTAAAAATAGTTGACAATCAATCAGACCGAAGTCTCTTGTACCTACTCGTTCTTGGTGAGTAAAAAAGTTTATCATTTCAAAATCCGTTATAAAAATAATGTCCACACTATTATTTATTGATGGTTGTAATAGATACCTACGTGGGTAATGGGTAGGTATATGTATAGCTATGTCCACACATAGCGACAAAATGTTGATATCAACAGTTGACGGGTATCTATCAACTTTTTGTTGTAAAAAACGCAAAATGTTGACGGATACTTTAAGTCGACCGCCGACTTTTGGGTGCAAAAATCAAAGAGAAATTATGCATGTTGCTTGTATCCGTGTATCCCGGCTGTCCACACATGGCAACAAAAAGTTGATATCAACAGTTGACGAGTTTTCATTGACTTTTTGTTGTGAAGTTGACAGATACTCGTCGATATTTGGCGCCAAAAATCATATGGAAATGTTGCTTATTGCATGTTTCCAAGTTTCCCGTTTCAAACGGGTAACTCGTCAACTTTTCACGTTCATCTCACTGGTTGAGGTATTATTTGTGAATGTTTTTTTTACCTTTCTACATTATTTTTATAGGTTTGTTTTGAAAATTTTTTAAGTTTTTATTAATTTCAAATCTAAATAGGTACCTAATTATTCAATTATTTAATATTATCTTTTTACCCATCAAGCCATAAGGGATAGGCAGGAAGAACGGATCTCAACTTTCTTCTATCCAGGCACTCTTCTTTCACTTACTCCGCCGACATACATACCATTTCGCATAGAACCTTTCCTATTTCTTTTACTTCATAAACAGGCTTTCTTGAGGACGGAATCGATGTGTCAGTATAGCCGGCGGAACTTCATGCTTGAAGCATTCTCTACCAGTCAAAGGGTTCTTTCTAATTTGAGACAGGATTATATAATAGGAATAAACACATTGAAAAATTCTGACCCGACCGGGAATCAAAACCCCTCTCTTGATCTGAAGTCGGAGTCTTTGCCACTGGGCTATCGAGGTCGATTATTCTCTGTCGACCATGCATGCCTTATTAATGCACCTTTGCTTTTGGTCATATAAATTTTCTTTGTCATTCAGTTTACATTCATTCTTTCCACATGCCCAAACTATTTCAAATAATTGCCTTTCATCTTTGTACAACGCTAACTTCCATACCTAATATTCTCATCCTTTCCATATCCCACAGATACTTTCCATATATTCGTGCATGAGCAAGTTTCACATCCATACATCATTGATGGACCGATTTCGCTAATTCTTTTTTTGTCGTTAGGTTTTTATTTTATCAGGAGAAGGTTCTTATGAAAGAAAAAATTAAGAAAGTTGGGTGGGAAGTAGGTAATCTTTTTAGTTTTTTTTACCCATCACGCCGTGTCCCGTAAGGGGTAGGCAGAGAGAACGGACCTCCACTCTTTTCTATCCAAGCATACTTCTTTCGCTTCTTCCACCGACATAACATTTCTCATACACCCTCTCCTATTTCTCTTACTTCTTACCTGGCCTTCCTTGAGGACGGAATCGATGTGTTATATCCGAGTTATTACATAAATAAGTAACACTCTTCAATACATAAGTGTCAGTATAGCAGGCGGAACTTAATCCTTGGAGCATCCTCTACCAGTCAACCAGTCCCGTCTAATATGAGACAGGATTCAACTTCGAGAAGATATTTCAGGTGAAAATACACATACATTGAAAATTTCTGACCCAACCGGGATTCGAACCAGGGACCTCTTGATCTGAAGTTGATGCATTTGCCATTAGGCTACCATTCTCCTTTTTTGACCCCATTCGGGGGCAACGGGGGGCAGCTAGAACTCTATACTTCGCTCGATCTCGCGCAGTTTTTTTTCTTTATAAAAATGAATCTGTGTTCACTATATATTCACTCAAAGTGAACACATATACACTATATGACTCTTTCACAGTAAGCTACTTAAAGCTTGTGTCGCGAAAAAGGAAGATGGTCGTCACCTGGGATCGAACCCACGACCTCCGCATGAAACATTGCGAAAGCCGGCGTCGTATCCGCTAGTCTACCAAACACTTCCCATACTCAGAGTTTCGATAACCAACTCCAACACCATATTCAGACCCCGCTCTGCTTCATAGGAGCGGACTACAGTATGAGAGTCTTCTTTGTCTTCGGGACCCTGATGATGAGAGGAAGAACAGCGCTCTCCTAGACCTACTGCCATTCGGCATCTTTAACACATTTCCCAGCCAAGTCCATCTACTCTCCAAAATGGTAGAAGTGATGGGCCTACGCTGGGTGCGCCGGCGTATAGAGTCGTTCGTTATGCGGTGGAACCAACTTATATTAAAAATTCTCCCGAGGCACCTCGTTTCGAAAGAATAGACTTTGGTCAGATGCCAGGACTCACAACCATACAGGAGAATGGGCAACACACACACGCATCAAACAATTAACATTTTCGTCTTGACACCAAACGCTGATGCTTTCCATATACCTATTGGTCATGTTGTTAAAGGCGCCCCTTGCTATACAGATGCGAATCGTGAGCTCAGTCCTCAGGTCAATAGAGATGGTAATGGCTGCTCCCAGTTGTTTGAACTTATCCACTCGGGATACCTGATTAACAGTCGATGATGTTCAGTAAATGTGAATCAGTGCAGGCGTTATTCGCCATGAGCTTCAAATCTGGCAATTTTCTAAAGATTTCCACATTTTTTAAAATGAATCTGAGCTTAGTCAAAGTGAATACAATTACGTTTTTGACATCTTTCACACTAAGCTTTTGCTTAGTGTGAAAGATGGTTTGTATCGTGAAAGTGGAAATGGTTGGCACCGGGATTCGAGCCCACGAGTTGCAGAACGCTTCACTCATCGTTCATTTCCATCGATAAGTTTTAAAAAACGATCGAAGAATATGTAGGAATACAGGAGGTTTGGTTGATCGTTTGATAAACTGGTATGGTAGAAAGTTAGATAATTTATTTTGTAATATATTGTACTTACCTACTCAAAATTTATATAAAGAGCTCCCTTTTTAGGCGTTTTTACAAAAAAAATAGAAATCCCGTAATTTTATCTAGAAGTCACTCTGTAACTTTTTTTATTTATCCAACTATTTTTTCAAATTTCAAATCTTTAGAAAAAATAATCAAGAAAATGGCTTAATAAAAAGTTATATCCCTTCATATTCCAAAGAAACGTCCACGAAATACGTTTACTTCAGATTTCAAAATTTTCAGAAAAAAATTTGATGGTCACTTTCACCAATGGTTCCTAACTTTTACGTAGCTCTTAGTGTCCTCCACTCCACACTATATAAAAGGCTACGAGCAACTTAAATGTTATGAACCGTTGGTGAAAGTCACCATGAGTTCTTCAAATTTCGTAAAAATTTTCCTTAAATATCAGTAAAACTGAAGAAAAACAGGGTTGAGTATTGGCACACCTTGCTGTGCCCCCCGAATATGGCTTGAACGCACTGATCTGAGAGGAAGCAGACAAGAGAGAAGTGCATAGAGGAACCTAATGGTGACCAGATGCTCTACCTTGGGAGTGAACGTGAGTTGGTAAGGGTAAGGTTAATATTCTCTTTCAAACAGTATACCTACAACATGTGTGTATATAACAAGCAAAACGTATTTTTATTTCCAAAAATGATCTCCTCTATATACCATACCAGTTTGTCTAACGTTTTACCAAACACTCTGTATACCTATTATTCGCATATTTTGATTTTCAACAACAAACGATGTGTGGACGCACAACATCGCTATCAACAGTATCCAGATACAGTTGACGCAACATTTTGTATCTCCAACAAAATGTTGGAGATACAAAATGTTGCGATGTGTGGACATAGCTTATGATAGACATAGAATTGGTCGGATCGATATTGATCGATATCTCACGTAGACATATGCGTTTGAGAATTTATAATGATGTAAATAAATCATGTAGATCTTATCGAAGTGTCTACTGTCTACCCCGTAAATGATATCTCGCCAGAGTGAGTATTCTCTCAAATATTAATGGTGTGGAGTGGTGAGGACATTATCGAGGGAATTATCCTTTCCACCTCTAACAATCCATTATTGAAGTTATTAGAAGAAATCACAAAACTGAAAGAGGTATCGTTCATCTATTAGAAAAAAAAACTAGATAAACCTACGTAATAAGGGAAACAGGGGTAGCGGGAAACATAGTCCTTAGGACAAATGAAACAAAATACGTATGCGGTGCGGAAAATGTTTTAAACATAAGTGCATATAATGGAATTTTTGTTAAATTTAAAAAAGAATTATCAATATTCTGAAAAACAAAAACTATAACCCATAGTGCAGCAACATTTTTTTTTTAATTTTAGAGAAAATCAATATGTTGGTAACTTGTCATTTGTTTATAACGTTCATTTTGGAAAAAAACGATTACTAAGTTTAGCTCGCATAGCAGGGTGAAGAATAAGCATGGTCATTGCTTTCAATAGTACAAAATATTTATGTAAAAAATCCATTGAGTTGCTGCTTAAAGTTTATTTTTTCCTAAGTGACTCCCATTCCCCCGTTCTCCCCATTCATACTGGCTGGCTGTTAAGCGGATATCTCGAGTTACGTTTTGTGTAAAAGAGAGGATACAGGATAAGCAATGCAATTCATATAATATGTTTAAATCAATGGAATATTTCAATAGAGAAATCACGTGAGAGCGAACCTTAGATGATAATTTAGATAGGTAGGTAGGTCCCTACGATAGCAGCAAACTTCTAAACACGAAAATGTCCACGTCATAGGAGTCGTGGTAATGTGAGGTGTGCGATATAAATTCATCTGTCAACAAGACTTAGTCAGAAAATGTTTAATTTATAGACTTAAAACATCATAAGGTAAAACAACAGCGTCGAGACAGCGGGGCGCGCCGTACGATAATCACCTTCCATTATTACGGCATGAAAGACCTTAATCGCTTGTATTGTAATAAAATACCGTCTTGTTACGAGTATGTAGGTATGCATATACATAATAATATATTCGGAGTTGTTCTCAAGAATTTAAAACATCCTTGATGGAGCCCCATACAGCATTAGATTTCCAAAAACTGATAGACATCGGTGACCGCATCCACGAGTAGCAACAACAATAAGTACCTAATATTACGACCATTGGCATTGACAACAGCAGACTGCTCTGCTCGAAGCTCCTTTACCTTACTTTGCCTTATCCTTTTGAATACAGTTTTTAACCTTCGGATAAGTTCAGAGTTTTTAAGAAGTTTATTAGTGTTTCATTTGTCGAGCAAATCACTTGAGTGCCTACATATTAATTTTCAGTGTTGGCAGACATCAAGCTGAGAGACTGGCAACTGGTTGTTCAACTGCAATAATATGAAAAAAAAATAATCAAGCCTAAAAGAAAAAAAGAATTTTGCAAAGTTATTTCACACGAAAAACCTCAAGAAGTCTTTGACATTCCACCCTGCTAGTTGTCCTGCAACGCCAGTGTGTGTCACCTCTAGAGATTGCTGATCTCTTTCAACACAATCGACTTACCTCAATCTAAATGTGCTCTTTCTTCCAACCAGGGTTAGTAAGTTTTTGTCAATTACGAGATATTAACTATTATAAATTCACAGGGTAATCTTTTTGCTCATGTTGTTCATAAATGCCGAGAAATTGGCAGAATTCAATACATCCAGGAAAAGAGAATACAAGGACAAACAAATGATACCATTCTTGCATAACTGTTATGATGTTTGCCCTGGTACAGGCTTGGCCTATTTGGGCAGCATTTCCATTTGTTATCTGTTATCACTGTAATATTGTGTACGAATAAATAAATAATTAGAGATGATATTTATTTAGTGTAATTTACATTGTTTATTAGTCAGGATTCCCAAAAGAAAAGTGAGAGAAGATCAACTAACCTTGGGATATCAAAAAGCAAAACAAAGGCGAAATGCTGAGTAGAGATTCCTTCCTACCTATGCGTTGGGTTTATTTTATTCTTACAACTGCCGCGTGATAATAAAAAACATTTGGCAAAAACATTAAAGTCAAAGGAATACAAGATAAGGCGGACATAGAACAAGATCGAGGATATTCGAGAAAAAGGTACGCTCTCATTCCAAACGAGGTGACAATAAATATTATCAAGTGCCCATATCTGTCCAACAAGGTTTCGTACTTAATGGCCGGCTGCGGCGTAGGTGTCACATCGACTTCCAAAATAATTACTCAAAAACCATCGTCTACCTTAAACTAATCTCTCCCTCTATAAATCACGATGAACTAGTTTTTAGAACGCGCAGTACTCGTGGCTACTTAAAGTTTTTAGGCATAATGAATTGTCAAATGAAATAATCGTGCCTTTATAAAACCAGTTAAAATAAAGAATGGAAATAAATATTACTCGGAATTGTACCTGTCCTCGCAAATTAGCGATTTTATTCGTTCAATACATACATAATACAGTTTTATGTAGTGTAGGTATACGCACCGGCATTTGAATATCGACAAATTTATTCAAAGTCGGGTGAATTTGAAAATATAAAACAATGAAAATATCGTTTAATTGGCAGGTAGCCGATTAAACATCGTGAGACGATAAATAAGATCCAATAAGCCAAGGACCGGACCGTGAGCTTCATAAATTCCTACCAAATGTGCGATTTTTTTTAATACTGGCAAAGACATTCGATTTGAAAACGTCGATTCGCGTAAAACAAAAAGGATCCACAAGGATAGACCGATTTCGCTAGTTCTTTTTGTTGGGTTTGCCATTGCCATTGAAAAAAAAAATTGAAATTTGAAGAAAATTGTGTGGAAAATTTAAGAAAACTTAACGGTACTTTCATAGTACTTTTGATAATAAAAACTATTATATTTTTGAATTTTAACTGATATTTTTTGACAAACTGTCAAAGTTGATTGATAATTGGTGCGAATGTGAGCATGTATCCTGTAAACATCGCATAAAATATGTGCATTGGTCAGATTTATACTTATTGGTAAAATAGGAAGGTAATTAATTTACTATTAAACAAATTTGAATTCAACATTCATTGTAAGATAGAGCAACGTCTACCCGGATGCTAGTATAAAATAGTTGGATGCGTGTGCGCAATCGTTGCATAAAAATATATAAAATAACAACGGATAAAATTCATAATGTTCTCCGTGAGCATTGCGGATTATCCCATATCAATAAATACATTCGATCCTTTCTGACGTGGGCCCATTGTTATAAAAACACTGGTGCAATATATACCTAAGATATTGTTGGCGTCCTTTACACTAGGCCGTGATCCCTTTGTTGAGAGTCGAGTGCTCTCATCTCATCATACACAAGCCTCTAAGATATCTCTCGAGGGCCATTGTTGGTGTGAAATCGATATCATACTAGATAGGCGCATTGTGTCTGCCGTGTTACTGCGATACACTGAGTACTATTATTATTATTTAATAAATACATAAGTAGTGAGCAATGTTTGCGCATTGACGGGGAGGCGAGGCTCCAGATGCATAAGACCTTGTTATTTTCCTATTGTGAATGCTGACGGCTTCCTTTTATAATTATAAAAGAACATCCATTTGGCAAAGATATAAATAGATAATATTAAACAATTTATTGGCAAGAAGGCTGGCTAGCAGAAATTAAGATGTAGGTAGGCATTGTGTGCATGTTGATTCAATTCGTTTACATGTCATGTAATATACCTAATATTTGCGTGAGTGATGGGCTGGTTAAAACGACTATTTTTTATTATCTAAAAATATTTTCTTTAAGCAGCCCTAACATCATATACCTACCTAGTACCTACGATTAAAAATTGAGTCCGCTTCATTATAGCGATGCTAAAATATGAATGGGTTGCGACACAAATAAATACTTTAAGATTTAAAAAAAAGATAAATGTTCTATTTAGAATATATTCAAATAAAACCTAGATTGATAAACGATAGTATGGTTGGGCGTATAAATATATCTACACGGTAGGTACAGGACCGTCTTCCTCGCACACAAACACACGGGCCACTGTGATGTATGGAGACACCAGACTAAACGGACATTGAGTTACAGTTGCTCTAATGCGACGTCGTGTATGAACATACAAAAGGGTGGACTTTTTATTGAAATTCTTACTAAAACTAATTCAACCAAGATGGGAGAGAACAAGCAAACGACTGAAAATAGAACGAACACGAGGACACGGCAACTCATCGACTAATTGAAAGGGGGTTGACCTGCCTACGTACTAGAGAAAGAAAGAAACAAACATAAAAGTAGATTTTCCGAGCTGCAGTTTGAATAAAATGATCATGGATGGTATTTTTCAGACGTCAACTCAGGATCATAGCTCTGATGAACAAACCAGAGAAAATGTTGTGGACACAAGCAGGAATGTGGAACGAAAGTTTATGATGACAATATCCAAATGTCTAAGCCGGGATATAATTTCAGACTTGACCAACTTCTGTAATTTCTACATCTAGCTATGTGACGACGTGTGTGAAATTGATGTAGGAGATTTGGTCGAGTTCCAAAGCGATTTTAATTAAAATTCCTCGCTTTATTCCTCTAAATTTGTTGGGAAAAACAAATCTAGCGGAATAACTTATTATTGTTGTGTTTCACGAATCAAAGAACTAAACCAAAGATTCGTACGAGATAAATAAAAAAAAAACATAAACTTGATTAAAATATTGATTACAATTAAAAGCAAACAGTTAAAAATTCAATAACAAAATTGAAACTCACGACTGGTAACATAATCAGGTGGCGAAGAATCTTTAGTCCTTAAGTTTCAACTACTAAATGGATTGAAAAAACAACAAAAGTTTTTAACAACACAGTTTGAGATGCAGTGTACAGAAATAGCAGTGTGTGTGAAAGAAGCGATGTACAGAACAACAGATGTTTAACAAATTAAAAAATATATAGTTTTGGACTACGGCGTAGGTACATCAAGAGATAAATACAATAAAATGAACGATTCCCAACACTATAAAATACACGCGTTATTATATTTAAGAGTTGGTTCTCTTGTAGACGAGGCGATAAGAACTACCGGTAATTACCTGCCGCTCCTCCATCTTCATAATTGAATCATCATTTTCAGAAATAAAATTGTGACCGGCCGTTTCCATTTGATCTCTTATTATTTAATGTGGAGCAAATTTCCGTTATAAACATAAAAACACTGTAAACTGTTACCTGGTTAGTGGTTAGTGTTAGAGAGACATTATTTTTTATCGCCGTATAGATTTGTCGTACGATTTGGCTCAACACAAACGACAACTTTATGTGGGAGAGATAGATACATACAACATTCATGTATCAAAATTTATTATCTAGTTCAATTGTGTCTGGGAATAAGGGGACTTTCATATAGTGACGTGATCTATAGGTACTATCTATTTATTATAAGAGTATACCTACAGGTGGTTACAAAACCATCAGATGCATTCTAATAATGGTTTAGATATAAATAGGGAATACTACTTGGTGTGTAAGAAGTAAGAACCCACCTAATCTGCTGTCGAAAAATAATCCTAGAGTCGATATGTCACTTGCGACTTATGCAAGGAGTATACGAGTACTTAGGTAGATAATATACCTATTTTATGTAGTACCTACCTACATGAAATAATATAACACAGCATAAGATTACCTCCACGTGAAGAACATTTAACATACTAAAATAAAACGGTCATACTAAGTAGTTGTTAATTTACGCTGGGCATAATTTATGCATTCGAGGCGAAACCCTAGCCCAGAATAGGTTTTTATTTTTATTTTGACATAATTTCCCTAATAAGTGCGTTGCCAAAAAATACTTAAAAAAATTAATTTACCTATAACAAATTTCAATTGTTATTTATCAATGAAAAAAGCCACAAAATATAATAATTCGTAGGTATATTAAAAAGGAAAGAAGTGGGTAAAATCGTATTGTTAGCTCGTCCACTTTTGGAGTTTAACACCATGCCCAAAAATTTGTATTTTTGATGTATAGGTACATAAAAGCAGTTTTAATATTTAATAAAAATGTATTTTTGAGCCTAGTCTAGTAAAAAATGTGGTAACTGGAAAAGATTTATAAAATTACCAGCTGACTAGACAGTCGTTCTCTTAAATCTATTCTTAAGAATATTACTCTTCAACCAAAACGATGGACATAAATGATCCCAAACAATGACATAATAAAAAAATAAGAAGACCCATCATCTCAATCAGCTTAATATTTCAATTTTTCATCAAATACTATACTTAAATGCGATGGAAAGGCAACATTGCTTATCTCCATTTGTTGAACTTCGCATGAGAGCGAACAAATCATTATTTGATGGAACTGAATAAAAATTTGTGAGGCTTTTTAAAAGATAATCTACAGATTCAGTACCTATATAAATAAACTGAAAAAATAATCATGGATAGAGGTAAATGTCGATACAGCAATTAAGTTCCCGGCCACATCAGCAAGGCTATTTTTCTTGTAGGGTATAAAACAGCTCACACAAAACCAGTCGAGGTGATGACATCCCATTTATTTGTTTGGCAATAGCACTGATCTGCAAAACACGTCTGCATGTGTAGAAATAGCTAAAAGTGCCATAAAAAGACAACTCTTAGTGAGGCAAAATTTCTTATGTGCCGTTGATTTCCATTACCACGGCGAAGTAAATTAGCATTTTTTAAATAATAATAAAACAAAAGTATTATATATTGATTATGCTCCAGTGTCCTGAAATGACGTTAGCCTAAGAGAAAAAAGACTTAAAAAGATCTAATTTTTATGCCTTATCCGCCAAAAATGTCGAATTATAGTGTGCTTATATACCATCGAAATTCCTCTATCCGCTTTACAGCCATGTCCATTAGATAGAGAAAAGTCAGGGGAATACGCTATACATAACTCAATGTCCAAAATGGTGGATAAGCAACATTGCCTTCCACCGTGCATCGATGTGTTGAAGATAAATCGAAAGAATGCAGCATATTATACCTACTATCTTTCTCATCGTGCGCTTCGATCCATTTGGTGGTCTATTGTGCTGACTTTGCTTGCCCAGTCTCCAAATAGAAATTCCTTGCCAAATCCAGGCGTTTAAGGGAGTCCAGGGGATCCAAGGTGGCGAAGTCTTCCACTAGTATCCTGTGTTTTCCAAAACTTCTTGCTCTCACACAAAATACTGTATCGCATATGGCATTACATTTCACGCATCTTAAAAAATAACTTGAATAATAGTTTAATGGATCAAATTGTGAAAATAGGTATATAAGTAACTTTAAAAAAATCTGATAATCGGTCCGGTCTTTATAAAGTGGTTAAGTCACATACATAAAGACAGAATATATGTACCTATATAGATTTGTAAAGTTTAGAAAATAATCCTGAAAGTTCGTAACGCAGTTAGTTAGTTATTTAATTGAGAGGGTGGCGAAGAAGACGGAAATAAAAATAGGATCCGAGACGGCGGCCGTGGCAAGATGAAATATGTCTTTACACGTTGTTGAAAATGAAGGAAAAATGATATAGTTGTTACTAATTAAGATGAGATACGCTCGAGATTTAGGATGATGGTGCAGTTAATAGAGCGTGTCTTGTCTGGAAACTAATCAGTGTTAAATGAAGCGGCTCTGGAGCTGTGATGTGTGGCTTCAATACTGCCGTATAAAAACACGGATGTACCTACTCGTATGTGCCTGGCTCTTAGTTCGGTAATCAACCCACTAGCAAACACTTCAAAACGTCAAAGAAACAATGTAAAAAATAATCAACAATTCTCATATATTATTTCGAACGAACACTTTCATTTCACTTGAAATTTCTACCCAATTGGACGGGATGGATTGGCTACAAAAATTTGCCTCAGGCAATAAGTGCCTTTGTATAGAAAAGTTTTGATTTTAAAAAACTGTAAAACAGAATGACATATTATGTCATTCTGTTTTACAGTTCCACATATTATGTGGAAAACTTTGCATGATGCAAAAAACCTCGGCTTTACTCTCCATTTCTTTCCCTCTTATTCTTAACATGAAATATCTTTGACAAGTTTACGAGTACCCTATACTAAGAGTAATATGTAAGTAGATTCCTATGTGTTATTTTACAGAATTCTTTCATTACTTTGTTGAATTGACTAGGAGTCTGGACTCGAGGATCTATTATTCTATTGTATATGTGTTGAAAAATTAGCCATTGTAAAAATGAAATTATCTCAATACTCACCACCTGCTATTCACTACACTCCAACGAGATTGAGATCAATAATTGATGTAAGTACTTATGAGAATATGGTACAGAATAAAAAAAATGTGTTAGGAGACAGCTTTCTTGGCTCTGGGACCAAGGGCGTGAAATGCTATGAGTCATAGTCATGGATACGTAGGGCTTTGTTCAGGAAAAATTCAAAAGGGCAAGAGATAGAACTACCGAATTTTGTTGGTGAGTTTTTGGGAAATCTGAAAGTGTCAAAAGAGGTCAAAAATTTGAATTTATACTACATGAAAGGTGCACGACAAGTTCATATAAATTGTGTGTTAGGGTGCAGTTTAACCAAAAGAACATAGAGCCAGAGCTAGAAGTAGGGTTATATATACTTAGGTACTATATTATTCTTGATCATTGACACTGATCTGCCATCGCCCGTTAATTTATTTTTCCATGGTGTCCAATATCAAGCATAAATGAAAGTATGCCCTGTTTCTAGATTCGGCTTCGTTTGGTGTAAATCCACACTAACAGAAGAGCGAAAACAAGACCAAACGCTCCATTCTAACTCTATGGAACGCTTCTCAAACAATATTATTTATTTATTTAAGAAACAATGACACAAGTTTTATAAACACTTTTCTAAAGTAGAAAGGAATAAAACTGCATCCAAATTTCAAAACTGAAAAAATGTCAATGAGCTTGTGACGTGTGCATAAATTTGTATTCGTACGTAAGTAGATGTGCTTATCTATTCAATCAGTAAATAAAAATGTGATGTTTGAGCCCGCTAATGTTAGTTTTATTATGTAGATATCCCATAGTGTGGGAGCGTCTAAACGCCATAACGGTGACATAAAGTTCCGAGATGACGAATGAAAAGCGAGGGCAACAGGCTAGTAACAACTATACTAAATAATAGCAATCATAAATATCAGTCGAAATGAATTTAAAATGGAATAGTAACTATAAACTAACTCGTTGGCTTTTTATTAATATTGCTCCAATACACGAACTTGACAAAATTTTTAGTTTATTACGCCGGAATACATAACTTAAAGAGAGAGAGAGTCCATGCTCATTCCATATACTACTTACCTACAGCTTATATTTTTTTACAGATAGTGGTTTTTATCATTTTGAAAATAATTCTACATAGAAGGGGGCGTAAATCCTAGTCAATCGTCACACGTCAAAGGCGCGACTCGCGATATAGTGATTTGTAATGCTCTAGGTCTAGGACTCCTAAGTTTTATAAGACGACCTAAGTTCTTTCAAATCAAAAGACGACAATTGTTGTTTTATCTCTCAATGTCCTCGACATCCCATGTATTAAACTTGTTTCCAACACCTAATAGATATGTTTTATAAATTATATTTTGAAATGTAAAGCAACTTTTGTTACGTAGATTAACTAAATAAATAAATAAATAATATTGTAGGAATATTTCCATTTTGCCTTTGCTAAAGAGATAGGAAACAATGTGCAAAATCCATGCTTTCAGGATTCGTTCTGGTGCAATTTAGTTTATCATTTTCCCAATCAGGTTAATTTTTCCCCAATAGTAGGTATCTATTTTTTGTATCAAACTCTCGTTTTCAAGTTTGATCCATCAATGGAAAGAATTATACTGCATCAAAATTTATAAAGAGAAGCTACGTGAGAGTATAATAAGACTATAATATCATATTATGAAGATATAATATTAATTAGAATAATGTTATTACCTACATGACCATTGGGATCAGAACGCACAAAATGCAAATAACCTAATAACTAGGTACTTACTGTAAAATAGAGTATTTTTTTCAAACTTTCAAAAATACTGAACTACTAAATTTGTACTTACCTAAGTAATACAGAGCAACTGAGTTAATTCTGATACCATTGTCTTACTGAATTGACAATAGGTACTTATTACCCTCTTTGTTATATAAGGTAAAATGTTCCACAGCCTGCGTAACGTTCCACAAAGTAGGAAGCAACCAACTTGGTTTTTGTAATGCAATTTTACTATAGCATTTATTTTTTACTATACGTTTTTTAGACAAAATGCATCGTGTGATACTCACTTTACTTCCGTGACTAACTTCCGACAAAACTTAGAATACGGGTACAGACTCTATGGAAGGGTGAACTTGTCTCGGATCAGCAATATGCACATGAATAAAATCAACTAATTGCATGAATCATCCAATATTTCACAATAACTGCCGTACATACCTATGGCACAATAAATCTTGTAGATCAGTGTTGCATCACGAATATAATAATAATGTTCATTGCACACACCATAAACGTGTAACATATTGCAATTCATTAAAAACCACAGCGGTGTAAGCACATAAGAATTATTATGTATGTATGGGAAACAGAAAAACACAGCGCCCAAGTATCGGGGGTAGTTCCAGCAGCCTCACAAGGTATGATAATAAATTCAGGTTTCGTATGACGATTAACACATTTCATCGAGTCGGCGCCTAGCTTCACGGTGCATGATGGTGCGAGCTGGAATATATTCTACATACTAGCTTTCACCCGCGTCCTGGAGGCCTGGTGCCCTCCTATGTCATCTATAACTCTATAATATAAAAGAATGTTGGGTTAGTGCGAACACTTATAACCCCAGATCGGCTGAACAGATTTTTTATGATGCTCGGTTTATTGGCTTCTTCCCCCTTTTATTTTATTTATTAACTTGACAACCATTGAGTTTCAAAATATTGGTAGGCAGAAATTTTATAGAATTTCTTTCAAGCTTTCAAAAATATTTTTTTAACATTCAAACATATTATTCAAAGTGAATTTTTGTATAAATTACAAATTCGAAATGAATATTCATAGTCGGGACTACAGGACAACGTCTGTCGGGAAAGCTAGTTGTCTACAAAGTTAGGACAAAATAAAGTGACGAACGGTGGATCCTAATCCCTTTTCAATCGATGTAAATGATACATACCTACCATTAAAATGGTTCGTTCGCCAGTTAACTCCGGCGATAGAATAGTCGAACTTATTTCAGTTTTAAAAATAGTGTACCTACCTCATATAACTTATATGATATTGAAAAAATAATGAAGGGGTGTGTAAATATTATCGTTCAATTATTGGTCAGGTAAAAATTTTCGTGAAAGGTGATTTTTCACTTTTAGTTTCTATACCCAAGGCGGGCATAATATTATCTCAGATTAGACGGTATCGTTTGACTCTAAACAATCGCTCCAGACTATATTAAAACTAGAGATTCAACGGATATCCGGCAACTATCCGGTATCCGGCCTATCCGGCGCCTAAATGCTATCCGGCCGGATACCGGATAGTAAAAAAAAAGATATTTTTGGATAACAAATACACCTTGAAATCACAAGAAAAATGTCTCCAACTTAGAAAATTGATTAGCAAACATACTGCAATAAGGGTAAATTACGGAGGATGAATATATAGAGGTAGCAAGCGGCTTTGCTTTTCTCCGTAAATAAGGAAAGTTTAATGAAATAGCGTTTCGTTATATACTTATCATTCTACTGAAATATGCAGATCCGCGATTTTTGGAACAATAACGTTCCGGCAACGGAGTCAGTCCAATTATTTGGTATAGGTATGCCGCCTACGTAAGCGTAATTCATGCGTTGTACCCACTGTAATGCCCGGGCTCTACTAAAGACTTCTTCAGTATTCAGCGAATTTAATTAATTTTGAAAAAAAAAACACACATATTTTAAGGGGAGCGCTGTTCTCCCTCCCATCAGGGTCCCGAAGACGAGAAAGACCCTCTCATACCGAGAGGGTCTTCCTCGTGTTCCGCTCCTTCGAAGCAGAGCTGATGAATCTGGACATGGTGTGTGAGGTCATAAACAATGCGCGAGATTTAGCGCAATGGAGACTTCTTTTTGCCTCTCTGTGCTCCTAAGTAGAGCATAAAGGGAGTTTGGGTTGGATTGAATATTAAGGGAGCCGTAAACCTAAACAGATTGGGAACCTCTGCACTAATGCTATCCTGGCTACAACCTTGGTTCCGAGGGTAAATGTTAAAAATATAAGCGCTCTAATCATAGGAAAAAATATTATTACACCACACTAATCCAGAATAACTAATGCGGTTGATGGTTTTTTCGACAATGTTCCCAATAATCCCATATTGATGTACAAACTAACCATGCGCATGATAATTTGTTTGCCCTCTGTTTGGACCCTCTAATGTTTTTCAGGGACCCTAAAATGGATTTTCATTTTATATGGACCCCTTGAATGATTTTAGAGTCCCCTAATGATTCAAAGGGACCACATTGAGAGCCATTAAGTGAGAACATTTTTCGACATAATTTATCCATGCCGATGGAGCGGCCATGGGGGTCCAAAAGCTAGCCCCTAAGGTCCCCAGCTTAAATCCGATGGACTTTCGTCTTTGGAAGTTCTTATTAAGAGCTATTTTATTAAAATAAATACCTTATATTATTGAACAATAACGGGAAATATTGGTTTCAGGCTAAACAAGGAACCATCAGTTAAAGTACCTACTAAAGTACTATAATTTTAATTATAGGTTTAAGAGTGTATAACAATATTTTTTATCTTTGTTTCAATAAATAATTTATTTTATTTAAATATCACATCAAATTATGCATTTAGGTAGGTACCTCAAATAATTTTCAAACTGGCTTTTACCACCCATATAACAAAGCTGTGTGTTAATGAAAAAATGTTGAATATTGATACTTGCACAAGTTATGAGAGCGTTTTAGCATGATCCCATTATACCAGCCAAATGAAAATTGCAGGAATAATTCTCCATGAATAGTAGAAGTTTTTAAGATAGTTTCTAAAAAAAAAATGTTGCGTGATTTTTTTTGTCTAGAGCCTTTGAAAGATTTTATAAAATTTGTGCTTGGAAAAAAATTCTCGAAAAAAATTTTTTTGAACAAAAGCTATCGGGTGCTGACTCATAGCAATAATACCTTGCGTAAGGGTCACTATCGGACTATTTCCAGAAAAAAAAACATGATCGTAATCATAGTTTAGCCACAGTTACGTAGTTTAGTCAGAAATCCGGTTCTTATTCAAATTTCAAAAAAACGTTAATAACTTTTGAACCACCCAATATCGCTGAACATACATGGGGGTCAAATCGATAGGTATTGAGGTCTTCTACCTCCCTGCTCCGGATTATCCACTACCAACTTAACACCGTGTATACCTAGGCATCTCATTCTCCTCGGTGTAGAAATGTAGGTATTTTTTGAGGTATTAAACATACCGACTAAATTTTTCTTTATTTCTTTTTTAATAAAAAAATAAACAATACAAGTCATGTTAAGGCTTTTACAAGCCTTGTCAACAGGTTCTTTACATAATTATTACCAAATACAAAAATAATTCGATTGTTTGATTATCTTATAGATTACAACATTAGGTATATACGTATACCTACACATTTACACATTATATTGCACATCAAACATAACCAAATAAGTACAAAGAATCTATATAGGTACCTACTCTTCATGACTATATTTTTTGATTTTTTACATTAAAATAAAATCAATAATATCAAATCAAAATTAAATTACAGACAATATTCAAATAAGAGTTGGTTTAAAAATTTTCATTTTCATGTTCAAAATAAATAAACTTTATTATTATATCGATACAAATTAAAAAAAAAAATGTAACTACCAAGCAAACAAACAAACCATCCCCTCTCAATATTAGAGTGGATGGCTAGGTATTGTAGGTGCTGTGTAGGTACAGGTAGGCACCTACTCTGGTGATAATAAATGAGCTTTTAAGTGGGCGCTAATTATTCATAGCAGGATTATACCGTGTTCCGGGTGAGTCTAGGAACTATTATTAGCTGTCCTTTGTATCCAAATAGACTCGTAACTACTAACAAACCCTCATAAAAATACGAGGATTTCAGTAAGAATGCATACCCACACCTCTCTTCACAAATTTCTATCTTTCAACCAAAGACATTGAAAAATATCTCATTTTATAGGCATTTTTGTTTCATAATGCAAAGACCTGAAATAAATCAGAGGGTGAATTAAGGTCTGTCAAGTTAAGTTATTTAATTTCACGACAAGTATTGAAAACTTGATAACGGTCGGTTCAAGTTCATTTTAGCAGAAGTAATGTACCTGAAAACTAAGTTGTATAGCTGTTTAGAAAAAAAAAACGAAATGATAATCAAATTTACGGAGGATGGGAGAGGAAAAGAATACCTATGAAAGTCTAAAAGGGTAAAGGGAAACGTGGTGGATACCAAGAATAACGTGGATCTAACAAAAAATCTATTTTTTACACTAATGATTAAAATAAAATAGGCAAAATGCCCGAAGAGAAAAGGACCCAACCTTCTCTGTATCTCAACTTCTTGGCTTGCAGCAACCCTCCGGATGTTGATCTTGGTCCTTGATGTTTCTAGACCGTTTTCCTTTTTACATACACATTTTAAAGATTACTTCAAGTTTTGCTTGTAATAATGTGACCAACAGAATGGAATAGAAATTTCTTCTCGAAACTATAGTCGCTTATTATGTCCACACACGGTGACCACTTCTGCTAAACTAGACGATTAATTGTTGGTCAATTAGTAAGAGGACATATCACACGAAATTCGCGATCACTTAACTGCGTCATTTGAAATAAATTGTTCGTGTCAGCTAAAAGCGAACGGGCGACGTTGTATGCACGAGCACTATTTATAGGAAGACGTGAATGTAAATGTGTCTGCGCTCTTTGTAATCATTAAACCATACATCATTCCTTTTAGGTTAGGATCTACATACCTACCTAAGTGCAATGTTAAGACGTATACAAGACCACATAGACACGGTGTGTGCTTACTAGGTAAGGTATAGATTCCATATGAGGACAACTTAAGTAAAGTTTTACTATTTACTTAGGTATATCAAACCAACCTAGACGAATAGCAAAATTAGGTAGTGTTGAAAGAATAACAAAGATGTGCGGATAATTCAAGTTCTCCTATAGCAGTGAGTCTGCGTGTAATGGCTAAAACATCACAGCAAGTCCTCGTGAAAGCTTGGTAACCCATTAGGCCCAGGTACCTACCCATTGTCAAAGCTGCATAACTAAATTAAGCCGTGTACTCCATTAAGCGATGCACCTACTTGTTGACAGGATGACATAAATCACCGCCATCGTCTCTGAAGCTAAGATCAAACGATGTTCCAATTGAAGTAGCGGATGAGACGAGCAGGTGTACGATACTTGCGCAGGTACAGTACCAGGACTAACACTGACTTAATCAAATCTATCTACACGGACTATACGAAATACTTTTCGGAGATAAGTACGCTTGTTCTTCATCCACGAGTGCCAAATCGGGTCACCATGCACCGCAAAGGACAGAATATTCGCCATGGCGATTACCAGGATAAAAAGTTAAACAGAGAACCGGTCGTAAGCCCGTAGTGGTTTGTTCCATTTAAAAATCGAACATTAGTAATGAATTGTTAGAGTCATTAGTTGTTATTTTTTCTTTAAACAGAGAAGTTTTCCGTTGCATTTTCTTGTAGTAGGTAAGTAGGTATATTGTAAGGATTTCCTTCCCTTAGCTGGTTGGTCCTGATTTTAACGAGTCGGACTAAAAAGTAGTGTTGCTATTTTTATGCAATTTGATATTTCACAGAATTTAATAGACCCACATTTTTCAGCAAGATGTAGCTCACTGTCACCCTACTGGCCATTAAACCCCTTTGTTGGTGTTAAATTTCACAACCAATCTTCGGGTAAAAATCAAAGATGGCGAATAATTATTTCTATGTTTATCTTGAAAAATTGCGTCTTGTTTATAGGTAATTACCTACTGTTAGACTAGCACTGATCCGGCAAAAGTTGTTCTAAATACCATATAAGTAGGTACATTATTTCATTCGTCAGTGACAATTGCGTTGCGCATCCTGTGGATTTTCTTCTTTTTATTTCATGAAGGATGCCTCTAAAAATCGAAAGATGACTTCAAATAGCCTAAAGTAAAACCTTTTCCCAGAAATAGGATATCATACCTATCTATTACAAAAAAGACTCAAGTAAATATACCTACTAAGCTAGGTAGGTACCTACTCTATACCTATTAAAGATATCTCTATTGGGTTGTTCGAACATATTCCTTTTCAGCGACACAGTTTTGGCATAGTGTAAAAGACGAAGCAGTATCTATCTACATAATATATATCTACCGTTTAAGTAGATATATTGTGTAGAGTCCGATTCATTGAAAATAAATTTAATTCAGACCAATGCTACTCCTGCGCATGCACTCCACCTGCAAATATCTACTTCATAGGTTTGTTGATCAAACGTCTATGAATAATTCATTGCTCCTCCGGAATTGGTGTTGGGTAAAATACTTTTTCATTCTCATTGTGTTAGTCGTCCGAGAGACTGGAACATATAGGCATCTCCTTGAAGCAACAATTTAAGGATAGGGAGGCGACTTAGGCCTAAGGATCAAATTATTGTTACATACCTACTTTAATTTCGAAGAAGGCGAACGAAAACTTAGTTAATCGATAGGTAGTAAAAGAAAAATTAGGTACCTACCTAATCTTAGGTAAACTACAGAGACGACAATGCAGTTCGTTAAAGTTACTGTTAGGTAACCGATGGTCCAAGAAGTCAGTTAAAGTTGTTGGTAAAATTGTAGGAAAATATAAACGGATGTTTATAAATCCGAAAAACTACTTAGTTTTTTTTAATTACTTAGGAGACTTACAATTTAGGCTTTAGGCTCTTAGTCAAATTCATTCTAGTCCTAGAACACATTTTTTTTCTAGCCGGGATAAATTCCCATCTACCTACATGAAAAACTTTATCACTTTATCACACAATAAGTTTGTGTATCATTGTTATCTGCCATAATGCAAATAATTCTTGTCATGTTTTAAATAGGTAGATACTTATCAATTATTTTATACATATCTACTATCCTTCTTATTAATACGAAAGCGTTAGATAAATTAGCCATTTTTCAGGAAACGGTTGGTAGTGAATCTTTTTTAGTAACTAAGGGCCTCCGTACAATAAAAGTGTTGATGAATTCAGGGGGCCTTCAATGAAAGCGTCACCTTTTGTTCTCTCAACGGTAAAGGCAGACATTCCTATACAGTTATAGGGAGATGGCAGACTTTATAGGGTGAGTATGCAGCGCGGATATAGCGCTATTGTGGAACAGTGAGGATTATGGGTGGAGCCAGGGCCTGCTTCCAGCTACCGATCAATACTACACCGCCCCCCAGTCATTATTCACACATCCACCGACACCGGCAGTGAGACTCCGCCCAGTACATACAGCCCTCCGCACTCCTCGGCGCTCTTATCAACAAAACCGGTTGTCAGTCACACGTACGTCGCGATACGGCACGCGGGCCCTGCCGTCGCATCCTAAATACGATTCAACACAACAGCAACAAAAGAAATGGGAAGCCGGCTATCAAAAGAATCGGGAATAAACTACGGAATACGATAGAGGTACCCAACTGTCTACATAATAGATATAAACCGAGAAAGGAGATGTTGGTGCCCACTGAGATGATGGCTGCTCAGTCTAAAATGCTTTACCAACTCAACAAGTACTACACAGAAAGGGTGCAAACGAGAATGGCTCAAATATCAAAAACCATCAGGGAAGTATGTAAGGTCGTTCAAGATGTCCTCAAGGAAGTGGAAGTACAAGAACCAAGGTTCATATCTTCACTAACAGAGTGTAACGGGAAATACGAGGGCCTCGAAGTTATATCACCCGGGGAGTTCGAAGTAGTTTTATACCTGAACCAAATGGGAGTATTTAATTTCGTCGACGACGGTTCTCTTCCAGGATGTGCCGTGCTAAAACTCAGCGATGGCCGGAAGCGTTCCATGTCGCTCTGGGTTGAATTCATAACAGCCTCTGGGTATCTATCAGCTAGAAAAATAAGGTCCCGCTTCCAGACGTTGGTGGCACAGGCCTGCGATAAATGTTCCTACAGAGACTGCGTCAAGATGATATCGGACACGACAGAAGTAAAGTTAAGAATCAGAGAAAGATATATTGTACAAATCACACCAGCATTTAAATGCTCCGGAGTGTGGCCAAGATCAGCAGCGCATTGGCCGATCCCACATATCCCATGGCCACACCCGAACTTGGTGGCAGAAGTTAAAACAGAAGGTTTCGATTTGCTGTCGAAGGAATGCGTGGCTTTACAGGGAAAACAATCGGCCATGGAAGGCGACGCCTGGGTTTTATCTTTTTTGGAGGCAGAGAACAGGTTACTTCAAGGAGGTTGCAGACGAAGGTGCTTGAGCATACTGAAAACACTGAGAGACAGACACCTGGATCTGCCTGGAAATCCAGTAACGGGGTATCACATGAAAACTCTTCTGCTCTACGAATGTGAAAAACATCCTCGAGAACTGGAGTGGGACGAAGGCAGTGTGGGCGATAGGATTAACGGAATATTCCTGCAGCTGATCTCGTGTTTACAATGCCGCAGATGCCCTCACTACTTCTTACCAAATCTAGATTTATTCAAGGGAAAATCACCCACTGCGTTGGAGAACGCCGCGAAACAAGTGTGGCGACTAACTAGGGAAATGCTGACCAACTCTAGGTCCTTTGAAAAACTATAAACAATGTGGGAATACCTACTATTAGATCTCTTTATCTAGTCATATTAATTTGATACCATAAGGTATAAGTACGTTATTGTTGATGGTGCTTAATAATCGTTATTTTTGTGGCTTTAAGTTGACTGTGATTTTAAATCATTTGCAATATTATAGATATTGTCTAAAACAAAATACTTTCTGTGATGATTGTTAAGTGTTCGACAAATCAAAGCCTAAGTTGAAATAAAAGGGGAATTAAGTTAAAGTATGATTACGCAATGTGGATAGTGAAAATGCCGTAGATAATAATAATCTAGATGAACATTATGAGGGTGGTAGGTATTGATTGTATATTTATTTGTTACTGACATTCTCTGATGCCCGTCAATAAACAGCTCATTCTTTATACGATATAAAAACTCTTTTTTTCCAAACCTTGTTTCCCTGCACTAGGACCACAAGACATGAACTTTTAAAGCATGATAAGGGACTTAAAATTCATATATAACTGGCTTGATAAGAAATTTAATTAGGCTACTACAACAGAGTAGGTACATTTAACTAATTTAATTAACCTTTTTTATAACATCTATACGTAACTATGTATTTGAAATAATTATTAAGGTGTCAATATTCACTCCAGTAAACCTACATGGTCAAAGGAAATTGAAAAGTGTAGGTAGGTACCTACGTTGTCTATCTCAGTGGATCAGAAATCTGATGCTGTTTAAACCAGGGCTCTCACAAAAGTGAACACAAACACAACTTCATACTTTTTCACTTAATGGACAGAAATAGTAAGGTACATATTAGGTATATCTACATCTATCTACTGCTTTTAAAATTCAGGTAGGTACAATCATTGAAAAGATAAAAGACATTTATGGCTCAAACATAGAAATAGATAGATAAACATTCGAATTTACTTATTTACTTACTATTAGCTACTCTTAGTTTGATCTTAGATTGGTACCAAATGAATATCACTTAACATTTGAGAACACCGAGTGACGCCGCAGATCTAAGGAGAGCCGTCTGATTGCATTGCTCCTTACGCCTATACATCAAAATCAAGTGCAATTTAGTGTCCCGCATATCAAGACTGGCTAATGCGTCTGGACGTGCGCGTTTTATTTTGCAAAATAACTCTCAAACAAGCCGCACCGTACCAAGCGACACAAAGAATACATGTAGGTACCTACCTAACGGATGGCCACGAGACGCGTTTAGTTTGGAAGATGCGTAGGTACAATATTGATTGGGACAGCCAAGTGTTCGAGACCCGATTAAACTATTCGAAAGGTGTGGCAGCATAGGTTGACGAGAAGATCTAGAAGTCAGCGTCACATGTAGATATATACAAGATGTGATCAATACTATTGAGACTAAATTGTTCCGATACGATACATTGCTGTGCAATAAAGTTAAAAACACTTTTGTGTCACATCACATCAGAATCTTGGTAGTAGTGGCGGGCTGTAAGAATTAATAGGTACAACAGCTTCTATATACAAATATCGTTTGCAAAACTATTGATACTAAATTGTTCAGATACGATACATTGCTGTGCAATAAAGTTAAAAACACTTTTGTGTCACATCACATCAGAATCTTGGTAGTAGTGGCGGGCTGTAAGAATTAATAGGTACAACAGCTTCTATATACAAATATCGTTTGCAAAACTATTGATACTAAATTGTTCCGATACGATACATTGCTGTGCAATAAAGTTAAAAACACTTTTGTGTCACATCACATCAGAATCTTGGTAGTAGTGGCGGGCTGTAAGAATTAATAGGTACAACAGCTTCTATATACAAATATCGTTTGCAAAACTATTGATACTAAATTGTTCAGATACGATACATTGCTGTGCAATAAAGTTAAAAACACTTTTGTGTCACATCACATCAGAATCTTGGTAGTCCTGGCGGGCTGTAAGAATTAATAGGTACAACAGCAGCCCGATTCACGGAAAAGTTTAGTTCGAAGTTCGAACGAAGTTCGATTCAAACCCTCCGTGAATAGGTACATAGACTGTAGATAGTCGCCGCCTACAATTATTATTACCAGCAGCCCTATTCACGGAAAAGTTTGAATCGAACTTCGTTCGAACTTCGAACTAAACTTAGACTTAAACTTTTCCGTGAATCGGGCTGCAGCTTCTATATACAAATATCGTTTGCAAAACTAAACGAACGTACCTACCTACCTATAAAGAAAAAAGTTTACAAACTTAAAGTAAATATAAATCTAAATGAAATCAAGAAGAAAAACTTAGAAAGGGTATCAATTTTCTATACGATGATGCAAGGAAACATGAAAGGATCACTAAAAATATTAAAAAAGCTCCATTTTCAAAAGAAAGAGTAATTTTTAAATGTTTTGCTTCATTATTTTCCACATAGGTAGGTACACTCGCAATGTAGAAAAATATCATTTTTTTGGGTACCTAGGTACTAGGTAGGTATTATATAATACAATACCATAAAGAATGGAATATGCAAGGCTTTTTTGGACCCACCTTTGGCCGTAGTAATTAATTATTGGTAGGTAGAAATGCCTCTTACTTTTCTCCTCTATTCCAGTTGAAAAATAAGTACCCACCTATAACTATGCATACCTATAGCATATTAAACCAACATTCCTTATACCTACACCGAACTAAAATTCGTTAAGACCATCATCATCTCGATTTTCTTACAAATCATTAGTAGGTACCTACCTACCTATAAGAATAACAAATTAGGTACCTGCTGGAAATTTTGGAAAAGTTATCGTTTTTAAATAGAGGCGCTTTATTTTTATGTACCTATTTGAAAAAAGTGATATTATTTTCTCTTCGACTACTTAAGTAGGTAAGCACCCTACATTTTAAGTAAATTTATCAAATTTTTAGGGAGCTAGCTAATTTCTCCAAATTTTCATTAGAGGTAGGTAGCTACCCACAATAAAGCTGGTATAAGAACAAAGAAGAGAAGTTATTTAATAAGGATAATTTAATAAATAAAAATGTAATTTCATTAAATTTAGGAAGGTAGGTAGATAGGTACCTAAGAAGGGCCTAGGTAGTAAAATTTTGTATGCAACGACGTACGTAGCCACCTATGATAAATGTATATATTAGTAAGCAGGCTGTATGATTTGTAGCTTCATGCTTCAATTATGACGAAAAACCAAGTAACTTCCCAGGTAGTCAACATGTACGGACGGATAGCTAGCTATGAAGAGAGAGGAAGTCTCTGCGAGATCGCCCAGGTGTGTAATTTTATTCATTCTGATTTTAGGGTAGGTTGAGCTCCGCCGATATTTCGAAAGATGGAAATAATATTTTCAAATTTCCCAAAGTACAAAAATTCGATAGTTTAATTTCAGTAACATTTAACTGATGGGACTTGTCAGTTAATCGTTAGTTAACTGATAGTTCTCAGTTTTTAATAAACATGGAGAACCTACCTATATATTATTATTTTTTATTAGCGTAGGTAGGTATATTAACATTCAACTAAAACTCGACAAAAGCAGAAATACCTACTAGTCAAGTCAACGACACACATTAGAATATTATTTGCCTAAGAAACACGCAGAAAAGTTGCGAAAGCTGCGCAAACATGCATAAAATCATTTTGATAGAATTTCAAGAGCTCTTGCTACATACGCATCATGCTGTCTAAATCCATAGTCACCACACCATAAAGAACCATCGCAGATATAACAATAAAATAATATTTTTAACTTACGGTTAAGTATTTGGATGCCGTTTATCAAACCGGCCCTAAGCAGGGAGGTGGTCTAATTTACTACTTAGTTCTCAGATTTTTCCGGAACAATCCCTTTATACCCAAACAGATAATTTGCAACCAATTTGTCAAATTGTGCAGTCAAAAAAGGGTAATTCAATACTGAACGCTGAACACTTTTAAGGTGTGAAAACAATTAATAACGATAGGAATGTACCTATGTATGAACCAAGACAACACATTATCTACTTACCTAGCTAGCGATAAAAAATATTGGTACCTACCGAGGTAGTTTGTCATTGATACCTAAACCAGTGGCGTGCAGCCCGTAGAAGTAAAAAATTCAAACTGAAAAAATATTTTTTCACTTCTTCAAAAATACCTATTATTTCATTCTAAATATACCTACCTAGATAGGTAAGTATGACTTTACACATTTGATGAAACATCGCATTTATATACATACCTAGTTTATTTAGCCACACATGCATCAAATCAAGACAAAGAAACAGCAGTAAAAGATAGGTAAGCACAAAATCCACCTTATTCTGATACGAGTGTCTTGAAGTTTTTCATTATAGGCAGTTAGACCATATTTATTTATTTATTTATGAAATCTACGGCCTAGGCCTTTTACATGTTAAGTGTTCCATAATACAGCTCTAAAGTAGAAAAATACATAACATTACATTTAGACAACAACGGTACAATTATATAAATTAATAAAAAATATATGAAATCAAGATTCAGAAAATGGTCATAAAACAATTAAAACACAAACACAAAAAATATATCAATAAATAGTCAAATAATGGTTACATAAGAAACATTGAGATAAAGTGAACATATTAAAACAAGTCCACAGCGGCAAGACAAGGGGGACATCAGATATAAATAAAAGATAAAAAAAGAACAATGTCAATAGCATAATAATTATAGGGTCTGTCTGTATACACTTAGTCAACAACAGGCAAGCTATGCACGAAACAACGAAGTCAAGATCAATCAAGAAGAAAAGTCAGCAAATGATTAAATCAGTCAGGAAGGAATTTCAACAGTCATTAACACTCAAATAGAATAATATACATAAAGGTATTAAACAAATATTCAACCCAAAGATCCGACCACCAACCAATTGCCCAACGTCAGTTCATGGAAGAAAAAAAGTTTATAATTTCATGTTTATATTGAGGAAACTGTCAGCAAAAACATCTGTCTGGTCACCTGTCAGGTTTCCCAGTCTGTGAATTCTGTTTATCGTAGAGTGGTATGTGTAATTATTACTAGTGTTTGACTCACGAAAAATCACAGACTGTCTGGTATTCCTGGCCGGAATTTTGAAAGAGACTAGTTCAACCAATTCGGAGAAATCGATTGCGCCGTTTATGAGTCTATGAAGAAGGCACAAGTCAAACATCCTTCTTCGATCCGCCAGGCTAAGGAGTCTGAGCTCGCCCATCAGAAAGGGGTAGTCAATCTCCTCGACGGGGATTCCCATTTTATAGTTAACAATCCTCAAAAACCTCCTCTGCACTCTCTCCAGTGCATTATAATATTCACATTATAGTGCGGTGACCATATTGAAGTGTTATACTCCAATAGTGGTCTTACGAGAGATACAAAGAGAAGCCTATAGGAATCGATGGACTGAAAGTCCGTCGCCAGTCTGTAGACGAAGCCCAGAGTGCTCAAAGATCTACTGACAATTTCCTCAATGTGCAATTTATAGGTCAGATCCTCAGAGAAGGTGATGCCCAAGTCTCTCAAGCTTGTAACACAATCGAGTACTGTGTTGTCGATCAAGTAATTATAGACAATCGTGGACCGAGTTTTGTGAAATCGAATGATCTGGCATTTTGCAATATTTAGAATAAGTTTGTTTTTCTTGCACCAATAGTTAAGACTATCCAGATTCATCTGCAGCACTGCACAATCCGTTAAACTATCCACAGTCCTATATAACTTAAGGTCATCAGCAAACAGCAACACACCCACATCTCTGAAGATCATTTATAAAAACATTGAATAGTATCGGTCCCAAGTGCGATCCTTGAGGCACGCCGCTGTGAGCAGATACAGTATCTGATAAGAAATCACCGACTCTGACTCTAAGAGTTCTATGCTTGAGGTAGCTCTCAATCCATCGATAGAAAACTCCATCAACCCCGTACAGACGTAACTTGTATAGCAAAATGTCATGGGAAACTTTATCGAAGGCTTTTGAGAAGTCAGTGTATATGGAGTCGACCTGGCCCCTCATTGTGAGTGAGTTAACAATGCTGTTCTGGTAAATAAGTAAGTTCGTAAGGGTTGATCTCCCCGGTACGAAACCGTGTTGCCTTTCAGTGATTATGCTGTTAATTGAATTTTTTATTTTAATTACGACTAAAGATTCAAAAAGCTTTGGGATAGCGGATAGCACACAAATAGGTATGTAGTTAACTACTTGACTGTTGTCACCTTTCTTGAATATGGGATTGATAAAACCCATTTTCCAGATATTAGGAAAGACACCTGTAGTCAGAGACTTGTTGAATATGAGATGAAGATGTTTTGCCAAGATCGTAACACATTTTTTTATAAAGACATTCGGTATGCCATCCGGACCCGCCGCCTTTGAAGTATCCAATGCAAGGATCGCACAAACTTGTGACTTCGTCAATAGTTAAAGTTACTTCGGGCAAATTGATCGTTTTATCGAGAGAAAAATCAAAGCCGACATGCACGGACGGAGCATCATAGACCTCCTGAAAGAAAGATGCGAATAAATTTGCCGCCGATTGAGGGGAATCAGATTGTTGATTGTTGGGATATCCACGCGATCGTCCCTCATTGCATTGACAAACTTCCACAGACCGCGAGAGTCTCTCGGCAAATCATTTTCAATTGACTCAATGTGTTGTCTATAACACGTCTTTGACAACGAAGAACATTCAGATCGTAGTTTAGCAAAATAATTGTAGTCCTTCAAGTCAGATGTTTCCTTGTACCTCCTGTGAGCCATTTTTTTCTTTACAACTAATTGTATAAGTTCTGCACTAAACCATTTGGGATAGTGTGATTGCTTCACAGATTTTACAGGGATACAAGTTTCTACACATTCTTGCAACATTGAATGATATAGTTCAACCAGAGTGTTTATGTCACTATCGGTGTGAGTAAATGAGAAATCTAAGCCTTCCAAGAATGTGATTATGGTTGAATAATCGGCCTTACGAAAGTTACGTTTGGTCATTGATCTTCCCCCCAAGTCGAACATTTGAGATGAGATGATAATGTCGAGGGGAGGGTGGTGAGAATCGACAGGAAGCAAGTTTGAAGAAGAACAACTGACAGATGTAGTTGCATAGTGCGATGCAAACACAAGATCCAAGATTCTGTCGTTCTTGTTTGTTATATTATTTAATTGAAGAAGACCGAAGAAATTTGCCATCTCAACCAGCTCAGCGGCCCTTTCCCTGTTTTAAGTTATTTGAGACTTGCACCTTATCAGGTCCAAGGCTATCGTCCAACACATTGAGTATCCGCCAATCGCAGTCAGGCAGATTAAAATCACCAGTCAAGATGAGTTTGTGATCCCTGTGTTTAGACATAATTGATTCTATAACTTCGTGATATTTCCTATAAATGGCAACATCAGAACTGGATGGGATAAGTATAAGTGCAACCAAAAATAAAGGATTCCTGGGGCAATTTGATCAATACAAAGACTTGTTCAATTGATTTAAGTACTCTTGATAACCATTTTTCTACTAGGTAAAGATTTGTCAACCGCGATTAAGACCCCCCCCCCCCACCCCTCGACTTACCACTGGGATGTGGGCTACGATCACATCGATATACATGGTGATTTGTAAAACCAAGTTCAGGCGTTCCAACGCAAGGATCCAGCCAGGTCTCTGTGAGGAGAACTATGTGATAACCAGTAGATGGAAGCGACTGACGGAGATCGCTCATCGTCTTTACGCCCCTGACGTTTTGGTATAAACAAATGAGTTTTTTGAGTTCTTAGAGAGTACAATTCTAGGGCTGCCCTTAATAAATTTAATTATAAGATTCTTTTCTCCGTTCTGGATTCTTGCTTTCAAACTTTCCTTTAATTTCATATAGTGGTTCCTTTGTATTACAGTTTGATCCCTATAAACTCGTATACGATTGTTAAGTTTTATTCTATTCTTAAAATAAATATCTCGCCAACATGATTCTGATGTTTCAGTATGACTTTTATTGGCCGTGCCTTATTGTTATTTTCCTTGCCAAGCCTAAAACACCTTATGTCAGCGGATGATAGTGTGGGATCAGCCTCCTTCAGTAGATTATAAACTTTCACCTTATCGTCGTCAAAAATATCCGACTTCACCGTCTTCAAGCTTTCCTCCAAGTTACACACAATGATGTTCTTCTTTCTCCTGTCCCTCTCCTCCATCTCACTAGCAATTGAGTCCATTTCACAATATTACCCCCAGCACTGCAGCTCACTGCTCCCGATTTCTCCAGTTTATCAAATTTGTCCCCTAAAGAGGTGATTTTTTCCTTAAGTTGTGAGTTTTCAGCAAATAATTGATCAATAATTGACAATTTATCTGATAATTCGCTCATCTTCGTTAATAGGTTATTTTGCACATCGAGTTGTTTTTTTACTTCATTTATTGACTCGTGCAAACTAGATATGAAATCGCCTGAAGAATCGTCCATACCACCCATATTAGCATATTTCTTTACATTTGATTGTATGCATTTTTCTTCGGTAGATATATTATCATCATAATAATGTATCGAGGTATTACGGAGCATTGCTGTGTTTTTATTGTTACGCCACTGCATGGTTGGTAAAAACTTAAAAATTTGAGTGTTTTTGTTGGAAAGTTCAAGGGACCCACAGGCAAGTGTTAATTAAAGTTGCGTATAATAATTTTATGATTGATGGGGCTCATAGAACTACGTATAGGTACATCAGAATAGTGGCGGGGCTAATGTTCTAATACTAAGTATACCCACATTAGGTAAATATCTACTTAATATCAATCATTCGAATCGTTTACACCTACCAGAAAAGTAATGACCTTGTACATTATAAGTATATTTCGTCCAGTGTAGCAAATAAACATGTCATGGAGAAATATGTATCTATATACTTACCTACTTAAATGCATTAGAAATTAAAAAAATAAGACAACGCAGTACGAAAAAAACACATCATACACATACGTAAATTTTTTAGGATTTTCTTAACATGCTCTCTTGTGTATTTTGTATACATAAGTACTTCTGTCAACAAACAGTGAACATGTGGGTATACATATACGGTGCCAACGCAGATGTGAATAGGCGGACACAAGTAAGCTGGTGGGCGGAGCATGGTACCCCCTTCGCCTCGTTGGGGTGGACCCCAACAACACAATGGCAGGGAAACACCAAGATGGTACATGTGTGATGAGAGTGCGCGTATCGCCGCCTACTTCGCCCTCTCCCGGCTCCTCGTGACAGCGAACAGTCTCTCCTCGGTGTTCACGCTCGCTGGGCGCCCGTCATACAGCGATCAGCGTCGGTTGCATCCACCATTCGTTCACAAATAAACACACCTCGGGAGTAAAATGCAGTGTTGAAAACGTTCTTGTGAATCAGTGAGAACCAGTGAGGGAGTTCTGTATTGATTTAGTGAATAAGTTTGAACAAAATATATTGATGTTGTTGTCGAGTAGTCAGGAGGCGGACTCCAAGATGTTGGTCCCGGCAGACATCATGTCTGCGCAGACCAAGCTGGTGTACCAGATGAACAAGTACTGTTCGGAGAGAGTTCACAGTAGGAAGGTCCAGATCAGCAAGACGATCCACGAAGTGTGTCGGGTGGTGCAGGACGTCCTGAAAGAAGTGGAACTGCAGGAGCCCCGGTTCATTTCTTCTCTCACGGACTACAACGGACGTTTCGAAGGCCTGGAGGTCATATCGCCCAACGAATTCGAAATAGTCATTTATTTAAACCAGATGGGCGTTCTGAACTTTGTGGACGACGGTAGTCTGCCGGGCTGCGCGGTACTGAAACTGAGTGATGGCAGGAAGCGTTCAATGTCCCTGTGGGTGGAGTTCATCACGGCATCAGGCTACTTGTCTGCGAGGAAAATACGCTCCCGGTTCCAGACCTTGGTGGCTCAGGCCTGCGATAAATGTTCGTACAGGGACTGCGTCAAAATGATAGCGGAAACTACCGAAGTGAAATTAAGAATCAGGGAGAGATATATAGTTCAAATCACCCCGGCATTCAAGTGCGCGGGTCTGTGGCCGAGATCCGCGGCGCATTGGCCCACACCCGCCACCGTATGGCCTCATCCCTCCATAGTAGCAGAGGTGAAGACGGAAGGGTTTGACTTATTGTCTAAAGAATGTATTTCACTACAAGGCAAAAATTCAGCAATGGAGGGTGACGCCTGGGTCTTACACTTTTTTGAAGCGGAGAATAGACTATTGCAAGGAGGCTGTAGAAAGAAATGTTTAAGTATTTTAAAAACAATCAGAGACCGGCATCTGGATCTGCCTGGAAACCCGGTGACATGTTATCATATGAAGACGCTGCTGCTGTACGAGTGCGAGAAGCACCCGCGGGAACAGGAGTGGGACGAAGGGGCCATCGGAGACAGAATAAACGGCATATTTTTACAGTTGATAAGTTGCTTGCAATGCAGACGGTGCCCGCACTACTTCTTGCCGCATCTCGATCTCTTCAAGGGAAAGTCCCCGAGTGCCCTAGAGAATGCCGCCAAGCAGGTGTGGAGACTGACCAGGGAGATGCTAACTAACTCCCGTTCGTTCGAGAAACTGTGATAAAACAACAGAGCTGATAGTGATTGCGAACGTTAGTGAAGTGAAGTGGTGGGCAAGTACACAGTGCAACCAGGCCTCATGGCTGGAGAGGTTGATTTACATAAAAAAATTCCTTTGCACCAGGTACATTATTGCCTACGAGTTTCGTCAGTTACAACACGTCTTGCATAGATATCTGCTCTGCTCTTTATTTATTTTGTTAAGATGATTATTATTGGCATTGTTGTTAAGTAGATATGTACTTAAAATCGCGTCGATTCGTGTGTTAATTTACATATGCTCGAACATTATTATGTGATTCCTATTAATGTGTTATTATTTTTATACTGATATAACTGTAAGTCATTTTGTATATATTTTACTCTACTCTACTGTACTATTTATTAAAACAATCAATCGAGATTAATTTCAAGCGAAACTCTTTATTATTGCTGCCCCAGGTCTTAAAAGGAACCCAAACAACCAACGTCAGGTTTCAACTTCTCCAAAGAAGCAATGACACGAGTAGCCGATAGAAAATTGATCATTATTATGATGTTTACCAATTTATAAAAGTTTCTACCTAATAGGCAGTTGACAACTTTCTTTCCAAACAGTTCATTTCATAATATATTACGAAATTTCAATTAAAATTGATCAATAATTAGATGTAGAATAAATAATTCACAAAAAAAAATGAAACTTCAGTCCATCAAGGAAACAACATGTGCGTTTGTGGATAACTGGGTCCGCCGGAACACGAACATAGGCAGGAAAAATATAATTCAGCTCCATTAAGATAAGACAAACCCAAAGAACGGGCTGAGACACATTTTAAAACAACGACACAGAGATAAAAATAAAATTTAATGGTCCACTTAGTATTCATACCTAGAGGTTGGCACTGACAGTAGGTACTGACACCCGTCCCTACAGCCATCAGAGGCGAATCCAGTCACCTTTTTATTAATCGCTAACAGACTCCAAATATTCAAACAACTATCCTTATATGGAGAGGAGAGAAACCTTTTTCTAACGACAATGGGATGTCAAAATAACCTGCAGTGTTGACATCCAACACTGACAACTAACTATGAGAGGACTGGACTAACCCGATAAGGGACTATAAAAGGTATTTTATTTACCAAACAAGAACAAACATTTTAGCTTGATTTTGAACAAATCAAGGATTTTACTTGTAATCCCTAAATCCTATTTTCCGACGACTCTTGACCAAGGAGTGCAATCAGCGATAGGTACATTTTATTCGTTTGCTAGTTTTTTACTTGTTACTTTGTCTTGTCTTGTTTGATTAGATGGGAATGATTGACTGAAAGAAATAACTCACAGGCAGGATTGCAAATTGATAATTAATATATTTGTTTTAAGAATATAGAATTTTTCGACAATGTAGAGTAGGAAGAAAATAAAATTTCCACTTTTTATATTTTTATATACCTACGTGTTTTTGTTTGGTTTGAATAATTGTTTATAATATATTCCAGTGGACAGTTAATTTTTCGCACTCTACATTGACGAAAAATTCGTTTGTAGTCGTTCGCGAAATTCAAATTGTCTACCGGGGCAGTTCCTTCGAGGCAGAGCTGACGGATGTGAAGAAGGTGCGGGAGGAGGAATAGAAATATAGTCTTATTAAAAAATCACTTAAGTAATTAAGATGGAAAAAATAACTTTTTTTCATGACTAGGTAATGAAATTCGGAAAAATTGGTCAGGTAAAAAAAGATTGTCAATATGAACATATAGAACCTATTAAGTAATTGAAAAGATTTGTTGATGATCTATGAAAGCAAAAACATAATGTTTTGGGGGAACTTATTTGAAAGCACACGAGAATAATTATTATACCTACATGGTAAAAATTTGAGGAAAACTATGGGTTGAGTCCGAATGGTAAAAACGATGAAACATACATACTTATAATCTGAAAGAAACAGTATGTAGGTATATAAATACCACTCTCCTATTAATCAAAAGAATCCATCGTATTGATTTTTATCCTGAAAAACTGCACTCAGAATAAAATAAGATTTTACTAGGGGAGTTCGAAGTAGGTAATATTGTTAGTATGTAGGTATATGAAGGAAAAGGCAGAAAATCTGAAATGATGATACTATTCTATACCTATAGACTTTTGCAACCTCAACGCGCTTCTTAAAACGCGAATTTATTTTTTCAACAACCTCCACAAATATTTTTTTTATATTTCTCGTAATAATAACGGCCGCCTCGAACACTTCATAGTCGAAAAATCTCTTTCCAATTGCCAATTAACTATGTTTTTTTGCTCCGGAAACAAAAATAAAAACAATTGTCGGTAGTTACCTGGGCTAAGCTTTAAAGTAGATGATTTATTTCATTTTGGAAACTACACTATTGAATAGCAGTCTTCGCAATGCGCGCTAACTGAATCAGAGCGTTGTCGTCGAGGAGCAAGACACTGGCGGTCAATTTTCCCTTTATTCTTCAATCGCTTCGTATAAAACCAAGTAAGCTGCTTCGGATATGCTTGGGCCTTTTTGGTTAAGTCAATAGGCAAAAACTCATTCGAGTCCTAGAATATTGTAGAAAGGAGATTTTCGACCGATTTCGTGACTTTGGACTCCTTCGGAGGTCCTGCAAACTTGTTTACCCGCTTCATTAACACGCGTTTCTCTCAAACTCATAATGACACACCTATGCCACTTTTCCAATAGTGGAATTGAAAATATTTTTAGAATTTTTATCACAGAGCTCCGAACATTTGATAAGTATTTGCTCGTTTCTGCGGTAGTGTGAGAAATACGTCTTGCACCAGCATTTTGCGTGGTTCAAAAAGTCATGAAGTATATTGAGTATTTGATATCCATCAGAATATGTTGGATATATGTGCTTACGAATTGATATTTCTTCGACCATCTTCGAGTACGAGTATCTCGACCATTGTCATATTTCCTTTGGCGGAGGATGAAACAGGACCACTTGATCACATTTATTGCTTTTTGACCCTTTTAAATTTATTTAACACTTTTGAATGATAGATATAAACAAAGGAGGCAATCTTTGTTAACTACCAATATCTCTTAATCGATGGTTTTTTTAGTTTTCCACCGTTTTGCTAGAAGTTTAATAAAAGCGCGTTGCTCGATTTTAGACAAAATTTTCCCATCAGACATTTTCACTCAAAGCACGCTTATTAAAAACAAAGTAAACATGACCGATGAAATTTTAAAATAGTTACCTTGAATAATGGCATAAGAGAATCATAGACAAAAAGTAGGTATACCTAGCTAATCCTTTTTTTTATAAAAATGATTCTGTGCTCACTCGAAGTGAACACAAATACACTTTTGACATCTTTCACAGTAAGCAAATGCTTGTGTCGTGAAAGCGGAAAATGGTCGACACGGCCGGGATTCGAACCCACGACCTCCGTACGAAACAGTGCGAAAGCCGGCGTCGTAACCGCTGGTCTATCAACCACCTCAAAACATTGCTAACAAAGTTGCCATATAATAATAATATGGAATATGATTGTCGTCTTGTGATGACACATATTTTTGATCAGCTCGAAGTTAAACTGTTGTGAAAATAGTGAATTTATATATTATCATTCTACTGGAAATTCTGTGCTACACGCAGTGAAATTGTTGGTTTTTCAGTGTCTCAGGTGAAAACTATAGTGAAATATTGTGAAAACTCTGATATTCCAGGAAAAAGTGAAAACCCTGCTCCTCCTGCAGGCTGTGAAACCGAGATTTTGCTATATATTCTTGTGAGAAATTACAGCCTAGGTAAAGAAAAAACCTTGTGATTACATTTTCCTTTTGTTGACGGTTTTCGAGTAAAATCAATTTTTCCATAGTGAAAATTTTCCAACTTTTCTGAAGAATAGTTTTTTTCTTATTTTCTGCTTCAGTGCAAAAATTAACACCGACCTGTACTTTAAACCTAAAAATAGGACTTACAACAGATAAATCATACCATGTTAAATGATTAAAAAATGTTTTTTTGTTAAGTGCCACCGTCCCTAAGATTTCTTATGAGCATTGTCTTATATCACTGAAAAACCTGAAAGATTTATTACAAAAAACCTTAAGTCACATAAGTGTTATTTTTAACGTCTATTGCGTTATAAACAAAAAAATCATTTTTCCCATACATATACCACAATTTAAGCAATTCTACCGACCTTGCATTCGCAACCATCCAGTTTTATACACACAAAAAGAAAAACTGAAGAGAAAAACCAGAAGCCATACAGAGAAAAAAATCTCTACATAACTATGTTTGATAGTTTCCAGGACTAGAGTGGAGATACTCCTGAGAGTAATGTGGACGTTAATTGTGTGTTGAGAAATAAAAGGGGTAGAAAATGAGAGAGACAAAATGAGAGAGGAAATTGTAAAGAGCAATAAGGATCTGGTCATTTTAAGCAGAGAAGTTAAGAGCCTAAAAAGGAGAATATTTAATTTGGAGAAACAAAATATGGAGTTGACTGCTAATAAAAACAAAAAAATGGATTTAGAATCAGAACTTATTAATAAGAACTCTAAGATGGACGCTATGATCGCTGAATTTAAGGCGACAGCATGATAAGAAAATCAGTGAACAGCTGAAAAGTGCTAAAGAAATATGCCGCATTCTAAGACATTCATATGACAATATTTATGAAAACCTCATAACCAAATATACCTACCTCCTCTAATTAAGACAGTGATGAGATGAGGGAAAGAGACAAACCATATAACTCCGATAATAGTGTGAAATCCAAACAGAACAATGAGCGAACAAACATACCTATTTATTATTGGTGACGAATGTTCTAACTAAAGGAATAAGGTCTATTCTAAGCCGCAGTATTGAGTCCAATGTACGATGTACCCTGGTGCAAGGATTAAACACTTACTTGCGAGTATAAACATTGCCATAGACAAAGCAAGAGGTGGTGATACAGTACTACTGACGATCGGAAGCCCAGACAACGTTCAAAATGCACAAGAATATAAGTTTTATATCAACCAAATTATAGAAAAAGCAGAAAGCCAAAAAGTAAATCTATTTATCACAACGTTATGTTACAACAGAAACAAGGACTGTGACACTAATATGCGGATTTACAATTTGAATATGTATCTATATAACGCTGCAAGATGGTGTGAATACTCATGTTATTGATATTAGAAGACAAAGTAAAGCAAATATTGCAGAACTTATCCTTTATAATATGAAATTTACTAAAAAAAACTAAGAAGAACCTAATTTCTATAAGTAATCAGACAATACCTGCGGACTTGACGACATTGCCCTGTACTAATGACACTAACAAAGAAAACCGGAGATCGAAGGAAAATGTCTTGTCAAGGTTTGATAAAAATAAATGATGCTATCATTGTTGCCACCAAAATGCCCAGGGGCTGCGGAACAAGCTACATGTGCACGTCAGCTGAAATAAAAAGTGTTGATGTCCTCTGCCTCACGGAAAGTTGGTTAGAACAAGGAGAAATTTGTAATTATAATATGTATCTAGTCATAATATCATCAGTAGCTTCAGTAGAGTAAATACAACCAGAGAAGGATCTCTCATTTATGTTAAAAACACCACCAAAAAGAAAAATAAAATTTGGTAAAAAACGGGTTAAAGTAGAGAACCGGTTAGATATTTCAAATTGTCCCAAGAAAAAATATGTGAAGTAAGTTGTGTAGAAATTGATAGCCTTATTGTTTTGTTGGTATATAGATCTCCTTCTGGAAATTTTGACATATTTATCACCACCTTAGAGAAGTTTTTGCACATAATTTCTAATAAAACAATAAAAAACTAATCATACGTGGAGACTTTAATGTAAACTTAAACTCTTAGATTTAATGCAATGTTATTTATTGACGCGTAGCATATTCAACGCTACAAGAATCACAAAAACATCATCCACTTATATTAATAATTGTTGTGAGGTTATGCCGTTTGTCATCGGAAATTTATTTTTTTGTTTGTTTGCGAATTTTTATTTACAATGAAATTCAAAATAATATTAATAGTTATGACCACAGTACAACGTCTGTCGGGAGAGCTAGTAAATTAATAAAGGAAGAAAAATCCTCCTTTTAGTAACATGTGACCTTCTGATTTAGAGAATCTATTTTTCGATACTGATGGAAGTGTTTTCCGAACGCCTCAGAATATGAAGCTGTCGATTGAATCAAAGTTGGTTCAGTTAGTAGGTACCCTTCTTCACCTTATACTGAAGGGAAATATAGAGGGACACCGAGGGCCTGGCAGGAGACAGATGTCCCGGCTGCGCAACCTAAGTAATTGGACCAGCATCTGAACCATAGTGGAGCTATTCCGGGCAGCGCAGGACAGGGACAAGATCGACGAAGTGTTGAAGGGACCCGACAGGGCACGTAAAGAAGAAGAAGAAGTAGGTAAATACTAAATAACACTACCTACTGTAAACCTCAAAAGGTTTGGACTGAACGGCCCTCCAAAGTAACCTCTAACTAAAGACCTAAACTGGTGCCGCAAACAATCAAATTGTTAACTTAATCATTTTATTTACCTACAAAAAATGCATCTGCAAAAGGAAAAATATAAATTTAGCAGCTACCTACCTTAAGTACAATTAGGTACCTAATATTGCGATTATCATAATATTATAATGTTTATGAAACTAACAATGAATCTACATACCTACTAATTTATTTATTGTTAAAAAAATGCCACTCTTTAGCATGACGGTAAAAACCTTTGCGCCAAACAGTGTCAGAATACCTATAAAAGAAAGTCGGGTTAGTGCGAACACTTATAACTCGAGATCGGCTAAACAGATTTTTATCATTTTTGGTTTATTGGATTCTTCTCCGCTCCAGATAACAGAATAATTCGAAAAATGGATAGGACATTATATAAAATATAATATTAAAGTTAGTATGGAACGGATTTACTGCCAACGCCATCTATGAAAAATTCCATAACACATTTTTATTAACCATTGAGTTTCAAAACATTGGTACGCAGATTTTTTATAGAAGTTCTTTCAAGCTTTCAGAAATATTTTTTTAACATTCCAATATATTTTAAACATATTTTTGTATAAATTACAAATTCGAAATCAATGTTCGTAAGGACTACAGTACAACGTCTGTCGGGAAAGCTAGTAAAATATAAAACTAAATGTTAGGGTGTGTATGTGAGTGTGTGTACTGGATAGATTCAAAGACCAGTGAACGTATTTCAATGAAACTTTGGTGAGATGTTTTATTAATGTCCGGGAAGGTTTAAACGGAGTATGAGTTCAATACTTCTCATTGGAGGGTAGCTACAAGTAGAAAAGGTTAAAATGTAACAGATATTGCATAAACCAGGAGTAATTTTTTTTTATTCTGGGTTAGGTCGAAGTTCGAAGGATGAGTCAGCTAGTTATTCATATTCCTTATTGGAAGATTATGATTTCTCATACCAACTTATACCTACCTACACCGAATATTCAGCGAGGTGTTCAAAGAAAACGTTGTATTTTACCAGTAAAATAGTCCATACCTCAAGTCACACTACAATATTTATATTATTTAGGACCACATCAGGACAACGTCTGTTAAAAATAAAATAAAGATATAGTGATATTGAGGTGAATTTTACTCTGTTATCACTAGTTTTTTAGGTACCTTAATTGCTTGAACAAGTAGTAAGATAAAGAGTAAGTATTTCTTTTTAATGAATCTGGCCTCATCCAAAATTTACACAAAATACACTTTTGACATCTTTTAAACTAAAACAAAATCGTTCCATGAAATAAGAAAATGGCATCCAAGCACTGCAGATCGAACACACTACCTTCAGTATGAAAGTCACTTACTTAACTGCTACGCCAATTCTATATTAAAAAAAACCTTTCTTGCAGTTAGGCAATATTATCTGAATTCACAAAACATTGTTAAGTACCAATTTCTTGAAAACTTTTTAACTTAGTATTTCAAAGTTGACACTTTCCCTGTTGCTACAATATATTATTATGTGCCCGTATGTAGGTATGGAAGCGAGTGCTGATGGTAATACTAATTATTATCTAAGATTATGGATAACATTATAATATAAAGGTCGACATAGACGAGGGATTCTAGACCCGAGAAGGAAAAGGTAATTGAGTAAATTAATTAGTAAAAGAATAGGTAAGAGTGGTAATGGTAGGTAGGTACTTACTGTGGATTGTGGGTAAGTATCTTCGGTTATCGATCAGGTGAGTTGAATTATGTTCATCCGTTTACAGACGCAATATTTCCCCGTCCGATAAAACATTGTGTCGGCGAGACTTCACAACGCTCAGTACGCAGAGTCGGGAGAATTATTACATCATTACCGACTTCAGCCGGACAGTACCTACTTAGGTACTTAATAAATACCTGTTCTACTATTTATTTGTTTCTTTATCGCGCACATTAGTTCTCTCGACTAATTCTTGGCTCGTCGGCTCCTCGAGAATCCAGGCACATATCGAATGATCGATTCATTGGGAGTCAAGACTGGAAAAACATCTTAATAAATAAAAATCTCATATAGGAACTGTCGCGTGTGTAGCTTCGAATGCCGGGTCCTGACAAGGAATGCGTAAAATAGACTCGAAGGAAAACATTAAGAAAAATCTTTGGACTAAGGTAAAAATAAGGACAATCGACGGTACCTAATTTAATAACAAACCAGGGGAACTTAATACTCTTATCAAAATGTGTGAAATCTGAAAACCAGAAAATTAAAAAAAACAAATGAATGTTTTCAAAGTACCTACTTACGTTAAAGTTCGACTAAAAGTTGAGACTATAATAGTGACAGGTGTGTGTACAAAACATTCCCATTTCTTAAACATCGATTGTCTTTAATTTACATAAATGTAGCACGAGCAAGAAGACAATAATGCCTTGTAGTTATGGATGACATATCAATAATACTCGCGGATTATTGATTTTGAACAGACACAACAAGATGATTACTATTGGGGAAACACTCAATAAAATAGTTCGTCACGATGTTGCAGGTCGGGGAATATAGTTGTAGATAAACGAGCGGCGCCTTCTGAAGTGTGAGCCAGGTCTGGGCCGACGCTCAAATAAAAAGTAACGATTCATACTAATTGCCAAATTACTAGAATGTGGGAACGCTGCTTGTCCACTGCCCATATGATAGTATGTTCGTTCTAAAATGATAATAGAAAAGAGTTGTGTTATCTATACAGACCATTATTACCTATACTTACATAATATTATGTAGTCTTTACCAAATTCTTAATATCTCTTCGCATTATAAAATTTTATTAAGACGAATAAACAAAATACCTTGTGCCTATTAAATATATAAAATAATTTCCGAATAAATACATAAACATTAATAAGTAAATTATTTAAACTGCCCATAAGAGATGTCATAAAATGATTTTTGTTGGGGACGATAACAAAAACGTTCCCGTCACTCAATAATGTTCGCTGCTCTTCTCTTTTTCCTAAATGTAAAGTTTTAGTTACAGAATATCCTATAATTGAAATAGAGCTGGTTTTTATGATGCCTCGCTGAGTCTAATAGAACATTAATATTGTATGGTGTACCGAAGGTAAGCTAAGCTACGAATACTGTATATCCATAGCATAGCCATGAATGAAGGAGATAATTCAGTAGTGAGAGTCGTTTAATGTTATATGGGAGTGGGCCGCGGCCGTAGCAAAACATAATATTTGTGATTTTTTTTTTATTTCAAAGGCTGTTGAAAATTTAGTAGTGATGTGTACCGGTGAATTCATGCCGCATACCTTTATACTGGCATAGAGGGTCGGTGGCAAACCAGTGCATCTCTCCATCGCACAAAGGCATACTCTGTCACTCCACTGAAGAACCCGTGGAAAATTTAGTAGTGATGTGTACCGGTGAATTCATGCCGCATACCTTTATACTGGCATAGAGGGTCGGTGGCAAACCAGTGCATCTCTCCATCGCACAAAGGCATACTCTGTCACTCCACTGAAGAACCCGTGGAAAATTTAGTAGTGATGTGTACCGGTGAATTCATGCCGCATACCTTTATACTGGCATAGAGGGTCGGTGGCAAACCAGTGCATCTCTCCATCGCACAAAGGCATACTCTGTCACTCCACTGAAGAACCCGTGGAAAATTTAGTAGTGATGTGTACCGGTGAATTCATGCCGCATACCTTTATACTGGCATAGAGGGTCGGTGGCAAACCAGTGCATCTCTCCATCGCACAAAGGCATACTCTGTCACTCCACTGAAGAACCCGTGGAAAAGAATGTGGCGCGATTATAAGTAGATAGATATACGCTGCTAGCGAGGACGGGCAGAGTGATCGCAGTTTCGCAATAGTAATCGATGATTTATAGTGTTTGTTTTACTCTCACAGTTAGGTGATATCACGAACAAGTCTCTGTGTGACCACGCCGACCCGCAGACGTTCTCCTTTGATGTTCAACCAGCCGCTCAGGCCGGCACCTCGCTGTGTCTAACTAGCTGCGGCGTTGGTTCAAGCAACCCATTACCTACTCTACACCATTTTCTTACTTACTTTCAGGTAATTATCAAGAGAAAATCTTTCAACTTTGCTAGCTGATACGTAATCAATTATATAAATAACGGCAACATGATGGCTTCACATCGATCAAAAACGATGCCGCAATATTTCGATGTGCAGTTGGTAAGTTTTGAACCCCAATACCGGAGAAAAGGACGAGGCGCGAGTTAAACAGCAGAGCGAGGATAACGGCCCATTGTTCGCTGCCCAAATAGGAATAACATCCAGGATAATTTATACGGTGACACAGAGAGTTGTCAATAGCGGCACAGGCGTAGCATTCCAGTGCGCGCGTCTGCCAACGCATTGCTCTCTAGTGAAATTCGGCAGAAAAACGCCGGCAGATGTAAGGAGCACGTAGACGAGATTATCATACGCAGACATTAATATGTCTGGAGTGTAGCGACTCTGAGAGAGGAGACTATTTCGTGGGCTAGGCCGCAAGGCAATAGCTTCGAGTGTTGGGTACCTACTTGCTTGTTAGTAATCCCGTACACTCCGAAGCTCCATATCTCAAAGGCGACAGGACTAAGCGGTGGTGTTACAGGTGCTTTAGATACCTATTGACGTATAGAGGACCAGTTGGGTAACTGAAAGGGTGCTATATGGGACCTTTAAGGAGACGACGATACTGACCCTCTATACGTTTGAATTGAGAGAGTGAAGGATTTCAGCTCGACTGCAGATCCAAACAAGCAGATTGTAATGCTGATGGAGAAATTTTGTACATTTGGCAATGTCAGTTCAACAACGTTAATAGGAGTTTGTGTTAAGAAAAACTAGGCAAATAGTCAGAAATACTCACAAGTGTATTATAGGTAAGTATAATTTCATAAGTATACCCGCTGGAATGGAATAAGGAAAAGTGCATGATGCATCGTCATCCGATCATAATGTAATTAGAATGTCGTCTATATACCAGCCATCACATCGCCGAGCCATTACTAGAGAACGTCCCTACGCTGTTTCTGGAAAATTTCATTAGAGTTAGTGGGGGAAGAGCTTAATTCAGACTAACGACCAATAGGGCAGATACAACCTCGCCAAACAACAAAGTATATTCGACTATCATTTGAGACGGTCAATACTTAGACTGGTAGACTAATTTTATGATATTAAGTATAATTTAATCACGAAAAGCGATTGATATTCTCTATAGATCTGCTTAAAACGTTTTTGAGGTGGGCATTTGCGCCCAACGTTTATCTCGAAGGAGACAAAGGCCTCAAGTTACGCGACAAAATATTAAGCAAAATATACCTACCCACATAAACCACGGCCTAGTAGGCATAAAGCAGTGGCTCTGAGAGAATGTTGAAAAATTTGTATTAGGTATTTTAATACGACATACCAAGTCCTACGCGCTGGGCTAGGTACCTACATATTTACATAGTCTCAGAGAAGAAGTGAGAAGATATCTCAAAAACCATTACTCATTTATCGAAATATCATTATTCAAATGTTAAAAGATAATATATCAAAATGACCGAGAGGGCAGATGGAAATATTTCTACAGATATGGTAGGTACCCGTTGGATTAAAATTAAAACAAAAAGACGGTGCCGACTGCGAAAGGGGTAAGCGGAGTATTAGATTGGATAAGGCCTATATGCCATACGATATGTAGGAATGGTAGGAGCGTACCTATACACGACCATCCGACATGTCTGCGTGTTTGTAGCGAGGGCTAAGACAAACATGCAGTGGTACGACTAGGCATTGAATACCGCCGCGAGATGCCACGGATTCCTCGACATTCGTGTATTCAATAAACAACTTAGGAAGGTGCGCAGCAGGTCCGCGGTTTGTAAGTATCTGATGCCGGGTGCAGGCGCAGGGCTCTTCTCTCGCGTGAGTGGCCTGCTAATTAAGCGACTGCTAACACTGGGAAAATATTAATTTTATCAAAAAAGTTAGAAAAAACTCAAATGTCCCCATAACGCCGGATACCTAATAGAAAAGGAAATGTCAAGAAAGTCAATTAAATTGATCCAAACGTTGGTCGGGTTTGTCTGTCGGCATCAGCACTCAAGAAGAATATGGAAAACGAGGCTGAGTTACGCATCAGGTTTGTCCCCTTACAGGTTTCACCTAGAGCTGTCCCAATTGAGACAGCCTGGATAAATACAATAATATACCTTGCAACGGATAATTAAAGAATCATGTCCAACGAATGGGAGCATGGTTTGAACGGTATTTACAATTTATCATTTTTTTAAAGAATGCATATTGACAACATAATTTTTCTCCTTTCTTAAGTTACATCCAGGTTTTAAGATGATATAGCGTGACACACTCTAATTATCATTGCCTTGCTTGAAAGTATCGTTCATCTGCAACAAGCCTGTTTAACCGAACATTAATAAATACCTAACATACATAGGTACCTAAATAAGATCGTGCGTGGTGGAGAGCTCTCGTTGCTTCTCTATATGCCCCCTAAGCGGTGTCACAAAAGCGGGCTTTTGTTGCCTCCCTATGCCCCTATGTGGTGTCACAAAGGGAGTAATTGTGTTTTAATTGGAAGGACAAAGTAAAATCAGTAAGTATACTAATTTGATAGGTATTGATTTACGTTTAGTGCTAAATTACAACATCGACAGATATATAGGTAGGTAATTATTTGTCTATTGGATCACGGACACTAGGCTTCAAGTCTGACAACGTCATATTATGGTTCAGCTATATCCACAATAATAATTCATTTCACCGTTTCCCTGCGCATTAAAACGTCACGTCAAAAAAGTTACATACACCTATTTAATGTTCCCGGGATTATTGCACCTTTTAACAACTTTCTATGCAACGGGCATCTCTTGGTTCGCAATATTTAATATACGTTTTCAGGTTCCAGAATATATAGATGTGTTGATAGAAATCAATTATTTATAGACTGGGTGAAACGTTTACCTAATTGATAAGAATTAAGGAGAGGGTACGGGCAGCATTGGAATATTAATTAGGAAGGCAGGCCAGAGTCGGGAGCAGTGGGAGGTGGCGCCGTGCCACTGGGCCAGCACGCGATATCCACACGAGATCCAACCGACCATTTCCCAACTATTACTGTTCCTGACCATGTGCATGTGCTACCGTCACTTAGATACTATAAGAGTACATACTAAATAGAGAGAAAAATACATTAGATTGACCTGTGGCGTGATAAAAACATGTGGGTACTATTAAGACCGGTGAAGTCTACTTATTTGGCACTATCCCAGCCTACCACATGACCTCAGGGATGTTGAGTTGACAAGGACATGACTATCATTGGACTGACCAAGCGATCAATATTTGATATAAAGTAATCGCACATTGTGAAAGAACTTTAAATCAGTCGGTATATTCGTAGCTTCATAGCATAATATTATGTAGTTCAAACGTTCACTGTTATGTTAATAGGAGGAATATGCAAAACCTAAATGCAAACCAATCCATGAATATTGGAACCGAAAGAAGAAATTTTCAATTGTTTGCACAAATATAAAAAATGTAATCAATCGATACGAATCAGGGGACCATGTGGCCGGTTCTAAGATCTATGACGTTTTGTCAACAAGTAAGTTATATGCACAAGCACTTAACCCACATTAGGCGTTGATACCACTCAAGGACCTAGTGGATAATAGACGTGTTAAAGCTGAACGAGTGCCACCGCAGTGAGGAGCGAGACAAGGACGCGGGATATAGGTACAGCGGCGGTTAAGTGCTCTCCTAATGACGGTGTCGTACAACAAGAGGGTAGGCGGCCTCTATTATCTCATCTCATCTCGCATTAAGTGTGTACCTTCCTACTCGTAAAGCAACCACTTGAAAATAATATAAAAGCTATCAACGACACTTCGCACACCTGATCATCCCATCAACAGTTTATATCCTGAAGCACCCTCCAAAGAGGTTGGTAGCCAAGCCAAGGATAGGACGACAGTTTTGGTAACGCGACCGGAGTTCGATCCCGGTTCAGACCATCGCCTCCTTCCTTTAACGTGAAACATGCAGAAAGAATATATACATATTGAGTGAATCAAAAATAACAAAGAAAACATTTAATATAAAATATCAACAATGCATTTTAAACATGACTTTTCTATAGATTTGACCGCATTAACACTACATAAATAAAAGAAGTGTTTAATTAATTCATACTTTCATTAAAACGAACAAAAGAGATCTATTTCTTAGACAACATAAGGATCTTTCCAAGCAGTTGCTCGACAAGTAGTTATTTTAAAAACAAAAGAAAATTAAATGATAGGTAGGTATCTACCTATATAACAGTTAGTCAAGATGATGTGAATTACATACACAAGCATACACATACGAGTATAATAACATTCCCGCGATCTAAAAAAATACCAAAGAATATAGGTAGGTACTAAAATGACAAGAGCATGCAGAGTGGAGATGCACTACGGAAACGAGTTTGCTATTATGCCGCGCCGAGATGTATCTGTAGACTATCAAGTAATCAAATAGTATTTTTTACGACCCTCTGTTGTGTCCCGGGGGATGGAAAATGAAAACAAATGACAGCGAGCGAAACATAACAGCTACATCCCTTCACGAGGGGGAGTCGGCCCTCTTAAATCTATTACAAAACAAAAGTGAACAACAAAATTTGTATAAGTACCTACCATGCAGTGTTCTACCAACATAGACACACGGGAAGAAATAACGAAACATGAAAGCATCACTTATCCGTGCGATATAATTGAACAGGTAAAATAATTTAAAGGATAGCACCTATCATAAACATATTTTTGATGAATCTGGGCTCATCCAAAGTGAACCTGGGCTCATCCAAGTTAATTTTAGAATAAACCAAAGCTTGTGTTGTAAAAAAGGAAGATGGTCTGCACCTGGGATCGAACCTATGACCTCCGCCACAATAGTCGGTGAGTGCAACGCTAAACTACCAACCTCTTTGAAAATGTAAATTTCAATGTAAAAAGATCTTTTACTACAGTTTTAAATTTTGACAACTACGTGCCACCTTATAAATAGATCAAATTAGATCGAACCGATACCTTGAGTATTTTTATTCGATTTTCAGCAATGGGATTTTTATTCGATATTCAGCATTCAGCATTGGCCGTGAGATTGACCACCTCACATCCTTAAACCTCAACCGGCCAGAAAAGGCACAATGAGCCTCGGACGCCTTCGAGCGCAATGGAGAGCTCTTGTTGCCTCCCTATGCTCATGAGTGGGGTTTAGGCCTCCCGCATTGTGGGTTGGTCTGGGGGTATCTGCGGCGACCTTGGTTTGTGTGGGGCCAGCTTTTCGGTTTGATTGCTTCGATTGAGATGGAGGGTCGGTTTCGTGTGGATCGGGTTTGCTGCGGATTGGTCTCCTCCGGGCTGGCTTGCGTTGTGCGGGGGGCCTTAAAGGGAGTATGTATGTATGCATGTATTCAGCATTAGATGTTCAGTTTTTTTTCCCATAACAAGCGTAATTTACTTTAAGTTAATTCAATTCAATTGCTGTTAAAAGAATCATTTCCGTAGAGTTCTGAAAAAGAAAGTTCATTAAAATTTCAAATATCTAACTAGGTTAAAAGTCAATTACTAAATTCATACGTAACTAATACACAAGAATAGGTACTTACTAAGTAAAGTAGCTTGAATCGGAGAAAACACAAATTGACAATATTATTATGATCAAAATGAAACTGTTGAAAAAACAATTTTAATATTTACAAAAGGTAATACGACGTAATCGCATCGTAACGAGTGCATACAGAATATATTGGTAACAATACAAAAACATGTCCACCAAAGGTATTGTTGGGCAGCAGATGGAGATAAACCCTGGCGCCACGCCATCGCTAATATTAAGATGCGACGAGAGGCTGCGGCAGAGATAAACGTTCACGGCGAAGAACGGGGATTACGGTGCAGATGAAAGGACGCGGATTACCCGGATAACAATACAGTCGTGTCCACTGTGAGGCGACCAGCACTTTGTGGTTGAAAAACTATAAATTATTAAAATAGAGCATATTTAAGACTGTTTTTTTTTTTCAATTTTTACTCGTAAAAACTCACAGCTAAGTGTACACTCGAAATAACTAAACCAAAAAAGACGACATGAAGAGCTGGACTTGAGAGCAAATTTTTAGCCAGCATCAAGTGAAGGAAACTGACCTACATACTTCGCAACATCAAATACAAACTGCTTCACCTGACAATGAAAGGGAAAACAGATGGAAGTCGAGGTGCGGGTAGACGGCAGATGTCCTGGCTGAGAAACATCAGACAATGGACCGGAACTCTTCCGGTTAGCCCAGGAAAGAGAAGCCTACTCCATAATGGTAGCCGACGTCGGGGGAACCTGACATGGCACAGGAAGAAGAAAAAAGGTTGGTGAGCTCTGATAAAGCAATTGAAAAGATTCAGATATGAATAGTGGCGACAATAATAATTATCATTAGATATTATAAAGTAGTTTGTTTCAGAATCAAAACACTGAATGTAGGTACTAAAGACACTGGTAGGTTTCGGGAAAGTTCATCCTGAATATGGGCGCGGGGCATTAGTCAAATGGAGTAGATAGACACTCAGGGATAATAATGATGCACATTACTACAGTAGGTACTAGCCACACTCTCGTATTAAAGTGAATTACTTCTTCGTCGAGTGCACAAACAATGGTGGGAGATGGAGTAACACAGGGACGCATCCCAGGGCTGAACATGTGAATAAAATATGAATACCTAAAAACGATATTCTTAGAAATCTAAATATATTTTGATTGAAATGTGTAAATTTCATGTGCAACGAACATGGACGCTTTTAATAATATTCTAGTTATGTAAGTATACCTACTTGAACTTCATTATATAACAGGGAGACGTGCAGAGGGAAAGTGGTGCATGGACAGACCAATCGTCATTGAGTCCCGGATGAAGTTTTTTTTAATGATTCTGGACTCACCCAGAGTGAACACAAATACACTTTTGACATCTTTCACAGAAATCAAAGTTGTGAAAGAAGAAGCTGGTTGACAACGGTGATCGAACCTCAGACCTTCAATTTGAAAGTCGGCGACTGAAACTCTAGACTAGCAACCACTTCCAGAACAAGATGAACTGAATTCGAGGGCAGAAGCAGGCTATTGTATAAGTACGCACTTGAGTCATCGATATCAATAATTCAATTGGAATGCAGTGGTTGCAACGATTCGGTAGGAGAAAAGGGCATTTGATTAAATATATGTATGACGGCTGTGTAGTGTGTATAGGGGCTGCCCTCCCTAACTACTGCCGACGACCCTGTGCACGACAACCCTTTAAAATTTGAACAGAGAACTAAAATACAAACTTGATTATACTTTTATTTATTGCCGATGTCAAATGTAAACCAATTAATGTCAGTTTATTTGATTTTATTAAGCGGAAACATGCTTCTAATTAATTACAATACACAACACACTACAGTAGGTAAAATATGAAAATGAATATGATAATTTATATAACTTAAATAAACGTTAATTGCGTCTATTTCGTATGAAGGTAACTTAATAGCAAATGCCGATCGTTCGTAGGATGTTTTTTTGGATAAGCATTAAAACCTAATGGCAAATATAAAAGTTAACAATATGAGCAGATATCGTACAAATAATATCAGATAGTTAGTAGCTAAAATACCGATTGTTCTCCATTAATTAATTATTTTCTAAGGTTCTGCATGATACCCGAACTAGTATGAAACGAATTTAAGGGTCGAAAAAAATTAACATTTACTAGGTATTTCATATGAATTTTAAACAAACACAGTTGTCATCAATAAATAAAATAATTATTTTGTTAACACATCTTCGTATTTTCCTGACTAATGCCAAATTTACATTTCAAAATATGCATACCAAAGTACCTACTCAATGAATAAATAAGTATACAATGCTATGGCATTTAAAAGTAGGTATACTTTAAACAAAAATAATAATATGTAGCTCATTAGTTTTAACATTGAGTCAAAAAGAAAAAAAAGGCTACCACAAGACTCTGTTTGTATCTGGAACAGGCTTTAGCGGGTAGGTATCTACTGGATAAAACAAGAGGAGAAAAATCAAATTGTCGGATGTTGCAGCGCGTACACAACCCGTAGGTAGGTATTAGTCGACATCTTTTCCCAAGGGGATGCGCCCAAAGCACCCGGTACATTATCTCCGAATAGTATTTTAAAATTCTTCTAGTGAAATATTGTACCGTTCACATGCATGGAAAAGAAACACTAAGCCATAAGAGGAAGTTGTATTCAGTCTTACTAATATGTAAACACTTTCCAAAATCATACCAAATGCAGGCGCTCTCAAGGGACCGATATAATATCCAATACGCATGGGAAAAAGCTGATAATCATACTACATAATATATCTAATTAAAAAAACAACAAGTAGATTAGTAGGAGAATATCTATACTAATAATATAACGAGGAAAAATTTGATTGTTTGTTTGCATTGAATAGGCTCCGAAACTACTGAATCGATTTGAAAAATTCTTTCACTTTTGGCAAGCTACACTATAATAATGTAAGTACATATTAGAAAAAAAAGAGGTCGCCGCTCACCGAGGCTCATCTATCTGGGCAGCGACATAGGGCGTCACTGGGGTACGAGCCGTACGGGATAAGACCATTAGAATTCTACATTATTCCAAATAAAAAGGCTGTAGGTAGAATATTTAAAAAAAAATGCTTCATGAAAGCTATTTTTTTATATATGTAGGTACCTACCTATTTCCCGTGCGAAGCTGGGGCAGACCGCTAGTTTATTATACGACCAAAACATAATCCTGTTTACTGTTGGTATAACAGTTGGAGAGAGACATCAGACTGCTGGGGGTGGACGATTGGCGGAGCATGGCGGAGGACAGAATGGCATGGTGAAATCTTCTGGAGGAGGTCAAGACCCACACAGGGTTGTAGCGCTACGGATGTATGTATGTTTTGAGAGATAAGTGAGAAGAAACAAGGAAGCGGTTGGTGGAGTCTCTGATTCATCCTCTATTTGATTACGCTGATGTGTGCTACCTAGATATTTCAGTTGAGGCTTTGAATAAGCTCGAACGCCTTCAGAACACCTGTATTCGTTATATATATGGCTTAAAAAAATACGACCACGTTTCTGAGTTTCGCCAACGTCTGGGTTGGAAATCAATCGCACGGCGAAGGGATGACCACGTTCTCTGTCTTCTGTATAAGATTCTTTTTGATCCCTCCACTCCTCTGTACCTTAAGGAACGATTCACATTCTTGCACCTGCATGGACTCCCACTGAGGTCGGCGTCGAACAATCTTCTGGCTATCCCGCCACATAACTCTGGCTACTACACGGACTCTTTCACGGTGCATGGATCGAGATTGTGGAATCAACTTCCACTGCAATGTCGCGTTTGTTCGTCCATCAACACATTCCGCAGGATCATTGCCGGCCGTTAGTCTTCATTGTAAGATGAGAAGCATCCCCACCTTCCTCCCTATTCCTCCCCAACATCTAGTCCATCCTATCCCTATCCTCATATTGTATTTATATGTTTATATTATATGTATATATTTTTATTTATTTATTTATTCTTAGACATATTTTTATTTTCTATTATAATTGTTTATTTTTTGTCACTTGTTATCTATTGTTCTGTCAAACCTAATATATTCTCTTTGATTTAACTGGGTTGGCTGGCAGAGATCCTTCGGGATAAGTCCGCCCTTTCGACTGTCCTAATTACTGTCTCCACACTATATTTTGATATAATAAAGTTTTATTTATTTATTTATTTATTTATTTAAGATAGTGGGTATTATTAGGTTGTCGCAAAATCCTAGTAAAGTCAGTAGGTATAGTTTTGTCATCGTGCGTAGGAAGGTTGCCTTTTATATGTCGGGATTTGTAAAAATTGACCATATACTTATTTCCAACAAATATTTCCTAAAAAACGCTTTTTGAACGCATCAATCGCATCTTCGGGGTGTCTCCGAAATTGATTATTCTTCATATTTTGGAATGAAAAGAAGTCGACGGGACTTTACGGTGAATAGCTCATCAAATCGAAGTTTAGACTGCTCAAAAAAACACACTTCTTTGAGCTGATCGGTCAGAGTGAAAACTGTAGTTGTGGAGCGAGATCCGTCTTCCGGTTTAATTTAGACGTTGGCACAATTTTTTATTTATTGAATCATTATGTTGGCTGATAAATGAATTTACAAAATATGATACACAAAGGTATATACACCTTACCCTGCTAGAAAATATGGAAGTAAGGAGGATATTTTGAAGACCTTCCAAAGTTGTCATGACAGCGGAACATCGCAGATTATTAAAATTCTGCACAAAAAGTTCCAGTGACCTTAAACCAGGATAAAAATAAAAATCACGAATACCTATTGAAAATTATGAGAAAGACATTCATGTAGGTACCTACCTAATTCTCAATAACTTCATAGGTGGAGTCACCATCCTTTGAATAAGTTGTGATAAAAGTTTCGAAGAATGGTTGTTTTATTATTGCGAAATATTTTATCATTGAAAAGTTTGAAAACGGTTTACTTTGCAATTTGTCAGTCACTTTTTCTGTATGGCATTGATTCATGGGGAGGATGTGCTTCCTCATTTCTTAGTCCTGTGGAGATAGCGCAGAAACAAATTATAAAAATGATTTTAAAAAAGCCTCGAAGATATCCCACTGTGGAAATATTTAATAAATTTGACGTATTGAATATAAAACAATTATACGTATCTTCTCTTCTCTGTAAGATTTTTAAAAGAAAAGAAAGTTACGAAATAATAACTAGGGTAAGATTTACGAGGAGTAGTCTGCATGGTAACTTAAGTGTACCTCGGAGGAGGACTTTGGCAGGACAGCGCTGTGCTTCATACATCGGACCCAAATTGTTCAATGAGCTGGACCCTAGAATGAAGTTATTACCTAAACTTCATTTATTAAAAAGAGTTTAGTTACATATTTAAAAAGTGTGAACGGTACCCATCTTCTTAGAAGCCTGTTTTAATTATTTAGTACTTCATTATACATCCTGCCCAGCGTTCGATTACTTTGATAATTCATCATGAAGTTACATTATTTCCTAAACTGTGATATTTTTTTGTATATAGACTACCTGACAAAATGCTGGTCGTAGCTCTTTACACTGCAATCAGCATTACTCTTGTATGGTGTTCTTTGGACTGTTCTCTGTCACTATAAACTTTTTTTTTTTCTCCATGTATACTTTTCTGTGCCTGTGCTATTTTTTTTTTGTCTTGTTTTCTATTTTTTTTTTTATTGTTATAATAAATAATGTTCAAATGGCGATTCCAAGTGTTCGAATGGGCCTAAGGATGATAAAATACAATAAACAATTGCTTAAATTTTATTATTGTTTATTATTGTTTTTTACTTTTATTGTTTACCAAATTACCAACAATATACCACTATATATTTATATTTTTTATATTAGGTAATATATGTTATGATTATTTACTTCATGACTAATATTAGATCTTTGTTTATTATTATTATACCTTTATATTTCTTTATATTTTTCTTTTTATACTTTTATAGCTTACCAAATTATGTTACCTAAACAAAAGAGAATTACAAAACAACATACCACTATATTTTAATATTTTTTATATTAATATATTATGTTATGAATATTTACTTCATTACAAAAATTTGATTATTGTTTATTATTAGTTTTTAATTTTATTGTTTACTCATTATTGTTTACCAAATTATGTTACCTAAATAGAAGAGCATTACAAAACAATATGCCAATACTTTAATTAATATGTCCCAAATATGATAAGAATAAAATGTATGTCTATAGAAAATGTAACTTATATTTCCGTAAATCTTATAAAATGTGTAGGTACGTATTTTATAAAAAAAGGTTCAGTGTATCTTGGTTCGTGTTACTAAAATAGATAAGAATGCCATTTTAATTATCCACATTATTACTTAAAAAATGTAAAAGAAAATGCCAATAAGTAGAAGGAACTAAGTATAAGAGATATGTAATTAAAATATGCCACCTCTTTTATATGTAGATATAAATAAATAATAAAATGTAACTAGATTAAGTATTATTTATTAGTTAAAAATATTACAACTCATTTTCTCAAAGACAGGCTTGTCCTAGTTGAGATTTTTTGTACATAAATGATTGATTTTTATATATGTAAATAAATAATAAAAAAAAAAAAAAAAAAAATATAGCCTCACATAAAAAATACAGATGTAGGAGGGAGTAAAAATTGGTGTTGGGTTAATATCTAAATGAAGGATAAACTCCGAACAACTTATCCCAATTAACGGACGGTTGGTTGAGCAAGGAATTCCTGTAGTTATCTGAACGAGTTATCTGGGGATCAGCTATATAAAAAGGAGGCGCGCCATTGTTAAGGAGACGTCAGTGAAGAGAAGAGAGACGAGAACAAAGGGGCGGCGAAAGAACAACTATGGCTAAAAAATATGAACCCGTAGCGGTGCCACGATATCACCAACCGAGCGTAACAATTATAAAGGTTTGAAATTATAAAACATAAATCTAGTATTGAGAGAACATTAAATGCATTGAGATGAAATCGAAACGACAAAATCAAGTACCTACCTATGCTCAATCAGTTCCTACAAATATAGCGACATAATCAGTGTGCATGTAATTTCATTAGTGTGGTTGTTTGAAAGCAGATAACGCTTCAGGAGAAACGGTGTAGAATGGATCTAGATTAAAGAATATCCACGTCCAAACAGAGCTTTTCTTGAAATAATTCATATCTTCTTCTTCTTGTCGAGTCATACTGTGTGCTGTTACCACCCAGTGAACATCTGGCGCCTGGAGCTTGCCATGGGTGGTCTGTGTGGCGAACCATAAACCGTGCTCGATCCGGATGCGCGCGAACTTTGACAAACCTCCACCGGTGGGGCTACGAGGATGACTCGAGATGCGCATGCGGAGAGACACAGGATTTGGAACATTGTTTTTCATGCCCATGCTTGGAGCATTGGGTGACACAACAGGATCTGGAACATTGTTTTTCATGCATGCCCATGCTTGGAGCATTGGGTGACACAACAGGATCTGGAACATTTTTTTTCATGCCCATGCTTGGAGCATTGGGTGACACAACAGGATTTGGAACATTGTTTTTCATGCCCATGCTTGAAGCATTGGGTGACACAACAGGATCTGGAACATTGTTTTTCATGCCCATGCTTGGAGCATTGGGTGACACAACAGGATTTGGAACATTGTTTTTCATGCCCATGCTTGGAGCATTGGGTGACACAACAGGATCTGGTCATGGCGAATGACCGGGCGGTCCAGTGGGCTGATGAAAATTTGCATCTGTAGGCTTGCCTAGGGCCTAGGCTACCCTACATACCTTGTCTTTTTGTTTTTATCTTTTTACTCTTTTAACCTTTTGTTTTTATTAATTTGACCATTTGTTTTTATTTTTTAAACATTTTATAATTCTGACCTTATATTAACTTATTTGTTGGATGAATTTATGATGTGATAGTAGTAATAATTCATAATAATACGTCACATTATACCCGCGGTCATGGGTTAACGATATACGATCCTCCTCAGGACTGTCTTTGACAGACAACAAACTCTTCAAGTAGAACTTTTTTTTAAGCGATGAGATAGAGCAAACACATAGATCGCGGATTTTTCAAACTACGCCGGTAAAAGCTGACTGACGTATGGCGCGCCACTGCTATTAGACAAACCCACTTCTTCCCCACAATGGAAAACAACAATAAGACTATTGTGTGTTTCATTGTTATCCCATATTATTTGTGTGATTTAACCCTTGCTTTAGAGGATCGCCGATGCGTGCTAAGCTTATGAGTGAAGTGCAATGGTTATGTATTATAAGTAAATTGCAAAATATGTAGCTCTAGTTAGTAGGAATGATTACCCAATAAATCTTTAATATCGGCAGTTATCGGAGTCCGGTTGGATAGAGAAGAATAATCTCCGAATTACATTCCTTATTGTCATGGATTTCTTCCTGCGAAAGACTATACGACCAAGCAATTAAAAGTTTCCATATATCACGTCATATTCTGAAACACAAGTAGGTAGGTACTTACCTACGGAAGATTTGATAATGAAAAGTGTAGAATCATCGCAGCACAACATTAAAGCAAAGAATATTTCGATTACACCCCACGTATCTAATGCATTTAGAAAGTAAAAAAATAAATGGATTGAAATAAGTAAATTACATGGGAATGATGTCGACGAGTCCGGGCGATATTCTTGTTTAATCCAATATTAATATCGCTACGAGGGTGACAATCAAATTACGACGAATTAATGATAGCCAGAGAGCGGAACCGTTCCACCAGACGGGGGAATCCAATACATTTGAGTAGACGGGGGGGCGCTAATGGATCATCGGGAGGACATCGGGACTATGCACTTGACTGTATGGAATGTACCCAGCAAGCGGCGTGATCTTACACATGGCCTGGAAATTGAGATATTATGTGGAGCTTCCGAGACTAGAAGCAACATCCGTAAAATGTATTATATAACCGTGTCAAGGCTCGTTATTATTCCATATACCAAAGCCAGCGAGAGAGTGTGTCGCGATTCGTTACGGGGAGGAATGATTGCAGATGATGAGAAATGATTTCACAACGCGTCAAGTAGGGACGGCATCGGAAGGCTCATATTAAAGTAGGCAACTGGATTTAGAGGTAGGTATGTAGTATGCGAAACGTTCGTCTTCCTGATTTTCATCAAACGGATAAATACCTAAGTATATGACTGGAGAACGCGAAATCGATTAACATTTCGGCGTGGGCAGCATAACAGGCGTATCAATCACCGAATATGAAATTAATAACAAATAAGAATAGTTTCCAAATACGGTGGCCACCAGTTCATGTTCGTCGAAAATCCCAGGCTTAAATACTTTAGTGGTTCATAAAATGTTCGAGTTGTCTCGCATAAGACAGAAAAATTATGAAATCATGCCTAAGTCCAATCAATTACCCGATCACACACTGTGAATTGGAACTCGGTCTTGTAAATCAACGTATAATGTTTATAATGTAGCCGGGGCTCTGTGAGTTGTGCCGCTCTGGCTGCGCCCAGGCCAGCACGCGTGCCCGTGGGCAACATTCACTTATTCACCGAGCCGATGAAAGAAGACCTACCTTCCCCGGCCGCTAAAAGTCAAACAAACCAATAGTGAGCTCTAGCCGTCTCATTAATAGAAACACGTTGAATAATTACTTTAGTCGGATTAACAGATCCAGACTTAAGTATAGCTAAGAAAGAGTAAAAACAAAAAGATAATCAAACGTTTCTAATTTTTAAATCATCGATGGAACGCTTTAAAAAGAATCGGCCATCTCAGTTGACAACCGTGAACACCCTGAATCAAACCATTTTTACATTCCCATACTCCCACGGGTTAAATTTGCACACCATGCATGCCAAATGAAAATTTAATGAAACTGTGCTCACTCAACGTGAACACAAATGCACCATTTCACAGTAAGCTACTAAAAACTTTGTGTAGTGAAAGAGGAAGATAGTACCTACCTCAGCACCTTCTTAGAAGATGTTTGTTAAATATATTTGAGAGATGCTACAAAAGATTAAACGAAATAAAAGGCTTTTTTGTTAGAATTTAATATTAGAATTTAATATTAGAGGGAAATGTTTTAACATTTAATTATAAATTACTCTGGTATGTATGCGTTTATAATACCTACATTTCACCAATTTATCGAGAATGCGGAATTATGAAAAGTTGTTTAAACCATTTTTTTGTAAATTGTTAAAATTTTGTAAAAATACAACACTATCAGACAAAAATTGTCTGATGCCACGCCGTGAAACAACTGCTTCAATATCACCTTTTTACTAAGATCGCTCTTCGGCTAGTGAAGATATCGCCAAATATAAACAAAGCGGAGTGAATTTATTGAATAAGTTTATAAGAACGTGATACGCGAAAAAGGAAATAATGTTATTATGAAGGTATTTTTCGACGTAAAAAAATATGGATAGGATCACCGATTTTGTACCTGCGTGTATCGATTTGCGGGTTCATTACCATAAAGATGCTGACTGTGAAAAATGATTGGAAGCGGAGACACGGAGAAGAATGGTGACAGAAGAATAGATGGAGGGAAAGAAATAGTGCCTTTTGTGTGGAGATTTTATAACAACGTCAACTGTTGCGCTCGATGCGAATAAAATTATAGGATGAACGAAAAACAAAGTCGAAACAAGACGTGCCCATCGGGTGGGATAAAAAGTAAAACAAACTCTCGAGTTCACTTCAGTCCCGCGTGGCCGTGGGCTGATGCCTGGGCCCTGACCGGACAACTCGCCCCGCAATGTTCACGAGATTCGGGAAGAAATGAAACCGAATGCAAAGTGGACTGACACCGATAAGCGCAGCAATTATTAAAGCAACAACCCGTAATTACTTTCATAAGACGTGAATATCCATTCACACCACTTCATGTTTATGTTTAGCGAGGAAAATAATTGAAATGCCAAGAGAGGTCGGGGTTCGAGGCGTAAGACGTTCAAAAATAAATAAAAAAGCGATAAAATTAAACGTGTATTTACAATGAAACTCGTGTAACTTGAAACAAGAGAATCTGATAAGCGGTAATTACGGTTGTACGTCGAGAGGCTGATGTGGGCGTGGAGCGCTGTACACTGCACAGAGCACATCTCGCGCTGGTAACCGTTTACTTACACGATTAGCCCGGCAGGTAGGTTCTTGTTAGCCAGTACTTTCATGGGCCTCTCTCCAAGTCATAGGAGACACGTCGCCTTCAATCATCATAGCAGTAGGAGAAGGAACATACAGATCTAAAGCTTGTAGAAATACATCGTGGATCACTCCGTTATCCTTATTGGTCAGCTGATGAAGGCTGTAGTCAGTAAGCAACCACAAAACTAATACTAACATACCTACTGCTTTACTACGCACAACCCGGATAGAATGTAGCTATGTATGGTGGATGGAATTAGCAGCGTGCTAACGTTAGGTGAACCAAAACGAGTTCCCATACGCAATGTAAAAGGAAGTGCAGGACTTCCACGCACTGACAGATAATTCAGCTTCGGTCTCTGGAGACTAAACTGTGAGCGACCATAAGGAGATTCGGAGGGTGCCGAAAGATCGAGAGGATGCAACGGAACGCCCGCGCATGTACCTGCCTAATAATTATTGGTTCCACGATGTGGCCAGTTTGAATTATGTCCGGACACCCAACCACACGCTGAATTAACACACGAACGCTAGTACCCGCCAGTGTAATAGGTTCCATCGCCGCGTGGTGCCATTGTTAGTTCCGTAATCGCGGTAACTCACTCCTTAATCGCCCTGACCACACAGAGGACCGTAGTGCATCCCCTTCTGGACAGATTCCAATTCACCCTGAGATGGAGATAAAACAGTAAGTACACTTACCAGATGTGACTTTTGACGACGAGAGCACGGAAAAATCATATATATCTTACCTGAAACAATAAAGACAACACAACAATTAATTTATTTTATTTTAATAAAACATGAAGCACCAAGTGCATGTCTTTTAACAACAATATAAATAATACAACTTCAAACCAAATTGGTATTTTATTTACTAAATTATCACAAAAATTATCGACTGTCAATATCAGAAGGATTTTGATTGTTGATAGAAGGACTATTTGACTGGTATTCTCAAATTCACGTTCCAACTCAATGCAAGAAACTCTTGCTTAGAACTTAATCAGTTGCCAGTAGTTACACATCTAATGTATTGGGTAAAACATTTTCAGAATAGAGAAATGTCAAAAGTCTCAATAAAAATTGGATACGACGCAACTCAATCGTCTGTTTTTCATTTCAGAATAACAGTCAATGACTTGTATTTAGTTTGGTTTTTGAGTGCAAATACCCCATAAGGTACCCTCCCCTGAAATCTTCAATACTTATAGTTATAATTTAGAATACAAAAGATAGGTATTTGACTAAAATATGTAAACAATTAATTATTAATGTAATGTGGCCGAAGATCGGACGAGTATGGGTAATCGGGTGGTAATCTAACACCAGCCACCCGGCATTATGTTACTTGAATTAATAAGAAAATCATCCGATACGAGTGCGGCTCGCAGGTGAGTGCTCCTCTAGGCCTCGACGTACTCGCATACGAAATGTTTACGGAAAATAAGGCTCGCAGGAGGGGTCCGGCGCCTCTCAAGAACCATTCCGTTCAAAAGTATATCCCGGCGAGCTAAAACAAAGCTCGCGTCGATAATAAAATAATAATTATTGCTAATAATATTTAGTTGGGTTTAGTACAGTCAGTTAGTGGATGTGGATACAAAGAATCAGCAAAGAAAATACGAAACGATAAAACGAATATAAAAAAGTGTGGATATTGAAAAAGGAGTTATGTCGCGAACAATTTACTGATCTGAGCTAATAATCGTGCAATATACCTACACACATACTGGATCAACTCTTGCAATATGAATACATCTGCGTATTTATATTGTTAGAACACTATGTATATTGGTCAATCCTGCGATACATACACCTACATGTATAGACAGACACTAGCCAGGCACTGCCAGTGGTCAGTAGGAGTTGGTTGGAATTTTTTTTTTTTTCTTAATAATGTAACAAGACCCAAAAGAAAATTAAAATAATTTAGATAAGCTTTTACTGGCTGCACGATTAGATCTTTACATAGATACTAGATAGATATACGTATATAAGAAGGAGAAATTCAAAATTATTAGTTAGCAGAAGGGTTTCGAATGAAATTTGTTTATAATATAATTAAAATTGTAACAGCAATAAAAAATACTGTCGTAGCCTCGCTGTGTTTCAAATGAAACGATCGCGGTAAGAAGCCTGTCTCATTTGGACGGGGACGATTGAATGGTAAAGACTTAAGAGTGCCTAATAAAAGCACCGCCTGAAATTCTGATATCCTTGCGTTGGTAGAAAAGGCGTTTTTTTTGTTAAAATTAAATACTGTGATCCTTATTTTTGCATAAAGTGAAACATCGACATGAGAGACCCCACAAAATACGGTCCCATGGGAAAAAGTCCAGTTATCAACATAGATAATCACTGAAAATTCAAGTAGTGTAGACGCATGCAAATAATAATTTTAAGCGACCATGATAATCTAGCACTAGACATAAGAGTTTGTTATAGACTGAATCCTGTATTTTCATCTGGCACCTCTAGAGAGAATATGCAAGTGGGGTGGGAGGGGGGTACTCCTATGCCCCCACAGAGACGATCTGATGTGGAAGATATTACCAGTACCTACCTCCACATCAGTGGTCAAAGGAGACATAAGTTCACATGACCACAAACAATTATTGTCGAGCGAGAGAGGAGCCGGGAAGAGGCACTGTCACTCTGCAAGAGGCTTCTGAAGACGAGGCAGACTAAGATGCAGCGCTCCATGAATGAATTGAAGGATGACAATCAAGGGCGGATCTAGGAGGGGGTCATGACCTACTTTAAAAATACATAATTATCTGGGCCATGACCCCCCTGGAGTTAGGAATTGACCTTTTTTTAGGATAAGCGTAGTTTATAGATACCAAATTTTGGAAATGACCTTTTTTTTTCTTTTTTTTAGGAAAAGTTTAGATTCTAGATACCAAATTTTTGAAATGACCTTTATTTGCTATATAACCCCCTTCCCCCTGGTGGCAAAGCTGGATCCGCCCTTGGACACAATATAGCTATTTTGGCAGCAGTGACAAGAGGGGCATAATATGGTATCTTGACCTTCTTTATATAAAAGAAAGTCGTAGAATTTTAAAACAAAGAATGCACAATAATTTGCTCCTTTCATACTAAGATATCGTTCAACTCTAATTTTTTATTTATATCCAAAAACAGAGTAGGTACACAATAATCCAAATGTTACGGGCATCTGGCGCGGGTCTCCTGCGGTGCGATGTTTGTATAAATTTTTAATTTCTTTTATTATTTGTTTATCCCTTCCATGCACACTGATATGGACGACGGCCAGTTAACGTGGACACTGCGGGTACCTACTATGTATACCTAATAATAATATGCCAGGGTATTGTACCGAGTATTTTACATAAACGTTATTCACACATGCACACCTACTCGTAGGTGTACTTACTATGTATTTTGGCAGGATTCATAATTATTTATATGAAATTTTTCACAATTTCTATAGAAAGCACTCTTTGATTGTTGCTGAAGAAAGTCTTGTGCGAAGAGTGACGCAATTTTTTTATAATGAATCTGGGCTCACCCAGGTACACAAATATATACGGTGTCATAATAGACACCTTGGAGATCCTCGATGGTCGATATATACCACTTTGGGAACTGCTGATTTGGTCGATCATTGATTCAATTAATTTGCAATATGACAAACAGTAACTTGGTCTTGCCAGGCATGATCACTATTATTCACATTTTACGTTCAATTGAAAATGAAAAAAGTAACAAAAAAGGAGGGAGCGCAAAGCACATCAACTTTCTGAGATTTTGTTTACGATTTAAGCATAGGTATAAGAGGAAACCGTAAAACAAACGTTTATATTTTCAAGCAGATATGACTGAGACATTTACAAAAACGGATATAGTCATATCCTGGCGCCAAATACATGACAGCAGTCGCAGTCTTTAAATTTGGTTGCTCTCTTGTTCTCAATAATTTCCAACTTTTATAGATATGACTGAATTTTTCAGCAGTCTTATTCACTTAAACCTAAGAAAGCAGACTTATACGTAAGGCTGTTTTTTATTCATTTCAAATTTTATTAGATTGGGCAAGGTCAACTCGGTTTTTTAAACATCAAAACGTATGACAACACAAGCTTTGCTTTATGTGAAAGATGTCGAAAGTATATTTGTGTTTTCTTTGGGGATCCCATCAGATTCACTTTAAAAACATATATAGGGTTTGCGCAATAAGACTTAAGTACCTACTTGTTAATGATTTTACATTCAAAAAACGTTTCTTAGAAGCGAGATCGGTTGTTCCTGTGACATGAAATAGGTATAAAACACAAAAAATGCTTTCCACTAATGGGTCTAAAAACTCATGTGATTACTTTCTTGATGCTTCGAACATTCTCTAATATCATATATTAACTGTTGCATTTAATTTGTTTTGTTTTATATAATCTAAGTAAATAAAATGATAGAAAACAAACAATAAAACAGATGTCTGAGTAGTGTGGCACGTATGGAGACAGACAGACAGGCAGGCAAGCAGGTACATACGAACCTATGTTATTACAAGACAAGTTGGTAGGTATATGTATGTATGTAGCTATATTATCATTTTTCTGTATAAAATTTAACAAAATATCGGAGAGCTTGATGGCCGGACAAGTAATTAAGACGACGTTGAATCAACATGATCGCGGGATAATAATAAAATTATTTTATTAATATTTAAAATATGCAAATAAATAAATAAATTAATTAATAATTACAAACGCCCGTATTCTCCTCTGGCCGTTGTTGAACATTTCAATACCAATAAAAATACATTGGCCTCTCCTCCTCTCCGACTGTCATTATGACATGATGTTTATCTCGTTTCATAAAACATTCGATATTATATTATATTTTAGTGGACATTTTCTCTATTTTGCCTTCACAATACACGAAACATGCGCGAGCTCGTGTGGCGGCACACATCTGCACTGCATTCCACACGATCCTCGCTTACTATTTTATTGAAGAAACATTTACAAAAAAATATTAAAAAGAAGTTAAGAGAAAGCACTAATTAAGATATTGCATTACAAGGACAACCCAATAGAAAAAGGGTCCTAAAGGGACCACCAAAGTGGATAGACAGCTGAAAATCCACCTCGCAAGAGGCTAACCTCTTATAGAGGAGATCGGCAAGTGAAAATTCATGTCAAATTAGACGAGGAAAACCGTATCATAGTGTCTCATCATTTGGACATGGTGTGGGACTGTGGGAGGAGATCGTATGGAGTTAAAAGGGGCAAAGTTTATTCGAAAATTGCCGAACCTAGAATCAGTAATATACGTTTGCACACATAGGTACTTATTGTGAGTAGAATACAATCAACATTCGCAGTCTTTCTTATGTTTGCAAAAAAATACTATAATATTCCTGTATTTGAATATACGAAAAGGTGTAGCGAATTCATAAGTACTTAGACTTAGATATTTAAATAAAAGTTTGAGGTTTCTGTTCGATAAATTTATTGCACTGAAAACGCATTATACCTATGTGTTAAATTTGATTACAGTAAGCAAGTCAGTCAAGCTATAGGTACTTATTAATAGTTTAACGAGGGTTGCCATTTATATTTCGGATTTTGCAATAATTGACCGTAAATTTCCAAAATGCTGCTTTAATACGTCTTAAAATCATTTCCGTGATAATCGATGCATTTTTGCATTTGATTGATCCAAACTTCGAAATCTTTTTTCAACATCGATTGGAGAACCTTCTAATCAAGTTTTTAAACGCATTAATCGTTTCTTAAGGTGTCAAAAAACGATTCCTTCGCAAGTTTTTCCTAATATTTTGGAATTAAAAGAAGACATTGGGTGCTGAATCAGGACTGTAAGGAAACTTGCTCAATGTTTTGATAGCTCATAAAGCCACTTCTTTGAACTGATCGGTGAGATTTATCGTGACGGAGAGAGATCCGTTTTCGGTGGTCGGATTTCCTGATTTTTTCGAAAATTTTCGGTAAACGTGTAAAGGGTAAAGTAATTATGAATTGTTTAGATAATAGATTTTTATGTAACTTTATAAAATTAATAAAATAAATTAGTGAATAAATAACTGTCTTACGTTTTCCTAATGAAACGGTGGCAGCATGTTCAGTTTTCCCATAAACACAGTTGACCATTTGACCGAAGTGCTTCATGTACGAGTACCTTTTGTTGGTTTTGGTTGATCTTGAAAGACCCACACAGTCGACTTCTGTTTACATCAAGATTCATATGAATAGATTATTAATTCGTCATCTGACACGATATCATATACGTTTTTCTAAATACCACGATCGTATTTTTTTTTCAATTACTCAATGGGAAGTTTTCTGGTGAGCTTCCGACAATACACACTAGGTGGCAGAACTTCTAATCAGGTCTATTGTCAAATTCAGTGCTGCCAACGTAGAGATGTTTTTTTCAGTGATGCCAACGTTGGGAAGTTTGTTTTCCATTGTGTTGCTAAGAAGTTGTTGATTGAGTTGCTAAGAAGTTGTTGATTTTGTTGCGCATAAATTTGAGAATAAATCTCAGGGGTGCTGTTCTGTATTTTTTAATTTGTATTTAGGTAGGTATATTAAAAATAAAAAAAGTGAACAATTTTATTTGTAATAGTATGTAAAAAATGTGCAATGATTACTCTAAACCTATTGTAAGTTATCGTGTATAATAATATTATATAAGTTGTTTAATTTGAAATAAACTAGAATGATATTTTGGAGGTTAGATTGTGAGCGACCATAAGAAGAAGAAGTAAATCGCCCCCGTTGGCAACACTGAATTTGACAATAGACCGGATTAGCGAGGGCGCCTCTAGCGGCACAAAAAGGAAACAAACATCCCATAGAAGTTTCTGTTTGAGCCGTTTTCAGTAATGTATGTGGCATTCATCGCGAACAAATTCTTTTGGCGGCTAAATGATGTGTAAATTTTAATTTTATGCTGGTCCCACAAACGCACAAAGATACGTCCTCAAACTCACGGTGCATAGTGTGACGATCCTATTATATTAGGCCAAACACAGCATCGATGTTTTTCCGTACGACAGCCTGAAATTCTCAAGATAACCACGACCGCGATAGACGTCCACAATCCATTGATATGTCGTCAGTCGTCATGGTGTTTCATCTCTAAAAAATGTCGAATAAGTTCGTAGATGCATTTTTCTTAGGTTAGTCCACGTCCAAAATTGTAACAAAAATTTGTAAGAAAGGGCTCCTGATTTTATTCTAAATTTTAGCGTTAGGTAGGTACCTAATAGTTTTTTTTTATTTATCTATCATGTAAAAACGCACATCCGCTAAAACTTTAGTGTTAAACCTTAACTCAAAAATGTCAAACATTACGATAAAAACGTTAGTCGCCAGATGGAAGCACCGGGTAAAGATAATCCGTGTGTCAGTTATCGTCATGCGATTTTCCAGCGTTTCAAAGATTTTTCTTATTTGTAAATATGTTTATGTGTCTTGGAGAGAGCTGGACCTATATGTGTATAAGTTCAGGGTAGCTGTAAACGGAAAATATGGAATAATCGCGAGGAAAATAGAAAAAAAAACATTTCTTTTCCCATAGGTACAATGTGTTCTTACCAGTCAAATATGTCACAACAAAGAATTGAAGTGGTTGGTGGCCCAGCGGTTACAACGCCGGCTTTCGTACTGCGGACGTCGTGGTTCGATCCCAGGTGCCGACCATCTTCCTCTTTCACGACACCAGCTTTCAGTAGCTTACTGTGAAAGAGTCAAGGAGTGTATTTGTGTTCACTTTGAGTGAGCACAGATTCATTTATAAAAAAAAGGTTCGTTATTTCTTGGTTGTGACTGTTGTGAGTGAATTGAAATAAAGTACACGGGCTTGCTTAGAATGTGGGTGATACGAAGTTTACCAGGTTAAAAATAACAAATAAATCCTAGAAGGAGCGATATGCTCTCATCTCGTGGGAACCCCGCTCGCAGCCTACATGCCCACATAACATGAAAAGAATGTGAAAATACGTAGATTAGATACCGATGGTCGTTCGCACGTGGTACCCGCGACTATGTATTGTAGACTCCACGAGCGCGCCGTACTAGGTGCGTTCTTATAAAAAAATTAATAGCCCCAAGATGAGTAGGTACCATACATATATTGTGATTGATTTATTAGATTAAAGTGGATATATTATAATTTCAGACAGACCACAATACACGTCCCCCGAACCCGATGTAATTGATAAAAGATTTATTCACTGTTTCTATGGCATTTGACTTTGATAAATTATTCTTTATTCCAAATCAAGACGAATATTCGTGGCTTGTGTAAACATACCAGCTACACACAATATAGGTACCTATTATTCAAATTATCCCGGTCCATTACAGGTGTTAAGATATTGATTTAGACAATCACTTTAAAGGGATAAGGGATGAGAAGATACAGGTGTGGGAATTCAATGTTACGTTTCTCTAGCATAGAAGTTGCAATAAAAAGAACCTCCCTAAGGACTAAACACGAGTAGTTTAGTAGATATTATTTTCTTACATATTTTATGTTGCATTATTATAATGTGTGTTATTACATACAGGAATAAATTGGGTTATTTGGTATATTATAATGGTTGAAATAAGTAGATACTAAATAAGAAAAAAACTGGCACGTGATATATGTGGAAAATATGAATCAGTTGAGATTTTGTAACCTAAGTAAGTACCATTCTACCAGAGAAGCTGGCAAAAAATAAGTGTCAATTCAATTAGAAATACTGTAGGTACCTAATATGTTATACGTATACCTATGAGCTAAGAAATAGAACAAACAAAAGAGTGCGCCATAACGAAATTATCCTTCATAAGATTTTTTTACAGACGAAAGAAATTTTCTTTACATACTTCGGTGGATTATGAAATATTTCCATACAGCTCGATCTATTCGATTCGAAAAAGGTCGAATTGCGCCAAACAAGCGCTAATCACATACAATCGATTGAAGCCATGGAAGGAATGTTGGTAATAATATTGAAGATTTCTTCATTCTCAACGAGCCAACGACTGAATTCATTTTAAAACTTTGACAATCAGACTTACCAGTGTTATTTTTGTCCTAATAGTTCATGATCAATTTATGTATTTTATAGAATACTAGAGGTCCGCCCCAGCTTCGCACGGGTAGATAGATACTTAAAAATAATTTAGTTTTCATACAGATCCCTAACTTTTTCAAAATATTTTATAGCATAATATGTTAATCTGGAATAATTGCCGCGTCACGTCACTTTACCACCCTGATTACTTTGCGCGGTATTTCTACTAAACTTGACATGACTCCCCTCAGTTCCCTCCCCGCTCCTTTACGCACTCTGCATCGGATAAGTTGAGATGATAAGAGACTATGTTTTTTTTCCCAATACTCACATTTTTTAACTCGTGATAACTTTCGAATGGAATGTCCGAATTGAATAATTCAAAAAGTTATACCAACATATTGAAGCAGACTTGAAAATGAACTAATTTATTTTAATAAGGAGTAATACCAAGATACCAATAAAGAGCCTTTTCTAGAGGTGACATTTTATTGTTTTTTTTTTAAATAAAAAACATTTATTGTGGCATAACTATAATAGTTAGACATATGCTGTCGCGATACTTTTTGTAAATAATGATGTCTTCTACAAAATTGTGGTACATTGTTTTATTCTATCTTCATTAGTTTTCACAGCGTTCGCGATAAAAAGAATATTTTAGGTAATTTTTTTACACCTTGGGTTACACTATTGAAGTTTTCGTAGGTTACCCAATTTTTTTTTGAAATTAAATATAGCCTAAGTTCACCGCCGATATTGTAGCTTCCCAAAAGTGAAAAAAAAATTCAAATCGGTTCAGTAGTTTTGGAGCCTATTCGATGCAAACAAACAAACAAACAAACAAACAAACAAAAAATCAAATCTTTCCTCTTTATATATTAGTATAGATATAGATAAATTTATTTGAAAATAATGTTCAAATAAAACAATGTTTAACTTATCCACAAATTTTTATTTTCCCGACTAGTTTCGTAGGTACACGTCCTACATGGTCACGGGAGACTAAGAAACTAATGTGACCCCGTGACCATGTAGGACGTGTACCTACGAAACTAGTCGGGAAAATAAAAATTTGTGGATAAGTTAAACATTGTTTTATTTGAACATTATTTTCAAATATATCCATCAAGAAATGCATGTACACGAGTTGGTTAATTTTATAAATTTATTTTACTTTTATTTTATTTTATTCTAAGCATACTTACAGTCATGTAACATAATATATATTATAAATTTAAAATTTGGTATAACAATTCGACCAATTAGTATGCTAATAATACAATTATGTCATAATATGCTCACGATACATGAAGTAATTAATGAGTTGTGAAACGGCCCTCTACATATAAATATAACTATGATGAATAAATAGCCTTACGATAAATAAAAAGACAATACAAAAGACACCTCGTACTTAGGGTCCTGTAAACTTACATAACAGCAAAACAATAGATTGACGTGAAAAAAAACCGAATGACATAAAAAGGAAGTAGGTCCCACCTGGTGGCAACATTGACATAAATATGAATGAATTTATTAAAGAGGACTCCCGCAGAACATTAATTCAGAAGTATTTATGATAAATGCTATCGTCGGAGTTACCTATAATTGGATGGATGACATCTGTTTGTTTATAATATTTGAACAGTCCCTTCTCCCTTCTAATTGCCTGCAGATTGCTGAGGCACGTTCCTTCCGTCATACGGAACCGCATATATTTTGTGTGAGGAATGAAAACGTTTACAGTTTAATAGTAAGTTTTTATATTCACAATTAAAAAAATAACCGGGTAAAACTTCCATTAAATTAGTGTTAAAACATTGCTATGACAAGAGGCCACTAAATAGTGGAGCTGATGCTCTGTCTATGGACTCACTCCGATGTAATCGATATTCTCTCATTAAACGGGCTATGAGACATAATATTATTACGTAGGTGTAGGTATTTATAATTTGCTGACTGAGTGGAGGGCTTTTGATCCCAAGGAAAGGAAACTTCTGATTCATTGTCAAATACGTATTCCGTTTTAAATTAACCGATCATCCAATTTAGGTAAATTTATGGTTGAAGGTGGAATAAATCATTTGGGTATTTTGTGAATAATTATAAACCAAAAGATGTATAGGTAGTAGGTATATATTATTTTTATGTGATATCGAAAGGCTAATGATTATAATATGACAAGGTAAAGTATGTAACTGCACCCTAAAACAATACAATTTAGGACTTTTTCCAGCCTTTATTTTTATGTTACCTACTTATTATATACCGACCTACCTATATAGGTAGGTTCATTGTACATATACCTATTACATAGGTTCTTCTATATTTTTTTGATAAATATAACTTAGCATCACATTAAATATAATATATGTACAGGGGTATCATATTGCCTCATTGAGTAGACGAGGTCTCGGATAGCCCACACGGCACACGGGTATATTTTTGATAACAATCACGAGACAGAAACAAAGGGACCCAATAATTCATCACACAGAGATAGCACACTGCTTGTGTGGCCTCACCAGTGACATGACATGTGATACTTACTATTAGGAGCCTGAGAATTACTCTGCCTGGTGACCAACACTCATTCATTTACTTTACACCTATAAGACAATTAAGAAGGTACCCTAATGCTTCGATATCCAACTTTCTTACAGAGTGTCGCGGGTTCCTAACCCGACCTTATTCCTCATTTTGGAAGAACTCAAAGAACTACAGCTTGCAGAACACGATGACATTTGTTATAAATTCATCAATGGCCTACTGAAACGAGATACAGTATGCAGAACAGGGGGAGATCGTATGAAACTCCGATATGAAAAATTTATTAAATAATAATAATTATTATTACGACAGTTGAAAGAAAGTATGTATTTAGTGATTAATCTTCATTGATATTATTATCTATGTAGGCATTTTCGTAATAAATCTAAACAGAAGCAATATTTTGGGATGGTGGGCGATTAGGTACCAGTACCTTTCGAAGCAAGATGCTTAAAACAGCGATTTCCTTAATTTATTTCAGTTTAAGTTGGCCACCAAATTAACAGAATTTACCAACTTAAATATAGTCAAACTTATATAGTCTGCTTAAAAGCTATAAAAGACGGTTACAATCTTGTAGTGTTTTAAATTCAAAGTAAACGACTACATATCGATATTATTTTTTTTGTAATTTCCATCACGATAAATATGAAACGTAGACTCTTCCTTGTGTCTACGAGTGGAGTATCTTGAAATAAGTACGGCTGCTATAGTTGGTGCCTGAAAGATTTAAAAGGAGACTGGAAGCTTTGAGACGTGGTCCTATAGAACAGTTTGATAGCGCTAACCTTAATCTTCAGTGTGAAGGTAGGGGGGATAATACATTAGATCCTTCAGCTTGTGCAGCAAGTAAAGGTCGATGGTCGAAGGCAGATATCTTGGATGCGCGTAATGTAAGAGATAGGAACAGAATATAGGAAAGGCGAAGGAGTTATTCTGGGTACTTAGATAAATTAAATACGGTTTCCAATATCTGGTCGCAATCGACTATTCTTTGACTGGCAATCGAGCATCGATCGCGATCGACTTGTCGGCCACGCCTGCTATAGAAGACTTCTAGGTATATAATAGATTTGCAATTATCGACCAATTTGTATCATATCTGGAATCCCAAAGCTGTTTGAGTCGCTGGTTTTGGAACGAGTATCTCCACACTTGAATGGTCTTATCCATGAAAGTCAGCATGGATTTGTGAACGGTAGATCAACACTGACTAACTTAATTCTTTATGGAGACAAAATCTCGGAGGCACTTGCTGGGAGGAAACAGATGGACTCTGTCTATACAGACTTCAGCAAGGCCTTCGACAGAGTTCCTCATTCTCTTCTTCTTCGCAAGCTGGGGAATTTGGGTATTGTTGGTTGCTTGTACAGGTGGTTGGCGGATTACTTGAGTCGTAGAAGATTGGTGGTTCGTTATAATGATGCTGAAGCGGACGGATTCATTGCTACTAGTGGTGTACCTCAGGGAAGCCACTTGGGACCAGTGTTGTTTTCATTGTTCATTAATGATATAGTTGAGTCTTTTGCCGATGTAGATTTTCTGTTATTTGCCGATGATTTGAAGTTGTTCAAAGTGATACATGGTGAGGACGATTGTCAAATCCTTCAGGATAATCTCACGAGTCTCAGCCGTTGGTGTCATGCAAATGGTCTTCCTTTAAATATTGATAAGTGTCAGGTGATAACCTTTCACAGAATAAAGAAACCTACAGTGTTTGATTATAGGGTCGATGATCACTTGTTGGAGCGCGTCAACAGTGTAAGAGATCTCGGCGTGATCTTTGATGAGCGGTTAAGTTTTGTCCAACACATTGATTTCATTACCAATAAGGCACTTCGGATGCTTGGCTTCATGCTGAGGGTTACTGGTGATTTTGAATCACTCGCATCACTGAGATTTTATATGTGTCGTTGGTGAGAAGCCAGGTCGAGTTTAACTCTCCAGTGTGGGCTCCTTATTACGCGGTTCATTCCAACGCTGTAGAAAGAGTGCAACATAAGTTTCTGAGATGTATAAATTTTAAATTGGGAATACCTCTGGTTGACTTAAACTATGAATTTTTGATGTCTTTGCTGGGTCTTCCGAAATTGTCGGATAGAAGAATCATCTCCGATCTCTTATTGTTATACAAAATAGTTAATCACCGCCTTGATTGTTCTGATATGACTTCATTGATACGGTATCATGTCCCAAACAGAAACACTAGACAGGTTAATACTTTTCATTGTGATTTTGTGAATAGAAATTATCTATATAACACATCTATTAGAAGACTTCACAGAGTTGGTAATGAGTATGGTTTCCTGGCTGATATTTTTTGTGTGCCGTTTTGTAAATTTAGGGAAGTAGTCTCTGACCATTTTAAACCAGGTAGATAGATTGAATATTATAAGGGATGATTGCTTTTCAAGTGAATTGTGGCCAGAAAATTTTTAAATTTTTATATTTTTGTTTTGTATTTTATTGTGTCTGACATTTTATTTGAGTTTTAATGTTTCAAATGACTGATTTTAATTTTTATCTTTTATTTCTCTAATTATCGTATTTTAATAAATTTTAATTGATTTTAACTTTTGTCGCAATATATTTTTATTTTAAATTTTTATTGATTATTCATCGCATTGATTTTTGATTGTTTGTTGCATGGACAGTACGTGTATTGTTTAACAGATTGAGTATATAAATATTATTTGTTGAATTATTTTTCACTTAAACATTGTACTCTAAATATCTATAAATTGACTATGTTATTTATTTGTCACATGGACATTGTATTTAATTATATATAAATTGACTATGTTTTGATTTATTGTTTTTCTTTTATTGCTATTATTATTTCAATTGTTTGTCACAATTTGGGTTGAATGTTTTATTTGTGACTCTGCTTATTGCTGTAATTGTTGTGTGTTTTATTGATTTGAAAACTGTATCTATTTTTCTGTATTCTATTGTTGTGAAAAATGTTTTGTTGTTTAAATATTAATGGCGATTTCGCCGTATATGCTTTATAAATAAATAAATATCCTGGAGGGACCACATAAAAAATTACGAGGTTCCAAAAAAAACGCAAGAGGAATGCACTTGCTCAAAACTCTGCCCGAAAGACGGGCAAGATGGATAAGACACGCGACACGAAACGAAGGTCTCCTAAATACCATCAGTGAAGGAATGACTGAGGGGACAAACTCCCGGGGACGACTTGTAATTGCTATGTATTCACGTAATACGAGTTCTTGTCAACAGATTAAAACAACGCAGTTGCACTTTCACGATAAATAAATGAGCTCGAGCGCTTTCAAGAGAATCTTATATTGGGTACAAGCAGAAACCCGCGCGTGCCACTAAAATTGTTTGACATAAACACTAAATAAGATACTTTGTAATATTATTATTACCAAAATAGGACCCCAATCACCAAATTAGGTAGTTTCGTCTGAGGTAACTAATCATATTAAATTATGGTTTATGTATAGATATACATAAAAATAAATAATCCCGATAATCTATATTCTCAAGATTAAAATCTCTTCTGAATACATGTCATTCGAGGAAAAATTGCAGTAGGTACTGTAGTTTAGAAAATAAAGAAACCCTATGAACTTCCGACTACCTATACATACTTACTTAGGATTAGGATCATCAGTATTGTAGGTAAGTATTGCCATAAGTGAGGAAATATAGTACCTGGGTTGCCATATAGTGGCAATGGCGTGAAGAAGGGAAAGATGGAGTGAATCGCATAAAGAAGCAGAACAAACATCAGGTCTAGGAGCCCGGGGCAGGAGTGATCAATCTCGGGAGTCATAATGGCACGCCTCTCCACATAATCACTGTTATTACAGCCCGGTGGTCCTTCAGCCACCTGCGAGCGCCGCACCACCACTCCGCCACAGCTCGGTCTCTGGATCTCGCCGAACGAAATTTACTTCCACAGCTAAAATCATCTGGCTTAAAAAGCACAAACCAAATGACTAAGAGATTGTAAATGAAATGGGAAATGCTGTTGTTATAAAAAGTACTAGGTATGTTATAAAAATACATCTTGCTAAATTAGACATAAAGTTAGAAGTTTTATATACTTAAATAAATTGTGTGAAAAGACGCTTTGTATATAATTTACGATGTTACATACGACAAGCTCTAACGATTATAGTACGAAATTCTAATATTATTAGGAAACATTGTGATGTAAATTATATTGCCACATAAAAACGGGATAAGTTGAGATGTGGCCATAGTGAAGATTTATAGAGTGAGGTTTGAACCACACCTCGATAATAAGTACTGACTGGAATCAATATATTCTCAATTTAATTACACAGTGTCGACGGTCCGATCAGTGCCCCGCACGGAAAACATATATTTATTTAGTGAATACGTGCCAACTACCGAGCCTGCTATTTACTCCAGTAAGGGAAGTGAGTATGGACTTATGTAGGCACAAACTAAATGTAAAAAAAAGCAGGATACGATGAAAGAGGTAGATACCTATATGATCGAGAGTAAAAAAGATATTTTCTTCTCACCAATGGTGCAAAAGCCCATATTTATTTATTTATTTGAAATCTACGCAACCAATGGTTGCTTTTACATACAATTTACAAAACAGAAGAAGAAAAAATACAATAGTTATGCATCACAGTAAAAAAAAAAAATAAGTATCTCTAAGAATTCAATGAGCCAAGCGGTACCTATCCCTTAGCATTTTTTTGAAACCATACAAAGATGCAGAAAATATATCAATTTCGCCAAGATCATTGCCCCCCCTAAGTAACCTTTGCATGGGCGCATTGAAAGAATAGTTTGTGGCACTGTTTGCCAATCTAAAGGTCTGTGTACTTCGCGTGCTCCTGGAAGGGACATGAAGCTCCACCATAGACAACAACCGAGAGGAATCAATCTGGCCACCGATCAATCTATGCAAGAAAGTCATATCCGCTATTGTGCGCCTTTCGGATAGCAGTGTGAGACCATATTCATTGCGAAGATGATCATAGTTAATATCCGCAGCTGGTATACCCAGTTTGAAGTTAATAAACTTCAGGAGTCTATTTTGAACAAATTTTGAATATCAACCCTTATAGCTTCCCGTTATATTCATCTCACCTCCAGCCTGGAGAAACTGCTGTGCACTGGTTGAGGTTTGGCTGAGGTCTTTTAACCGGTCTCCTTTGACCACTCATTATTCTTTTAGGGAAACGTGAATCAGGTATTCGGTGTACGGGTCCATGGTCCATACAAAGTGCATCGTGATTTTCGGGGTCTGTATGGTTTAAATAGTACAGCTCAAAGTACAACAAACTTATTCCAAGGAAAAAATTTTGGCCAAACCAAAGACTGCCGTGTAGATCAAGTTAAATGCGCTTACACCACAGCGGCCGTCGCGCAAGGCACCTTGCTAATGGCGATCGTCTCACGTGCACTTGGTATAAGCCTTCGTGTAATGTGTAAGGCTGATACGAATATAATTACGGTTGAATAAATAACAAACGAAAGCACAATAAATAACATTGCGGGTAAATGATCCCGACTCAACAGGGAACAAATCTCGTAATGTTAGAAATAGGGCGCTGCAGGCGTTAAATTTAGCCACTCGTTGAACTTCTTCATGCACATTCCACAAAAAACCTCGTACTGTAAGAAAAATGGGATTACTTTCGTTGCAATTTCTTCCATCCAACCAATTACAACTTGAAAAAAATACTTGTCTAACAATATAAATTAAGCAAACATATTGCACTTAGTACATTTTCAATTACGTAAGAAGCTGTCGTCTGTAACTCGTTGACGTTTTAAAGCCAACAAAACTTTCTACTTCTGTCATTTTAAAGAATAAAACGTTTCATTATGTCATTGTAACAGCATGACAGGGAGGTCTACTACAGCGATGGGTGACAAAAAAGTTGAAAGAAAACGTATATTAAGTTTTTCTTCGAGAGCAAATGTCTAAAAAACTAGATACAAATTGCGACTGAAAATAATTACATATTATTCCGTTTTCTCTGCCAGGTATAGAGAACTATGCAGCAAATATAATCCTCACTTACTTAATCCACGTTCGCTCCCTAGGTGGAGTATGTGGTCGCCACAAAGCCTTGCCAAGCATCTCTTTCCTGGGCTAGATACAGAATAAATAAAATCCAGCCAGAAGTAAAATAACGAGACAATTCTAGCTTTGGGAATTTTGATTGTATGGAAATTGAACACTAAGACTTGTTCTGTCACTAACTGTAACACTACCTAGTTGGTGGTGAAAATAAAAAAAATTGACGAGACGCTCCAAAAATTTAAAAGGCATTCGTTAAGTAAAGAAAAATAAAGGTAAGAAAGATTACATACCTATATAAAAGTCTTGCATAAAATTCAATTTCCCTGGTAATATTCACTAAGGCCCGCGGCCGACACCCGTCATTATGCTGTCAGCGTATTCTGTTGATAACGGCCAAGCGCCACTTTATGCCAGGGCTTCTAAACCACCGACCTTAATATTAATTATTTTTAAACAAAGAATTTCAAACAATTGCTACATTATAACTATAATAATATTATTTTACAAAATACAGTTCATACCATCAATTTGTATTGCATCGATCAATCCATCAACGTCAGCCGTTTACATGTCAAACGAATGCCTCCTTCCCATAGTATCTCCCTATGCCAACCTTAACAAGAAGGACGTTTTGGCATTCTAAGCCACTCACCATGGAGTATAGCGATCTAATAAAACAGCATGAAATTTTCTCTAAATCGATCTAACATCACTGTGCTGGGCTTTCCAGTACTTTACTTAGCGAACAAGATGTCTCGAAATAGGTTCGCAGTCGGAATTTGGTTTTTTTTTCTCGAAAATTTCTAGCTGTAAATATTTAGCTGAAGTCCTTTCTTAGATTGGACTATAAGAAAATTGGGTTAGATATTATGTTAGTTCCACCGGTTATACTGAAACTAATCTTTAGAAGACTGTATACATAGGTAGGCAAAAGTGAAAATTTCACTATAAAATAGTAACATATTTATCTTTCAAAAAAGAGATAAAATATAAATTCTACCTTTTTACTCCACTTAGGGGAAAAGGAAAGCAACAAGAGCTCTCCACTGCGCTCGATCTCCTTCCTACCTCTTATAATATTATAAAAATAAAAAAAAAATAGTAGAAGCACGGCCCTTGAGTATCACTGCCATAACGTGAACAACTAACAGTCAAGTGTATAATGCATAGTTTGTTGAGTTTAACGGAGGAGGTAGGAAACACATAAAAACGAAAATTGATAAACAAACAACCATTTATCATAACACATAATAATATCAATTTACCCTCGTATTTACGCGCGTTATAACGAGCTCGGGAACGTTGGTGGCTCGCCCTGCCTGGCTTGGCCTCGTCCAGAAACACCTTCCATTTAGTAAGGATGTAGTGGTTCCCTACGGTTGAATAATTATGCTCTTAAAGAATTTCCTCTATTCAATTTTGATGTCGTCGACCGTTTTCTACTGTGGATTCGAATAAATCCTGTTTATGGGACTATGAATAAGTTTTTATTCCAACACAAAAAAGTAACAGACGAGTTTGATTTCGATATTGGATCATGAAGAAATATCGGAGCCCCGTCTTGGTCTCTAAAAGAATTCCCAATTCCCGAAATACTCGGGTGGTAAGGAGGGTCTAATTCAAAATTGTTTCCAAGATAAGCTTAAACTTAGTAGCTTTCACGTTAACATTTACTATAAGTTAGATGATTTTTCTGTCTTTTTACAATCCCTGTCCCATCGTGAGATTCTTACATAAGTTTAAGAACATGGTGACAAAATAGAATTTAAAACTGCGACTGGAAAAAACACTTTCATATTAAAGGGCGCAAATAACAACGTCTGTTGGGAATATTTTCTACCACAGGCTAGCTACGTAAAAAATTAATTTTATAAGATCTTCAGTAAGAAAGTTGAAGTTTATAAGAAGGATGAATTGAATGACATTTCACTTGGTTAGGGGTAGGTACTTTCATAATAAAAATTAAATACAAATCAAGATCAGTCATTTATCATATTTAAACCCTTTCTTTCCTTTTCACTTATAAGTACACATACACAAAAACTTACAATCATTATTGATAATTTTATGTCTCAATATGTTTGTATGGATTTTATTATGCACGAACTTACCTAATTTAGAATGCATAATATGTTTACCGTCCACACTAGCGGATACAAACGTGATAAAATCACCCATCATAACAATGATCATCTCACTGATTTAAGCACAGACATTGCATATCAACCTTACATCTTGCCCCGTGATTGTTGTTCAACATCAGCGTTGATACTTTACACACATTACTTTCCTAATAATATCATGCACAGGAGCGGAGTTGGGGACAATTACATACATAAATCAACAGATTAAGAACATTCTGAGCTTATTCCTAACGATGTAAGGTCTGCCTTAAATGCAAATCACTGGGAAAGAACAAGCAAAAGAGGATTTGCAATGTCTTGCGGTTGAATCACGATGAAAGATCAGATTTTCTGGGCAAATGTGGTTATAATAGCTGAAGACAGGAAAACAGCAAAAAACAGTCCTCCAGAGGTCCCGCAAGGAAGATGAAGGGACAACTGCACATCCGCGTCCAAGAAAAGAACACAAATTAATCGAGCTAATGTCGTTGTTGCTACGGATCGAAGGTCTAACTCTCCCTCCCGAGGCATGAATATTGTGGTACAGTTTACAGTTTATACAAAACTCGAAATTCTCATCGATAAATGCAGAGTAAAACGGAGACAAAGAACGAGAAAAGAGTAGAGTGTTCCATGGAGTTTGTTAAGAATTTGCTAATTAGAAAGGAAATTACATTGGGAAAAGCAAAGTTCAATCAAATGGTACAAAAATTTAGTTCAATTAAACACGACTATGTCGATGTGGACTCGTTATTATCCATATCTTTAAGGGCAATGTCTTTACCTCCTTCCCATTTTTTTTCGATTGAAAATTTACTTAATCAAAACCTATATCTTGTCAAGCTATTTTTGCACAGCGTTACGGTTGGTTCGTATTACACAAGGTGCAGGTACTTCTAAGAACAAGGCGTTTGGGTAGGTACGTATGTAGAATTCAAACACAAAGAACAGAATATCGTCAGACAAGAGAAGAGAAGAAAAGAGAAGGGAAAAAGCGGATCTGTGGAATCGTGAGAGTAATTGAATACGAGAGGAACAAATAGCCCTAGGGACCGGTGGGTCAAGAAGCAATTATTACAACGAATCGCACCAGGGCCGCATCCAACTACATCAATATAAGCCTTCGATGGGACTCGTGGTTTCAGGAGTGATCGCAGGGTGGTTGGCTTTTTCTTTATATCCATTGATTTGACACGGCCCTGCTTCAATCTTCTTCTCTGTCTACTCCATTTGAATCTCTCGTCTCTTGGAGATCTTCCTGATACTGAACTTATCCGTTTTGGCCGTTCTAAGAAGTTATTTCATATTTAGGAAGCAAACTTCAAATTACTATGTAATGTAGAAATTGGCGCACGTCCGGGTGTTAATTGATCATTAATGTGCGATTACAGCAAACGATCATGGAGCAGCATACTTGTTGTTTCCGCGGTCTCCATATCAACGATCAAGATATATACTCCATTTCCAGTTCTGTTCTCTGTTCGTTAGGTGTATACGTATCCTTACATACATTTTTGACAAAAAATATATTTTATTCTGTTCTTTTTTCCCTCGTATATTTATAGGAGCGAGGTTATCATCTTAAATGTTTTCTTTGTTCATTTATGTTATGAAAAAATAAAGTATGTTGACGATATAAGCATCTATTGTACAAAAATTTGCAAAGTTCACTGGTTTATAAGGTGTTACATATTTTATCGTAAATACAGATAAATATTTTTTTTTTTTATTTTTATTTTTATTTTATTATATCAATATAGACCCCGTTTCTAAAGCGAAAAGACGCTTGTGTGAAACGGGGATATAACAATACATTTAGGTACAATGCATTTTAAACATCAAACTTATATCTAGTTACATTTAAAGATTTATTTCTCGAAACAATGCATCAACCAACGCCAAGACGCGGGGAGAAAAATCGTTTTATTTTATTCCTCAACAGGGTCCCACTCGTGATTTTCCTAATATTAATTGGCAGCTTATTGTATTCTTTTATACCAATATACTGGAAGTGGTGCTGAGCCGCAGCGGAGTTGCACCTCGGAATTCGGAGTGTTTCCATATGTCTAGAGCCGGTTAAATTTTGTGTCTTGTAGTTTTTTATAACTTTCAAAATGGCAGTTTTTTTATAAATTATATCTAGGCTACAAATTTTAAGTTCCCGAAACAATCTTTCCGATGGATAGTCTCTTGGTTTTTTATACATAATTTTTAAAAGAAGCTTCTGCGCCACAACAATAGGCCGCAGAGTGGACGGATATATTCCCCCCCATCCCACGATACCATACTGTAGAACAGACTGAACCAAAGCAAAATATATGTTACGAATTTCATTTAATGTTAGTATATCTCTTAAGTGCAAAAACAAGTATATCATTTTTCGCAATCGCGAAACGATATTCTCTATTAAATGTTTATATTTCATATTAAAATCCATCACGATACCCAAATATTTGACACTTTCAACTTGTTTTAACTCTCTACAAACTAGCTGACAGCTATGCGTCGTGCACATTCGATCGTGTATTATTAGTTTGTCTAGTTGAGGGCCCGGTTTACTAAGAGAAAAAGTCACGTAAACGGTTTTTTCCGCATTTAAACTCAAAAGACTTCCATCTAAATAATTCTTAATTATATTCATGTCAGTATTGGCGTTCGAAAACGCCTCTTTCCATGTTGTACCCTTTGCCACTACAACAGTATCATCGGCATATGCGACTATGTCACACTTTAATGGAAGATTGAACATACTGTTGACATACATAATAAATAAAAGTGGGCCAATTACGGTGCCTTGTGGTATTCCGTAACAGCTTGTAAGAGCTTCACTTGTTGCGTTATTTAATTTAACTCTTTGTTCTCTATTGTCAATAAAACTTCCAAACCATGACAAAACTCTTCCCCCGACTCCTAATTTCAGAATTTCTCTCAATAGTTTCTGATGTGATATACTGTCAAATGCTTTACGCAAATCAATAAAAACTCCTAGACATTTGTCTTTCCTATCTAATTCGTTGATTATTATAGAAGTCAACTTAGCAATAGCGTCATCCGTTCCCATTTTATTTCTAAAACCAAACTGATTTGAGTTGAGTAAGTTATAATTTTCTAAATAATTTAATGTTTGCTTTTTAACAACCTTTTCAATAATTTTTGATATATTTGAAACAAGAGAGATTGGTCGATAATTTGTAACTAATTCGGGGTCATTATTTTTGTATATTGGAACAATAATCGTTTTCTTATAAATCCGAGGGAACAATCCGGTCACCAAGCTCCTCGATACTATGTGCATCAAAGGTTTAATCAAAAATTTTGAATATTGCTTCAGAAACTCCGCACTTATACCGTCATATCCAGGTGATGAACCTGATTTCAGTGTTTTTATAATTTCGGACACATCTTGTTCTGTTGGTAGAATAAAATCGCAAAATTTTTCGCAAGTATCGTTATTAGAATCAATTAAATCTATATTGGAATTTCGTATACTACTAGCTAAATTCTCCCCCACTGTAGCAAAAAATTTATTAAATACATCAGCACATCTCTTTGCTTCAAAACCCGCTTCAATCCGTGTCTCCCCATCCCTTACAAACTGCATACTAGACTTTTTATTTTGCTTACCCATGATTTCTTTTACCACAGACCACAATCTTTTTTTATTGTTTCCCATTTGAGCTAGCCTGCTTTTATAATAGTTTGTTTTTGACATTTGTAAAGTTTTTTGCAAAATGTTTTTATATTTTACGAAATTTGATTTTAGACCAAAATCGTGTGGATATTTTTTGTGAAGACGATAAATTCTTTGCTTTTTTCTGATACATTTTATGAGATTAGGTGTAATCCATGGTTTAATCACCCTGTGGTTAGATTTTAATACAGTTGTTTCAATTCTCGTGCATTCGGCCAGATGAAAATTTAATATTTCTTCAAAGTTCTTTGCACATTCATCAACAGAAATTGACGTTAAAACCATCGACCAGTTTTCATTTTTTAATTTAATTTTAAGTTGTTCGTTATTGACAATTTTTTTGACTAGTTTGCCCGTTTTACTGTAAGACGTTTTACCCCTCACAACCCCAGTGTATACCAAGATACACATATTGTGATCTGTTATTTTGCATTCATAATTTACAGTTTTTACATTATGAACGTCATCAAAATTTACCCAAATATGATCTATGCAAGTTGGATTTTGTCCCCCCACAATCCTAGTATGCCGGTTGATGCACGATTTGAAATTCAGTTCAATTAACATGTTTATATATTCATCTTTTATTTGTGACTGAGTGTCACTTGCTATGTTTATATTAATGTCTCCTACAATTATGGTTGGTCTGCCCACAGAGAATTGAAGTGCTCCCCGGATAGAATCAACAAACTCAAGAGCACAAGACTCATGAGTTCTATAAACAGCTACAATTGTATATTTCTTTGAATTCATAAGCAAATCGACTCTAATGCAGTTAACCAAATTAATCATAATTTCCTGAGTAAATTCTACTAAAATATCTTCTTTAACAAAAATCAATATGCCGGAGCATCTGTTTATAAAGTTTTCAGTTGATATACAGTTATATGAAGGAATACTAAAACTACAGTTATTACTATTGGAGTGAGTCTCTGTAAGAACTATGACCGTTGGTTTGACTTGCAATTCATTAATATGCAACAAAAATTCGTCAAAATTCTTGTTAGCACTTCTAATATTCATTTGTAATACACTTAAAAACTGTTCACTGTAACATAAATACTCATTACATACATCTATTTGGTTACAAGAATACTCTGTAATATCATTAAATTGATCGATTTCGCTCAAAACAAAATCATCCAACATTTGGAATTATAAATCGCTTAAAATATTCTACTTATCTATCTATCTAAACCAGGGTAACATTTTCTCTTAATGAGACTTCACTCTTCAGCAATTCGATGTCCCGCAGAGTCTGAATTTTATAGACTCTTGAACCTGGACCCTCCCTCGCAAAGATGTTACCATTTTTAACCCACACGAAACGAAATTTTAGTTCTCTGGCCTTTGTCCTAGCCTCTCGGTATATGAATTTGTTTTTCCTTGTTAAATGTTCGTTAAAAAATATCTTTGTTTCATTTTCTCCCACATTCTTCCTCGTTTTTAGCAAAGACAAAAACCTTTCCCTATGAGATGCTGATATCATGCGAACAATAATGCTCCCAGGTTTATCATCCCGACGCTGCAGGCGGTAGACGTCTAGAAAATCCCCCTCCTTAAAATCAAATTGCACCTCATCCGCCATCTTTTTTACGAAAAGCCGCAGATCCTCTTCTTTTTGTTTAGGCAGCCCAAAAACTTCAATATCTGCCTTCAGTGCTGCCTGTTTGCTGACTTCCTCCCTCCGTTCGAGCTCCTCAACCCTCCTGCTCATTGATGTTATCTCTGCCTCAAGTATGCTTTGGTTCTTCACAGCCGCTGTCAAAGCCGAGACCTTCTTATTTAAATCGTCATATTCTTCGGAAAGGAAGCTGATTGTGGCCTTTATATCTTCTAAGGCTGCGTTCATTTCTCGTTTGACAGCACTCAGCTCCTTCGCCATGAAGGCCTTAAGTCGCTTTGTTACACCCTCCACAATCCTTTCTTGTAGATCCTCGTTGTCCTGGAGGCAGCTTCCACCTTGAAAAGATCCATCGTCTCCCAGAGCCTCCTCTGATTCCCCGCTTGAAGTCTTTGACCGCGTCGTCATAGATCTGGGGTCCTCTTTCACGCATACATTGCACTTCCAGTTAGCTCGTTTCATGTCTGTCATCTTTTTAAACATTTCAATCGAAGTTCCAACACAAGCATGATGAAAATTCCCGCGACAGCGAGAGCATTTGGCTGCCTTGGATGGGCTAAGTGCTCCTTTGCACTGGCTGCAGTTCATAATGATCTTAATTTGTTTTTATACTAGCAAATAGGGTTAGGAGTTTACACAGTGAATTAGTCAAAATAAGATTACTCCTGGAGTTATGCAATCCGTTTACCAGTCGGTAAAATCACTTTCCAAGTTAAACATATACACTGCGCATGTCATCAAAGTACAGCCTGTTGACAGCTTCTTATTGGTGGATCGGAGCTGTCAGTTGTAACAAAATGTTTTCTTGATAAAACAGAGCAAAAATCAAAACAGAAATAAAGTACCGTAATAAATGTCCCTGTCACTGATTTCACCTTCACGCACAAAGTCTTGCTTCAGGAACAGGTTTTCACAATTTGACAACAAACAGATTACTTTTTATATCATTTACAAAAACTTTTTACTATGAGTAGATTACACACGTCTTTGATAAATCTTCTCCCCTCCACATGAGTAGGTATACATCTATGTTTGTTAAAATAAAATAAAACCAATATCCCATTGAATACGAAGAGTTGCATGATTCGATTGTGAGCATAAGTTCACAATAGAATCATGGGGTATTGTGTACAATCAGATTACGGTGTATTATGACGCGAAAAATTTGTCAAAGATTTTTGCAAATTTTGAGGAACGGAAGCTAGAGTTGTTACAAAGATGAAAATTAACAAGTTGAGAAGGCTTGGACATTTTGAAATAATGGATGCCAAAAGAATTAATAATGCAAAAAGAAAAGATGTAGGTAATAAGAATGTGCATGTGGTTGAGAGAGAATAACGTGGATCGAACACATCGATTCTGTCCACAAGGAAGGCCAGGTCAGAAGCTAAAGGAATAAGAGAGGTTGTATGATAATGAAATGTCGGTGAAAGAAGGAACAGAAATGTGCTTGAATAGTACTGAGTGGAGGTCCGTTCTCCCTGCCTACCACTTAAGAGACACAGCATGATAGTAAAAAGAAACGTTTTGGAGAGGAAGAAATGTTTGTGATGAATACCTATGTAAGTAGGAGATGTGGACGTGTTAGCTGGTGGTGAGTGCGCCCGGCCCCGGAGGCACAGCATAGTTGGGAATTAATTGCCGGTTATCCTACATGTTTACATAAACCATCACTATTACCCACGTCGGCCGTCCGCAGCGCCAGTGCTCGGTGCCCACATCTCACGGTCCACTCCGCATGTTCCTTGGATCCTTCGCCACGTTAAATGACCGTTTGATTGGTTTGATTTGTTGCCGAGCGGGGTCCATTAAACGTACCATCAGGATATTCCAAACACCATACACACCACGTTTCATAGGTATGGCGCTCGATGCCGTTGTGCACATCGAGTGCCGGGTAGTGGCCGTCCAATAGTGCCAAAATAATATATCAAGCTTATGTACATAAGCAAATTACGTCCCCTTAAGTGGACGGACTCAAAAATGCAGTTACAATGGAAACGAAAACGCACAGTCGACCGATGTTTTTAAGCGGAAGAGTCGATTTCTTGAATTATTGACTTCCAGCTTTCTCTTTGGCGATTTCGCAATTGCCTATGATATAGAATGATTGCTATACAAAAATAAGATCCCTTTATGCGATAAAAGAAGCCACCCGCCTTAGAGCAAAGAGAAAGTGAAAAACTAGTCGATTATCATCAAGTGGTTGGTAGACTAGCGGTTACGACGCCGGCTTTCGCACTGTTTCGTGTGGAGGGCGTGGATTCGATCCCAGGTGCCGACCATCTTCCTCTTTCACGACACAGGCTTTAAGCTTACTGTGAAAGAGTCAATTAGTGTATTTGTGTTCACTTTGAGTGAGCACAGATTCATTAAAAAAATCATTAAATTACTGAATGAGATGAATGCATGCGCTCTGTAGATCTGAATGGAATGAATGTATGCGCTCTGATGTATGCAGACGACCTAGTATTGATGGCTGAAAGCGAACGTGATTTGCAAGAATTTGTGACGCGTGTTTATCAAAATTGTGAAATGAGTGGTCTTAAGATGAATATCAATAAGACAAAGGTGCTTGTTTTTGAAAGAGAAGATTATTTAAGAACGCAATGTTGTGTGAAAGTGAATGATGAGAACTTGGAACAAGTGGATGAGTATGTTTATTTAGGTAGTCTATTTAGCAGAGATGGAAGTTGTGAAAAGGAGATTGAAAGAAGGAAACTGGCTGGTAGAAGGGTGATGCACTAAGTCCTCTAATGAGAAATAAGAACGTATCTCTTAAATCCAAACAGTTGATGCACAATGCAATCCTGATGATGATATAATCCATATATATGATAAAAATCTGGAAGTTGGAATTAATGCTGTGGAAATGAGATCACTGTGTAGGATATGCGGAAAGAGACTGATTGTAGGTGCGGAATGATAATATTAGAAAGGAATGTGGAGTGGATGTTAGCGTAGTGACTACAATGAATGTGAATAAATTAAGGTGGTTTGAGCATGTAGAGAGAATAAACGAGCAGAGAATAACTAAAACGATATATAAATCTGAAAGAATGGGTGCACAGACGAGGCCGACCTCGAATGACATGATCCGACCATATCGGTGCCGTCTTAGAGGAGGGCCAAGTCAGGAGCAAAAGGAATAGAAGATCATGTATTAGGATATTATGATAAAAAATTATGCGTATAAAAAGTTATGCGTTTGGAAGAAGCGAAAGAGGTTTGTTTGGTTAGGCAAGAATGGAGGTCCGTACTCTCTGCCTACCCCCATCGGGAAACGGCGTGATGGGTAAAAAAAATGACTGAAGCTAATTGTTAGGGTTAAGCGGATAATTGTTTAAATTGACAAAATATGTAGCATGTTTTGTATGTGTAATTTTTACATAGGTACCTAACCTAAACGCTCTTTCTGAAAGCAAGGTATACCTAATCATGTTGTAACCCTTTCGAAGAGCAACAAAAACAAATAATCGTCAAGTAAAGAGCACGCAATGATATCAGATCAAGGACATAGGATGGATACAGGATCACAATCTAGCCCACCGTCACTGAGAGAAATAAAGGTTAGACGGGATGTAAATGGATATTTGTTGTTTACGTCATTATTGGCAACCGAGACAGCGCCGTATCTTAATGAATATCAAGTATTGAACGATTTAAAAAATCATAAACAATAATCAGACGAGGATACGACAACCCTCGGGCGCCGCCACAGACGAGCACTGGGTAGGTACTTACTTCTCCTCCTCGTGGCCTCATATCGTTCTGATTACCTTCAACAATCTTACCCAAGGGACTTGAACAAGACAAAGGAAGATAACACTTTTTAAAATATCACAGGTTCACAAACACCATGTCACGAAAGCTAAAGATCAGCTTAGACATAACTTGAAATTTGAATAGATTTTCCTATTCAAAACTAAACCACAGCACTATCTACAAGTTTATTATTTGAAAAATCAGCTCCTCAAGGGGACATGGTAAATTAGTAACTAATATTGAGCAATCACAGGTTCTAGTATTTAATTTGAGTGCATTATAATATAAAATATATCTACCTTAAAAGGGAAATAAATAATTATTAATAAGTATAGTATTTCAAAACAAATTTGACTAACAATAATGAGTCTTTTAATTCTCTTTATCACTTTTGATGGGTACTTGACTTGAAGGAAGCTTACAGAAATAACGTCAGGCTTTGAAGTAAATGTATGAAATTAGTCAAGTTGGTACTTAAACATAGATCTCCATGCATTTTGAAATTGCTGTTATTTTTGATAAGATTTGTTAGCAAAGAGTATAAGCAGTAATAATATCACAAGGTGAAATAATAAATGTCCGTTTAACTACTTATGTTCCAAACCAAACTAGAACATCTTCTTAGCGTACAGAGGTTCGTAATTATGTTGACTCGATACAACCGTGCATGAGAGGGGTCAGCTCACTTTATCACATCACATATTAAGAAACATTCCAAGCATTGTTTACACAAGAGAAACAAAACACACATGATGGTTTTTATTGAATATTGAATCGAAGAATGATATGTAGAGAATTAGATGTAGATGTAGGCATGATTATGCAGGCCAGGCCAGGCATGTTTATAGGAGAGATTTGTGTAATGATAAATGTACGGCATCACCCCAGGAGCGATGGGCGCGCCGCGCGGCGTGGGGCCCCACCATCATCCTGTCTGCAGAATATTTGATTCGACTTGTCTTTCTGTTAACACACCTGGACCTGGACTGTACTGCCTATCTCCATACATCTACGTACATCCGTATCGTATTTCGTATTAACTCCCAGCTTCTTCCAATACTAACTACTCTCAACAACAAACCTCCACTTATCACCCATTCAGCGCTTTTTGTCCAAAAACATGGATCAAGCTTTGAAAATTTACAGATCGTTATTAACCTGCATATTTCCAAAATACCGTTTTCATAAGTGAAGGGAGTCACCAGATTCGTGATCTCAACTATATGCCCCTGAGAATAGGTCACACCTATTTGAATTCTCATTTACACCGGATTGGAGTGTTGGATTCTCCGTTGAGCTCATGCGCAATGGAGGAGGAAACACTTTATCATGTTCTGTTTAATTGTCCTCTCTTTGATAACACATTTTTAATAAATGGTCTCCCTAGTTTGAAATTTTTATTTCCGGTGGATACAAAGTTCTTATTGGCCCAACAATCTTTCAAAATTAATATACCTCCTTACCGCAAAAACTCTCCAATTGAAAAATAAAAAAAAAATGATTACCTCAACGCTTCTTAAAATTTACACATGAACTCGATATTCTTAATATACACGGTGTTAAGTTGGTAGTGGATAATCCGAAGCAGGGAGGTAGAAGACCTCAATACCTATCGATTTGACCCCATGTATGTTCAGCGATATTGGGTGGTTCAAAAGTTATTAACGTTTTTGTGAAATTTGAATAAAAACCGGATTTCTGACTAAACTACGTAACTGTGGCTAAACTATTTAGATTACGATCATGATTTTTTTTCTGGAAATAGTCCGATAGTGACCCTTACGCAAGGTATTATTGCTATGAGTCAGCACCCGATAGCTTTTGTTCAAAAAATTTTTTTTCAAGAATTTTATTTCAAGCATAAATTTTATAAAATCTTTCAAAGGCTCTAGACAAAAAAAATCACGTAACATTTTTTTTTAGAAACTATCTTAAAAACTTCTACTATTCATGGAGAATTATTCCTGCAAATTTCATTTGGATGGTATAATGGGATCATGCTAAAACGCTCTCATAACTTGTGCAAGTATCAATATTCAACATTTTTTCATTAACACACAGCTTTGTTATATGGGTGGTAAAAGCCAGTTTGAAAATTATTTGAGGTACCTAAATGCATAATTTGATGTGATATTTAAATAAAATAAATTATTTATTGAAACAAAGATAAAAAATATTGTTATACACTCTTAAACCTATAATTAAAATTGTAGTACTTTAGAATAAACTGATGGTTCCTTTGTTTAGCCTGAAACCAATATTTCCCGTTATTGTTCAATAATATAAGGTATTTATTTTAATAAAATAGCTCTTAATAAGAACTTCCAAAGACGAAAGTCCATCGGATTTAAGCTGGGGACCTTAGGGGCTAGCTTTTGGACCCCCATGGCCGCTCCTTCGGCATGGATAAATTATGTCAAAAAATGTTCTCACTTAGTGGTTCTCAATGTGGTCCCTTTGAATCATTAGGGGACTCTAAAATCATTCAAGGGGTCCATATAAAATGAAATCCATTTTAGGGTCCCTGAAAAACATTAGAGGGTCCAAACAGAGGGCAAACAAATTATCATGCGCATGATTATTCTACCACTAGGAATGAACCTCTGCTTGGACCCCTGACGTTTTTCAGGAACCCTAAAATGGATTTTCATTTTATATGGACCCCTTGAATGATTTTAGAGTCCCCTAATGATTCAAAGGGACCACATTGAGAACAATAAAGTGAGAACATTTTTCGACATAATTTACCCATGCCGATGGAGCGGCCATGGGGGTCCAAAAACTAGCCCCTAAGGTCCCCAGCTTAAATCCGATGGACGTTCGTCTTTGGAAGTTCTTATTAAGAGCTATTTTATTAAAATAAATACCTTATATTATTGAACAATAACGGGAAATATTGGTTTCAGGCTAAACAAAGGAACCATCAGTTTATTCTAAAGTACTACAATTTTAATTATAGGTTTAAGAGTGTATAACAATATTTTTTATCTTTGTTTCAATAAATAATTTATTTTATTTAAATATCACATCAAATTATGCATTTAGGTACCTCAAATAATTTTCAAACTGGCTTTTACCACCCATATAACAAAGCTGTGTGTTAATGAAAAAATGTTGAATATTGATACTTGCACAAGTTATGAGAGCGTTTTAGCATGATCCCATTATACCATCCAAATGAAATTTGCAGGAATAATTCTCCATGAATAGTAGAAGTTTTTAAGATAGTTTCTAAAAAAAAATGTTCCGTGATTTTTTTTGTCTAGAGCCTTTGAAAGATTTTATAAAATTTATGCTTGAAAAAAAATTTTTGAACAAAAGCTATCGGGTGCTGACTCATAGCAATAATACCTTGCGTAAGGGTCACTATCGGACTATTTCCAGAAAAAAAAATCATGATCGTAATCTAAATAGTTTAGCCACAGTTACGTAGTTTAGTCAGAAATCCGGTTTTTATTCAAATTTCACAAAAACGTTAATAACTTTTGAACCACCCAATATCGCTGAACATATATGCGGGTCAAATCGATAGGTTTTGAGGTCTTCTACCTCCCTGCTTCGGATTATCCACTACCAACTTAACACCGTGTATAGCTGAATCACTCGAAAACGAGTGCAGAGCTAGAAGAAAAATAGCGAAGTCGTAGTTAGCATTACAACGTATACCTAATTTGGAAAATCCTTATTCTCTTTTAGAAGTAAGACATCTGGTGGAAAATGTTACAGCTCTTTCGAGAGAAGTGAGTGTTGTAGTGTAGGCGGATGCGACAAGATTCATTTAATTAAATTTGAGAATCTAGGTACCTACCTTTCAAAGGACAAAACACAACACGTTCTTAAGCACTATGCTCTAACAAGCAGGGTTGCCAGGCGTTCGGTATGACAAAAATACCGAACTATAGGCGGTTCTATATTTTTTCCGATTAATTTTTCTCTCTAACAATATACCTGTCCTTTCCGGATAGGTACCAAATTTTCGGAATGACTTTTTTTAGTGAACACTTTTACACTTTCCGGATACCAAATTTTGAGAATGACCTTTTTTGGCGAACTTTTATCTTTCCGGATACCAAGTGGCAACACTGGTTCGGTTTTTTTTTTTTTGAAAAGACCTGGCAACCTTGCTAACAAGGCGTCCCTCTATTCACTGAGCTCGCTAACGGAACTATACAAATGTTAACCATCCACGCCATTCAATTTCAGCATACAAAAAGTATCGAAACATCGTGTAAAACCCCCAGGTATTTAACAAAAATATAAAGTAATTAAACATTTTCTATCTTGGGCACTAATAGTGCATGCACAAATATGAGCAGCGTGTCTCAAGGGCTGCACCCTCGTTAGTGCATGTTTGGCAGTTGGTAGACACTGTCACTGTCAACAGTCAACACATATTGGACGCCACCTGCCCACTACGCACAAATCATTTATTGGTCCGTTCTTTATTTTGATACAATATCACTAAATCCTGTCGACAGGGAAATTTAGGCAAGTGCTTCATCGGATATTTATATCTAAGAATTTGACAAATTACAATCAATAGACTCCGGTTTCGGAATAATACTCAAGCTGAAGCTCATTCATTGTTTATATTCTGGCACACGAGAGACTAGATTTTATCCAATCACTCAGGTAAGCAATTGAAACACTACAAGCTTTACTTCTTCTTCTCTGGTTTCAATCCTAAGATTGGTTTGCAGCAATTCCCTCAATTCTTCTCTGTCTTGTGCGGCTCTTTTAAGATCTACATATGACTGGCATCGCACATCCACCAACAGGTCCTCCAGGTACTCTTGGCGTGGGCGTCCCCTGGAGTTTGTCCCCTCGGTCATACCCTCCATTATGGCATGCAAGATGCCTTCTTGTCTTATTATATGGCCGATCCATCTTGCACGCCTTTCGGACAAGGTCCTGAGAAGGTGCCTTCCTCCTACGATTCTTTGGAGAACCTCCTCGTTTGTAATGCGGTCTCTCCAGGATATTGCCAATAGTCTTTCTTTACTAACATTACAATAATTAAGATCGATTCGATTATTAGTGGTTAATTCGAACCATGCACTATGTATGGACTAACGAGCGTCTTCTACTGTCGTTTCGAACGCAGGCTTATGCTATGCTTACCTACAAAATAAAATTAGGTACTAACGCCGTAAGTTTATATCTTTCACTACCGACAGTAAAATAACGAAAGCAGGAAAGAGACAGTGTAAGACTGTAAGCCGTATCTGCAGGGTTATTCATGAAAAAAAAAAATTTAGAACAAGTCCTAAAATTTGATTAAAAAGAAGAGTTTGCACGAGAACACCCGTTTATGCCACTTGTACTAAATTCATTTTACTTTATTATTCCACTAATATACGAGACTGAAATTTACATGTTATTGTAGAATGAACTTTAATTAAATAGTTTAGCATGCTTTTTGAGTAATTTTCTTTTTTCTGGAACGTCTCTCACATTTTTCTCGATCCAAACACACAAAAAAAACAATACTGTGTGTGTGTACAGATACGTAATATGTGATTGAGCATAGCTTGGGAGCCACAGTAAACAACGAAACCCGCTGAAATGAAATGAGATTTTTCTATGTACCTATTACGCCCGTTCAATTGTGGGTCCGCTTTTCTAGACGACCATTACATCAGTGTGAACACTTCAAAGTTTGCAGAGTTCGTCATTAGGCGGTCAAATTTCATACTCACCAAATCAGCTCGATATACAGGCACCAACCAAGACATGCCGAGAATCGACCAAATTAAGATGAAAAGTTTGTTGATATTCAATTAAAGCAATGTAAACACTCGCTAATTTAATATCAGGCAATTATGTGTTTATTGGAGTCGATAAAACTGGTTTTTTCACGTCAAACAACATGTCAAGTATAATTGATTCAGGCAGCCGGAATCCTACACTATTCCAGATGATCGTATCGTAGCCTCGTTTATTATCTGCACCCACATCCACATAGCTACATAGCTACGTAAATATCTACATTAGGGTGGAGCATCGGCTTATGGATAAAATATTTTATACACTTTAAATTGTGCGATATTCTAAAGGTGAGTCATTCTAGAGTAATTTTGATAATTTTAGCTAAACTATCTGTTTTTAGGCACTTTTTCGTATTAACCCTTTAGAAGATTCTAAGCTTTAACGTAACTGTTACAGAAGCGTCCACTAACTGCTAAATCGCAGGGCTGTTAAGTTCTAAAATTTAGTTCCAGCCTTCAGTTATTCCAAAATCAATAAATGCTCATAATAATTATCTAGATAGGATCTTTTAATAGGTACACGCAGGCCATCATCATCAAGATGTCTTCTTTGCATATTTTATTTTTTAATTTATTATGGAAGCCAGAATTTGCTAGTTTCCTAAAAATAGCAAAGTTTGATCAATTTAAAATCGCTCCACCCTAATGTAGATATCCAGGTATACGTAGCTATTGTTTATTCCTTTCGTGATTATGGCAGGACATAATATTGTTGTAAGGCTGCCAAATGTTACCTCGTAAGTCAAAATGTTCATTGAGGCTTCAAGAGCTGAAAACTATATTTCAGCCAAAGTATTGGAAACAATCTCGAAAGAATCTGTCAATCTCAGACACTATAGGGTTGACAACCTCAAATAGCTCGGGTTAAAGGATGCCTTTTCATTGCAATATTATTCTCCGTTCTTCTGTCGATTTTTTTCCTTAGATTAGAAGTTGTAGTATATAAGATGGAGTTAAATACCAAAGTCCCTTCTATAAATCTAGATCAAATACAGAAACATAAGATTTGTAATTTAAAATTGATTAATAATGAATAAATAAAGCTTTATTGAAAAGTTCGCGGTGGAGCTGCCGGCTAAGAATAGCACATCTGCTCTTTTTGATGGTTTTTCGACCATCCTGTAAGAGGCAGGAAATCTAAAAATCATCTCAGGACCGTGAGGTTGACCACCTCACGTCCTTAAACCTCGACCGGTCAGAAAAAGGCACAATGAGCCTCGGACGCCTTCGAGCGCAATGGAGAGTTCTTGATGCCTCCCTATGCTCCTGAGTGGGGTTTACGCCTCCCGCATTGTTGGTTTGGGGGGGATCCGCGACGGGCTTGATTTGTGTGGGGTCGGCTTTTCGGTTTGATTGTTTTGATAGAGCTATAGGTGGTCGGTTTCATACGGGTCGGGTTTGCTGCGGAATGGTCTCCTCCGGGCTGGCTTGCGTTTTGCGGGGGGGGTCATAAAGGGAGTATATATGTGTGTATGTTATTGAAAAGTAAAATTACAATTTTGAAATAAACATATAAAGAGTCAAAAGCGGACTCATCGGGAAGGATATCTTCCAGCCAAACCATACGTAATATTAATAAGTAACTATTAATTGAACTATGGTTTATGAAACGGTCCAAATACTGCCTAGTTGCGATCTAATTCAAATCTAACTTATTCCCGTGACCATTGAATTTTGACAAAATATTTTTTTGTGAATCACATTCTGGCTTAACACTAAACCAGGCATAAAATTAAAATGGTTAAACATTGGATGATTTTTTTTTAATTTTTGGCTAAATGCTTATTTAAGTGTAGTGTTGTCCAAATACCTTTTTTTTTAATATGTGATACTTTTCAAAGGACTCTGGCGTGTGCAGCAACCGATATAGATTTAGTGATTCTCTAAATACTCCAACCTTCGGGCCTCTTAAGAGTTATATTAAAAATCATTATTCAGAGAAAATTAAGTATGTTACAAAGTTAATACTAAAAGCCTTCGTAAGATTGCAAAATTAAAATTAACGAATCGAACGTATGTACATTCTTGATGGATTTATTTAATTTAAATAAAACAATCAAGTAAATTGATTTGTTAAAACACCCTAACTAATTTCGCAGGCAAATATCTAGGTATTATTGTAGATTAACGTAGCAATTGTTTTATTTAATTTTATTGCTTTGGAGATAATAAGGCCAACTATTTGCATGTATACACCACAACCAAAGTCAATATTATTATTACCTACCACAATGCAAAAAATATCTAGTTTTTTTTGGATGATCGAAATCGCATTAAACCGTTAGTTACCTAAATCAATGAAGACCCCTGGTGGAAATAAACAAAAAATATACCACGGAACACCCCGTGTAGACATTCTTCTTCGAAATACGTACATTAATTTTAATTAAATACAGGTTTAATAATATTATAATGTGTGTGTTGGGACAAAAACATTTAAGGACAGTATCAGTGACGTTATTACTCATAAATCTGCTATCTGGATAAAAATATCGATATGTCCCATCTGGGATATGAACCTAAAACCATTTAACGACATAACCCGCTGTTAAATATGTTCTCGTATAAAAACCAATACAAACTTTAAAAAAGTAGATATCGATTACGTCGACAGATTGAGCAAACAAAGAATACTAAATTTACTAACAATTACATAAACCTAGGCATATAAGAGGATTTGTTCTACTTCTACACTTAAAGTCCCAAATTCACTTGATCGTGTTGAGAACAACGGATAATTTGACATTTCTTCCCGTGGCAACAGTTATATTCCAATTTACTCATGGACTTACCGAAGAAAATTACAAGTACCTATGTAAAATATTTCCCATAGTCGGAATATTTCTGATCGTTTAATAAGGTTTATTTTCTAAGCCTGTATGAAAATGGACAACATTTTTACCTTTCGGAAAGCTTATTAATTGAGGAAGATTTCTACGTGGTTTTTACGATTTACAAATGTAGGTATTATAATTTTTTTGAATAATTCTTTTCGAAAAATCGAAAATAAAATGAATAAAACTGACTTGTGTTTTAAGACCATTTTATTTCTGAGGTTTTCCAAATTTTCTTTATGATTTTTTATTTAAAATTACTTCATTCATAATGTACTAGAAAAATGTATTTTTAATTCCCAAAGTGGAGCGCTTTTTCACAATTTTCAACTCTAAAAATTTTAATAACTCGAAACCCTCGGTTAATGGGAACAAAATTGTTGCAAATTTGCTCTAGTATAACCCCTTTCAAGGAACGTATCGAATTACCTGTCACGTGCATAATATGGATGAGAGCTACAAGGATATAGGGATGTATCATTCATTTACATAATATTGGGCAAGTTTAAAGCGTTAGTAAATTTAACTATTACAGTATTTACGAGTTAAAGGATGAAAGGCTCAACAGTTGGAAAATATGAGCATCCATAACGTAAAAACAAAAGTAGGCAGGTCTTAGACATTTTTGAACTATGTAATTAATTTGTTTAGGGCAACAATAAGAAGAGGCGGCAGATCTGACAGGGCATCAGTAGCACAGGGCGGATGTGTGCAGTGTGGTGTATCACGACATTATCACATGTCTGTTGGCATGACGGATGGGCCAGGACAGGTTGGCCAACACTAGGTATAACATGTGGGCTAAGGGAGCACTGTCATTCATGCTATTCGCGATAACATCTTCCTGGGTTACCTCTCCGCTCCGTGCCGTAGGACAGTGACATGAATATTAGGACCTGCCTTGGTCTACCGCTACCCCATGGGGAGGTGGCGCCACTACTCGCGCGAGTTGTTGCGTGGGAAATTTAATTCACATTTTATAGCGAGCCATCTCGTGGTGATAATATAACCCGGAGAATCCTTTCGATTGGTACGAATTTCGGAGGAAAATGTGGTAACGGAATGTGCGTGCGTACATAATGAGGAGGTAATTGTTATCAATACACAAGATTAAGCGAAATTGATTTGTCTGACTGGAATTGGTGTTGCAAAACAGACAGAGCTATAAGTCAAATATAAGAAAACATTTCGTTATATGGGTTTGATGAGGTTGTATCTATTTCATTCGATAAGAAGTTAACCTCAACGACTTAACCTCAAAATTACAGACCAAAAACTATTATTTTATTTCACAAAGTTCCAATCGAATATTTTACTAACTTTGCCAAATACATATAAAATGACAAACTTTTTTCTAATGGTGACTATTACCAACGGTTCCCAACTTTTAGGAAGCTCGTTGCGTTCTACACACCACCTAAAACGTTGAGAAAGTTATGTACAATAAGTATCTGGATATCGTAACTTTTGTTTTATTTAGATAGGTATGGACTTTTGGCTTTCAAATGTGATTAATTTGAATAAAAATAGGACGCTTAGGTACTTAAAAATAAAATAAATAAAAATACAGACTATGGATTTGTAAATTTTAAAAAGCTAAGTGCCTTTATAAACGTAGAAGAAATTAAAAAAAAAAATCAGATTTACATCGATAAATTTATGTTTTGTATTAGCACAAATCGTTTGATCAAGTGTCGAGAAAACAAATTGCATTATACAGTAGACCAGAGTTACAATAAGTAGAAGACTAATAATTATTATTTTTGTTACGATCTGTTAATTTCAAAATATTAGGTAAGTAGGTACCTAGTTAACCCCTCTGATTTATTTATTTCATTTTCTTATCAAATCGCAAAATAAAATCATGGGATAAAAAACAAGGATGGTAAAAAATTTCAGATTCGAAATTTTTCAAACAAATAGTCAAATCACACACGCCGATGTCGCTTCGTGATAACACGATTTATTGACAAAATGTTGGCACAGGGGCTACTTAGTAAATAAATAAACACGGTTAAGTTACATACAATAAGAAACACAATACAAACATAGGTATGATGTGGCTCTATATATATATATATATATATATAGATAGAAACGTGGGTAAAATATCACATGACAGGGACACAATAGACCCCCGTTGCGCGATCGCGACCTGTTCAATCAGACCCCCATGGGATCTACCTGTCTTCTTTCCAAATTGATTTACCATTTTATTACATACCTATCGACATTCTATTTGTATCATTTACAATTAATTAATACTTGAAGCACTTCTTATGAAACTGTGATATTTTAAAGACGTACATAGGTACCTACTTATTCTTCTCTTAATTCGTCGTCTTCTCTCATTAAATTTGTCCACCGAATTCGAGCTGCGCGTGCTTCTACTTTTTGCGCCCACGTATGGCAGGAGTGGAAAAGGCCCATGAAAATATCCGACCTCATCAGGCAGGCAACCGGAACTCGAATCTTTGGACTAGTCCAAGACTGCTTACTATAGTATACCTAATGAATAGCACCATAAGAGAAGACGAGAAATGGCGAAAAAGCATGGTGGTCGAGGTCCACGGCATTGAGTATTGACGATGAGAGAATACTAGTGGTAGATCATAAGAACTGGACAGTGACACAAAAAAGCAAGAAGATCTCAGTGCCTTAATCACTCTACATCAGGGATGCACAGACTTTTAGGTAACGGGGGCCACTAGGGAAGATTATGACCCAAGGACGGGCCGCTACAAGGAAAATTAACACTTTTTCTTCTTCTTCTTCTCTCGGGCAATTATTATTCCCACATGATGGTGGGGTCTGCCTTTTGTATTTTACGCCGCCACTCAGCTCTGTGTTGTGCATCCTCTGGGGTAGCTCCACAACATTAAAATATATTTTACTAATACTTAAGGGGCCTTTCCCCGAAAACACCCGTTTTTGGCAGTTTTACCAAATTGATTACTCTGCAAGTCCGTAATATACAAAGCTGAAAGTTACGATTTATTGTAGAATGAACTTTAATTTAAAAAGTTAGGCTGGCAGATTTTTTAATAAAAGCATGCTTTTCGAGTAATTTTCATTTTACTGGAACATCTCGCAAATTTTTCTCGATAGATAACTCAAAAAATACAATACTTATAGATACGCAAGTTTCTGGATATTTTAACGATTAAGCCAACTCAATAAATTAGCGTGTAACTTTTTTAAATTTCGTCTTTGTTTTCCTGGAAAATCCAAAAAACATAAAATTCTCATTAAAATCTAATCAAACTCTTGTTAAATTCATTTCTAGTTAGATTTTATTAGATGGCTAGTTGTACAATGGAATTTTTCTGGCCCAACCCACAAAATAATGCTATTGTGTGTTCCTTGATTTGATTGGCTTGATTCTCTCTGAATGACTTTTATGATGTTTTGAAAAGTATTGTATTTATCTACAGATTTCACACAAACATGATTTTCTTGTTTCCGGGTTTGCGTGTCAGTTTTACAGCCAAATAATAATAATAAATGTCGCGTACAAAATTCAATACTTTTTAGGTGCAGTTCAGGACACTTTCATAGTAATTGTGACGAATTACTTTATGCTGCATTTCTCAACACCTAAATAATGTGGTTGCTTTCATCCTTCATTTTTTTATGGTCGACTGCCGGCCGATCGGATTAATTATAAGGGATTGCAATATTGTCAAACATCTCCACAATAATTTTATTGTTCACTATCGGTAGCCTAGTGGTAAAGGTACTTTTTAATTTCTGATCAAGAGGTTCCGGGTTCAAATCCCGGTCGGGTCCGAAATTTGTACATTTTTTAAGCAGGACAATAAAACGCGCTGTTTTATGCATATTACAACCACCTCATTAGGCTACTATAAAAAGGTGGTCGGCAACTGGAACCCAACCCACGACCTTCAGTTACAAAGTCGGCGACGGAACCTCGTACGTAGAGCGTATTGGAGGTCGTGGGTTCGAATCCCGGTGCCGACCATTTCCACTTTAAAAACACAAGCTTTGTTTTGTGTGAAAGATGTCAAAAGTATATTTGTGTTCACTTTGAGTGAGCCCAGATTCATTAAAAAAGTTATCGATCGATATTGTACCTTATATATAGGTATATTGTAACAATAATAAATTGAATAGGAACCTACGTATAATATGACTATACTATAAAAAAAAATGTTTTATGCGGATATATGTAGGCTGTAAATGAAATTTTTTATCGAATCCAACCAGCAGCAAAACCTGTCTGACGACAGACATAGGAAAGTTTGATAAATTGATTGTTCCATTTGACGACTTCTCATGACTTCTCATTCTCCATTTGAAGAGTTGCATGTAGGAACAATATTTCCCGCCGCGGACATCTTTTATTGTTGTCATAGAAACTATATGCTTTCAGACAAATAACATACCTACCTCAGTATGAAAAATATTTCCGTAGTTGGATTGTATAGGTATGAAATTATGTATGATAAATAGTTCGCGTGGAACTGTTTCAAAGAAAATACCGAGTTACGAACGAACCTAACGAATTATTATATTTGATTATATACAGAAGAAACAATATATTAAAATGCCACATTTGTCTAAAAACTAACAAAAAACGAGATTGCGAGTAAAGTCAGAGACACTGCGTAAACAATAAGAAGGGTTTGCTATTGTTCTAAAAATCACCGCCAATTCTACCTACCTGCTATTATGTAGGTAGAGTACCTACCCAACTAATGGTTTACAACCCTGCGAATGTTCTCGAAGAAAAGAGTCTTTTACACTGTATTACATTCCTTCGAAGCAGAGGTGAGCGAAAGTCATTGAACTCGCGTAAGATTGATCGGGGCGTAAAGAGTTGTACGTATAGGAACAATACTGTGGTGATGTGAGTTCCTATGTTCAACATATTATATTTCCTGCCAAAGACATCTGTTTATTTTTGTCAAAGAAACTACTTTCAAACGAATAATACCTATAAATATTTTTTTTAAATTTAAAATGTTTTAAAGTACACATTCCCGTAGTTAGATTGTTTTTGTCATATTATTATCTACGAAAAATATTTTGCGTGAAAGTCGGTGGAAGAAGCGAAAGAAGTATGCTTGGATAGAAAAGAGTGGAGGTCCGTTCTCTCTGCCTACCCCATACGGGACACGGCGTGATGGGTAAAAAAAAAAATTGCGTGAAAGTGATTCAACGAAAATACCGGGTTACGGACGAACCTAACCAATTCATTAGAAAATCACACTAAACTTATTTTTACCAAAAATTGGAAGAAACCGTTACCTGCCCTACTAACAAAGGACGCAGGTACCCATGAAACGGACTTACACCTCTAGATAAGTTCGAAGGAGACAGGTATACAGGCCTTTCCTCATTGTTTTGCTAATATTCGTCAAGTTTGCTATCTATCAGGTTCTTTTGTAAATATTAATATTATTTATGACATGGGTGGACCTACAAAAATTAGGCGTTATTGGAATTTTGCTCAAATACCTAAATATGAAATTCTGCGAGCGTTACATGGGGCCTTAAACGGAGACTAGAGGCTTTTGAGATGTGGTCCTACAGAAGATTATTGGGAATTCCCTGGAGAGACCACATTACAAAAGAGGAGGTTCTCCAAAGAATCGAAGGAGGAAGACACCTACTCAGGACCTAGTCCGAAAGGCGTGCAAGATGGATCGGACACATAATAAGACAAGAAGGCCTCTTGCATGCCATAATGGAGGGTATGACCGAGGGGACAAACTCTAGGGGACGCCCACGCCGAGAGTACCTGGAGGACCTGTTGGTGGACGTGCGATGCCAGTCATATGAAGAACTTAAAAGAGCCGCACAAGACAGGGAAGAATGGAGGAGAAGAATTGAGGGAATTGCTGCAAGCCAATCCTAGGATTGAAACCAGAGTAGTAGTACCTATATTTTAAATATTCTTTTGATTTTTCAATATTTTAATTCGTCGGCGGGCCGCAGACAAACTGACGGCGGGCCGCATGCGGCCCGCGGTTTGTGCATCGCTGCTCTACATAGACATAAAGTCTCGGAGTGCATAAGATCACTTTGATGGATCTTAAATTCGCTCTCCCTGGCTTCTTTAAAACAAATAAATAAATAACACTGTTATATACATAGGCGTCAGTAGGTATAGCCGGCGGAACTTAGTGCTTGAAGCATTCTCTACCAGTCAACCGGTCCCGTCCAATGTGAGATAGGATTCCAAACCCGAGTAGAAATTTCAAGTGAAAAAACGCATTGAAAATATCTGACCCGACCGGGAATCGAACCCGGGACCTCTTAATCTAAAGTCGGCGCCTTTGCCACTAGGCTACCGAGGTCGGTGGTGCTTTCAACTCAATGTGTAGACTTTTAATGGGATCAACTTTCCTCATCTTTAGGCTGTCAACCCTTTTCTTCGCATCTGGTTTTCTAAGTTGAGATGGTTTGGGCATGTGGAAAGAATGGATGCAGACAGAATGACAAAGAGAATTCATAAGGCTGAAAGGAAAGGTGTAAGAAAGCGTGGATCGAACACATCGATTCCGTCCTCAAGGAAGGCCAGGTAAGAAGTAAGAGAAATAGAAGAGGGTGTATGAGAAATGTTATGTCGGTGGAAGAAGCGAAAGAAGTATGTTTGGATAGAAAAGAGTGGAGGTACGTTCTCTCTGCCTACCCCTTACGAGACATAGCGTGATGGGTAAAAAAAAAGTTTACTGAATTTCTAGGTCTCCCTCTACTGCTTACATTGGTGGAACATTCATGTTATTCGCTGTCTTTGTAATTTCTATTGTTCTGCTATTTCTTCCCACAGTATACTATTAATGCAATTTTATCTAAACGATTTAGATCTTAAAATAGCCATTATGCGGTGTTCAGACGAGGCGAATATCGCCAGGACACTAAAATATCGCCAGCCAATTGAACCGTGTGAACAGATTGTCGATAAATCTGAAGCGATAAAAATGGTTGAAAGCGATATCGTCTCAAGTTGAACTCCTTTCAACTTGTATCTGGTGGAACGATGCACGCATGCGTAGATATGCGCGGCGTCCGTATGTTCTGTTTCTTGACAGTTGACAGCACTGCTCTAAATTTATTTCTTCTTAGAATCCAATTCCGCACCCAATATCCGCGTTTTTTTTTTTATTTTTCCTCAATTAGGAGTCTCCTTATATCGTCTAAAACAATATTTTCAACTAACTCCAATTACTCCGCGACTTCTACCTCGACGTCCGCCATTTTTAAAACAATCAGCGCACCTGTTCATCGAATGATCAATTCATCGAAAATCAATTCATCGAAAACGAGTTCATCGAAAATCAATTCATCGAATCACCAATTCATCGAAAACCATTATTTTGAAGATATTTTAGAGAAATTGTTTATGACCTAATAATAAGGTAAAGCTTCAGTTTGGTCACTCCTATAAATTAAAGATGGCGGCGATTTTGACATACGTTGGAGTATTTTTTTTTATATATTATAATTTTATTTTATATCATAGGCACATGAACAGGTTATTTACAAATTAATTACCGTGTTTTCACGTGGAGAAGTGCCCGGCTTTCTTATTGGACTTTTCTGTTTTTTCATACCGAAACCGAGTATTACTGACCCCGGCTTTCTTTTACGACCTCCATTGTTTTTTATATGGAAACATATCTTTATTAGTGCCTCATATAATGGCCGAAAACAGCGTCTGTACTCTTCGCCCCCCCTCGAAGATGTTGGCAGATCTTGTCACGTTCGTCCGTCCGTCTGTCTGTGTGTCTGTCTCGTCCGTTTGTTAGTTTATTTATTTATTTATGTATTTTTATTTATTTATTTAATTATTTATGTATTTTTTAATTTTTTATTTATTTATATATTTTTATTTATTTATTTTTATTTATTTATTTAATTATTTATTCATTTATTTATTTCACTCTTCTCTGTTTATCTACTACAAATATCAATAAATAATTATCGGTCAAAATGTGATAGATAATTAATTATCGACGACAAATACTAAAATACGCTTTTCGACGCAAAGCTGATATCGATACAAAAAAAAAACAAAGAAAAGTGATAGTGATAAAAATAAATATCGCATACTTTGAAAGTGTGTGATATTTTATCGCACGATATGAAAATAGGCCCATTTTCTAAATTGAAGTCCAAATATTTCAACACATGAGTTTGGTTGTCAAAAAGGGTGTCTCTCAAATATCTTCAAAATATTTATTTTCGATGAATTGGTCATTCGATGAATTGATCATTCGATGAATTGATTTTCGATGAATTGATTTTCGATGAATTGATTTTCGATGAACTCGTCGGTTACCGACAGATTGAATGTATGTCGGTGGACTCGTGTGAACACATCAGACGATCAATGGGCGACCGAGCGATATTTTTTTATGCAAGCGAAATCGTCTGGCCTTACATCGCCCCGTGTGAACACCGCATTAATACCCAAATATTATGGTTAAATCAAACTATAATCTGGCTCACCTCTAACTGGATTTTTACCCTTTTGGAAGATTTCCACAGGATTCTTGTTAGATTCAAGTTTGCCAAGCCAATAAAATAATTCCTATTGAACTTGGGGGTAAACACCCACTTAAATTTTATTTTATTTTTTTGCTTGAATATTATCATAAATCTTTTCTCACACAACTGGAGATCAAGACAAGGCTGTCAACTACCTATAAGTATGCCACCAAACAATTCTCTGGTAGTTTGGTCACTAATCTTGAAAGGTTGACTGCCGTCGGAAAGGTCAAGAGTCAAGAGCGTGAAGCCCTAACGGCTGGACTCACCAGATTGAGATGATGACATAATGAGCATGACAATGTGGCAAGCTGAGGACAGGGCATTTGGAGAGACAGCATATTAGGATGGAAACGATCATTAGTAACGAAGGGGACAAAAAGAGAGAGATTATTTATGTGAGAGGAAAAACAACAAAAAATTACACTAGATCAATTTTCGATTATCAAAATTGTTGTTGTAGGTATATTGTATAAAAGGTGATCTAAAAACAAAACTGATTGATATTGAAAGCAGTAAATTATGTCACCTCAAGGGCTCCAATCCATAGATATGTCATGTACATGTACAATGTACATACGGATGATACAAACGAAAGTGAGGTTAGCCAGACACCTAGTGAGTAGCTTGCTAAAACGAACATTCTAAACAGTTCACAACCGGCCGAATGAGCACTTGGCGTCTTCGCTAATGTATCTAAATAAACATTTGTGATAACTAGGTGATACGTTACTACACTCTAGACGTCGGTTGGCCCCAGGGATCGAACTCATGACTTTCATAAGTCGAAGACTGAACCGCTATGCTACCAACCACTCCTAAAATGGCGTGTTCGGCATATAGATACGGAACTACCTCAGTGGGAGTTATTTCAGTAAGAATCCAGCACTGTCCAAATGGTGTCCATGATGGATTTACCCCTCCCAATAAAAAAAGTTAAAATGGAGAAATTAATGGTCTGTTTTTTCCTAGGAATACTGTACTGTTATAAACAGCGGTGAATGCCAGTGTAGAACATTATCTATGTGGTTACCGTGGCGACAAAAAACATTTTCACATTTTTCAAAGACAGCCGTCTTGTAAGACGACGCACCACTCCTTAGGAACCCACTGCATAGTAGAAACTCTACATTTTAGATAAAGTGAAATAAGTTAGCATATTCTACAACTAATGGAGGCCAAATCCCTCTCCTGAATCTTTTGTAGAAGATGATTGTGTTTAGTAACTAAATGAGTTCCATTGGGACGATCCAATGAATCCTTTGAAATATCTGAATCTGCTACCCAAATAAAAATGTACGCTTTGATTACATCAAATATTATGAATACCGTATATAGGTAAAAAGAAAAAAAAAACAGTGGGGTTTATAGATTACCAAACATAGTGACAAAATTAACAAATGGAAATTAGTAACATACCTCTTGGTCGACTTTTCTAAATTCTGGATCTTCCTCGTCAACTTCGAAGTAAAGCTCTGTGGAAGTAATGGAAACAATCCCTGGAGCCACTAATCCTGGCGCAACGAGTCGGGCCTTACTGCTTATGTTGACAGGACCTGGTGGTAAAAACGCAAATGTTTTGTTAGTAAAAAAGGATAGATATCTCGGGTTGAAAAATACTCCTAATTTTATGCAATTTATGAATCAAAATCAAGTTCGACCATAAAGGGACCGAATGAACCTCCAACACCTGCACCCTGCCTATGAGAGGGAAAAATCCAAATGATTACTGTCTACTTTGTAACATACTCCTCTCTTCATAGAGGCATTATACAAAGAAGATATCATGTTATCTTTATTGAGGAGGTGGTTATGAACTGTTTGAATGCATGGATGAATAATGGCACAAAATTGAGGGTGAAGAAAAATTTTGAGCTTTACTAATACATGAGATTGTTAAGAGCCGGACACTCAAAACACAAAAATGAGTTTTGTCCCCGCTTCCCCGCGCAAACCTCATCATATTGTGCATGAGACAGGTTGAACTTTCTTATAGCTGTCTCTGTCAGCTGCTTCCCAGCGGCTTCCCATCTGCCCCAGATGATGATTGGTGGAATCCAATCGAAACGTCGGGCGACCAACGGCTCTTTTCAGAGCCAACCTGAGTACACGGAGTACCCAAAACGTTTCGCGTACGCTTCATATATTTCTCTCCGTGATCACATCTTCACAGAAAAATATATATATATATATATATATATATAGTCAGTCGTATGGTTAAAAGACGCATCAAAGTCAAAATTATAAAATCAATTTAAAATCCCTCAGCCAATTCTTGGTGTCGGTCGTCAGCAAATTCAAATTCTCCATCGATCCAGGAAACATATATGCTGTATCGTCAACTGACCCAATGATATTTGTTCATTTCTTTATCCTTAGTTAAAATGCAATGCGAGCCAGGGCTGGCAGCCAAACCATAAATATCCGGTTAATTAATAAATTTAAAATTTGTTGTCATGTCAAATAATGGATATTTTTCAAATTAAATATAATGAAGTTCTATAAGTACTATTTGAGTTCTTAGCGTGTATTTCAACGAAGTTGAGTGACATTAATAAAACTAACTTTTTAATAGTATATTGAATAAACGCACACAAGTTTTGCTTTACTAAAGTACACTCTTCTCAGTAGGTATAGCCAGCGGAAGTTAATGCTTGAATCATTTTCTACCAATCAATCGGTCCCGTCCAATCTAAGACAAGATTAAGAGGAGTAGAAGTTGGCTTCATTTTAGTTTATTTTGTTTTTATTTTTGTGTAACATAAAAACTTTTTTGTTCATATATGTGTATAGTTATGAACCAATAACTATATTATTAACGTACTATTTACGCTATTTTGTTGATTGAAGGTTCTTTGACTTAGGTACCAAAAGTCAAGTATTATGTGAAAAAAAAACTTATTATACCTAATTAGGATATTATGATAAAAAATTATGCGTATAAAAAGTTATGCGTTTGGAAGAAGCGAAAGAGGTTTGTTTGGATAGGAAAGAGTGGAAATCCGTACTCTCTGCCTACCCCCTTCGGGAAACGGCGTGATGGGTAAAAAAATAAAAAATTATGTCAAAACGTAATTATATAATATTATTTTATGGAAAAAAAGGTTTTGAATTTAAAAATATTAGTAAAGAAAAATATGTAGAAGGGAAAAAAACGTTGACAACCATGGTTTCTCACAAATATTGCATTTAGCCCCAAATGACCAACATAAGAAAGTGGAAGGTTTCTGCAGAAAAAAACTACAGAGCAAAGAGCGACACGTCCACCCGCCACAACGTTCTCTCAGGAAAGAGGAATATTAAGATTTGTATGGAGCTTATTCAGATTTTATTTCTAAAGGAAAAGGTCCTAAGGGGGCGTTCAAGTATTATGTAACGCAATTTTTAAAGATTTTTGACCCCCCCTCCCCCCCATGTAACGCGCCGTAACGTTTTTCTGTACCCCCCTCCCCCCCCCCTAAATGTTACGTAACACCCAAGAGACTATTTTTTACTGAACTCTCGTAAAAAAATAAAAGGGTTTCAAAGGGTTCCTTTGCTAACTTCGGAGAAAAAAAAATACTATTATATTATGTTCCATAAATTTATCTTTATTTTTTCTTTTGCTGTTTTCCAAATTTTGGCATAGCTGCGTTGGCAAGTCCAGTTGATGATGTAAATCCCCCTTTTGACCACTAACGAATGCTGACAACGAAAATAAAATAAAAATGACGTAGGTATAATACAGTCGAGGGATTCCCCGTAAAAAATAAAAGATTTGCTAACTTGGGAGGGCGAAATAAAAATTACATACAATGCAGTCGAGGGACTCCCCGTAAGACTTAAACGAAAAAGGTTCCTTTTTTCGCAGAGCGAAAAATTCTTACGCTTAGGGTGAAAACACGTAGAAAGCCGATTCCGACCGGCGCAAAGAATGTTGTCTATGGTTTCAATGCATTTAAATGGGCATGCCGGAAAGCAGGTTTCTGCTTTTGCTGTGCGTATCCCCATTCAACTGCATAGAAACATTCTTTGCGCCGGTCGCCGCGGGTCGGATTCGGCATTCTACGTGTTTCCACCAAAAGCTTTAACATCGGAGAACAAAATAAAAATGACGTACGGTATAATCGAGGGACTTTCCGTAAAACATTGTCGAAAAGGGTTCCTTTGCTAACTTCGGAGAAAAAAAACGATGTACAGTACAATCGAGGGACTTCCCGTAAAACATAAACGAAAAGGGTGCCCAACTTCGGAGAAAAAAAAACAAAAATGACGTACAGTACAATTGAGGGATTCCCCGTAAAACATAAACGAAAAGGATTGCCCAACTTGGAAGATTTATTTCCCAATTTTTTTTATTTAAGAAAAAAAATACCGTTACGTAACGAGTTGTTCAAACCCCCCCCTCCCGCCCTCGTAACGCACAGTAACGTTTTGCAAGACCCCTCCTCCCCCCCAAATTGCGTTACGTAATACTTGAACGCCCCCTAAGCACCCAATCACTTTTTACCGATTAATTAATAAACTATGTTAAATAGAAAGAAAGTTTTAAAGAAAATTAAAAGATACACATTTTGGTATATTTTAAAGCGTTATTTATTGAGTAGATTGCCTACACCGTTATGATTTATAAAAATATAGAGCACACTTTGAAAAAATTTTCTATCAAGAAAAATTTGGAAAATATAAATTTAAAAATGAAGACTTAATAGCCAAAGCTCTAACTTAAACCACACTTTCTTTTTTATTGTGCTACGATACGTATTAAGGGAACAACGTTTATATAGAAACAGGCATTTTCGAGTGTCCGGCTCTTAAGATAACTTATGTCTGTATTGTATTTACCTGTGAGGTCAACATCTAATTCCCTGTCATCAATGAGCAATTCCGAATCGTCCATAAGTTCAGAGTTGGCACCATGTTGTCCAGTTCGTGAATTGACCAGTTGTGAGTGGAACTCTTCTCTCGCCTAATAGTGAAAAAAAAAATATTAACACTATCAAGGTAGTAATTTAGGAGATCCTCATATAAAACCAAACTCACGCACCTGCATGATGGCGTCTTGCGGAGTGCTCTGTTCACTGAGTTGGTGTAAAGTTGCTTCAGGATGAGATGTTCCTCTTGGATTATGAACTAAGCGCCTTCTTCTTCTTGCGTCATCTTCCCAAGAATCCAACTTCCAGAAAGAACATCTGTACAAAATGGTGAACTTTATAGCAATCAATTTAATCAATATTGGTTAAATCACATGGTGCGGAAAAAGGTCATTAATATTGCAAAAGATTGTCCACAGTGAATGGCTTTTGTGCGCATAAGTGGGGTTGATAAGGCTACAGTTTGTACCACATTCTCAGATTTGAGACAAAAATAAATCCCTTCTGGCATAGTTTGGAATGCTTTAAACTTAGAAATTTCTTACTTTTGTTCGGATTCTTCCTGTGAACCCCAAGCCCCATGCTTATTGGACATGATGTGCCTGACTTTCTCCATCAGTCTACAGGCTATAACACCGTCCCTCCTTCTGGCCGCCGTGATCAAATGGTCACACATCCTTTCTTCTTCAGCTCTTTCTAGTATTGTGGAGGCACATTGGGACTGTAACAAAAATAATGGATGAAATATAGAACACTGAATGACAGCTAGATGAATATCTGCTGTACTATGTCGCAATACATCAGACATACCTCAAAATCTGCGTGCTTTAAAACATCATCTGCCCTCATTCGGTTAAGAATGAACTCGGCTTCGTTGGCAACTCTAACTATGTGGTCCTTCATGGCATGCGACAAGAGTCTTCCTTCATTGATGAGTTCAATGAATGCCAACCCAGCGTGCTTTTGTAAAGAATTTTGCCATTCTTGTGAACACAATAACATGACCAATTCTACAACTGATGTACTGTTCTTGAAAGTTGTGAGGCCTGAAATAATAATTATTGTATGTTTTATTAGTGCTCCTATTTATTAGCTGTATTTTCTTAGCTCTAATTCTGTTGGATCCTTTACCTTTTCCCTCCATCAACAGTTCTTGTCCATGGCTACCAACCAATGTTTTTGACAAAAACGGTGCGAAATCTACCATAATTTCTCTTAACAATGGGCATACTGGTCCAAGGGCAATCTCTAACTTTTGAGTCAGGTTAGACTCTCGATTGTGGGCTGATTCATGAGGAGGAATTAAGTTTGGCAGATTAGGAGTTGGGGGATGATGTGTGTGGTGGGTTAGATGTGGATGAGAACGAGAGGATCTGGCTATGGGAGCATGGGGCAGAGGAGGCTCAGCATTCCTGTCCGGCAGCACTGGTCGGTGATGATGTTGCTTATCCAATTGCTCTGTAATTAATAAAAAGAAAAAGTAATAATAATATTATGATGCCTATTTTTATTTAATGATTTTTGCAATATTTACATACCATCGTGAATATTCCCCTCTTGATCTCTTCCCACCTGCACGCTTCTCGTCTGTTCTCCCAAATCATTGTCTTCATTCAAGTTGACATCAGTCCAGGATTCGTCGTTACTTGCCACCTGCTTGTTGTCATCAAGCATGATCTCGCTTGATGTTTCCATGTCGTTATTAGTAGTTTCCGTTGAATTGAGATTCACGGAGGCCACATCTTCAATTGAATCAACACTCTGTGTAAATAAACAAATATTAAAAATGTAAAATGATAATTAATTTTGTAAGTATTAACTGAGTTTTTTGGTTGAGAAGGATAAAAAAAACCAAGTTATCTTCTTTTCCCCTATGTCCTTCATACTGAATGTGCAGAGAGAATAGTGTGAAAGGAAAATTAGACTTGCTTATTTATCGTATGGGAATGTTGAGTATTGTCCTGCGCCGTCACTTACTGGAGAAATTCTGGGCACAAGTTGGCAGCACTGTCAATGGTCAATGGTGTGTATGAGATTGACTTATGTGAAAGAAGGTGAGAGGAGAGGAAACAGAGATGAATGCAAGTGTCAAAGTTTCCTAAAAGAATTTATATTTGTGCAAAATTGAGGCACTATTGTATCATCAGGTCCAGATTGCAAGAACTAATATTTGTCTTTGAGAGAATAAATTAAGGATCTTTATCGTCCTTGCATATCCCATCGTGAATAGACAAGTATAAAGTAAAAAAAAATGTATAATTTGAAAGAAACATGATGTTTTAGTACAAAAATTTTTCAATTTTCAATAATCCTACCAATTTATACATATTATATGATTTGAGTAAAATGTACTAAATAATGTTCCATTCTACCTTTATAAGCAAATAATTTCATTATAAAATATTTATAACCAATGGAGCATGCATAATTATGTATGTAGTTAGGATATATAAACCACACGGTACGGACAAAACCACAATGATCAACAATTTTCTACAGGAAGCGGTCTTTACATTGCAAAGCCTTGAAGCGATAAGATGGCTTCAATAATTTACAAAAAGATGAGGGCTGTTAAAATATACAATAATCATATTATAGGACAATACAATATAAGTGAATGAGTTATTAATATTTTCATAATTTCAAAACAGCGATATCTTGAAAATTATTGCATATTCTGTGTTAACAAAGTGTTTATTGCTTATTTTCCAAGTAATAAAATATAAAACATTTTGTACACAAAATGGGCAAGAAATTGGAATAACTTTCAAGTGGTTGAGAAAGGATAACTTTATGAGGAAAAAACTTGAGAACACAAAATATGGAAGGATATAATTCTTTATTTAACATCCCTCAATAAAACAACAGCTTACTGTCATTTTTTTTCTCTATAAATACTGATAGGACACAAACCAATGTAATTTTTATTTAGCAAATGAAAACCATCCTACTATGATTATATATGAAGGGGTAAAATTTTAACCTATAATACATATTCCTTGGGGTCTTCCCTTTACACAAAGCTTTTATGTGTTTATATTATAATCACAATGAACAAGCAACCTGCCAAAGATGTTGAGGCATCCTGGATTTAAATAACTTTGAGAGTAGTGAAGTTGGACTGGTATTTAAAGTCGTCTTTACATAACTAGGATTGTAGTAGAACTTTAATAAGTTGTATTCAAATTGCACTAATGTTATAATGATATTTGACGCATCGCATGAAAGAACGTTAGATATGCATACTAAAAGTTTCGAGACTTCTTTGGGGTCTGTTCAATATTCCACGAAATATCTTATCAAAATATCCAGGTATATAAATAGCCAGGTGTTCAAACTGTGGGGACTCCTCCATTATTACTGTTCTCAGCCTTAGTGGTTATTTATTTATCGTATGGTCTTATAATGTATGTCACATTTCATGTAAGTTAATACAAATTATTTTTTCAAATAAGTAAGTATACATAAAAACTGCAATTAAAATATTAAATACTAATATCTCCCAGTGGTTATTTCATACAAATTTACTCGGTGTTGTTGTGACAACAAACATGAGGGTGCATTAGATAACAAAATAATAATTTTCTGCAAGTGTAAGCACACTGCAAGTGTAAATTAATAATACACACACTAAATAACAACTAATCTGACCACTGCTGGTAAATAAATTTGCAATGAAAAACCTCAAAAAACCCCCACGGCACAACGTTTAACCGTCACAGGTGCGCTGAGAAAAGATACGGCCGGGTTTTGTGGCTTAAACAATAGAACCCATACTGACCAAATTGAACATATTTTTATGAAATTTTCGAGGAGTTTATTGATTAAAATCGATTTTTTGCAGTGTTAGAAGTAGATATTACAATTTTTGAAAATGCCAGTAGCTAGAGAAAAGTCTACTCTATCGAATATTATAAAAAACCAAAAAACGACCCAATGTATAATATTCAATGTTATTCGAGGCGATACGTCATTTGTGTTTCTATTAAGAACTAATGTAACTTTGTAATGTTTTAAAATCTTTTTCTGGATTGATTTTTTTTGTATTGCTACAACTTCACTTTAGGATTGACCACATGGTCCCTTTGATACTTACTGTGGATTGATTATTGTTGGATTTGGCGTTGAAAGTCGACGGATATAGCGGTTCCTCTTTTATTTCTTTACAAGCGGTTTGTGGTGAGCTCTTCTCATCGCCTGTTTTTTTCTGGAGAAGCAATATAAAACAACAAAACATATAAAATAAAAAACTAAGTGAAACAAATATACAAAAGCAGTTACATATCGTGAAATAAAGTTAAAATTATGTAGGATTTTAACTATTATTATTGAATATGTAAATTTGGATAGGGTCGAATATTACCACGAAAGTTTTGATAAAAACTGGAAAAAAAATCAGAAAGCAGTAAGTACGAAACAGAAGATTAAACATGCCTTACAATAATCTGGAAATTATGTCAAATTTTTGGTGAGTAACATGAACCATCGCATCAATTTTAGGACTCGACGCATTCAAACCAGCTGAATATAAACAGAGAGGATACATAATCATTTAAACCAATTCACAACTGCCTTTCCCTCATGCAATCCAAAATAAATATTATCTTTATTTTACTAAAATACTAAAATTTATTCAATTCGTTCTTTTAGTTATGAAATTTCATTGCTATTTTAGAGAAATCACAAAGGGCACTAGTAGAATATACTCGCAAGGATGCATTACACTATACAATAAAAATATAGAATTCCATCAAAAAAGAAGGTACAAGGATGCTACAGAAATCAAATATTATAAATTATTGAAATAGCAAAATGCACATGCACACTGAGAAAAGCCAATAAATTACGATGAGAAATTTAAAAAAAAATTGGAACATAGTTTTCTACACAAGTATTGAAACATCGAACAATAAGGAACATTCATTGATCGAAAAATACAATAATTAATCTTTTGTACTCTAGGAATTAAATCGTGGGTGAAGGGATAAAATAAATTATTGAAACACAGAAATGACATGTTAATATTGAAAATATTTAATGTTTACAACATAAATAAAAATTTGTTGATTATTCGTTGATAAAATAATATTCAATACGATTTTGATGGCATTAAAATATAAAATCTTTTAAAAAAAATGGAAGCTATAATTTCTGCATTTCCTTAACGATATTACCAAAATAATGATTGAAATTGGTCTTTTGTAATTCAATTAGGTACTCGGTTTGTAAGTCATTAAATGATGTAATGATTGACTAACCTTTATTGACGGTGAATCCTGATCGCGGAGAACGGATGAATTATTCTCGTCCACAACTATGACCGCATATTCGTCGTCATGATTGGGTCCTGTAAAATAAAACAATTACTAAATTACACTGTGATTTCTTAGAAGATGATCAGATGAACACAGTTCAAAAACATACATTAATTTTTATCAATATTCTATTAAATAAATTTTCTCAATAATATGATTCAGTAAATCAAATTTTAGATAAATTTCTCCTTCAAATATGTGGCATTAAGTCTAATTGTTTTTTTTATAATTTCAGTTGAAATATAATTGTATGGCCAAAATATTTAACATCACATCTTTTATAGGTATATTCTTACAAAATATTGTTTAGTTGTAAAAAATATTAAAGTAGTTTAAGAAAATATTCAAAACATAACAATATAAAATTTATTCAGAAACTCTTGGTTCCGCATGAAGGAGCTAGATATTTTTTCAGATAGACTAGATAAGATTATCAATTATGAAAATCTGCTTTTTTGTGAGTTTTAAAAAACTTACTTTTCTAGAGTTTTTTCTCCCAATATAATATTCAATTCAAAAGACATTTATATTATCACCATAAAGCAGCCTTCAGAGCTGGTACACATAACGACATTAAATTACAAAGAAACTAACATTGTTGAGACGAAGAAAGAAGAAAAAAAAGTGAATTCTTGTAAGAGCATTTTCTTTGTTTGAAATTATTATGTATTACTTAATTGAATATTTCAATTAACATTCTATAAAACAATAATTTACGTAAGTAAAAATCCAAATTAAGATGAATTTTGTTTTAATTTAAACATTTCACCTTTCTTGGAGAGTTGTCGAAAATTCACATCACAATTATAGTTGTGTAATTCAGATGTGGTTTAACATGCAACACATGTCTATAGCTACACAAATCAATCTCCTAAATAAGAAAAACTAGACAAGACGAAAAATGCAATAAAATAAAACATTCAAAGAAATTAATATCTTTTAAAACCATAAAATTTTGGGCTAATCTTTAATTTAGTTATTGAATGACTGTTAAGGTACATAATTATAAACCTATAAGAGAGCTTTTATCTATTTATAGAACTGCCAATCTAAGTTATATGATCAAACTCTAAATAGTTTTAGACCAATATTGAAAAAAAGTCTTTCTAATGAAATCAAGACTTATCATTAACAAATTGAAAGGAAAAAAGTCAAACAAAGTTAAACAAAGAAAATGTTGTAGTGTCAATTAGTATAGTCTAAAAAGAAATTTCCATGATTTGATTTATAATATAAGTAAGTTTCTATGTCAAAATCTCCTCTGTAAAATATTTATGACTATGTACACAAAAGCCCTAGTATTTGTTAAATAAACAACTGTTCAAAACTACACAAACAAAAGACAATAAATCTCTCTTACAAAATGTTAGTAAATTTTGTGATTGGTGCTGAAATTAATATTAAAAAAAAGAACTTCAAAACACAGGAAATCCTCTTTTTATACGGTTTCAACAATCCCCAATGCAAAAAAACAACCGTTGTAGTACTTATGGGAATGATGGATTTTTAAGTCATCTTTATTTTTTTTCTTGTCTTGTTTATCTCATTTTAAAAAATTGGAATCAATGCAAACTATTTCCACACAAGTTATTTGAATTGAAACATATCGTTATACATGTCTACGCAATAAAAAGAGAATTATATGTATATAAAATAATTTGACGTTAAAAGTAAAAAAACGTGCAACACCATTGAATATCTTTTTGGAACTTTAGTTACAAGCACTGCAAAGAAGTGATAACAGAACATAGATGTAAAAATAAAAACACCAGTCATCAATTTGTAATAGTACTACCTTTTTGTTTATGGTAAAGAACAAAGAAGTAGTACTATAAATTGAAGACTGGGGTTGTTGTTTTTACATCTGTGAAAATGGCCTAGTAACTAAATATTAACAGACAGAAGCAGAGGTATGTAAGACAGTAGATATAAAGCGTGAGGAGAATTGCGAAATGAAACCATTACCTGAATGGGCACGGTGACAGTTTCCAAGCCTGTTACATTGTGGGTTGTTGTTTAGGTTAGTAATAGTACTATAACTATTGGTGTGACTAATATGATGGTTGTTAGCCATTTTGTAATGGTGGTGCGCTACAGCATTACTACCATAATTCCCTCTGTGGTGGTGGTGCATATGCTTAATGTTAGACTGATTAAGAACATTAGGTGAATCGTGGTTGGACATGTACTGAGAGTTCTGAGCAGCGTTGGGATGAGTCCCAGGCAGAAACTGGGGGTACACATGGTGGGACCATTGAGGGAAAAGTGGTTTGGATGTTGAAACTATATTATTTTATATTAATAAGGATGCAATCCAACAGGCCGTGTTAAAAACCCAATAAGACATGTGAATGTTACCCAGTGATGTAACCATTAAGCCGCGTGTAAAAAAAAAAGAACAAATAAATTAAAATAAGGACATCCCAGGTATCAATACATGGCAATAATTTGAGTGAATTAATAAAAAAACATTAAGAAATAAAGTTGAAAACATTACAAAACGTATTTGTATTTCACCTAGTATTCTATTATTGAATGTACAAACATTTAGATGGAAACAAAAGACATAAATCACACATACTAAATGTGAACAGAATTCATAAAAACTAGTGTCCAAACGGGTGCCACTATGTGCAACAATCAAAATGAAATAAACTCTTTGAAAAACACTCATTAGCTTAAAAACAGTCATGCTCAATGTGGTAAAAAGGCTACCATATTTCGTTATGTGTGACTTATCACTAATGAAATGTCATTTTAATTTCTTCTTGATTTAATATTTGCTCATGTTTATGTATACATTGAAAATACACAATAATCTTCCTTACAATGCTTCACCTCCCAAACTTTATTTGAATATAAATTCCAGAGTTGGTAATAAATATTTCACTGGACACATACACCATCTTTATCAGGACCCCGCTGCTTTTAAAGGAAGCAGGTATACATTACCTCTAAAATAGGGCAGACTTAAAACTTGTTATGTATGTGCCTTCCTACCCATTGTCGATGAAAATTAAGATTAAATTGATAAGGTATTTTGTCTTGATTATTTGATTGCTTGGCCCACACAAGACATTAAAATATAATCTTCGTAGAAATGGCAAACTCTCCCACAGAACTGGTCATAATTTTAATAAAGCAATATAATTTAGCTTTTATTCTATTAAATCTGAATCATCTTGTATATGGTTGTTTTAATTTATTAACAAATATCTTTGGACATACAGTTGTATGATTTTGCAGGGATCTAGTTCCTAAAACCTCCGTTTGCTTCTCAACTAACTATGTCAGATCTTCCATACATTGTTAACCATACCGAATTTAGCTGACTGAAGATCACACTCATTTATTTTCGTCAAACCCAAACAACCTTCTCTGTCTAAGCATTGTTACATTGTCTTGACTTTTAAATAATTTATAGTTGGTAAATGTTACATTTATAAGCTATTTAACTTTTTTTTTATTTCTAACAAAGGTTTCATAAGGAAATGTAATCTTAACAAAGTAATGCAATGATTAATGCTTCATGGTCTCCAGTTGTTGATCATGTTTTTTTCTAATACAGTTAAGATTTTGCTAGCGTTGGTGTTAAACGTAAGGGAGGAAGTGACTGAAGCTTGGAATTTTGCAAATATTATACAAGCGTTAAATAATTATTTAGCCTTAATAATTAGTTAAACAGTATCAAAAGGCAAAAATTCAGAGAAAGCCCACAAAAACCTACAACACAGACCATGATCTGCATTCCATATGAGGTTATTTCCATTGCTGGAAGAAAAATCTGTGTTTGAATGCTCAGACGAATATAAAACGTCTTTTCTTTAAATCAACACTGGCTGCTATATTGGCCTATAATAAGTGTATCAAGCAATTGCGAGAATTACATATCTATTAATTAAATTAAAATGTTACTCTGTTAAAATTTGGAGTACATGAAACATACTTAGTTCACGTACAATTTCCAAGTGGAAATTAATTCCTTATATATCTAGAAAATTATTTAAAACAAACATTTATAACTATTTGGAGATAGATGAAAGAAATTTTTTAGTGATAAAGTGCCTGTATTTATGTTTTTAATTTCAGACGTGAGTGGCTCATCCTGTTAATGAACATAGGACAGATGTATTTAGAACACTTACAACCGGTTTCATAAAAAGCTTGAAAAGAACACTTTAGTTAAAGTTCCTTTTAAAATTTAAAGACTCCTTTACGCTGACGCGTTTCATAAAAAATATTCCAGCTAAAATTTGAAAAGTCAAAAAAAAATTTCAAAGTTGGTAGCAGTTGGTAGTGTTACCATGGAAAACATAGGTTGTTTACTAATATATTCGCGTAATTTCTGTTGATCTGTCAATTTCATTTCTCAATAGAGCATCAAAGTGCCATTTTTTTGTGTTAATTTATTATTATGGTTTATGAATTAGTAAACGAAATCTGTAAACAATAATATTCTTCCCGTTTTGCTAATAATAATAATAATAATACAAAATGTTTATCTTTGTGACAGAGAAAGCGCCACGAAATTTTCTATGAACTCCGGTGGTAAAAATTTAAACTACACTAAAGTCGACTTTAACTAAAAATAATAATCAATAAGCTAAAAGTCAGTTTTAAATGTCGTTTTGTTGTTAGGGACCGTTCAAGTATTACGTAACGCATATTTTTAACAATATTGACCCCCCCCCCCGAGATGCATCGTAACGCTCTTTGTTACCCCTCTTCCCATTCTCTAAACGTTGCCTAACGCACATATTACAACTATGTATGCCTCAAATCACAATTATCACTAGAAATTCACTAAATACCTTTGTTGCGGCACTGGTAATACAATAGTAACGTTTTACAAGAAAACCCCCCCTCCCCCCCATATTGCGTTACGTAATACTTGAACGCTCCCTTATGAAACCCGTTATTTTTTAAAGGGAGTTTAAAGTCTCCTTTATTTTTTATGAAACCGGCCGTTAATACTACCAAACCCAATGTGATGAATGCAATAAAAACTGTGGAATATCCCGATATGTACAGTAAAATAAGCGACAGTTTTTTTACTATACCTTGTGCTTCGTGCTTTCCATGGTGTGCAATATGTTCTCTTCTTTGAATCACGGGTGATATTGGCGCAGTAGGTGGTGGAGGTTCCAGGATATCTCTGTACTTGGATACCATCAAAACGGAAATAAAATAAACGATTGCCAGAGATAAAAATTGCGCCTGCTTCGTCTCTTCCTGAAAATATAAAAGAGGTTTTAAAGGATTGCAACTTTATTTAAGAAATTGCCAAGAGAATATATTTTTGGCAAGCTTGAACTATTGAAATTGTTGTCAAAATCCAATGTTTATGAAATATCAAGGATAATAAGGACACTTAATTTTTCCCATAAATTATAGAATTGACCATTGAAATAAAAAGCAAAGATCTATTTGACTAAAAAAAAAAAATAAAAAAATATATACCACATCTCTGTAAATGACAGCTCTAAGTCTATTGACATCCATGTCTTGCAGAAGTCTTTCCGGATCTTTTACAGGACTTGATGTACTCAAACTATCTACTACGCTCTGAAAATGGTAAAAGTTTTTTTTTTATTTTCAATCAATATGTGTAACATAAAAATAATAATGTTAAAAGATGAAGAACAGCCCTGTTCATTCACAATGCTACATCAAAGAAATGTATTTTACAAATATTTATTGTTTCTACCTGTAAACATGTGATGTACTTATATGACCATACAATAAATAAATAAATGGCATCGTAACAAATTATTATTGAAAACTATGAAATTATACAATAGCCTCTAATGTAAAAAATACTCTAAGTGATGACTAAATAAAAATATCTAAAACAACCGTGAGCTTCATATTATATATAAGAATCATATTCAATGCCTTTTAAGATTCGAAATTTCTTTTCTAAGATGATTATTTTGTAGCCAAATATCTTTCTTCCTAAAATAATATTTATTGAATAAGGAATAAAAGTGACTAAGATAAAATAAAATAGAATGAACCTATCGCCTAATCATGGTGCCAATCAAACTTACCTTGGGGGAAGCATTTCTATGTGAACCGTTATGCATCATGGCTAACCGAAGTCGTTCTTTGCATTCAAGACAATTTCTCACGGCACACGTGCACACCTAAGACAAAAATAATCCACACAATAACACTCCAATTACTACAAGACTGTGAGTGCAAACACTTCTCATCGGTGTCCTTATGGAGCTAAACAAGGCCATTAGTTTTATATAGAAAAGCACTACATGTCGAATGTTACAAAAATTATTTTTGTTACTGGTTAACTGTTTTGTCAGATTCTTGGTCTTCAAGATCTTACTGAATAAATTTATACCAACTTTTCATCACAAACATTACACATTCAACATTATCAATTTTTAAATAATATCTTCATTTGAACCAATGTGTCAGTTTTCTACTGTAGTTTTAAACTAAAGTGACAGTGATAGGTAACTCTAAAACAGCAGTAGAAAACAGTCCACCTAAGTCTGTATTTCAAATTGACGAACTGTTGGAAGATAGTGTTTATGAACTGTTTGCGATAAACAGTTGGTATATTACATCTATTGATTTATATAACTTTTATTGCTATTAAAAATTATTCACATTTTCAAAATGGTAATACTATTAAACTAATATGCCAAAAAGTGCAGAAGTTTTAAGAACATTATAAATCTTCTACAGTTCTATTTCTGCTAAATAAGGACTAAAAATGAGTGTGAATTTAAACTAAACAAATATAAAACAAACATATATTTTAATAGTTGAACTGTGAGTTTTATACTGAAGAAATTCGTACCTACTATCTTTAAACACTTTATTTTACTAATAATAATAAGCAATCATAAAAAACACTGTTAAAGTAATATGCTTTTTGCTTGTTTCCTAACAAAAACTTCAAAAGTAAATTTGATTTAATTATATGCCCATTTGGCTTACTATCTACTTGAAAAAGAATGTATGTAATGAATGTGGTGAATACGATTTGTGGAACATAGAGTGAGTGACTTTAACTCGTTCTCGCCCACCGTAAATACACAGGAGTGTAAACTATTTAAAAATTATTAAATTTTTTTTTTAAATGATTTACACACCTTTGCATGGTATGCGGGGATGGGTTAAAACTGATGTTGATGTTGTCCATAAAATTTGCTTTTGCTTCAAAATGTGCAAAACATGCAAAGAAATAACATAATCTACAATGAAATACGTACCAATCTAAGACACTGGCGCAAAATACCACCACTAGACATATTTTTTTCAGCTTCCAATTCCCCGAAATTCAAAGAACTTGCAAAGATCAAGACGTCGGCCATACCTACGAGTCTTTGCAAAAAGGATACAGCCACTTCTATGGGCATACCTTGCGTAGATTCTATTACATCTAATTCATTCTGAAACACAAAAAAAAATGTTATATGCACACTACTACGAAAACTAATTGTAGAATAGTTAATTTTTGATAATAATAAATTATAATAACTTACATTAGGGGAAGTAGCAGACGCCAACAAAGGCAATAAACCTCCGCAGGCAATTATCAAGTTATCTGCTAATTGTGAAATCAAATGGACAGTGTTCACAACAAATATAGCATTCTCACTGCTATTCACAAAGTCTAAAACTGATTTAGTTGAATGGCTTCTCCATACCTAAAATTACCAATAGATACATTATAACAGACACAACATATTTGATTTGAAATTCCATACTTTATTTAATTAGTACAAAGCAAAATGTCTGCCTCCTGTGACCGTGTTTATTGAGTACCTATGAAACTAGTAAGTATAATAAAATTATGTAATCAGTTTATTTCAAGGAAGGCTCTTGTGTCCTTGGTATGCCCCTGGGTTTGTGTGTTGATCTTTTATTAGAATATTCATTATATTCTGTGACATATTCTTTGGGGGTTTCTAAACTAACTATCTGTTTTTATATCTTACTTCTTTTATTCTTGTTCCTGGTGTAAGTGTTAAAATGTAATGAAAAATACAGATATTGTATTCAAATAAATGTGTTTCTTACCTGTATATCTGTTTCTAATGAAAATAAAACATCTGACAGCAGTCTTTGATGAATATAAGACCATCTAAATTCAGGTATTCTAAATGGGGGTCGAGTTGGACCAGGCGAAAACATGGGGCGTTGACTCTTCGGTCTCTTGTTATCTGCAACAGAGAAAAGAACAATCATTTATTTATAAAGTGAGCAACTTCAAATACAGTTTCAAGTGGATTTATTAAAGATTTAGAAAAATCTAATTGTCAATTTAAGCCACTGATGATAACCTGTTATTTTATAACAAAATAGTAATTTAATCTTACCAAAATGATTGGAATCAACTTGGGTACTGGTAGATGCACTCCTTGGTCTTTTTGATGGCGTGGTATTACTATTACTGGGATGCGTTGAGCCGCTTTCACCGGAATTCTCTTGTATTAAGGATCCACTATCTTCCGGAAGACTCACTCTCCGACTCATTTCCCTCTCCACAGACTCTCGTCTTCTCTCGGACTGGTATTCTTCATCTTCATTATGTATAATTTGTGCCTCTTGATTGGTTAAAGAAATATTTTCACTAATTGTCGAAATAGGAGGAATCTCAGGTGTGGATGATTCAGATTTTTCTTCCGAAGAATTAGCTGAATTTCCCTCTTCTAAGTGATTTTTTTCATTTTTAGCATTTTCATTTTGTAACACATACCTACTATTAGTTTCTTCATTTTCACCTGATTTTAGGATGGCACTCTCGGTAACTAAATCTCCATCTAAAGGAATGACACCGTCGTCAAGCTCGATAGGTGATATTGGATGGTGTTCATCTACAGTACCCGTGTTCTCATTCAAAACTTCTTTTTCTTCTTCCACCACTGGTTCAGATGTTGGATTCTTGGTTGCATCTTGTGTGGACTGATCATTAGGACCAGTTGGTTCAATTTCAACTTCTTGAGGACTATTTGTTTCAGGTTCAGAATGAATATTATCTTCATTCACAGCAGGCACTATAACATTTTTGCATTCATCAGTCTCATTATTTTCATTTAGAGGTAGGTTCTCTACATTAGTAGACATAGAAATATTTGATTGGTTTTCTTTGTTTGAAATTATCTTAATTGCATTATCAATAATATCATTTACAACATTTCTAGCAACTTCCGTAGCTTCACAGTTTTCTAATTCATCAACAATAGAATCTACAACATTTGGAATATCCACAGATTTGTTATGGCTTTTAGAATCCTCAGTTCCCTGATCACCTTCGGAGAGATCACATAATTCATGATCTTCCTCGTTCCTAACTGGAGTTTCAAGGAGATCTCTTCTTGGACTCTCAGTTTCACTGGCAGACAGACTAGAACACTGTGCATTCTCTTCTATCTTCTCTCCCTCATCTGCATTTTGCAATACTATGTGGTCAGTATCCCTGACTGGTATGTAATCTAGACTAGCATCTCTGCTCACTTCTTCCAGCGAAGCAGATTGTATATTTTCCGTGGGCGTGGGTAGAGCGTCTAAAACTAACTTTCCGTCTTCTAAATCATTTGAAATGCACTCATTCAAAAGATTCTCTGACTTTGTTAATATTTCATGTATAATTTCCTCAGCCACTTCTTTATGCTCTTCAAGTAACTGGGTATCTATGTTGGATGAAATCCCGTTTGATTTCTCAGGAGAATCCTCGCTGGCATCAAACTGGCTTACATCTATAGGAGACATATTGTCACAATTTACAATGGAATGTTTATCACTATCACAACCACTATCATTATCAATTTGTTTGGAATGTTTATCGGGAGAATGCATCTTACAAACCTCACTGTACTCAACTTCTTTAGAATTAGTCCGAGTATCAATATTCACTTGTAGTTCACCACTAGGAGAATCACTTTTACTAGGAGAAACCATTTGAGAACAATTACACTCTTGATTTACTTTTTCATCATGGATATCTCTCACAGCAAGGCCTTTTCCTGTTTCTGTTTGAGAAGCATGATTGATCCATCTAGGAGTAGGATTCTGGAATTCAGTAGGTGAATCCTCGGATGTTTCTTGACTATCTGAAAGTTGCGCAAACCGAGGATCCACTGAACTAACTCCAGAAGTAGTAGAAGGTTGATCCCAACCAGAAATTGTACTGATTGGACGCTGTTGCCTTTCTGCAGGATCGGTTATATTATCAGATCTTCTCTGTTCATAATGCTCATACATCTGAGCAAACTGCAATTTGAATTCCTCGTATGAAACCTATAACATAAATGAGTCAACTGTAATCTTCTTGGTTCACAAACATTCACCATACTTATTATGACCAAAATATGAAAGGAGTTTAGCTTACTTTTGAATGGACAATAGCTAAGGTGTCAACCCAAACTCTCCATCCGCCATATTCATGTTTGATAGCATGATGGAGAAGCATTCGAAATAGAGAATAAACCATATCGGAAATTTTTTGTTCTTCAGCATTCTTAGGATGTATATATGCCATAGCTATCAGCCACTCTTGCCAGACAGACATCTGCAGTACAGTTCTTCTATTCTCTCTGTTGTTATTGCACAACAGAGTCATATCCGAAAGAAACAGCTTTTTTACTTCCAAAAGTTGTTCACTTTGTTTGGACTGTCTGATTAAAGTTGCCACCACTTTTAGAATCACTGAAACATACAAAATACCCTTCATGAAATATGTTCTAAAACAAATTCAATTTTAGTTCCATGTTAAAAAAGGCAAGAGCTTTTCTCTGTTGTAATCATCATATAACTTACTTGGGTTTTCTAGTCTATAATGATTTTGTGGTTCAGGATGGCTGGTGTACAAGATTTGCTGACCAACATGTTCAGTTAGAAGCTCGTACAGCGCATTGTAACACGGCATTGTCAATCCTTCTGGTGCTGCTCCCAATCTTACGGCCAACAGCGTGTACAGGTTGTGTGGTGACATCACATCATATTTTCGTCTGTAACAAGCAGGATTAAATTTATCCGTTAATAAAGAAAAAAGGCCCAGATTATAAAAGACAATCAATCCGTTACAAACATCTCGAGAGACCAAAAACATGATGTTCATTATACAAAGTTTCCTACAAAAGAATATTTGAAGAAATCTAAAAGACAACAGATTGAAACCAGAAAGCTGTGTTGTGAAAGAAATTAATTATCGGAATAGAGATTTAAAATACCCTTACTTCCTGATTCACCATAATAACAAACACATGAAATAAGTACCTACAGTAAAAGGGGGAATGAGGTGGTTGGTAGACCAGCGGTTACGACGCCGGCTTTCGCACTGTTTCGTACGGAGATCGTGGGTTCGAAACCCGGCCGTGTCGACCATTTTCCGCTTTCACGACACAAGCATTTGCTTACTGTAACTATAGCAGATAACCCATTTCCGCAATTTTTCTGTTTTAAAGGTTTTACTGCACTCTTGTTTTTCGGCATATATTTAAGTCTACAAATATGACATTTTTTAGTAGGCATATATAAAATACTGATTTAATTGATACCTAACTACTATACTACTAATAAAAACTAAAAGAACTTACTTGTGTGTACTTCTACTCAAAAAGAAACCCAATAATTTGAGTGCTTGTAATCTTATTAGTTGACTGTCGGCCGAGAGTAGCTTGAATATTGTTCTCACACCACACTGCAAAAAAATAAGAATTAGTCTAGAATGAGCACCTGATAGAATGAATTGAGTATTACCAATAAAGTTGGTTATAATAAAAAAACTGTAGTATATTGTATAATCTTCAACTGAATAAAATTTAATGCATGGATCTTTAAAGATAGGCAACTAAAAATGAGAGGTCAAATCCTTTCTAAACTAGTTGCGATTGTGGAAATTTGTTTGAAACTCAAAATAGCTCTTATTATAAAGTTAAATTAAATTTTATTCAGTCAAAATGAAGTATGGTACCTTTACATCAAATGCAGGAACCATGGAACTAGGATGTTCTGACATCAACGAAATTAACATCTGAAGCACGTCATGGAGATTCTCATCCTGCACAAAAATAAACATTTTGTACATTTTTTTTTGCATAGAACCCAATTCACTATCCGCATCATAATAAAAAAAAATTTACCTCATGCATGGTGGTCAAATAATTTAAAATGCTCTGAAGTTCGTCATCCTTTACTCCATTTCCAATCATAATGAGTTGCTTCAAAAATAAAAGAATATAGGCACGGATGGTTAATATGTCTTTATGCGCTGGGCGAGGTCCTTCTGCAAAGGGGGAATAAGAAAGAGGTGGTTACATCTCATAGACTAAGAAATTAGTTTTGAACAAGAATGACGAAAATTTGATAGACGTCGCTTAGGGGGCGTTCAAGTATTACGTTACGCAATAGGGGGGGGAGGAAGGGTTACTATTAAAACGTTACTATTGTATTACCGGCACCGCAACAAAAATATTTAGTGGCTTACCAGTAATAATTGTGATTTTAGGCATACATAGTTGTAATATGTGCGTTAGGCAACGTTTAGAGAATGGGAAGAGGGGTAACAAAAAGCGTTACGATGCACTCGGGGGGGGGGGGGGTCAATAATGTAAAAAAATGCGTTACGTAATACTTGAACGGTCCCTTAACTGAGGCTATTTCGTTTTTCACAGTACAGTGAAACCTCTCATAACGAGTATCACCTCTCAAAACCAGCATTCACATAGGAGAAAAAGTTAACAAGCGACATTTTGCAAACGAGTATGACATTCAAGTCCCTTCAAGTCAAGACAAAGGAAATTGACTTGTGAGCAACAACGATTTCATTAATTTAATTGTACAAGATCCATGACTCTAATTGAATTTCTAAATTCATTAAACTTTTAATATTTTTTTTTTTTTACAAACCAGAACTTGAGACCGACCAAGAACAACAATAGGGTGAAGGTCCAAAAAAAAACAACTATTTCTATATGAAAATTTGTTTCGCATAAAGACTTTTAAATGAATTAGTGAGGTAGCATTTTCCTTGTTATTTGTATTTTGTAATGTTAATTAGTATAACTTATGTAAGTACAGATGATTGTAATGTGATTTCGAGTAATTAAATAAATAAATACATAAATAAATAATTATGCTTGCTATATTGTTAATATTGATTTATTAGTCAAACTATTGTGGTTTGAAGGGCTTACCCAATCCCTTGGGAATAATGCCACTCTTCTGTCGAGGATTCACCACCCAATAGTAATATTTCAAAGTATGAACAGTCTGGAGTACAGTGCTGACTCTCCTCACATTGCTGTAAATCTGGGTGTCTGCCAGAAAGTCTGTGGCCAGGTAGCAGTAGAGTCTGGCCTGGACGGCTGCGGGGGTGTGGATCCACAGTGCGGGGTTGAACAGTATGTGGTCCAACAGCTGCCATGTCAAGAAAGAAAAGGAGAAGACCTTCACGTAAGAATGAGACTTACTGTTCAGAGGTTATGTGCACATGTTCATTGATATTAGAACCACCTATCTTAACATTCATACAACAAACAGACATTCAGAAGAAATAGTCAAATTTTCATACTCCTTACGTTGTGATGCCATGACAGGATTTACGAATCATGGGGTCTGAATCGAGTATTGTATTCAATTGGAAAATTTTATTATGAATTATTCCACGATCTACATATTCTATGCTATTGTTGTAGTGGGAAGCTATAAGAATGCTAACATAAAATCACATGCATCAATTCTATTTGCCTAGCAACAAAACATTCACAATAATATTTCTTTTAATAACTTTAATATATGCAATTAAAACCCAAGAAGAAATACTGGTGATAGGTTTACAGTTTGCATTACATTAGGTAAATTACAAACAAAATATTTCTAAACTGACATAAAAAAAACACTTAGTAAAAAAGAGGTACTATTCTAAACAGATATTCAACATATTACTTCCAACCATAACAATTTTTAATTGAATCAATAACCACCAAAAAAGTTACAAAAATTTTAATACTAAACCTGTTTGGGGACATACATATTGGGAGTTTGCTATTATAAAGGAAACAAATCATAGTAAAATTTCCAAAATTCAACAAATGTATTTTATCAGGCACTGGAGACATGCAAACAATAACAACATGATATCAAAATATCGAAACATAGATTAAAATATATCTTAGGCACTAAGGCATTAAGAACTGTTAAAATAATGAGCAGATCAATGAACATGCGCACATAATGATATCAAAAAAAGTTCAACCAACCAGGGATGGGCAAAAAATATTGACATATTATATAATATTAAAAAAAAAAAATTAATTATGGAAATATTAATACTTAATCGATATTTATTTCTGAATATCAAATTCGATATCGAAATATCAATATTTTTTAGACTGCATACATCGATATGTTTTAAAACAATCGATACAACATATTATATCAATATATTCTTTCCGTTTGCCCATCCCTACAACCAGCTACTTACCTTAGTAACATTTTACTTAAATACCATAATTAGTTTTCACACCAATTTATAAAAGTGGCTAAATGATCAGAGCTTATTGTATTTATAACACATTTGTACCGAGAAGTGGAATTTAAGCTCACTCTTGTGACCTATCAGTGTTCAAAAAGTCTTTAACACAATGCATTGAACATAAGTAGTTTTAGTGGCCTGAAACCATGTTCACATGTTTATCTTTCAATCTAGACCAGTTTAGGGTATGTCGGTTGTATGACAAAGTTAAACACAGATAGAAACATTTTTTTGTGTTTTATATATATATATATATGGATAGTGGTTACAAACCATCTTCGCTTTATTACCTTTCTAATGAAACCGTTTCGGAGTACATCGGTTGGATAGTCTCCGAGTCTATAACTGAATAAATAAACAGCCAAAAATCCCGTAAGGGATTAGGCATCTTTCTATTTAAATTAGTGTACAAATTTTCCTTGACAAAAAACTGACATAGAAACATTTTTTGTCTTTTCTTTTACAGATTATTATTAGCAATCATTTGGCCACATTTTCTTCATTCATAAATAAAATAGGTAGTAAGTAAATATAGTAATGACAATGACAATAATTATTAATAGCAGGGATGGTCCCAAAATTTATCCTAATATCATGCATTAGTCCTAGGCACACATATTTTATACCACTGGCTAATACGACTTGTATATAATGATTATTATGAAAATATGAATAGATCAACATCATATTGTATTTAAATTCACAGAATTCAAAATAATTAGAAAACTATAATCATTAAAATGAGATGTTAAGACATGGGAGACGAGGGTTAATGATGAAAAACTGAATAAAATTTGTTATAACTTCGATATAAGTTATAATAAATTTTATTCATATAAAATGAAATGACATAAAGTTACTTCAAAATCCCTATGCTATAATATTACTATGAAAATAATATTTGAAAAGAATGATAATGGTGAATTTATATCCATGACGAATCAATGTACAAAAAGCATGTTAAAATAAAAAAGTATAAGTAAAAAAAAACCTGGTAAGTATAGTTGAATAAATAAAACTTTAACCACAAAATATCATAATATGCAGGAAAATATTCATTTAAAATATTTGACATAGATAAAAATATTTGTATAAAAGATCTAAATTCTAAAAAAGTAAAATATTTATACAACAAATACAAAAACTCATAAAGTAGGTATACCTGTTACAAATTTTAATAAAAAAAAGTTTGAGGACAAATCGCTAAAGATGCACGCTAATTTCTAGAAAAAAGAGTACTTAAACCTATTTAAGAGAATTCAAGAAAATATAAAATTTTAGACAATGAAATTTTTAGAACAGAAATATTGATGATACTATATTGAGTTATTGTCATAAAATATGCCATAATGAAAAAATGGTACCTATTCATATTCAATCCAAAAATATAATAATGAAATCAAATGGGGTGTTTTCTAGGGATATTCCGACAATTCCCACCAGATGGCAGCACACCTAATAAGGGTCTAACGTCAAATGTCATTCCATATGTCATTCATTCTTTTCGAAAGCGTATAGTTGGTGTCCTGCTAAATTTTCTCAGTTCTGTTGTATAGTAGGTATATCCTATATAAATATATTCAAAATGAACAGGGACTATTGCACGTTGTTATTACAACAATTCCTACACGCTTTTGTATACAATTATCTTAGCGTGGTTATAGCCAAACCTAAATTTGACATTTCTATCAGTGTTGCCAATGGTTCTTGGCCTAATATCGCCGATTTTCATACAAAAAGTAGCCCAACTGAAAGTTTGGTATCTGGAGAGATGAAATTTGGTATCTGGAAAGATGAAAAGGGAGGTGAAAGTTCAGTACAAAAAAAGGTCATTCCGAAAATTTTGGTATCCGGGGAGTCGCCCTTTAGATTTTTTTCGTCGCAGATTGTCATTCCGAGTAGCCCAAATGGATATAAATCGCCCACGTAGGCAACACTGATTTCTATTAGACCCTGTTTGTCAGTGCTGCCCCCGGTGGCGAAAAGAGTAAAGAAAACAACCCATTGTATCCATAATTGCTATAACATGCTAGATGGCGAATTAACATTATTTTTAATAGTAGTTAATATTCTGTGATGATAAGGAAGTTTGCAACAGACGTAACTAACTTGTTTGAGAAGAAGCTCGGAGTTGGCACTGAGGCAAGTAACAAGATGTTTGGTCAGTTGAAGGAAGCCGTTTAACAACTCGGAGGTGAGATGATCTCTAGAGCAGCGCTGTAGCATGAACGATATTACTAAAAAACCTCTGCACTGAATCATGTGTTGCTGGACCGTTTGAGATGACTCCACCAAAGAACAGATGAATCCCAGAAGTTTCGAACTAAAATCACAAACAATATTATAAAATTCTATTTCAATACCTAAATTTAAAATCTAATCAAATGAGTCATATTTTTAACTAGTAGATAACCGCCTTGCTTTACCATCTCTATGATGGTTCTCTTTTACTGAAATTTCACTATGAAGATCCTATCATCATTTTTGGTAATTATTTGAAAAAATTTAATAATTTGTATTTAAAATTACTACATTTACAATTACAAGAATCAGCGATGATTAAAATTTGTAATTTCTGGGTGATGCAAGACATGTGTAATTAACATATATACCAAAGTCCAGGCAAAAAGTTTGCTATGATCTTTCTCGTGGAATATTGTGAAACTCCCATATTGATTCCTAAATTTTTTCTCATTCTTGTTGATGGGAGCACCAGGACTCTAATTTATCTTTTGTGATCATAACAAAAGTTCACAATGGTTTGAACGGCGGTGTAGGAGATCTTTTGGAAATATTACAAACTTTCTACGGTTATATTTGCATGCCTCAAAGGTCCCTTTATACATAATTAATTATAGTTCCATAAACCTTGATGAGTTAGTTATTTGTGTCTTAAATTTTTAAATTGAAAAAAATTAATACCATAACATAGGGTCTCTCTTGGAATCACCAGGTGCCGTACAATCATAGGGCATGTCCAGTTGGGAAAATAGCGGAAATAGAACCTGAATACCACCAATGGAGTTCAAAGTACTGTGGATGGAGTGGGTAATGACGGCTTTCACATCCTGAAATAGAAACGAAATTTGATATGACTATAGTTATTGGAATATCCTACATTCTATTTGTTAAAAGTTACCGAAAGACTTACCTGCAGCATCAATGCGTGTGGTGTGTGAACAAAATAAGATACATTGCCCTTTGGTGCACTCTGCAGACAAAGTTGGCTGTCTGTGGCTACAGGATTATACATGAACACAATGGCACCAGACAATTTGCCATCATACAGAACCTGAAACATCACAACTAGTTAATGATATACAATTAATAATTACAAGGATGCTAATAATTTATGATTATTTATGATAAGACCCTTCTCCATATAAATGTACAAAAATGAACTAACCCCCAGCACTCGGTTATTCCTCTTCATAACCTTACTGAACACAAAATGAGAGTTTTGTTTAAATTTGCGTGCACAATATAGCTGCAATTTCACAATAATATGAATGATTGTGAAAGTGCAACATTCTACCAGAACCTATGTTTTTTTTTAATAAAAATGAATCAGTGCTCACTCGAAGTGAACACAAATACACTTTTGACATCTTTCACACTAACCAACAAAGGGTTGTGTCGTGAAAGCGGAAATGGTCGGCACGGCCGGGATTCGAACCTACGACCACCAATACACTGTGCGCATGAAAGCCGGCGATTGATACCACTGGACTAACAACCATTTCGAACATTTAATTACTCGTGAAAATACAAGAACCTACTTCAATTATTGAATGTAAAATAGCAGTCAAGTTTTCGGTCAAAAAGGATTATTTTTTTTAAATGTATGCAATAAACAAACTAGAATGAGCACATCAATACAAAAGATTACAACATAGGGATAGTCTACTGCTGATATATTCACACACCATATAATATGAAAATAGCAACAAACATACATGCAAGACAAAATGCATAAATAAACACATCGATGAACAGCATTTGAGCAAAGCCACTTACAACTATTTTAAATGTTAAACAGGAATGCAAAAGCAACATAAAGTCAAAATATCCCAAAACCACAGTTTTCAACAGGAGAATATCAATAACAAAACATCCACCATTTGGCAACATACCTTGCATAATGTAATAGGTACTAGACTCAACACTTTAATAAGATCATCTTATTATTTCACATAAGATCATCTGTTTTTTTTTTGTCCACAGCAAGATTTATGATAACTGATAAAACTGATTCTGAAATAGAACACTGCTCTATGACAAAGATGATAAAACACGTACGGTTGATGTACACCTGGAGTTCGCTTCATTTGGTATTTGTGTAAGTTAAAATTCATTATTATTATTAACTAATTCTGAACCAGTATGAAGTTCATTATAGAGTATCAATAATACTATTGTGCATGGAAGAAATAAGGAGATTAACATACCCTGAAATAGACTATTAAACAGAGGAGGATTAGAGTCAAGTAAATCCATGCAGTGTTAGTTTTACTATAAATATATCCACGTAAAAGACCAAGATTTTTGTTCAATATTTTAATAGTAAGAAACAGATTAGTTATATATACAAAATGCTTTTATTTTATTTATCCCCAACATTAATTCAGTTTTAGGTAGTTATATGAAGAAATTCAATAAATAATTATCCTTACAGATTCAGCTTCTTGGTCCACTTCAGATATGTATTCTCCGTACACATCCAGGCGACGATAATTGTCAGGGAGGATTGGACGACACTCGTTGTCGAACTTGAATTGACTCTTTGGAGAAGTAGATAAAATTGAAAACTTATATAAATACACGAATGTGTTTATATTATTTTCATCTGACACAAAAATGTCAATATGCAATGAATGTACGTTAATAATAATGTTGTAATAAGTCACTGATACACAGAAATACAAAGACTGCATTTGTAATAGCCCTACGAGTGTCCTATTTACTAACGACCTGATAGTTTGACAAACTGCAAATGACACGATACAAAGAGCACAGCACAATTGGAATTATGAAAGTACAAAACTCAAGCAAATGTTTGAACTTTTCAAAATGAGATCCCTAAAACTTCACCGCCTGTTTTTGCACAAACTGATTGCATACAGTGACGTAAAAGAGAAGCTGGTGTTTTAAAATAAGTTTGTGTGCTGAACACAACACATGAGAGCATGGCAATGATGAATATTGAAAATACAAAGAGGAAAATATGAAGATGTAAAATGAAGTTGCAACCAGTGACAGGATTAAAAAATGTACTTTGATTTAATGATAGCGATAATGTTGAAATAAAAAAAATAGCAAAATGAGACAAAAACACACTGAAATGATTAAAAAAACTCAACAGTAAAACAAAAATGCTCTAACCGGAAATAAAACTCATGCCTATTACCAAAGAGTTACTAGTGGTGAGATATGCTTTTAATATTGTGAAATTACACTCCAACAGGGGGGAGTGCAAAACATATTGAAAACAGACAAAGTTTCAGGATATGCATTGTTATATATTAAATAATGAATTGATAATGGGGCATGAGTTTTCTAAAAACTACAAAATTGCTTACATGCTTATCTATGCCATGCACTAAATTGACTTCAGAAGTTTTGCTACTGGCAACAAATTTCGAGGGAGCTTTTGCAGGTGTAAGGTCAGTAGACCATATATCGTCCTCGAAACCTTTTAATACATCCACTTCAGGATTAGGAGAAAAGCTCACCCTTTTATGATTATCTGGCAGGTTCAGAGTACACTCGTTGTCAAAACGAAATTGATTCTGTGTTTATCCAGCGTGGCAGCAGTTCAAAACAAGAACAAAACATTATCAAACAAGTGTTGAATACATGTTGGCAAACATCTTTTGCTTGGTATACCAAAATATAAATTAATCATGAATTTTGATAAAAATATTTGATAAGAGAAAACATACTTGAAATGAAAATAGTACGAATCATCACATGTAAATATTTAAGAATGTTGCGTAAAACAAAACTCAAATATAGGTAGGTATATATATTTTTAAATTTTCTGCAATTCCACTCACAATGGGAAGTTTTCTGGGGAGCTTCCGACAATACACACTAGGTGGCAGAACTTCTAATCAGGTCTATTGTCAAATTCAGTGCTGCCAACGTAGAGATGTTTTTTTCAGTGATGCCAACGTTGGGAAGTTTGTTTTCCATTGTGTTGCTAAGAAGTTGTTGATTGAGTTGCTAAGAAGTTGTTGATTTTGTTGCGCATAAATTTGAGAATAAATCTCAGGGGTGCTGTTCTGTATTTTTTAATTTGTATTTAGGTAGGTATATAAAAAAAGATGAACAATTTTATTTGTAATAGTATGTAAAAAATGTACAATGATTACTCTAAACCTATTGTAAGTTATCATGTATAATAATATATAAGTTGTTTAATTTGAAATAAACTAGAATGATATTTTGGAGGTTAGATTGTGAGCGACCATAAGAAGACGAAGAAGTAAATCGCCCCCGTTGGCAACACTGAATTTGACAATAGACCGGATTAGCAAGGGCGCCTCTAGCGGCACAAAAAGGAAAAAAAACATCCCATTGAGTGATTTATGCAGATATAATACAATGAATTTAGGAACTTAACCAAAAAGTAAATTTAACCTTTTTATTATTCAGTTGGAATACTTTTGCAATACATGTGTTGATAATTATGTCCCTTAAATTTTGTATTAAATTTGTGATCGTGTTCAGAATTCTCCAAGAAGATCTTCATAACTAGAGATCTAAAGTTTTAAAGAGTCAGAATATTAATTTCGACAATGAGATATTCAATAGGTTTTTTTTTCTCCGATTATTTAATTTAATTATTACCTAATATGGATTCTGGAATAATATGGATATGGAGTACGCGGATGACCTAGCGTTGTTCAGTACGACAGTGGAGGAATTACAGCGCAGTGTTTCAAGACTCTGCGACGAAACAGCACGCCTCGGCCTTCGAGTCAATGCCAGTAAGACGGAGCTCATGGCGAATAATGCCTGCCCCGATAAACAGCTACCGATAACCATCGATAGTCACCAGGTCTCCAGGGTGGATAAATTTAAGTACCTGGGAGCAACCATTACCACCACTGGTGACCTCGGGGCTGAGCTCCCGATACGTATCGGTATGGCAAGTGGCGCCTTCAACAACATGACCAAGATATGGAAGGCGTCGGCGTTTAGTGTCGAGACAAAATGTAAACTGTTTGATGCGTGTGTGTTGCCCATTCTCCTTTATGGGTGTGAGTCCTGGCACCTGACCAAGGCCCAGGCAAAAAATTCTCATCCTTTGAAATGAAGTGCCTAAGGAGAATTCTGGGCGTAAGATGGTACCACCGCATCACGAACGACGCTATACGCCGGCGCACCCAGCGTGAGCCCATCACCTCTGCCATTGTGGGGAGGAGATGGACTTGGCTGGGACATGTGTTAAGGATGCCGAATGACAGTTGGCCGAGGAGAGCGCTGTTCTTCCTCCCATCAGGGTCCCGAAGACGAGGAAGATCCTCTCACACTGTGTTCCGCTCCTTCGAAGCAGAGCTGAGGGATATGGACATGGTGTGGGAGGAGGTCATAAACATTGCGCAAGATCGAGCATGCCCCTGAGTGGGGTGTAAAAGGGAGAATTGATTGATTGATTGAATATGGATTCTAAAAACTAAGAGAAAAATCATTCAGAGGTGATGGTTCATTGTGCAAAAAGAATTGTAAAAAATTATGCGAACCTTGTATCCAGGGCCTAATCTATGCATGGCACAAATTTGGTGCGTAGTAAGAGCTTCGGAAAAAAGATAAATGGCACTCATCTGTCCGCAGAACACTCTCTCCTCATCTAACTCTGGTGTTGCTCCAATGTAACACTTGTCAAATGGCTGTAAAGGAATTCAAAAAACAAATACACAATTGATTTAAGAAGAAATACAAAAATAATTCAGAGGTATCAGTTGAAGGGGTTCAAATGGTTAGTAGGAGCCGCAGTGACTTGCGTCTGTGCTGTAGGATGCAAGTCTATAAAATGCTGCGTAACGTTCTCTTGTATAACATCAGCAAGACTACTAGCTAGTCCTACTCGTTAGTGTCCACGTCACGAACCCCGGGCAATGTGGCTTCACTCTGGCAGAGGAGTCATAGCAGGTAACGAGAGGATGGAAGGCGAGTCTCTGGCGCCTCAAAACCAGAACACCACAGCTAAGGGAAGGTAACCCCAACAGAAAATCCACCAGAGAAGGCAACGGGAAACCACTCTGGTTATCTTTTCCCAGGAAATCACTATGGAGAGAAACCAAAGAACGGCCCCTAGTCCCGGGCAGCCCTTAGATGGGCAGGGGGTGCTAAGAATCTCCCGGCTCAAAATAGTGAATTCAAAGTTGAGATTGGGGACGTGGAACGTGCGTAGCCTATACGATGGTAAGTTGGATAACGCCGTACAGGAGATGGAAAGACTCAGGATAGATGTACTTGGTATTAGCGAGCTGAGGTGGACTGGTAGTGGCGTACACCACCACGAGAAGGGAAACTTGTATTATTCAGGAAGTGACCCACAAGACAGAAATCGTCGAAATGGAGTTGCCATATTTGTCATGAAGAAATACGTAAAATTTGTTAAAAATTTTATTCCCATCTCAGACAGAATTTCCTTATTACAACTAAGCTGTCAACCTACCAACATTAATATAATACAGGTGTACGCACCAACAGCTGAAGCGAGATACGACAGTGATGTGGAAACTTTTTATGACTCGCTTACCAGTACATTACAAAGCTTGAAGGGCGGCGAAATTAAGTTTGTCATTGGAGATTTCAACGCCAAGATTGGTGGAGGCCGCCGCTCTCATATAGTTGGCGAACATGGCTTAGGTATAAGCAACCAAAGGGGTGATAACTGTATGAATTTTGCCAGGATAAGAATATGGTCATCTCGAACACCTGGTTTAAACTCCCTAAACGAAGGTTGTATACGTGGAAATCACCCCAAGATGGAACAGTTTCTGATGTGGTTCGTAACCAAATTGATTATGTGCTAGTTGATAATAGATTCAGAAACTCCGTGAAAAGGGTTATCACCTACCCTGGGGCGGATGTTGCATCCGATCACGTTTTGCTGACCGCTGATATTGTATTACGTCTAAAACAAATTAAAAAGCCTACAGCCAAGACTAGAGTAGACACCTCAAAACTCAATACAAATGTGGTTAGAAACCGGGTTACGCATACTATTAACGATAAGATCGGGCAGCTTCCTTGCGACTCATCCATGGATGTACAAACGCAATGGAACAACTTTAGAGCGATAATCCAGGAAACTTGTGACACAGATTTGAAAGCTGATAAGCCAGTTGGAAGGACGAACTGGATGACAGACCACATTTTGAGTTTGATGGATGAAAGGCGCAAACATAAAGGTAATGAAGTGGAATACAGGAATTTGCAAAGAACAATAAAAAGAGAAGTCAAAAAAGCCAAGGAGGAGTGGATGAGATCTCAGTGCGAGGAATTGGAGTTCTACAATCGTAATCACGATGCATTCAAACTCCATAAAAAATTGAAAGAAATAACAGGCACTACAAGAAAGACTACTCCAGCGTGTCTGATTGACGATTCCAATAAATTGATATTGGATGAAAAGGATATATTGGAAACATTGGAGAAATACATTTTTAACGCATTTAAGGATAATAGATCAGACATAAATGCTCCAACTGAACAGCTTCATGGACCCTCAATTTTGAAATCGGAAATCCTCCATGCCATACAAATCTCCGACAATAGAAAGGCTTGTGGACCAGACGATATCCCAGTTGAGGTGTTGAAACTCATTAGCGATGATAATATTGATTACCTGTTGAGACTATTCAACACCATTTACGACACAGGGAACATACCCCAAGACTGGCTTAAATCCACCTTTGTGACATTGCCTAAAAAGCAGCACCCTAAAAGATGCAGTGACTACAGACTGATTAGTTTGATGAGTCATGTTCTCAAATTGTTTCTTAAAATAATACATGGCAGGATACGCAACAAATGTGGGCAAGATATGGACGACTCACAGTTCGGCTTCAGAAGCGCATTTGGAACCCGCGAGGCTCTGTTATCCATTAATGTATTATTGCAAAAATGCCGCGACCAAAGAAAGGAAGTTTTCGCGTGCTTCATTGACTACGAGAAGGCATTTGACAGGGTGAGACATGATGATTTAATGAGAATGCTTAGGGAATGCAACATTGACACGAAGGACCAGAATTTCATTAAAAATCTTTACTGGTTCCAAACAGCCGAAATAAGAAATGGGAATGAGAAATCTAACACAATAGCTATTCAACGAGGTGTGCGGCAGGGATGCATTCTGTCTCCCTTACTATTCAACCTCTACTCCGATTATGTCTTTAAAAGAGCCCTCAGTACTACCGAGAAAGGTGTGAAGATTGGTGGGGTTGCAGTTAACAACATCCGATACGCAGATTATACTGTATTACTAGCTGACAGTATTGATGATCTTCAGGACCTACTTAATATGGTGAATGATTCCGGAGAACAATTGGGCTTAACGATTAATGTCAGTAAAACCAAGTGGATGACATTCGGACGGCTGGATCATACTGGTTCAGTGATACAACTGAACGGTTGCAATGTTGAAAGGGTGGAAAAGTTTAGATACCTCGGCAGCATGCTTACGGAGACCCTTGACCCAGATGTAGAGGTGAAATGCCGGATCGAAGCAGCAAGAACCGCATTTAACAAAATGAAGTCACTCTTTTGCAATGACAATGTCAATTTAAAACTCAGACAGAGGATGATAAGGTGTTATGTGTGGTCTGTTCTGTTATATGGTTGTGAGACATGGACATTAAAAGTAAACACGATGAACCGGTTAGAGGCGTTTGAAATGTGGCTTCACCGAAGGATGTTCAGGATCCCATGGACGGACAGAATAACGAACACAGAAGTCCTTAATCGTGCAGGAGTGAGCAGAGAGCTGCTGACATTGATAAAAGTCCGCAAGATCTCATATCTGGGTCACGTTTTACGGGGAGAAAAATATCGCCTGCCCCATTTGATTTTGAAAGGAAAGATAGAGGGTCGCAGGGGGGCTGGTAGGAGGCAGATCTCTTGGCTGCGCAACATAAGAGAGTGGACCGGGATTGGAACAGTGGAGGAGCTATTTCTCGGACGGCGCAGGATAGAGAGGGCTTCGCCAGAGTGATCGCCAACGTCGGGGGGACCTGACAGGGCACATAAAGAAGAAGAAGTTGAATACTCACATCGTTGGTCGAGACGAACCATGCCATTTCCGTACTAGACGCCAACTGTCCATTTACTAAGCATTTAATTTCACTCTTCGTCCACCTATTGTAAATGTACACGATAGCTATCATATACCACTTCCTCGGCTGAAACTCGTACTTCACGCAGTGCTGAAATCCCTTCCCTTTCACCTTCATGGAAGTCAGCACCAAACAGTTACCCACAAAATGAGCGGAGTATCCAACACCTTTGCCAGTTTTAAAACTGAAATAATTCATTTTCGTTAAAAAAAATTATCACATTTTCAAGCAGAGGTAATAGGAATAGTTATGAAAAATGTACCAATAAAGATATGGTTTCTCCCGTTCAATGTTGACAGAGTTGATGGGGTCTAGCCTGAACCATGTGGTGAATGTGAATCCACTCTCGTGGGGCCACCGGGCTAATGGTGGAAGCACTATTGCCTAAAAAGCAAGAATGGTCAAATCAATAAAACAGATGTGGAAGGTGCATTTACTCATCACACCAGAAAGTCATTTACAACACTTTTATAGTTAAAATAATTATTGAGTTTCAATTTCAGTACACTCAGCAGAAGTTCATGGTCCTCGATACTAAAGTTCTTGGTCCTCGATACTAAAGTTCTTGTCCGCAAACAGTGGCTAAACATTTTTTTTTGTCTATCGGGTGATATTTATGAATTGCTTGAACACATTATTAAATCTGCGTATTATTTTTAGTTAAATTACTTACGAAAATACTTTTGAAAAAATAAATTAGTCTCACCGATCCTTTCCTTCCTGGAAAACTGAAAAATACATCTGGCCCATTTCTGTGTGGCATCTGACGCAGGACATTCAAAAGTTTTGCAGAATGTCGAGGCTGAAACAAGAAAAAAAATTATTGAGAGTGATTCAGTAAATTTTTTGACATTAATAATAATTGTTTATATTCTTTTGGATTAAAGACTGGAATGTTCCTAATTACATAGGTTATCAAACAAATGGGAAACAATTTTATCAGATCTCTCTTAGGGTGAGTTTCTCGATCGTTAGTAATAGCAAAGCGTTAGCATTAGCAAAGTAATAGCAACCTGTTAGTAAAAAAATGCGTTGTTCGACACAAATATGACGTCTTGATAGTAAAGTACTTTACTAAAGGATTACTCCTCGCTTACTATGCATTCTACCTCTAGTAATAGTGAAGCATTAGTCATAAACGTTAATAAGTTTCGATTTGATGCTTGTGAATGATTCGCTGCGCCCGTCATTACATATTAATAATTATTGTTCTGTTGTACTGTGAGAACTTTGAGAATTGTGATGACTCTTATACCTGTGTCGTCAAGTGATAGTTCGTCAGACGATTTAGGACAGGCAGGATTTAGTGGATAACTATTTTAGCAGAAGATAATATCGTCAGTCTATCTTGTAAACCTTGTGTATCCATTTGAATATTTTTTACAGGAGAAGGTTTATTACATACTATAACTTTCATTATTTTCTTTTAAATACATAAGAAGGCATACACTCCTTTCATCTTTAATAATCGTTGCACATTTCAAAGTCCTTTTCTTTATTAGTTGACATTTACATCTACTTATGATTTCTCTTTTATTTATTTTTTAAATTGTTTTACGTTTTCAAATATTTTTTCTTATATAGATGAAAATGTTTTGAAATAAAATGAAAGATTGTACTTTAAAACTAAACTGTATATATTGACCAATGGTACCTCTGCCTCAGCCTTTCTCAGTTATGGCGTCTTTAGAGGATATAAGGATATACCCCACACCCCAACATTTTAACAAAAACAAAACAAATACCGACCTCGGTAGCCTAGTTGTACTAGCGTGGACTTCAGATCCGAGGTCCCGGGTTCGATTCCCGGTCGGGTCAGAGTTTTTCTAAGTGTTTTTTCACTTGAAATTTCTACCCGGGGTTGGCCTGTCTCAGATTGGACGGGACCGGTTGACTGGAAAAAATTGCCTCAGGCAATAAGTTCCGCCGGCTATACTGACACCTTTGTATAGAAAAGTGTTATATTATTATTTCAAATCATTTATTCATTAAATCACAATATATCATATGAAGTATACATCATTGTAAAAAAAATTAATAAAAATAAATTAAAATTAAATACAATGCTATATACTAAATATAAAAATATCGGTATTATCTCTCATGATACATCACGATGTAATGTAATCATGAGAGATCTTCGAACTACAGAGAAAGGAACCTTCTTAACATCCTACATGAGGACAACAGAACTGCCTTTTGGATGGCATATCTGAGACCACAACAGATGCCAAGTTTCCCTAGATTGTCTTTAAGAGACTTAGGAATAACTCCATTCGTCGATATCACTATAGGTATTATGTGGGTGGTTGGTGTATGCCACATATCCTTGATTTCGTGAGCAAGATCAAGATATTTAATTATCTTATCCTGCTCGGCTTTTTTCAAATTTTCGTCATACGGTATAGTGATATCCACGAGATACGTTATCCCGTTCCTACGATCAACCAATACAATGTCCGGACGATTTGCATTAATCGTTCGGTCAGTTTGTATTGGTATATCCCAATACAACTTTGTATTACTGTTTTGCATTACCGAAATTGGGGTGTACCTATAATAAGGTACTTCAAGATCGAGCAAACCATATTTCAAGGCAAGTTTTTGATGAACTATTTTAGCCACATCGTTATGTCTGTGCAGATACTCAGAACCACACAGGAGAGAACACCCAGACAAAATATGTCTGAGTGTTTCTCCTGTTTGGCCACATGCACGACATTTATCAATTATATCAGGTGTTTTAATAATATATTTTTTATAATTATTAGTGACGATGATCTGGTCTTGTATTGCACAGACGAAACCTTCTGTTTCGCTAAATAGTTCACCAAACCTCAACCATCCAGTCGAATCTTCAAGACTTACATGTGATGAATTTAAAGTTTCGAAGAATCGACCGTGGAGAGACTTGCCTTTCCATATATCAACCCGATCTTGTACCCCAATTATCGGTGGTGAAACAGGATTTGATAAATTTAAGGGCGTGTACTTCAAATCACACGCAATGAGGTCTTCATAACCCAATTTATTCCTTGATGAGATAAAGTAAGATTGGAGGAGGTTTATCTCTTTGTTATTCATGTTTTTGATGTTTAACATGCCTCTACAACCAATCTTCCTTGGTAAATATAATCTCATCAAGGAACATCTTGGATGATGCGTCCTATATTGTGTGAGCAAACTACGTACCCTTAAATCCATCTTGTCTAGTTCCGTTTGGTTCCACTTAATGATTCCAAAAGAATACAAAATTTTCGGTACAACCCATGAATTAATGGCCATAATTTTATTTCTCCCGGAGAGAAAACTTTTTTTAATCGTTTAATAAATTCATTTTTAATGTTATTTTTAATAATTTTGTGGTCAAAAACTAGATTTTGTTGAAAGCCAAGATATTTGTAATTTTGATTATCTAAAAGAGGAATGTTTGTAACAGATGAAGAACTATTTTGATGATTGTTTCGGATTATTCCTTTTTGAACATTAATTTTTGCACATTTTTCTAAGCCAAATTCCATTTTTATATCATCACTAAATTTTTTTGTAATTTTGATTAATTTTTCTAATTCAACTAAATTTTTACCAAATAATTTTAAATCGTCCATATAAAGTAAATGACTAAATTTAATACCAGACCTTTTTAATTCATAGCCACAATTTGAGGATTCCAATAATTTACTCAGTGGATTTAGAGCTAAGCAGAACCAAAGCGGACTTAGACTATCTCCTTGAAAAATACCTCTATTGATATGGATTGAATCGGTAATATATTTTCCAGAAGGTTGAGAAACAGATATTTTTGTTCTCCATTTTGACATCAAAAATTTTAGAAATTCTACGAGTTCGTTGTTAATTTTATATATTTCCAAAACTTTTATTAGCCAAGAATGTGGGACTGAATCATATGCTTTTTTGTAATCAATCTATGCCATAGAGATATTTTTCTTTTTGTGTTTCACCTGCTCACAAATAATACTGTCTATTAAGAGCAAGAGCAAGAGCAAATTTGGAATTTGATTAGTGTTATTTGTGGTTTTTGTTGTGATTTATACTTTGATTTAAGTTTTGAGGAATATACTTGCATTTTATAAATTTTTAGGAGTTTACCAGTTTGTGTAGTGTGTTTGATTTGTTTTTTAACATGTAATAGGCGTTTTTGTCGCCGTATATTGTATTAAATAAATAAATTCCTTTGTCCCACGAGATCCCATTTTACATCCATTTTGTCTGACAGATAAAATATCATTTTCAATTAAGTATGAATGAATTTTGTTTGAAATTATAGATGTCAAAAGTTTATAAATTGTTGGTAGGCATGTAATTGGTCTAAAGTTATTTGGAGTTGAAGCATTATTGATTTTTGGGATCACGTGGGTTAATCCTTCTGTTAAGAATTCTGGAAAGTTTAAATTTTCAATTGCAGATTGAAACTGTCTTGCCAATATTATATGTGAATTTGTAAATTTTTTAATCCAAAAGTTTTGTAGCCCATCTTTTCCCGGAGATTTCCAATTTTGTATTTTTTTTAATGCAGTTTTAACGTCAATCAAATTTATACTAAAATTTATACAGTAATTGCATGTTTTTATTTTGTCCTTCATCCATATCCTTGGGCAGAAAATATGCTCTGAAAAACAGATAAATAATATTTTCAAAAATTATGAACAACAAATGTGTGTAAACTACAGAACTGCTTAGACATAAAAAATATTATACTTACTTGGTAACATTGTAATCTTCGGGATTCGTATTTTTTTCGCCTATTAAACCGACAAAATAGTCTTAAACCTTAAAAAATGTAATACTGACGACGCACCAGCGATTCAAGCAAAAACAACGTTAAAATGACATTGCACGCGCATGCGTACATGACATTTTATCATAATGTTGCATGATGAAAAAATGATTTTATGCATTGTGATATTGGTATGCATGTTACTAATCGATTGCCTTTTACTTTGACATTCCTCGCGATTGAGCAACACCTGATAGTAAAGTGTTGTGCTAATACTTTACTATTACTCGCGGCGTTGAGAAACTCACCCTTTGAGATGAGTGCTGACGGCCTCCTTTGTCCAGGATAAAAGCGCTTACTGTTTCTAGGAAATGTTTGCTGTTTCTCTGCTGCCATATGTCTTTTTAAGAATAATGTAATATAACCATGAAATTTTAGGGTCACTGTTTTCAGCTTTGTTGATCCATGCGACGGAAGTGTAATCACATAACACATGCATACAGAAGTAGATACATAAGTATTTCACAAGCCCTAAAAGGGTAATCAATAACTGTTGTATGAATTAAATATTGTTCTTTAAATAAAAACAAAAGTGGCACACCTACATGCATGAGTGTGGCCATAACGATATTTTCCTAACACTGTTCAATAATCTAATGAATATATGAGACGTAACACAAATGAAACCGCTGTACAAACGATCGCTGTAGATGCTAGGGTTAACTAGCTGAAAGAATAAAGAGTGTCTCGCATGGCTGTCCAACATGCAAGGCATATCCTACATCTGAATCCTATCCTCATACTTTCTATGAGCCCTCCCATCCATATTCACCTAGTCCAATCATTCCAGAAGGAGTAAACTTTTCTGCCCACAAATCCCCAGTCCAAGGTGACATTCAACCCGTGCTGAAGGATGCGTGACTGACGGGTAGGTTAGTAACTTACGGAGGCTCCCTGATACCAGGCAACCTCAGGGTGACGTATGCAAGGATCTGTAGGGGCGAACTTTTATTTCCCTAGCTCTGGCTATGGAGGATGCATGTGGCACCTCTGTAGAGACGATCTGATGTGGTAGATATAATGGGTACTACTTCCATATCAGTGGTCAAAAGAGATGGGAATACTGTTAGGACCTATGTTTTGGGGGGAGCAAAAAGGTGATTATGAAGATTTCTGACACTCTGCAAGAGACCTCTGGAGACGAGACACAAAAAGAGGCAGCACTCCATGAATGAATTGAAGGATGTCATCACAGACCTATTTTGATCACGGTGACATAAAGAAAAGAAAAAACACAAATGAGACTTACCCATTTCCCATTGACAGCCTTCATAGCACCAAAGAGTAGTTTCAACTCCTTGACGGTGATACTGTAGCTCGCTAATACTCCCAGAACTTCAATGAGTAAATCTGAAAAATATCAACACAATGTTTAAAATTTGGACACAATGACATATCTGTAGATTATAACACATGAATACTTTGAGAGGCACTGAGGAAAGAGATCATTGGAGGCACAAGTTGATTTGGGATGCAGCGCCATTATGCAGACTAATAAATGAAAATTTTATGTTACCTGCCACAACAGTATCAGCCTTAGTCAGCCTCTTAAGAATATGTTCAATGAGACCAACATCAGTACAAGCTTGAAGATTCCGGACACTTTTTCTCAAAATAGCAATGAAAACAGACCATATTTCTGCCTATAAGACAAAAACATAAATCACATATTATATAGATCTGTGTATTGAATACAATTAAAAATGAATGAAAAATAAATATACTGAGCTGAGGGCAAAATAGGCATTCCCATGTACGTATGTAGATAATTATATTTAAAAGTTTTCTTAATATTGAACAGCGTAAATTGACTAAAGAAGTATGACATTTATCATTAATTAAAACAAAGGAATGATCATACACATCAAGAAGAAATTTCCAGTGCTGGATGAAAGGTGTTTAAGCCGATAAGAATCCAGCGCTACCTTAATTTACCCTCATTAATTATTTTTAAAAAAAATTATCAGTAAGCACCCAAAAATATAATTAAATTGAAATAAATAAATCACCTGAAGATTTGGTGGACAATGATCGAGCAGTTCTAACATGTGCTGAATATTGGGAGCGTCTTGTATGACAAAGTTCAGTTCCATGTCAAACTCACCACCAACCAACTGAAACAAAAGATAAAATAAAATATGTGATGAAGAGTGGCAATCATTTAATTTTCATTTGAAAACCTAGTAGTAGTTATAGACCATTAACGGCCACGTGGATTTTGCCATTTGCGGGGAGGCATGAAAAAATTTAGAGTTGGTATGAGTGTGTTCATCCCGTCACGGATAGAGTGAATCTACAGAATATGTTACGAGTCAATTAAAGTATACATGAGATCTGTATGAGCCGTAATGATCTGTTTGTATATGTTTTGTACATGAATTTAATAGAATGACCGTTTGCCGTCTGTACTTTCACATACAAAGAGTGACAGAGATCCATATTCTAATCTTTTATTGCTGGAAAATATCACAAAATTTTGCATTGGATAATACACTCCAATATATTATCCCCAGCTGAGCCTGCACATATTGTAGATACAAGTACTTTTCTTCTTATTTTTTTTCTGTTGTTTGTCTTACTTCTTACCTACTCGCTGTTAATGTCTACGAATATACTTTACTGGTGTTTTTGTTGTCCATACTATTTGTGTAATTGTTTGTAATATTATCACTGTTTGTATATTTGTTAAATAAAATAAAATACATATTACACCAATTATGTGTATTCTTTTCAAGACACATATTGTATCAAATTATGTCAAAATTTTAGAAGAAAACCAATATATATTTACTTATCGTTGCGTAACATAATTAGAAACCAAAAAAATTCACATATATTTTAACTCTGATTGAATTTAATTCTTTTAATTAATACGAACAATACAAAATTTCTGTATTTTACAAGAAAAAGAATATATTATTGTGTTTTATTGCTGGAAAGTATAACAAAACTGACCAAAGTGAGCTGGATAACTGATTGGGATCACTATTGCTTCGCGCAGTTCGGGTCGCTATGCAAGTGATTTGTTACCCATCACTACGGTTTATGCATGTGTGTGTGTACGGTGTGTGTGTGCCGCCATTGTGCCGCCCGGTAAAAGTCATCCTTTAATAGTGTATTGCAGGTATGAAAATATTGTTGAAACCTAAAAAACAGCCTTGAATCTAGTACTTTTCGTGATGGACATTCTTAAGCAGAGAGGTCCTTTTCATGACTTTAGTCTAAACACTTTATTCTCAATATAAGTACCTATTACTTAAAAGGGTTGATGTGTCGTCATTTTAAAATTCTGACTGAAGCCACATGCCAGTTTACTTTGAGAATTTAGCATTAAATTGATCATTTGTGCCTTAATTTTGTCATGTTGTGAATTTAAATTTAAGTTCCATGTTTTATCTTGTCTATTCTTGTTTTATTTTATATCTTTTGACGTGAGCGTGAATGGAATCTTTACATCCACCATGTCTCAAATAGATACATTTTCATTAAGAAGTACTTGCTCGCTAACAGCCATACTTTTCTCTGCTTATGTTCTTTATGTGAGCATTGTGATATCTTGCCCTTATATTGATCTGATTTGACTACATCTCTATATTGTCATATTCATGTACATGTAAAATTGTAAAAACTTTGACATCCCCAAATGCCTGGAATGGGTCTATGGTGGAAAATGAAATAAATAAATAAATTAGAAAAAATGAACATCGCTTTGTCCAGCTAATTCTCACTAACGGGTCAGACGGAGCTCATAGCGAATGTCTGCCCCAAAAATCATCGATGATCACCAGGTCTCCCGGGCGGATAAATTTATGTACCTGGGAGCAACCATTACCACCACTGGTGATTTCGGGGCTGAGCTCCCGGTACGTATTGGAATGGCAAGCAGCTCCTTTAATAACATGACCAAAATATGGAAAGCGTCGGCGTTTAGCGACGAGAAAAAATGTTAACTGTTTGATGCGTGTGTGTTGCCCATTCTCCTGTATGGATGATGGTCTTGGCACCTGACTTAAGCCCAGGCACAAAAAGTCTCAGCTTTCGAAATGAAGTGCCTCAAGACAATTTTGAGTGAAAGATGGTACCACCGCATCACAAACGACGCTATACGCAGGTGCACCCAGCGTGAGCCCTTCTGCCATTATGAGGAGGAGATGGACTTGGCTCCTTTGAAGCAGAGCTGATGAATCTGGACATGATGTGGGAGGAGGTCATAAACATTGCGCAAGATCGAGTGCAATGGAGAGCTCTTGTTGCCTCCCTATGCCCCCAAGTGAAGCGTAAAGGGACTATGGATTTGGATTGGATATTATTTGCTATCCATTTTTAGAATTTTTAATTATTCTGTTATCCAGAGCAGAGAAGAACCCAATAAACCAAGCATCATAAAAATTTGATCAGCCGATCTCGAGTTATAAGTTTTCACACTAACCCGACTTTCTTTTATATTATAGAAGATGCATAAAGAAATCTGTTAGTTCAAATTTTCGGTTTGCATCTAAATCTACAGTTGGGCTACTGCTGAGCCCTCCCATTACACCTCTACCTCCTTCTTTGCATCTCACCTGGTCTCACCATAAACGAAACCTCAGAAATTGTCAATGTAGTTGGTAATGCCTGTATAATGACCTCGGTAGCCTAGACTTCAGATCAAGAGGTCCGGGTTCGATTCCCGGTCGGGTCAGAAATTTTCAAATTTTCAGTGTTTTTTCATGAAATTTCTACTCGGGGTTGGAATCTTGTCTCAGATTGGAGGGAGCAGTTGTTGACTGGTAGAGAATGCTTCAAGCATTAGGTTCCGCTGGCTATACTGACACCTATGTATAGAAGAGTGTTGTTTTCTTTTTTATTTTTAATGACAAAAAGGGACAATCTAACTTGCATTTGCAGCTTGGCTCCACTTTAGTACTTATTTATGAAATTATTCTTTGTCAAACTTTGATGCCTTACAATTAATTAAGAATTGTCACAATTCATGGTTTTCATTATTAATTTTTTGAGTTCCAATACATGACCTAGAGTGGATGCAAATATCCTTCAACATCCAAACAAGCTGTACTGTAGATTGTAAAAAAATAAATTATAATCGCCTAATATCATTTTTCATATTAACAAAGCTCTGAGAGGTAATTTTTGACAGTTGTTCATAAATCATTTTATTTTTTTTCAATAGGCACTAAATTAATGGTAATTCTAGTTCGAAGAAGATACCTAGGTAAATTATCTAAGTAGGTGGTAAAAGTTCATTCCATAAACACTGGTTTATTTCTTATGCAGATGTTTGGATACACATTATTTTATTCAAAGCTTCTAGAAAAAGCATCGAAAGACAAAAAGAACCTTCAAATTTTTTAATACTTTTTTAAAATGAATCTGTGCTCACTCAAAGTGAACACAAATACACTCTTGACTCTTTAACAGTAAGCTACTTAAAGCTTGTGTTGTGAAAGAGGTAGATAAAACTAGTTGGAATCATTAGAACCGAATTTGGAGCATTATCTAGTCATAAAAATAGATATCCTATATAATAATCGGTTAAGTTCATCTGTATCTCCTTTTTTGGTGAAACCCCTATGCGAATATTTTTCATACAAATGAAAAAACTACAAATTTTGATCCAAACAAGAATTAAAGAAATATTTCTGATCGAGACAATCCAATACATGGGTGTAACCTAAGCCTTCTGATGAATTGTTAATGAAATACATCAAACTAGATAGTATACTAAAATTATGGCTGAATATCAGAGTTTAATGTGAGAGAATTAAAAGAGTCAAGCCCAAATAAAGAGGACTATTGTGGGGGTGAAGAAGAAGCTGAATATCAAATGGTGAGTAGCTGAGTATCTCTGATGGTGGTGGATAAAATAATTTGTCTGTGTTATCTCTCCTTCTGCCCTGGTATTCAGAATTATAGTAACCAAAGAGATATGTTTGGTAAATAAATGTAAGAAGAAAACACCCGACACTTTGCAAGGTAATGTCTATCTTAAAAGCAATAAATCAGCACTGATAAGGGCTATTTAGCCACGAATTACAAAACAACACGAAATGCAGTAGAACTGTCAAACCTATGAATCCCATAGCTGTCAACGCAAACAATACTAGGGAAGCGGGTCTTTAAGATTAACATAAGCGGCTGCATTGATATAACTTATAAAAGTCCACTTACCAAATGTAAAACTGTATTTACCACCTCCCTGTTGGTCACTTGGCCAACTTCAATCAGTCCAATAAGAACGGCAAATTTTAGACTGTCGTTCATTGGCATCCTTACGACCTCCTCTGGCCGCTTAATGTCGCTAAACGGTGGAACTTTAAGATCCGCCATTGTAGCGGAAATATTCTATCACTTGATCACAGAAATTGTACAATTCTTATTTTCATTAATATAAACACAAACATTTTATCTCAATTCACATGATAATGCACTGCGAGCTGCCATGTTGAGATCGAAACAAGATAATGAACATAGAACCAGAACACTATGATAATAAATGACATAGAACTGATTTGAAAGATCGCCAATATAACGAAACGTCAATTCTACAGACAAAATATTATTATATCACAATCGTCATTCTATTCCACAATGTTGGTAATCATGAGAATTTTCTCCGCTGTTTTTTAAATAATATTTTTTAAACTCAAATGCTGTCAAAGCGAACAATTTTTTCTTTCTCTCATTTGAAACGAGTTGGAACCATCAAATAGGAAATAATTAAAAACGTCATTCTAATTGGAATCTAGATAGGTGTATAAAAAATAAAAAACCATCTAGTTCGGGAACACTATATACCTATCATTCCTGGAATTTTAATTTTAAACACATGCATAATCATTCGACGAATCGTGTTCCATGTGTATCTTTGTGTTTGATTTTTTTCAGATCTCGAGTTATAAGTGTTCGCGCTGACCCGACTTTCTTTTATATTATAGATAATCTAAATATATATGTATTGTATTTTTTAAGTAGTATTATATTATACTCTATTCTATGCATCGGTGAGTATGTCAGTTTAGAACATTGACAAGATTTTTACTGTAGTAACAAAAAACAATGTCATATTTTGAAATATTGCTGCACGGTAGTGAAACTTCCATACAAACCATAGACAATATATTTGACAGATAAGTTTGACACCTCATGATCCTTGAGCCAGAACTATTTTTTCGGAAATTATTGGAACTACAGGCGCGCAGCCGCATGACAGCTGTTATTGAGTTCCTAAGAAGTTGTTGATTGTTGCTAAGAAACTGTTGATTGGGTTACTAAGATGTTATTGATTGTGTTGCTAAGAAGTTGTTGATTGAGTTGCTAAGAAGTTGTTGATTTAGTTGCGCGATTTTATATTTTTTTCACCATGTGTCAGTTTCTTTATATTTCGAAGCTTGATATGATAAATTTTGTGATTTCATTTTACGTACCTAAATATATTATTTGTATCGTTGTATGATATTTGGACGCTTTATTCATTGCTTTATTCCCTGTTTTCATTCATGTGTTGCCATATACATACATATTCAATATTAATCGGTACTTTAAGGGGGACCCACTGAAGTTACGGACCAAATTTTAGGTTCTTGTGTAGGAGCACAAGACCAACCCGTATACGATTTTTTTTTCTTTTTTAGCCCTTTTTCTAGAACAAGTGAATTTTTTTTTGGATACTTTAAGAGGGTTCCCCTGAAGGTACAGATCTCAACATTTTACTGACTCATCTACATCGAGGGGCTAACCGTTCTACCAAATTTCAATCAAATCGGATAAGAATTACTATATGAGTTATGGGTGCGCACACATTTTTGGCGTACGCGTACGGGTACGGGTACGCGGAAATTAAAAAAAAATATGTTTTTTTTTTTAATCTACACCCTCGAAAACGCCGAGAAAATTAATTTAAGCGAAATCTATTTTTTTTAAATCCGATCACAAGACTCATGTATATTCCATATACTATGAGTAAAATATAATCTCATTATTTACATATTTAAATAGTGAATAAAAATAAACAAGGGTTCTGTCTCTCAAAAACGGAATAAGGAGTCCTTTCTCAATGATAACACCTCATTGTAATAAACAAGTTACAAAGTAAAACATAAGGGAAAAAAAACTAGTTATGAAAAAGAATTTCCTTCATTTAAATTTTCGCGCGTAGGTTGCATTTTGACAGCTAGCTGTTATTTCGTGTTATTTCATTGGATGGTACGCTCCGCCGTACCGTCCAATCAGAGAGCTCAGGTGAAAAAATACTCCTGCTACTAATGCGGTGTTCAGACGGGGAGATGTAAGGCCAGACGATTTCGCTTGCATAAAAAAAATATATCGCTCGGTCGCCCACAACACCACCTATATAAGAAGGCCTTAGTGCTGCGTCACATCGGGAGGCCCAACATTCACTCACCTATATCTGTATGTACTTACCTGTGCACTATGATATCTGTCTACACACAGGCAGTCGTGACGCGGGAGGCCAAAAATGGCCGCCTGCACTAAGGCCTTCTTATATAGGTGGTGTTGGGTCGCCCATTGATCGTCTGATGTGTTCACACGAGTCCACCGACATACATTCAATCTGTTGTTGCGCTGATTGTTTTAAAAATGGCGGACGTCGAGGTAGAACTCGCGGAGTAATTGGAGTTAGTTGAAAATATTGTTTTAGACGATATAAAAAGACTCCTAATTGAGGAAAAATAAAAAAAAAACGCAGATATTGGGTGCGGAATTGGATTCTAAGGAGAAATAAATTTAGAGCAGTGCTGTCAACTGTCAAGAAACAGAACATACGGACGTCGCGCATATCTGCGCATGCGTGAATCGTTCCACCAGATACAAAAGTTGAAAGGCGTTCAACTTGAGACGATATCGCTTTCAACCATTTTTATCGCTTCAGATTTATCGACAATCTGTTCACACGGTTCAAATGGCTGGCGATATTTTAGTGTCCTGGCGATATTCGCCTCGTCTGAACACATAAGGTCTAGTTAGGTCAATCGACAATCTCAACAATCAACAACTTCTTAGCAACTCAATAACAGCTGTCATGCGGCTGCGCGGCTGTAGTTTTTTAATATAATATTACTATACTCTTTGCTGTAGTTCCAATAATTTCCGAAAAAAAAGTTCTGGCTCGAGGACCATGAAGTGTCAAAAGTATCTGTGAAATATATTGTCTATGGAATGTATGGAAGTTTCACTACCGTGTTCATAAGTTAAGGATAAAATTGAATATATTATTGGGTATAAGATTTGAAAGCGCGCATGCGCGTAATTTTAGTACGATGAACAAAATATGGCGTTGTATTCCCAGTCTACAAAAAAACGCTCGAGTTGCCACTCTATTTTAAGTATTATTATTATACTCTGCAATTCAATAAACGACGACCTCAAGAGAGGAAATGTGGAAAGAGCCTATAATAATAATAATAATAATAAAAGGACGATTTTTAACGCGCCGTTTCGTGATAATTATCACCTCAAGGGCGCTTTGCAAAATTATTAGGGCCTGTAACCTATAAATAAGTATAAAAATATGAAGATTACTACAAATAGGTATATACATATAGAGTAGCTTAACTAACAGCTTAAAATCACAAAACAATATCAAATGAGAACTTTTTAAAGATAACCTGGGTACGATTTTGAAAATAAATGCGTTTTTAATAACTTCTTAAAATCCACATGCCACAGTTGAAGACTTTTTGGTATGAAAATGGGAAAGGGCAGTGCAATAGAGGGAGAAGATGGCAGAATGCTTTTTGAAAATAATCAAATTAGTGAGAGATGGAAGAGATATCTGGAAATGTTGTACAATGGCAACGGAGATGACGAGAGTGAATTGCTGACTGAGAATGAAAATGAAGTAGACGAGAATGACTTAGGCGATCCAATCATCAGAGAAGAATTTGACCTCGCATTGAAAACCTCAAAGACAAAAAAGCCCCAGGAATCGACGAAGTGCCGGCAGAATTGATTAAAGCAGCAGGAAAAGGTATCACAGATGCCCTGTTTGAGATGGAACAGATAATATATAAAACAGGAAATATACCAGAAGACTTCAAAAAGTGTCTGATTGTAACACTTCCAAAAAAGGCCGGCACAACGAAATGTGAACAGCACCGAACACTTAGCCTAATATCTCACGCCTCAAAAATCCTAACTAATATCATTCTAAAGAGAATTGAACCGAAAGTGGAGAATATACTATCTGGAGACCAGTTTGGTTTCAGAAGGGGTATAGGAACTAGAGAGGCTATTCTATCGTTAAGAATACTACTTGAAAAGAGAATTAAGAAAAACCAAAACACATACATCGCGTTCATAGACCTAGAAAAGGCTTTTGACAAAGTAGAATGGAGAAAACTCTTCGAAATTATGAAGAAGATTGACATTAAATATAGAGACAGGCGAGTAATTCATGCACTCTACAAAAATGAGGCTGCCATTATAAGATGCGGTGACGAGTCAAAAGAAGCCAGTGTAAGACAGGGAGTTAGACAAGGATGTTCACTGTCACCAGTCCTATTTAATGCATACATACAGAGTGCGATTGACGACCTTAGGGAGAGAATGATTCATGTGGGGGGTGTAAGAGTCCATGGAATAAAGGTGGACATGATAAGATTTGCGGACGACATTGCTATGATTGCTGAGAGCGAGGAAGAACTTGAAGAGGCTCTAACCACAATACAAGACATTCTCCAAAGCGATTACAATATGAGGATTAACAAAGAAAAAAACAAAATTACTAACGGTGGGCCGAAGTGAGCACCAGATGCGAGTGGCAATGTCGGGAGTCCCACTGGGGAACACCAGAGAGTTTGTCTACCTCGGTAGTAAGATCACATGGGACGGGAGGTCTAAGAGCGAGGTCGACAGCTGTATACATCAAGCGAGGCTCGCATTTTTAATAAAAAATAAAAAATACTCGAGTCCAACAATATTGACTTCAGAACTAGAATGCTCCTCACCAAGACCTATGTGTGGAGTATCTTGATGTACGGCTGCGAGACATGGTGCCTATCCGAAAGAGACAAAAGGAGACTTGAAGCCTTCGAGATGTGGTCCTATAGAAGAATGCTGGGTATCTCCTGAAGAGACCACGTCACGAATGACGTTGTTCTCACAAGAATCGAAGGAGGAAGGCACCTGCTCAAGACCTTGTCCGAAAGACGTGCCAGATGGATCGAACACGTAATCCGCCATAAAGGTCTCCCACACACCATCATGGAGGGGATGACCGAGGGGTCAAACGCTCGGGGACGACCGCGACGGGAGTTCCTGCAAGACGTGTACTCCGACGTCTGCTGCTCCTCATATGAGGAGCTCAAGAGGACTGCAATGGACAGAGAGGAATGGAGAATGAGATTCAATGCTATTGCTGCAAACCAATCCCAGGATTGAAACTGCAGAAGAAAAATTATACTCTATGTATTGCTGTCTTGTCAGCTCGAGAACCGCTCTCGAGGAACCGAGTGTATTTTATTAACCTTTAATTGTGGACGTAATTTTTTTCACACTACCATGGATGTGCGGTCTCAGAGGCCCCTGTACAAACTTCAAGACTTAACAATATTCATCAAATTTTTAGGACCCAAATTAAATTTACGTTTTATTTCAATGAGCTGTTAATGAGAGGTTTTCTGGGGAGCTTCCGACAATACACACTAGGTGGCAGCGCTTCTAATCCGGTCTATTTTCAAATTATGACAGCTGTCAAACATACCATCTAGCATTGACTGGTGAATATTATGCTAATATATCTCCTCTCTTTTTTGTTTTCTCAATTTAACGTTTTAATTATTGATGATTGCAAAAGTGGCTTTTTCTAGGAGGTAAACCATAGTGTGTCCTTTTACACTACACACAAACAAAAGCACTATATAGGTATGTATTTGTCTTCAAGGGTGGATTTGCAGTAGTTCTGTGAGAATTAGTATCAGTTCTGTATCTTCTTGTTTTATTGTTTTCTGTTACGGTATTTTTTCATTTGTATTTAGGTAGGTATATAAAATAAGATAAACAATTATTTTATTTGTAATAGAATAGTAATAGTATGTAAAAAGAAATGTACAATGATTATTCTAAACATATGGTTGAGGTTATAAACGTTAATTTGACCAGTGTTGCCACAAGTTCTTGCAAATCATTTTCACACTCAGCCATAAGTACTAAATCATCTGCATACATAAGCGCACATACCTACCATTATTCCATTTAATTCAACCCCTATATTTATATCTTTTAACCCACTGACGCAAAAATCAAAGAACAAATTGAACAACCCAGGGTGACATGACGCACCCTTGCTTCACACCTTTCGTAACATAGAACTCCGGTGAAAGGTGACTGTTCACCTTCACACTCGCAGTACTTTCCGAATATAGCGAAGCAACGCCACGAATCAACCGGTCGTTCACTCCATAAATTGATAAAACTTCCCATAATTTACCCCTGTCTACCCTATCATATGCCTTTTCCAAATCTACGAATGCACAGAAAAGATTCTGATGTTTACTCAAAAGCTTCTCCGTAATCATCCGCAGAGCGAAGTTCTGATCGGCACACCCCTTTCCATTCATAAAAGCCCCTTGTGCATCCCAAACTTTACTTTCAGTTATTTTTCTAACCCTTTCTACTAAGATTCTACTGTATAATTTACCCACGTTGCTCAACGAGCTGATTGCACGATAGTTGCCACAGTCCAACCGGGAGCCCTTCCCCTTGTACAGAGGGCAGATAATGGCTTTCCTCCAATTACCTGGGGTACGGCCTTCCGTCCAGCACAAGTTGAAAAGCTCCAGGCTCCACTGCAGCCTCACTCGGCCGCCATACCTGTACCCCTATTCTGTAGCAAGTGTAGGGTAGTCACTTGAAAAAAGTGACTATTAGGCGATACATTTTGTATAAAAATAGTCTATACGTAACGAATGCGAGAATCGCATATAGACGTTTTTCATACAAAATGTATCGCCTAATAGTCACTTTTTTTCAAGTGACTACTCTACACTTGCTGCAGAATAGGGGTCCTGGACCCCTATTGTGTCTAGTGACTACCCTACACTTGCTACAGAATAGGGGTACAGGGAGCTAAGTCAAAATAAATAACGTTAAACGTGAAAACTGTTAACGTTCCGAACGTTAACGTTAACCAAATTGAAAATGGTTTCCAAACCAAAAAAAAATGTGTTTCGTCTTCAATATAACAGCAGCGTCGTAATGTATCCATAGATTTCGAGGTAACGTTTAACGTTAATTTTGAATAACTGTCAGAATTATTTTTTCGACTCGGAATTTGGAACAACATTGTTTAACGCACGTTGATCAACAGTTTTTACGTTATCTCTATGGAAATAACAATAAATTTTTAACGTTGGAGCTGTCGTTAATATTTTGACTTGGCCTCCAGATAAGCTCCGTTGATACCCTATCGCAACCTGACGCTTTCCCATTTTTTGCTTTTTTAAGCGCATTCGTAAGTTCATTCATACTGATTTGCTGACTCTCATCATCCTGTCCATTTATACTTACTTGGCACAAACTGCCGCATCCATCCTTGCATGGTTTCAAATCCTTATATCAAAATGCAAAATTAGTTTTGTTATGAAACAAATGAACACAAAATTATATCTTTAGTAACCAAATAACGCAGAATTCACTTCTCGGAACTTTTGGGCTAGAAGTTCGTTAATGAATATCATTATTCATGATTTCGACGTACATAAATAACCTTTCACTTTTAGAGTTCCTCAACTAGTTGAACTGAAAAAATCTAATAATCAGCAATGATTTGAAAAATTGTCCTTGTGGTATAAAAATAATGATTGATTTATACGGGTAACGTGGAAGTGGGCCCACATGCCCCAACCAAAAATTGATAGCTTGGTAGTCACGTGTTTTAAAGTTTATTTCACTGCCTCCACCCTTTTCAATTGTTTTGAGACTTAAATGAAAGGTATTGAGCGGCCTAGTTCCTCGAGAAATCGGGAAGTTGCTTGTTTGTGTAATTCACGGAAGGCGACGGGTCGCTGAGACCCCACGTCCATAAGGAAACATCGTATTTTATTGCAGTTATATTTTAGCAACAAATATTTTTCTTCGGAAGTGCCTCTAGAGCCGTAGCCGGATCCCGTACCCGCGTCCGTAGATTTGTGTGTTGCCATATTATTACAGTTCATACTATGGTAACACTCAAATGACAGTTAATGTCAAAGCGTGAATTGGCGCGAATTTCGTATTAGTACCAAAAAGGACAGTTTGAATTTTCGTGCGAATCTCAATGGGGATACTATTAGTATCCGGAAATAATAATTAAACATCTATATTATTCAAATTTTGAATTTTTATTTGCATGTCTTTACATAAAGCTTAGTCTTTTTTTACTAATTTTTAATTTTATTTCTTTGTGACTTTTTTTAATAATTTTTTTAGTGATATTTTTTTGAATACGTGAAATGAATTTGTGTTTAAAGCCGAAAGCCGTTTATATTATGTAAAATAAAAAAAATATCAAAAATATGGCGGATTACCTAATTCTAGGAATCCCAAATTTATGTCTCAATACTTGGCAATTTTGCATGGTTAATAGTGAAGTGTTAATATTAATCAATTATTCAAAAATTAAAGTTAAATATAATAGACGCAAGGAGTATTGAAAATCAAATAAAGTGGCATCATACACAAAAAGATGCTAAGCAGTCTTTAAAATACTATGCAACATTAAGTTGTATAAGAGGTGGCAAGAAATACCACTCAAAAAGTGAAAACTCCACAAGAAATATTTTGTCACAGATTGTCCCGCTTCCATCCACCTTCATAGTAAAAATGTGGACAAATTCTTTACTGTGACAACTGTAATAACCATGCATCCTTGCAAGCTTATTTTAATGCATTGTGGCAGCAGCTACTTAAATTGCCTCCACGTATTGAATAAGAAGCTCAAGAGCAATTGAGATTCATCCTCATCTTCATCGGTCCCTCAATTCTGAGGATCATGACCATCATCATCGTATCAGCCTTCGAACTCAATAATTACCAAATATTTTTACGTTTTAACTTCTAAAATGTTATATTGTGGCAACCATACTTCTAAAAAATAAAAACATCTACATTAATAAGTATTCTATTGTTACTATTGCTGATAGTTGTAATTTTGTTATACAATTACATTATTGTTCAACAATATTAATAATCAAATCCGTGCTCAGCGACAATTTAATATCATCTGTCAATGTCAATCGTCGGCTAAACAAGTGTCAATTTTTAGTTGTCTATGATAAAATATTGTCTATGGAGATCTACGGACGCCGTACCAAATTTTTGATGTTTCCGTTTACGGCTCTAGAGGCACTTCCTTTTTCTTCTACTTATTCATAGACAAAAATGTTCCTGCAATATTATCTATGTAATTTTTTCTGCGAACTATTTTTGTCGATGGCTGATTGTTGGTAGCATTGCCATATCTAACAACTTTTCGGTAGATCTACCGATTTTTCACAGATTTTTCCCTTGTCTACCACTACCAATCTACTAATTTTAATCATAAAACTACCTATTTGGAAATCAATACGAAAAAACATTTTTACTTAGAACTATTCAAATCATACTACTTCATAAATTTACCAGTCTACAAATTTATACCACTTTTTAGCAGTTCATCTACTTGTTGTTTTTTTTAAATTTTAGGCTGGCAACACTGGTCTGCTGCTTGGGTGGGTGTTTTTTGTTTAGTATTCGGTGGAATTTGATGAGTGTTCTTCGCTCTCGTTAGAGAGTATATGTGTTCTGTGGTTCTTCGTGTTGTGAGCTGTTAGTAATTTGGTCGGCGACTTTCACCATATAAATTTTTGTTTATTTTTCTAACTGATATGGCCGCTATGGATGTCGATGTTGCCCGGGTAAGTTATTCATGTGTTGTTTTTAAACAGTATATTTTTTTTGGGTTGAAGGAAACAAGTTCTAATATAAAGTATGCAATTTCAGCTTTCTCTTCGTCTCTTTCACTTTTGTGTAGTAGGCATCCTAAATAGTTGTTATTCACTATCCGTATGAGTATCAGATTAATTACGTGAACTGGGTTACAGGACTAAAATGCGTTAACAGTTATGTTCTCATTCCATGTACCATGATAAATAATAAAATGAAACTCTTTCCCAAATTGCAGGTGGAGAATAATATTAGGAACTTGAAACTGTCGGGTCACGTTGGTTTTGATAGTTTGCCTGATCAACTGGTAAATAAGAGTGTACAAAATGGATTTGTCTTTAATATTTTGTGTATTGGTGAGTCTAAAGAAGCTTATCTGTAAAATATCTACTTTATGAATCATAACTTTTATTAAAGCCAGCTCACTTTCCTTTAAGCTGTGAGATATTTTTGCCAATATTTTACTAACTTAATAGACCAGAAGCATATTAGAATTACAAGGGTATTTTTGAACTCATTTCTTAACAGCAAATATAAAATTTTTGAACATATCTTTTTATAGATGTAAAGCATTTAGAAGTGGTTGGTGACCCAGCGGTTACAACGCCGGCTTTCGTACTGCGGACGTCGTGGTTCGATCCCAGGTGCCGACCATCTTCCTCTTTCACGACACATTCTTTAAGTAGCTTACTGTGAAAGAGTCAAGGAGTGTATTTGTGTTCACTTTGAGTGAGCACAGATAATTTTTTTTCAAAAAAAAAAAATATCTCAACTATCAACATGCGAGTTTGGTAGTTCATTTATTTATTTTTACATCACTCATAATTTTTTTTTTATTTATTTAAAGAATAATAATACATAGTTTTACAATTTTATAAAAATATATTACCATACAATAATTACTTAATGCCATTTGTATAATATTTATTTACTGCTCCATTGTAAGCATAATAATGTGTAATATTCTCAATTTTTTTAGCTCTGCAAATGTAATCGGTTTTTTTGTTCCCATTTTAGGTGAAACTGGATTGGGTAAATCCACCTTAATGGATTCTCTTTTCAATACCAGTTTTGAGTCTACTCCAAGCCCACATTCATTGCCCACTGTAAAGCTCAAAGCTCATACATACGAGTTACAAGAGTCCAACGTGAGATTGAAGGTATAGTTATGACTGTTAAGGTAGTAACGACAATGTAGTTTTACTCCGAATTTGTATTTTCAATTTTTGACTTGTCGCCTTTTCAGCTCACAATATGTGACACAGTAGGATATGGTGATCAGATTAACAAGGAAGACAGTTTCAAAGCAGTTGTGGATTATATTGATGCGCAATTTGAGGCCTACCTTCAAGAGGAACTGAAGATTAAACGATCTCTGTCTACATATCACGATAGTCGCACTCATGTTTGTTTATATTTCATTTCTCCAACAGGTATTTCAATTGTTTGTATAATAATTTCTGCTATAGATACATCGCGAATAACTGTTTTAAAAAAGTCAATCTCTAAACTAATTAACCTTTATGTAAAATACAATAAATGAGGCAGGAACCTGCATTATTTGAAATTAGAATTATTGAGTGTTAAAAAAGAGTTATTTAAACTTGTTAAAATAAACCATAGACATATTCATGTTTTAAAATGGCTAATTAAATAATGTATTTGATGGTCTGTTTTAATGAATGCTGTCTTAAACAAGAAATGGAAAAATTAATATCTATTACTTTCAAATCTGACAAGGTTCCCTACCTATGATTTTTATATATACAATAATACTAGAGCTCTGGGTTTTGATTAACCACAAATAACTTCCACTTACCTTATTGTTGATAAGGATTAATGTGTGAGAAACTATAGCATTCATACAAAATGTACTGAACCAAATTTTATTAAACATGATCGGACTCAGTGTTACGGCCAATATTTTGACACAATTACAAATCAAATTTATTTAATTTATCAGTTAGTATGTCCATAACACATAAAGTTACCAAAACATATTTTTTAAAATGGATTTTGTCTATAATTCTAGTTTACTCTGGGGGTTTTTTTTTTAAGAAACTACAATCTATTTGATATAATCAAAGTAATTTTAAAATCTATAAGTTCCCATAAATCAAGTACATTCATTATTTCAAAATGATTTTCATGATCCCGTAATTTTGTTCAAAAAGGACTTCACCTGTATTCTGAAATGTGTCAATGTAGCTCTGGTACTTATTTATTCAAATCAATTTGTTCTAGGACGTTAGGGACGTTTATAGAGGCCCTTGGTTTTATCTAAAATACATAATATAAAACGTTACTACATATAAGGGTGTTTTTTTATTCGAGTTCTCTACTAACTTCTCTACCTCCAGGTCTTTGTATAAATGTTCAGAGCTTAAGCTTACACTTGTTTGTTCTGTTCTTAACGAGTAAATTTCTCTCATTGTAGGACATGGCTTGAAATCTATTGATCTTGTGTGCATGAAAAAGCTTGATACTAAAGTTAACGTCATTCCGATTATTGCCAAGGCTGACACCATATCCAAAACGGAGCTGCAGAAATTTAAGGTTTGTTTAATCAACTTTTAATAAATGTAAATTTATGATAGGTAATAACTTTTTCAATTGCAGTTTGTTAAAAAAATATATATAAAAGTGCATACTATGATTGATGTAGATTATTTTTATTAATATTGAGCAGGCAGCTTTCTCTGTTTTGAATAAAGTCAGAGATAAGTTGTGTTTTTAGCACTATCTAGTCCATTCTTGAAAGAGTTGGAAGATTTGAAGAGAACCTTGTTGATGTCAATTTCAGTTGGTGTCTTCTTAAACATAGCTGGTAGAATTTCACAGGAATAATAGTCACATAACACCTTGTATATTTCAACAAGATCTTCCTGATCCCGTCCCTTAAACAGTCCTCGTATCACAAGCCTTTAAGTTATCGAGGTATTTTGGTGGCTTGTCTCTGTACTTTCTCCAACAAATCTATATCCTTTAGAAAACATTCCAAATCTGGATAGCATACTCGAGAATTGGTCTGAGATACGTTACGTAAATCTTACGCAGTAGTTTTGCGTTTGGTGATTAAAAGCTGTCTTTATCAGGTATAGCAGTGTGGTTGCTCTCTTGAATATCAACTTTTACTCCATAAATTCATGAACCCAAAATGAAACAATGACTAAGTTAGTAATGTACTTGAATAGAATGCATGGAATTTCAGGCAAAGATCATTTCCGAGCTGCAAACCAATGGAGTGGAAATATATCACTTCCCAACAGACGATGAGACTGTGGCTGAAACCAACCTGTCAATGAATAATCATGTGCCATTTGCTGTAGTTGGTAGTACTGATTGTGCTCGTATTGGCAACAAAATGGTGCGGGCCAGGGTGTACCCCTGGGGAACCGTCCAAGGTGAGAGCTAAACTTGTTTATTTTGAAGATGAGACTAACAACATTTCATAAAATAATTCAAATTATTGCGGCGACCGGGAGACATATTCCAATATCTTCGGTCCCTGAACGTTTCTTTTGTTGAGCACCCCTGCGGGTAGTCACTGGTCGCTCATGTCCGTCGAATATCACACAAAACAATCAGTGCACTTGCGCTACACTAAAACATGTGTTTCACAGATGTTAGAATAGAAGTGTTACATAGTTATTTATTTAGCGATATATTTTTGTGTAACAATTGGGGGTGGTCGGATCGTTTTAACAAACAACACGTCCACACCCGCCTGCTGCCTTCGACAGACCAAATGACGCGATCCAATGGCTTCGGTCTCTGGAGGTCAGATTGTGAGCGACCATAAGAAGAAGAAGAATAATGAAATAATTACATAATTGTTTTTTGGTAGAATCACTCTGATTTTATAGCTACTGTATTTGAATTTTGATTGATTTATATCTTCTCTAGAATATATTTCTTGTATATTTGTATGAATTTAAAATTGAATGTAGCTAATGTTTGAACCTCTATTCCAATTACAGTTGAAAACGAAACCCATTGTGATTTCGTGAAGCTGCGTGAAATGTTAATTCGTACCAACATGGAGGATATGAGAGAAAAGACCCACATGAAACATTACGAGCTCTACAGAAAGAAGCGCTTGCAGCAGATGGGATTCTCTGATGTGGACTCTGACAATAAACCTGTAAGCATTCTTTAATCAAAATTAAAAAATCTCTTATTGAGGCAGTCATCGGTTTCTGCAAAAAACTTCATAAAATGTCGTAATGTTATCTATCAAGATATTCAGAAATTATGTGGATTGCTTTGTAAAACATTACCCGCAAGTACAAGTGAACCCTCGAGTGATTTCCATAGTGGTACCACTATGCAGGTTTAAAAATGTAAAAGAAAAATACCAATAATTGAAAAACAACCTGCTGTTCGCCAGAAACTACCTGAACGCACTATGCTGATTTTCTATGTTCTAATATTTCTTACTGTTTCAGGTCAGCTTTCAACAAACATTTGAACAAAAGAGGAGCACTCATCTTCAAGAACTACAACAGAAAGAGGATGAAATGAGGCAGATGTTTGTCCAGAGGGTGAAGGAAAAGGAGGCTGAATTGAAAGAAGCGGAAAAAGATGTAAGACATCAATTTTTGCTAAACAATATCTTTTCAGCCGAATCACTCGAAAACGAGTGCAGGGCTGGAAAAGAAAAAAAATATTTTCCCATTATTGATTCTATTTATTTTAGACATGATTTGAATAAATTGTTCACTAATTTTAGCTTCATCTAAAGTTTGACAAATTGAAGAAAGACCATACTGAAGAGAAGAAAAAATTGGAAGACATGCGCAAAAAACTGGAAGACGATGTTATAGAATTTAATCGCAGGAAACAGCAAATGACCCAAAGTCATCACACTTTGACTCTTGGCAAAAGCAAGAAAAAGTGAAAATACGCTATCGGAAGAAGCAACACCGTCAACTAATAAAGCTTCTTTATTGCCAAGTGGACATCCTTGGGAAGTTAACAAGTCGCATTTTATAATACACAAAATATGATTTCGTATTATTATATTGATTATGTTAGCATATTTGATCGCGAATATTTTTTGTGAATTTAAAAAAATGTTCAGATTACAAAAACATAAATAAGCATAAATTTCAACTGTTACTAAGAAGTAGCACTTGAAATTTACTGGTCATTGCACATTTTAGAATTCCACTTTTTTACATGCTTATCCCTCATATTCAAAACTCTACTAATGTATTGATATAAGGCAAATTAATCATAGGTCATTTATCATTATTCTTTCGCTTTATATGAATTATTATGAGTAATATGAAGATTATTCTTGCATTATTAGATTCTAAAGTTTAGAAATCATTAACGATAAAATAATTAATAAAAGTATACACTAAGGAAAGATTTCCATTCCTGATCGCACATAAGTAAACATTACTTAATATTCTAGGATCTTTACAACTTGTGCCATATTTGCGATGTAAAATACATTGGATGAGTTTTCCATCAGTGATTCAGTATTGCCAGATAGCAGTAATAATTTATAATAATTTTTAACTACTTCGTTTGCTTACTCGCTAAATATACCAATGAAATATTTAAAGTAGCTGTTAATTTAGTACATATAATAAGAATATAGCTAGATATATATTTATTAATTGTCATTCTTTTATATTATGATCTGTATTCTCTATTTAAATTATATATTATTTATAATAAAGTTATACCTAATAAGTATATGAAGTACAAGTGTTTAAATCCATAAAAATATCTTCTCTTGTAATCCCATCGCTAAACAGGGTTATGGGATCAAAGTATACGTTTGCTTATTAATCATATGTTTTGTTTTTGCAAACTTAGACCGCTCTCCCCCAATGATACAATAATATTTCGATTTTGTATTAAGTATCTACTTAAGTGAACTCCAAAGGTGTTAACAGGGGGAATTTATTTTCTGAGGCATCTTTTTTAACCAACTGGTCCTGGCCCAATCTAAATACCAGCCCCGGGTAGAAATCTCAAAAGAAAAACACATAACTACATATACCGGGAACTCTTGATAAGAAGTCAGAGCCTATACTACTAGGTTACCGATGTCAGTATTAATTAACACACGTTACCGTGTGAAACATGTTGTTACCGAGTTGCTGTCGTTTTTAAAAATTGAAATATCTTGATCCAACACTTAAAAAAAATTGATTTTAATCAACCAACTCCTCAAAAATCTCTGAAATACTTTCAATTTTGTGGGTAGGGTTTTATTGTTTACCACAGGTACCTGCTCTCTTATCTATTCTCAGCGAACCTGCAAATGTTCCAGCGTTGAGTCGTGGAGTTTTTCAACTTATAATAATGTTTTGTTGAAGGATTTCATCACAAATTTATTTACCAGCTGTGGTCAATTTAGTGTGTTTATATAATAAATGACCCGTGTGTATTATTATTTACACTCTATAGGTGGAGCAAATTATTATTTTGTTACCTAATACATCCTTGTGTTTGTTATGTAAATGTCTTTTATTACAAAAATAAACACTGGTCATTGTCTTTTTATTTTATGACACTTCTCTTGCTAAATCCAATAAATTTCTATGATTATATCTGTGGTGGCATGGTAAAACGACCTAAGTCAGTGTGACAAGATTTTACACAATACAGCGGGTTTCCTTAGTTATAAATTTTAGCTGTTTTGGATTTTAAAATAATAGCTTAATTATCCTTAATAGGTCCTTCATTTTACCATTATATCATAATATTTAGGACTCTCTTGCATTTCGCATGTATAATATTTGAAAAAAATCTTTTATTTATTGTTTTTTTTATGCATGTGTCTTTCTACCTTGACAATTTTTTACTCATTCAATGAACAATTCTGTAGTTCGGTCAAAATTCCCATACAAAATATGTAGCAACATTTCGTGATTTTAACTCGCGTTTACTTTTTTTCTTTGGAAGAATTTTTTCAAAATAAATACATCCCAAAATTAAAACAATCAAGGTACCTACCTAATTGATTTAAGTAATTTTAAATGGGAAGTTTTCTGGGGAGCTTCCGATAATACACACCAGGTGGCAGAACTTCTAATCAGGTCTATTGTCAAATTCAGTGCTGCCAACGTAGAGATGTTTTTATTCCTTTTTCTGCCACTAGAGGCGCCCTCGCTAACCCGGTCTATGGTAAATGTCATATTAACGTTTATAATCTCAATACATATATAATATTAATACGTGAAGGAAAAAGTTTGAAAAAAAAAAAAAAATTTTTTAAATATGCCTTCAACATACTGTTGCGTGCCGTTTTGCAAAAACAAGGGAACACATCTTTTTCCAAAGGATAAAACCTTGATGTCAAAGTGGTTACATGCTATTAAACGTGAAAATTGGAAACCGTCACTTAGCTCAGTTGTTTGCAAGGATCATTTTCAATCAAATGACTTTTTCAAGGAACCTTTGAAATGTAAGTATACTGTGTATTATGAATATTTAGAAAAATCTTATTATAAAAATCATACTAACCTTCCTACTAATTCGGCCTTTTTCCCACAAACCTTCGCATTACGTCTTTTTAATTCTTTTTTTAACTGATTTATAGATCATTCTCCGTAATTTCTATTCATTTTAAAATTATTTATAAACGCAATGGTAAAAATAACAAAAATACAGTCTCAAACTGACAAATCTCCGAACGTATTTATGTTTTTAACCAGCTGTCATATTATTATAATATTTAGATGAGAAGCGCTGCTACCCAGTATATTATTATATTATCTATGCTGCTACCTACCAAATGGCAGTAAATCGGCCCCGTTGGCCACACTGAATTTGACAATAGACCGGATTAGCTAGGGCGCCCCTAGCGGCACACAAGGGAAGAAAAACTTCCCATTAAACATTTGAATTTTTTGTTGTTTTGTGTAAAAATTAATTGAAACAAAACTAAAAGTCTTCTTAATCAAACAGTATCTATTATAGACAACACTGTTTTACCTCGTGGTAGATAAAAATCGTCGCGCGTTGTTTTACCTTGCCAAAATAAAATTGATATTGAGTTACGTCGGAATGAAAAATTGCTTTTAAATCTTTTATAAACGGATTTTTTGTTAATTGTGCTTTTGAACTTTGTTCTGCTTGTGATGAAGTATGATGTAGCGCATATAACTCAAAATGCTGAAAAATGAGAGTTATGTCATTGTCTCTTTACCATGCCATCACAGATATTATAAAGAATGATAAGAATAATTACCTTATTGTTATTGGTATCAACAATAAAACACTTCCATCAGTTTTAAATACTTTAATATTATTCATGCAGTAGGGTGGATTATTCATGATGACATATCTTGAGAAACAACACCACTGAGTAAATTTGTGTGAAATAACCACTAAGAACAATAATAGCCTGGCTATTTATATGCCTGGATATTTTGTGGAATATTGAACGGACCCCAAAAAGTCACAGAAATTTTGTTTCTTAACAACTTTGAAGGCTTACATTTCCAAACTTTTAGTATGTTATTTCATGCGATTCCATTGTTGAAATTTACTAGTCAAGACTAAAATCGGTTGAAGTCTCATAATAAATTTTCTTATAACAAAATCATCCATGAGAGAAACTTATTTATAAAAGATTTCATTTGGTACTGCTACTTTCTCTGTGTTTTTGTTTATTACAAGATTTTTAATTTCAATATGGGATGCCATCTTTTAGCAGAAAATTGTTAATCCGCAATGGAGATTTTAGATAAGGGTAATGTGAGTAAAACAATATGTTATCACAATCGAATCTAATTTAATTTAGTATAAGGCTAGAAACACTGAGGCAACTGACTTAATTTGTGATGAGTTAGTAGAGGGCTCTCTATAAGACAACACAAACCAATGGAAATATCATACTTGCTTGCTAAACACTAATTGTGTGCTGTTTATCTCTACCAGCTTAAATCTTATTTCTAGGGATTTTATTTTTCAATTATGTTGGGTTTAATGAAACAGAATTTGCGTAACAACTCCGGCAAACAGGGGCAGATCTGCCTGAAGCTAATCCTGGTAATGGAATGTGTTTATCTATACACCGTGTACAAAATACTCCGCCGCATTTCCAACAATGATACTAAAATATAAAAAGAAGAAATTGTTAGCTAGAGTACAATGACATACTTAAAACGCTCACTGCCGATCTCACTGGATCCCTGTAGTAGGCATTTAGCCTGCTGTGCTGACTTCACAGATTCGTGATCATCACTTTAAAATATGCATCAGGGATTTTGAGAAAGGCATTGTTGTTGAGCATTGTGTTTGTCTATGGATTTTTCATTATATCATTTTCAAGATATTAGCGACTTCTGAAATACGTTTTTAATATTTTTCATAAATTACTTAACTTTTTTTTAAATATTTTTGGCATAATTTTTAATAAAGTTGATTATTTGGTTTAATTTTGAACAAGTGTGGATAACTAACCTTTCTACTAAAATGGTCGAATGGTGTTGAACACACACATTCTTTAACATTTTTAATTGTTTTCCAATCTAAAGCAATGCTAGACATTTCTTCTTCTATCTTGAGAATATCAGCTACAGGTACGCCTCCTTGAATAACTATAACATCGCTGGACATCATGGGGGGACATAAGGAAGAATTATTAGAAGAAGCAGACTTGGAATCATCACACTTCAGAGGGTGGTCATCATTAGCACAAGCAAGCTCAGACAGATTTGTACTTCTCTTCTCATACACATATCTGTTCAAATAAACAAATAACTCCAATCAATTATAAATGAGAAATACATGTAGAAAAATACATAAATAATTATCTAATGAATATCAAATGACTCAATCTTGCTGATGGTTTTATTGTTCACCATGCAACAGTCAGAATCATATTGATAATATAATTTATTATTGTACATGATACAAATTTGAATTTATTGTCCATAGTTAAGGCTGGAGAATGTCTGTTAGGTCGGCTAGTTAGCAATACATAATCAAGTGTTAGAAAATACTCACTTATTGTCAATTTCATTAGAAGTGTTGATACTACTAGCACTGACGTCTTCTTCTTTCTCTGATAACTCTTGTCGTATTATTTCCTTTGTTTTTGGTTTTATATTTTTTAATCGATAATTCTCCAAAAATGATTTCAATGAAGTGATTCTCTAAAATATAACAGACATTTTAACTAAACTATATACTCAAAAAGAGTGGAGAAACCAAAGAGTTCCATAAATAGAGGGGCTAATAGGAAGAAAATTCACTTTAAATTTGTGTCCAGTTTGGTGGGAGGTGTGCGGGTGATGGTGTCGATACATTGATATACAACATGGATAACTGCATTTTTGACAAAACGATTTACCTAATGATGGTATAAGAATTCTGTATTCAAATACACATTCTTGGTGATTTCGGCAAATCCAACATAATAATAAAATGTCTTAATAACACCTTAAGAAAAATAGGGAAAAGTTTGTTAGTATTACAACGTTTAAAATGCACAACTCTATTCTCTATGCAGACCGAGATTGATTGAGATTGAGAATTGTCTTGGATAAATTCAAGATGAAACTGTATACTCATGACATTGATTAAGAAAATCGTTTGATTGAATATCATTACAAGCACAGAATAAGGAAGTTTTTTTTTTTATTTTAATGTTGTAAGAGATTGCAAGAACATTACGGTCAACAGAATACTCAGATTCTGGTGAAAACTGAGAGATATCAATCTTGTAAAATTAAAAGAAGGAAAATATGTAGCACATAAATTTTCATGGGCCTCAAATTTAAACCAGAAAAAAGAGAAATATGAAATACTTGGGCAGAAAATTATACTTAAAACAGAAATAAAGCAAACCTTGGATCACAAATTAAAATGATAAAAAAACAAAAGGGCATGAGGGTACATGAACAACGATTTAATTAAATTATGACTTGAAGAGTTTTTCCATATCTGATAAGTTTGAAGGAAGATGTATATGAAGGAAAGAATTTTTTTCTGTTACTTTCACTTGTGATTGCTAACCTAAGGGTTACGAGACCTGGGCCCCGTTCCAGGTTCCACTTTGCGGATTTTTTTTTCAAATTATAGAATCGTTATGTATCAAAATTATGTCGTGTTTTTTCATCCAAAAAAGTTATTTTTTTTGGAGTTACCCAATTTGCATATTGAGGTATCGATGTGTCAAATAATATTGAAATATATTTTAGAAAATATTATTAATTATTAAATGAAAAAAACATATAATAAATTGTTTTTAAGGATTAAAAGATACAATATTGTCACTTTTATTATCTTATTGCATAATTGGTGCAGTATCTCATTAAGCTACGGCTACACTATGGCCCATGCTGGTCCAGGATGGCCAAATAGTGGCACTGGCCAAGCATTGGCAAGTAGCAACATTTGGCAAATATACTTGTACACCTGGCTACACTATTGGCCCAACTGTGACAGCTGGCACGAGGCTAGATTGTTACACAATGTTTCTATCACTGATTTATTGATTAATTCTTGCTTTTATTCATCATTTTACATTCTAATCTCAAATTATTTGCTGTATACTCCTATCTGAGTGGGGAATTTCAAGAGAGTTTATCTCCCTGGGCAAAAACGATATTTTAATATAATTTCCAATTCACAAATATACCTACACAATAAAAACATTCATAATTTTATTAAACCTAACCTTCAATTTTTATTGATGTTTATTGTTTTGCAATAGGTATATATTTACCTAGCTCTTACAGGTTGATTTGGACTATAACATAAATGAAAATAAAAGATATTGATAAAAAAAAAACAAGAATCATGGGTACATTACATACATACTCGAGTGGTTTAAAGAAAGCATCAACCACCGTCTTTGCCGTTTGCGTTTTTCATTATTTTTAATAACAGAAAAGCAGATGCCGCATGTATCACTGTATAGGACGCTGCAATTAATGGCATAATATGATATTATCATTGTCAACTTTCATTATTTTATCAGGATTATAAAAAAAATGTACAAAACACTATGAAAATAACAACATGGAAGACATGACAGCTGTCACATTGTTCCAATATTGGTGAATACTTGCGAACTCGATCGACAAGTACCTATACAAGTAAGGGCCAATGTCAAATATTGGGCGATATTGGTCATTGGTGAAGCGGCCACACTACTTGCCCATGATGGGCCAGCGCCTCTAACAAATTTGTGATTTATTTAAAAATTATATGTTATTTTGCTCTTCTGTGACAAATCTTGTTATATTTTGTTATTTTGTCAACATAAACCAATGGACGCACTATTTGGCAACACAATATTAAACCTACTGTCTTTTTACGTATACTGTTTTATTTATATTGTTGTCTTTTGAATTGATATCGATTGTAATTACTAATTGTTTAAAAATAATGAACAAAACTCTGAAAATAACAACATGGAAGACATGACAGCTGTCAACATTGGCCCAATATTGGTGAATACTTGCGGACTCGATCGACAAGTATACAAGTAACAGCCAATGTCAAATATTGGGCGATATTGGTCATTGGTGAAGCGGCCACACTACTTGCCCATGATGGGCCAGCGCCTCTATTTGGCCAGCATGGCCCATAGTGTAGCCGTAGTTTTACGGCCAATGTCAAATATTTGGCGATATTGGTCATTGGTGGAGCGGTCACACTACTTGCCCATGATGGGCCAGAGCCTCTATTTGGCCAGCATGGCCCATAGTCTAGCCGTGGCTTTACACAAGAGGGCAATTATTATGTAAGCAACACGATGCGTCACCTAGCAACTTCTGTGACAGACTGAATTCATAAAAAATACGCAGCGGTTAACTGCCTCATATTGAGAACATAAAATACAAGGCAAGTAAGCCGCTCTATTTATGGAACTCTTTGGGAGAAACTATTCTAGGAAAATATACTCTATTTTCAAGCTCTGGTTTGGTATAAATGCACCTTAAGAATAAGACTAGAAGGAATCAACTCATTGTTACTACAAGGTTGCTATGGAAATCATAGTGTTGTTCGATTACGTTTGATAACAGCAAGGTGACAGACTACAGGTGGGTGAGTCGGATGACACACACCGTCAGTAACGTACACATTTCTCCATGGCAACAACAGTAATAACTAACGTTGCAGTGTTATTACTGTTGGTTGCCATGGAGAAATGGGTACGTTACTGACGGTGTGTGTCATCCGACTCACCCACCAGGGGTGTCTTTGGAATACTTTGTTTAAGGTATGAATCATACGACGTCACTTTCCGTTGAATAATCACACAATTATTTCAGGATATCATTCAAAATGCAATATTTAATCTTTGATAATAAATTTATTTTGATGTATTTAAATTTTGGTTTTTCGGGAGTTAATTTTATAGAGGTATTCTTACTGTTTATCGTGTTTACATGGAAATAAAAAATGTTGGTGGGTTGCCCATTGCAAAAATGTGTGCACTTACTTTGGTTATAAGGTTGACATGATCTTGAAGAGAAGAGGAGTGATCCGTGGTGGCCAGAAGAAGGTCCCCCAATGGTTCTCTCGGATGAACTCCATTCTCATAACGACAATACATTCCTCGCCAAAACCTATGTTCAAATTTTAAAAACACAAAGTTTTAAAATCACACTAAGTAAAAAAACTTCAAATATCGACCATTTAGTTTCCGTTGAAAAATCAACTCATAAATCCGCATAAATTCCAGGTTTATCTTGAGTCAATATTGTAGTATAGCTATGTATCTATGTATGTTTCGGAGTGTTAACATCTCTTGCACAAATTTTTTTATTTCATTGCGCGAGACGTTACTTAATATTGAAATGAACGTAACCTGTATTCCAACTGTCGATTTGTTGAAAAGAAATTATTTCTCGAGACAGATCGGCAGTATCAAGCCAAGATACGTGAGATTTGTATGGCCAGGTCTAGATTTTAAACGGTTTTCTAAACTTTGACGACGAAAAACACCAACTTAGAGGCTTCGCAGCATATATGTTCCATATATGGATTTACTTAGAATTCGGAGGAGAACATTTGGTGTGTCTGTGTGTGTGTCTGTCCCCCCCTTATAACTTTTGATTCGCTTGATGCACAGATCTTAAAATTTCAGAAAATATTATTTAGTTTAAGTCTACAAAACTTCAGAATTTTGAAATTTTCTTTCAGTCAGGGGTAATCAACCTTTGAATTTTTACTTAATTTTTTCATATATCTCGAAAACTATAAAAGCTAGAACCCTAAAAATGTGTATATATAGAAAAATACAATATCTCAAATTATATTTGAGGGGTATAAAAGCAAACTCGCATCGATCCAATATTGGAAAAAAATGAACTATGAATGTAGTAACATTAAGATTCTTTAGGGCTATTTATTGCTATACTTCAATAAGAGCAAATCCAACTCAATCCATGAGAAATTTGATGTCAAAATTTAGGTTGAGATGCAAAATCGCACCAATCCCGCGTCGCTTAGGAGCAAATACAGATCGATCCATTTCAACCAATCACAGGTCTGCGTTACCCTTTTTTCAAGATGGCGGATTTGTGTTTTGAATCTTGTGTTGCATACTAAAGTTGTTGTAAAGTTTTTGTGTTTTTTAATTAAAAATGGAAGAATTTATTCCTGCAGTGGAGCCATCGTATTCTAGGAAACCACCCCGAAATCCTCAAAAATGGAAAACATCTATTGCAAAGTCAAAAAGCTATGAAAAACGTGTTTAAAGTTTCTTAAGCGAGTTGTCAAAGCACTTCTTGTAAAAACCCATATTGTCAAAATTTGTATTCTCTCATTGACAATATAGAACCATACACATTACGTGTAGTCATCATTATTAATTGTCAGTTGGACACATGAGTTCGTAGGGGGGGGGGGGGGTAATCACGAAATATCACAGGGGGTGGGGGTGTAGAATATCATGGGTATTTTAATGTTTCATGTTATTTTGTACCAAAAATTCAAGTGATTTTTGAGTAAGGAAGAGGTTTAGTCTATAACCTTACCACTTATCACCAAGGGAGACGGAGGTCTAAAAAGTTGCTACAATAAAATAAAATCGCATAATTAATGGACGTGTACGATGCATAAGTAGAAAATAGATTCTTTTTTAAATTGTTTTGCACCCATTAGTGAAAGTAGGTTCTTCTTGTACCTACATACAAAACTGTGTACCTACCAAGGGCGGATCCAGGGGAGAGTCACGGGGGTCATGACTAGAGGTGGGCATTATAACGAAAGCTGATAAAAATATTTGATAAAAAAAAATAACCTCTCTAACGTTATTCATATTAAACCTTATTCGTTATTCGTAAGCTGTGAAAATAAGCCTAACAAAAATAATGTCTCAAAAAAAAAGTTTATACCTTTCTTTTATCGTCTAAAATATTCCACTATTATTTTGCACCTCTAGATATCCGCCTGTTAAAAATAATTCACTATTATTTTGCACCTCTAGATATCCGCCTATTAAAAATAATCCACTATTATTTTCCGCCTTTACGTTATTCGTCTGATTTCTAACGTGGCCGTCTAAAATATTCAAACTATTATTTTGCGCCTTAACGTTATTTCTCTAACGTGGCTGTAATAGGCGTATACATATCACTGCCACTCTGCCGTGCCCTTGCAACTTCCCGGGTACAAAAGAAAGTGTATACCTATGTGTGTGTGTGTGTGTGTATGCCTGGATTTACTATAGACTATTATAGAGTGTTGTATATTCTTGTAGCAATTAATTGTAACTCTCCTAAGTCCATTTTTATTGCATGAGGTTAAAACGTTTGTTTATTTTCAATATCAAGTATAACTATTTTGACGACTAAACCAACATACTCGTATGAAAATATTTATTTTATTTTATTATTCATCATATTGAGTTTTTCACTATTAGTTGTGCAGTACTGAACCAGGATTTATGAACTTTCTCTATACAACAATAATATTAAAAAGTAATAAAATATTAAAATGGAAAAATTGTACGGTTGATAATTTTATGTAAATATTGTTCCTATTACATATATAAATTATTGTTATTATTCTTTAATACTTGTTTGCTGCTTTTATTGTTCTTTTGAACTGTTGTCAAAGGCACTTTGTGCCGGATTATTATTTTGATAAAATAAAATAAAAAGTATCATAGGCTAGGATTCGGTGTGGTCTTTTTCACCTCCTGCAAATCTTGGTAATTTCTCCTTAAAATTAAAATACGGATTGTTCGCAGTGATAAAGTGCTTCTAAAGGATTGAGAAAATTTGATTTTCCAAATATCTTTAACAGTAGATTGTAATTTATGGATGAATCGATTACTTTTTTCTCTGGGCCGGGATAATTTTTCATAAATGACGCACTTATACCTATTTATTTTAGCGAGTTTTTCATTTTGGTGAATATGAATATTTTAGCGAGTTTTTCATTGTTAGGAGTTTCGGAGACTCAAACATTACCACCCAATGGCGAACGTTGTTAATGTAAAGTGATCACACTAAGCCAGCCTTCGAAACAACAGTAGAAGACGGTCGTAAGCCCGTGGTGGTTTGTTCCATTCAAAAATCGAGAATCAGTAATGAATTTTTAGAGTCATATTAGTTGTTAGATAATTATTTAAGAATATGAAAAAATTAAGTAAAAGTGATATTGATTTGAGAGTTTCATCTAGTGGTGAGAGTTTCACCTAGTGGTGAGGGATACGAGGTACGTTAAAACTGCACCAAAAACCCGTTTTCGACAAAATCGGGATGTGCGAGGTTTAGGTTTAATAGGTTGACCTTGTTAGAGACGAAAGGCGCGTGAATGTCCCCATGAATGAACATTATGAAATTATTGTTATTATTATTAACTTATTTTTGAGAACTTTTGTTTATTTTTTTAGTATCGTTTGTAGCGCGTATAGGTTTGGTTCGTTGTTCGTCGTTGCTTTTCTCTGATTATTTTATTCTCGCATACAAAATTCGTTTTTTTTTCTATTAAAAATGCTTTATAATTATTTGACCTAAAATTGAGTCTTAATTAATAGATCGTGTGATTGTTTATCTTCGGGGGGTAAGTTGTTAATTTTTTACAACTATATAGGTATATTTAATATACGCTACGAAATAAATAAGCCTTTTAGGTTTTAAGCTTTTAAAAATAACGTTATTTAAAATTAACGAAACTGCTACAACGTTTTTTAATTTAAGCCGTTATTCCCACCTCTAGTCATGACCCCCCCCCCTGGGCTGGGTCCAGGCCCTATATTTTTGTCTATTTTGAAGTACAGTACTTACATTTGTCTAGAGATTTTTTTAGGAAAAGTTCAGTTTCCAGATAAATTTTGGAAATGACCTTTTTTACTTAAAATTTTTACATAAATTTGACGTTTTTTATTTTTTCTTATATATTTTTTTCATTTTTTTAATATTTTAGATATTATTTTATTGTTTTATTTTATAATAAAAAATAATATTGACTTAATCTGTTTTTTTACTCTGTATTTACAATAGCTGTCAAAATGATGTTGAGATGCAAAAACACATCGATCCACTACTTAGAAGCAAATACGCATCGATCCATTCTATTTTTACATTTTTAAATGATTTAAGATGAACTGTTAGTATTTAAATAACATTTTTGACATTAAGTTATGATATACTTGTGATTGGAATAAAATTTCCAGTAAATATTCCACGGAATATTGTTGCAATCAAAATGATCGATTTCCCACGTTTGTACAAAAGTGGATCGATGCGAGTTTGCTTTTATACCCCTCATTTAATGAAAAAGTTCCAGTGTTTCTCAAACTTTTTTTATAAAGAAAAATAATTTTTTCATGACAAATTTACGAGTTTATATGCCTATATTTCAGAATTTTATAAATATATCGAAAAACGCCGAAACACATCAATTAGGTAATTTAATTTTCTATAAAAAATATATACATTATAGCAGTACATCTCAAACTTTTCTTAACAATTTTTGTAAAAATTTAATTTATTGACGACATTGTTTCATACAATAAACATACCGACTCAGGCCATCGACAGTTGGATCTCATGTTTACATGCAACTAGTTTTACTTATAGTAACCTATATGAAGGTTTATCTGATTGAATTTTACATTCTAGAATTCTTTTATGAACATTTTTTCGTTTTAAATTATTTATGAGAATTTCGGGGTCACTTTTTGATTTGCTGACACGCTATTTAAAACAAAAATATAACTCTACCTTATGTTTTGCGCAATCAAATTTGGCTGCAACACATCTGCTACTGATGAAGGATCGTAGAGTGGATTATAATACTCGTTCATGTGCGTAGCCATGTGACTCCATAATGAATACGTTCTCTGTGACAATCTTCAATTGAGAATAATAAATATATCAAAATTACATTCATAGCAGTTCATTGTAACAAAAATGACAAGGAGAACTTTTGTACAAACCTCAAATCTAGTCTGTCTTTTTCACAGTTCCCAACAAACGTACCATACTGACAAGCGTGAGCGTGATCGTGTAAAGCTAGAAGAAACCTTTCACTGAACTGAAATGCAGACGGTTTAGCACGGGTCAGCTGCCATACAGCATCTAACCATTGTCCAAAAACGGGTGAGCGCTCTCTAGCCTCTCCCGCTATATGACCGCACCTTTCCGAAAACTTGTGACCGAAAGCCAACCAGTCCTTTTCAATAAGAGCCTGAAAAAAAGTTGTACATTGTTGTGAATCAGAATAATTTCAAAACATACCTTGTCAAAATTTGTAATGACCAAAATGTTTGAGTAATTACCCTATTTTCCCTAATATAAGGCAACATTTTTTAACCATTCAAGGGTTCAAGAAATTCTGCACTTATTGTGATTTAAATAGGACATATTAGTACATGATACTGACAGAGGTAATGAAAATACTGAGACCATGGGGCCCGCAGGTAGGGGCAAGGGGTGGCACATGCCCTGGATTGATTGAAAATAGTCAAATAATGTTATTTTTATCCACTTTGTGTTAGCATGTTATAGACATGAATAAAGAAAATATTTAAAAAAATTTTGCCCCCCCCCCCCTAGAAAATTTACTGCGGGCGCCCATGGATGAGAATCATTTCTGATTTTTTTTTCGTTACGTATTTACATTTAATTTATTTTGTTTTCCATTACATAAATTATAGAAATAAATTTAAGCTGTGTTTTAACTTATCATATCTTTAAGGGCTTTACTGATTGGATTTAACATTCTTCGAATTCTTTTATGAATTTAAAATTTTTTTCAATTATCATTGTGAAAATTTCAGAGAGTACATTCAGGCTAATATTGTACCACTATTTTTTGAATAGCAATTTTAGCTATGATATTGTAAAATCATATCGGTTATTGCTTTTAAATAAGAAAATAAATTAGAACTATGCTGAGGGCAATACCTGAAATCCTTTCACTGTTCTGTAGAAAGGATCTAACATAAGTTGAGCAAGAGAGCAGACTTGAGCTGTTCTGTCCCAGCCATCACTACAGTGCACCACCACAGACACTCCTCTGGCCACGGCTCCAGCGACCACGCAGGAGGTCTCCAAGACACTCCGTATGTGCCGGTGCCACTGTGAAGCCTCTAAGCCATTATAAAAACTAGATGGGTTTTGAGATTTTTGTTCACAGCCTGGAAATGCCAAACAATATTAATAATTATTACTATTATTATTTGAGACATAGCAAGTACTGAAACTAAATGAATAATATTTTAAATACTCACATTCAATAACTTTCTGTAAGCTATTTCTCATCACATGGATGTTTTCAATTCCGAGAAATTGAAACTTAATATTTTCATAAAACGCCTCATTCTCATATCCTTTTCCAGTAGCTCTATTTGCCATTGCATTTATCTGTCGATTAAAAGTTAACCTCTTAGACAGAATCTCAATTGCCAAAAGTTAACCTCTTAGACAGAATCTCAATTGCTAAAAGTTAACCTCTTAGACAGAATCTCAATTGCTAAAAGTTAACCTCTTAGACAGAATCTCAATTGCTAAAAGTTAACCTCTTAGATAGAATCTCAATTGCTAAAAGCTCTCAATCGCTATAATATCTAAGGAGAAAAATGTATAGATACTTTTATTTTGTATTTGCTAACAACATGTGACACTTTGGATTTATTACCAATTGACGTTTTGGATAAATTACAAACATATCAGAGGTTGGAGTCAAAAGCAATAAAATAACTGCCAACGGTGCTGTTCAGTTGGTATTCCTATGGTAACAACGTAAAAAGCTGTCTTTTCACATTATAACCATGGGAACAACTGAACGATACCAGGGGCAGCCATTTTATTGCACTTGACTTCGACCCCAGACATCAACCCATCCAATGTAGGAACTATTACTGGGATGACGGAGTCTCATCTTGTATAATGCAACTGTGTTGGTATTGAAGGTCTAATTAAATGAAATGCTTTTCATTGAATCGGGTCGGCTTCGGGATACTACATTCACTGAGTTTACAGCATATTTCAATGTTAGAAATTACACATTCAGAAAAGAGAGTATGAGTAATTTATGAAATTTAAACAAAACAGTTTTGTTGTTCCACAAGTTTAGTATCCTAGTAGTTCCTTCCTAGATGGTCGCAGGAGACTAACAAAACATCAGGTAAGTAAGGGACATCATGGAGAAACAAACAATTGTTTAGTTTAAGTTTCATTATTTGCACTAATTTTATAACAATAGAATGGTTAGTATGAATGAAATAAAAAGTCTTACTCTTGGTCTAGTATCAACTACATACATAAAGTGACAGTTTGGATTAGTTCTTCTGATGCAGTCTAACATTTGCTCATCCTCATCACACCTAAAAATATGCATTTAATATTAGTACACAAATTAAACAAGCTCCTTCAATTTCAATCAATATTCTTCACTGTCATTTTACTATACACAACCTAACTTGCAGTTAAATACCCAAATACTGCACAGGTACTTGGTAAGCACAACATTGTAATATAACAAGATAAACATTTAACGCACACTTGTCACATCTTGAGAACTGAAACATCTTATTTAAGATACTGAATCGATGTAAATGTCCCCCTGTTATACTGTGTCCATATACCTAAGCTCTTTGAAACATAGTAGAGGGAGGGAATTTTTTATAGCTGGACTTTGGTGCAGAAGTCTTAAGCAAAGATAACACTACCGGATAATTATTTACCTCAATTAGATTGCATAAGACTTCATAATTTGGTCCCATAATGAGAGGTGAAAATAATATAAGAGACTACAGCTCACCAAGAAGGGGAAAATAGAGAGCCGCATTGGAGTCAGAAGGACACAACTTTTCTACCTTCAAAACATCCGTGAGTGGACCAGAGTGAGAACTGTTGTGGAAGATTTATTCAGAGTGGCTTTCTCTCAAGTGGTCCTCAACGTTTGGGGGACCCGATAGGGCACCACAAGAAGAACAAAACCTATCCTTTTATATTGTGTTTTGTACCTTCAAAGCAGAGGTGAAGGACTTGGACATGGTATGGGAGGAGGATATTGACACAATGGGTGTATTAATTATTTCAAAAATATTAACACAAAAAGCAGTTTGAGACAAAAAGGTAGTGAAGAATTTAATAAAATATTACTTAAAATTTCTGATATACCTGGCACTAAACCCACTCAATGGTTGAGAACACCTGGCAATGGCCGCCTTGTTATGATGCAGATATGTAAGTACTGGTAATCTGCCTTTAGACCGAAATCTGGAGCTTCCAATCAATATTGTGGTACTTGTTAAGGAAGGCACAAAGAGATCTCTGGGATATGTGTCACACAACTAGAAAATCAAAATAGTTGTAAACTTATTCAGAGGGGAGGCCTATGTCCTGCAGTGGGCAAACGTGGGCTGATGATGATGAAACTTATTCAATATTGTGGTACTTGTTAAGGAAGGCACAAAGAGATCCCTGGGATATGTGTCACACAACTAGAAAATCAAAATAGTTGTAAACTTATTCAATATTGTGGTACTTGTTAAGGAAGGCACAAAGAGATCCCTGGGATATGTGTCACACAACTAGAAAATCAAAATAGTTGTAAACTTATTCAATATTGTGGTACTTGTCAAGGAAGGCACAAAGAGATCTCTGGGATATGTGTCACACAACTAGAAAATCAAAATAGTTGTAAACTTATTCAATATTGTGGTACTTGTTAAGGAAGGCACAAAGAGATCCCTGGGATATGTGTCACACAACTAGAAAATCAAAATAGTTGTAAACTTATTCAATATTGTGGTACTTGTTAAGGAAGGCACAAAGAGATCCCTGGGATATGTGTCACACAACTAGAAAATCAAAATAGTTGTAAACTTATTCAATATTGTGGTACTTGTTAAGGAAGGCACAAAGAGATCCCTGGGATATGTGTCACACAACTAGAAAATCAAAATAGTTGTAAACTTATTCAATATTGTGGTACTTGTTAAGGAAGGCACAAAGAGATCCCTGGGATATGTGTCACACAACTAGAAAATCAAAATAGTTGTAAACTTATTCAATATTGTGGTACTTGTTAAGGAAGGCACAAAGAGATCTCTGGGATATGTGTCACACAACTAGAAAATCAAAATAGTTGTAAACTTATTCAACTTCCTATTAAAACATACTATATATTAAACTATTCTAAATAATCATTTGATTTTTATTGTTTGTTTGGTAGATGGAAGAGAACACTCTAATCAACAAAATAAAATAGAACCAACCTCATAATCTTTATTTGCTGTACATAACACCCACTGATCATTTGGAACTCGCATTCTTTTGAATTCATCTCTTAAATTGAACATATCCCAACCATAAGATTTGGAATACTCCTCTGTGCTTGATGTATAGTGAAAACAATACAAGTCCTGAATAGATCCTAAAATGACAATGTTAAAAGTTGACTTTCTCCTTCAAAACGTATGTTTTGATTTGTATTCTAATAAATGCATTCTTATTTTCCTTACCTGGCAAACTCATTTGAATCAGCGAGATGTGCATTTCATAGCAATCTCGTTCTCTCGGAATAACAAAAGTAACTGATTGAAATGTTTTTGTCCTGATCAACAGAGGTGAACCAGTAGTGGAAAGAGGAAGACGTTCGGCTATAGATATGTGTGATAAGAGTATCTGCAAGCACGTTGGAAGGATCACATATGAGTACATAGTGGGGCACGAAAGGAGCCTCCACGCAGATTGGGTTTTGGAATTTTCAAAAAACAGTCGGGCGCCCCCTGGAAACGGCTGAATGCCGGCTAATCCTTTCGCCACCGGAACATCAAGTCATCAAAATCACAAGGAAACCAAAATAACTGGGGGTTTCAGATTTGATGTACCGGAAACGGAAAGTAAGTAAGTAAGTAGTACATAGTGTTCTATGTTCATCAACGAGATACAATACATTATAAACATCTTGACAGTTTACAGAGGCAACAAGAGTACATAGTGTTCTATGTTCATCAACAAGATACGATACATTATAAACATCTTGATAGTTTACTGAGGAAACAAGAGCCCATTATTGAGCTTGATCTTTCATCAATTTTTAAATCAAGCTTTATATCATAACTGGAAACTACATTTGAATTATGGCAAACCATTTACGATGAACGTTATATTCCATGAAATAAGTATCTTTTTTCTTATTTTGCACTAATGTTTTAAAAATAAATTGTCTACTCGTTTATTTTACACAGATGACTTGAGGATCTTCGTACTACCTACAGAAATCCTAACCCTATCCACTTTACTTCCAAACACTATAGAAAAAAGTGTTCCTTTATTGTGGCACCATTCACAGCCACATAGAAATATTTTTTGTTTTTTTTTTCCATTTTCTCTATTCCATACTTTTAGAAATATTTCGAAACCAAAGCAGTGTAATAATATCTTGGAGAAATAGGAACCACATTGTTGAGATATTTACTTAAACTGTTAAAGTTCTAAGAGTTAAAGGAGTCAACACATAGTCAAATTAAAAGTTTCACTAACCCATGTCTCTTTTTTAAGATCATGGTCCACAAATATCAGATGAGTGGCAGTGAGATACAGTGTTCCTTTTGAAGGAGCCTTGGCATATTTATCCAGCATGTAAACACTCTCCAACTGCAAAAAATATATTATAATTTATTGTTGTTTCTTGCGTGATGCTTTAATCAGTCTATATAAGCTCAACATATTATTGTTAACTTTTCTTTTCATTGATTTGAGGAGGCATATATTTTTATACTTGGGCCCCGTCCGCACTGCGATATTTCACCGCACGGATTTTTTTTCGCAATTCTGTAACACATTGAATCTTATGGGAGTGTTCACACTTGCGGTAAATAATCGTGCGAAAAAAAAATCTGTGATTTGTTGCAAATTGAACGCGATTATTAATTTCGATCACGGATTTTTTTTTTTTTTTTATTAAATAAAATACATTCAAAAATAATATAACAGTTTTTTTTTCTTATAAATTACATAATTATCAATATACTTAATTCCCTTATATTTAATTCTTTTTTACCCTCCCTAGAAAGTAAAACTTGTGTTAAGGAGGGGAGTAAACTATAAAGAAGTACATACTATGGGTACATATCCAGCTAATTAATACCATTACATTACAACAATATAATGGTACATCAAAAGCCCTTAATTTTGTCAAGTCTAACAAGAAAAAAACAAAGCGTGTCCGGCACACCGGATTTATATTGCCACAAAAATTCACATTTACAACACGAGTACAAACGACCTGCGATGTTACGAGTCTATTCACATGACTCGGTTGTGCAGGTGGTTCGGGTTTTCATTATTATATATTTTTTCAATACTAATTATTTTAATTAAATTTTTTTAATATTCTCTAAAAATATTTTATATTCTATTTCGGTGCGAAGAGTCGCCGGCAGTCCATTAAAGATTGTAATACCTCTGTAATGATATTGTTTTTGGGCAGTTGTCGTGTTTAGTTTTGGAATCTTTAGACAGCCAACAGATCTCGGCCTATCAGCCCTCATTATTTCGTAAACTACTGGGTTTTGAATTATATCTTTATGAATTTGGATGAGCGCCGCCCTATTAAATATTTAAAAAATGTCTCGCACCGGAAACAATCTAAACAATTCATCTGTAGGGAAAATTCGTGGTTTCTTTAGAATTATCTTTATGATTAATTTTTGCAATATTGCAACTGGCATTAGGTTTAGTATATAGTATATTCTGAATAGCTCAAACAAAAGGCTGAAACTGTTAGCATTGTTACATATTATTTTGAAAAAAAAAAAGGTTGTGCATTCATGTATCCACAAGAGAAAAAATCTCTGATAAAATTGTTTTTTTATCCGAAAGTGATCTGGAAAACTACTTTTAAAATATTTAAAACAAATTATGTTGAATTGAGTACCTATTTGAATTCAATTTAAAATAATAACAAACATATGTCAAGATAAATTATACATCAAAATTCACGCATATTCATCACATTAGATCCGTTACTCGTTGATCATTGTGACTCACCTTAGGAGTTTTAATCAAATCCATTTTGCACCAGGAAATTTATAAAACAAAAATTCAAGCACTGATAAGCACAATAATAATTAATTGTCATTGACGTAGGTATTTACACCAGTGACAAGACGTTATGGGTAGTCAAATAATATAAAACGAGAAGTTCTCAAAAATCTAGAAACTATAATATGGAACTACCGGAATGAAAAAATCATTATTGAAGCAATAATTTAAAATAAAACACTACACTGCCATGTACTATTTGAACCAATTGCCCATTTGCAGTGACAGTCGCGACAAAACTTTTTTATCTAGTTATTCAGTTATAGACAATTTAATACGGTTTTATGGAAAAGTTGGGAAAATTCATGTCAAAAAGAAAACAGGGACTTCCACCTCTACTCATTTTTTAGTTTAGGGGCTGCCGCATTAATTTAATGGTTACCTGGGATCTAGAATTTTATATTATTGTCACTAAAATATTTGGTTGTAAAATAATAGGAAGTGCCTCTAGAGCCGTAGACGGAAACATCAAAAATTTGGTACGGCGTCCGTAGATCTCCATAGACAATATTTTATCATAGACAACTAAAAATTGACACTTGTTTAGCCGACGATTGACATTGACAGATGATATTAAATTGTCGCTGAGCACGGATTTGATTATTAATATTGTTGAACAATAATGTAATTGTATAAGAAAATTACAACTATCAGCAATAGTAACAATAGAATACTTATTAATGTAGATGTTTTTATTTTTTAGAAGTATGGTTGCCACAATATAACATTTTAGAAGTTAAAACGTAAAAAAATATTTGGTAATTATTGAGTTCGCGGGCTGATACGATGATGATGGTCATGATCCTCAGAATTGAGGGACCGATGAAGATAAGGATGAATCTCAATTGCTCTTGAGCTTCTTATTCAATACGGTAGCTGCTGCCACAATGCATTAAAATAAGCTTGGAAGGATGCATGGTTATTACAGTTGTCACAGTAAAGAATTGTCCACATTTTTACCATGAAGGTGGATGGAAGCGGGACAATCTGTGACAGAATATTTCTTGTGGAGTTTTCACTTTTTGAGTGGTATTTCTTGCCACCTCTTATACAACTTAATGTTGGATAATAGTATTTTAAAGACTCCTTAGCATCTTTTTCTGTATGATGCCACTTTATTTGATTTTCAATACTCCTTGCGTCTATTATATTTATCAGCCAAAACATTTGGGAAATCTTTGTATCACCAACTTTCATTTTTGAATAATTGATTATTATTAACACTTCACTATCAACCATGCAAAATTGCCAAGAATTGACACATAAAATTGGGATTCCTAGAATTAGGTAATCAGCCATATTTTTGATATTTTTTTTTATTTTACATAATATAAACGGCTTTCGGCTTTAAACACAAATTCATTTCACGCATTCAAAAAAATTTCACTAAAAAAAATTATTAAAAAAAGTCACAAAGAAATAAAATTAAAAATTAGTAAAAAAGACTAAGCTTTATGTAAAGACATGCAAATGAAAATTCAAATTTTGAATAATATAGATGTTTAATTATTATTTCCGGATACTAATAGTATCCCATGTATCCCCAATGAGATTTGCACGAAAATTCAAACTGTCCTTTGGTACTAATACGAAATTCGCGCCAATTCACGCTTTGACATTAACTGTCATTTGAGTGTTACCATAGTATGAACTGTAATAATATGGCAACACACAAATCTACGGACGCGGGTACGGGATCCGGCTACGGCTCTAGAGGCACTTCCAAAATAATAACATTAAAACATTATTTTCAATCACTATTGTCTATGATGTCCCATGGAATAAAGAAATTTGCGAAATATGACGTTCTATGATGTTTATCGATTAATTTTCTAATTTTCAATTAATTTGGTTCCAATGGATTCTAATGCAGTATGTATATATTTTTTATTGTTATCAACCTTTCGATACCATTTGTATCTCATTTGATCGATTATATGCCTTAAACACTATCATAAATTCCGTTTTATACTATACGTATGTTCAACAACATTGTTGATTTAGAATATGAAGGAGAAATAATAGAAAATAATGTATGGGACTGATAAAAACATTATTGAATATATTATGTGTATGCCTATTTGTCCGTTTGTAAATTATGTTAGGAGTTGGCTGTGATATCTAGAGAGAATTGTCAACAAACTGACATTTAACAATAATTCTGAAATGGTTTCAATATTTTGTTTTTTTTTTCTATATTATTTCTTGGAGATAATTATTAGTGATTTCGATGACTTAATTACAAATTTTTAACTTCATCATTTCCATAACAATAAATTGAATATCTTATTCAAACCATTATAAAACAATTAAGCGACTTAAACCATGTTTTTGTAGCAAACTTCTTTCTGCTATTATTAATCCAATATTAATCATGGAAAATGATTTATTGACAAGATATCTTTTCATTCAAATTCAAAATACCTTTGGTATACCTCGCCATTCATTTGTTTTTTTATTACATATTAAATAATAGTGATTTTAATCTATTAGCATTTTTATTTTCTAGAACTTGGATAGAGCCAATGTGGGGGCTCCAAATGTACCCATGTGTACTCCACTCACAGTGATAATACCATCAACAGCATCCTCTCCTGGAGAAAATATAATAGGGGATCAAGGAGTAGGATATCACCATTATCTTCAAATGTCAGGTGAGGAGTCTAATAAAAGCATAGCCCCACATTAATCTCATACATAAAATATTCAGTAATAAATGATTATTTATTTAAAACACCAAGGCAACTTTTAGTACTTAAAAAATCCTCGCCAAGTATTTTCCAATACTTATAATAATATGTTCGTTAACAGTCCAGAGTGATGAGAACATTCCACCACCTAAAGCTGATTTCTCCGCACCTCCGCCATATGATGTTGCAGTTAACAGTAAGCTCCCCACATACGAAGAAGTGCAGAGGGAAAAGGAAATGCAGGGAGAGCCTAACCAAAGGGTATTTTTCAATTCATTTGCAGTACAGTCATCTACATAATAATATTATGTGTGCTTCAGTATCAAACTGTGTTGTGCCATAATCTTTCTTGAAAAGTTTCTTTTCATCACACATCATTGGGGTTGAAGTACTTATCTTTTTGACACTTATTGCTTAGGACACTACCCATCAGGTTCCAGCTTTTCTTACTATGGAGACTATGGAAGGGCAGCCGGATTTCGATGCCGATAATGGATTACTAGGAACAGACTTCATGTTCTTCACTGCTTTTTTCAGTATGTTGCTTGTATTAATTTTTTCTAAAAGAAAGGAAATTTATTTGTATTATTTATGATAATAACTAAACTTTTTCCATGTTTTAGTTGCGTTCTTGTTCAACTGGATTGGTTTCTTATTACTTATGTGTTTCTGCCACACAATTGCTTCCCGATATGGAGCACTATCAGGATTTGGCCTATCTCTCGCAAAATGGACACTCATTGTAAAACATTCCACAGAATTAGCGAGTCACGACAGCTCTTGGTTGTGCTGGCCTGTCATGGCTTTTGGTAAGATCTTTTTATTAAATTGTAATAATTATTATTCAACTAAGTAAATAATCATAGAAAGTTGATCATAGTATATGGATTCCATAGGTACCTATATCATTGATTTTGCATTTGAATAATATATATAACTTTTTACTATTTTTATTACTATACATATTATGAGTCAATAAAATAATGTATTCATTTCAAATTCTGATTGGAAACAAAAATATGTAACATTATGCAAAACTAAGTAGTATCAGATTTCTAGTTGATCTGTACAGAAGGCAAAAACGGTTCTACCTATCTAAGTTATACACTTTGAAACCATCCACCAATGTGCTTAGAAGCAATTTCTTTTAAATGCTAATAATGGGAAGACAGTTGAACAAAAATGTATGTCTTCTTCAAACACATTATTTTCAACATTGTAATACTTAGTCATTATAAATGTTTATAAATAAAACTAACTTTGCAGTATTACAATAGATTATATTTTTTATCCGAAATATATTTTCGGTCGTCGTCAGCGGAGAGTTTATTGGACTAACAACTATTTTATTTTTATTTAAAAAAAAGGAATCTAACAACTGGATAAAACAAAAGTAATTTAAACAAAGGGTCAAGACTTTCAATGGACGTTTGATTTTTTTTAAGAGTTGGGTAACATAATAATAGTGATACTAACAAAGATTTAGGAACTAACACGTGTAACAGATGAAATTGTTAATTGCTAATTGTTAACTGACCATATTTGGATTTGTTTGGTTCCAAAATAAAATAATGAATTTATAAAAAATGGTACAATACATTGATTTTAAAGGTTAAAATATCCCAAGTAATTGGAGAAATCAGGAATGTTGGTGTGTAGGTGCTTGTATTGTGTTTAGTGGCACATACTGGGTGTCTTCGTTTTGTATGGATATAAAAGCCTAAATTCTAGATGAGGGCTAAACATTGAGCTTCACAACCATGATCAAGTACTATAGACCGAACGAGCAAGCATGTGCAGACAACCTGTTATTATACCACATACTTTATTCAATAGTGTTTTTTAATAAGACAAAAAGGTACAGCCTAATCCCATATACCAACACCTGGTGGTGTCTGGGGCAATAACTGATATAAAAATTGTTTACTATATTAAATTATGGTGATTTTAGTGAGTAGTGAATCAAGTGTTATGTTATTTTCAAATAAGTATACTATGATGAACTTTGAAAGAAAGGTTGTTCTAGAGTTAATATGCATAAGCATTTTTCAGTTAACATTCTTACACAAATAACTCCATGAAATAAAACATTGCATTTAATTATTTTTTCAGGTTTGCTCATATGTGTCCGCGCGATAATACAATATTTAAACATCAAGAGGGGGTGGCGATTGTTATCAGGAAACGCCCGTGAGCGTTTGTTGTTTTTTCATTAGGAAATTTTATTAGTCATTGTCAGAAAAGCCACTCTTGATATCAAAGAGTGCAAATGAAATTTAAACTAAAAATGAAATAGGTACGTTTAGAATTAAGTTGTAAGATCAACTATTTACTATATTATGTGGCATGTGTTAAACTAGATAAAATAAGAATAAGTACATAAAAAAGTCATTTTAACAATATTTTTGCATTGTACAATCTACCCAAATGTTAATTTACTTTATTTTTAGTACAATAAAATTCGTAAATTAATTATTTATTATCTGGTTAATTGAGAAGGGGTTGTTATCCTTGTGGTTCAGTCTTCGACTTTCATACTGAAGGTCTTGGGATTGATCCCCCGTTTTACCATTTCATCTTACCCAATACAATCTTTGCTTTCTGTAACATTAGCCAAAAGTATATTTGTGTACATTTTGAGTGAGCCTAGATTCATTTTGAAAGAAAAAATAAGTTTTCTTAATCAAAAGAGAATTATTATGTAGCTTAGTAGTTTAATAATTTAAAAATAGACCATGAATGTTTATATTGTTAATATTTATTATTAATACAATAATGTCTTTTATTTATTTTTGTAATAAACTCTGTTTTATTTTTTGTTTATGTGACTTTTGATTTAAATCCTTGGTATCACAAATACATTGCAAAGAGTTTGTCAGAGAACAATCGTGCAAGAGATAAGATGCCTATATTTGTAATAAACTCTGTTTTATTTTTTGTTGATGTGACTTTTGATTTAAATCCTTGGTATCATAAATACATTGCAAAGAGTTTGTCAGAGAACAATCGTGCAAGAGTATAGATGCCTAAATTTGAATTAACAAGACATTTTCTAATCTGCCAATTCCAGATCAACATTATCACGGTTTGCTTTGCAACCATTATTGAAGCAAAAATTAGGACAATGCCAATAACACAGTAAACCATAATACGTACCACAATTAGAGGGTCTTTTGTCAAAACTTTGAACAAATTATATAAATGAATTAAATTTGGTGTTACTGTATATTGAACATTTCTAATCACAAATTATTTATGTGAGGATATCTATGACTACAATGTCCGCTGCTTTTCTACATTATATCCGATTTCAGTAAAATTCGGATCTAGGTGGAAGTTGAACTCAGGATCTTGTAATTCTAAGGTAAGCATTAAGATTATTGATGTTGATTGTTAAAACTAAAATATTTATGATCAGTTCAACCTCTTTTGCTAAGCATTCAAATATACTCTTCATCATAAGTTAAAAAATACCATTTTGCTTTTACAGTTAATATTAAAATCAATGGGATGTTTTCTGGGGAGTTTCCGACAAGACACACTAGGTGGCAGCACTTCTAATTATGACAGCTGTCAAACATACCATCTAGCATTGACTGGTGAATATTATGCTAATATATCTCCTCTCTTTTTTGTTTTCTCAATTCAACGCCTAGTGTTACTTATAAGTAACGCAAAACAGTATACGGAATATTTAGTATTGCTACCAAATAGTTTATCGTATGAATTTGAATATAATATTTTTCCATAAGCAAAAGGTTGTTCTTCAATACTAATTAAAATTTCAGCCATTGCGGTTGTGCGTTTATGAATTATTGTGTCTCGAAAATTGTGATTTTTCAATGGGAGGTTTTTTTTCCTTTTTGTGCCGCTAGAGGCGCCCTTGCTAATCCGGTCTATTGTCAAATTCAGTGTTGCCAACGGGGGCGATTTACTTCTTATGGTCGCTCACAATCTAACCTCCAAAATATCTTTCTAGTTTATTTCAAATTAAACAACTTATATATTATTATACATGATAACTTACAATAGGTTTAGAGTAATCATTGTACATTTTTTACATACTATTACAAATAAAATTGTTCATCGTTTTTTATATACCTACCTAAATACAAATTAAAAAATACAGAACAGCACCCCTGAGATTTATTCTCAAATTTATGCGCAACAAAATCAACAACTTCTTAGCAACTCAATCAACAACTTCTTAGCAACACA